>OY720424.1:42459661-44959661 GCA_963082815.1 Melanotus villosus
AGTATTATTTCCCGACATGCGAAACATGGAGGGAAATAAGTTGTGAGGCTGAGAAAAGTCTTCTCTACCGTGGTTTATATACTATTTTTTTCACTACTAGCACCTTTATTCCTTTTAATTAATCATTTTTACATAAATAAAAAATAAAATGACAGATGCGTGTATTTATTTCTAAATATCGACAAAAATCAAATAGCCTTGCTTGAAAACAAGGGGAGAGGTTAATTTCAATTGACATTTGGGTTAAACATATTTAAAATAGGCACCTGAGCGCAGAGCAATTGTTTCTATTATTAACCAGTAGTCAATAATAAAAAATTATTGACCACTAGGAGAGAAAATCATCTTCTGGGCTCGAAAATAAGGTCAATAATGACATCTTCTAATACTAGTAGTGAAAAAAAGATGTTATTCTCACTTGGGCGTTTGTAGGCAGCGGTTTTATAACCAATAACGCCAACAAGCAATCATTTCTAGCACTGGTTATTTTTGAGCAAAAACCCTCTTCTTTGTTTCTAAATAAACGAATTTGTTGCCAGGCTTGCCCATTTATCTTCTAATGAACGAACTGGGTAACCTGCGTACTTTCATTTTAGTTGTTTCAATTTTTCTATAACATCTACTTTTGTCGAAACGATAGAGACTGGATTCTAAAATAAACAATACACTGCTGCGGTCTTTCTTGATGTAGCCCAGGCCTTTGGTAAGGTCTGGCTAGAGGGCCTGAAAAAAAAACTACTTAACCTGAGCATACCTAACTATCTCAAGGCAATAGTATCATCTTTCCTGTGAAAATAAATGCCGAAGTCTCGGAAAACAAAAGCATACGAGCCGGAGTCCCAGAAGGCAGTATCTTCGGACCACAGGTTTTCAATATTTATACCTCGTATATCCCAAAAATAGACGTTACTCTAGCAACATTCGTCGACGACACGGCTATATTGACTCAAAGTGATGACTAAACAGAAGCAACCAAATGCCAAGCCAAAATATTGACGCAACCCAACCAATATCCACATTAACAGCAAAATCATCTAATGGAATCCCCTTCATTCCACAGTTAAATACCTAGGAGTAATGCTAGATACTAAATTATCTTGGAAGCTGCAGGTTAACCACAAACTAAACCAGTGTTACACAAGATTCGCTCAGTTGTACCTATTGCTAAATAAGACATCTAAATTAAAAACCAAATGTGCAATCATAATCTACAAATTTCTCATCAGGCCCTTCGCCCTTAGCATATTATTAGTGTCCGACCGAAGGTCAGTTTGTCAGCCCAAGCCGAAGCCAATGTTCGGCTATCACCGTCACCTTCGGCCGAAACCGAAGCCGAAGCCGAAGGTGCAACCAGACTTAGAACACTTAAAGGTAGGAACAGACTACTATCATGTCACGTGAGCTCACATGCTGTCACATTGGCAAATTTTAAGCATGAAATCATGCTTGGAAACACACTACTGTCACGCCTCATCATGCCATCATATATCACGCCTTGACATTGGGCACAATCTGTAGTGTTTGATGATGAAATGTGCTAGTCCTTCTGATTGGGAGGAAGAATTGGACACTGTGGCATCATATTTTGTGCTATATCATTGCACCCACCGTTAAAAGGCGATTCTGAATATCTAAATATATACAGGGTGTTCTATTTGAAATATGTTATCTATACCTAAACACAGCACTGCAGCGCTCGAAAAATCGCCAATGTACTTATCAATAAAAATATATAATGCACTGCCCGCTGAGCTCAAGACTTTAAATAACTATAATCACCTTAAAGTGTATTTAATAAATAAATGTTTTTATGACGTCAAAGAAATGATATCGTAGATTTGCAAAAAGATCCGAAACGGTTCCAAATTTATTTTCTGATGATCGAAAAAGAATTCGATTTTTTACTTGGATTTATTAAAGAAGACATACAAAAACGGAATACTCACCTTCGAAGAGGTTGCTTTGTAAGCTCACGTGAGGCCAAAATGTGTGGATTAACAGAAAATAGAAACGTGAGGACATGTCATGTGACGTGATACGCGTGAGTTGATGTCAGTGTGATTGATATGATATGATTCCAATGATAAACTTAATTTTATTTTTCTTTATTTATTGAAATACATAAACATAATAAAATGAATAATATTGTACATTGTACGTAACATTTCGTTCGTTTGCGTGAATCACTCGGCTGGATGTAACCTTCGGTTTCGGCAAAACCTTCGGTCCTTTTTTCGCCGAAGCCGAATGTGCGGCCGAAGGTGGCCGAAGCCGAAGCCGAAGCCGAAGCTTTGGTCGTACACTATATATTATACAGCACCAGTATGGGTAACACCCTAAAAACAAATATTATCAAATTACAAAGGCTCCAGAACAAAGTCCTACGTTTAGCAGTAAATGCACCGTGGTTTATCAGAAACGCCCAGTTAGAATTAGCGGTACCAATACAGACGAACATTAAAGCAAACAAAAAAATTCTTTAATAACTTTAAAGATATGTGAAGGAGCAGCCCATTATAACCTCGGCAGACGAAACATCCACTACCGACTAAAACGCATAATCCCCCAGAACCTACTTTCAACGGACGAACACGAATAATCACACGGCGATGACAGAGGAAACAAGGCACCTCATAAGTTAGCATTGACAATGCCATGTATAACATAAATGTTTGTTGGTCTGGCAAATAAATATTTATAAAAAAAAGAACGTTTGTTCTATTTCTGATTTGTTGTGTTAAGGCATTCGATTACAACACGGGCGGTCTCGGGTTCAAACCTCAGTGAGATGCTCGGCGAGTGTCCCACTCAGTCACGGGTTGTGTAGGCGGTTGTTGAAGGCGTAATGCTTACCACATGCTGGCCCATACCGTGCGAGGCAAACAGGTATAAGAGCGACCAGACTCCCTCATGGAATGTGGGTAGCTACCCTTTTATTCTTAACTTGTTTGCCATAGCCTTGGTAAGTGACCATGTTTGCACCGCTCCATATGTTAGTGTTGGAACTATACACTTGCTTTAAATGTATGGGTTTCTTGCTCTTTAAAATGTGTTTCGGCGACCATATTTTTTTCAGGCTACTTAAATTCTTTGTTTTATGTTCTTGCCACTATTATTCTCGAATGATATTGTTTGTCCTAAACTTCTTGTGTGCATTCCACTTCATTTGCTATTTCTATTTTACTTGGCGTATTATTTATAATGTATTTAGTTTTTGAAAGACCAGCCTTCTCGCTCTTATCATTAAGCTGTTCTGTCATTGTTTTTAATTCTAAGTGACTTTTTCGAACAGTTATATCATTCGCAAAGTGCAGATTTGTGAGTCGCCGATGGTGAATCCTAAGTTAGACTAATGCCAATGTAAATTCTTGAAGACCCTTTCTATAATGCTGTTATATATGTTGAGAAAAGTGGGTCTCCTTGGCGTACACCCGTTTCTATACTGAACAATGGCGCGTGTAGCTCTGTCGTTATTTTTCCGCTATTATTGGAAAACATTTCCTTGATTAGTCTGACGTATATTTTCTCCAATATGTTGTATAAGAACTTGTAATATCACTATTATCTTTCCCCAAAACTGCAATAGTGGACCTGTACTGCAACATTTCAATAATAAATACTTTCCCTAATCGGTGGATCGGTCGTGGCAGTAACATTCACTGGCCACCAAGATCTCCAGATCTAACCCCATTGGATTTTTGTTTGTGGGGTTGAATGAAGAGCGAAGTCTACAAAAGAAAAGTAAATACACGCGATGAGCTACAAGATCGTATAAGAAATGCTTCTGATCGCATAAAAAACCGCCGAGATTCCATCAGAAGAGCAACACACCGTGTTCTCATGCGAAGTGCAAAGTGCATTGATGTTCACGGTGGAATTTCGAAAATGTATTATAAACTGTAAAAAAATTGTCACTTGAATAATAAATACCTATTAGAAACACTTCCTACTATCTCTTTCTTATGAATGATTTTGCAACTGTACATGGAAATAGCTCTCTCTCTCTCTCGTAAATCGTTCGAAATAGGACATATGTCCTTTTTTACTTAGAATGACGTATACTATGTGTTGAGGGTGAATCTAGGAAAGCTAGTGCCACGATACGCTGTCTCACGTATCAGTAAATAAAGACCTGGAAATGGCACTAGCAAGTAACGAGTATTAAATTGGTTTTAACACTAATCTTTATTATCACAGTTCGTTGTATTTATACAAAAATTACGCTGAAATTACTATCTAAAGTACAATTTTAACAACCTTTGGTTATTTACGAAATAAAAAGTGCAAAACTGCAGATTTGCAGTTATGCGTTTGGAAATCTACTGCACACGCTGTGACCTACTAATGTGCAGCTAAGGTATTTGTAATTGCAAATACTGTAAAGTCAATGTATTTTAACTAATTTCAACTAATATTATTGAACGTAAGAATTATGTTTAATGGAACCGGAACCGGAATTTTTATTTGCACAATTTTCTACTGCTTCGTTAAGTTCTTCATTTCCTTTTACATGTTCTATCCTTAATACAAAACACGTGTTAGTTTACAATCAATTTAAAAGATTTTCTACGTCTTTGATTTCTTTATACTCGCAATTGAGCGTTACCTTGGACTTGACGATCTTATCCTATTTATATGTTAATAAATTTGTGTCGCATGATGATGTGTTACTTCATTTTTATTCAGTAACTATTTATTAGGTGCGTATAGAAGGTAAGGTATTCTGTGAGCCGCTTATTTCAAATAATCTCGACATTTTAACCCTGTCTATTTAATAAACGGCGTAATTAGATTTCGTCTCCAAAAACTTTTATTATTTTGCAAGAGTTTATCTACAGAAAAGTTATAATATATGAAAACTATTTTTATACCTAGAATTATACATTTTAGATTACCATTCAGCTTTTAGAAGTATAAACATTCAAATAAAAGTTGTTTGCGAAAATGTGGCTTATATTACTTGCAATTGTTTTGGCTGTTGTGCTGTATTTGTCATTAATTAAACCGCATAAGTACTGGGCTGAAAAAGGTGTTCCATTTAAAAAACCAACACCTTTAGTTGGAAACATATGGAAAAATATTGTTCAGAAGTCGGCTTTTGCTTATCTACTTGATGATTTCTATTTTGGGTATCCCAAAGATAGGTAAGTTATTTGTTTAAATTTTGTATTTGTTATAACAGAAGAAATGATTGTGATGATTGTTTATAGATATGTTGGACTTTACAATTTATTAACTCCGACCCTAGTGGTTCGTGATCCGGAGTTAATTAAAAAAATAACCGTAAAAGAGTTCGACACTTTTCCAGAACATAGGGCGTTTGCATCGGAAGATGTAGATCCTTTGTGGGGTAAAAACCTTTTTGCCATGAAAGGCGAGTGTTTTAAAGTGTTATTTAATAATACAATTTATAAAATAAACAAAATGTTTAGGAGGAGAAAAATGGCACGACATGAGGGCTACCCTTAGTCCTTCTTTTACAAGCAGCAAAATGAGAGTAATGTATGAACTTATGCGAGATTGCGCCCAACAGTTTACAAAATATTTTGAAAAGAAGGGTGGTACCGTTACCGTTGAAATGAAAGATGCATTTACCAGATTTACGAATGACGTTATTGCAACTACCGCTTTTGGGGTAACGTGTGATTCTTTGGAATACCCTAACAATGACTTTTATTTAATGGGAAAAGATGCAACCAATTTTTCCGGAATTAGAAAACTTAGGTTCCTTTTGTCCAGTCTAAGTCCTCAGTTGATGAAGGTAATGGTAAAATTTTATTTTCAAATAATGTTTAGTATTTTTTTCCTTAATTATATCTTGGGTAACTGTTAACCTTTCGAGTAAATCTTCTTGCTTATATTTTTAATTGAAAAGTCAACATTACCTATAGCTAGATACTAAAAGGACTCATCAATTTGGTAGTAAAAAACTAAAAAGGGGCAACTGTCTTAGGCTTTGATATGAGGGCTGAGAAGACTACTAAGTCATTCAAAATGATCTTAAGAATTCCTGTTAATTTTTGAACGTTCTATTTCCCTACCTAGTTGTTACAAATCGGTATATTCAGCATGGAAGTGTCTACATTCTTCAGAGGTTTGATTAAAGAGGCAGTTCGAGTAAGGGAGAAAAACGGTATTGTCAGACCGGATATGATCAACTTATTAATGGAAGCAAGAAAAGGGCGCATGCAACCAGACGATGAAAATGTTTCAGATTCTGGTTTTGCCGTTGTCCAAGAATCCGGAAAGGGGCTAAATCAAAATCGCCGAAAGCCAGAATTAAGCGATGACGATATAACAGCCCAAGCTCTCATCTTTTTCATTGCTGGATTTGATACAGTTTCGACATTAATGTGTTTTACATCATACGAACTTGCATTAAATCCAGACATACAAGAAACGCTTTATCAAGAAATTAAGGAAGCTTTCGAAAATAGCGGGGACCAATTATCCTACGAGGTTTTACTTGGTTTGAAGTATCTCGATATGGTAGTGTCAGGTATGATTCTGATTAATGATTTTAGTGTATTCTAAAGTCGAAGCTTTACAGAAAGCCTTCGAAAATGGCCACCGACGATTGCACTTGACAGATTTTCAGTGAAACCTTTTACAATTGAGAAAGAGTTACCACAAGAAAAAAACATTACCCTAGAAGCGGGTATTAATGTATGGATACCCATCTATCCTCTGCACAGGGATCCTAAATACTATCCAAACCCGGAAAAATTTGATCCAGAAAGGTTTAACGAAGTAAACAAGCAAAACATTAAACCCTTTACTTACTTACCATTTGGGGCAGGACCTAGAAATTGCATTGGTGCGGCCGACGTCACAATATAATATACTAGGGTGTAAATCTAATTTGTGGTATTTTAGGGTCACGTTTTGCATTACTGGAGGCCAAGCTGGTAATAGCAGAAACTATAAGGAAATTTGAAATCGTCACAGTTACTAAAACTCCAATCCCTTTAATACTTAGCCCTAAAACTTTTGTTCCTGGTCCCGATGAAGGCTTTTGGCTGGGTTTAAAACCAAGAATCTGCAATTAGGATTTTGTTTAGGTATTATAAGATAATAATAAAAACCTAATATGTAAAGGTAAATTGTAAGGTTTTTAAAAATTTGTATTGTTTTTTTCAACAAATAAATAAATAATTTCTACAATTATTTAAAATATTTATATGATTGTAAAAGCAAGAAAGCCGCTGAACCCTCATCAACATGCCTACCTTCCAGGCAAATCTACGGAGTCTACCCTACATTTTGTAGTTGAACTTATTAAGGGAGCCTTAAATAACAAAATGTCTATTGGGGTATTCAATGATATAGAAAGCGCGTTTGACAAAACCATGTGGAAGAGCATTGAACAAACCCTATGTAAATATAGGGTGTATCACACTCTCGGAGAGTGGATTATACAGTTTCTAGAATATAGAGCTGTACGTATTAGTGTTGGGAGTATCTCCATTAGGGGAACAGTAAACAGATACTGTCCCCAGGTGGACGTTTTGTCCACTCTACTATGGAATCTAGCTGTGGATAGCCTTCTTGTTCGCCTGAATGAAACGGGTTTTTACACTGTAGGTTAAGCAGATGATACAACCATTCTGCTCAACGGAAGGTATGAACAAGTGTTGTGCAACTTAATGCAAACAGCACTTCGAGTAACTGAAACCTTGGTGTACACAACTCTCGTTGTCCATTAATCCGGCAAAACCCGTGATGATTTTGTTCACTAAAAAGAGGAAAATACAGATATATAGAGTACCAAAGCTTTTCGAAATTTAACTGGTCTTTTCAGTTGAAGTCAAATATCAGGTTATTATAACTTTTGACAAGAAACTGAACTTAAACAACCATGTAAAAACCAAGGTGGGGAAGATATGCCTGGTTTTCTGACAATATCGCTGGTCAATAGGCAGACTTTCGGGACCTTCAACGAAGGCTGCTTTATGGATGTACACTGCCATAGTTAGACCTATGGTGCGTTGGTCTGGTGGTCCAGAGTCAGGCAAATTAGAACATCGCTCTAAACTCGTACACATACAGCGATTAGCATGTTTAAGTATTACAGGTGCAATGTAAAGCACTTCCACTGCAGCTCTGGAGACTATCCTGGGCCTCCTTCCACTGGAGTACGACATCATCTCATCTTGAGGGAGGTTGTCAAAAGGACACCTCTTCTGAGAGCGGTGGTATATCCCAATTCTTCCATTGAAGAAGGTGTATTATATCCATCTGTACTGATGGATCTAAATCCGTGGCAGAGACTGGTGCAGGAATCTTCTCACATGACCTGAACTGCCACATAAGTATAGCACTAGGCCAACCTACTACCTTTTTTCAAGCGGAGATTCTTGCCATTATGCAAGGTACAAATGAAATTCTAAAAAGAAAAATTTAGAATAAAATCATGATATGATAGCCAGTGACAGTAAAGCAGCACTGATGGCTCTAAATAGTTGTAAAATAGCATCAGAAGTAATACTCAAATGCCACAACACACTGGAGCTAGCTGCCAGCCAGAAACAGTGTACTAAAACTTATATAGGGACACGCAGCATTGTATGGAAATGAGCAGGCTAATGAATTGGCCAGACGTGGTTCAACAAAAATGATAGCAAAACTGTGATAGTACAAAGTTTCCGGTTATGCTAAGCAGGGTTGTTTTAACCATGTTGATTTTAACCGGTTTTAACCGACATGATCAAAATTAATGTTCAAAATACATATTAGTTTCAAATCATTGAATTTTACGAAGAAAATATCAAACCGGTCGGTAAAAAAACGTAAACATCCCTTAATTATCACTCCTCATAAATGCCCCCACATAATAAGCGGTCAGTTTTACTGGAACACAGAGCACCAACTAGAAGTAGCTGCTTTTTAATCACCCTCTATTTTATATTATTACTTACTCATCATTATTTGCTAAGCAAAGTCATCAACTGCCACAAGCAATTATTACATCTAAGCGACTTCGACAAGGTTGTAGCCTATCCCCACTACTGTTCAATATTTACATCAAAGTTGCCTTGAGAAATTGGAAACGCAGCTGTAGAGGAATGGGTATACCAATCAATGACCAGTACTTATTTACCCTTAATTTTGCGGACGATCAGGTTGTGTTGGCACAAGATCCAGCTGAAGAGACTGTACGACGAATATGCAAAGTGGGGTCTACAAATTAGTTTAAACAAACCTGAATATCTGGTAGTAAATTCATAAGTAAAATTTGAGGTCTTGTTAGATGTGGAGACTGTCGTGAAACAGGTAGATAATTTTAAATCCCATTTAGGATGATGTATGATAGACAAAGTAGGAAAACTAGAAATTAAACAGAGAATCCAAAAGTCATCTGTGCTCTAAAGTCACTATGGTGGGATAAAAATATCAGTACTGCGAACAAGAAACAGATAGGCAGAACTATGGTGGAGGCAGTACTCTGTTATGCATGCGAAGTGTGGATACTAAGAAAAGATGAAAAAAATAGGTTACTAGCAGTTGAAATGGATTACCTCCGACGAAGCGCCAGAATATCGCGACCAGACCGAATGACAAATGTAGAAATAAAAAATAGGACGAGAGCAAATGAGACTATTATAGACAGAATTGAAATGAAGGACTTAAAAGGGTTTGGGCACTTATTACGTATGGACGAAGGGAGATGGTCAAAGCGACTGTTTTCATGGGCACCACCAGGTATAAGAAAAAGGTCAGCCGCGAAGATCTTAGAATAAAGGGATAAGAAAAATGATGAGAGAAAGAGACCTAGATGAAGATATCGTACAATCGTGAGGCATGAAGATTGGAAGTGGGCATGCAACATTTAGTTGTATAATTACTGTATAATGTTCATTATGTTGTACATAATCAACCCAAATATATACAAGTATATTATGTACTTACTCATATTCCAGTATATGTAATTAATTAGTGCAGTACTGGGGCGTCGGGCAATTGGGAAAAAACACGGTAGCCTCCGCTGAAAGTCCAAAATGTGGTATCTCTGTCACATAAGATATTCCTGTATTTTATTTTCAAAACCCACACCAATTAAATTTTAACACTTTTTATCAGGTAGGTAAAATGGATCAACTACTACAAAAACCAAAAAGATACACCATCGCCATACTAAGAGTAAGCGAGTACCTATAGATGGAACGGCAGCGGGAAAATATTACGTCGGAGCTTTGGTTTTATTTATTCTGGATTGCAAGAGGGCGAGACACATCAGAATGAAGTGGGACTACTACTGAATATACTTAGCTAGTAGAGATATTAATAACTGATAATAAGACGACAGTCATTTTATTATCAGTTATTAATAATTTTACACCACCAAGAGTGTGGATTATAATCAAATAGTAGAGATATGTTGACGGAATGGAAACCTATCTCGGAGAGAATAATTATAGCAAAGTTTAACTTGGACAAGCCAAGTCTAGCTGATGGGAAATCTGACCACGAAAGTGGGCACAAAAAAATGACAGCGTCGAAAGTGTAATGGGGCAACACGGAATTGGTGAGAAAGACGAATATGGCGAGCTATTAATAAATTTTTGTGGAATGAATAAACTAAAAATAGGTGGTACACAATTTACGCACAAAGATATCCATATAGTCACGGGGGTTTCACCAAACCAGCAGGTGTAGAACCAACTTGATCATATCAGTATGTATAAACAAAAATCCAGGGCGCCAACTGTTGGACACTCGTAATAGGACACGTGTAGATATAGACTTGGGCCATTATTTATTAAATGTTAAAATTATGGTAGGGATTGCAAGGAAGGAAATAAATAGATATAGAAGGCAAAGTTGCAGCACTAAAATGACTCAGGACATTAATATAAAAGATAAATTTCTCCAAAAACTTAATTAAAACGCAAATGAAATTGACTATAATAAAGAAATATGAGGTATATGGGAAGACTGTAAATGAAGTTTCACAAACACATGTAGAGAAGCATTAAAGCAGCGTTTCCCAAACTTTTAGGTTTCACGGCCCCCTTTTGATATATTTTATGGTACACGTCCCCCTTTCTAGCAAGACGGAATCACGAACTTTCCCGAGCGCTATAAAATGGCCCAGAAATTGTGAGGGTGGGGGTAGGACGTATAAAAATCATGATGCATGTCCAGCAGGGTTGACAATTTGGGGGAAAAGTCGTTAAATCTAGGTTATTAGGAACTACGTCTAGCGAAATAAATTAATTTTTAGGATTTAGCGACAATTTTAGCTTCTTCTTGTAAAATCTAACTACATTTTTGGGTTTTTTGATCTGTCCCATTTTGAAAATTCTGATTATATGCAATCGTTTGTAAAAAAAATAATATGCTAAACATTAAATTAAGCATTAAGTTAAGATATTTTGAATTAGTTTCAATATACTAATTTCTGTTCTACTATTTTTTTTAGCTGCGCCCCCCTTATAGGATCTTTGTGCTCCCCAAGGGGGGCGCGACCCACCGTTTGGGAAACGCTGCATTAAAGTATAAACCAGATATGAGGAAAAATGATGAACGAAAGCACTTGCGACTTGATAGATGAAGGAAGGAGGTTGAAGAACAGCATATTAAATACCCGAAATGAGGAGCAAAGAAAACCTTTTTAAGAAGCATACGGAGTAATGAGTAAGGAAATAAAGAAAGCTCGTAGGAAGGATAAGCGCAATTATGTTAATGGAATAGCCAAAATGGCACAAAATGCTGTTGATAAAGGTGACTTGAACTGTAACTGTAAGAAAGGTATTTATTAAGAACGAGATAAATATGGTCATAAAGGATAAGAATACTAAAATATTATGTACAACAGAGCGATAACCATCAATATCGACAGAGTACTTACTACAAAGAAACAATGAATAAAGGATAGAAATATTATGTGAGTAGGAAGGGAGAAGAGAATCAGTAATTCAAGTAAATGTCGACCCACCGTCAAAAGAATAAATAATTCAAGCCATCAGGCAAACCGAGAAAGGGAAAGCACCAGGGATTAATCAGATAACAGTTGACATATTGAAGATAGACATGGAGATATCGGCAGAAATCCTCAAACCACCGGTAGAGAAGATATGGAGGGAGGAAAATTTCCACAGGATTGGAAAGAAGGGTCGCTTTTTAAGTAATAGGAAAAAAAGCGACTTAGAAAATGCCAAAAATTGGAGGGGAATAAGATTATTAATTGTGGCTCTCAGTGTATTAGAAGATTTATTACGTAAAGCTTTGATGAGACGAAGTAGGGGAATGCAGTGGGGAATTGATTAAATACTGGAGGATTTCGATTTTGCGGACGATATATGTTTTTTATTACATAAGGCTAAACATCCATAAGAGAAAATTAATGTAGTAAAAGAGGAAGCAGAGAATACGGGACATGGAATAAGCATTAAAAAAGCTAAAGTAATGTGCATACATGTGGGAGAGCCGAGGCATTATAAACGGTGAAATAATAGAGAGTGTTAGGGATTTTAGGCATTGGGAAGCGTCGTAGTGGGAGAAAATAGGATACAATACAATACAAGATAGAATACAAAACGTTTCTTGGTCAATTGGAAAATAATGCAGAAATGTTGCAGAGAGTACAATTCAATTTTTTGCGTAGAATCGACCTTTACATCCAGGAAAATGGTGGTCACTTTGAACATTTGTTGTAAATCTATTAATAAACCTTTTTCTTTCTTTGTGCAACAATATTGGCTGTTGACAAATCCCGGTCAAGTCCTTACTATTCGTTCTTTGGCACATTTAGCCAAAATGGCTTACGAAAGTGCGTTCACTATAAAAAATATTACACGTTCCTTTAAAGCTACAGGACTTTGGCCACTGAATAGACTTGTATTCAGCGATTCTGATTTTATAGCCAGTGAGGTGACTGATAAGCGACTTCAGCATGGACTACAGACCGATGATGGCAACGTGGTTCCAAAAGGTGTTCCAAGTGAAAGCGAAGTAAGGTTGCCTGTTCCTTCAACATCGTCAGAGAATCATTATGTAGAAAAAGAGCAAACACGCCCGCCTGCAGAATCATGTTCGTTTTCAAATGGTCTTCCTGTTGACAGCGTCAGACCTTATCCAAAAGCAGATGTTCAACATAAAACAGGAAAAAATCAAGAAAAATTAAATCAACGATTTACACCGACATCGACACTCCCGAATATGAAGAGAGGCAAAGCATTGAAGAGGAAAGAAAAAGAAAGGCATCTGCCAAAACAAGAGAAAATACTGTTAAGAGAGACTTAATGAATGTTAGAAATTGCAAAAAAAGAAGCGAGTCCAGCATTGAAGTTATTTTGGGGGACTCCTCCGAAGATGAAGAATTTTTAGAAAATTTAAGACTGATCGGAGAAAAAGATTTAATCAAAGTCGAGAACTTTGTTCTCGTGAAGTTTATGGTGACCAAATCCGAAATACACTATATTGGCAAAATTCTTGAAATACAAAATGACGAATATGAGATTAAGTTTTTGCGTAGAAAGCGCAATACCAACAGCTTTTCCTTCCCAACCGTGGACGACATTTCCATAATTGAAAAGAAGAATATTGTGGCTATTTTACCGTATTCAACCAGCGGAAAAACTGCAAGACGCTCTGGGTTATACCAATTCAATATAAATTTTTCTGGTTTCATTGTAAGATAAAATATTATCTGTCATAACTTTTTTCTCGCAGTCTCTTTTGTTACCAGCAAGTTAGACTAGTTTCTATTAATTCATTACTTTAGAGTATTAGAATAAAAAGTTTAAATCTTGATTTAGATTGTGTAATGAGAATGATCGATATTTGTTGTTTTGTTTGTTGAGAATATTTCGTGGTCCATGTTTCACACTGTCAGTTAATAAAACTTGTTTAATAGTGACGTTGTATTTTTTATAAAATTAATTTTTCAATAATGCGTTCGTTAATGTCTAAAAATGTACAAAAAAAATCAGTAAAACAATTTAATTGAACACTAGCCGAATGAAGACCACAAGGCAGCTGAATGTTCCCCACGGATGGGGATCATTCGGCTGATTGACAGAAAGCTGAAATACTAATAGTTATTTATTATACATGCGGATTAAATTAATGTTTAATGAGCGGTACGTTCAACCGCGCGAGCGGCGGTAGCCGCAAGCGCGTTGATACCGCGAGTTAATAAATTAATTTAAGCCGCAAGTGTAATACAACTGTTTATTCAATTTTGACATTTATTTGACATTTTTAAAGCGATTTGACATTTTTAAAGCGCTAGCGGAATAAAAATTTTAAATCGCTAGCGGAATAAAAATTTTAAACGATTGTTTATAAAACATCAACTTTTATGGGCAGGCCAGAAACAAATAAACGTCAGTTTATACGGCAAAATTGAATAAAAATTCTTTATTATTTGTTAATATGTATTTATGAACAACTTCTTAATAAAAATAAGTAGTATACTCGTACAAATCACCATGTAAAACCACCTTTTGCAAAATTTACTTGGAACCTAAATATTTAATTTATAAGCTAACTATGCCGAATGATCCCCACTTTCCCCTATATAGACGAATCTTCAGGGATTTACCCCCCTAGCTCAATTGGTAGAGCACTGGCGCGTAAAGAAGAGAAAACGTAAACGTATAACATTTTTTGATGAAAACAAAGATGGATAAACTACCTACTTCGAAAAGCGTTGACTATAGTTAAAAATAGAAACATTTAAATAATAATGGATAGTTTAGTAAGTTGTTTAAAAGAATGTAATCATATATGAGGACGACCTAACAGGGCACCCGTAAGCGGCACTAAATCAAAGGAAGCTCACAACGTTGACGAACGCGTAACTATCATTTTAGCAAACTACTACTGTAACAACCGTGACAATTCATAATAGAGCGAGAGAGAATTTTTATTATCTGTGCTGCGTACCGGCTCGATAAATCTATTACGCAACGTAAGTGTTTCAATTCAAGATACGCCTGGTCGGAAAACAGACGGCAGATCCGTCATAAAATGTGGTATATAATTGTAATTAGTGTGATAGTGTTTTTAATTTATAAAATTAGAGACAATTATAAATATTGGGAAAGGAAAGGTGTGCCACACTTAAGACCATGGCCGATTTTTGGGAATTTTGGGGCGGTGTTTTTGAGACAACGTTCAGGTGTAGATGTGCAACAAGATATTTATAATTTAGATCCAGATGCCAGGTAATGTGATAATTATTGGGTTGAACTATTCTAATCACTCTAATAAGTAATTTGTCAATTTTGTTGGTTTTAAGTTTTTTGCCATAACATCATATCGATATTAATTAAGGATTTAAATTTTTATTTTACACTCTAAAGGTCTAAAGTTTAACATAAATTGCTGACAACAACGTTAGGTTGTGAAAAAAAATTTTTAGATAAAAAATATTTAAAGTCGCTGTTTTTTAAGAAGAAAAATTTTCACTTGCAATACCACGAGTGGCCAAAGAATTGTCGATTATTTTTTTGGTGTAACATCACGAATGTTCCTTGTGCTTGTATATGAATATCACGAGTGCGCAGCACGAGTGGTATTCGCAATCACAAGGAACATGAGTGATTTTACAGCAAAAATAATCTACAATTCTTTGACCACGAATGGTATTTGAGGGACCATTCAACGAAACAAAATCATTTCCATCGAATCATTTATCATAAATTAGTTCACATTCAAGTTTGTTTACATGAAAATTGTTCTCTGTTGTATATAACTAGCAATAAACTGTTTTCAAAAAATTGTCGCTTCGTATCACTAGTGAAATTTTACAATTCGTTTTGATTGGCTCAAAAACGTCAAATCTTGCATTTTGATTGGTTGATTTTTGGCAGATGACATATGAGTTGAATAGTCAGTATTATTTTATTACGAAAACAATATAACGTTGAGATACTTGGCACCCGCAAGCCGATATCTCTCTCAATAAATTAACAAACAAATACAAGGTTGGTTTCTAAACTTTTAGTGTTGCTGAATCAAATAATTATTTACCTAAAACTCGTTTTTTTCAGATATGTAGGTGCCTATATGCTTTTCACGCCAAGTCTTATGATCCGTGACCCTGAACTAATAAAACAAATAATTGTAAAGGATTTTGATACATTTCCAGATCACAAGGTACTTGCAGTTGGGGACGCAGACCCTCTTCTCAGCAAAAATCTTTTTTCAATGACCAGTAAGTATATTTAAAAAATTTAAGAAGCTTTCTAAAGTACAGATTTAGGTAAAAATGGTTGGCACGACATGAGAGCTACTCTTAGTCCTTCGTTTACCAGTAGCAAAATGAAGGCAATGTTCGTTTTAATGCAACAGTGTTCGAAACGTTTTATAGAACATTTTAAAAACCAAGGCGGAACGGTAACAATTGAATTAAAAGATGCATTTTCGAGATTTACAAACGATGTTATTGGAACAACAGCCTTTGGTATTACGTGTGATTCTTTAAAAGACAGAGAGAACGAATTTTACTTAATGGGAAAAGAAGTGAGTAACTTCACGGGACTTAAACTTCTGAAAATATTCGCGTACGTTACTGCCCCGACTCTTTCGAAGGTGATGGTAGTTTAACATGTTTGGATTGATATAAAAACCTATTTTTTTTTATAGATTTTAAAAGTTAAAGTGCTCAGCGACGAATTAACAAATTTCTTCAGAAGAATTATAAAACAAACGATAAAGATTCGCGAAGAACAACAGATAGTCCGTCCTGATATGATTCATTTACTGATGGAAGCTAGAAAAGGTCGCTTAAAGTATGAGGATCACGATGGAATAGTTGATTCAGGATTTTCTGTAACGAAAGAATCAGAAATAGGTAGAGACCAGAAACGGCAAAAGCGACATTTAACTGACGACGACATAACGGCCCAGGTTGTCTTTTTTTTCTTAGCTGGATTTGATGCTGTTTCTACTTTAATGTGTTTCGTTATTTATGAGTTAGCTGTTAATCCGGATATTCAAGATAAACTTCGTAAAGAGGTTGATAACGTAGTGGAACAGTGCAAGGGTGATGTAACTTATGAAGCTCTTTTGGGAATGAAGTACCTTGATAATGTTATTTCAGGTAATTCTGAAAATTATGCGTTGTGGAATTGCTTTTGTGATTACCATTATCAAATTAAGAAACACATTAAACTAAACTGATTTAGATTGATAACCATTTAGATTATTTGTTACCCAGTCCTTTCCTTTCATTATGCTCTGCTCTTGTTTTCCCTTTTCTTTGAAAGAATAACAACACCAGCGCAATATAACTGATAACTGATTTACAATAACAATTCCCACCAGGGTCACTACTACTATCTGTAATTCTTTGTTTAGAAAGCCTGCGACTACACCCTCCTACATTGGTTACTGACAGAGGTTCTGTGAAGCCCTACACAATTCAACCGAAAAAACCAAGAGAGAAACCTCTTCATTTAGAAGTGAATTCATTCATAGGATTTCCTATTTACTGTATTCACATGGACCCTAAAAACTATCCTAATCCAAATAAATTCGATCCTGATCGATTTAATGATGAAAATAGACACAACATAAAACCTTTTACTTTTCTTCCGTTCGGTGCGGGTCCAAGAAATTGTATTGGTAAGTTTTAATTCTTGAGACGTAATTATGATCCAAATATATTTAACATGTTCTGATTATTAACATGTATTCAAATTGTAGGTTCACGATTTGCATTACTGGAAAGTAAATTAATAACAGTAGAACTCCTGCGATATTTTGAAATTATACAGGTTGAGAAGACAGAGGTTCCTTTGAAACTTAGCATAACTAATCCCAATTTATTACCGCAGGATGGAATTTGGGTCGGACTAAAACCAAGACGTACTTAACTTTTTTTATATCGATTTTGTAAATACTTAACCTTGTTTATACGTTTCAGTAGCTTTTAGATATGTAAATAAATGTTGCTTTACGTATAACAACTTGTTTAAATAAATTTAACAATTACATTTGTTGTGGACAGCTGCTTTGGCCTAGGTCCCAAAAGTTACTGGAGCCCTTCCGATATGTAGCCTAAGCATAAGTTTTTGAATAAGCTTGTTCTTTGAATTATCTACAACCAAAGGGTATTCTTTTCTATAACCAAGTAGGGCATCAATTACAAAGTGATGAAAAGCGGTTTTATATTTCAATACTAACTGCAATGATACTCTAGGTTTTATTTTTACCTATATTAAAAACTTTGCAGTCTTGCACGGCACGTGGATAAGTACACGTGTTTCGAGCGAGCTCCTACTTTTTCCGCTAATTCAATTCAATTTCAGAGTTTCGCTCAGAAAATGCTATTTCTTAAAAGTTATAATTACACGGCGACCCCAGCGCTTCTAGTTAAATATCAAAGTAATAATAATAGATTGGCGCTAATTATAATAAAACTAGTGAAATAAGTGGATAAACGAACTATATAAACGCGTGCTAATGCAAGCAAGAAGAATGCTTGTAGGAAAATAGAAAACAAACAGGAAAAGACCCAACCACATTCACGCAGGACAGAAAAGCCTAATAGGGATCTGGTACATCTGTAATTAATGCAGGAGCATATGTGGAATCAAAACACACCTATCGCACAAGCTAAGTCATAGTTAAGCATTATCTAGCTTATTTAGACCTAGGAAATTAGCTGTAATACTATAGAAATCGTTAGTATAAGATAATAAAACATATTTAACCATCTCAGTCGTATATCCAACACCCATTGAATATGTGACTTACTAACTACCTTGAACTGTAGAAGCGGTGTCTAGCGGCTGGCGTCACTGGCATATTAACGTTATATAGTGCTCCCAATCCCCACTTATCATAAAAAAAGTCCCTTCACACCTTATTGGCATGGAGTGGGGCTGGCGTTATCCAGGATTAATCCACGGGGATCTGCTCCAATTGATAATAATATTATTTGCAAAACTTTGCAGGGTATGGGCAATTTTAGTTAGTTAGGGACTTATTTAAGTTAAAGAACAAATTAGAAGCAATTTAAGCGTTAATCAAATTATAAAGCAGGTAAATGTAAATGAAATTAATAGCCGTAAATTGAAAAGTGGAAAGTGCCATTGTTTTGAAAGAAGGAAAGAGGGGTTACTGCTGAGAGTGGAGTGGATCGACATGTTCTCGGTTAATAGAAACGGATTCCTTAAATTTGTTGTTAATAACTACCACAAATTCGGCAGATACTCGGGGAGAAACACTTAAACAAATGGAACAAGTACTCTAGGAAGTCAAGAAGAAGCTAGATAAGCTTAATAATTTGGACGTAACAACTGCAAGTATGAAGCTTGATAATATTCTGCAGGAATTTGAAGCAATTAGAAGTGAAAATAGCAAACTAAAAGAAAATCGCCTAACGAGAAGCTAAAATCGAACTTATAGGAAGGAAAAGAACGACAAAGAAGACAATGATTGTACAACACCTAGTGGAATCAAGAAATGAGTCAAATCATGAACGGAAAGAAAAGTTTTGAAACTTGTTAAGAGAGAATACAGATGGAAGTAGAGAGAGAATTTCAAGAAATAAAGAGGCTGGGAAGATAGGAGCAAGAACTGCATAAAGATAGACCGTTACTAGTTGCGATGATATGCTGTAAGAAGGCGGAGATCTTAAAAGCAGCAAAAAAAAACTTAAAAAGATAAAATTACGAATTACTGAAGATCTCTCGAAACAGTTCTTGAAAGAAATGCGGAAATTAATAGAACATGTGAACATAGCTTGAAAGAAGGGATATAAGCGAATGTGGTATACAACAAATCAGTGGTAAACGGGGAGAGTTTCGCGCTGGAACAATTAAACAACTATGAAGCGGATGAAAAACCGAATTAAAGAGAAATAGAGGTAGCAAAAGATAAGGCAATGAAAAAAGGGGGAACCATAAGCGAACGTACCTACCCCCACCGTGAGATAAAAAAATATGGAAAATCTCCGAATGTGGACTTTATCGTTTCCTTTTAGTCTTCCCCCTTTTCTAAACTTAATTATTTTACTTTTTGCTAAATTAATATTTATTTTATTTATTTCACACCATGAATTTAGGCGATTTAAACTTCTCTGGAGCTGTTCTAAATCCTTTGAGTATATGACAAGTTATCAGCATACATTATGCAGTTCGTTTCTGGGGCTTTAATACTGTTTGGTAGATCATGTACAAATATTAGAAATAATGTGGGGCTTAGTGAATCTCCTTGTAGCACCCCTCGCTCTTGAGTTATTACACTGGATAGATCTTTTCCATTGTCCACCTTAATGTAGTTTTTGTTTATGATTTCGGATATGACGTTAAAAACTTTTCCTTTGATATCCAATTGTAACAGTTTTTCGCGGAGAATACCTCTGTCCACCGAATCAACGCCTTGTGGAAATCTATAAAGGCAGCATATAATTTACCTCTGGGCTTTGATGTTGTTTGTTTAATTTCGTCGATTAATTGATTGATTGCAATTTCACACCTTCTATTTTTACGAAAACCATATTGTTCTGGTGGTAGTATGTCCTCTAGATGCTTACTGATTCTACTGTTAATAACTTTCGTGAATAATTTGAATTGAGTTGAGAGTAATGCTATACTTCTATAGGAATTAGGGTCTCTTGGGTTTCCTTTTCCTTTATAAAGTGTTTTAACTTTAGATGTTTTCCATAGTTCTGGTGTTTCAGCGGTATCCAGGATTTTGTTGAAAATGTTCATCCACCAGCTAGTTAACAGTGGGTATAATATTATTATCTGTTCATTGGTGACATTATCTATTCCTGCTGCTTTTTGTTTTTAAGGTTACTAATGCCGGATGAAATTTCTTGTTCTGTAATTGGTTGGTTGTACCATTGATTACTTTCGGTGTCATCCAATTTTTCTAAGATCATTAAGTTTGGGTGTGTAAACAGTTTCTTAAAATGTTCTTCCCATTCGTTCCCCAGGATATGGTTGTCATTTTGTTTTAATTTTGTGAAGATTTTCCATGGTTTACTTGTCAGCTTCAAGAAGTTTGTGTATTAATGTAGTTTCTTCGTAGTTGCTTTTCTTACTTTTAATAAGTTACTTGTACTCCTTACGCTGTGTGTCATACTCGGCATAATTTTGATTTCTTAAGTATTGTATACATTTTGCTTTGGCAGTTTTTAATTGCTCATCAAACCATGGTTTAGAGTGTCTCTTTTTGTTATTTGTTACAGCTGATTCTTTGATTAATTGCGTTAATGTTACAGTTTCTACTACTTCTCCCCCTTTAAGTGCTTTAAAATTTGGGTGGTTTATAAATTTGTCAATGTTTAATGTTCTTCTACTGCTTTGACGTTGCTTTTCTTCGTTTTCAATAGGTTTTTGTTTAATTCTGAGGGTTGCTATTCGCTGATGTTTCCTTATAGGATTGTTCAATACTGACGTATTAATTACACTTTTCTTAGTATTAAAATTTAAAAAGGTTAGATCTATATTGCTTTTTCCGTTATGTGAAATATATAAGTAGTTTTTGTCATCTGTTGTAAGTTCGAAACCCAATTGCCTCATGGTTTGTATGAATTCTTTTCCTCTACTATTTTCGGTATCTATTCGACAATTGAAATCACCTGTGACAATTGTGTGGCCTACCTCGTCCTGCAGTAATTCCGTCATCCATTGGTTTATATCTTGAATACTCGTTTGTGGATTGAAATAGAAGAAATAAATGCGTCCGTCTGTCTTTAAAAATATTGGAAGAATTAACAAAAATAAATTATTTAATATATTGCAAGAAATGGTCGTACACTAAAATTTTTTAACTCAGAATCTCTTTAAAATATGCACGCAGATCGAAATGTTTGGGAGTGATGTAATTATTATAAAACTTGTTAGTGACATCATTGGCCCATTCGAGTCTCATCGTTTTCGCAGTAATAATCTAACCTTGATCGTAGTACTACGTAGCTTCTACACGTTGACATTTGACGAGATTATATTAAATAAAGTGGGTTATTGTTTCAATGTAGCTAGATAGTTTTGGAAGTGCAAATAAACACCAAACAAAATGTGGCTTATAATTTTATTAATTATTGGTTTGGTAACTTTTATAATCTATAAAATAAGAGATTCCCATAAATATTGGGAAAGACTGGGAGTACCTTATTTAAAACCACATCCACTGTTGGGAAATTTCGGTGATGTGTTTTTGAAAAGGCGTCCACTTGCAGAGGTTCAACAGGACATGTACAATGTAGATCAAGACGCCAGGTAACTTGTTAACTGCATAATTTTGACAATAAATTAACACGATCTCGATATAACATATGCCATCGTTCTGCCGAAAAAGAAAAAAAGACCGTTAGAACGGTCATGCAAATCGAATTAACATGTTCTACGATAATTCTGTCCCGACTGTCGGCTTAAGTATCACAAACAAACTCAACGGTTTTTTTGCTTTATAAACGAACTTTCCGAAAATCAAAACAACCTAAGACAAAAATTCTCACGTATTACTTGCAAATCTTAAAACCCCAAGTCCGTTACACAAACGGCCCGCGCTACCATAAATATTTCAAGCTAATCTCCGTACAGCCAACACATGGAGGCGTATCAAATTTCATCCCTTCGGACCCTTCGTCCAACCAAACTAATTTAGTTCCCAAATAATGAATAACGACAATTACTGCTAAAAAGCTTTCTAATTGCAATAAGCAATTACCGTTATCTAAAACTAGCAAAAACATGTTACGTTTTAATAGTAAACCCCGCTTCAAGTCGATTGCTTCCGTTATGAAACGCCTCTATCGGAAACCTCGCGCCCTTTAATCCGCGGATCGCGGGATAAACCCGTTTTCGTTCAATCAAAGTATCTGCTGTTGGGTATCATTCGATGCGCCGTCGCACCAGCAGAACGATAATAACCACTACACACATCAGAAATTACATTTGGAACAATTATTTCTGAAAAATAAAAACACGGGGATTTTGGCAAATTTCACCACTTCTACCATTCCCCGTCAGCCAATAGGAAAGCAGAATACGATTTTCGGGCTATAAAAACGCTCCCAAAATCCATCTCAGAATGAACGTCTTAGTACGCTTGGTCAGATCAACGTCTTTGTACGCTTGGTCAGATTAACGTCTCCGTACGCTTAATCAGGATCGGCGTCTTTGTATGCTTGAGCAAATCAACGTCTTGGATCGACATCCTTGCACCAGCTACCACGACACCCTGCTGGAACCGCCGCCGTCGACCACGTCGCCGCTCGTTACCAGCCACCACAGCTTTCCTCTGGAACCGCCGCCGTCGCCCATGTCGCCGGTCGCAGCTCGTTCCCAGCCGCCTCAGCTTTTCTCTGGAACCGCCGCCGTCGCCCACGTCCCCGGTCGCTGCCCGTTCCCAGCCTGACGCCGCCACCTTCGACAAACCTCTTGGCCCAGGTTCTCCACCGTGGCCACCCTCTGACGCCGTGCACCCTCATTGCACCGTCTCCCAACGTCGACGCCCTGCCGCCTTCGCCGTTGCCGCTACCACCGCCTTCGCCGCCGCCGCCGTCCACGTCGTTGCTGCCGCTGGCACGCTGGTATATATCCACCACCGTAGCCACCCTCTGACGCCGTGCACCCTCATTGCACCGTCTCCCAACGTCGACGCCCTGCCGCCTTCGTCGTTGCCGCTACCACCGCCGTCGCCGTCGCCGCCGTCCACGCCGTTGCTGCCGCTGGCACGCTGGTACATATCCACCACCGTCGCCTCTGACGCCGTGCGCCCTCATCGCACCGTCTCCCAACATCGACGCCCCGCCACCTTCGCTGTCGCCGCCTTCGCCGTCGCCGTCGCCTACGCCGTTGCCGCCCACGACGCCGCGAAGCCTTATTTTCACATTTATCTATTTATCCTTTTTCATTTATGTACATATACTGCTTTTATTCTTTTGTAATAAACAATTATTTTCAGCCTCTTGTCTTTGATTACTGAGCTAGCCAAATTGAGCACAGCGCCCGTACACAAACAGGGCCTAGGTTATCTCAATTGGCTCCCAGAACGTGGGGCCCGATTTCAACTAGACAGTTGGACGAACCCAGAATGCCAACAACGAGAAAAACAAAAAGACAAGAGGCTCCATCGATGGCTACCATGGAAGATTTAGGAACTAACGTCGTATCACTGCAAGAAAACTCTGCATCTTCCGAAGCAGCATCAAATGCAACTTCGTCTGCAACCCTGGATACACCATCAAACCCACTTCTGGGAGTGGAACAAACCCAGTGGCGCCCAACCACAATGACTCTTACTACCGAACAGTTTCAAGCCCTCTTGGCACACACGACAGCCCCTCGCAAAGTCGAGACACCACCTCCGTTCAGAGGGGAAGATTCAGAAGATCCAAAGGAATTCCTGGATGCCTGCGAAAATTACCACACGCAAAGCAGATGCACAGAAAGGGAGTTACTGAAGATCCTCACCGACTGCCTGCAAGGGAAAGCTGCTCAATGGTGGAAACCATACACATCACTGCCCTTATCATGGACAGACTTCTTGGAACGATTTCTAAGGAAATTCGATGGACCTGAAGTTCGAGCTTCCTTAACAGCCCAACTTTATGGACTCAAACAAACCCCCAAAGAAAATGTTGAAATTTTCCTACTACGAAAATTGCAACTTTTCCGACGGCTACAGCCTTCAGAATCGGCCGCCGCATTTATCCCCGTTTTAGTGGAACTACTAAAACCCGCAATCAGGCCATATCTACGGTTATCCATGCCCAACACAACCGACGAACTAGTCACCAAGGCCGCATGCATCGAACGGGACCTAGAAGAGCACACTATATCTCAAACGAAAGAAACGAAAACTGCTCCAAGGGAAATCCCAGGTCCAGTGAATCAGCTTCCTTCATTGCCGAAGTGTCGATACTGCCCTGGACGACATTTCCATCGGGACTGCCCACAACTTCATCAACAAGCTTCAGCACGTTCGGGTGCTCCTGTACGGCCACCAGTTCCTGCGATTAACACGCAACCAATTGCATCTGCACCTCCAGCTCCACAGCCGGAAAACTGGAGGAGGCCCAGGCGCGAGGAGGTCGAACTGCGCCCAGTGGCCGCTCCCAATGCAACACTATAAACACGGCCAACTTCAATCTCCCACACATTGCAGTAAAACTTCATGACCAGGAAATCGCCGCCTTAGTGGACTCCGCTGCCACACATAATTTTATAAATGCTAGTCACGTTCCACTGAAAAACCGAAAACAATGTGGACATCATACGGCGAAGATGGCTGAAGTAAACGCTACAATGCGCCTCCAGGGAGAAACCCAAGTTGTTGTCCAGATAGGCAACACGTCACAGACCATAAATTGTATTATAGCCGAAGCACTTCGCGAAGACTTAATTCTGGGATACCCGTGGCTCACACAACAGCAAGCTACCTTTGACTTTGCTAGAAAATGCATTCACTTCGGAGTCAAGAAGCGAGAAACCACTTACTGTCTCGATAAGAGAAGATCTCGAAAGACTTCCCCTTCTGAGCTAGATCATTCCCACATCCAACAGGAATTTCCAGAAGAACGCAGAGGCGAGCTTCGCGCACTCCTGAATGAATTCTCTGAAATCTGGAGGACCACTGCACCACCAACACGAACACTACAACATGAAATCCGTGTTAAACCGAACGAAGTGATACGCAGCCCAAACTACCGGTATTCCGAAGAAAAAAAGCGCATCATCGCAGAGCAAGTTGACGAATTGCTGGCCCATGACTACATCGAACCAAGCCACTCACCTTACAATTCTCCAATCGTCATCGTGACAAAGAAGGACTCCAAACCACGCTTCTGCCTGGACTTCAGACGCTTAAACGAAGCCACAGTCGACGAACCTGCAGTCCTCCCGCTTATTCACGAGACACTCAAAGACATTGGAACAGCAACCATCTTCTCTTCTCTGGATCTAAAATCCGGGTATTGGCAAATTAGCTTATCGCCTAATTCCCGCCAATACACCGCCTTCACCACACCCGATGGCGCAGCTTATCAATTCAAAGTAATGCCCTTCGGTCTTAAAACTGCTCCCATGACCTTCCAACGCTTGATGGCTCAAGAAGTCCTGGTGGGATACCTACATCGTTTCTGTATGGTGTATCTGGATGATATCATCATTTATTCAGAAACGTGGGACGAACATCTCGACCACCTTCGAAGAGTTTTCGAGCGACTGCAAGAGCACGGACTCATTTGCGCCCCGGAAAAGTGTCACTTTGGGAAACGCACTTTGGAATACCTGGGTCACGTCGTTTCTACGGATGGAAACCAGCCACAAAATCAGCACGTCCTCCAGATTCAAAAAGCTCCCGCACCAACCAACCGGAAGACCTTAAGACAATTCTTAGGTCTCTGCAACTGGTTGAGGGAGTACATTCCCCGCTTTGCTACGTTGGCGGCGCCCTTAACGGATTTATTAAGTTCCAAACGCAAATGGCATTGGACCACAGCCACGCAACAAGCTTTCGTACGCCTCAAGGAAGAAATTCAGCAACCCCTCACACTTTCACGCCCAGATACAGAAAAGACATTTATCTTACAAACGGACGCCAGTCAAGAAGGTGTAGCAGCTGTGTTGTACCAAGAACGTACCGATGGAACACGGGATATTATTTCATATGCCAGTATGAGGTTCAACCCTACCGAACGAAGATACCACTCCAATGAGCAGGAATGTTTGGCAGCGGTGTGGGCTATAAAGCGTTATCGCCCGTACCTCGAAGGCAGAAAATTTATCCTGCGAACGGATAACCGTGCCCTAACATGGTTAAATGCAACCAAAGATCAAAGGGCAAAGCTGACCAGATGGGCACTCCTACTCCAGGACTTTAACTTCGTTCTGGAACACTGCCCAGGACAGCAAAATGAGCTTCCCGATGTTCTGTCCCGGAACCCAGAAGGTCCCGCACTTTCAGTCGAAGAAGATAGAGCTCCCCTAACTCCCCCTGTTGTTGCACGACCGGGGCTAACAACCGAAAACTCCCCAATGGCTTGCTTAACCCAATGCGACAGAGAGACGCTAACCGAAGTAATTCTTCAAGCTCAAGAGGCAGATGAAGAAACCCAGCATATTCGGAAGCAAGACCCTTTGGAGGACAATTCAACCCAACAACCGTGCTACCAAATCCAGTGCGGACTTGTAGGGTTTCGCCATAACCAATCCTTGCTTCTCTACGTACCTCGTACCGCCCGGGAGGCAGTACTACATTACTATCATGATAATGAGGGGGTACATCATACCGCGACAGGTATGATAGAAGAGATGAAGAAGGAGTATTTTTGGCCCACAATGGGAGAAGACGCACTTCAGTTCCGCACTAGCTGCACTATATGTAACGACGGTCCGGAAATATTGCAAGTCGACGGAGAAGAAACAACCCTATGGCACGATATCTGCCAGGCTCAGGAGCACGACGTTGAAACTCAGAATTATATCCAACTTTGGCACGAAAGTCACGTTACCGAAGAAACCACTCCGCAACTACGGGATGTACAAGAAAAGTATGTCATAGAGGAAGGACTTCTCTACCGTAATTCGGATTCGGGGCCGAAACTTTTTGTTCCCATCAGCGTTCGTCCGCAAATTCTGTTTCATTACCACGACCTGGATACCGCGGGACATCCAGGTTCCGCTGAAACTGCAAGAGCCATCGCAGCAAAATTCTTCTGGCCCAACTTACGAACCGAAGTAAGCAGTTACGTCCGACAGTGTTTACTCTGCGCCCGATGTAAAAAGGGGCCAAATCAAGCAAAGGCTACACAAAGGCCTCAGCAACCTCGAGAACCATGGGACATATTAGCACTGGATTTGATGGGTCCCTATCCGCTAAGTGTTCGAGGGAAGCGCTTTATTCTCGTCATCACGGACCTATTCACCCGATGGACTGAAGCCTTTCCTTTAACTAAATCAACGGCACCCACGATTGTCCGAATCCTAGAAGAAGAGGTATTCACACGCTACGGATACCCCAGCACTCTTCTAACAGACAACGGTAGACAATTTATCAGTCACCATTGGCAACGGGCATGTCACCAGTGGGACATCAAACACTGGACTACCGCTACATATCATCCTCGGGCCAACCCCACAGAACGTCGCAACCAAGAGATAAAGAAAGGGTTACGACTTCACCTACAAGGAGTAGATCACCGGCAATGGGATAAATTTCTACCTTCTGTTTTATTTAACCTTCGAAGTCGACAAAATAACAACATGGGCTGTTCTCCAGCAGTTGCACTTCTCGGGCGAGAATTAGATCGACCAGGTGATTGGAGATTCCGATTACCCAGAGATCCAACAAAAACGCCTCCACATCCCAATTGCCAAGATCAAACCAATCACCGGAATGAAGCGTTGCGACGTAACCAACCACTCGTAGCTCCCCTTACGGACACCGATGTTCAATTTCTGCCGAACCAATGGGTGATGGTACGAGAGCATCCCCTAGCAGATGCCCGTGAAAGAATTCACGGAGGCTTTTTACCGAAATGGAGTGGCCCTCACAAAATAATCAAGAAACTGGGCACCACGGTTTACCAAGTGGAAAAGGGTTCCCGATCCGTCAAAATACATGTTGACCAACTGCGACCAGCACCAAATCCACCTGAACCGCCAGTCGAGGACACCAAACCGGGGGGGAATTAACACGATCTCGATATAACATATGCCATCGTTCTGCCGAAAAAGAAAAAAAGACCGTTAGAACGGTCATGCAAATCGAATTAACATGTTCTACGATAATTCTGTCCCGACTGTCGGCTTAAGTATCACAAACAAACTCAACGGTTTTTTTGCTTTATAAACGAACTTTCCGAAAATCAAAACAACCTAAGACAAAAATTCTCACGTATTACTTGCAAATCTTAAAACCCCAAGTCCGTTACACAAACGGCCCGCGCTACCATAAATATTTCAAGCTAATCTCCGTACAGCCAACACATGGAGGCGTATCAAATTTCATCCCTTCGGACCCTTCGTCCAACCAAACTAATTTAGTTCCCAAATAATGAATAACGACAATTACTGCTAAAAAGCTTTCTAATTGCAATAAGCAATTACCGTTATCTAAAACTAGCAAAAACATGTTACGTTTTAATAGTAAACCCCGCTTCAAGTCGATTGCTTCCGTTATGAAACGCCTCTATCGGAAACCTCGCGCCCTTTAATCCGCGGATCGCGGGATAAACCCGTTTTCGTTCAATCAAAGTATCTGCTGTTGGGTATCATTCGATGCGCCGTCGCACCAGCAGAACGATAATAACCACTACACACATCAGAAATTACATTTGGAACAATTATTTCTGAAAAATAAAAACACGGGGATTTTGGCAAATTTCACCACTTCTACCATTCCCCGTCAGCCAATAGGAAAGCAGAATACGATTTTCGGGCTATAAAAACGCTCCCAAAATCCATCTCAGAATGAACGTCTTAGTACGCTTGGTCAGATCAACGTCTTTGTACGCTTGGTCAGATTAACGTCTCCGTACGCTTAATCAGGATCGGCGTCTTTGTATGCTTGAGCAAATCAACGTCTTGGATCGACATCCTTGCACCAGCTACCACGACACCCTGCTGGAACCGCCGCCGTCGACCACGTCGCCGCTCGTTACCAGCCACCACAGCTTTCCTCTGGAACCGCCGCCGTCGCCCATGTCGCCGGTCGCAGCTCGTTCCCAGCCGCCTCAGCTTTTCTCTGGAACCGCCGCCGTCGCCCACGTCCCCGGTCGCTGCCCGTTCCCAGCCTGACGCCGCCACCTTCGACAAACCTCTTGGCCCAGGTTCTCCACCGTGGCCACCCTCTGACGCCGTGCACCCTCATTGCACCGTCTCCCAACGTCGACGCCCTGCCGCCTTCGCCGTTGCCGCTACCACCGCCTTCGCCGCCGCCGCCGTCCACGTCGTTGCTGCCGCTGGCACGCTGGTATATATCCACCACCGTAGCCACCCTCTGACGCCGTGCACCCTCATTGCACCGTCTCCCAACGTCGACGCCCTGCCGCCTTCGTCGTTGCCGCTACCACCGCCGTCGCCGTCGCCGCCGTCCACGCCGTTGCTGCCGCTGGCACGCTGGTACATATCCACCACCGTCGCCTCTGACGCCGTGCGCCCTCATCGCACCGTCTCCCAACATCGACGCCCCGCCACCTTCGCTGTCGCCGCCTTCGCCGTCGCCGTCGCCTACGCCGTTGCCGCCCACGACGCCGCGAAGCCTTATTTTCACATTTATCTATTTATCCTTTTTCATTTATGTACATATACTGCTTTTATTCTTTTGTAATAAACAATTATTTTCAGCCTCTTGTCTTTGATTACTGAGCTAGCCAAATTGAGCACAGCGCCCGTACACAAACAGGGCCTAGGTTATCTCAAAATAAAACATTTTCGTTTTCGTTATAAAACTGTTTATGGAATCTCTAAATTTAAACTTTGGCAACTTTCTCCCTTTTCTTCTTCCTTTCTTTGAAGGTTAGCTACCTGTAATATAAAGTCTGCAACATAATATTTAATTTATCAGTATATAAAAGGTAAAACGCCCTAGTTGCATAGAACGCTTGATATGTTTCATTATTTCTATGGTTGTTTATATTGCATCTGTAATAAGTTTATTACTTTTTATGTCTCGTTTGACAAGAGAGGAGCTCTAAAATTTTTAGAATTAAAATAATCTCTTCTCAGATGTGGAGATTGTCTGTTAAATATTAACAACAACAACAACCAGTAGTGTTGTCATACCACATAAAAAGTCTGCTTTTGTTTGGAAATCAGAATTTTAGATAAATACACCCCTAGATTTAATTCAATTAATTTAAATTTGTAACAGTTCCTCCAGAATAAGTTAGCCCTGTGGATGACATTTTTTTTTATTACTAAGAATATTCCTTAATTATTTATAACAATTTTGATATACAGATTGTTCCGATGAAATTTGAAATAACATTTCTTAAATATTTACTACCTGTTTTTTTTAATCAACGGGCACCACTAACTTCTGAGCCCTAACAACCTCAACTTTAAAATTTCAAATAGGAAGATAGCCCTGGCGATAGTTTGCTTTAACGTATTTTATGCACGATCGCATTATCATTCGACAATTATGCATGCATTTTTTTTTTGACATAAACGTCTCTTTATAGGCCATGGGCTATAGTCGAGTCAATGAAGGTTTTTACTTCTAAACCCACAAAAACAGAACCGATTTTGAAGAATTGTCTTTTAAATTGTTTGTTATATTAAATTATTCAAAATCAAAAAAATTCCAGCTGGCGCTATCAATTATTTATATTGTTTAAACAATATAAACGACGCATGCTGTTCGGGGTTATAACTCGTTTGTTTGAAAAGATAGAACCAAAAATTAAAAATATTCTTAGACACTTTTTCTGTAAAATTTAATGGTGAAATTGGATTTTTAATTTTGCTTATTAAGTTTCGCGTTATAATACAAACCTGTGTTTTTTATTATTTATAATAGCAACGGATGTAATTGGCTTACATCTTTAAATAGGTCGTTTTTCGACGTTTTCAAAAATATACAGAGAGCGTATAAAGTTTCAAACCCTGGATTTATTTTTTCCCCCGTAGGAATTTTCGAAAAACGCTTGAACAGGTCAAATTGATTTGTTTTTAAAGAAATATTTTGAGACAATTTTCATTTTTCCACCTCTCTCCGTTTTGAAGTTATGACGTCAGAGCCTTTTTTTTAATACAACCTCCTAAATCGTTTTTTGGGACTCATCTGCTATTCCAGACTCGGCTTCGCCTCGTCCGGAAACAGCAACGATTCGTCCCAAAAAACTTGATTTTAGGTACTTGTTACAAAATAGTTAGTTTGTAATTCATCTAACTGTTTATTATAATTCGGGTGAGAAGCTTGCAGATGTGTGATGTAAGGGATATGGGCATGCAGTTTTAAAATCTTCCTTGTTTCCTTTTCTGTGGGTAAGGATAACGTCAGCGGTTTTTCTTGTTTTTAGTACTATTCTCGATTATAGACAGTTGTTGAATAGTTTTGCAAGATGTTGTAGTAGTGTCGGCCCCCCGCTTTGATCATTTCAACTATGGTTCCGTCAGGTTCGGGTACTTTCCGATTTTGCTATTTGGTTCAAGAAATGTTCTACTTCATCCTTAATTACATCTGTTAGATCTTCTGTAAAATGTTTTGGTAGTGATGTTCTTTGGTTTGTTGGACATGGTCTAGGTTCTTTGGCGACAGACGGAGATAAGGTTTGTTAAAAGTTTTGTATGTCTCGAAATAGCTTATTTCCAGTCTGCTATGCATTTACCCGATCCTTTATTAGTCTTATGATCAGTTTTTTCCTGTTGCTAACCTTTTCCTGAACACTTTTGGGCCTTTATTTTCCTTTGTAATCCTTCTATTGTGTCGTTGTTCGCCGTTGCTTATTCCTCCTGTCTTATCGTGCGCCCTCTTTCTTTGTTAGGTTTTCAGCTTATAAAGAATTTAGCATTAACCAGCAAAATATTATTTTAATTTATTTTTCCAAATTCAAAAAATTTCTCTATCAATAATTTTAAATTGCCTTGGAACCTCTTCTAAGAACGCCAAAAATTGTAAAACGTCTAGAGAGAGGTGTATTCTTATTATGTATATGCTAAAAGGCAGTCTGGGTAGCTCAGTCAGGTAAGGGCCTGCTAGCTAGCCGGCTGATACGGGTTCGATTCCAGCGGTTGCCATAGTATTATGGAGCCGATTTGAGTCGAATTAGTTAGATGATTAGGTTTAAGGCGTAGGAATGTGTTGTGGACGAAAGCTGGTTGGAATGTGATGCAAGGTCAAAAGTGAACCCATCACCTCCTCCACTGCACACTAGCAAGTGTAAAATGAACTTCGACACTGCATTGCGGTAAAAAGCGGAAATAGATTAAGAAAGAAGAAAGATGTACATACTACACCTTTTTTGCCTTTGCTCCAGTAGTTGTTCTTAGTATGTGTATTTTATTTTATTTAAGAATAGGTAGTTTAAATATTGACTGTCTTATTTTTTCATTTGATTTCAGGACCCTAACAACAACCCTGATATTAAAACTGGTATATTGGTGTGGTATTGGCAGATGTAATTTTATTGCTTTTTCAGGAGTTTTCTGTCACTCTTGGCTTTTAAATACTAAATTTATTATAATAAATAGTTTAAAAATAGTTCTTGAGGCTGCCTACTCTGATAAAATAATTATAGTTTTGAATTTTATATCTTAGGGTTACATTTTGATTTTACGGTAGAGTAAAAACTAAATTTTTCAAATAGAAATTAACTTTCATTGTTTAATAGGACTGGTCCTCTTCTGATACACTTAGCTTCCGCATATTTTTCTTGGTGACGTTTATCTGAAATCTAAATATACCAGGAGTTGAACCAATTCCAATTATCATTATTGTTTTTAGGTATACGGGTGCTTACATATTTTTAAAGGCGAATCTTTTGTTGCGAGATCCTGAATTAATAAAACAAATAACTGTGAAGGATTTTGATACATTTCCGGATCACAAAGCCCTTGTAGTTGGGGAGGCAGATCCACTTCTTAACAGAAATATTTTCTCTATGACTAGTAAGTATGTTTTTGGGAAGAGAAACTAGTGTTTTCTAATTCTGTTGGATATAGTTTTAATATTCCTAGTTTCTACATTCTTCAGGTAAAAATGGTTGGCACGACATGAGAGCCACGCTTAGTCCTTCGTTTACCAGTAGCAAAATGAGGGCGATGTTCGTTTTAATGCAGCAGTGCTCAACAAATTTTATAGATTATTTTAAAAATCAAGGCACCGTAACAATTGAATTAAAAGACGCATTTTCAAGATTTACTAATGATGTTATCGGAACAACAGCCTTTGGTATTACGTGTGATTCTCTAAGAAACAGAGAGAACGAATTTTATTTAATGGGAAAAGAAGTGAGTAATTTTACAGGATTTAAACTCGTGAAAGTATTTGCTTACGTTGTTTTTCCAACTTTGATGAAGGTAAGTATTGTATGAAATATTTTGATCGATTTGAAAACCTAATTTGTTGTAGATTTTGAATGTTAAAGTAATGAGCAATGAGGTAACGACCTTCTTTAGGACTATTATTAAACAAACTTTAAAGATTCGTGAAGAACAGCAAATAGTACGTCCTGATATGATTTATTTACTGATGGAAGCAAGAAAGGGTCGTCTGAAACATGATGATCAAAGCGAAGTAATCGATTCAGGATTTGCTGTTGCTGAAGAGTCCGACATAGGAAAAAACCAGAAACGGCAAAAGCGAGAAATAACCGATGACGACATCACGGCCCAAGCTCTTATATTTTTCTTAGCTGGATTTGAGGCTTCTTCTACTTTAATGTGTTTTACAATTTACGAACTTGCTATCAATTCAGATATTCAAGAGAAACTACGTGATGAAGTGGACAGCGCTATAGAGAAATGCAATGGGAAAATCACTTATGAAGCCCTCTTAGGAATGAAATATCTTGATAACGTAGTTTCAGGTAGGTATCTTAAGTAATATGGAGGAGTTTCAAATGGAGAAGAACTTGGAACTTATTCAACTTGGCTTTTCTAACCACTCACTGGTGTAAAGACTTTTGGCAGAGCGATAGCTACCAAGCTTCTGTAAACTAGTATAACGGTTTTTGATTTTTGAGCAAGCAGTCTTCTGCACTTGAAGCATTTCTGACGAAATTTAGAATAAATTAAAAGGTGTTTTGGTGGGTTCCTTAGTAATGTAGCCGGTAAGTGCCTTTTCACGATTAAGAGATTCTGGGTTTGAATCCAGCCACTACCAGATTTTGGGCCTATATAAGTGTGGCAATAGGGTATAACTTGAAAACTGTAGTTGCCCAAATAGAAATTCTTCAATATACGAGTACAATGCAGGATACAGAACCTAACGATTTTTATTGCAGAAACTCTAAGGCGCTATCCGCCTACTTTAACCACCGACAGAGCGTCTGTTAAGCCTTACACACTTGAACCAAAAAGACCCGGAGAAAAACCTCTCCATTTAGATACGGATTCAGTAATATGGATTCCTATTTATTCTATTCATATGGACCCTAAACACTACCCTAATCCTGAAAAATTCGATCCCGACAGATTTAACGACGAAAATAAGCATAAAATTAAGCCCTTCACTTTTCTTCCATTTGGTACAGGTCCACGGAATTGTATCGGTAAGTGTTGGACGTTTTCTTTAAATGAGATGTTTGTAAGTTCCCTAAATGTCTTTGTTGATATTTTAGGGTCACGATTCGCACTATTGGAAAGTAAATTATTAACAGTCGAACTATTGCAACACTTTGAAATTATAAAAGTGGAGAAGACAGCAGTGCCTCTGAAACTTAGTAATTCTATTCCCAATTTACTGCCCGACGATGGTATATGGGTTGGATTAAAACCAAGAGAAACATAATTGTTTAATATATATTCGTTACTTAAAACCTTTTGTTATTTATTTTATGTATAATAGCTTGTCGAATAAGTGTATACAAATAAATATTAAAAAATTTAGAGTAGAGTTGTTTATTTTCGTGTAGGTATTAGCTTCAGAAGCGTTGTAGTTGTAGTTTAAGCTTGAAGTCTATTTAAAGAACAAGGTTATTCAAGATGCGATGCCCTAAGTTACTTCTGAGGCATCGCCTAGAGTCTGATGATATAGGAAGCGACCATATAGACAATATTTTGGCGTTTGGGTTGGTGCCAGTCTATATGAAGGGAACCCTTAAATCGCGGCTTAGAACCTGAGTGCTACTAATTCGCACCGCCGAATGAAGAAGAAGAAGAAGGTGAGAAAGAACCAGGACTATTACGTTAATGGATTTTGATGCATTCCTATTCTCTCAAGATATTTTGCCTTGCACTTAACTATCTCTCCCTTCACTAATATCACTTTTAGACCATTTTTTCTGTTCCTTTATCCGCCTTTACTGAAATGCAGATTCAGATATTTTATGCATTTCATTTATGGTGACAAGTTATTAAAGAACATCACAAAGCTACATATACTCAAACGTTAATAAAGAAATCAAAAATGGTGCAAGGGAGCAAAGGAATACAGTGATCGAGAATAGTAATGAATTATTCACCACCAAGAGCAGAAGAGTTTTATAGAGACCCATACAAAACAAAAGCACGGCCAAAATGGAAAGTCGTAATTTGCAAAAACACGGAGTGTTAAATGTTGACTTGAAAGACCTACTGACATAGCTATAGAAGAAGGAAGGAAGAAGATAATACATTGGCAAATATGATTCGCGAAAAAGGGGAAAAACTCTTAACCCTTGTGTTCTGTTCAGATTTTACCTACACTTGATATGTTCTGGGTCATATTGACCCACAGTTTTTTTCTCATTACGGGACGCTGTTGGTGGTGAAAAATTAGGATTTTACAGAAAATTATCGTTTATTGAGCTAAATAAAACTTAAAATACAATTCAAAGTTAACACAGTTATTGCAAATTAGGGTTGAATGAGCACTGCAAACAACTGATAGAAACACGTAAATGTTGCGAAAATGACAAAGCGACAGAGTACCACTGCAGAATAATAGGTATATAACTGCTATATAAATTAGTACACTGTGCCGAATGACACACACTGCGTCTTACGAAAGTTACTAATACACTACCAACCGTAAAACAACAAAAAACTCTGCTAACTACCCGTATTTTTTATATAAGGGTCTATTTGACCCAGAACAGAATAAGTGTAATTATATTTACTACAAGAAAATTATAAATGTAATATTTTTTCAAACATGTGGACGTTGTAAAATACAATAAAAAAATAAAAGTCGTAACATGCTATAGTCTTACATAGCATAATTACAGAACTGCATTAGCTTGAAACCCGCTTTGGGTCATATAGACCCAGAACAGTGCATAAGGGTTAATGAAAATCACGACTAACTAATACCTTAGAGCTAGAAAACTGCATACCAGTAAACAAATTTAAAAATTATAGATCTGTTAATTTAACATCATATTTACTCAATCTTCTGACAAAAATAATTCAACCGATTAACAAGAAAACCGGATGAGTATCAATCTCCTAAGCAACGCTAGTACAGAGTGTCGACACCCCAGCCGTAGGTTAGATGAGTGGACGGGCATATTTGTCCCAAAAAAGTAAGTTAATTACTGTTTTACTGAGAACGGAGCACTTAGTGCCCCCGCGCGCGCACTTAAGGGTTAAACAAACAAAATTGCAAGTCGTTCTACTTCAAAGAGGGGTGCTTTACTTTCATCAAAACTCTTAACAAGATATCCCCAAAAATACTGTAGAAAGAAGAAAATTATTGCTACTGGATGCTGACCGACAAACTTAAGATACGTTGATGACATTGTATTCTTAGCGCAAAATATAGATCTAACGGAAACTATTAAAGGTTTACATAAAAATTCCCGAAAATCGGCTTGCACATAAAAGCAAAAGAAGTGAAACCGCAACGTGTAAAGGAATACCTGGGTCAGACAACAGCTCTCGTAAGAGACACCCGACAAGATAAAACAGCTAGAAACATAAGGCTGGGTTTATGAAGTTTGATCGATTGTCTGCCCTTCATCTTGGAATATAATACTAGTTATCACATAAGGCGTGCAGAATTCAAGCATTCCAAGAAACAGCATTAAAAAATATGAAGATAGCCCAAAAATCAGTGCAAGGAGTCATGATTATAACGAGAGCATCGGATGATCAAAGTCGCGTACGTTGATGAAAGAGTAGTAGTAACTCTAAAGAAACGAAATAAATAGATAAAGTCGTAGAATACTAGAGTGGAGACCATACGAACATAAAAGGAGCAAAGGGAGACCTCCAATGAGTCGGTACGATGGCATAAAAAAACAGTAAAGTTGGTGTGGATAAGAACAACACATAGGCCTTAGTGATGGAAGCTATTAGTTCAAATTGGACGCATATGTGGCTGCTGAAGACAATTCCGTGGACTTGTTCTCTAAAGGACCATTGACCCCTGAAAACTGTTGGAAATTAACGTAATTTTATCAATACCTTTGCTAAGTAATTGCGTGATTATTACCAGTGATTAAGTCATACCCTGGAGAATTTTTTACAATTAGTGTTTTTAGGAAAAATTTTCATAACTTCTTCAAAGGAGGAAGCTTTGATAGGTAGTGAGGGCTGGAATGCAGTCATTAAGTAATTTACCACTTTTTTTGTCATTTGTCTTCTGTTGGTTGTGATTTATTGTCCTGCCAAATCCTTCAAACTCGTGTCCCACTTTACCTTTATACAGCATTTACGGTTTACTATTTTCTTTGTTAGTTATGGTGTGGCTTTGGTAAGTGTTATGTGAATTGTTTGAATTAGAATTTCAATCGGGATATTAATGTTGCTGCCAAAATGTCTCGAAAGTAGTTCGTTGGTTTTATGGTTAAATAACTTGGAAACCCCTGGGGTCAGAACAAGTCAATTTTTAAGTAACCTCTAGCAGTATTCCTTTAAACGTAAAGGTATCAGCACTAATCCCCCGCGAAGGAGAATGGCCGGCAACATGGAGGGTTAGGGCCTCCTAAGTCGCTTTATCAGTATCTCTTTAGTTGCAAATAAATCTAGTAAGTTAGAAAAATTAGTGAGAAAGGTTGGCCAATAAGTAAGTTGATATATAGACAGGTGATTTAGGTGGTGCTCTTGCATGATGGACAGTGGAATTGGGTTGAAGTCCAGATAGCTAAGGAGATGTAGAAATAATTAGTCCTATCCGATCCTCTATTGTTGCACTGATTGGTTGCTTGTGTCAACTTTGGGCAATACATTGGTATTGTTTATTCTATATACAATTTATTGTAATGAAAAAGTGGATTGAAAGAGCCAATATGTAAAGAACGAAAGCACCTGGGACCCTATTTTTACATTTGGTGTTTTTTTTTAACCATTTTGAGTAGTTGCGTCATTATTTGTGACTTTAGTTGACTAGTTCTGTTACTAGATCTTTCTTTTTTTTCTCTTTATTTATTCTATAAGATAACTGATCATGAGTTGCTGTGATTGTGTTTGCTCTAAAACACAATATTATTTGGGTACTGCACTCGACCTGTGGGGTGGGCACTTTTTAACGCTGACCGCGACTTCTCACTCATTTTTAGTCTGGAAGAGCGATGACGGTAGTTAGTACTGGTTGTTAGGCCTGATTTATTGTAACACGTCTTTCTTTAGGAAGAAGAATTCTTACTTCCTAATCTGTTTGTCTATTATGCATCTCTTATAATTGCCTTACTTACATAATCCTTGGCTTATCACTTCTTAAAGGACCTTACTGTCTCCCCCGTAGGGTGACAAGGTTCTAAATTTGTTTGCAGAGGACGGCTCTTCCCGTTATAATTTATTGCTTTCGGAGGTTCTTAGCTTTATTTACGATTATTTTCCATTACTTCTGATTTTTCACCTTTCGATTCCAATTCTGTATTCCAAGCTATCTCAGATCGTTTCCTACGTTTTCAATCCACCTTTGCTTCTTTGCCTTCTGGTTTCTTTTCCAAGACTTTTTGCCTGCCGCTCCTTCGAAGGTGTACTAACCAGCCGTCACTCGTTTGTTTCTACTTGGTGGTTCGTCCTTATTCTATATATTCCGTTCTCATGTATCGGCCCTAATATTTTCCTCAGTATTATCTGCTCCCAAGTTTCTAACTGCCGTTCTGCCTTATTTGTGAGCACTATGTTTCTGCTGCATCTATTACTACCGGCCTAATAACTGTTTGATACACCCTTAACTTGAATAGACCACATTTTTGATTTTTATATTGTTCGCAACGCGTAATAATACTTATCTCCCGATTTTATCCTTGAGTTCATATTCTGAGATACTGTATTTTTTGTTATTATTACTGATCCTAGATCTTTCTGTATTTTTTGTTAAAACCAGATATTTAGGCTTTGTTGTGTTCACTCTTAATCCTTGTAATACCGTATCTTCTTCGAAATGGCTATGTACATACTCAAGGTTTTTCTTAGTTCTGCAGATCAAATTTATGTCGTCGGTATAAGCTTATTTCTGACATTGTTTATTGAAAATAGTTCCCCTAAGACTAATGGGTGAGTTTCGTATCGCGAGTGCTATGGGGTCTTTCATCGACCCCAAATTCCTCTGAAAATTGGTCCTGGATTCTTACATTAGCCCTCGTTTCTAGCAAGCACGTTTTAACTAACTTAAACAATTTTGGGGGTATTCCTAATTCTTGTAGTGCTTTATATTCTTTCCTTATTACCGAATCGTATGCTTGTTGGAAGTCAATGAATGGGTGATGTAGGACTGTATTGTGTTCATAGAATTTTTCTTGAATTTGTTTTATCGTAAAAATTTGATCTATTAGTGATCTTCCTCATCTGAGCCCGCATTGATACTCGCCTGCAGTTTCTTCCATATATACATTTAACTCTTTTTCTAATAATTTTCTGAGTATTTCATAATCGATATTTAGCAAAGCTAAGCTTACTGAAAGCGCTCGCAAACGTCTAAATGTTGCGAGTCTCATATTTGCATCATATTACCAATGGCACCACCCTCGAAAGGCTCCACAAAGACAGAGAAACTTTAAATACCATCAAATATAGAAAGCTGGCGTATTTTGGATACATGATGCGTAATTCAAAATATCGGAGGGTAAAATCAATAGCAAAAGAGACCCTGGACGTAGACGGATCTCCTGGTTAGCAAATTTAAGGAAATGGACAAACCCAACATCAACAGATCTGTTCAAAGCTGCAGTTAAGAAGATAAGGTGGGCCAACGTTATTACTTATTACCAACATGAATAGAAGATAGGCAGTATCGGATAAAGAATCCTTTTATAAATCACCCTTCTTGTAAACTGGGCTATGGTGACAATTTTCCAATTATCTGGTATGTGTTTTTTTTTACCAGGTTTTCCATATGATGTTATGTAGAGCTGTTGCGATGGCTTGTCCTCCACATTTTATCAGTTCTATGGGTGCGTCCTCTTGCACTAATGTTTTATAATTTTTAGTGATTCTTATTACTTGTCCTATCTTTTCATATGTTATGGGGCACGATCTGAAATCTGCTCCTCCTTGTGTTGATTCTTGTGTGCTACCCTTTTGTGCTTTGTTATTAGGTTATTACTGTTATTTGTGGGTTTAGTAACGAAGAACTCTTTCCATCTTTGAATAAACCCCCCTTTTGTTGTCGTTCAGGTTTCTCTTCGCATCTCTGGATATCATTATTCTTAGTTGATATCCTTTTGAAAACTCACTTCCTGATAAAACATTATTGTCTTGTTTAGACTTTTCCATTTGTTCTAATTTGTCTTGTTCATTTCTTTCGCTTCTATCCGTTTGATATTGTATTGTTCGATGTGTTGTTGTTTAAAATCTGTTTTTATTTTTTTCCTTCTGTTATACACTCACAATCCTTATTGTACCATGCTGTTTCAGTGATTCTTATCTTTTTCCACTTGCAATTAGCTGGATGTTTCTCTAGATAGAAGACCCATTTCTTCATCTTCCACTTTTTTGTGACATCCTTTATAGTTATGACTTTTTGTTAAATTCATACAATGATATAGGGGCGTTCGATAGTTTTAAGTAAGTCTATAACTTTGACATCTATTGCAAAGTGCTATTTCCCTTTTTTTGTTAGGTGGTTCTATGGTTACGGAGGCATTTAGAAGGGAACGTCAGTTTTGTAGACTTATTGTTAGAACGGAAGGTTCTTAAAGCTCTCTTTGAAGCGCGACCATGTTTTTTTTTATGGCAACACGTATTAGTAGATATTTTATATTCGCACATAGTAACTTATAAAGTAGCTGCTTAGAATTTTAATAAGTAGAAACAAAGATATCAACAAGTAATGTTTCTAATTTTATATTTTGATTTCACCATATTAAATTAGGATTCATTTATGTAACGCATGACTCGCCTTCATCATTTTAAATTTTTTTAAGTAAAATCTAAACTTTGATTGCAAAACGTTTAGGTGCACTACCAACCATCATTAAAGTATTTGTTCAATCTGTAGATAATTTTTTTTTATGCTGAAGACTTAGGGCGGGTTGCACAAACATGATTTAACAGCTTGGTCAACTTAATCATTCGTTAAAGTGAACAAAATCGAATCAAAATTCAAATTCATATGACAAATAATACATTAGTAAACAAAAAATGATGCTCTTTTGTCAACTTTGATCATTCGTTAATTTAACAAGAGCTTTGTGCAACCGGCCCTTAGATTTTTTTCCGATTTCTAAAAATACTCAATCAATCTTGATCAATCAAAGACGTGCATCAAAGTGTAATGGTCACTTAGATATAATATAATATTGTAAGTTTAAAAATACCTTAGACAGATAAACCGTTGTGATAATCTTAAGGATTGTGGTTTTATCTGAAATTTCTATAAAAAAGGATTGTTTTAAGTAGGTACTTAGTAATCTGAAGAGAACCTTTTATGACAAAATAGTCTTAATAAGAATAAAAACAATAACTCAATTCGATAATATAAACAATTAATAATACGAATACTGACAATAATTAAACTTTTGTCTAAAGTTCATGTGTATCGTCTTTTACTTGTTTATGATATGTAGATAATTATTTGCGAATTGTATACTGAGTATACCTTGCATTTCGAAAGAAAGGCACTTTCATCCGAATCGCAACTTTTTTTTAGGGAGATATTTTAGATATTTGAAGAGGGATACAGCAAGACACATAAAGACAGAGAAGGAGAGAGGCAGATTAGTTAGTTTGCACTGCTGAAGGCTACATTGATTATAACAAATTTTGTCGGACATGGAAACACATAATTTAATCCTTAAATTAAATGTACTCAAAGGTTTAATTAACGTTAGCCTAGTTTGTAGTTTTTGATAATGAGTAACAAGTAAACATGTAAATGCTATTTCTTAATGTTTCATTCATTACACTAATATAAACATTATGAACACATTGAATAAGCTGCAATAAAACAACAAATCTAAATGTTAATGTTTGTTGCATTTGGGATCAACGTATCGCGATTACATCATCTAATTTTGCAAGTCATTTTGTTGTTATTAGTTAGATATTGGATTTTGGCCGAATGTCAAGAAGTACGACGTCACTGTTTATTCGGCTGATTAAAACAACCTTGAAGCGTAAAAAAATTAGACGTAGCTTCCAATCGATTTAACTGTAGTAGTATTAGTTGGCTGGTTGCCGCAAAATGCCGCTATAAAAGTTTCGAGAGGTTTACATTACGAAAAATTACAATGTGGCTAATAATTTTAGTTTGTGTCTTAATTTTGCTTATTTATTTAAAAGTGAAGCAATCTTATAAATATTGGGATCAAAAAGGTGTGCAAAATCCTAAGCCATTTTTAGTTTTTGGAAATTTGCATGCTGCCGCCCTTAAAACAAAGGCGATTGCTTATGTAATAGAGGATTTATACAAAACGTTCCCAGATGAAAGGTAAGCCAACATTTAAACGAATTAAAATTAACTAAATAAAATTTGGATGTGCGTCGATACAGTGACGTAGGGCTAGGGACCATCAAAGGTATTTAGCGTTGTTATAATTTTATTTCCTTTAGGTATGTAGGTGTGTATCAGATGTTACAACCAGCGTTAATGCTTCGAGATCCCAATTTAATAAAGCAGATAACAATAAAAGATTTCGAAACGTTTCCTAACCGAAACTCTTTAGTAACTGGCGACGCTGACCCCTTTTTTGATAGAACTCTTGTTTCTAAGTCATGTATGTATTTGTAAAAGCAAGTGTTTCAAATTATAGAAATTTGAGTCTATTTTAGTTAAAGATGGTTGGCATGATATGAGAGTGACGGTTAGTCCTTCTTTTACCAGTAGTAAATTGAAGGCAATGTTTGGTTTAATGAAACAATGTTCGAAGGAATTTCTAAATTATCTGAAAGATCAAGGGGATGAAATAACAGTTGAACTGAAGGATGAATTTTCAAGATATACCAATGATGTAATCGCAACTACAGCTTTTGGCATTAACTGCAATTCTTTGAAGAATAAAGATGACGAATTTTATAAGATGGGAAGAGATGCTAGTGATTTTACCGGGTTGAGAGTATTTAAAATTGTTGGATTTGCTAACACACCATGGCTAATGAAGGTAAAGATACATTAGAGTGTGTTTACTTTTATTATTTAATTTTCTTTGACGTAGCTTCTGGGTGTAACAATGTTAAGCAAAGACGTTTACACGTTCTTTCGAAGTATTATCGGGAAAACCGTAAAAATCCGCGAAGAACAGGGGATTGTTCGTCCTGATATGATTCATTTAATGTTAGAGGCTAGGAAAGGTCGGTTAAAAGATGACGATAACGAAGATGGGGCACATGATTTGCACTCTCTTAATAATCAACACAAGAGAAACAAAGTGGAAATAACTGATGATGATATAACTGCTCAGGCTATTACGTTCTTTTTGGGTGGGGCTGAAACATCTTCATCATTAATGTCTTACGCCACCCACGAATTAGCTGTTAATCCGGATGTTCAGGAAAAACTCCACCGTGAAATTGATAGCGTTATGGAGGAACTTGACGGGGAAATTACTTACGAAGCCCTTATGGGAATGAAATACCTTGATGCTGTTGTTTCAGGTAACTTGATGCTAGTGTTTTTGATTAATCCATATATTTTAATCATGAGTTATCAAGTTAAATGATACAAATGTGCAGCTCAAAATTCATAAGCAGTGTTAACTTTAAATTTAAATCATCGCACAGTATATTAAATAGTCAAACTAAATTTAGCGTATATTTCAAGAAACATTAAGGAAGCACCCACCTTCTCCATTATCTGACAGAGTATCAGTAAGGCCGTATACGATAGAACCAGAAAAACCTGGGGAGAAACCGATACATTTAGAAAAAGGCTCTTTAATTTGGATTCCTACATACGGCATTCATAGAGATCCTAATTATTATCCTGATCCTGAAAAATTCGACCCCGAAAGATTTAGTGATGAAAATAAACGTCACATTAATCCGTTTACATTTATGCCTTTTGGTTCGGGACCGAGAAATTGTGTTGGTAAGTGTTTTAATTCGCATGTTTTAAACGTACCTTAATTTTGGTTTTATTTAGGTATGAGGTTTGCGTTACTGCAAACCAAATTAGCTATAGCAGAACTTCTTAATTGTTTTGAAGTAGTTCCCGTTGCGAAAACAGTGGAGCCCATACGTCACAGTCCAAATAATGCAATTCCGTTACCTGCCGAAGGATTTTGGGTAGGGTTGAAAGCAAGAAATGTCAATTAATTGTACTTAATATGCTAACATACATACGTACCTCATTTGTTACTGCTTTTTTTGTATTATAAATTTATTTTGTATTATTAAACTTATCTTATAAAACCAGAAAACGTTTGTTGTAAAAAGAAAAGAAGTTGGAACGAAATAGTAGTATTTAGAAGGGATTAAACTCAATTTAAGATAACAGACAAATTAGTACAGTCTTTTTTCTCGCTAAAACGATGAAACAAAACCAGAAACTACAGTTATCCATATATAAGAAAGTTTAGCTGTGCCAAAACAAAAATTAATTGATACCCACGATTAAATGTTTGTTTATGGTTATGTACAGCCGCTGTTCGGGCAAACCTAACTGTAAAATCCAATACCCTTGAAGTCAGACAACGAAAGTAGGGCATTGAAAGGGGCAGTAGGTAAGCCCTTGGTCAGTCGCCAACCGGTCTTCTTACATTGTTATTGGTATTGCATTATCCAGAGCTGTCACTAGGCAATTGTAAAATTAAAAAGTAAACTAATTTACTTTAAATAGTTTTAATTAAATTTGTTAGTACAGCACAAAATGTACATTGTGCAAGAAAACATTTTTACTATTGAGGCATATTTTCGATCAGGTTATGTTATTGCGCGAGGGCGGCATATTTTAGTTTACATTGGGAATTCAAAGCATGCTACATGTATGTATTTCATTTTAAGTCACTCGGATCATCTATTCGTATGTATATACCGTGCGTCCACGAGACTACGCACCATGGCGCTGGAGTGATGCTAGTTTATTTTAAAGATCTACTCTTCCGGTGGCAATTGATAGTCAAACGGTTGCTAAGCATTGACCATTAAAATTGAATTTGCAAGTAACAAATAATACACAAAAATCAAAAACAACAAAAGTAAATTTAATCAATTTCGCAGCCAAACAATTTACAACTGGAGTATTCATTAAATGTTCAAATAAATTTCCATTTACTGCCATACAGTATCCTAACCTATCATAAAAATTACGTCTAACATTATCTAACAATCGGGGACTAATGTTAAAACACACTTCGATAATTTCATCTTTAAGAGAATCTAAATTAGGATGAACTCGGGAAGAGTAAACTTTAGATTTTAAGTAAGGCCATAAGAAAAAATCGTTTGGAGCCAAATCAGCGGACCGAGCGGGCCAACCAATTGCGCCTCCACATCCAATCCAGGTTTCATGAAAGGTATGGCTTGGGAATTCTTTAACTACTGCTGAATTGTGAGCGGGACAGCCATCGTGTTGGTACCATATCGGTCGCTCATCTCCAAGCATAGTATGTCCAATTGCAGGACAAATAGTTTCAGTTAAAAGTTCTAAATAAGTCTCTCCGGTCAACGTTCCGTTAATAAAATAAGGTCCAATTACAACGTTATTTAATATTCCACACCAAACATTAACCTTCTGTGGATATTGTGTGTGTGTTTTTGCAATTAAATGAGGTTTGTGGGTACTCCAATATCGAAAATGTTGATAATGTGGTTGATTATTTAAAGTAAACGTACATTCAACAGTAAAGCACACTCTTTCTAGAAAATCAGGTTCATTGTTGCATTTATCCATCATAATTTGACAAAATGCAGAACTGTTTTCGGAATCTCCCTCCCGCAGTTCTTGATGAGGCTGATATTTATACGATTTAAATTTATGTTTCTCTAATATTTTATTTGCGTAACTTTTACTTAACACATTTTCTGCATTTAATTGCCGCACTCATATGTTGGAATTAGCACGAACAGCTGCCATTATATCAATTTCACGATCATGAACCGCAGGATTAATGATATCAGGTGCTACAAATCTTGAGCAAACATTACCAGTATTTTTAAATCTGCTTATGATTCTTCCAACAGTAGTGTGTGCAGGACGAGGTCTGTTGGGATATGTCGTTGCAAATCGTCTACACGTTTCCCTGTAACTGTTTCCTGTGTAGACCCATTTCACTATTTGAACTTTTTCTCTACAGTGTAAATATTCATGACGATTTTAGTATAAACTCAAATAGGACTTGATTTGTTTCAAACCATACGTCAAGTTGAATGCCACTTAATCGTTTATTGCCATAAAAAAATAAATATAATAGGGTTTGTCAAGCTGTTTTGATAAAAGCAAGAGCTGATCTTTGGGATAAATTAACGTTGCTCTGATTCCATGGTGCGAAACCCTGTGGACACGGGATATGTAATTTAAATTAGCAATCCTGTAAATAATAAAATGCTTATGTAAGACATATATTATACACAGTTGTTTCTTTAAAATATACAAGATTAACTTTATTAAGTATTTGTACGTAGTTACATATTATGTTATTATGCTATGCGGTTCGCAGCTTGTCGGGATCATAGTTTTCCTACTATTGTTCCTATGTTGTCTTTCCATCGAAATGTAAGTCTGCCACAATTTTTCCTCGCTTGCCGTCGACTCCATTGAGTGACCTGTCTAGTCTACATGTTGTTTTGCGTTCTTATTAGGTGGCCAGCTCATTGCCATTGCAGGCTGGCGATGCGACATGTTACATCTTCTACTTTTGACCTGTTTCCTATGTGTTCATTTCGTATTCTGTCCTATAATTTCACTCCTAACATGGCTCTGCCCATTTTCCTTTGACAACGTTTATCTTTTTTAGGATCCAAGTTTCAGATGCGTATGTTAATATTGACAGTATGCACTGGCTGTCTTTAGGTATTGTGGGAGGCTTGTATTAAATACTTGTTTCCTAAGCTTACCAGATGCTGCCCATGCCAGTTTTATTTGTCTATCAATCTCCAATGACTGGGTTTCTTCTGATAGTGATATTTTTTTGGACCGAGTATATGTAGTCTTATACCACTTCCATACGTTCATGTCCTTCTCAATAGGTGTAGCATTGTTTTGTATTTGTCATAATTTGTTTTCGAGGTATTGATTTTCAACCCCATTCTCTCTATAACAGTTTGTAGTTGTCGGAGCATTATTTCTGGGCCAGGCATGTTATATGTTAGCAACACAATATCGTCTGCAAAGCGCAGGTTTGAGAGGTATTCGTTATTTATGTTTATATCCAAGTTGTGTCATTTTAAATTCTTAAATGCATCTTGCAAGCTGTTTATAAATAAGTTAGGAGAGATAGTATCTCCGTGCCTGATGCCTTTGCTAATTGGACTAGGATGAGAGTCTTCTAATGTTTGAATAATGATTTTAATGTTTTCGTATAGGTATTTTATTAAGAGTATGTATTTATGGTAAATTCGATACCAGTTAATAGCGTTAATTGTTGCTCAGCTTTCTCGTAGTCTACCTAAATATATGATGTTGATTGTATTCGTAGGATTTCTCTACGACTTAACGTATCTTTTGCTATATTCTTTCATGTTTTTTCTTACTCTTCTTTTAATATAAATATGTATTTATTCCTTTCGCTGTTTCTCGTGCGTATTAGTTTCTTTGTTTCTTCTGATATCTTGCTTTGTCTTCTTTTCTTTGACGCATTTTTAAGTAAATCCTTCATAACATTTTCTTTATTATATAGTTATTTAATTGGTTACATCTGTTTCCGGATCCATAGATTCGTTTTCCAACGTCGTACTAATTCTGTAGAGTTCTTCGTATTCCTTCAGTACAATGGAGTTTATGATTCTGGTTCCATTGTTAATTAGTTTTCTTCTTTCTAATTTGGCATTTATTGTTATCCTGGATCTGATCATTCGGTAATAACTAGTTTATGTGTTATTTAATACAGTTACGTCCATCACTATGTTTTTTCTGTTTGTGAAAGAAAGAGTTCATTATTTTTAACGGATGTTCTTCCATGAAATTTACTATAGTCTGGCCTCTGTCCTCTATTCCGATATTACCTATACACGTTTCACAAGGTTCTTGTGTACCTATTTTAGAGTTAAAGTCTCTCAGAATTATGGTGTAATTTTGTTCAATTGCTTTAGATAAAACTCTCCAATGTCATCTTCCGTGTATGATGCTGTCGGGGCGTAAACTTCAATGACCTTCAGCCTGTACTTTTTTGATATTTGAAATGTTACGAGGAGGACTCTTGATGTTACTCCTCCTATAGAACATAGAAGTTATGTGATCAGCCCAAGCATACCAACTCCATTACTATTGTTGCCTAGTTCATCTTTGTAGTATCTGTTATCCCTTCCTTCTTACCTCGCTCAGTGCCAGAATGCCCCATTTTATATTTTATAGTTCTTCCAGAAGGTGAGTGAGACTATCCTCGGAACAAATGGATTGGGAGTTTAATATGAACGACTCATTCATGAACGAGATATGTATTTTTTCTAATATACTTTCTGCCAAAGCCATGATATGTGATATAATATCAGTTTTTTATTATAAGAAGTCCTGGAATAATGACAACCAAATTTGTGAGTTAAACGTACAGCTATATGGCAGACAAAATGATTTCGTATATGAATGTGTTGAATTATCTGCAATATTTGCAGTAGTCCCAAATCATGCTGTGTGGTACGTCAAATTGTTCTTAGATCACATGTATGTAAGTATTAGATTCTTACATAACAGGATTCAACTAGTAAGGAATCATGGTTACCTCGGCCGGCAAAATTTCCGTGATTTGCACGATTGGCGATCTCTAACAATTCGTTGAGCTTGGGGATCTCATTTAATGCATGTAATCCTCGCTATGATACGAAGCGCTTTAAAGGCCATAGGAGAACGTGGCATCGCACAACTACCCCTAACTCTGGAAAAGAATCAATAGACTACCTGCTGAAGTCCAGAAGACGTTGGGGAAATATCGTAATGGGTCCTGGGACAACAAACTGCTTTCCCTAAGCAACCAGCCCATCTGCCTCTAGAAGTTAGTCAGCATTTTATGAAACCGACTGACGTAGATCCTTCCGATCCAAGCCGGAAATGAAGAGACGTATTCCAATCTAGAAAAAGCTAAAGATTTCTCCCACAATATGGAGGGCAACTTCAGCTTCAATTATGGAGACATAAACGGCGGAGATGTAGACTCGGGCAACACAGGGTTTAGACGAGCTGCAACCATCTAATTCTGAAAGGATTTGATAAGTTTATCACGACCTGCGAGGTCAAGATGAGTTAACTACCAGAGCCCTGAAAGAACTCTCTTAAAAGGCCATTAAGTGCACAGAGGTTATGGTTCTCTTGAAGTCGGTTTGGGTAAGCTAGCTGTAATCTTCAATAGGTTGTAAAAGTTAACCGAAGGAAATGCCATCCTTCAGAAGGAGCGTTCATTGCGCCGAACACGTGACGGAGGGTCTACTGCAGATAGTCAACTGTAGCGATATTCTTTGATGTCTTAAAGGCGTTCGAAAACATCTGGCACCACAATAGCACAAAATTCTGAAGGCCGGATATGCTTTAAGCTGATCGTATTGCATTTGATAGGCAGATCGTTTTGCGTCAAGCTGAGTGGTATTAGGTAGGAAAGGAGAATCATCTCTGCGACCCTCCCAAGAGAGTTCTCGTATAAATAGTGCCTGCTGGTAAGGGTCTACGTGCGGAATCCAGGTGGCAACAACTCGCGGTTCTGAGACTTCAGGTTGCCATCAGCCCACTCAGAATGGTCTCGAATTTAAAGGATCGAGATCAACACGTAGAAGAGCTAAGCGATGGTGTTCACCAAAAAGAAAACGGGAGGAAACCCTTGGGGGTTGTTGTAGATTCTAAGATCACATGAGATCGAGCCATCGCTGGGTTATTCTTATTAAAACTTTAAATGATAATAGCTTGGAAAGGACATAGTTAATAAAATAAGTTTATGAGATCGTATTGTTTTATTTGTTTGATTAAGGCATCCGACTACAGCGCGGACGGTCCCGGGGTCAAACCCGAGTCGAATGCTCGGCGGGTTGCCTGCCCAGTCACTGATAATAATTGGAAACCGAAACACAGGGAAGGTAGGCAGTTGTTGAAGGCGTAGTGCTCACCATACCATTCCGCATGGTATGATGTTGTACGGTTGCATGTTGCCGGCCATCTCGCTCGGGGGCGTTAGTGCCGATATCATTTATGTCTTAAAGCATAAATTAAAATGGACAAATTGATACTCCTAACTTAAACGTAAACAACCAAATGTCATAAAATACACCTTGTTCGAGGTTACGAAAAACCCATTGGAATTAAATCTGACGGTGGAAAAAGCCAACGTACGTTAAGTTTCATTATTAATAGTTTGGTAATTAGTGATCCTTGATTTTTTCTCAGAAAGCAGAATATATCTTATCGCAGTAGTAATCGCGAGTAAACATATTAATTTATTACAAATGTTATGGAAGCTAGATGATTAGGTTAAAGATCAAATTTATCATGAGTATTAGATAATATTTTAAATATTACTGTTATTAGTTTAGTTATTAGGTAACCAATATTCCAATGCTGATGATCAAGGCGTTTATGTAAAATGTGGTTAATAGTTGCAATTATAGTTTTAGCCGTTACTGCTTACTTTAAAGTAAGAAAGTGCTATAAATACTGGGAAGAGAGATATGTGCCATATCGGAATCCACAATTTATATTTGGAAATATGGCTCCAAGTATTTTCCGTAGACAAGCGTTTATCTGTTTGCTTTCTGACATGTATAAGTTGTTCAGAAACGATAGGTAAGTTTACTGATTTGTTTGATGGTCACTTATTATTATTTTTCTCTGTTGAGTTTTTTGCCTCTAACGCATTTTGTATTACTCTTGACCTTGGTTCCTGTTTTGTTATACCCAGCCGCTTTTTTGAAAATAACCTTATTAGGGTTGACAATTTAAGAATTTTATATTCGCACAGGTATTTTGGTTTCTACCAGTTCCTACATCCAATTTTAATAATTAAGGATCCTGAATTAATCAAAGAAGTAACTGTAAAGGAGTTCGATACCTTTCCGGATCATCGAATGTCAGCTTCCAAAGAAGCAGACCCTTTGTGGAACAAAACCCTCTTTGCCATGACTCGTATATCAATCATCTCTTGTTAATATACATTTTTAAACAAATTGTTATTTTAGTTAATGATGGATGGCAAGATATGGGAGCTACTTTAAGTCCATCGTTCACCAGTAGTAAAATGCGAATGATGTTTACACTTATGCAAGAATGTTCTAAACAATTTATAATGCACTTTAAAGGACAAGAAGAATTGGTGACGGTTGAGTTAAAAGATACTTTTTCAAGATTTGCAAACGATGTAATTACAACAACAGCGTTGGGCGTTGAATGTAACTCTTTACGAGACAGGCAAAACAATTTTTTGATGATGGGAAAGGAGCTCATTGATTTTTCCGGTTTAAGAGGTTTAATATTTTTGCTCACCCCCCCTTTAGTTAAGGTAAGGTAAATAAAAAATGATTTTATTCATAAATTAATAAGTCTCGTTTTAGCTTCTAAAACTCAGAATTTTTAGTGAGAGAGTATGCTCGTTTTTCAGAAATATTATAAAGGAAACTTTAAAAATTCGCGAAGAAAAGAAAATTGTCCGACCCGATGTAATACATTTGCTAATGGAAGCAAAAAACGGCCGTTTAAAATATGATAATGAAAACGTCGTTGATTCAGGATTTGCGGTTCCTTATGAATCCGAATTTGTAAAAACTCAAAGAAATTTGAAGATAAGATTAACAGACGAGGATATAATAGCTCAAGCTTTGGTATTTTTCTTTGGAGGATTCCATACGACGGCTAGTTTGATGAGTTGTATTGCATATGAATTAGCTGTTAATCCTGTTGCTCAAGAGAAACTTCGTAACGAAGTGGATGCAGTGTTTGAAGAATGCAAAGGGAAAATTACCTACGAAAGTCTTCTAGGAATGAAGTACCTCGATAACGTTGTTACAGGTATTTGCTGATTCGCTGACTAATCTAAAATAAAACCCTTCCTGGAGCTTGAAATTCGACTCAAACAGAGAGAGGTTCCCTTAAATTACAACTTATGAAAACAACTAAAATTTTCCAAAAAGTTTTTGAATTTCTTCATTGAAATAAGTTTTTAGTGTTATAAAATAATATTTTATAGATTAAATTTTTAATGATCCACTCTTTCGGAGATCCAGTTTTATTATTATTTTGGTTTCTAGAGCACTCAAAACTAATCATAAATGGTATTTCAGAAAGCTTGAGATTACATGCACCTGCAATTGTTATCGATCGCGTCTGTTCCAAACCGTTTATAATACAACCGGTGAAACCAGAAGAAAAACCTCTACAGGTAGAAGTGGGAACCAATATTTGGATTCCTGTTCATGCTATTCACATGGATTCTGAGTATTATCCAAATCCTGAAAAGTTTGACCCTGATAGGTTTGGTGGTGAAACGAAGCACAACGTTAATCCTTATACCTACCTTCCGTTTGGAGTGGGGCCACGAAATTGTATTGGTAAGTTAAAGGGCAAATACTACTTTAGATAAATAATTGTTTACTATTTAAGGTTCGCGATTTGCGTTGTTGGAGAATAAGCTAATAATAGCGGAGTTACTTCGAAATTTCCGAATTGTTCCTGTTGATAAGACCGTAATTCCTTTTAGAGTAAGCAAATCAAATCTAAATCCATTACCTGATGAAGGAATTTGGGTAGGACTAAAAGCAAGACACGACCTATAATGACAACATATCAGAATATGCAACTTACTTATACTTTTAATAATTTCAATGGTGGTCACTCTTTAACACTTTAACACCAAAGACATAACCAATTCTCTCCGCATGCCTGTTAATAATATTCTTACAGTGTCTTCTCAAGTTCCAATAAATTTACTGAACGACTGCGATTAAGGATCAATAGATACTTTTCGAAATTTTGCTTCTAATAAACAAAGAAACATAGTCTTTAAAGAGGTACACATCTACGCTCCACCTTTATAGTTTGAAGTAAGAAATGTTAAAGTGAGATGTAGGGTTCGCCCATCTTCTGCTAACGACATACATTCCGTCAAATTTAAGCAGTATAATAAAAACTTTATCAACATTAAAAAAAGTAGGTTTATTCCGTTTCAGATTCAGCTCGACTAAGTAATCAATTATTAAAATATTGTAATTATATTATAATACCACAAGTTCTGAAGCTGTGGTTCTTAATGCTATTGGAGGTATTTTTTGTATCAGGCGATCTAACTGAAAGTCATCCTCAGTGATCGATTCATGGAGTTAATAGTCGTGATTTAGCTTGATTCAGGAAATGTTGACAAAATAAAAAGCAAATCATAATCACATTAAGAAATTAATAAAACTAATCAGGTACTCGAAAGACAAAGAATTAAGTGTTTGGAAGCTATACCATTTTTGGTACTTTATCGTCAAATGTTTTTCCAAAACCGAAGAAATTTGGTAAACGACTCTTGTAAAGCTGTTTCCTATAAACGGTAAACAATTTCTGCTTTGAAATATATTTATGTGAATTGCCAAAACTTTTGCAGCAGCACTATGGGAATGGGAAGGTAAGGAGATTCTAGAAACAATGGCATTCATCAAAATGTTCAACGCTGTGCATTAGCCAAAATTTAGTTATCAAACTTTAAATTACAAGATATCTTCAAAAAACTGATGTTATGTTGAGACTGCGTTGGGGTTAGTTTTGAGAGTGTAATGTCATGTTGATTTCTAAAAAATAGTTTTCATGTGCTTATTGTCTTTTTTATTGACATGACATCTACGTACTCTTAAGTACGGAAGAGAGCTTTAATGGATATCAACTAAAGACCTACAAAGATTTAATTTTAATAAATAATGCAGCTTTTCAATTTTTGGGTTCCGTTCTACTAGATTTATAAAAGTTTCTATCTATCAATTTCTTCAACTATCTCCTTTTGCAGAGCAAGAAAAAGAATTTTTTTACAAGGGTTTATACATACTTATTATTGAAAAGATGTAATAAATGTATTGAAGTTGAAGGGGATTACATTGAAAAATAAAACTGTTAATTTGGTTTCTACTTGTTTTCTTTATACCAATTCACATGACTTACCAGCCTGCCCTCGTATGTGTGGGCCTTGGGAATCGAACCCGGGCGACTGGCCCGGGTTCGATTCCTAAGGCCCGAACCAGTCTTTTTTAATCTCAGTGGTCAGACGCACGCTGAACTAGCTGAGCCACTACCGCAACATTTGTATCCTGTTATTTTTATGTTTACTGCCCTTATGTTTCTGCCGTACTTTTGATTTGCTAAAGTAATTTCATAATTTTCCATTGCAAGTGTTGTTATATCTTTCTCTTCTTTCCTTTTTATCAACGCTTGTTTCCCAAACTTTATTTGCGGTCTGCTGTCATTTATTCTTGTCAGATATACTCTTCTTTTTGAAGTGGCTTGCCCTCTACAAGGCGTTGCCGGTCTTCTCCCCATATGCCTGTGGTGTGCATGTCAAGTAGCCTACAGACACAGGGGTCCTACAGCTTCAAGTGGGCTACGAGACACGGAAGTGCTTGCAATTTTACTTCAGAAAAGACTTAATAGGCAGAATACACCTCGGTGTCATTGCCTTCTAAGGGAAGCGGTCGGGTGCTTCCGGTGTAATGCGGCTTTAAGGTTCGAATCCGGGACAGCTGCACGCTGAACCAACTGAACCACGACCGCAACCTAAATGTACTAATTATAGTAATTTGAAAGTTGGTAGTGCTTTGAATAAAGTAAAATTAGTGAAATAAACTTACGTACGAACGCTTTAGAAATTTTTTAAAGAAAGATGGTCGTGAAGCAAAGCATACCATCAACGGGATAATTGCAGTGTATGGGGAAAATGCATAGATACGTTTGTATAAATAATTTCGTTCAAATATTTTCTGTGAGACACAACACCAACTAAAACTGTCGTAAAGTATTGCTTTTGACATTCTATTTTTTTTGCAGAATTATGTATGGTTTGTAAGTTGCATCACAATATGGATGTAATAAACTAAATAAGATGGCGTGTCATTTGTCTGTGGTATTACATTCTTTTTACAACTTAAGTTTTTACATATAAGCTCAATGGCAACGAAGTAAAAAAAAAAGATAAAATTCTTTGGTTTTCATAAAACCTACAATCCCAATCGGTCACTTTAAAAGAGGTCAGCAATTATTTTAGCTAGTGCTAGAAGTCACATAATTATTATAAAACGCTACAATGGATGGTACTCTAGCTCAATGGCTGAAAATTACATTCAGTATTCTGGCAACGACATAATTCAGGTAGCAAATTATTTGTCAAGCGTGTAATGTTAGATATATTGGTCCCAAAAAAAGAGGAGAACTTAGATAATTGGCCAGTTAGAAGTATGTTATGGAGTGTTAGGGGAACTATTAAGATCTCAAAAATCTTCGCTTATGGTTAGGTAAAAATGACAAATTATTCTACTAACGTTCACAGCAATCTTTAATATATTAGTAACGAAACCTTCTTTGTGTAGCCAAATAAATACTTTGAGTAATTCTAAATTTCCATGTTCTAGCTGCCAAATTTGTGCAGAAAGAAATCGTTTTCGCATAATTTTGAATTTACAAACAAGATAGGAAAATAATTATTATAGAGAGTATGCATATGTCTACAAACTCATTAACATATTTTTACGTATGTATTTATTTAATGATACCCTAGTCTTAATAATTGTACCACGCTTAGTACTGGCTAAAATTGTCTTTTAAAGCAATAAAATAGTTTTGTTAGAATAGACTAGGTATGTTATCCTTCTAATATGCCGACGAAACACCTCTACGATGGCGTATAGTGAGCAGCGTTAACTGCATGTGTGGTACATTTTGAATTATTACATAAGAAACATATCCAAATTTTGGGTACCATGACTCTCGTCGATTGCTATGACCATTGGCGTAGCTCAACCAGAATTTTGTCGGACTAAGGAACTTTTCTACCCTTTCTTCTTCTGCTCATCCTCCTTCATCTTTTTCTTCTCCTTATAACAGCCCCTCATAGTCCACTTCTGGATATAGGCCTCCCCCATACTCTTCCACGATTATTTATTTTGTGCAAACTGATGCCAATTTTCTCCTACTTTGTTTTTGATGTCGTCAAGCAAGCGTAATTGTTGTTTGTCAACACTACGCTTATATAGATAAGGTCTCCACTGTACTTACAATATGTCTTGTCCATCTTGAATTGTTTTGTTGAGCAACATGCCCACCCAGCTTCACTTTCACTGAGCTATGCGTGCTATGACATCTTTGATTTTCGTTCTCTTTCTAATATTCTCATTTGTGACATGTTCTCTAAGATTTATTCCTAGCATCATCTGCTCGATGGCTCTTTGTGTTGTCCTAAGTTTATTGGTCAACTTAATAGTGAGCGTTATGGTTTTCATCCCATATGTCATAGTATGCAAGCGTTAAACACTTTCCTCTTTAAATTAATTAGAATTTCGTAATTTCTTAAGGTATGTGTTAATTTACCCGTGGTTGTCCATGTCAACCGAGCACGTCTACTTATCTCGGTAGTTCGATTTTCTTTGCCCAAACTGATGATAGATCTCAGATAGACATATTTCTCGACACTTTCAATAATCTGATCTCCCATACGTACCTGAGGGTAATCCAGAATAATCTTGCTTTTATACAAAAATTATTTAACCAGTTAACAATAGGTATGTATTTATTTTTATACATTATGAACATATTTTTCCACGTAGTCACCACCTAAGGCTATACATTTTTCGTAGGGTGAGACAAGTTTCTCCCGCCTGTTCGTACAACCACTTATTCACAGCGAATTTTAACTGACCGTTTTCATACCGCTTGTCACCCAAGAAGTGCTTAAGATTTTTAAACAGGTGAAAATTACTTGGTGCTAAATCGGAACTAGGTATGTGCCGGATGATCCATAATCTCCAATCTGAAACGCTGAAGCAATTCTTGAGTATTTAGAGCAACACGCGGGCTAGCATTGTTATGCAAAAGCACAATACCTTTGGTCAACAGTCCTCCTAAGCACTTCTTGTATGGCAAGCGGTATGAAAACAGTGATCAGTTCACATTCGCTGTGAATAAGTGGTTGCACGAACAGGCGGGAGGTTTTACAACATCGGAAGTCCGTCTCACGCTGCGAAAAGTGATTAGCCTTGTGTGGTAACTAAGTATAAAAATAAATTAGGGTTCATAATGTATAAAAATAAATATATATTGTTAACTGGTTAAATAATTTTTGTTTAAAAGCAAAATAAGTATCAGATTCTGGATTTTGTTGTATTTTTAGAAATAATCAGACAAAGTTATACATAACAAAGATATAAAGAATACAAAATAAACAAGCAACAAATACAAAAGGAAGTCTAGCATATTTGTTTGTTTATCTATTTACTTATCAAGCGAAATCTATGTTTACGGGTGACGCACGTCATCTGCTAATGTCATTAGCAGTATCTGATTACCCAGGGGACTTGTACCTCTGGAAGAAATCTTTATCGTGCTAAACAAGGGCATAGGCCCAATGATTTCCCTCGTACCCGAAAAAGGATAAAGTTCCAGGTGTTTTTCATATTGCAAATTTTATCTAACCTCAACCGGGATCACAACCAAGACCTATAACGTATGTACTATCACGTGCAAAAGTAATGACACGGCTAAGATTTGTTATTGAATGATAAACAGCCTTGCAGCAGTCGATGAATAACTTTCTTATTCTAACTTGTTAATCCTACCTACAAGGTCTTATGGTTATGCCCAAGTGACTCATCGACTGCTGCAAGGCTGTTTATCATACAATAACAAATCTTGGGCGTGTCATTGCTTTTGCACGTGATAGTACAAGGCAACTTTTCTGGCTATTTGTATATTTGTATATTGAAATCATCACAAAATGTAGTTGTTTACAAAAATGAAGGTAAATGTTAAATTTGTATAATCGTAGCAAAGTTATTTTATAGATGTATTAAAGTCTAAGGTGAACAAAGAACGCTTTTAAGCCTAAAATTTAATTTCCAAACAATTATTTGCTTGCGTTATCTTTCGTTGATAATGCGAACGTTCTTGAAAATCTCATATAAATATTGTCTCTATGCAAAAAAGGATGAATTCGTTTTGCTTACTTAAATAGTCCTATTGTTGATGCAGTAAATACTATTTTAAAATTTAAAATGTTGACGATCATCTTTTCCGTTGTGCTAGTGATATTTATTTATTTGAAAATCTTTAAACCAATGAAATACTGGGAAAAATATGGAATTCCATACATAAAACCACAGCCAATTTTTGGGAATATGGCTCCTACTTTTTTTCGAAAACGTTCACTAGCCCACAGTGTTGAGGCTTTTTATAAGGCCTTCCCAGATAAAAGGTAAGCCGCAATTATTAAACATGAACATTTTCTCATGGATATATGTTAAAATCATTACAGATATTTCGGTTTCCATCTGTACATGCAACCATCACTTTGTATTACTGATTTAGAGTTGATTAAACAAATAACCATCAAAGATTTTGATAGTTTCACTGATCACAGAACATTTGCACCTTGTGACCCATTGTGGAGTAAAAACCTTGTTTCTTTAAGCGGTATGTTTAATTTTGATCATGTTACATAACTTAACAAGTGCTCGATTTTAGTAAAAGACGGTTGGCACGAAATGAGAACGACGATTTCGCCCTCATTTACAAGTAGTAAATTAAAATCCATGTTTGGTATTATGAAGGAGAATACAGCTCAGCTTATAAATCATTTACAAGAACGAAAGGGTACTTTCGATGTGGAATTAAGGGATGTCGTCACGAGGTGCACTACTGACATTATTTTAAATGGGGTGTTCGGAATTAGTTGTGATTCGCTGAAACATCCTAACAACGAATTTTATTTAATGGCAAAAGATGCGTCTGATTTTGGTGGAATAAAAGGACTAAAGTTATTTGGTCATACATTTAGTCCATTTTTGGCGGAAGTAAGACTAAATTATTGAATTTGCAGTTTAATTAAATTTGGTATGATTTTCATTTTTAGTTTTTCAAAATCAACGTATTCGGTACGGAAGTTAGCGCATTTTTCAGAAATCTTATCAAAGAGACTATAAAAATTCGAGAAGAAAAACAGATTGCTAGATTAGATATGATACACTTGTTAGTAGAAGCAAGAAAACACCCAATAAAGAACGAAATTGAACTTAATGGTGATAAAACTAATCTGAAAAATTCAAAACCACAACAAAACCAGATAACAATAACCGACGATGACATAACAGCCCATGCGTTGTCATTTTTCTTAGGAGGTTTTGCATCTTCTTCTGCAACAATGTGTCATGCAATATATGAATTGGCTCTTGATTCTGACATGCAAAATAAGCTTCGAGAAGAAATTGACGCCGCTGTAAAAACCAGCAATGAAAAAATAACCTACGAAGCCTTAATGGGGATGACGTATTTGGATTGTATAGTATCAGGTACTTCAAATTAACCTTGTTGCTTGATCTACCTTACTTAATGAGATTAAAATTGCCGTTACTCTTATCATCTCCTTTTGTTTGATTTTGTTAGGCAAACTCTAAGATTATTTGTGTAAAATATCTCGAGTTGTAAACTAAATATGTAAATTATCGTTATTTTTAGAAACACTTAGAATGTGGCCCAGTCCACCGTTTATCGACAGAATTTCGACAAAACCGTATACAATAAAACCGACACAACCAGGTGAAAAACCACTACATGTCGAACCAGGTATTCCGATTTGGATTCCCAACTATGCAATACAGCGGGATCCAAAATATTTTCCAAATCCTGATAAGTTTGATCCAGAGAGATTTAATGATCAAAATAAGCACAATATTAAACCTTTTACTTATTTGCCGTTTGGAACTGGACCAAGAAATTGTATAGGTGAGTCAAGAAGCGTTCATCACCTATTTTTTTTATAAAGTACAAAAATGCGTTTTAACACATAATAATGTTTTCAGGTTCTCGTTTCGCCTTACTCGAAATAAAGCTAGTTGTTGCGGAAATCGTGCGATCGTTTGAAATTCAACCCTGTAGTAAGACCCAAATTCCAATAATTCTAAGCAAGAAGAATTTTGTTTCTGCATCCGATGAAGGTTACTGGTTTCAGCTAAAGCCTAGAATATTAATTGAGTGAAATTAATTTTAATATTTTTGTTAAAACTGTATTTTTTAAATTAGTTAATTAATTATTAGGAATAAACTTTACTGATATTAATAGAAAGTTTACAAATAAATAGTTGAGATTACAAAAATCTAATTAGCTATGCGAAACAGAATATTTTTTAGAAAATAGTACATTTCTTTATTTATTAATTGCAGTTCGGTTTGTTAAATTTGGATGAATAGTATTCGAGATATACACCGTTTAAGAAAAGTTTTTATTTAAAGAGTGGCTCGTAATTCCATTCCATCATCATACATTTTTTAAATATCTTTTTAATATCTGAAACTAGGGCGTAGATCTGCATAATGCTACTTTCGCCAGGGCTTATATTTTGAATTTGAGCAAGTGCTCGGTGTATTAGGAACCTCCTCCTACGAAACGGCGCATGTGACCCAAGTAGAGTGTTAATTGGCCCTCTACTTTTGTTTTGACCTCGCCTTTGTACGTATATAATTTCGTCTAGCTCTTGAGTATTACGGCACGATGACAAGATTTTGGTGTTATAATTGAGTATTTACTATGTTCATTTTCCTGGTAGCCTGGCCTGACCTGTTGCACCCTGTACTTCCTTTTTTGTGCAATTACTATCGTAATTGGGAAAAGACACGAGCCACGGGGACTGAGGGCTGAGGGCCATGCTCCTTCTTGATTCACACGTTAACAAGGATTTTGGGAAAATTTTCCATCACACCGGCTGTTGGCGTTTGGTAGGGGTATAGGATAAGAAATAAATAACATGGATGGGAGTGATTGAAGTGAAGATTAGCACATAATTCTCTCCTGGTGATAGGACGTGGGAGAGAGTAAAAATTTGCATGGGTAGGATGAAGCACCGAAAGGTAGAAAAGGTTACAGATACTGATGCAGAGAAATATATGGCATGCATATATCACTAAAAAGAGAAAACAATTGTGACCACCTATACATTTCTATTACAAAAATTTAAAAAACAAAAAAGAGAACATGGTTTCAGATCTCTTCGTGCGCAATACGTCACCCAGTTAGTATGAAATTGAACTTGGTAACTCTGAATGTTACTGTAACGTTGTTGACTTGTTATTTAATTTAAACAATGTTGAATGGAGTCTTTTGTGGTTTGACCCAGTTTTAAAAAAAATTAAAATGGCGTTTTACCAGCAACGCTAACAAAAGTAAATATTAATATTTCTATATATTTTTTGACCTCAATTCGAAAACAACTTGTCACAGGAATAGGTCTCCTTGTATTTAAGAAATAACCAAACACAAATTAATATATGGCAGACAAATAATGTGTAACAAGATATGTAGTATTTATAAACATTACGCAATTTTTAATCTCGGTAAAATGGTAGCAAAATAATTTTATTGGTGTATTAAATAAGCTTACATAGAAGACATTTTTATGACTAAAATTTCATTTACAAACAATTGTTTGTTTGCATTATCTTTCGTTGATAGCGTTTGAAGTGACAAGCTTAATATAAGCCCTATCATACACAAATTATATATGTAGGGGAGAGGCTGGTACAGTGGTCAGTCAGGTACAGTGGCCACATCTAAATATTTCCGAAGTATGTATATAGAGACCCTGTATATATTAGGATAAGAGTTGGGAAAATGAGACTATTTTGACAGCAATTTTTGATCCAAACACGTGATCAACAAAAACGTCATTTTAATTGTCATCACTAGGGCTAGGATTTTAATGACGTTAAAAATCAGCGAAAATGCAAAATAAAAGATGCAATTATGACTTAAAAATTTAAAAAGATGACATATAAATTTTATTTCCAAATTAGAACCTTTTACTTTTATTTTTAAAATACAGAATCAGGAATCGGCATCAGCTAAATTCAGTAACCCAAAAGTTACTGACTCACTGACTGCATTCCAAAGAAATTTAATCCCTTAATGGGCATTCTTTTGTGGATGACTTAAGCACGTTCCCAGAAAACATTAACTTTGCATTTAGCTAACAATAGAGGTTTTAGGCTTCATTTCTAAACAGGTAAAAATACCGGAACAACCTGAACTACCGAGAAAAGAAAAATATTGCATTTTGTTCTAGACTGCATGAAAAATAAAACTTTAACAAAAGTTTATAAGCTCGACAAAATATCAAAAAAATTAACGCTATTCCTCAAAAATGCAAAAAATTCAAAGAAAAACACACAAAAACGCCAAAAAATGCTGGAAATACCATAAAAATTAGCAAAAAATGCCCCATTCCTCAAAAATGGTAAAAAATGCAAAAAAATGCACCAACAAGTTGCTCTCATGTGATTCAATGTATCCTGAAACACGTTTATATATAACTGAGCAATGTCTCAGACTTTCAGAAAAAAAGATGCAAAATCATAAAAATCCTAGCCCTAGTCATCACAGTGTCACTTAACCAGTCAAATATAAAAACCGCAAATATTTTAACAAAAGATTTATTTGAACAGATTAACATTATTTTCCTTTATTTCAACTTTATTATTACAATTTCTTGCACTGCAGCCAGTCATTTTGTCGTATTTGACCCTTTATTAATAAACATCAAAAGTGTCAATTTTAACAGATTTCAAATAAATGCATTTTAATTAAGTAAGGTACCGGAGGGTAATAAGGCCCGACAGGTAATAAGGCCGGGACACCGTATATCAAAATTTATGCATGAAATGGCAGGTCTGACGCCATCTACATGTAAGAACTATCTAATACATATAACTCAGTGCAATAGAAAGGGTCCTGTATTTCAGCTACCCCGGGGGATCCCCTATTTAGCAGAGTCAGATAAGCGACACGCCTAACTTCCAAGTATGACTCTAATAAATTACAGTGTAATTAAGGTGTTTATTACAATTTTTTATTGGAATAAAATTTTGTGCAAATAGGTAAGTTCCTACAATTGATTTTTTGTTTAGTTGACCAAATATGTGTAAGCCGAAAATAATGAACCTCAAAAAACGAAAAAGTTACCATCCCGGTAATAAGGCCAGGGCCTTATTACCTGCTTGAATAAAGTTTGCCATTAAAATGCAAGTCAGCTAATAAGGCCAGCGCAGCATGTATAATGTATATTGCCTTACATATTCTTCGTTAGTTTGTGGACAGAAGAATTAAGAGATGGATCTTCTAGTCACCTAGACGTTTCTATTGCTGACAAGCATTATCACTGAGAATTGAGTTATTGTTGTGTTTACCAAGTAACACCACACACGAGTTGCAACCCATAGATAAGGCTGTGTTCAGGTCTTTTGATGCATTCTGGGACCAACAGCTTTTGGAATACTGGGTAAATATCCAAAAAGAAAACTCAATAAAGAAACATTCTCAGATGTCTTCACTCCTGTCTGGGGAAAAAGTATGACCATAACCAACATTTGTAGTGCTTTTAAAGCCACAATCTACCCACTTAATAGCAAAGCAATTCCTGAAGAAGCTTATGCTCCAAGTCTGCCGTTAAATCGTCATCAGCATAACGTCACAGAAGATAGTCCAAATGACTGGGGCTCAGAAGATGAGCTCCCTTTGGTCCATATGCAAAAAAAATCACACCAACTCGTTTTCTGAAATTTTGATTGCCCCAGATATGCAGCCAAAGAAGGACGTAAAGCGCAAAAGGGCATTTAATTACAGGGCTCAGGAAGTAAAAAGGCAAGTGTTTGAGGAACGTGATTCAGATAAACAATCTGATTTGCGAAAAAAATCTGATGCTGAAAGTTCGGCCAAACAATCATGGATGTGTTCAATATGCAACAATGATTATGTGGCCTATATGAGGGCTTGTGTGTTGTGTAGCACTTGGGTGCACGACGAATGTGTTGGATTTACCAAGGAAGACAACGAAGACTTTATTTGTCCAGAATGCGGACCGTAAATTAAACATTTTATTCGGGCCTTAATACCTGACGTTCATATTTAGTCATGGCCTTATTACCTGCGCAGTCGTATAATAAGGCCTGAATGACTAAGTTTTAAGATTTTGTTATTTAGAAGTAGGCTTTAGTTTTTAAGTTTCAAAATATATATTTTCTAGAAGCAAAAATAACATAAGATTATCTACCATACATATTTTGTTACAAATATTTTTAGTTTTTTTAATAAAAAATATTTTGCACTAATAGGGCCTTATTACCCTCCGGTACCTTAGTCCATGCAAAAATTGATCCAAACCAATCAAACTGTATCACGGCATTTTCCCAACTCTTATCTTTATATTATACAGGATCTCTATATGTATAGATATTCAACTGCCATCTCTTAACTGACCTGACAATCACGACTAAAACAGTCGGTATTATAGTACGAATGCGTTAGGAATGTTTTAAAATTGGATAAAGAAAATTTAGTTTGTATCGTGTTGCAGGTAAATAATTTAGGTAAGTTTCAAATCGTGTAAAATTTCTATAAGTAGTAATTTGAGATGTGCTGCAAGATCAAACCGCATGGAGTAGTACTAAATACAATTATTTAATGTCAGATCCGGTCTATATTTATTGTAAGAAGTTGTAGGTTATGTTTTTCTAAACATGTGGTTGTTGGTACAGTGGCCATGAATAATATAGGAACAGTGGCCACTATATATGAAGAAAAAGATCTTAGTAAGTACTTGCAAACCATGACCAGGCTGCACCACGGACTTAATCCAAAAGGTGCCAGAAAACTAGCTTTTGAATTGGCACTTGCAAACAAGAAAAAAGTACCTAAGTGATGGATAGAAAATCGAACAGCTGGAAAATTCTGGTTTACAGGATTCATGAAACGGAACAGAGAACTATCCTTAAGAGCAGCGGAAGCAACGTCACTTGGTAGGGCAATGGGTTTCAATCGACCAGTTGTTACAAAGTTTTTCAACAACCTCAGGCCGAGCGCTCACCGAGGTGACGTGACATATGACATGACACGCAACGTGACAACTGACTTACTTGTAACACGTCACTTCATATTAAACCAATATAAATATATGAATCGGCGCCCACCGAACGGATATGACTACGACATGTCTTTAAACGTGTCATATCACTACCCAAAAAGTGCAGCATGTTCCACTTTTGTCGCATGTCACTTCTAAAATACACCACTTTGTAGACGAAATGCAGTACAAGTAAACTTTTAAAAGTGCGTATCTTACTTTTTTAAGTAATATATCGAAGGTGTCCTTGCTCATTCGATAGAATGACTGAAACCTTTCCGGGTACAAATTTAATTCTTTAAATACACTAAGGTACCACGTTGTTTTACGTTATCACGCCAATAAGGATGTACCCAAAATCGTTTTTTATCGCGATTATTGTTATTAATGTTAATTAGATTAACTAAAGCAAGAGAATCCTCATCCTCTGAAAACGACACAGTGACATGTTACTATTAAAAAGTCTGTTTGGTGAGCGTTATGTCATTTAAAAGTCATGTCACTGTCAGATCACTCGTCATGTCGTATGTCACGTCACCCCGGTGAGCGCTCGGCCTCAGGGAGATTTATGAACGATTCAGTCTAATACCAAGTCAAATTTACAATGTCGATGAAACGGCGTTAACTACTGTTCAAGAAACTGGAAAAGTACTGGCGAGGAAAGGACAACGGCAAGTAGGACACATAGTCTCTAATGAGCGAGGAACTTTAGTAACCATGTGCGGTGCTATAAACGCCATAGGCAACTCAATACTACCGTTTTTAGTTTTCCCTAGAAAGTACTTTAAGGACTTTATGATAAAAAATGCCCCACCAGGAACTGTGGGCGTTGCATCGCCCTCTGGATGGATGACGGCTGAGTTATTTGGACAATGGATGAGGCATTTCTTAAAGAATACCAATCCCACAAAAGTTTCTCCTGTTTTGCTTATCATGGATAACCATGAAAGCTACGTTTCTTTAGAAACGATAACGCTTGCGAAGGAAAACAATATTATCCTACTTGCTCAGCCGCCACATACTAGCCATCGGCTCCAGCCCCTGGATAAAGGTGTATATGGTCCTCTAAAAAAATATTATAGCCACGAATGCCAAAAAATCCAAGAAAAAGAATAACCATTTACGACATAGCCGAAATTTTACGTGACTCGTATCCACTTGCGTTTTGTCCAAAAAATTCAATTTCAGCATTTAGAGCTACAGGAATTTTTCCCTTTAATGACCAAATATTTAGCGACGATGACTTTATGGCTGCATCTGTAACTGACATAGTGCATAATGATAAACTAGAACCCAGTAATCGTTTTTCACCTAATGAAACATTTAAATTCAATGTTTTCCCATCAACATCATTTCATCGAGATAAAACACCTGAGAGGGATATTAATGAATCAATGACGTCTTTTCATGTTAACAAGACACCTGAAAAACTATTCATATCTCCAGAAATGTTGAAACCTTACCCAAAAGTGACCTCAGCACCTTCAAACAAAACCCGAAATAAGAAAACTACTGAAATCTTGACTAATACCCCAATTTATAGAAAAATTGAAGAAGAAACTATAAAAAAAAGAGCTAGACAAAGAAGGATTAAAAAGAAGAAAGGTGTGAAAAGAAGAATTTCTATTCCAAATGAACCCAAAACTAGTACCAAAAAGAAAGATGAATCTAGTGAAGAAAGCACTAGTGATATTGAGATGTCTGACATTATAGATTCAGATGATAATGTTAGATGAGATATCTGACGAAGAGGCGAATATGCCCCAAATCGAAGTAAACTCATTTGTTCCAGTAAAATTTAACACAAAGAAGACCTCAAAATTTTATGTAGCAAAAGTCACTGAAATTTTCAACGCCGAAGATGAATACGCAGTAACATTTTTACGACGACATGGAATGAACTTTTCATATCCAATTATAGCAGACTGTGCCACTGTGTCAAAAGATGATGAGATTTTTTCCTGCCACAACCAAAAAATACTGGAGGAACAAGTAGAACTTCAAATTTATTATCTTTTGGAGTAGGTAGATTTATCTTCTTAAGGTACGTTTTCGTAAGGACGCAACATGTTGGCCGGCATGTCCGCCGACTTGTCTGTTCTAATGTAAACGAAATGCATTTGATGTCGGGACAGTCGGACGACATGTTAATGTCGGATGCAAAAATTAGCCGCACATGTCGAGTCGGCGTTCGTTTGTCACTACGTAAACACTCAGGGCCATATTCATAAACAGTATTTAAAGTTAGTAGGGGTTTAGTAGCTACTAAACCAATATAATTAATATATGTTGCTATAGCAATTAGTAACATCTAACTTTAAACACTGTTTATGAATATGGCTCTCAATTTTTAATAATAAGAGACGCAACTAGGTGCAGGCGAAGACCATTCATTAACGAACTACGTATATGCACCTTCCAAACGCCTCTTCGCTAAAAATCTTCTAACGTACCATCTTTTGCGTTTCCGTTTTGACTATTTTTGACTTTCTAGTATCGCATGGCTTCCTGCCAACACTATGAAAGTTGATATAACCTGTACTACTTCATCGTCTGCCATCTTGAAAACTGCAGATTTCGATTCGAAGATCGTTGTCTCGACATGTCCGTTGCAGACAAGTTACAACATAAACACCTGTCAATTTTACCAACTTGTCGGTCGGCAAACATGTCCGGCCAACAAGACGCCCCGATTTGTCCTTACGAAAACGTACCTTTACAATGTTTGTTAAAATAATTTTTTTTATTATCCTTATTTTGTGACAATGGTTTATTTATCTTTTCGTAGAAAATATTTTATTTTTAACTATGCTTTGTATGAAATGATATTAGTAAAGTCTACCACTGGATATTAAACTTGTTATCAAACTTATTGGTGTAGAAAAAAGTAGTGGTTATTGTACCCCACCTTTATGGCCACTGCACCATTCAGTTAGGTACAATGGCCACATTTACAAAAAATAAAAATAAAATTCAGATTATTGTGTTTTTTTATATTTCGTTTCATTAATCGGACTGTCATTATAATGCACTCACATGGCAAGTTTTGTTTGCCACAAAATGGATTTCAATATTTCAATTTATTGTTTGTTTATTAAGTGTTTACTGAAAAGGTGGCCACTGTACCAGCCTCTCCCCTATATGTAATAGTACAGGGAAATTTTCTTTTTAGTATACATATACCCTATGTATACTTTTATAATAAACGCAAATAGGCAACCCACTATACACTATAAACGTTAAAAAATTAGCATGCTGTGGCAAAAATCATCAAATTAAGTTAATGTTAAAAAATTAGTGTTTAACTGTTGCTGTTTTTATTTTCCTTTCTGTTTTGTATTGTTGATATTTTATGTTTTAGAATAATCGTTGAATTAAAATTATGTTGATATTCCACTAATTTTGATTTATTTTTTATTTACAAACATGAAACATAACCTTTACGCACCACGTGACTTGACGTTTATAGTGTATAGTGGGTTGTCTATTTGCGTTTATTATAAAAGTATACATAGGGGATATGTATACTAAAAAAAAATTCCCTGTATATGACACTTAAAGATAGAAAGAGAGGGAAAAGGATAGAGAGAGAGAGAGAGAGAGAGAGAGAGAGAGAGAGAGATGTAGAAAGTCGCTTAATTGTATTTCTTTTCCATATTTCTTACTTAAATTTTCTTACAGCGGATGTACTAAATAATACTTTACATTCTAATTTTTATTTATTATGATATGCACTTTATTGCTGAGGTTAATAAAAAGTTGTAAAAAGTTGACGATAATCTTTCCCGTTGAGCTAGTGATATTTGTTTGTTTTTTTAACTTCTTCTCCGTTTACAAAAGTGGGCAAATGTAAAGTGCTTCTACCCCAATAATGATAGGGTCCAAATCTTAAAAAGAAATTATTTAATAAATTATAACTTTGTTCAATTTGATTGAAATATACCAAATGGCGATCTTGAGGCGCGGTTGTACTTCACATGTATTTCTCGCGAAAGTTGTCTCATTCTACTTATTAGAGGGTATTCATAACTTCAAGTATTACACGGTTGTAATAAACCCATCTCCTCGACAAATGAGACAACCAATTGTACTAACGGCCATTTTCAAGGGTTATTTTCACCTTCAACCTAGGGTTGTCTACTAATTATTTTCGTAAGTGGCCTGCTTCGAAGGCGGAAATGTTAACACTAGCGACAGTTTGAAAATATGTTCTCTTTTGGATATAAGGTAAAACAGTAAGTCAAGTGAAAATGCATTATTTAGGACGATAAAGATCCATTCCAAGGGTGAAAGTTTCTTGAGTTCGATAAAATTGTAGTCAATTTAAACAGCTTTAAGAGCACATTGCAATTAAAACGAAACGTTTCGTTGATATTTTAATTTATGTTTCCCTTGTAGGAATTTTAATTATCTATCAGGTCATTTTTTTTGAAGAGACGGTGTCCGAACAGGGTGTTTCTTAATTCTAGCTAAGTTATTGACGCGAATTACCAAATGTAATGTAACTATAAACATCGGCAGAAATGTGAGAGAATTTCTATAAGAAAATTTATTTATGAAAGTTTTGATACCATAATCGTTCAGCCAATCACGGCTAAACTTCAGTATAAGGTTCGATTCGATTTGATAAAAGAAGCCCCCTCTATATTTTCCACTCTTATTGTATAATTACAATTGATGAGAAGATCTAGGATTCCATTTCTTCTTATAGTACGAGAGCTGCTCTGGGACCTCAAAAATCTCATTAAGCTTCTACACTCCTTAATCCTTGTTACTGTACGAGAGCTACTCTGGAATTTCACAAATCTCATTAAGCTCCTACTTAACTAAACCGTTTTATTTTTCAGTAACATAAAATGTAAATAATAAAAAATAAATACCTTTGGACACTGCCTTTCTATTATCAGCAGGCCATCCGCCTGATCGATTTTTGGGTTGCGATTACTCCGTTCACACGGGCCATCCACCTTTCAGGGATGACATCGGAACCGGCATAACTAATTTAGGCGAATAAATCTGCGTTTCTTTGATTTTCTTTTCTACATATAATCGACAAAAAGAAACGAGGCTCCAAAACTCGGTGTTTTCCAGCAGTTAAGAAAATTGTGGAGGTTCAACACCCGCATCGTTACAATGCTAAATGAATACGAAGCGCTTTGAGATCCTTGACACTTGCAAGCTTACATCTCATCCAATAAATAAATAAACAAACATTTTTGTAGATATCTAGTACTAAATATACCTAGTAAATATTATCATGCTGGTTGACTTTCATGGTGGTGCGATTAGACAACCAGGCATATATGCAAGTTGAATTGGACATATACAGGTGCTCTTAAATCGTGACCCTCCTAGTCGTTCTGAATAGGCAACTACCTAAAATACTTCCATGATGTGTGTAATGTGTGTTGCCTATTTGGACGGCCTGGGATCATATGGAACAACATTGTAACATTGGAATTATGCGTATATTTAACATTGCACAAGACATTTTTTATTGACAAGTCGCGATCTTGTATTCTGTGTAATGTTTATTTATTTATTTATTTAATTTAATGTAATTACTACGACTACTGTAACAATTGAAAAAGTTTTAACTTTTTTGCTTTTAATATTAGACTTTACACCTCAGTCAATCTTAATTTAATTCGGAAGCTTTTCCTAGCAGTAGATCACATTAGTTTAGTTAAAAAAATATGATTAAAACCATTTACAAACACATGGGGATACTACTAATTTACCATAGTTGATTGTAATTGTGCAAGTGAGATTACATAGGTTATCTCCGAGTAACTAACACCTTCCAAGAGTATACTGCATAGTTTTCGTGTAGTCACAACTTCACCTGCATTAAAAGTTTGACTAACTTTTTGTATCGAGCTCTGAATGTTAACGAGGCTTTATTGAGTTAAACATTTAACCTAATTATTAGATTCGAAAGTTTGTATCATCCCAGTCATATGACTAACAACAAGAAAAGCAAACAACTCAGATTTTGTTTCTACATATTTTTTTCAAATACATACACGTATTATGAATAATATTCGCAATAAAATATATTGAAAAGGCCAGGCTTAGTTTGTTATCTAGTTATCCTTATTGAATCATCTATTTGTTGCGTCTTCACTCCTCTCAGAAATAAAGTGTGGATATTACTTACTATTTTCGCTGGGAGATTTTTTTATTCTTTCACCTTTCGTAAAGAATTGTTAAAATTTTCAAATAAAGTGATGACCTGATGTCCTTTGACTTACTAACTTAAACATTAGGTACCGAAATATTATACAACACAACGTGTTAATGAAGCGAATGATAATTGAGGGGATTCAAGGTTATCTAATTTCGGTTAATTATGCACCTTATCGGTATACATGTTATCCAACTTAATATGATAGTATATTGAAGCTAAAAGTTATTAGATAAGATTTTAGTTAAGCGACAATAGCAGCTGTGTGTCATATTGAGTAAAGTATTAGTTATGTGTACATTAATCATATAAATAAAATGTGGTTAATTCTAATTTTCTTCATTCTTTTAATATTACAATTATATCTGCGGGTTTCTAAGATATACAAGTACTGGGAAAGAAAAGGTGTGCCCTTTTCAAAGCCATGGATTTTCTTTGGCAATATGATTTCTATAGTCTTACAAACGCGATCAATGATAAACGTAATTGAAGATAGCTACAAGACTTATCACGATAAAAGGTAAATTTTTTGCACACAGACATCGAAAGCATAATATCAGTTTTTACAACAACAACAATATAATTAACAGTTACTTTTGTTTTTGAATGAATTGCTCCCATTATAATTAAATCTACGAGTAAATAAATAGCTTGTCCGAGCGTCAAAGAAATAGAAATCTAATGAGTAATGAGAAAAGTTATAATTCCAGATACGTAGGTTGGTATAGTTTTATGACGCCAACGCTTCTAATCCGAGATCCAGAGTTAATAAAGACAATAACAATAAAAGAATTCGACACTTTCCCTAATCGTGGAGAATGTACAAACAAAGATATCGATCCAATAGTAAGCAGAAGCCTTTTTAGTTTAGCTAGTAAGTATGGTAATTTTCTTAGTTGCTTTTTACACTAAATTAATTTTTTAGTGGACGAAGGTTGGAATATTATGAGAGCAAAAGTTAGTCCCTCGTTTACTGGGTGTAAAATGAGAGTTATGTTCACATTAATGGATAAGTGTGCAAATCAATTTATAGATTACTTCCACAATCAGGACAAAATTATAACTCTGGAAATGAAAGACGCTTTCACTAAATATACGAACGACATAATTGCATCTACCGCTTTTGGTATAAATTCAAATTCTTTGGAAAATCCAACGAACGAATTTTATTTAATGAGTAAGGATTTAAACAATTTCAATGGGATTAGAAGTTTTAAGTTTATCGGATACGTTATTAGCCCTAAACTTATGAAGGTAAAATGAGAAACCATTAAAATCACAAAATATTTGCGACAGTCTCCAATTTTTAGTTGCTTAGGATCAGCGTGTTCAGTAAACCAGCATGCGAGTTCTTTAAACAAGTCGTGAAAGAATCCCTTAAGATTAGAGAAGAGAAAAAGATCGTCAGGCCTGATCTTATTTATTTGTTAATGGAGGCAAGGAAGGGTTCTCAGAAAGACGATGAAAACGAGATACCAGACAAGGAATTTGCTGTAATTTCAGAAACAGTAAAGCCAGCTAAAAAAGATGTTCTTCAACTAACCGTTGATGACATAACAGCACAAACTCTTGGCTTTTTCTTTGCTGGGTTTGAGGGAACTTCAACATTAATGTCATACGTTGCTTATGAATTAGCTTTAAATCCTAACATTCAGAGAAGGTTACGTGAAGAAGTTGATAAAACTTTGAAAATTTGTAAGGAAAAACTAACTTACGAGACTTTAATTGGCATGAGATATCTTGATAAAGTAATATCAGGTATTTGTGGAAAATAATTGCACAATTTCCGGTAATTACCCAATTATTTGCTTTTAGAAACGCTAAGAAAATGGCCATCTGAATTTATTTCAGATAGAAGATCACAAAGGCCTTTTACAATAGAAGCAGATAAACCCGGAGAAGAGCTTTTGTATTTAGAATCTGGTACTGTGTGTTGGATTCCCATTTTCTCTATACACAGAGATCCAAAATATTACCCAGATCCTGAAAAATTTGATCCCGAAAGATTTAGCGAAAAGAATAAGCATAAGATTAAACCTTTTACGTACTTGCCGTTCGGTTCTGGACCACGAAGTTGTGTTGGTAAGTTACCATGTTGGATTTCATTACTAAATTAATAAGGATTTAAGAACTGGAAAATCAAAGATTATTTTATTAATCAAGAGATTCTGTTCTAGATTAACAAAGAGAAAATGTGTGTTTAAAAGAGATTAACTGATTTTACTGTTTTTAGGTTCTCGGTTTGCCCTTCTCGAAACAAAGCTGATAATTTTAAGAATATTACAAAAATTTGAAATCGTTGCCGTTAAGAAAACGCAAATTCCGATAAAACTAACCAAAAAGAGTTTTAATTTAATGCCAGAGGGAGGATTTTGGTTAGGTCTGAAACCACGAGTAGCTTGTTTACAATAACACCATACACATATTTATATAGCTACTTTCAATTTTGCATTTCTGTTTCGTATTAGTATAAGTATTAATTTAAATGTAAGGTGTAAAACAGCCGTAAATAAATATTAAGTAGCTATTTCTAAAAGCTTTCGTTCTAAACCTGGAATCTATTATAGCTATAACCTATGAATGCATAATATTAAGAGATGATTAAATTGAACAGAAACTAGGCCACCGGCATTATTTTATGGTTATCTACAGTAAGAGTTAGGATATTTTTGTTACAAACACGATAGAGCCCAAACACCTTGAATTTCTAGACCTACAAATTTTGAAATCTTAGGATAACTTAAGAGTTTTTTTATGGAACACAACATATCACTCAAACATTTTCAAACATTAGGTATCCAGTTACTTATCGTTCCCAAAATTCTTCATCATCATATCGAGTTTCTTTACAGCTTTTATGCCGTGTCTCGCAGCCTATTTCGCCAATTTCACCATAGCTCTCTGTCTTCCCAATTTCCTTCCATTAACTGCCTTTTCATCATGGCTTCCATTACTCTTCCATTCCATGTTTTGAAAGGGCGCCCTCTTCTTCTTTTTCTGTTTGTTGGTGTATATTTCCATATTCTTGCAGGCAATCCCCCCGGAGTCATTCTTCTTAAGTGGCCGTACCATAGCAGTCTCTTCTTTTCTATTATTGTGTTGTCCATTGTTTTCTTTCTCCGAATCTCGTCGTACCTAAATAACATACTTTAGTTATGAAGTGCCGCAGCTCCACCTAAGGTAATCCATCACTATTGTAGATATCTTTTTGCTTTGTTCAGTAATTTCCCACAGCTGTACTCCGTATTTAGTTATACTTTCTAATATTGTTTAAATACATCCTTCGTTTTATCTGATTTTCTTTTTCCCTCGACCATAATATAGAGTTTATCTGTTGCGCTACTTGTTTAACCTGCCTAATCTTACAGTATCTTTCTTCTTGGCTGTTTTTGTCCTCGGATATTATTATCCTAAAATATTTATATTCTGTACTGGCTAATATAGTTTCGTCATTTATACTTAAATCTTAATTTTTTGTTTCTACTTTCTTCTGCTTTCGTCGAGATTCACGTTCAAGTCCCATTTTTTTGTAGTCTCTATTAATTTTCTGATCATATAATTGGTATTGTCCTCGTCAGCTTCCATCACCAGATCATCTGCAAACAGCGTGGTGTAGAGGTAGTCCTTTCCAATGGGTATACCTATTTCCACACATTTGGCTTTCTATTCTTTTTGTACTGCCTCTAAACAGATCTTAAACAATGTAGCGGATAAAGAACATCTTTGGATGCAATAAATGTCTCGGAAACTTAATCCCCACCTTTACTTTATTTTCTCATTTTCTATATAATTCCTTTATGGCTGTGACATACATACTTTGTCGTTCTTAGAATTGAGATCCCAAATCAGATAAATATACCTCCTGCAAAATAGACTAAAGGACGAAAAATATTTTCTCAGCGTTTGTTGTGCCGAGTTTTTTTTTTTCACATTTTTACACTTTCATGGATATTGTTAACAGAACGTCTTCCGGGTTGGAACCGTGTCATTGTTGAGACAGAAGAACTCAACGTTTCGCCTACTTTTTTAAGGGGCTTCTTCAGGACGAAAACGGGAGCACTAAAAGAGCACGGTAACTCAACGTGTGAATCACGCCAGAGGCGAAACTCTTTTAGCTGGAGGAAGAAGGGGTCGGTAACTCAACTTGTCAAGCAAGCCAGAGGCGAAACCCTTCTGAATAAAACAGAAAAAGGCAGCGACTTTATACCTGGTGTAACCGGTCAAGACGACGATTGGTTAGAAGTGGAGGGGACGAAGCCAGTAGGGATTACAGAATTCTATATATCTGCTAGATGATAACCAGTGTCACAATTCAAGTTGTTAGGGGTCTTGATGTTGAAAAATTAAGGGGTATTGGCGATGATCGAAGATTTTTCGATAACAAGATCTTATGGCCATTGTCGCGATGATGTTCAGCAACAGCTGAGTGTGAGAGAATACGCGATTTCAAGCAACGTTTGTGTTCACAAATACGTGTGTACACTGAGCGACTAGTTTCTCCAATATAACTAAACCACAAGAACAGGGGATACTATAGACGCCTCTTGATGACAATGGTTGAGGCTTATGTTTTACTGAAGGGAGTATCTGTGATACTTTCGGAGAGAGTTTGAAGACGGTTTTGATCTTATGTTTTTTAATAATTCCACCTATGCGATCAGTAACTTGGTGAATGTAGGGCAAAAAGGCAGTAGCCTGGGGTGTACAGGTATTTTGGGGACTTCCAGGGTGTGAGGGATGTAATTGTTTGTTGATGAATTTCATAACATCCCTTTTATTATATCCATTCCTGACGAGATTGTCTTGGATATGAGCTAACTCTACTTGAAGACTGTCGGACTGAGACACTGTGATCGCACGATGAACGAGGGAATTGATTACGTAGAGCTTTTGTGCCGGTTGATGATGTGAATTAGGGAAGCTCATTGGCGCAGTGGTAAGAGCGCTGGTCTCCTAGCTAGGAATCTTGGGTTCGAATCTCACGCAGCGGTAAGGATTTTTATAAAGAATTCCCCACTGAGGTCGATACTAAGCGAGTGAAGCCATTTAATCGTCGGGTTACAATTAACGATTCTGTCTGCAGAGTAGTCAACTGTAGGTAGTAACAAGACACAAACACTATACACTTAATACACGCTCACAAACTCTGCAGAAAGCAACGGAAAATTACTGCAGAGAACACATTTCCCTAGCATAAAGGGAATATAACAAAGTTCACGACGCCAACTCGTTTAAAAATGTGACTTAGATCCCCTCAACTGGCAGCCAAACCATCACTACGTCATCTCCTAACTACAAATGCCATACGCTAAATAAATAAATATAAATTGGCATGAAGATACCTATCCGTGTGTGTGGGTTTACCATAAACTGAGTGTGCAAGAAGACCACTCGGTTTACGGGTAACCAGGACGTCGAGGAAAGGGAGAGAACCGTTCGATTCTATTTACATGGCGAACTTGATATCAGGGTGTTGATTATTAAGATGATCTAGGAAGGAAGCAAAGTTATGCCTGCTATGGGACCAGATAATAAAAGTGTCATCTACGTAAATTCAAAATGGCCAACTTGCAAGTTTTCCGTTCTCATTGAAAAGTGCCTTTCCTCCACATATTTTCAGTTCAACAACCGATTCTATAAGCAAGTAACAGGCGCTGCTATGGGTTCTCCTCTTTCTCCGGTGGTCGCAAACATCTTAATGGAACCTTTTGAGGCAATAGCCTTGGAATCATTTGATTTAAAACCCAAGGTCTGGTTCTATCTTAGTCATCAGCACCCTGATGTCAACTTCACCATGGAAATAGAATCGAACGTTTCTCTCCATTTCCTCAGCGTCCTGGTGACTCGGAAACCCAGTGGTCATCTTGTACACTCAGTTTAACGTAAATCCACACGCACGGTTAGGTATCTCTGTTAAATGACTCGCATCCCTATATTAATATCGGAACTAACACTGGTTGTTTCTGACACTTCTCTTGCATTACATGAAATTGCGTAGGACATCACGTTGTAGATTCGGTTGGTTATTTTTCTATATATTCTGCCTTTTTCTTCCATTAGTACTCTGAGATATTTCGGTAGATCTAGTTATTATCATATTGTTTTTATCGACTGCGGTTATGGCTCAGTTGGTTCAGCATGCGTCTGACCATCGAGATGGCCAGAATTCGATTCCCAGGGCTACACAACTACACATACACTGAAAACATAATACCACCTCTCTCGGAAGGTAATGGTAAACCACCGAGGTTTTTCTGCCTAATACGTGTTCTCTGGAGTAGAAGTACAAGCACTTCCGTGGTTTGCAGCCACGTAAAGTTGTAGGTTCTCTGTGTCTGTAGGCTACCTGTCACGTACACTGCAGGCATATGGAGAGAAGACTGACAACGCCCTATAATAAAGGGCATGCCACTTCAAGATTAAGAAGAATATCTTTTCAGCTATTTGTCTAATTACAAAAATTCAGTACTGGGTACACCTTCCCGTCCTAAAACCAGCCTGTGTATCTCTGAGATTACTTACTGAATGGGAATCATAACTGAAATTTTTTCTTAAGTCTTCTTTCAATTTTTAATAATGCTTAGGTTTGCTTTATTTTAAATAGGTTTATACTCCTTACCTTACATTATTTAATATACCAATGTACCTACTGCAAAATTTCTGACAACCGCTTCTCTGAATATTATATTATGTTTGTATTAAGAAGGGTTGTAATTTGCTATATTAGGTTTTAATGTGTTATAAAACTTTGAACAGCCATTGGTATGTTATATACAGATTGAAGACAATGCAACAATGCGACATGAAATCAAATCGAAAATACCGTCCGTTATTTTTAGCTAATATACCTATTCAAAAGTTCTTATTAAGAGGGAGAATTGGTTGAAATTTGAATTTTTATAAAATCTATTCAAATGTGTTAAATCACAAAGAAGGCGATAAGCATCGGAAACTTGTAAACGCAAATCTCGTCAAGTAAGACAAAGAAGCAAATAAAATAACGGAAGGACCTAATAAAATAGTTAGTGTTTAGGAGTACTACTGTGACACGCAAAATGTGTGGAAATTACCGATTGCCCCTTGTATGTTTATTAAAAATTAACACACATAACTTACAGTAAATAAATGTAAGTAACAGAATAAATAAGCAATAGGATGAAAATAACTGTAAAAAGCATTCAAAAACTTTCTTATTTTGCTATGAAACAAATTGAATTTAAACCTCAGTTTCAAATTAATGAGTAGGTAATTACTAGAATTAGAAATCTGCCTGAAGGTTATTTCAATTCCAGTTTATATTACGCATGACCAGACATTTTATCTAATCATTTCTGTTGAAGCGGTGCTTCATTACAAAATACGATTTCATTCAAACCGCATCTTGCTTTGATTTATGTTATCTTTATAAGTGACACGAAGTGTCTCATGCGTTTGAACAAATTTAAGACCGCCTATCAGTGTTAAACCAGTAATGTGGATAATATTAATTTTCATAAGTGTACTAATTTTACATGTGTATTTAAAAATATTAGACGGTTATAAGTTTTGGAAAAGAAAAGGAATTCCATTTTTAAAACCATGGTTTTTCTTTGGGAATCTTGCGCCGGTTGCATTTGGAACACGAGCTATATTATATGTGATGCAAGATCTTTACGATGCTTTCCCCGATAAAAGGTAGGCCGTAGAAAGTATTTCTATGCAAACGCTAGTTAGTGTAACTGAGACTATACAATAATATATGCAGAATTTGAGATCCGTCATTCGAAAAGACCTGAATCCGTAAAATTCAGACTTTTAAACAGGAACTCAAATATTAGAATCCAGATTTCATTATTCATGTTCTAAACTCAATATTGGATATTAATTGCGGTATCTGAAAATCCAAGATAGAAATATAAACATTTAAAACCATCAAATTACATAGGTTTAATTCAAATTTCGAATTATACACGATAGATTTTTAACATTATTTAAAATAACGATTATGACTCTAAATTGGCTGTTTATTTATTTATTTGGCGAGCAACGCGGGATGATTGTTTTTGTTATGGTCGTCATTACTAATTGTAAATAAATTCCGTTTTAGTATCACTTCGATTTTGTTTATTACTTAGTTATTGAGAATGACGTGCTATTTATGTTTATAAAAACACATTCGATCAACTTACCAAGGACTATAACTTTAATTTCACCCAAGTTAGATTAAATTTAACCCTTAAGCATGATTCACATATTACCGGCATCCACAGACCAGCACAGCCACGGACAGGAGTGAGAAATAGACATTTTTGCCAATAATGCAAAATTAAAAATGCTAAAAACCCTCAAAACCTAATAAATACTATTTAGATTTGCCAGTAATTATATTTTTCACAAAAAAAAAATAACTCGGTCACTTTCAGTATTAGTATTTGCTATACCGGGTGTAACAAGATCATGGTACACCCCCTTTTTTCCTTTAGTTTTCAAGGTAAATGGTTTAAATTTGAAATATCTTACATACTTAGTAAACGTCACTTTTTGACATATTAAATGATTTTTTTCCACTTCCGGTTTCACCGGAAGTAACTCTAACTTTTGATTTTCAAATGGAACACCCTATATATTAATGCATTTTTGAATTCTGCATAATTTTCTGAATTCAGTGATACCACATAAGTGACAATGTAGTCTTCAATATTTATTTTAATTTAATTTTTAGTTTTATATTTAAGTGTGCCATGACTGTTCCGATTTATTTTAATTGAGCCGTGTAATACTGGAAAAATTGAAATCCCGGCGAAAATACCAAATTATGTGATTTATGAGCAAATAAAGTTCATCCAAGTGGTTTTTGGGACAAAACACAATCTTTTCTAATGTAACCATATTGGTACCGTGGTACCATTTATTGCTAGTAATGATAAGGAATTTATTCATGTGCCTTATTAAAATCTGCGATAAATACAATCAAAATTACAGATAAGAGGAAATACAATTTTGTTTCAATTATAAGGTAAGAAGTAAATAAGGTGGCTTTGAAAACAATGAAAACAATAAAAACACTGGTAAATCAACAAACATTTGACAAGCTAAATATTTCATTGTTTTCAAGGCCAGCTTCTTTACTTCTTACCTTATAGTTAATTGGAACAAAATTGTATTTTCTTATTTCCTCTTAGCTGTAATTTTGATTGTATTTATCGCAGATTTTAATAAGACACATGAATAATAGTATTTTATTTAATGAGCATATAATGTAGGCTATATTACACGATGAAGTTTACAATACGAGCCGATAGGCCGGCAGGGCCGCCGAGAGCCATGGTGGGCCCCGGGGCAAACCACTGGCAAGGCCCCCCCCCCACATATTGTAATCTATTTTTTTTACCTACAAACTCTTCATGTTCTACTAAAATCAGTGTACTTACTAATTAGGTACTAAAAATGTTTGTAAAGAACCGTAATTTCTTTGTGAATTGCTACAGTTTTGATCTTGACCAATTATTGGTGTAGCAGCTGAGAAAAATTCATCATTCTTAATACTAGAACACACCTACTGACCTACAACCTACAACCTTTAACATCTTTTTAAGGTTTGTGAAAAAACTTTAAACGAATAATAAAAACTCTTATATAGGCCTACCTAAAAAAAAACTGAAATTTTAATTCTTCGTTCTATTATTATACGACTAGCGGTGAGTACTCTCTAAAAAGCTGCCGCCCCCCCCCTGGGCTCGGGCCCCGGGGATTTTGCCCCCCCCCCCTCTCGTCGGGCCTGGATAGGCGAGTGTTGTAATCATCCGAGTGTAATGTAACCATTATAATATGAGAGTCAAATACAATATTTTATCTACAACTACGAGTAGGTACATATTTATTTATAATTTTTGATAATAAAGGTAACTAATTTATTGAAATTATGATTTGGTAAAATTGACAGGTTTAGTAGTGGCATTTCAAAGTTGTCATGGTTACTCCTCCATCAGTACACAATGTAGCTGACAATTTCCACAAACAATGTCCGGCGTATCTTTCTAAATTTGATAATCACATAACGTATGTCATTTTCAATATCCATAATTGCAGACTTGCACTTCATAACAGCACAAATCACTTTTATTAATTAATGTCACTTTATAACATACCCGACCTACTTAAAAAAAAATTGCCGTGGAATATGGCTCATATTCCACTAGTGTATTATGAGAAGTGTAATATGAGCAGCGTTATATACTTGTAAGTAAATACATATACAATATTGGATTTCGAGTCGATTTCGAATTCGATTTAAGGCTCAGCTATTTATCTTGCTAACTTACAGAGATAGTTAATATATTTGATCAACACTGTGTAACTATTCAAACATTTTTGTAGATTTTTACAGCTTCCCTATTTTTATATTTTATGCTTAACGTTATGTCATATACAATAAATGATTAAATTTTCTCCTAAAAAACCTTAAAATATCATTTCAGATATGTAGGAATATACAAATTTTTACAACCTACTCTACTAATTCGCGATCCCGAACTCATAAAGAAAATTACAGTGAAGGATTTCGACAGCTTTCCAGATCACAGTGAATTTTCCAGTAAAGAAGCTGATCCTCTAGTGAGCAAAAATCTAATTAGTTTAACTAGTAAGTATTATATGTTTCTCGGTTCCCTTATACCAAGTATTTATTTTTTAGTGAAGGAGGGTTGGCATGATATGAGAACAAAGGTTAGCCCATCATTTTCTGTCTGTAAAATGAAAGCTATGTTTTCTTTGATGGATAACTGTGCAAATCAATTCGTAAATCATTTCGATAAACAAAACAACACCCTAACTCTTGACGTTAAAGAAGCTTTTGCTAAGTTTACGAATGATTTGATTGCATCGACGGCTTTTGGTGTAAACTGCAATTCCTTGAAGGACCCCAAAAATGATTTTTACTTAATGAGCATGGATCTCGGTAATTTTGAAGGAATTAGAACTTTAAAATTTTTTGGATATTCTGTTAGTCCTGTACTGATGAAGGTAAAGGCCATATTTGTTGGAACTAAATGTTAAAGTTAATTAGTATTTTTACTAACTTTTAGTTATTCAAAATTAGCACATTCAGCAGGACAGCTTGCGAATTTTTCAGAAAAATTGTAAAAGAATCATTAAAAATTCGAGAAGAGAAACAAATCGTTAGGCCTGATATGATTTACTTGTTGATGAAAGCAAAGAAGAAGTGTTTAAAAAATGAAGAAGATGAATTATCTAACTCTCTATTTTCCGCTAACTCGAACGAGAAAACCCAGAAAAAAGATTTTTTAAAAATAACGGACGATGATATAGTTGCACAAACACTCGGTTTTTTCTTTGCTGGATATGACGCAACTTCAACTCTAATGTCCTATATTGCATATGAATTAGCCCTTAATTGTACCATTCAAAGAAAGCTAAGGGAAGAAATTGATAGAACCTTAAAAGGCTGCGATGAAAAGTTAACTTACGAAGTTTTAACCGATATGAGATATCTCGATAAAGTGATATCAGGTAAGTAAGCGGTTATTTTCTGATTTTTTGATAATGAGTGATTATATTTAGAGACGCTACGAAAATGGCCGCCTGAATTTATATTGGACAGAAGATCTCAAAGACCTTTTACAATAGAAGCAGAAAAACCAGAAGAAAAGCTATTGTATTTAGAATCCGGCAGTGTATGTTGGATTCCTGTTTTCTCTATACACAGGGACCCGAAATATTATTCAAATCCAGAAAAATTTGACCCTGAAAGGTTCAGTGAACAGAATAAACACGCAATCAAACCGTTTACATATTTACCTTTTGGTTCTGGACCGCGAAGTTGTATCGGTGAGTGCTTATGTAATTTTCCATGACGAAACACTAAATTGAAATAATTATACACATATTAAAGATCATTAAACCACTCGCAAAAATGAAACATTATTAAAGAGACAATTAAAATTCCATATTCTTAGAAAATTAGTTGTTATAAAATTTTTAGGTTCCCGTTTTGCTATTCTTGAAACCAAACTAATAATAGTAAGACTGCTACAAAGATTTGAAATTGTACCTGTCCGGAAAACGCAGATACCAATAACAGTAAACAAAAGAAGTTTTTCTTTGATGCCGGAAGGTGGATTTTGGCTAGGATTAAAACCTAGGCTTACCTGTTCGTAATTTATTTTATAGGATTATTTTAGGCTTTTTATTTAGTTGTAATTATCAGACATAACGCTGTAGGTATCGGCGATATTTTCCAATAAAATAAATATTAAAGAATTTTTGTTAATGAACAAGGAAAAGAAACTGACAAGAGTAAATATTGCATACCTATGTTCAATTTCTAAAGTAAGTGAAATATGTTCCATGCATCCCATTCACCCCCTTGACATACCCTGTATGCGAAAAATATATCTTCTACAACCCGGTCTGACGCAGGAGAACAGGTTTAAAATTGTTTCTTTTTTAAATTATGGTTTAGAATGTATGTTTAGCAAAGCAGAAATTATGGGCCGTTTTTTCAATAGAATGTAAACTCGTGTTCATTGAAAAAGTCCTTCAGGTCCTGAAGCAGTCCTCCGGGTCAGCCAGTTGAATTGCAGGAAGATGCTTCAAATACCATTTAGTTTCTTCGGAATTTTAATAGGTTATGTACTTCTCTGTTACAGTTTCGCTTGTGGTACGTGTAGCTAATATTTGTATAGTTGCAACGAAGTAATGGAACAGACAACCATGTGTACAGGGCATTGGTTTTTCATGCACGTACCTCCGCCGTAATTTATAGAAGTTTGCACGCTTTTCCATGCTGTGGAAGGCACGTTAAAGCAAAGATCTTGGTTTTCATACTTGGAGAAGATTCGTACAATCTCACATCTGTTAATGTCAGCCATCGATTTAGGCTTTGGCCATAAAGGGAAGAAGATTCTTTGAGTGTTTGTTGTGGCAAGTGTCTTGACATTTTTTTAACTTGTCTATGGGTTATTTGCCATCATCTGCTGGATTAAGATTTAAACAGGTAAAATTACTGAAAACAACGTAAGGTTTCGGCGATTGAGTTTTCCCTGTTCAACTTTTAATTTTTGCAAAGAGTGGCGAAATATCCACGAAAAATGAAAATATATTAAGATTATCTTAACAATACCCTTTGCAAACATGTGACAATAAACGCCCTATACGCTGGGGCGCGGCGTATAAAGCTATAAGAATCTAAAATCATATCGTTAGATGGAACAGGAAGAATCAAAGAAATATAAAACAAAGTGCATATAGGAAATAGTTAAATACTAGGGATGCTCAAGACAAAATAGCATACAAACAAGAGCAAGCAAAATGGAAGAGAATAATAAATGAGAACAAGAATGATACACAGGAAAATAAATTTAGATAAGTGGATTCGTACATATATGGGTGGAGCAAAATCGACAGAAGTCTGGAATTTCATCCAACTCATCGAAAACAGACACGACAAATAAACCCAACTTTCCACCAATTCAACAGAACAACTGGCAGCAATACTACTTATATGTGTATGTAGGAACTCAAGGGGGATAGAGAAATGTACATAAATATCTCTCTAAAACGACATGAAGTTTTGGGAGAATATGGAAACATAGATTCGTACATAAGGGAGCGACGAGGGCTATGAAAAACAGAAGAGTGCTTGGACCAGAACCAATACCTGGGGAACGACTTAAAAACATTTCTACGAGAACTATTCAGAACATACGAGGTGGTATTCAAAATATTTGGGACTGGTGTTGCCATCTGGTCAAAAACTTACTTTGGGCCTAATGACAACCATAACCCTCGAAGTAGTCTCCTTCCGCAGCGGTCCCAGTGGGTTTGCCATTTTTCAAATGCATCCTGGAAGTCGTGTTCTGTGAGGGTGTTCAACACCAACTGCGTTTCTTCTTGGATTACCTCAATCGTATTGAACCGACGGCCTTTCAACTTGATTTTTAATCGGGCGATTAGAGCAAAGTCGCAGGGTGCCAAATCAGGTAAGCAGGGTGGATGGGGGACAACAGTCATCTTGTTTTTGGCCAAAAAGTCCCTGGTAAGCATGGAAGTGTAACAGGGTGCATTGTCGTGATGCAAGAGCCAGGTTTTTTGTTGCCCAATGTAGCCCAATTTATCAATCAAAATTCGTTGTTGAACTTTGGCAACAAAGTCGGGCGTTGTGCAGCTGACGGGCCTTCCAGAGTGTTCGTCGTGTTCAATGGATGTCCGGCCGGCTCTGAGACGAGCATGCCACTCAAACACACGTGTACAGCTTATGCTTTGTTCTCTAAACACTTGTTTAATCATTGCCAGGGTCTCCGTAGCACTTTTTCCGAGATTCGCACAAAATTTGATGCACACTCGCTGTTTCTTCCTCGGATCCATTGTCAAATCGCCACACACCACAGACAGGGTTTCACAAAGAAAATCGTAAAATCTCAGCACATCCCCCTGCTGCATGAAATTATGCACACTGACTCATTACATATGCTAGTGCTACGACCTATCGTTGCAGAATACTACTGCAACTGCTATACAGATGGCAACACAAATCCCGAATATTTTGGATACCACCTCGTACATTAACGAAGAAACAATTCCAGTAATCTGGAAAGAGGCGTGAAGCAGAGATGAATGTACGAACTATAGATGCGTGTTAGTTACAGGCAGGCTCTACGGAAAAATCCTGAAATATCTAATACGTAGAAGAAGAATACGCTCCGCAGGAGATTGAACAACAAGCAGGTTTTCCAACCGGCAGGTCCTGTATTGATCAGGGCTTTAGCCTGGCGCAGCTAAATGAGAAGAAAGATGTAAGAAACAAAGAAGTTCATTTGCTGTTTGTCGACCTTACAAGGGCATACGATAATGTACAAGTTAACAAACTATGGCAAATCCTGGAACAAAGTACAATAAATAACACGCTATATCACAATTCGACAGCAAGGATTAGGTTAACACATAAGCTCTCAGATAGTTTTGACGTTACGAAAAGGCAGGGATGCTGCCTCTCCCCACATTGTTCAAAATCTATCTTAATGATATCTTGAGAAAATAGAAAAACCCTTGGACGAAAGCTGTTGATGTTAGAAATGGACTTCTGGCGAAGATCGGCCGGTAAGCTAAGACTAGAAGGAGTACCAAACGACCGAATAAGAAAAGTAACGAGGATCGACACAAATATTATCCAAGAAATCCAAACAAGGTGTGCTATGGCCATGTGGAAAGTATGACCGCAGAATGGCTCCCCAAATTAGTAATGAAATGGATTCCATCGGAGATGAAGAAAAGAGGGAAACCAAAATTAACGTGGATGGGTGGAATACAAAGATTCATGTCAGGACGAACCAGGTGTTTTGGAAGACTGAAAAAAATGGAAGCTGGGAACCACCTACATATGAAATAATTGAGTTCTTAAGAAGATGTTACTCAGATGACCATATTAACCATAATCAGCCCTTACTAGTTGGATCCTTTTACATAAGAAGGTACAAATACACTTCTTTCCGTGTCGCATTGCATAGTTTATTTTTGCTGTTGAGATGTACCACTGCAAGTTCAGATACATACCACGCGTAGAAAGGTATTTATTCTATGAATTTTTAATTCGGTTCGATGACACTAAATCACATGTCATGTTAACGAAACCACCAAAGAGGAAGAGGCATAAAAAATATTACCAAACAGCTAGGCGAATACAGAATACTAACATAGAAAAAGACCGATCATTAACTATATTAAAAAAAAAGTAAAATTATGAAAACCATAGTTTTAAAGAGCATTTAGAGTTGGAGGAGGTTTTAAGTAATGAAAATTCGTAATCAAAAATGACGCTTCATTGTAGAACTTCTGAAAAGGCGCTTTTAAGATTATTTTTTATCAACACTTCTTAATTAAAAGATTTACAGATTTAGTGTTAACAACAAAATTATTGATACATCTGTTATTTTAGTGTAAACATGTTGATAGAAATCGTCGGCTTTCATTTCGAAATGTTTTATAGATAAATGAAGTACGTGTATTTCTTAGTAACGCAGTCAGCTTTATAAATATCTGAAAAGTTCAATGCAGACAAACCAGCAGACATTAATTTATATTTATAATACATTTGATAACTAACTTAAACGGAAAATAACGGAGAGAGATCTGACAAAAACAACCGAATGAACAGAAACACAACCAATTACATATTCGATAACTCGTTTTACAAAGAAGAAGGGGAACTTTCTGATATCTAATTTACAAACAATTTACTTAGTAGAATAGTAGCTTTCGCGCAGTCGTAGGTTAATTATCAAGCCGAAAGTACTTTGGACTAAAATGTTTTCGTGACCGAAGTTGGTAGCGTGATAGGAGCACCAAATTTGTTTTTGTTTCTATGCCTACACAGCATTAATCTTTTCATATGTAGAGAAAAGTTAATAAATTACTAACCTAAGATGTTGATTTTTATTTTGGCCAGTGTTTTAGTTATATACTTGTATTTGCAAGTTAAGAAAACAAATGGATATTGGAAAAGGAAGGGTATCGCACATTTAAAGCCGTTGCCGTTTCTGGGCAACATGACGTCGATTATTTTTCAAAAGAGGGCTATAGTACATTTCATTGATGACATATATACAGCTCATGCGAATGAAAGGTAGGATGGATACATTTTATCGGACTAAATGCAAATTATTAAAGCGAAAATAGAGAAATGAGGTTATGTGATTTGCACGTTTTGATAAATCTTATGATTTTAAGTTGGCGTCAGTAGCGTACTTAGTACTTAGTTACCTAAGATAATTTAGTATGAATATCTCATGAGCCATGCAAATTCGAAGATTTGTTTAATACAAATACAATGCATTAATGGTCAATTTAGACTGGAGTGGGCCATGATTTTAATTTGTATTTTTAAATTTATTGATAAATCTAATAATCTTTTGTTTTATCCCAAGTTAAATGCTAAGCTACGTGACGGATATCCTATTGTCGAATAAAACTCTATAGAATTATATTAACTTGTATTTTCAGAAGGTTTGTTGTGGCGAAATACTCAATAAACAAATATAGAATTAACTTGTATTACAAGCAGAACCTGATTTTACAACTCGCAATGTTGTACAGTAAAACAGAAGTTTAAAATTAATTAAACGTACATCAAGAAGCTTTGTTTACATCAATAAAGCTGTCTCCCAAGCGGCTTACTTGGGTCTAAAAAGATCACAAATGCATTATACGTATTTTGTTCTGTAAATAAACATGAGTGTTTGCAATAATTGTTATCGGATGTACACTTATCTTAAACTCAGATTTATTTAACTACTTGGTGGATTACGCGTTACATTAAGTTGGAACATGCTTTAAACGTTTTTAACCAAATTATAATAGGTTAATAAGTCCTTATTAGATACATTTTCGGTAAAACTACTTGCATGAAATTAAAATATTCTATATACAGTCTGGTCCAAAAAGAGCTACGTTTCGTTGGGTTTGAATGTCAATTTTTACGCGCGATTATGTTTTTTATGGTTCACGAATTACCTTGTAACCCCCTCGGATAGCTCAGATGGCCAGGGTTATTAATTTCCTGCACACCAGTAATAACGACAACACAGTTAAACATAAAAATGTATTAGAAACAAATAATAACCTCTCTGTACAAAATTAAATAATATATCTTACAACTAGCATTAATATAAACGGTAAATTAATCAAGAAACGGAATTCGACAAGTAAATAAAAATACGAGTAAATCGGCACGGCCTCAGTCTGGACCTGGCTTTAGGACGCTAAGCCTTGACAGCGCACTCGGTTTCTGACTTTGCGCAGGGGTCCCGTTCGATGCAAATTCAGTCTGGCTGCGGCCCTTGTTGGCGGATGGCTGTTTTATGTTCTGTAAACAAAGTAAACAACTATGGCGGTTAAGCGTGCCACCGGTGTTTGTGAACAACGGATTACACTTTATTAAAGCTCCCCTGTTACGGGTAAGTGTTTTAATTTCTTAAGTGTCGGTTCGGTGTTACCTATTTAATTCGACGGGCTTTACGGGCAATCCTCGTGTTTATTAACGATGCCGGTGCCTTCTGGCGTTGCCGGTTCGGTGCGAGTTTTCTTCGGTTAGCTCGGCGAGAGCTGGAGATTCTACGGCCCCTTGGTGCCGAATTGCGTCGGGGATTGTTTAAATCGGGATACTTTCGTCGACCTCTTGGTGCCGATTCTAGTAAGTCTTTGGGAACGATTTCGTCAACAACTTGGTGCCGACTACTTTCACCAGGTCTTCGGAAAGGATTTCGTCAACAACTTGGTGCCGACTACTTTCCAGGTTGCGGACTCAATGAATTATTCGGTGGGTTCGACAGCGAGGTACGGAGCTCTTCTCCTACGGTACGGTCGGTGTGGAGCTCTTCTCCTACGGTTCGGTCGGTACGGTCGGCTCGTCTTCCACGGTGCGGTCGGCTCGTCCTCGGGCCGGTGCCCCGACTCGTCTCCCTTAGCACTCGATGCTCGCTGCTTTTATACCCGTTTCTAATCTGGTCTTCTCGCTCTCGCCTCGCTGATTGAAGAAGGTACGACAACCACGTTGCGCTCCGGCTGGGCATTTTATCAGCGCGATTAATACTTTCGCTAAACGTGTCCCAAAAATTCTTTATTACCAGGGAAATTTCATTTACCTACTCTGTAATAATTAATGTCTTTTGGCGGCACGTTACAACCTAGAGTTTAATTTGTGACAACTCAAGTAGACTAGTGAGAGTGGCATATTTTTATTGTACATGGAAAATTCATAACAATAAAGAAAATCTTGGATGTAAATACTGTTGAAGTAAACACGTTGATAAATAAGACCGTGCTTGTATTTTAACTATTTATTCAAACGCTGTATTTTTCTGGCCTGCGCATTTTTCATAATTTAATTAGAATGATGTAAGGAAAAAATTGTCAAAATATGTAGCTACATTTTTTACGTGAACAACATTAGATTAATCAAAGAGAGTTTCTTTAACGTAAACTTTAGGATTTCTACAGAATATTTCAATCATTTATAGCAATTCCTGCCCGCCCCCAATTTCGAATATGATAGCGGATAAAAATAAAAGAAACGTTTCTAAACAATAGTACTAAGTTCAGTATATTTTTTACAATCACATTTGACCTTATCTTTTCAGAATAAATAATTACCAATTGTGAACGGCGATTTGAATAAGAAACACACAGAATAAATTTAAAAAGCGAGTAAAAATTAGTTCAAATCGTATTCAAATAGTTTCTGGACGATTTGAAGTCTGTATGATCACTAAATTTCAGAACACTGTCAGAAAGGCTTCAATACAAAACTTACCCCGAGTTACAAGAGAAACAAGCAGATTAGAGTTTGGAGTTATTTGTATACTTTTAAAAATGTTAGAAATACATGCGCCCTTTTAAACTTTCAAAAATGTTAAAATACGTACCTGTTACGTTCATTAGATGTAGAAATACAACTTTGGATAAACGACGCCATGCGGAGAAAGCCCCAATCTAGAAAATGCGCAGGTCGGTAAAACACTCTCTGTGTGTGGCAAGCCCTGTTTAATAAAAAAATTAAAAAAACTGGAATAGATCTAGCAAAATGTCTTTCTCTAAGAGTCAATCTTTTTTACATTTTATCTTATTAAATTACTAGATTTTAATATAATTACATTGTGATTTAATTAGCCCACAGAAATACCTACCAATTTAAACCCTGCATGAGTTTTCTTTCTTTCTTTCTTTCTTTTTCCCTCTTATACCTTTATAGTGTCGAGGGGGGCGGACACACCGAGCCGCAGAGCGGTCATCTATCTAAGTTCTGGCCAAGCAGGCTCTTGCTTAACTTTGTATATTTCAGTATCACTCTGCCGTACTGCCGGCTGTATGAGATTTCAAAATGAAAGAAATCAAATTATATTCTGATTTAGTAAATTAGCTTGCTCTTTCTACATTAATCAAAAACATTTTATTTTTCGCAATTTGTTCTAGACTAAATATATTGCCCATGGAGGATTTGCCTGCAAGGAATCCGCTTTGTTCTTGTGCCTTTTTTTCTCTGTACTAGTCCTTTATCATATCTCTTAAAATTATAGATGAATAGATGACATAAATTCCACTTTCCATTCCTTCGGAACTGACTCCTCTATTAAGTGAATTTATTATCATGTTTATCATCTTATCAGTGTCATTTTTAACCTCTCGGCCAAAATTCCCTCTGGTCCACTAGCTTTTCCGTTTTTCATTTATTTATTGTTCGACTTACACATTAATTTATCACCTGCACTTCTATTTGTATGTTAGATGCTAATTGTTTAAACTGTGGCCTATGCTCTGTCAAAGAGTATTGATAGTGTTCTTCCCATTTATGGGAATGGTGTGTATGTTCATTTTATTTTCATTAAATTCCATCTATATACATTTGTATTTCTGCACATCTTTCAACTCAACGTTTTCTTTTTTCTTCTGTTACTAATCTTCTTACAGACCTTCTAGTTTCAATGTGTTTTTGTCTGTCTTCATCTTTCTTGGTGTTTATCTATTTTAAATATGCGTCTTTCTTTGTTTTTACCGTTCCACCACCATTTTCTTTCATGTATGTTTGTCTTATTAATTATTCCCAAAGCTTCTTTGGCTGCCTGATGTATAGCTTGTTTTATAAATATGTCCATAAAGATCGTCTGTTATATATTACAATGCTCTGTTTTAAGTTGTTTATCTAAAGGGCCGTCCACACCCAGCGATTTATCGGACATCTGGTCGAATCAGGCAAATCGTATTAAATAAGACGGAGAGTGTGGACCGCAAAACGTACGTCTTGCATGAACTGAATGAGGTTGGACGACAAGTCGAAAGACTGAACGCGGGAGCATCATTTTCCGAGAATTGATACGACAAGAAGGAACGTGTGGACAGACTTTCCATTTTATCGTTCAATTTCCTTCAGTCGCTTTTCTCAAACGCGATATGAGGCTTAACCAAATTTAACAATTACGTTTCAGCATCCACCGTCAAGTAATAACGCCAGTCTCCTGACTGATCACGTAATTCTGGTAGTAGTCTAACATGAGAACATTCAGGTCGCTTTAACAACCATTCCCTCGCCCATTTTATCTGCAATTTCTCTTGATGCCTTTATTTAGAGTTTTTGCAATGCACACAGCATAAATTGACCACAGAAGTGCTACCTCCATGACGGGTTCCGCGGAACTGATAGATTAGTTGCAGAAGAAGTTGGACGAGAAGACGTAATAATGTGGACACCCCAGAACGATTTGCATGACCGTTTCATCATATGATAAGTCGTTGTGTATGAACGGGCCTTAATATTTGTTGATACAGAAGTTTTATGTGCTGTTCTTTTAGCCCTTCTGTAGTATACATACATGATATTATACATTTTCTTCTTTCTTAATTACACAAATGTTTATTGTACGTTTTGTATATGGAAAAATAATTTTTGTTTTGACTAGGTGGTAATCTGGTTCACAATCCGCTATGTTGTACCCTAACATCTATCATATTAAGTTCTGGTTTTGTCGTACTATAACATAATCTCTAATGGATTTAAGATTTCTAGTTATTTGTGTCTACATAATAATATATGTGTATCTGTGAATTCTTGAATTGGAAGACTCCGTTAGTAATTCTGAGCTCAATATTTCTGCAGAAGTCGATTAATCTCTCGCCATTGTCATTAACAAAAGCTTCTCCACAGTGTCCTACTACGATGTCATTTTTTTTTTTGGAGTCTAGTCGGCCATTAAAGTCTCCCAACATTATCACTTCTCAGTTTTCTTCAATCTTGTCAGTTATTGTTTGAATTTTGTCATGAAATGTATGGCTTCGTCATTGATACTGGCACAAATTCTGAATAGTGCTAATCTTCTTTCAAAGATATGCGGATCTTAATTATCCTTTCGTCTATTGCTTCAAAGTTATTTATGCATTTTTTGTATTTTTTTTTCTTGACTAGTAGCGATGCTCTTCGCTTTGCTCTCTCTTCATCCGGCACTCCACGATACAGATGTATAAAGCTATTTCTGAGGCATTCTTTTTCGTTTCTGTAATTGTCTGTAATGTCGATATTAAGTTTTTTAAGCTCCTTTACTAGTTCTATCCATTCAGTATTAATTCCCTGTACGTTTTATGTTGCCATTTTCATTAACCTTTTCCTTAGCTTAAGTCGTCTGTTATTTGCCCCGTCCGGTTTCCGAGGCATATGCCTGGCATTTATGACATTTATATTTTTTTACAAAACGAGGAGCAGGTTCATGCTCAACCCCTAACCTAAATTGACAGGAATATATGTATAAGGTATTCTTCCCATAGCCTTTGATGAATTTAACAATTTGCATCTTGCTACATGGCAGTAGTACCTGCAACCATAGGCAGGGGTCCTCACAGGACTATCAGCAGGGCCATCTGGTTATTTTTTCGGGTTGTTATTCCTTCCCCTCTTCATTTCTCATCCGGGTTGGGGGTTTGGAACCGGCAACGACTGAGTTCTAATTATTTTATTTTTCCTTAATGGCTTACATACTTAATTAGTACAGACAAGATTTAAATTAAATTGACACAGACTTCATATTTACTTGAAACATTTTAATTTTGTAAATTATGTTCAAGACGCTGATTGAAAGTAATACGTAAACTTAGTGCATTTTTTAATTTGTTATAAATATTACCATTTTCAAAATAATCGCTAATTCAAAGAAGATGCAGAATATCGAATTTTCAAATTCACGATCGATATTGGAAACCTTGACTGTAGTTTATCTTCAAAATTTAGATTCGGTCGGACAATTTCAAAAAACTGACATTCCAATTATTCCAAACCTGAATCTGGCTTGGGATTTAAATCTGATCTAACATTCGAAATTTTAGCCAATAATGAAGATTCGGAACTAAAATTTGAAGTCGGTTTCTCAGTCTTAATATGTACATGTCAAAAGTTAAGATCTTAATGTTTGGATTAGGATTTTGAAATGTAATTTGTTGAATAAAAATGTAGATAAACTCAAAATTTGTTTCTATAGCGATTTCTTAAATTAAAAACAAATAATAAACTTGTATCTGAAAGCGCCTCTCCCCACAATCTACTAAACTGCATAAATCTTACTTTCTTTAAGCAAACCATTTCTCTCAGGTACGTGGGTATCTATCAGTTTTCACAACCAATTTTGATAATTAAAGACCCAGACCTAATAAGGACAATCACGGTGAAACACTTCGATTTATTTCCTGATCGTCACATAATTCTAAAAGCAGATGACAATACTTTGGAGGACAAAGCACTTTTTAATCGCTCTGGTAAATGTTTTCTATTTTAATATGAACAACCATCTTTAATTTTCAGTCAATTGATATTTTAGCCACAAATGGATGGTATGATATGAGAGCTACCCTCAGGCCGGCTTATACCAGCTGTAAAATGAAGTTAATGTTTAGTTTAGTCGAACGTTGTGCGGATCAATTCGTGAACTATTTTGAGAAACAAGAAGAAATTGTAGTTATAGAAATGAAGGAGACTTTTACAAGATTTACAACTGATGCTATTGTATCAACGGCATTTGGAATAACTTGCAATTCTATGGAAAATCAGGATAACGATCTATATGTACTAAGTAAAGAATTAGCCAATGGATTCAAAATTTTAAAGTTTTTGGGCTATAGTTTTAGACACAAGCTACTGAATGTAATTATTTCTTTTTGAAGCGACTTATTTGTTTAAATTTACTTCTAACTGTTTTAGCTGTTTAAAGCTAAATTTTTCGACGAAAAGATTTGCGCATTTTTTAAGGCTTTTATCAAAGAATCTCTAAAATATCGAGAAGAAAATCAAATTATTCGTCCTGACATAATTTATTTGTTAATGGAGGCAAAGAAAGAACGCATGCGGGAATACGATCAAAAGGCCGTGACTAAAAACGGTGTGCACAAATCATCTACAGAAGATTTTCGAAAGAAAAGAGCAACCATAACCGATGACGATATAACAGCACAAGCCCTGGTTTTCTTTTTTGCCGGTGTAGATTCGACTGCTACCTTAATGAGTTATGTAGCATACGAATTAGCGTTGAATCCTACAATTCAAAGAAAATTACGGGAAGAAGTCGATTTAACATTAAAAGAGTGCAACGACGAACTCACTTACGAAGTTCTTACAGAGATGAGGTATCTAGATAAAGTAGTTTCAGGTAATCCAAACAACTTTTTAAAATATGTTTGAGTTAAATAACCCGTACTTTTCAGAAACGTTGAGAAAATGGCCACCAGCCTCATTTATAGATAGAAGATCTTTAAAATCCTTCGTGATAGATGCAGAAAAACCCGATGAAAAATTATTATACTTGGAATCAGGGACGGTGTGCTGGATTCCAATTTATTCCATACACAGGGATGCCAAATTTTATCCAGAACCTGACAAATTTGATCCTGAAAGATTCGATGAAAAAAATAAACATAACATCAAACCCTTCACTTATCTGCCGTTTGGTGCTGGACCTCGAAACTGTTTTGGTAACTTTAGATACATACCAGAATATATAGGTATTTTACTTTGGTGTTTTGTAGGTTCCCGATTTGCTCTCCTTGAAACGAAATTGATCATTCTAAGGATTTTACAAAAATTTGAAATCATAGCCGTCAAAAAGACCCAGATTCCTTTGAAATTAAGTAAAAAGACGTTTAGTTTAGTTTCAGATGCTGGATTTTGGTTGGGTTTAAAACCGAGAGTATCTTGTGTGAAATAAAAATAGTAATAATTCAGATTGAGGAACAGGGAGAGCCATAAGGTCATTTAATTACAGACCTATAGAAATGTTTTTAGTTCTGGAGGATACGCTTTAAGCACAGAATGTTATTCTAATTTATGTCTAACGTGTAAGGGGATAATTTTAAAATAAAGACCAATGAATAATGTGATTGCTTGCTATTAATATATAAACGACAAATTAAGTATATTTATTGCTTTATCAAACAATGTATAACATTAATACCACAACTCTATACTATATTCACCATAGTTTACTTTTAGTAAATTTTCAGTTGGTGTTACTATTCACTAAACAAACATTTGTAACATATTTGTATCTTATACAGCTAAATATTTATGTACATATTTAGTTAAGTGGTACTATTATTAGATGTTCCTATAATATATACAGGGTGGTTCATAAGTAATGAGACACGGGGCAACAGTAGATTCGTAAGGTCAAAATATTACGATTTACCTAGGATTACCTTAGTTCAAAAGAAATACAGGTATCAAAGTCAAAATTTTGATTTCAATATTCTTCTGTAATTTCAAAAGTTTTCGTAATATTGATATGAAAATTGGAGAAACTACATTTATTGGGATGGAAGACAATAATCCGTCCTCAATTTTTAATGTAGCCCTTAAACGAATGTTAATTTTGCTACATCTACTATCTTAAAAATATCTTTTTTCTATTTGATGTTATCACAATCCTTTTTTAACTTTTAATCGATTTAAAAAGCTTACCTCTATTAAAATTCTGTTGTTTGAGTTGGATAGCGTTATTTTCACCACAGCGATTAGCTTACATGGTATTTTGTCAGTGCTTCATATAACTTTTCTCAAAAGAGTCATAAGCCTGTTATTCTGTATCATTTTCAGTGTAAATATTTGTCTTTGTTCCATTCCTCTCGTTCGTCATTTTGTGGTTGATCTGGATATTTTTGAACTATTGGCTGATATTATATGGTTTTGTTCATTTAGCAACTATGCGAAGTATCGAACCCAGCTACTTAACTTTTTTTGTCTCATTTCTGCAATATGTATGAGTATTTGGGGTTTGTCTTAAATTAGTAATTTCTTGCTCCATTATTAGGTCACTCGGCTACGCCTCGTGAGCTAAACTTTTCCTTACGTGGATAAAATTTCTCTTTATTCATTTGTACCATAAATAGCTATTATTCACACTGTCCATGTCCTTGACAACGTGACTAAACTACTTATTTTAGAATAAAAATCATGGTGATTTTAAATTTAGGTTGCTAGGTATTGTTTAAAAACTACTGTAGTACCTATTAATATTTATGATAATTAACTGACTTTTAGAAATTTTAATGTAGGAATTGGAAAAAATATTGTATGCTCTTTATTCACTTGTACCATAATTAGCTATTTCGTATGTTTACCATGAAGACAATTGTATTAACAAGGGTCACTAAGCAGAATGTCCCGAAACTATACAAATCTATCCCAAAATTCTAATTTCTGCATTAGAATCTGTCATACACAGTTGATCATCGCACGTACCTATATAGACGGAACTTTTTTAATATTTTTTTTTTATTAAAGTTAAGCCAGATCAACATACAAAATGTTATACATGACTGAGTTAAGTTAAATTATACTTCATGTTTTAATATTTTGGATTGGTGTGGAGGTATATGACTCCTCGAGAGATGCACTGTGTTGTCTCAGTATTAATCTTCGTGATGAATGGCTTATCAGTTATTGTCTTCCGGGAATAGATCTTGGGATAGTTGCCTCTTTAATCTGATATGAATATTTTTACGGCCTAAGTGTTGAATACTGGTGTTGTTTATGGTTCCAAGTTTTGACAGAAAATTAGTGGTAAGTTTGTGGATAACCTTATCAATTGTTTCTATTTTAAGCTCATGATGTATTTGTCTGTTTCTTACGTACCAGGGTGCATTTATTACTATTCTGAGTACTTTGTTTTTTGTAAAGTCTGTATTTTATTTATGTTCGTTCGTGAAGTGGTGCACCAAACTGGGCAAGCGTACGTGACGATTGGTCTTAAAAGGGTTTTGTACAGAAGTAAACAGCATTCCTGTTGGAGTGGCGTTTTCCAGTTTAATAAGGGATATATCTGTCTTAGTCTGGAATATGTGACATTCAATTTATTATTGATGTGGAGACTCCACGTCAGTCGCGTGTCTAAGTGAACACCTAAGTATTTGACAGCTTCTTTAGGAGGGTTCCATGGGATATCTGTTCCGTCTAGTTGAATGTTTGAATGCTCCTTGATGCGCTTTAAAGTAAATATTTTTGCAACACATTTTGAGGAGTTTAGCGAAATGCACCATTTTGTGAACCATCTGCTGAGTAGATTAGTTGCCAGTTTAAGTTGTGTTATTGCCGCAGTGAGCTTGGTATGTTGTATTATTATTATTGTATCATCAGCAAATTGGGCTAGTTTACAGGAAGCGGGTGGGGGAATATCGTGGATGTATATGTTAAATAGGGTGGGACCGAGCACACTTCCTTGAGGTACGCCAGCGCTAATGTTTTCTTTTGCTGATAATGTTGCATTAATGCGTACTGCAAACGTTCTGTTTTCCAAGAATGAAATTAGTATTGACTGGATGTAGTGTGGCAGATTTAAGTGTAATATTTTATAGACTAGACCTTCAATCCACACCTTGTCGAAGGCTTGGGTTATGTCCAAAAACACTGCAACAGTAAATTGCTTGTTTTCGTAGCCTTCTTCGATAATCTCTGTTACTCTTTTCAGTTGCAGCACAGTAGAAAGGTCTTTTCTAAATCCAAACTGAAAATCCGGTATTATTAAGTTGTTTTCCAATGACGCATTTAGCCTATGATTTATTGATTTTTCTAGTTTAGATAGTGCCGGTAGTAGACTTATTGGACGATAACTACAGCATTCGTGTTTGGGCTTCCCCTGTTTGTGAAATAAAATGATGTGTGCATGTTTCCATGACGCCGGCATGCATTGAATACTGTTTCTAAGAAGGCTACTGCCTTCCTGGTAAGGTTTTTTAGGATTACGTTGTTTATCAGATCATGCCCTGGGGACTTCTTTAGTGCCAGGGTTTTAATATAACCGGTTATTTCGTTTGGTGAAGTTGATCATTAGCTCAGTTTTGTTAAATTTAATTTATTGTTGAAACACATTAACTTTAATCTCTATGTCATTATTCTTTGCATTTGAACCCACATTTTGTTTGCAGTAAGGTTGTAGCATTTTGTTAAGAGTTACCTTGATTGTAAAGTATTTCTAGTTATTTTTTTAAAATTTTATTACGTTATCATAGTGTTACTTACAAAATGTCAAAGATTGTGGTACATAATTGTTTGCTTCAGCTGGAAGGTAAAGATTGATAGTGTTATTTTACTCACTTTTAAATCTTACTTAGTAAACTGTATCTAAAGACGAGTCTAATTGTTTAATATTTGCATTGGCAAAAAATCTAGCAGTAGTAACTGCCTAAAAAATAAGATATTAATAAACACAATATCGCAAGGCATGTCGATAACTGACAAAACGATAAAGAAACGTAACCTGTTATAAGTTCTTATTCTTAGATTTTGATACTATGCATTAAAAGAAAATTTAGACTAAGTTGGAAGTAGTGATTATAAGTTAGTAATAAGTGCAAATTATCTGTTTTTAAATATTAACCACTAATATTATAAAGTTACAGCATAAGAAATGTTCTTAAACACCCACTCATTAAATATTTACAGATCTCTTCGTATTATTGATTGAGATTATTTTTAGAAATCGGCTTCAAAAGAAGTGGTTATTGCATTATTTTAAATCCAGAATAATTATTTTGAAAGCAAATCATACAGACTAATAAAAAGTTGTCGAATTTAAAATTAATTTTGAGAACCATAAAAGGTTATCTGACATTAAAAAAGATTCCTAAATTATTTTTTATATTTTACTTAAGATCAGTAGGTACATATGTAAGCGGTACATCAAAGGTTGTATTTAATTGTCAAATTTAATCGGTGTGAATAAACCTCCAAAAATGTAAAAAGAAGCCAAAAACTACTTATCGAAATCTTCCTATTCGATCTATAACGTTTTATGTCATGCAGTATTTATATTTAAATATCTGAATAAAAGAAAAGAAAATTAACCGAGTTCACTGCTTTAATCTCATAGTTCTAAAAAGCATGTGGTTCAAGGTACTAATAGTCATAAATTAATAATCAGAAAAAACTCTAAACTTTGCTTTCATTACATTCAGAATATAATTTAGATGTTATTATTTCGACTTTGGGCATTATTAATAATTAATGAACCACCCCTTCCCCAACGCCCCTGCTGGCTTACTTACTTAAAAGTATTTTCTGAACTCAATGTAAGAAAACCAGATCAGTTCTGCCCAAGATTTCTAAACAGAAATGGCCAGAAAACGGTCAAGCTATAAAAAAGGTCAACCAGTAAATTATTTTAAAAAAGAGAGATGCTTTTTGAAAATATTTGGCTTATCATTAACTGGGGATGAGGGTATCGGATACAAAATTTATTCGTTTATGCTTATATTTTCAACGAGTTTCATATATCCTGTTTTGGAATTTAGGGAATTATTTGTACATGATATTGAAGCAATTTCTGATATGTTAATTTACGTATTTGGTACATATGTTGGTAAGTACACGTTTATTTACAATATCATACATTTATTTAAAGTTTATTTGTATTAATTTTATTAGGATTTTGTATTTATAAACTCGTGGAATATTGCAGATTTTCTGTATCCTAATTTTAATACATTTTTAATATTATTTGTTATTGTTTATCTCAGTAAGGGAACAAAAACTTAAAACTGAAAAAAGTGATACATTAACGAAAGGGCTCACCAAGTCAACTGCTGTTCTGTAAAATAAATAGATATTTTATATTTTTAAGGATAAAAAGTTGTGGCGATTTTTGTATTAAAAACATATATCATGTTTTGGCAAATGTTTATAGCAAAATGGTTTCTAATTCTCTCAAAAAATTACTGAAAAATTTAAGTGCTCAAATTTCATAATGCTTTATTTTAACATCATTCTTCAATGACGTAAAGTACAAAGAACTTGTAATTATAATTGCTTGATTTCTGTAATACGTATTGTGCCTAATTTACCTTATTTATTATTTTCTTACTTCTTTACCTACGCATGTAGCTTTGGCCAAGACAATCGTAGTACTCCAAAACCGAATACAAATTGGTAAGATGTTAGAGCACCTTGAGCAAGAACCATTTACTGTAAATTTGGAACGTGGCGGAATACAAGAAGAGAAACTAATTAGAACTTGTTTGTGGATAACTGACATTCAGGTAAAATTTTAAAACTGTCGTAAGCAATACTTAAACTTCTAAATCCTTTTTAGACGCTCGTATATTGGATATTAAGTTTTGGTACAATATACCTAACATCTGCTTATGCAGTATTGAAAGGCATAAAGGGCAATTCAAATAATTGGGATTTACCATATGGTCCCTTGACTATTTTCAATTTAACTAGCAGTTTCAACTATAATGTTGCTTTTATTTACCAGAACATATGTCTTACATCTATAGTTTCCCATTTCACTACAATTGATTTACTTATGGCTGCTATTTTGGCGCACCTCAGCTACCAATTTAAAATGCTGCAGAATTGTCTTAGAAGAATAGTGACAAATTGTTACAGAGATATGAAAAAGGTTAGTAATAAAATATTAGGAGTATAAATCACATATTCATAAACACAACGATTTGAATATTCGCTTATATTTTTCGTTTGCATACTGGTCTAAGCTGTTTAGGGGTCAGCCAGTTTGGTAAGCTAAAATTCTCAAGTTCAGTTCCCAGTCCAGATCAGTGATATTTCGAATGTAGGAAAACTCTGAGAGCATATAGTATTTTGGCAACGACAAGGCAGTGGATCTGTTGCCAATACCTTGTTAAGCACAATAAAACTCCTATTAGGTGTGGAAGTCCTCTTGATCTGGAAAAATTCTGAATTCTGATCTATGACAGTCAACGAATTTTAAGATGAATAGTATCTATACATTTACATTCTACCCAATAAATAGGTAAAAATATTTCATGCAGTAATTTGATAAAATACTTTCCTTAGTTAAATATATTTATTTTAATTTATTTTTCTACATAGTCACCACTCAAGGCTAAACATTTGTCGTAGCGTGAGACGAGCTTCTGTATTTCGATGTCGTAAAACTCTCTCGCCTATTCGTGCAACCACCTATTCACAGCGAATTTTCACTGATCACTGTTTTCATACCGCTTACCCCCAAAAAGTGCTTAAGATTTTTAAATAGGTGAAAATCACTTGGTGGTAATACCGAACTATACACCGGATGATTCATAATCTACCATTTGAAACAATGAAGTAATTCTTAAGTCTTCACAGCAACACGCGGGTGAGCATTGTCGTGCAAAAGCACCATACTCTTGACCAGCAATGGCAAGCGGTATGCAAATTTTAAAGTAATTCGTTCAGACAAAAAAGTTGTTGCTGTGGGAAATTTACAGCAAGATACATATTTCCATGTAAGAGAAGATATAAGACAAAGAAAATTCAGAAAAATAAATATACGAAAATATTTAGAAGAAAGTTAACAGATAGTAAAAAGAAAATTTTTAAACCTAAAGGCGGAAGAGGGCACCAAACAACAGAAAAAGGCTTAGGAATAACAGAAACATTTAATCGAGGATTGTATAGAAGTAGAAGAGCAGACACATGACGACACACCACAAATAAGAACATAAGCACAAAATAATTAATCAAGGCTCAGAACATCTACCAAAAATAACGGTAAAGGAAACAAAACATACTCTCAGTGAAACGAAGCAATGAAAAACAATAAAGCTCTTGGAGAGGGTTAAATCGTAGTGCAATCTATTAAATTAATAAGTGGTGAGGAATTATTGAAAGTAATAGTACAATCCAGACAAAATAAAATAACGCGATACCCACTCTTCTACACAAAAAAGGGAAAATATCAAACCTCAAAAATTATCGACCAATCAGCTTGCTGTCCCATATCTATAAATAGTTTACTGAATCGTTTTGAAAAGTTTAGAAAGAAAGTTAGACTTCTTTCAACGGAGAGAAGAAGCTGGTTTTAGGAGTAGATATGGAACAATAAGGTTTTACGGAATTAAAAGTAGCATCGGCAAATATTGACCTAAATATCAGTGACTACAAACATTTAGGTCACCAAATTAGAATTGGCAAAGATAAGCAAACCTGCGAAATTCACCGTTAAATAAGTTTGCGATGGGCAGCTTTTAGTAAGATGCGTGACACAATCAATAAGGATCTGCCTATCTGAAGAAAAGATACTGTGAACAGCATATTATGCCCGTGATTACTTATGGTACATATTAAATTAAATGAAGTGGTTTAAAGAGGAATGGAAAGAGCAATGCTGGAAATAACAAGAAGGGATAAGGTACCGAACAAAATAATAAGACAGGAAAGGTAACTAACATTATCCAACGTATCAGGCCGGCTAAATGGAGATGGGTAGGCAGGTAGGCTGCATAACCCGAATGACCGATAATAGGTGGACCAAAAAATGAATAAAACGAAGTCCAAGAGACAACAAAGGAAACATAGGTAGACCGCTGACAAAGTTCAGTAGATAATTAACTGGATAAACATAAAACAATGGAACTGGAGGGTCATATACAGCAGTGGATACAAAAAGGCTAAGGGATGGTTTTAATGTAATACAAATTTTATAGCGTGAGCCCATATAGTTTTCAATGTTGAAGTGAATTTGATAAGTAGCTTATGGTTTGATAACTGTCAATTCTCGATCCTAAATATGTTCTTTTCTTCTTTTGGTCCACACTGATCGACTACTCAATATTCAATTACGCTTCAAAATGGTCTGTTCAAATACAGGGTATTTTCTAAGGAAGCCGACAAACTTTTATCATGTGTTTTGTAGGTCATGCTAAACCATCTGGTTCTTCCCTCTCGTCGTCGAACAGGTGGTTAACATATGTCTGCCATTCTGCTTCTATATCTTTTTGATCACTCACAACATCAGTTCGTCCTTCCCGAAAAATCCTACACCATTTTCGCACCGCACTATCACTCATAAAATTTTCCCTATACACACCCAGGCGGCAACGTGGTGTGAACCATAATCATAACAAGACCGCGCAATTGCGTTGACGAGGTACTTTTATTTTTTAATAAACATCATAATTAAGTAAATAGTTGAAAACTGTATTTATTTATTGATTAGTATTGCTTGTTAAACAGGTGGTTGTTTCGGAAAGAACTGAATAAAATAAAATTTTACAGGACAAGGTTATCACTGATGATTCGCCTGAAATGGAAAATGGCTCAAAAATTCCTTGGAAATACCTACAAAAATACCTTAAAATGTCTATCAAATACCATTTAGAAATCACCGCCCTAGCAAGCAATATGGAACAAGTATTTAATAAATTATTATTAACAATTTTCTTGGGCACGTTGGGAATAATGTGCTTTTCCATATATCGTACCTCAGAGGTAAATAATAGATTACCTACATACTCCTTTTAGAACGCAAAACTTTAAAGAAATAATTGGTAGGTACAAGATAACGTCAAAGTTATGATCTATGTTGGTGATGCCTTTAGTGGCTGTTTGCAAGTATTAACTGTGTGTTACTGGGGAGAACAGGTACTGTTTGAAAGTGAACAGGTAGGTAGAGCTGCATATGAAGCCAATTTCATGGGAACAGATCTAAGATTTCAGAAGAGTCTGGCGTTTATCATTAGAAGAAGTCAAACTCCTACTAGTCTAACAGCTGGAAAATTTGCAGATACTCGACTAACTACGTTTGCTTGGGTAATACGCAGATTTATAATTAAAGTAAGGCGTCAAACCTTTTTTACGCGTACTTTAATCGTTCACGATTATTTTTAACTATTTGTTATTGACTGTGACTTTTGTTAGATCTAATTAACTTTCAGATTATTTTAATTGTAGATTATGCGAACTTCATACTCTGCCTTCATGATAGTAAAAGGAAACAAGAAGAACGTATAGATTTATCTTTCCCAACAGCAGAAATGCTTGTTGTATTTAAAAGTTTGTATTAATAAAAAAGTTTGTTATTTCCTAATAATTTTATTATTACGTTTTTATAAATAGTTATATGACATGGTAAAGTTATGATTCACATCGTAGTAATTTTTAAAATTGTTGTTTTTTCGAATAATCGGAACTAGATGACGTCTTCTTTACTTTTGAAGTTCGGAGGATTATTTCTTTGTTAAATCCTACTGTTCCATTAATCTAAAATTTTTTTGTCCCTACTGGAATCAACCGTTGTTATCATAAGACATTTTAGCTGTATGCTATAGAATACCTTAATACTTTTGGGAAACTCCTTTTAATTTATACTGATTTGCTTATATTAAAAGACTTCGTGGCGGATGCTGGTCAAGTAAACATCATTTACGGGCGAGCTCCTCCTATTTCATTATTTTCAAAGAGCTTTTTCTTTCAAAAAAATGCAATTTCTTGAAAGTTATACATAATTACAGGATGCCACCAGCACTCGCAAGCATCAAAGTAACAATAAATTGGCGTTAATTATAATACTACTGCAAGTAAGAAGAAAGCGGAAAGAAAAAAGCGATACCTGGTATACCTGTAGTTCACTGCAAGAACATAGGTGAAATCAAAATATACACCTAACGCAAAGATAAGGTAGTTTTTTGGCCCACAGAAGGAACCAAAGGACAAAGACTTTAAGGCTATGAAACTCAGAACTTTCGTTTGTTAAAAACATGGTATAACGAATATTAACCAGTCGACTCAGTCCCAAGGGAAATAAATGCATTTTAAGGATCAGTTGATATAACGAGGGAAATATACAACACCTAATATGTAAAATTAATAGCATCTTAAAAATATTAAAGAAAATATAAGTAAATAATAATTTAAAAATAAAAGCAATGAGCGCATAAGATATGTGTATATGTGCAAGTTAATAAGCTCAAGTTTTAGTTAATAAGTATATGCATAAGAATCATAAACATAAATCACACAGAAGGTAGCAAGGCAATAATGAACCATAAACAATGGACTGTGCGAGCATCACTGTAATATGCAAGTAACGAAAATTCCATGAGTCGAAAACTGCTTACTTACAGCAATAACAGATCAATTAACAGAAGATAAAAGAAATAAAGAAGAACTTAGGAACGAAACTCCGCAGTTAGACGGCACATTATAGGGAATAGATTATAAAATACGATTGTCTAGGTTAGAGCTTCAGCTCAGCTATGCAAATCAATGCGTAGAATATCTACAAGGAAGATTAATCATGAGAAGAATTTTGGGCAAAAGATGGAAACCAGGATAGGAAACGATGTTACTTGTTTTAGATCTGGTAAAATCAATCGACAGAATTTCACAAACAGCCCTTATACAAACATTAAAAGAGAGTGGAGCACCATATCGCCTAATAAATCAAAGCAGCACTAGGAGAGAACGCCGGAATGCAGCAGCTTAACTTCATACTCTTTACCATAACACTACGAAAACTTTTGCTAAAACAACCCAACCGAGCTCGCACATGCATACGATCTACTTATTTTAGTTGAAGAAGAAAGCGACGCAGAACGATTACTAGAAGATAAAAGATATGAGAAAAACATAAACAACGTGGAATGAGAACTAAACATCAACAAATGCGAAGCTACGATAACACAATTAGGGGAATATAGCTGAGATGCATTGTAGGAAGAGTAAGGCACTTACGAGTACATATAACTAAAATGTGAGAAAGGGCAAGCAAAGATAAAAGCAATATACAGGCAATTCAGCTTATCCTGCTATACTACAAATATCACAATAGTTCAAACATAGTATTGCGAAAAATGGAGAACAAGATCCTAAAACTTTTCAAAGTAAGGTTGAACGAAGAAGAACAGACAACTTCACAGGAAGTGTTTGAAGGGAAAATAATAACCAATCGACTAACAGTGGAACGGTTGTGATCTAACAATACCTAGCAAAATGTTGGAAGATCTGACTGCAATGGACCAAGAATGCAGCGCTCAATGAATTTGAAAAGAATGGGTAAGAAACAAAAACTAATTTCAGATATGATTCAAAAGAAAGACTGCGCGATTAAGTAATAGAAGGACAGGAAAAAGAAATAAATAACAGAGAATAGCGAATTAAATGATAATAATATTAAATTAGAATAAAGTAATATGTAACAGATACAGCCACGTCTGAGCCAAAGTGATATATAGTAGACTTAGAAATTTACTGTATTTGTGGAAGTATAAATGCATAAAGCATGCTTAACCATCGCAGTCACATACAACTCACATTAACTATCTGGCTTACTAACTACCTTGCACTGTAGAAGCGGTGTCTAGCGGCTGGCGTCACAGGACTGTTAACGTTATACAGTGCTCCCAATCCCTACCTATCATAAAAGAAATTCCTTCACACCTTATGGGCATGGGTCGGCCTGGTGTAATCCAGGATTGATCCAAGGGGATTTGTTCCATGTCGATTGATGATGCAAATCAAAATAGACGTTTAATCATAATAAAGAGAAGCCTAAGGGTCCAAACTTCTTAGGATATATTATCTGTAACCCCTTTTACCTTTCGGTGTCGGGGCTGGTGCGTTAACGTGTGAGGCTCAACTCGTGCAATGTACAACCCGGCCCGTCTCTGCGGGTTATGAAGTTGGTGCGTCATTTATAATACCTACATACTGCACCATGTGTACAGTGTAATGTGTATGTATGTATAAGACCTTGTTACCTCCTGAGTCTGTATTTGGGGGAGAGGGTCGTTAATTAGGTGCCCAACGACGAGTGATCACCAGGGGAATTCGAACCAATTTTGAGATATTGTTAAGTTGATCAATTTTCTGTCGATATTGACAATATTTTAATTTTATCTTGAGTAATTAGAACATGTAATTCGCCAACTTGCTAAATAAAGGTCTCACAGAATATTTGATACAGTTGCAATCATGTCTCATCGTGATTCACAACAAAATAATAAATAATAAATGGTTTCTGTCTTATTTCTGAAACTGAAATATCGTTATTCCTTTTTTTCTTGAATTAAGCATATAGTTTGTGCTACATGGTTGAAAAGAGAAAAACAATTAAACAAACAATAAATTAGATAACAGCTACTTATACAAACACTATTTTGGCCAATTATTCAAACATTATACGAGTAATAGTTTTCTACATAAAAAAACTATTCAAAAAGAATTTGGAGCATATTTTTCCAATATTAAAAATAAATGTAGGTACCTACTACGTGGAACAATACATACAGCAATTTTTTCCTTTTTCCCTGATAACTTTTTAGCTGCAACTCATACCTATTGCAATGACCCTCACGATGGGGTGCAATTATTGCTACCACCCACTTTTCAAAAACCGTGTGATATTGTTCAATTTTTAAAATGATAATTTTGACATTTCCAGCTAGCTCAATATAATAAATTTTAATTAATTTTTAGAGATTCTCCTAACTCAGGTCGCCAAAAGGGATCGCTTTGTGAACTTTAAACTTTTATAGAATTCACAAGATTATTTTAAATAAACACCTTCTAAATTATGTAAACCTTTACAAATTATAACAACTAATCAAATTTTTAATAACTAACTAACACTTTTCAAAATTAAAATTTACAAATTACCCTTTTCAAAACAACTCGCATAACTTCACTTCCCGTCTCTTTCTTCAACTCACCAAACACCGCTCCAATCTTCCCAAATCAATACACCTTTCAATCCAACTCCAATTTCACCAAAAATCTCCCTTATATTCCAACTAACAATTTACTTTCCTTCTCTATCAAATGAATATTCCACCAATTTCCAAATTTATAATAACTTCTCTATATAACAACACTCCTCCCAATACAACACTTCAATTAACTATGCCTTATTTCAGTCTTTTTGAATATTATTTAAGAATTTACAATACGTTTCAAAAGAACTTTTTAAAACCCAACTGTATTTTTTTAAAAACACCATTCAATTCTTTTATTTACATTACATTACCTTAGTTTCTAAATTTTAACACGCTATGACTATTTTATATGACATATTTATAACGCAACTAGATATTCTAGATATTCTACCCTATTTATTTACAATACTAAATTTCTAACTTATAACTATTTACATTTTATTAACATCAAATTTAAAATTAACAACTAACATTTTAACATTATTTACATTATTTTAAAAGGTGTTCATTTTCTTTTTTATCATCCCAACCAAATTACAACTTCCTGCATCAAGATATTCCCTAAATATATCATATCACTATATCAAATTAATATATTCAGAACATTGAATTACTCATAATATACTGTACTACTTTACCTTTTTAAACGTTTCTCCATCTTTGCAAATAACAAAGTTACTCATACAACGCCCAAGAAATAAATATAGATTTGATCTTAAAAACTAACTGCATGTGTTCCTTTGTTTATATCGAGTATTCCAATTTAAATACGTTCTCAGTAAGCAGGTTTAATTAAGCTTGTGGATGCCATGAATCTGAAAGTGGGTCGACTGCTATGTGCATTATTAGTACTACCCAACTAGCTGATTTTTGCTATTGGAAAGGATCTTCATCTGCGATTTTACTTACTTACTATCCAAAAGAGTGTAAACTTTCAGATTTTTCCGGAATGTTTCTGTTGTATCAATAATTACTAAACCACGCTAAAACATCACATTCAACTCTACAAGTCGCTGAAGATAACTTTAAGTTGGATCACTCGATATACTAGAAAAAGATGTTTAGGTATTGCATATTAACTTGTTATTATAAAATTACTAAGCAATGTTAGAAAATCCAATTTCGTTCGTCTTTTATAACCTACTTGACTTCAAAGGCAATTTCTTTAATTCGTTTTAAATAAACCTCTACAGAATTAGTCTGTAATATTTGAAAAAAAATTTTGCATACAAAAACTTTCTTTCTTTCTTTTTCTTTTGCCCTCTTATACCTTTACAGTGTTGAGGGAGCATACAAAACCTAGAACTAAATTAAAATATAATTATGTATCCTAAAATTTTGAAAATTGAGCTTTGTATCTTATCAATCCCGATAAAGCACTTTATAAAGTGAAGAAAATAGTGTTATTTTGTCTGCCACAACAATGATACATTCTATTCTACAAATGTGTCGTTTTATCTGCAGTTATTTTTGCTTAAAAACAATTTACTAATTTTCAGATTAGGAGAAATGATACACAATTATATCCACGTGCTTGTGTATTTTTTTGAATTCCAGATTAGGATTAGATAACCATCCTGTCATTTTCAATTATAAAAATAAGCAACATCTCTGATTAAGCAATTTGTTTTATGTATTATCAGCTTTTGATGTTGTTTTTGGATTAAAAAGGTTATTCGTCCCCTCTCTAGAGGGGATTCTTAAATAATTCGGCAATGAACATCGTATTACGCAATATTACGATTTTGACTGTTGATGTTAAGAAATTGCTAGCTATTATTCTGTTTGTAACCCGCAGTGTCTGAACCATGTGGCTAATCACATTAAGTGTTACTTTAGTTGCATATATTTGTTTGAAATTGTACAGAATAAATAGGTATTGGAAAGAAAAAGGTATCCCACAACGGAAACCATGGCCCTTTTTTGGAAATATGGCTCCAGTTGTTTTTAGGAAACGCACTTTTCTGAAGTTAATTGCAGATTTTTATGCGGACAGTAAAGATAAAAGGTGAGCTATGAATTGTGGTTTTTAAAGTGCCCTATTTATTAGAATTATCAAATAGAAAATGATAATAAACAAACTTAGTTTTACGTATCTGTATTTCATTTTTACTAGGTATTAGAATGTCAATTAAATTTATATTATCAGGTTGTTCTACGCATTTGGTTACAGATAGATACATAATGAATTCATATATTTAAAGTGGTCCGATTATTTTATAGTGCGTAACAAATTGAATAATATGATTGGCATTGAAAGATGATAAACATTGACTAAACCTCTTCTTAGTAAACAAAATATTTGTGACATAGGTTAATTTTCAAATATTACGAAAAAGTGATCTGTTTTTCATGTTTTTTGTGATTATCTTAATCTGATTTATCAGTAATATAGCGCTTAAAGTAAATAGAAATTCTATAAAAATAAGTAAATAAAAGTAAAACTCTTGAGAAGTATATAAAACCAACTTTCAAATATTTAACAAACTCTTTGACACAGTAAATTTTCTTTAGATTTTTGTAGGCTATGAAACAAATGATGTTATTTTAGTTTAATAATTTCGGGATTAGTGTCTTTTGAAACTAGTTATACATATTACGATGGAATTTAGACTTTTATATTTAATCAGTAACAGATAGCGCAACTATTTTGTCCAGCTGCTTAATAATAATAATAGGATACTTCACTTTTCGGCTTCTTATACTCGTATAGTAAAGTATACTCGTGTAGTAAAGATTAATAAATAATAAATAATATACCGACAAAGTATTACCTGTTTGAAATTAGCTTAAATTTTTTCCAATACTTTGAAGTCAACCTTTTAACTGAAATTTTTTATTGTTCTTCTAAGTGCGCCCTTCTTAAACTTGATTTTTTTTTTACTTTAAATGTCTATGCCGCAATAACCTGGTACCCAGAATAGTCTCACGACGTTCTGTTCTGCCAAGTCGTTGAGTTCATCTAGCCACTCCTATACTAGTTTGGAAGAAGTCGTGCTACACGAGAAAGCCTCCAGGGCCGCTTGGCTGCCCGACATTATGTAGATCCACTTATGTTTTTAAGCCATCCGTTTGTTTTTCCGCGCATATTTCCACTTGAATACGGAAGCGTACTTACCCAGTGAGGAGCTAAGCCTCTCTCTTGGTCTTTCGCCATAAAGTCCTGATCGGGCACCAGTCTCAGTCTTGCAACCGTCTGTGTACCAGATTAGACTTCCAGGAGGACTATCCTCTTTGAGATCTTTCTACTCTTCATGATTCCTAATTACCTGCTCGAACAGTCCATTCTTATTTCAAGTAGAGAACACTCTACTTATGCTACCAGCTATATTCTACTGTTCTGTACCTAAACGAAAGTTGTACACTTACTTGTACAGTGAATTTTGAAATCTACTGTTTAACATTTTGTATCCCTCTGCTCTCTGCATTACTACATGACGACCGGGGGGGTATAGGAGGGTCTCCATAGCAGCAGTGGACGATGACACCATTCCCGATGTGAAACCCCACGATTTATCAGGTGTTCGTCTAACTATCGCTAACGTAGTTTCAGATATGTTGATTCAAGGTTAGTTTGGAATCCGATATGACACACACCTACTTTACCTCTCCCTACAAAGCAGTTTCTTTACCGCAAAGAAGGAAAGGTCTCAAACCCTTTAGGTTTTTTCTTCGTGTAAATGACATTATGGTGGCTTTTTCAGTCCACCTAGATATCACATTCAGGGCCTATTGCATATGCTCCTTGACATGTTGACAAATCTCCCTTCTAGCACTATGACAAGATCGTCAGCGTATCCTAAGGGAGAAAACCCTTTGCTGCTGAGCTCTCATAGAAGCTCGCTCATGACAAGGTTTCATAACAGGGAAGAGACTCCCCCTCACTTGGGGACATCCTCCTGCAACCCGAACTGCTACAGTTTCATGCAACAATGATGTGTAGACCATTGTAATTGATGATCTGAAGGAAGTGTTATCGAATGATCCTTCTATGTATAGGAAACCCCCAAGAAGGATCTCTTTATTTTCCAGAATTTTGTTCACCTTTCTGACAAGATGATGGGACACTGTTGTAGTTGATAAACCTACTCTGTAGGAAAACTGGTTTTGGTGTAGATGACTGTTAGCCAAAACACAATCCTTAATGTGTCTGTCGAGTAGTTTATCTATTGCTTTAAGTACAAATGACATAAGACTAATGGGAAGATCCTTAATACCTGCAAACCTAAGGACGGCTGTACAAACATGAATTAACAGCTTCGTTAAACGTCAAATTAGTCATCCGTCAAAATTCGAATGCTTATTACAAATAGTAAACAAAAAACGGCTCTTTTGCCAACTTTGATCGTATGCTAATTTAACAAAAGTTTTGTGCAACCCTCAACTTCACCAAATAACTAAAACAAACAAGCAAAAGCTCAACCACAAAACTGCTACTCTTTACATTCGGCTTATTTTGACATGATATTTTTATAAGTTGTAAAATATGCGAGTAGGCACTGTTTAAGTTTTACCCGAGCAAATTGGTAGAAATTTTTATATATTTTCGCGTATTTAGTTCAATAAATTACGAGCTTTAATTCAGAAAACCATTCTGTATAGCATAATTAGCATTTATTATTAGTTAACCTGCGAACTTAAAAATAACTGTTTACAGATACATTGGCATTTATCAGTTCTTAAAGCCCACGTTGTTAATCAACGATCTAGAACTAATAAAAGAGATAACCGTCAAACAGTTCGATGTATTTCCGGATCACAATCTATTTTCTCCAGATGATGTGGACGCAGAAGATATTAGCATGAAAAATCTTTTTAATTTAAAAGGTAAGTAATTCAGGTTTAGAATAAAACACTTTCCATTACAAGTTTTTCATTCCTTCCTTCATTCCACTACAATTGCTACTAATTATAAATTAATATTAGATTAAGAGTCTGATTTGGAGATGAAAAATAAAGAAGTTGCTACATAGCGATTTTACAGAAATTGTTATTGAAAACATATTGTAGTTTCCCTATTTAGATTACAATAAAATTATTTTTTGTACCGTATGTCCTGCTTCAAAACGCGACGTAGGAAAATTATATGTAAAATCCATCTACCTTTTTTCACCTAAATCATGCAAGTTGAAACGTGTTCATTGAATGCACTGAAAAGTTAAATAAATAGTGTCGCAATTATACCCTGTAATTTTTCATACCCATGTATGGTCCAAGTAAAGACGAAAATAACTATGAAAGTAATAATAACAATGTTTTAGTGAAAAATGGATGGCATGATATGAGAGCAACCCTGAGTCCATCTTTTACTAGTAGTAAAATGAGAACCATGTTTATATTAATGGACGAATGTGCAAATCAGTTTATTAAATATTTCGAGAAAAAAGGAGACGACATAACTTTTGAAGCTAAAGACTCTTTTACAAGGTTTGCAAATGATGTTATTGGCACAGCGGCTTTTGGCGTTACATGTGATTCTCTAGAAGAGCCAAATAATGAATTTTATTTAATGGGGAAAGAAGTGAGTGATTTTGATGGTATACGAAGCTTCAAGCTCTTTGCATACAGTATTAGCCCTGCTTTAACGAAAGTAAGTTACTATTTTTGAGGCAATGAGCATTTTTAAAAATCAAGCTTTTTAGTTACTTAAAGTTTCACTATTCAGTAAAAAGGTTATCGGATTTTTTCAAACTCTCATTAAAGAAAGTCTTCGAATTCGAGAAGAAAAGCAAATCATTAGACCGGACATGATAAATTTATTAATGGAAGCACGAAAAGGTCGTCTAAAACACGAACCAAACGAAGTTGTTGATTCAGGATTTGCTGTTGTCCAAGAATCCGAAATAGGAAAATCGTCCAAAATTAAGGCAAACTTAACCGACGATGATATAACAGCACAAGCTCTTATTTTCTTTGTAGCTGGATTTGATACTGCCGCTGTTTTAATGAGTTTCGCTTTGTACGAGTTAGCCCTTCATCCTAAAGTCCAAAGTAAGCTTCAAGAGGAAATCGACCAAACTCTAAAAGGCTGCAATGGTAAAATTACTTACGAAGCATTGCTAAGCATGAAATATCTCGATAATGTGATTTCAGGTAATTCAGTTCAATATTGTGATTTTGTTTAATTAACAAAAGATAAATGATAATTTTAGAAACCCTCAGAAAATGGCCACCTGGCGGTATACTTGACAGATTATCACTGAAACCATTTACAATAGAACCAGAGAAACCAGGTGAAAAACGTTTAGTTTTAGATGCTGGTACGGTGTGTTGGATTCCTGTGTTTGGTATACACAGAGATGCCAAGTATTATCCTGATCCTGAAAAATTTGATCCTGAGAGATTCAGCGATGAAAATAAGCATAACATAAAACCCTTCACTTACCTTCCTTTCGGTTCTGGCCCTCGCAATTGTATTGGTAAGTTATAGCGTATCTTCCAGTGAAAGTTTGAGTAACTATATGAACTTTCTGTTTAGGTTCCCGTTTTGCACTTTTAGAAAGCAAACTAATAATTATGAAGGTTCTAAGCAAGTTTACAACTGTGCCCACTGAAAAGACCCAAATTCCTTTACAGCTTAGCAGAAAGACGTTCAATCTTCAACCAGAAAACGGGTTTTGGTTGGGTTTAAAACCAAGACATAAATGCTACTAAACATAAGTTATGATGTTTACGCTTTTGCCTTACTCTTCAATAATATATTTTATTATAAGTATTTAAATTTAAACTCACAAACTAGAACAATAAATATTTTTATAATATCTACTCCTTCTGTATTAGTGTATGGGCTTTGGGGGCTTCTTAAATCTAAGCACGTCTATATCGGTCAAGTGATAACATTATAGATTCTCAGTTGTATAATGATACCTCAATAACAGCTCTAGTTGTGATTTTGAGTACAAAAAAAGATGGAATTATGTAATTCAAAATTTTGAGTACTGCCAAATGTGGTAACAAAATCGATTCTACAAGCGTCCTTTGTCTGCAATTGGAGGTAATAATCCCTACAATTAAGAAGATTTCTACGGCCACGGTTATGATTCAATTGGCTAGTTCTGGGTTTTAACCGTGTCACTGGTTAAAAAGAATAACTCTAAGTTCATCCCACGATCGTAAAGGGTCATTAGGAGCTGGGTGAGAACTAAAATAATGCGGTAAAAAGCCAAAACCTCTTCTATTGATTCTGAGGGGTCTAGATGATTTCGATGGCCTCGCCGATTTTCCTGTTGAGAACATAGGAATGTATGGAGAAGAAAGTTGATTTTTCAAGAAGAATATTGTGGCCAGTATATTGATGAACAAGCACTTATGTTAGTAGATATGTGTGCGAACAAAGAATCTTTTTCAATATAACTACATTACACTAAACCGCACGCACGCAACAAAGAATGCTGTGGACCTTAGAGTGGCGCGAAAAATAATGTAATTTGAACTTTTTTCGAAAATCACTTAGCTTGGGTGCGGGAAAGTTGTTACTCTATATCAGTGATAAGCCCTCAAAATCTGAATAATTTCGGCCAACATCTTCAGGTACCACAATGGCTTTGAATATTTGTAAATTTAAGGAAAAATACCTGGGTGTTAAAACTTTTTCTTTATTCTAATCTGAAGACACTTTTACTTTACATGAATGTACTTACATATGTGTATCACTATTAATCAAAATAAATAACATTTTACGCACTAATCAATCATCTAAGAGTCTCCAAAAAAAATGAAAATGCACAAATAAACCATGTTATAAATGAAACTACTCTACTGAAGATTATACTCGGATTTCGTGTTGAACTTATGAATAATCGATCGTGATTTTAGTCTTGATCGAATGTAACCATCTTTTTGACAAAAATTAGCAGCTGCAGATGCTTCGGTTACAAGCCGAACGGTCGTTCTACTGGTTGAGTATGACAGAGAAATTTCGGAAATGTTAGTGTTTCGTCATCATCGATACACCTCTTGAGTTCATCTCGACTAATAATTTAACGTGTTAAGGGAGGTTCAAAATTTTGGTAACTATCGTGGCTTATCAGGTCGTAATATTTTTGGGCTTTAAAATTCAGTTTTGGAACTCTAAAATGCCGAATGACTTTACTTGTTCTCTGTTGGTCTTTTCATTTCAGCACACGACGAAGGCCCAGCTGTCTAACATTAGAATCTTTGTCATGCATTTTCATTTTTTTTGTAGACTCTTAGATGATTGATTAGTGAGCCAAATGTTATTTATTATGGTTAATAGTGCTATGTAAGTACATTCATGTAAAGTAAAAGTGTCTTCAGATTTGAATAAAGAAAAAGTTTTGACACCCAGGTATTTCTCCTTAAATTTACAAATTTTGAAAGTCATTGTGGCACCTGAAGATGTTATTCAAATTTTAAAAAAAATTGTTGGCAAATTACTGATGTAGACCAACAACTTTTCCGCACCCAAGCTGACTGATATGGGAAAAAAAATTCACTCCACGACATCTCTTGATAACAGAAATTTAAGCCTGTCCTGTGTTGAAGCAGTTGCCTGCAAAAACTTTGAAGGAGGTTTGAAGTTATGTATTAGAAAATTTTACTTGTGGAATCAGCGTAAATGTAAGGCAATAATATTTTAGATTGAGACGTGGTGTTTAAATCGGTTGTAGGCGTGTAAATACCGTTTTATAACCTTTTACTGTCCCTCTTAGTGTAGGTGTTCTAATTTAGACTTTCGAAAGTATGCTTCAGACCGATTTTAACACGTTGGGCGGCAGTGACGGCAATATCCATCGAACGATTCGATCGTGATATGACGAGATGGCTACAGCCGTCATTCAGGTTTAATTATATTGTGATTCTGATGCTATAACCGTCGTAACCTGCATTTGACGAAATATGCACAGGAATTGATAATGGATGACAAGGAGAGAGAATATTTGCAAAGGCTTTTCGACGAGGTTTCTACGCCAGAGACAACTGTAATTCTTCTCGGAGTGAAAATGAAGCAGAAGGTAGTGATTCGAATTACGAACCAGGGGAATCTGAGATTGATGCATCTCTTAGTGACGTTTCTGAATCCGTGCTTGAAGATGATGTTTTAAACTCGAATAATTCAGCTACTGATAAAATCGATGGTAATAGTTAAGTGCTAAGGTATATTTCTTACAATAAAATATTGTTCGGTTATTCGGTGCATGTAACACTGCTGCTCCTGCTGCTGATAACATTCAAAATTGGCACAATGACTTAGTGCCTATAAGATATTTTGGATGTGATAGTAACATTGTCGGTATTCAAATCAATATCGATCGAAATTCAACTCCTCTTGAGATTTTAGAAAAAATTTAGAAACGAAGATATGCGGAATATAATAGTAAACTCTACTAACGCGTATGGAAATCAGTTGACAGTTCAGTCCCGTCATCACACAAGACATAGCAGATAAACTAGTTGTATTATCATCCAGTTTTTCTTGCTGTCAGGGAGACGATTTCAACAGCTACTGCGTTGTTTCACGGTCGAATTAAATTCAAATATATACAAAAACGATCGTTTATGTAAAATAAAATATTTCTTTGAACTTCTAATGAAAAGCTTCCACGAAGCTTATTTTCCTGAACAACAACTATCACTAGATGAATCACTCTTATTGTTCAGAGGTAGATTAAGTTTTAGGATCTATATGAAAGGCAAGAAATCGAGATATGGGATTAAACTTTAAGAACTATGCACTTTTCATGGGATTGTGCTAAATATAGAAATATATAAAGGTGGTTTTAAGGACGATTCAGAAATGAGTACTATAGAGGCACTAGTTGCTCGTCTTATACAACCGTTCTTGGATAAGAGACATCATGTGTACATGGACAACTACTATACCAGTATTCCGTTATGTAAGCTTTTCTTAAGTAGAAAAACCCATGCCTCAGGGACACTGTGCTCTAATTGAAAAGGTCTTCCCAAATATGTCACGACTAAGAAGTTAAAACGTGGAGAACACATATGGCAGCGACAATACCAAATATATTGAAGTGATATAACTTTTAGAAAATTAATATTCTTTAATTAAAATACAAATTTGGAATAATACCCTTTCAGGATGTAAGTTTTAAATATTAATTATGTAAATAAGTTAAGGTTATTTTAAAAATTTGTTGTTATCTATTGTAAGACCTGTATTATAATATTTATTGTTATTTGTTGTAAATAGTAGTCATAGAAATGTTTTATGTATATGTGAAAGGATGCTTGTTATAAAATAAAGCCATGGAATGGGAGATTTTTGAAATAACTAGGGAAGATTAAAAAAATGAATTTCAGAAAAGGTCACATGATATTCAGATTATGGAAATTCAGAAGGGGCCAATTGTATTTCAGAACTTGTTAAACCCTCCAATATGTAAACAACATATTATTATTTCACATAGTTAACACATTAACAAAAGGTTTGGTAGTCATGACAACTGGTTGTTATTTTGGTTTGCTTTGGTTTAAGTTTAATACTTAGGCATGGAATTTACAGATAATTGCAGTATTCCTCATGTATCTATGGCACGACATTCATTATTACGTATACCTACTTCAATTTCGCCAATTACTTCACACAAAGTGTTTTTGGACTCGATAATGCACTGCATGTCAATTGTCCCCTGTGCCGAACCGAAGTAACAGGAACAGAACCTGTTTTGCGAAAACATTACAAGCAACGCTCTGAAGAAGACAGAAGGAGAAATGTACAATACGCCAACAGAGGAGACGACTGGGTGGCTTTGGCAAGTACGTGAGGGATAAAATACAAAACAGCATTCCACTGCATTCGATCCGCTCGAATCACAAATCACAATGCTAAGAAAAGCATAGCTAAAGCCTAAAATTTTGACTGAAGTGGAAATAGATGCAATGCTTTCATGGATAGAGGTCGAATGTCACAATACCTACACAATTTGGAAATTATTTGGAAGAAAGCTTGTTTACACTGAAGCAGGTGCATCACGAACCAACGACAATGAATGCCGTTGAAAATCAATGCAAGAGAGCTGAATATGTGCAAAATTTAAACAGGAAAAACAAATTGTTTGGATGGACCAGACGAATTTTAATTTGTTTTGTCGGAAAACTATGGGTCGTGCTATCCATCAAATGCCGGCAGCGAGAGGCACAAATGTTCACCTTATTGGTGCGATTTCAGCCGTAGGCATTGTGGCGATGGACAGAAGAAGAGGCTTATTCACAACTGAATCAGCAATTACTTGGGTAGCAAGTCTTTTGCATCGTTGGCAAGAGATGGGCAACCAACTGAACGACTTAGTGGTAGTGTGATAATGCACCCTGCCAATCCAGATTGGAAACAGCGTTTAATGGCACTGGGGCGACACTGTTGCGTTCAGCATCATACTCACTTATGCTTAATCCCATTGAAGCGATATCGTCGAAAGTAAAGTCCTTTGTGAAGACTCGTCTCAGAATACCTGAGGTTGCGGATCCTGGAGTTCAAGAACAACGGCTCATCTATTTAAAGGGAGTTATTGACCAGGCGAAAAATTCTGTTGTAGGAGGAGATTGTGGTCGTGCGGCACAGCATATCACAGTTTACCATGTAGCAGCTTTGGCAATGGAAGATATACCAGTGGGCAGAGACGGCCTAAACTTTTGCGGGGCCGGGTTCAAAAATTGCGCGGGGCCAAAACACACTTCTAAATAAATTATTTATTATAAACACATTATATAGGATCATAGAGTATTATTAATTAATTTTTCTGGCCCTTTTCATTGCAAAGTCAAAATTTACGAAATTATAAAGCGCGGGGCCGGGTTCGGGGGAACGCGCTGAATCCGCCTCGCGCCGACGCTGTCAGTAGGTCGCTAAAGTTATTTAATAAATATTTCCAATTAAGGTTGATACTTTCGGAATTAAACTTGACGCTTTCTCAATTGCAATTGATGTAAATTACACTTAAAAAATGTAAATTTCATCTAAACTTTTCTAAAATTCAGTTGATTAGTCTAAATTGCAATTGACGTTTTCTGATTTCCAGTTGGAAAAGGATGCTTTCTGAATTACACCTGTCGCGTCCGGAATTACACCTTACGTTTTCCGAATTACAGTTGACGTTTTCTGAAATATAATTAAAAAATCTGAATTACATTAATTTGATGCTTTCCGATTTAAAATTGGAAAAGGTGTAATTGGGCGATGCCAACTTCAATAGTAGTCGACGCGCGTTGAAATTCCTTGCACTCGCAAGCCAAATTTTAGGGTAGCTTTCCTAATTACTCAGAACAACCAGAAAGATAATTAATAAATTAAATAGCTTTAATAAGCTTGTCGCATACCTTCCCTTTATTTATAAAAATTAAATTGTGCAAAATTATTTATAGTTTAAAGGAATTATTTCAGAATGTTATTGAAAGAATTACAAATACCAGCCAAACTCATAAACCTAATAAAAGCAACTATGGATGAAAACACAGTGTCGGTGAAAACACAAGATGGTATTTCAGAGGAAATAAGAATTGAAACAGGAGTTCGGCAGGGGAATGTGCGATTGTCTCTTCTATTCAACCTGGTCCTGGAGGTGATTGTACGGAAATTAAATATCACAGGGCAAATCAACTTAAAAAGTGCACAAATACACGCATACGCAAATAACGTGGTACTAACCTGCAGGACGCGGGAAAAACTAATAGAAATATTCACAAAGTTTTGGGGATGCGGCAAAGCAATACGGCCTTATTGTAAATCAGGAAAAAAAGGTTCTTGAAATTTTTAAGAAATAGTTCAGGAATGAAAAGTAACTTAAAAATAGAAACATACGAATTTGAAGAAGTAAACAGTTTTACTTACCTAGTGTCTCTACTCTGTACCGGAAGAAATAAAGAGAGGAATTACCTTAGGCTATAGGTAGAAGTTATTATGCTCTCAAAATCCTTTTGAAAAGTAGAGTGCTCAGCCATACATCAAAAATAAAAATCTATAGGACAATTGTAAGACTGCACTGGTTATATAATATACGCTGCGGAAACAAACATGGCCCCTGACAAAAAATCACGAAGAAAAGCTACGTATATGCGAGAGAAAATTTCTAAGGAAAATAAATCTATGGATTAAAATCTGAGGGTGAAGAATGTAGGCAATTAATGAATCACGAGTTATTATATCGTATGCAGGGGGAAGATATAGTCAAATGTATTAAAGCTCATAGAATAAGATGGTGGTCATCTAAATAGAATGGAAGGAGAAAGGGCAGTGAAAATCTTAATAAAATGGGTTCCACAGCTTAACAGGTGAAAAGGTGGACCGAAAATAAGATGGGTGGACGGAGTGGTGAGTGTCTTAAAAAATATGGGAGTGAGAAAGTGGTGGACAAAAGTGACAGATAGGAAAGCTTGGAGATGTATAGTACAGCAGGCAAGCACTTACCCAACATTATAAGAAGTATAGCCCTACTGAGATCTCATCAATCTCAGCAGGAAAGCAGTCGATGGGGAAGGCGGCTTCCGCAGGCTATAACCCATATAGGGTTGAGAAGCCATCTAAGTAAAGTCAAGTATTGTAACAAAGACGAATATTAAAATATTAACCAAAGCTTGAATTGCATTCAAGTTGTTAAATTAACTTGTACACGAGTGTTGATGTGACGTCATTCAGTTACTAAGGTCGTTAACTGAATAGAGGCACACGTGCGGCGTATCGAGTTACAGCGTTTAAGAATGCCAGGAAAATCACGTAGTAATGAAACCCGATACTCGCTACGTGCTTTAATGCAGTTTTAACAATACCCACGCGTAAGATAAAGTACTAATTATTGTAAGAGGGGGTTCGATTTACTGTATAAAAGCGTAACTGAAATGCATCAGAGCATGGTCTTTATCCTGCCATCATCCAAGCAGCACCGACAGTAAATCGACACCCGTCAAGATGTGACTACATGTAAGATTGTTTTTATGTTAACTTAAATTACTATTCTGGTTAAATTATTTAAACTCATTCAATGGACTTGGAATATTTGTGTAATTTGTTTAAATTCGTTTCATGTACTTAGTCGTTTTAAATGTGATTGAAACTTAGTAGGATTTTGTATAACTTTTTAATATAATCAGAACTTAGAATAATTTATGTGTGTGCATTTTGCATCCGGACTTGTAACAATTTATATCGATGTACTTTGAACTGGGACATTTATATTGTCATGATTTGTTAGTTGAATTTGACTTTGAATTAGAACCTCTTGCAAAGCTAAGCAAACCCCAAGTAACGAATACGAGTCAAGTCTCTACCATCGGTATTTAATTAACTTATTTTATTTAGCTTATTATATTATACAGCCCCAACTCACTACGTTACAGTATTCAATATTAAATTTCTTTTCCTTTAGTATTTGCACTGTAGTAGGGTATTTCTAAGATTCTTCTTGGCTCATATATTTTCAAATTTAATTTCTCGTCTATCTAAATCGATAAAAATCATAATCATAAATGCGGACAAGGAAAACAAATGTATTTTTATCTACTGCTGCAGTAGTGCGCAGGTGAATAACTGCTGTACGATATTCTGCTGTACTTTGACAGTTAAATATTAACCTTTGAAAAATCCTCTTCAAAAACGGAAAATGCCGAACTCCTTAACGAAAATGATATTTCATCTTAGCAATCCTGATAAAGCACCTTATAAAGTGAAAGAAACGTTGATATTTTATCTCTGTTGGTTACTTATTAATAATAATAAATGGAGTTGTAGATAACGGGTACGAGGTTATATTCAAACAGAATCCACGTGCTTATTTAGCTTTTTATATTCAAGATAAGAATTAGATAATCACCATGTCCTTTTTAACTAAAAATAAGATAAATAACTAAAACTACAAACTAAAAAAGCAATTCATTTGTTTTGTGTATTATTAGCTAGCGTTAGTGTTTTTGGATTAAAAGTGTTATGTCACTGTCCCCTCTACCAGTATAGGGAATTCCTATATAATTTGACAATAGACATAGTACGGAGTATTAGAGTTCGAAGCGTGATATAAACAAATTGTTACTTATTATTCTGTTCGAAACACCAGTGTTAAAAGAATGTGGCTAATTACGCTAGCTATCATCTTTGTTGCCTATGTTTGTTTAAAATTGTTCGGTATCAACAGTTACTGGAAAGAAAAGGGTATTCCGCAACTGAAACCATGGCCCTTTTTTGGAAATATGGCTCCCGTTGTTTTTAGAAAACGTGCTTTTTTGGACTTACTTGCGGATTTTTATGCGAACAATAAAGATAAAAGGTGAGCAATGAGTTTTTAAAGTTTTTTGTTTGAATTGCCCCAGAAGTGTTATTGAAACTTTGGAAATACGGAATTGTAATAGACGAACTTAGTTTGACAATGCATTTTTTAAGTTAAAATTTAGTTTATAGTTATAGTATAAGGTTGTTTATTAATTCGCGTTTGTTTACGCCACGCCGAATTAGTTGAGATATTTACTGATTGATGTATTTTGTAGTGCGTATTAAATTGTATAATACAATTGACATTGAAAAATGATTAATGATATTCAAATCTCTATTTAGTAAACAAAGTATTTCTAGCATGAGTTTAATCTCCCAATTATGCGATAAAAATTATTTCTTTCATGCCTTTATATTTAGTTGATACTGATTAATTAGGGTTGCACTGTTTAAATTAAAGTATGTACTTACAAATTAGATTAGAAATTAAAAACGTAAAATATCATTTTCTACAAAAATGTGCTATTACGTATGTAGAATTTCTCGACAATGGATTTTATCGCAATGGAATTGAGTAAATTATTTTTAAATCATAAGAAATATTCTACAAGTAAGCAATAATATTTTGGAACCATATATTTTAGGTGCCTTAAAAAAATTTGTAGATACTTTAATAGATTACAGACTACACAGTTATTTTATCAAACTGCTTAATCAGTCTATCTATCAATGGAAAATTTTACTTTTCAGTTCGCAAAATAAGGGAATAATTTTTATTGTTTTACAATATCAAAAAGTCTTTTCTGGGGAATCGATTCTACATTTCCAATAACCTAATAATCGACTTTAACGTATGTTAAGTGACCACTAGTGTGGCGGCAAATTAAAAACAATCGATGAAATCGCAAGAAGGGGTTAATTCGCAAGACAACTCTTTTATTGCTTTGCAAGTACCCAATTTTTTTTAATTGCTTGATGCAAGTAAAACCTATGTACTTGGAAGACAATGGAAGAACTTTTTCATTTTTTCCACAATTGACAGAACCAAATCGAAAAAATAAATTTTCGTTTGGACATTCACTATTGCAATAGGTTGTATCTAACAGCTGTATTAAAATAGAAATATTTTTATGCTAGTACACTTAGAAAATACCAGCTTTGTCGATTATATCTGAGTTTTACTGATAACCGCGAATAAGTCTCCCTGAAATATTATGTAAAAGAAATGATTTTTAGTGTTTAGGTGTTTTAACTTTTCTTTATTTTATAAAGAGCTAAACTTTGAACACAACCAAATTTTAGCTTTTCTAAGTGCCTTAGCAACAGCAAGCGAATTTTTAGATTTAGATTATGGAAAAAACGAGAAAAGTCTTTCATTGTCATCCAGATACATGTTTTACATCAATTAAGCCATTTAAAAGAAAACAATTGGATATTTGTAAATTAATAGAATGCTATTCAAGAAAAACTACGCCGGTCCCAAGGTCGATTGAGAAAGGAGGAGGGTGAAAAGGGCGTTTAAGGATCTTAGGGTGCTGATAAGTAAGTAACTACTAGTGCAAGAAGAACAAGCACAAGGTCAACAAATCGCATCTCAGATAGAGAAGGGCGAGTGCGAGTCTCCGGCGCTCCAAAACCCCTACAGAAGAGTCCCTGGTCCTCCAAGAATGGGGGTTGAGCATATGGCCGACAACCCTATCTTGAAAAAAAAACATTATTGCGAATGCTCTACTAGACGAAGTCGAACGGCAAACGAAACAAGCTTTGGAAAAAGGATAAAGGTAGTAAACTGGAGAAAAGCCACGATAGATAGACCTCGATGTAGACAAATAGTAGAACAGACCAAAACCCACAAATGATTGTGAGGTAAAAGAATAAGAAGAAGATATTCAAGAAAAATTGCGATTTTCCATTTTTTCCTTGATATTTTAAATATGGGCCTAAAATTCTAAGCCACCCTTTCAAGTAATGTTCTTTGATATCTTGTCATTTTAACTCACTTTGTGCGACTTCGTAGTGATAATTAGATTGTCGGACTTGCAGAATCGATTCCCCTTGAACTTGAAGTTGATTTCATTAATGAAGTACCAATTTGTGAAATTTCTCTAAAGTTGACAATATGTACTTCATATGTTTTTTTCGAAATGGTTTGTGTGTTTTAAACGCGGCGATTGATTCAAAGATGTGTTTGTTTATTAATGGAGTCAGATCTACTCAGTATTGCGAATGCGATGTTTTTCGACACATGTTAGTTGCTGTGGTCATTTGGTACTACCCGAATTTTGACAAACTCAAGAGATGGCTACCCTTGGTAGGGATCTTTTCATGCCAAACATTTTGTATTGGAACGGGACATACGGTGTTAGTTCGAATCCGAATACTTTCAGATAATTGAATAATTAATGTGTGGTTAGCTATTCTAATTCTGTTGAATTTAAACTACTTTCAAGATTTTACAATAAAACCCAAGTCATGTCTAATACCAGCAACACTTCTTTCGCTCGGATTTGAACTACGCCCTTGATTTTTAAACCTTCTATAAAACACTTGTTGTCTTAATAGCTATAAACTTACTTTAAATTGACAAGGCTCGTTCTCAATTTTATATAGTAAAATTAATGTTTGCCATAAATTAACTGAAAGATTTAATGTAAAATTTTACAGGTATATTGGTATTTATCAGTTCCTAAAGCCCACGTTATTGATTAACGATCCAGAACTAATAAAAGAGATAACTGTGAAACAGTTTGATGCTTTCCCGGACCATAGTCTATTTTCTCCAGGTGAAGAGACGGAGGATATCAGCACTAAAAATCTTTTTAATTTGAAAGGTAAGCGATTTGGCTTCAGGAAGATAACCCTACACAATGCAACAATGTCGCTGCCAAATAGTAAATAAAATCATGATAAATCTGGAAGAAAAATACGTGTTACTGTAATGTCGGGTACAACAGGCTATTTCGCTATTAGATAAGTTAAAAAGAATTCCACAAAAATTTAGAGTATCTAAATATTTTAAATTGATACCAACCATTTGAAAAGAAATTTATTTTTAAATTTTAAACAGAAAGAAGTTCTATATCTAAACTACGTTTTCTATGACTATTAAATAATACGTCCATTACATACAAGTTTTTTGTTAAATAATTGCCAGCAACACTTAACTTATTAATGCCGAAGGTAGAGAAGGCTTTTAGCAGTTAATATGTAACAATATTTCAGCGAAAAATGGATGGCATGATATGAGAGCAACCCTCAGCCCATCTTTTACTAGCAGCAAAATGAGAACCATGTTCGCTTTAATGGAACAATGTGCAGATCAGTTTATTAAACATTTCGAAAATAAAGGGGACAACATAACTTTTGAAGCTAAAGATTCTTTTACAAGGTATACAAATGATGTTATTGGCACAGCAGCCTTCGGCGTTACTTGCGATTCGTTAGAAGAACCAAACAACGAGTTTTATGTAATGGGGAAAGAGCTAACTGATTTTGATGGTATCAGAAGTTTAAAATTATTTGCTTCCAGTATTAGTCCTGCTTTAATGAAGGTAAGCTAGCAATAATAACTAGGAAAATGAGCATTCTTTAAATACATGCTAACTTATAGCTATTTAAAGTCTCCATCTTCAGTAAAAAGGTTATCAAATTTTTTCAAAAACTCATAAAAGAAAGCCTTCGAATTCGAGAAGACCAACAAATTACTAGGCCCGACATGATTCACTTATTAATGGAAGCAAGAAAAGGTCGCCTAAAACACGAACAAAGTGAAATTGTTGATTCAGGATTTGCTGTTGTCCAAGAATCCGAAATGGGAAAATCCTCCAAAATTAAGGCTAATTTAACTGACGATGATATAACAGCACAAGCTCTTATTTTCTTTTTAGCTGGATTCGATACTGCTTCTACTTTAATGAGTTTCACTTTGTACGAGTTAGCCCTTAATTCTAAAGTCCAAAGTAAGCTTCAGGAAGAAATTGACCAAACTTTAAAGAGCTGCAATGGTAAAATAACGTATGAAGCTGTGCTAGCCATGAAATATCTCGATAACGTAATCTCAGGTGAGTAACTTGGATACTTTCATTTTATATGCTTCAAAGAAGATAAATAAATCACAATTCCAGAAACTCTTAGAAAATGGCCACCTGGCGGTGCACTTGACAGATTATCAGTAAAGCCATTCACAATCGAACCAAAAAAACCAGGAGAAGCACAAATAGTTTTAGATGCCGGTACGGTTTGTTGGATTCCTGCGTTAGGTATACACAGAGACGCGAAATATTATCCTGATCCTGAGAAATTTAAGCCAGATAGGTTTAGCGATGAAAACAAACATAACATAAGACCTTTCACTTACATTCCTTTTGGTTCTGGCCCTCGCAATTGTATTGGTAAGTTATAGCGGATCCTCCATCGATTGAAACTTTAAATAACTATATTACGAACTTTCTGTTTAGGATCGCGTTTTGCACTCCTAGAAAGCAAGCTAATAATTATGAAGATTCTAAGCAAGTTTACAACTGTGCCCACAAAGAAAACCCAAATTCCTTTGGAACTTAGCAAGAAGACGTTCAATCTTCACCCAGAACGTGGATTTTGGTTGGGTTTAAAACCAAGACATAAATTCAACTAATCATAAATTGTTACATTTACACTTTTACCATATCCTTTAGTAATATGTTTTATTTTAATTGTTTAAATTTTAACTGTAAACTAGAAAAATTGGTAGAAAAATAAATACTTTCAAAATATCTATTTTTTCTGTATTGTATGGACTCTAAGGATTTTTTAAACCTATGAACGTATTGGGGCGTAAATACTAAGACATCAGCATGGTCAAGTGATAAGTCAGAAAAGAGTTGTATAATAATAACTCATTAACAGCTATAGCTGACATTTTCAGTACCAAACTTGAAGATGGCATTATGAAATAGAAAATTTTCAGTAAATGAAACACACGTATTAAAGCCAAAAGGACACATCTTGACTTTAAGCAAATAGATTGGCTAAATGAGAGGCGTTCCCAGCTTTCCTTGCCGAATAAAATACTCCTTTACAAAGTAGTAGTGAAACCTATACTTTGGGGATGTGCAAAAGCATCATATACAAAGATTCCCCAAAGAGCCCAACTGACAACCTTACGCAACATAGTAAGCACCCCATGGTACGTCCACAATGATTTTCACATACCTTATGAAACCGAAAAACTCAAACGAATTGCAACTGCTTATTACAACAATCTGGAAGGACATGAAAACCCGCTGGTAGATCAGCTTACCATCAAACCAGTAGTTAGCGGTTGAAATGTAAATGGCCGCATGACTTAGTCCAGGACTAATGCTGGGTTATCAGCAATGGCTGAATCTCTCTTAAGTCAATTTACATTTGCCTATTACTTTAGTGTAAAGTATATTGTAAATCTGCACCCAAAGAAAAAGAACATTTTACACAGTGATACTGGGTATGAATTTTCAAAGAGCTATTTATAACGTCTCTTATTGAAATGTGGAATAGGATAAAAATAGTCTATGGAAAGCCTCGCCATTCCCAACCAAAGGGCTCTGTGGAGAGGGCCAACCAAGTTAGAAGGGACAACGCTTAGATAAGAAACGAAACAGTCAGAAGTGCTTAAAAGGTTTGAAATTCGCCCAGAGATCAAAAAATTTCCACTTTGTCATTAAATGGAGTCAATAAGGCAATGTTTTGAGTTTTTCTAAAGACATGGTCGTACGGAGTCCAGTGGCGTAAATATGCCAATGCAGCCAATGCGGTGCATTGGGGCCCATGCCACAAAAGGGCCCATTTGCCGAATCTAATATATGTTAAATGCAATTGCTGCTATGTGTTAAATCGTTAAAGAGCGAAGTTGAAAAACTACATACAATTCGTGAGTTAGCTGAACTAGCCATACTATAATATGAGTGCTAGTTTTTCTGAAGTATACTCTCTATTTATTTTGTATTTAACAATACCTGTAACAGTATCCACTGCAGAACGTTCATTCTCCAAATTAAAAATTATCTGCGAAATACTATAGGTCAACAACGTCTCTCTTCTTTAGCACTCTTAAGCATAGAAGCAGAAGAAGCGGAAAAAATGGATGTGTCTAAATTAATTAAAGATTTTGCTAATGCCAAATCAAGAAGGTGTCTATTATAAATATTTATAATTATTGTTAAATTATACAGGCTGTATCTAAAACATATAGCCAAACTTTATAGGCGTCTTGTAGACGTCAAAATAAGACTTTTTTTATATAAACATGTGTCCGAAAATGCATCCGCTCCGAGCTAGAGGACTTCGAATAGTTGAAGAAAAACCACACATTTTTTTTACTACTTTTTATTTTTAGTTTTAACTACAACAAATGTTCAAAATGTGAATCATTTGAGGCAATGCATGCTTCCATTCTTCGCCTCATTGACTGTCGCACCCTTTCAAAAATGCCATTTCCTGTGCAGTGAACCTCATTTTTCTCACACAATTCAGCAAAATAGCATACAAGAGTCACTCAAAACGAGATAGGTACGCAATTTTAAATTGACAGTGATCGGAAAACAAAAGACTGTACTTAATTCTGCCCTATTACTTTGATGTCTATTCAACTTCAAATTTTAAAGTGACAATATTTCCTAAAAAAAGAAAAGTATTTAGTAAAAAAATGAGTGGTTTTTCTTGAACTATTCCAAGTCCTCTAGCTCGGAGAGGTTGCATTTTCGGAGACATGTTTATATAAAGAAAATGTCTTATTTTGACGTCTACAAGACGCCTGTAAAGTTTGGCTAAATGTTTTAGATACATCCTGTGTATGTAAATTTTGTTTATGCATTAAAAATTATAATTTCTCCTAGCAAATACAAGGAGCTTTTCTTTTTTGTGTGTGTGGGGGGGGGGGGGTATAGGGGGCCCCAAATTAAATTTCGCATTGGGGCCTTTTTTGTCTAGTTACACCACTGACGGAGTCGAACCTTCCATATGAATAATATATATTAGAAATCTGGACCATGAAGAGCAGTTGGAAGAGGTTTTAAACAACATTAGTACAGATAATACTGAAACCTATGAGGATGTAATAATAAATAGAAACCTCGGTTCAGTCGAACCCACAATTATCTGCGCGAATAGAAATAATTCGCTTCCGACAGAAAGAGTTATTAGAAGACCAAGCAACAACTATTCTGGCAAAGTCTAAAAAAGGGTCTACTCCGTCGACGTTAGGAGGTAATATCTTGGTACAAATTCCAGATGTGGATCGAGGCAGATTAGTACCTCCAAATGTTATGACGGGTATGATTTTGCAGGTAAAAAACAACCTGCACAAAATTGGTGTCTTAAATGGAGTATCGGAGAAGCTAAATAAATATATACAAGAAACGAGTCCCAAAAGAGTACTGAGAACTGTATGTCAACCAAAGATTGTGAATCAATAAAGTACGAGTATGTGTAATTGTTCAAACCACTGTTCCGCAAATAAATTTATTGTGCAATACAAAGTGCCATTGGAGTTTACCGTGTAGGATTAAGTAAAGTGTCCTTGCTACGCTTGTATTTTATATTATTAATTTGTGATAGTTTCCCACCTAAGAAGCATTACTGGGCAAAAAAAAATTATTTATATTTAAATCTATTTGCACATATTTATTCGGCAATGGAAACGAAAAATTGGTATAGTAGTAGCAAATAACACATAACGTGTAATGGATATTCAAGGAGCTTTATTTGCAGTCGCAATCCATTATGGGTAACTTTCATTTGTCCGTGACACCGAATGGAAGATCTAATGCAGGTTGTAAAACTCTCAATTTACTCATATCCTACTGATCGAAATATATTGCAAGTAACATATGGTCAAAATGTTAGATCGAATGTGTTCTGGATATTGTTTCTTTTTTTTTTTAAGAATTAACCCGATCAACAATACGTATTGTTATACATGGTTGTGCTATAATGGTAGTAATTTAACATGTCATTATTAAACTTAACTTAGAGACAAATTTGACGCCTAGTACGAGTTATTATGTATAACTAGTCATTATTATAGTCATTTAACACATCTTGCGGGAGTTTCCTTTTTAACCTTGTGTGAATGTTTAACTGGCCAAGTTGATGATATGCAGCACTTGGGCAAAGGTTGATGTCATCGAAGAATTTAGAGGTACTTTTTAAGACGAATCTTTCGATCGTTGTTATCGCTAGTTCGTTATGGATTTGTTTATTACTTATAAACCATGGGGCGTTTATAGCAATGCGGAGCGCTTTATTTTGAAAAACTTGTATTTTTTCATATTGGTAGCAGAAGTGGCACTCCAAACCGGACAAGCGTAGGTGATAAGCGATCTAAGTAGAGCTGTATATAAAAGTAGTGTGCAGTCAGTCCGAAGGGAAGTTTTCCTGTTCATTAAGGGGTAACACACAACGTGTCTTTAAAATGTCTGTACAAGCCGCTACAAGCTACATATTGCGGAGACCAAAACTGAACAATTTAACCAAGCTTACTTCTATCCAAAAATACTTCGTTAGGGCGCTAGTCAAACGTCAAAGTTTTTATTTTTTTTAAATAGTAAAAGATTACTGTTAGCGATGGGGATTAAATTCAGGATGTACTGGAAAACATTTTTTTTTTGGTAAGTATAACATTTTTGCTCGTGGGTATCACGTAAATAGTTAAAAGCTGATCATCCACATGCAAAGAAACTTATATTTTGAATAGTTTGGCCAATACTTTTCACAACTTTTTTACAGACAGACATTTTTATTTCAAACTTCTTCATTGAGTGGCGTATCCTCTACAGGGCGTTGCCATCTTCTCTCCATATGCCTGTGGTGTGCGGTTCAAGTAATCTATGAACATAGGGGATCTACAGCTTTACGTGGGCTCCGAAACCCGGAAGTGCTTGTAGTTCTACTCCAAAGAAGACTTACTAGAAAGGATATCTTGATGGTTTGCCATTGCCTTCCGAAGGAAGCGGTCGGTTATTGTCGGTGTATGTGTGGCCCAGCAAATCGAACCCAGGGCAGTCTTAATTAGCCGCACGCTGAACCAACTGAGCCACGGCTGCGACCTATTTATTTCAAACATTTTTAGCAATTCCAGTTTAAACACGCAATCCTTTCTATTGTCTCGTGCACTCCAATAATTTCTCCTAAAAGAATGTTCGTTACTTTATTTTGGAGAGTTATGCCTAACATGGATCTCTCCATTCGTCTCAGTGCTACTTGTATTTACGGTTTTCCTTGTGAGTGTTAATGTTTCTGATCCATAAGTAAGCACTGCAAAAATACATTGGTTGTAAACCTTCCTCTCTTAGGCAAATGGGAAGGTCAAGTTTAGAGACATACCACAACTTGTCAAAAGCGATCCATGTTAATTCAATCCTTTTTTCGGTCCCGCAGGTCTGGTTTTCTCATCCAATTCGGATTTTGTGTCCCTGATATTTGTAGGAACTTATCTGTTCTAACTGCACACCTTCATGTCTGATAGCCTCACTCAGAGCAATATTTGCCACAACTTGGGTCTTGCTAGTACTAGTTTTAGGTCCACCGCACATATTTACTTATAGACCGGGCTCCCAAAGGAAATCCGTTTGCAAAATATGCAGACCACATTCTGGCTTCTGATATACGTTCTAGTGGTCCCAGACTTCGATATTATCGATGTTGCCAGTAATTATTATGGTGCAATAAATAATTAACGCCCATTATACAGGGTGTTAAAAAAATGTGTCACAAACTTTGAGGGGGATAGTATGGCCCAAAATATGCAGAAAAGTCTTAATGAACATGGGTCCGCAAATGGACGGTTTCGGAGATACGGAGGATTATTCCTTTTTGTAGCATTTGTGCATTTTTTCGCTTATCTCTTTTTTCATTCGCAAAAACTTGTATTTTCTTATCATAGCCGACAGATGTTCTGTCAAACATACAGTTTGTAGTTGACATTCAGTGGTTAGTGCACAATTTTACGAATTTTCGCTATGTCTATTTACTCTAACATTGAATTAGCCGATATGCATTTCGCGAAAATTCATAAAATTTATTTTTAATATAATACAAAACAAAACATTAGGAGTATTTTTAAGATACTTAAACATAAACAAGTGTTTAATTTTGTTAAAATTTCTTACAACTATTGTTTACACATTTACACAAAGAAATACAGGTCAACGTTGATTTTTTGCAACTACATGACATAATGCGATAATTGGATTGACATTTGCATGGCTTATAATTAAGGAATCTGGTAGAGATTTCTTTGTCATTTGTTTAGGATAAAAGTTACCTTCTCGTAACTCATAGCCATATTGAAGAAAATCAATGGGCTCAAATATTGGTTTAGAAGAGCATTTCCATAGATAAACTTGTGCTGAAGCCCTTAAACAGTGTAAGTACAATGCATCAGAGGTACATATCACACTTGACAAATTTAAAGTAAAGCCTATGTTTTGACAAATCAATTTATGTCGAAGTTCATCCGCTGTTGATTTTTGTTTAGAAATTAGGTAAGTACAAACTTTTTCCAGGTCTTGAAATTGCTGCTTACTCAAAAACCCATTCCCCAAAGCTAGAAGTGCACCCTGAACAAAATCCAGCGACGCGGCGCTTAAACTTTGCTTTTTAGTTCCTATGCGACTAGTGGTATCGCAGCCTGTTAAAGAATGCAATGCTGGTAGGACATTACATATATTTTCGCCAAGAGATTCTGCGGCCAAATGGCATCCTAAAACACGGTTTTTCTTTGGCGATCCCTCAAACCACAATCCTCGGCAACCAATCTTTACAAGCCACAAATAAATGCCTAACACAAAAACATCTGTGTCGGGACTCAGAACGATAATCTCCGCGTGATTATGCAGTTTGATAGCATGAAATATATGGCAAAACATTCTTGAATTAGGCTCTTAGTGGTTAGATTTTAAGTCTGTAACTACATTGAAAGTTGAACCCTGCAATTTAAAGCTTTTTGTGGGATCGTCAAACCCGCCGCAAATGTACAACTCACTGTTTTCGTCGATTTTTGCATATGTGGGAGCATGTTTGCAAATAAATTTCACTAGTTGTAATTTGTTTTCAGTCAAAATAAGAAAAAAAGTTCCTATAAATAAGGGTCCGAAAGTACTTCTTTTTCGAGGTGTCCAAAAAATAAGTTTTTTCTTAAATATCTCGCAAATGATTCAAGATATTAAAGTGAGCTTTGGTATGCACTATACTGGCATGCAGCAACTCTTTTTCGAGCCAACTAGTTTTGACAATTCCAGCAGTGGCGTGCGTGACAGCAACAAAATGAATAATTCTGACGAAAAAAATAGTACGCCACTGCTTTTCTTCAAAATAGGTATTTGTTTCTTAATCGGCAACCAATTCTGAAAAGAAAAGGTCTCTTGAATTTTTCTGGCAACGGCGCAAGCGCATGGAGCACGAGAGTGTAGGGGTGGGGGAATGGAGCGGCAATGCACCACACGGGTGCTCGGCAACATGTTTTTTATGCAGCCAAAGGTCTCAGGTACGTGCCTCACAAAACAGTTTGCGGTCTGCATATTTTGCAAACGAATAAACCATTGGCGCCTGCACTATTATGAATATAGCATAAAAAGCATGTCCGCGGCTTCATATATACATGGTCTGCTATTAGGATAAAGTTTTCCGCAAACCTTAAGTTGTTTAGTTTTTCTCCTTCGATATTCATTCCCTTGTCTTCAAAATTTACTCCGTTTCTTCCAGAATTTTCACATAAATTCAGTTGCGTGGTGGTGCATGTATTTAATAGTTATGTTGAATTTGTGGTCTACTCTGCATTCTGATAGGGCTATATAGATCTTATACATGCGCCGCATAACTGCTTGAAGCCATTATATTTTGCTGTACTTTGGTAGTATTATTATTAATATTACTTACTTACTTACTTTAGTCGTGATCCTCTTCTACCGGTTAGCCAGTGTAGAGGAGTCTTTCGGTGCCACTTAACTTTTCACTAAACTACGCCACTTTTTTCTGTCTTTTGCGCTTATTATTGCTTCATTCCATTTAATCCCCTTCGCTGTTAATATCTTGATTATTTCTTTTTTCCAGGTGATTGGTGGTCTTCCTTTGTCTCTTTTCCCGTCGTTTCCCATTTTTAGTACGGTGAGCGGTAGTCTTCCTGTCTCCATTCTTATAGTATGACCTAGCCATCTCAATTGTTGTTCTTCGCGTATTTTATTTCACTCTTTGACTTGTAATCTTTCTCTTATTATATCGTTCCTTATTTTGTCGCTTATTCTAGCCCCGAGCACCCTTCTCAAATATCGCATACCGCCCATACAGTAACGTTGGTATTACAATTGTTCTGTATATAGTTAACTTTGTTTTCCTCAATATTTCTTTGTTATTTGTGACTTTGTTGTTCAATTGGTGCAGTAATTTATTTGTCGTTGCTGTTCTGTTGTCAATTTCTGCATCCATGCCTCCCTTATCACTCAATGGATGCCCTAAATATTTAAATTTTTTACTTGTTCCAATGGTTTGTCTTCAATCCTTATATTTGCTGGTTTTTTGACTCTTGCTAATTACCATGACTTTTGATTTTTCGATATTTATGTGTAATCTATTATAAACCAGTGCTTGGTTCCATTCTCCTAGATTATGCTGCAGTGCTTTTTCATTTTTCGCTATCAGGACTAAGTCGTCCGCGTATGTTAGTTCATGTATTATTACTGGTCTCAAATTAATGTGTCCACAATTATTTGGTATAAGGTCACTTTTTATTTCTCTCATGATCTTATTCATGAAAATAATAAACAGGTATCGGCTTAGTGCACCACCCTGTTTTATTCCTACATTTGTGACGAATTCCTCTGATACCTGGTTATTCAATCTCACTGATGTGTGCCTGGTGTTCCTGTATATTCCTTGAATAACTTCTATAATTTCTTCTTTTATATTGTGTGTTCTTAGTGCCTCCCACATTCCTGCTCTATCCACGCTATCGAACGCCTTGGATATATTTATGAAGCACAGGTATAAATCCTGTGAGTGCTCAATTGTGATTTCCACTAGTCGTTTCAGTGTGAACAGTGCATCCTGCGTTCCTCTGGTCGGTCGAAATCCACTCTGTGCTTCCTCTAGTTGTGCTTCAATCAAAGTTCTTAATTTTCGTTCCACTATACTCTCGTAAATTTTAGCCACTACATTAATTAAAGAAATGCCCCTGTAATTAGTACATATTTTTGAGTCGCCTTTTTTGTATAGCGGAATAATGATAGCCATTTCCCATTCCTCTGGTATGCTTTTGTTTTTCCAAATCATATTCAAGATTTGCAGGAGCCACTCTAATCCACTGTTTCCCATGTATTTAATAAATTCCGGGGTTATTTTGTCGCTTCCTGGTGCTTTTCCTAATTTCAGTCTTGCAGTCTTGCTACTGCTTCTATTAACTCTTCCCTACTTATTTGTTCTTCATTTTCTTGTAGCCTACTATTATTCCCTAGTCCTTCGTCAATATCATTGTTTGTCATTAATTCTTGAAAGTGTTCTCTCTATCTGTTTAGCTGTTCTTTGATTTCGATTAAAATATTCCCGTCTTTGTCTTTTATTTGTGGCAGTTTAACTCCTTTTTCTTGTCTGAATGATTTTAGCACTTTGTGGAGTAGTTTTTGATTAGTGTTTGCCTTTTCCCCCATAAAACTCCCAAATTGTTCCCATGATTGTCTTTTTGCTTTTAGTGCCTATTTTTTAACTTGTATTCGCTTCTCCTTGTATGTTTTATAAACATTTTCGTTTTTTGTTTCTAAATATTTCTTCCATAGGTATTTATTTTCTTTCACCAGTTCCCTTAAGTCATTATTCCACCATGCTGTTTGTTTTTTATTTGTTTTGGCCTTGAATATGCCACACACTTTTTTGGCTGCCTTCAATAGTATATCTTTGAATGTCTTCCACATCTCATTTGGGTACCTGTTTCACGTTGTGGTGTTTGCCCCTTTGGACATTTATTCCGTAGTTTCTTCAAATTTTCTTCTATATGCTTCATCTCTTAGTTTGTAAGTCTTAATCGTTTCATATTTTCAAATTTTTCTCCTATTTTCTGCTTTTTCGTACTTTAAATCTGATATTACCATATAGTGGTCGCTACCGATCTCAGCTCCTCGGTATACTCTGGTATCCTTTATTCGTCTCCTGTCTTTGTTTCGTATAATTATATAATCAATTATGGACTTCTTATTTCGGCTGGGTTCATGCCTGGTATATTTGTGTATGTCCTTGTGCATAAAAATTGTATTTGTTATCACCATATTATTGGCTATGCAGAATTCTAATAGTTTGATCCCGTTATTGTTATCATTACTTTCTCCGTATTTTCCGATCACTGTCCCATACTAGACCAGGGTCGATAATTTTTTAAACAAAAAAAAATAATAGTAGGATGAAACCCATTGGAAAAGGAAGAGAATATAACAAAAATGAAAGGAAAAATAATTTACGGGCGATCTGAGGTCGGGAAGTGGAAGGGGGTGAGTTTTTAGGGGTAGAAAACTGTTTATCTCGATTTCCTGCAAAACTACAAGTCCTATGGAAAACAGTTAAATGGCAAAGTTGTAGGTAGTAAAAAGATCTACAACTTTTATATTTACACTTTTTTCACATAACCTCAAAATTTATGTGAAAAATTCAAATAACCAAGTTTTTGGTTTTTTATTTTTATCTTTTACAAAAAAAATTTTTTTTTCACGAAATTTGGTGAAAACTTACCTTTTTATGTCCCAAACACACTGTAAATTTTTTTGATTTAAAATATTTATTTTTTCACCTTATTTTGACTTAATATCGAAAAAGCACCCTAATTTTCAATCGAAAATTCTCGCGTCAAAATATCTGCTTTTTTAAAAAACTCGGTGGGCTTTTTGTTCGTTGAAATCTCTACTTTTTGATGGTGTAAAAAAAAATATACATTCCTATGGTAAATGTTCTCAAAAATTCAAAGAAACGAAAAAAAAACCCGAATTCGAATTAAATATTAACTTTATTAACTTATTTGGTTGTTAATTATAGTATTATATTTCGACTTGCAATTTTTTGTTTATCAATGTAACATGGAATCTTACGTTTTTCGAGTAATTAAAGTATAAATTTTAATAAATAGCTCAAAATTGTACATGATGATTTAAAAAAAATAAATTTCGGATTCGAGTTTTTTTCGTTTCTTTGCATTTTTTGGGAACATTTACCATAGTAATGTATATTTTTCTTACACCATCAAAAAGTAGAGATTTCAACGAACAAAAAGCCCACCGAGTTTTTTAAAAAAGCAGATATTTTGACGCGAGAATTTTCGATTGAATATTAGGGTGCTTTTTCGATAGTAAGTCAAAATAAGGTGAAAAAATAAATATTTTAAATCAAAAAAATTACAGTGTGTTTGGGACATAAAAAGGTAAGTTTTCACCAAATTTCGTGAAAAAAAAATTTTTTTTGTAAAAGATAAAAATAAAAAACCAAAAACTTGGTTATTTGAATTTTTCACATAAATTTTGAGGTTATGTGAAAAAAGTGTAAATATAAAAGTTGTAGACCTTTTTATTACCTACAACTTTGCTATTTAACTGTTTTCCATAGGACTTGTAGTTTTGCCGGAAATCGAGATAAACAGTTTTCTACCCTTAAAAACTCACCCCCTTCCACTTCCCGACCTCAGATCGCCCGTAAATTATTTTTCCTTTCATTTTTGTTATATTCTCTTCCTTTTCCAATGAGTTTCATCCTACTATTATTTTTTTTCACTTTTTACCATTTTCAAAGGCTTCAGCCCTGGTCTATACTGCCGTCCTTAGAAAAACAGCCGTAACTACATCAGATGTAGTTTCAAGTAAAACCCGAAAAGGTGTTTAGGTATATTCCAGAACTTAAATCGTGAAATGTTTCAGTATTTTTACAAACATCTAAGATGTTGTCATACTTTCTGTTATTGTAGCTTGAATGTTTGCCAAATGTACATCAATTGCTGTTGTAATTATCAACAAAGCGTTTTCCCTAAGTAGACTGTCGTCGTATATATCACTAGTACTTAGCATAAACGCCGCATCTACGTCGTTACCGCGTTTATTCTACTTACCGTATGAATCGGCATTGAAAGTACAGTGTTAATTAATAAATCCACAGGTCAATTTTAAATTAAAGATTTTATTTGAAATATTATAGAAACGTAAGTTAATTTTTAAATAGTCAGAAATATAACAAACCTAATGCATTACACGGTCTTAACAAAACATAAATTGTAATATATACCTAACTAAACTAGGAGTATAAATCATAATGAACGTATTATTTAAAAATTAAAAGGAAATCTTCAATGATTCTTGATAGAAAAAAATAAGCAAGTAAACATAACAAGTTTCTACTCCTGAGTTTTGGTTAAATCACTGACATTGGTGGTAGTAGCGGGAATGTTGTTCTATTTTGTGGCATAAGTGGGCAAAGTTTCTGTAAAATCGCATCTAGCTCACTAGGATCGGACTCATAGTCAAGCCAAAACTTTAGCTTCTTATCACCTCTTGTAAAGGTTACCCGTACTATTTTATTTAAATAAGGACGGGGATTCGTCTTCCTAATTTTAGCATCCGAAGAATAGTTTATCCACTGTGCAAAATCTGCTATTTTCATTTCTTTTGCAAATACTTTTCCAGAATTTGCATCTTGAACAGCAGATGCAAAGTCATTAAAATCGTACAGCTTTCCCTTTCTTTTCATAAACAATTCGACCTGATGATGGAAGCTATCGGCACTCATAAAGCTGTGTCCTGGTAAAAAATACTTGATATCAATATGTGTTGTCGCTATCTCATCAGAATTTACGATATATACAAAGTAACTAAATAGGCACCAATTTTTGTTCTGAGTAGAACAATTGTCAAGCCACAAGGTAATGCTATTAACGTCTCTGTTGTGGAGAAAGTAAGTATGAAAGCTACTTATGGTGTCCTCCTTTTGTCTGCCGGCTATGCCTTCATGCCAAATAGAAGCAAAAGGTTTTATGGTGGTCTGTTTTTACCAACTGGCACAAAACTTTCGTTCAACACCACAATCCTTGGAGTAAATATCGCTATCTTTAGTTGTTCGATTCTGGGAAGCATAATTACTTTTTGCAGATTAACAGAAGAGCATAATATCATTTTCACTACAATTTTTCTCTGCGCCTTGCCTATTTCTTGCTTTAGTAGCTTTATCAATATGACTGGTGTACGTACCACACATAGTACAATTCGGATCTAACATCTCCTTTGTATGCTCATGATTTTCAAACAAGGTACACATTTCGCACTCTTCTTGTCCTAACTTAGTGAAGGAGACTTACCTTTTATACTATAAATAAATCCACTCAACTAGACAAGATACTGAGTAACTTTAAGCCGCTGTAATTTATTAAAATAACGATAAAAAAATTAACAGAACACACCCGTTTTACTACAAACGCGGTCGTAAGAATATCGCATCTGCTACTTAGTTAAAACGCCGCAACTGCAATTTGTTTGTGTAGTTACTGCGGTTATTCTAAGTACCTGTCTTAGATACGGCCTTCTTACTTGCCGAAATGATGACGCAATGTACTTACGGCAAACAATTTCACCGTTTTTAAGTCATTTCCAGCGAAGTTACGGCTTTTATACTTAGAAAACAGATGCCAATCGTCAGTACCAACAGTAATATGAAAAAAAACCAAATTTTTCCAAATTTTGTAGTTACGGCCTTTTTCCTAAGGAGGGCAACATAATTATCTGTATCGTTTCCAACCCTACCGTTAGCATCTCCTATAATTATTATTGTGTTTTGTGTTTGATCCACTGTTTCTTGTAATTGCTCATAATATAATTCCACCTTTCTCTCTGTCGTATTTTCGTTTGGTCCGTATATTACTATAAACGTGTAATCTTCGTTTGTTATTTTTATGTCTACTGCCATTATTCGTTCGGACACTAGTTTCCAGTTTATGATTTTTTTCACTACTAGTATTAGAAGATGTCATTATTGACCTTATTTTCGAGCCCAGAAGATGATTTTCTCTCCTAGTGGTCAATAATTTTTTATTATTGACTACTGGTTAATAATAGAAACAATTGCTCTGCGCTCAGGTGCCTATTTTAAATATGTTTTACCCAAATGTCAATTGAAATTAACCTCTCCCCTTGTTTTCAAGCAAGGCTATTTGATTTTTGTGGATATTTAGAAATAAATATACGCATCTGTCATTTTATTTTTTATTTATGTAAAAATGATTAATTAAAAGGAATAAAGGTGCTAGTAGTGAAAAAAATAGTATATAAACCACGGTAGAGAAGACTTTTCTCAGCCTCACAACTTATTTCCCTCCATGCTTCGCATGTCGGGAAATAATACTGCTCGGCTGAGAAAAATGTCTTCTCTACCTTGGTCTATAATATACTATTGTTTGTTCAGTCTCTATATACTATTAGTGCTACTCCCGCACGGCCATGTTCTTGTGTATCAGCACCACTATAAATTAATATGTGGTTTCCATGTATTCTTTCTACACCCCTACCTTTCTTTTCCGTTTCTGTTATTCCTATTATCATCACCTTGTATTTTTCTGTTTCCTCTATTATCTCTGCTTCTTTATTCTTTATTGCTCTTACATTCCAAGTTCAAATTCTCATAATCTGACCTTCTTTCGCGTTTTCATCTTCTTTTGTTGATTTAGTAATTTTCTCCTTCTTCATATCCGTTTCCATAGCCAATGTCATTTCCGTGTCGACCACCTTTCCTGTACTTAGTTTTTTGATTTCATTTTTTCCAGTTTTTCGCTACTATGATTCCATTCCCACCATTCATTGTTTATACATATTTTTTGATACCCAACCTTTACTGTAATGCCTTTCTCTCTCTCTCTCTGATTTCATTAAGTCTCTTAGTTGTTTTTGTAAGCGTGCCTCATTTTGAGTTAAGTTATTAATATTAATTAATGAAAAATACTCCTCAGAAACTAAGACGAACTCCTTAACTAAACTGAGTTTTCATCTTACCAATCGTATTTAGGGCACCTTATAAAGTAAAGGAAAGGGCGATATTTTGTCTATGTTAGTTATTTTTACTTAAGAATAATAAATGAAGTTGTAGATTAAGAGGCTATATTCAAACACTATTCACGAGTATTCACGTGCTTATTTATTTTTTTAATATTCGGGATAAGGATTAGATAACCGCAATGTCCTTCTCAACTAAAAAAGGTAAGTGACGTCTTTAAATCAGCAATTCAATTGTTTTGCGTATTATTAGCTAGCAATCGTGTGTTTGGATTAAAAGACTTATATCATCCGCCCCCTCTTCCAATAAAGGGATTCTTATATAATTCAATAATAGACGTAGTACGAAGCATTAAAGTTTTAATTGTGATATAAAAAAATTGTTAGTTTTGTTCTGTTCGTAACTCCAGTGTTAAAAGTATGTGGCTAATTACGCTAGCTGTTACCTTTGTTGCGTATGTTTGTTTAAAATTGTTCAGTATAAACAGTTACTGGAAAGAAAAGGGTATTCCACAACTGAAACCATGGCCCTTTTTTGGAAATATGGCTCCCGTTGTTTTTAGGAAACGTGCTTTAATTGATTTAATTGCGGATTTTTATGTGAGCAATAAAGGTGAAAGGTGAGATATGATTTTTTTAAAGTTTCTTTTTAAGTGCCTCAGAAATGTTAGAAATTCGGAATGATAATAAACGAACTTAGTTTCACGCAACCGTGTTATTGCTGTCATTGATTTTTAGTTTATAGTTATAGTATAAGCTAGTTTATTAATCCCGTTTGTTTATATGTAGTTACCGAATTAGTCCAAATAGTTATTTAAAAAGAACTGATTAATATTAATACATGCGGTAAGAATTTTAAAGTGCATATTGAATTATATAATACACTTGACATTATGACATTGAAAAACGACTAATGTTATCCAAAGCTCTCCTTAGATAACCAAGTATTTGTGACGTACATTAATTAATCTTCAAATTATATTAAAAAAATTATTGAATTTTCAATGCCCTTTTATTTAGTTTATACTGATTAAATGATTAATTATGGTTACACTGTTTAAGTTATAAAAGAACTGCGTTATAAATAAACAACTAAACGTAAAATATCTTGTAAATGACATATACTGTAAATGAATGGATTATCACATGACCAAATGTAATTAAAGCTTTAAATATTTATAACGGAATAAACCAAAAGTTATATTATAACTGCACAATTTTTAGATAATGGATTTTATCGCAATGCAATTTAGCAACTTGTTTTTAAATCATGAGAAATATTTCACAAATAAACAACATTATTTTGGAACAGTGTTGTAGGTACTTAATAAATTACAGATTGCACAACTATTTTATCAAACTACTTAATCAGTCTATCTACTAACAGGAAATTTTTCTTTTTGCTTTATTATGCAATTACTTATAATGTCACATTGTCTGTAAAAGGCCTAACTTAAAAATTAATAAAGATATATCGATAGAGTGTGAATTGTTTGAAAATAGATTAGCGTTTTTCAACACATAATTCAAGTCGATTTCATTAACTGAAGTATTTTTGAATTTGTGTAATATGCGAAATTTCTTCACAGTTGATAAAAGCTCTTATTTTTTTCTATTTCGTAACCATTTTTATACTCTAAAGGCTGCGGTTTATTTCAGAGGACATGTGTTAGTTTATTTACTGAGACAGATCTAATCTTGTGATTGTATTCGTATTTATTTTAACGCGTTCCATTCGTCTCAGTGCTACTACTTGTATTTACAGTTTTCCTTGTCAGTGTTAATGTTTCTGATCGATAAGTAAGCACTGCAAAAATTCATTGGTTGTAAACGTTCCTCTCGTAGACAAATGGGAAGGCCAAGTTTAGAGATATACCACAACTTGTCAAAAACGATCCATGTTAATTCAATCCTTTTTTCGGTCTCGCAGGTCTGGTTTTCTGATTCAATTCGGATTTCGTGTCCCTGACATTTGTAGGAACTTATCTATTCTAACTGCACACCTTCATGTCTGAGCACATGATTTGACGCTTGCTAGTACTGGTTTTAGGCCCACTACACTTACTTCTGAATTTAGCATAAAAAGAATGTCCACGGATTCATCTATACGGTCTGCTATTAGGATAACGTTTCCCGCAAGCCTTAAGTGGTCAAGTTTTTCTCCTTGGATATTTATTCCTTTATCTTCAAAATTTGCTTATTTAAATACATGCGCTAGGGGGATGGTGGCTAGTTTTGGAGAGATGACGTCATCTCGGTTTATTCCTCTCTTCATGCTCAATGGTTCAATTTCTTCACATAAATATGCAGTTGCACGGAGGTCTTTGTGTTCTATAATTATGTTGTCTCTATAGGCTACTACATTCTGATAGAGTTATGAGGATCTTATAGTCAACGAATATTACTACAATATTTTTCACTTAGGATTTGGATTATTACGTCAACGCGCTGTATATAAATTCACAATCCAACCATACTTCATCTCTTTCTAAACTAGGTTTTCATTACCTACTGCACACGAACGCGTGTCTACCCATACAGTTTTTGGGCGGAGCAAGTTGACGTTATAAGCCAAATGCTAGATGAAAAATACTGTATAACAGTTTTTAATAACTTGAAAGTGATGCGATTGCAAGTTTGCTCTCTAGGTTTGCTCTATGTTGGTAATTATTTTTATGAGAAACGTACCATATGCCCATTTTAAATCGTGGCCCCTTACTGGCTCTGAATAAGCAACCCATATTACATTACAGGTATAGACTATACACGTAATGTAAGATGGGTTGCATATTGAGAGCCAGTAAGGAGTCACGATTTAAAATGGGCACACCGTATATAAAGGAGAAACCAAGCTTATGCGGCGATAGTCGGTCAGGTCTGTAATGTCTCCCTTTTTATGGGAAATTACTACTATCGCCTTATTCCATTGAAATGGAATCACCCCGCTTTCTAAGCAATTGTTAAAAAGCTTACAGATTTCTTATAGTAAGACTGTGTTTTACTGCCTCTATCACTGCTACGTCTTCTTCTGGGGCTTTATGGTTTTCCATTTCTTTTTAAAGCTTGCCTTACCTCATGTATGGTGATTATGGGTATCTTCTGAGCCCACATTTTATACTTTTAGGATATCATTTCGAATTTCATAATTGTCTACCTCGTGTTCTGCTTCCTTATACAGAGTTTCGTAGGATTTTTAAAATGTTTACTATTTCCCTGTATCTGTTGCGGGCAAATGTTTTTTTTTTGCTTTCCGTTAAGGTCTTTCTCATAACTTCTATTTTCTTCTATTATTTTTACAAGTTTGCTGGTATTGTATCTTTTTATATCTTACCTTATTACTTTTGAGATAAGTTTTCTTACAACTTAGTTTTCTACGCCATCAGTGATTCTGTCTCTGGTCTCAATTTTTCGTTTTCGAATAACTTTTCTCTATTTTCTTCGACATTTTTGTCGGATATAATATAATATGTTTGCTAAACGCGTCGATGTCTACTTCTAATTTTTATTCTTCTGGGTTTAAGGTTGACATATTTCTCTTATAAACCCAGAGATTTGGGGTTCGATTGACGGTCCAGATTGGTGAGATTTTTAATGCGGAAGGTATACTCTCTTTCAGATACGAGACATAACCGTACGTCCCATGCCAATACAATGTTTGGTACCTTAAAAATCTCTTGTGTCTGCCAAATTCTAGTTGGGTGATGCCAAGGACAATAGTTGACGGGCGTTGAAATCCGTTTCACCCGCAAGCCCAGTTTTAGGGTAGCTTTTCAAATTACCCGGAACAACAAGAGGATAAATATTACCTTGTCACACACGTAGGTTTTCCTGTATTTATGACAAGACCAAAGTGCGCAAAATCGTTTGTAATTTAAAGGAGCTATTTCAGAATCTTATTTAATATTTTTTTTAATATTTGTAGTCTAGTAGGGTATTTCTGGGATTTGCCAGACTATATGTTGCTTAACATTTTTGTAAATGTAAATTCTCGTGAACCTAACTCGAGAGGAAAGGCTCATAAACGTGGACAACAAAAAATTATTTTTGTCTAACTGAGATATCTGTATGAGCAGTCTATTGTAGCAGTAAGAAGTCATACCCTAAGCTGCGCCGCATAACTGCTTGAAGACATTCTGCTGTACTTTGGTAGTATTATTATTAATATTAATTAATGGAAAATACTCCTTAGAAACTAAGACGAACTCCTTAACTAAACTGAGTTTTCATCTTAACAATCGTGATAGAGGACCTTATAAAGTAAAGGAAAGGGCGATATTTTGTCTCTGTTGGAGTTGTAGATTAAGAGGCTATATTCAAACAGTATTCACGAGTATTCACGTGCTTCTTTAGTTTTTGTATAATCGGGATAAGGATTAGATAACCGCTATATGTCCTTCTCAACTAAAAAAGATAAATAACGTCTTTAAATCAGCAATTCAATTGTTTTGCGTATTATTAGCTAGCAATCGTGTGTTTGTATTAAAAGAGTTATATCATTCGTCCTGTCTTCCAGTAAAGGGATTCTTATGTAATTTAATAATAGACGTAGCACGGAGTATTAAAGTTTTAATTGGGATATAAAGAAATTGTTAGTTTTGTTCTGTTCGTACCTCCAGTGTTAAAATTATGTGGCTAATTACGCTAGCTGTTACCTTTGTTGCGTATGTTTGTTTAAAATTGTTCGGTATAAACAGTTACTGGAAAGAAAAGGGTATTCCACAACTGAAACCATGGCCCTTTTTTGGAAATATGGCTCCCGTTGTTTTTAGGAAACGTGCTTTAATTGATTTAATTGCGGATTTTTATGTGAGCAATAAAGATGAAAGGTAAGATATGATTTTTTAAAGTTTTTTTAAGTGCTTCAGAAATGTTAGAAATTCGGAATGATAATAAACGAACTTAGTTTCACGCAACCGTGTCATTGCTGTCATTGATTTTTAGTTTATAGTTATAGTATAAGCTTGTTTATTAATCCTGTTTGTTTATATGTAGTTACCGAATTAGTTCAAATAGTTATTTAAAAAGAACTGGTTAATATTAATACATGCGGTAAGAATTTTAAAGTACATATTAAATTGTATAATACAATTGACATTGAAAAACGATTAACGTTATCCAAACCTCTCTTTAGATAACCAAGTATTTGTGACGTACATTAATTAATCTTCAAATTATATGAAAAAAATATTGAATTTTCAATGCCCTTTTATTTAGTTTGTACTGATTAAATGATTAATTATGGTTACACTATTTAAGTTATAAAAGTAATTGCGTTATAAATAAACAAATAAACGTAAAATATCTTGTAAATGACATATATTTTAAATGAATGGATTATCACATGACCAAATGTAATTAAAGCTTTAAATATTTATAACGGAATAAACCAAAAGTTATATTATAACTGCACAATTTTTAGATAATGGATTTTATCGCAATGCAATTTAGCAACTTGTTTTTAAATCATGAGAAATATTTCACAAATAAACAACATTATTTTGGAACAGTGTTGTACTTAATAAATTACAGATTGCACAACTATTTTATCAAACTACTTAATCAGTCTATCTACTAATAGGAAATTTTTCTTTTTGGTTTATTATGCAATTACTTATAATGTCACATTGTCTGTAAAAGGCCTAACTTAAAAGTTAATAAAGATATGTCGATAGAGTGTGAATTGTTTGAAAATAGATTAGCGTTTTTCAACACATAATTGAAGTCGATTGCATTAACTGAAGTATTTCTGAATTTGTGTAATATGCGAAATTTCTTCACAGTTGATAAAAGCTCTTATTTTTTTCTATTTCGTAACCATTTTTATACTTTAAAGGCTGCGGTTTATTTTAGAGGACATGTGTTTGTTTATTTACTGAGACAGATCTAATCTTGTGATTGTATTCGTATTTATTTTAACGAGTGTTAATTGCTATGGTGCTACCTGACTAGAATTTTCATAAACCCAATGGATGTCCACCCCTGGCAGGGATCTTTATTATGCCAAACATCGTATTGGTTTTAGTTCGAATCCGAAAGGGATTAATGTCTAATTAACCTTCCCACACTATGCCATTTCTATCGAACTTTTAAGACTCAAGACTTTACAATAAAACCCACAAAGCTGAAATTATAAATAAGCCGAATATAAGATTTATTTTTACTTAACATTTTGTAAGGCTGGACACATTCTTATTAACCGATTAACGGTAGAATGCTAAAAATAAAAATAAATTTATTGGATTATTTTTTGACATTTCTTAAAACCAATGAAATGTTCCATTTTTTGTCATGTGACTGCGTTTTAACCAATCCTGTCATTATTATAGTGAGAATAAAGCTGTAGCTTTTGTTTTTGTTGACAAATGTCAGTTGTCAGATAGGTAGTTATCAACGCAAGTAAAATGAGCGAAAAAAATCGTTTTGGCGCTGTGTCTGATAATGAAATAGACGAAAAATTATAGAAACCTCTTCCAAAAACATTATAATTAGTAACAATTCAATATGGAGACAGTTTGTGTTCTAGTTGTCAAAACTGTTGTCAACTGCGCCATGTATATGCACGGCCAACTTCATTCATATCCACTAACGTGTATATATGGCCGTCCCAATTCAGCTAAAAACAGATTTTAAGAAAGTAGGCCATTGGTCCTCCATGTGGCGACATCTATTAGATAGTTTAAAACGTTAATAACATTTGACGTTTTCAAATTGATTAATAATTGTTATAAATCCGTTAAACTAGATTTTCTGTATATTATTATTGGTATAATAGCAATGCATAATTAATAATAACTTCAATTAACAAAGTTATCATAGTAGAATGACAAAGCGTAGTTACACATTCTGCCGGAGAGGGCTCTGACAGTAGGGCCTGTCAAAAATATTTAAAAGTGGAATTGGGACGGCCATACATACAGATCGTCTGGATGTTACTGGAAATATGGGGAATTAATGAGTGCAACAAGGAAAAACATATGAATCGAATAGATAAGACAAAGATGAAAATTTGTTAAATTGATCAATTTACCAATGACGACTGTCAAAGCTTGTCATGGATATGCAAATTTTTAAAATAAATTAAGCTCAGCTGTCATTAGTGTCATTAAAAGTTTGTATTTTAAATAAAATGTTAAAATAAGGTTATTCAGAGACTTTGAAATAAAGCGTTTAATGTGAAAATTACAGAACAACCAAAATTTGCATTAAAAAATATTTTCATTATTAAGTTGTAACAAAATGTAAATTAAAACAGTACCCCAACTTATTATAAAAGCTTTTCCTCGCATTATGCAACATTTCAGGAGTAAAAGTTTCAAATGCATTGGTTATTTTTTGACGCAGTTCTTTCAAATTACTAGCTCTTTCGTGTTTATAAATTGTTTCTTTAATATAACCCCACACAAAAAAGTCTTTTATAGACAAATCGGGTGACCTGGGTGCCCACGGAATTGTTCCTCTGGTGGAAATTACACGATTAAGAAATGTATCATTTAGAAATTGTCATGCTCGGCACACAAAATGACACTTTTACTCCTAATAACACAATATACTATTATAGTTTCGATAATTGAGTTCCCAGCATAAATCCATTTAATAATTTGAACTTTTTCTGCTACTGTGTACTGCATTTTGAAGTTTCTAATGACAGATGCAATTAATTTATTTAACAATGTATATCCATGAAAAGTTTTGAATGTGTCCATTGTTTTGCAATGCTTCATCTTTGTCTTATCTATTCGATTCATATGTTTTTCCTTGTTGCACTCATTAATTCCCCATATTTCCAGTAACATCCGGACCATCTGTATATACACGTTAGTGGATATGAATGAAGTTGGCCGTGGTATAAGCACGGCCAACTTCATTCATATCCACTAACGTGTATATATGGCCGTTTCAATTCAGCTAAAAACAGGTTTTAAGAAAGTAGGCCAGGTCCTCCCTGTGGCGACATCTATTACATAGTTTAAATGCCGGAGAGGGCGCTGACAGGAGGACCTGTCAAAAATATTTAAAAATGGAATTGGGACGGCCATATATACACGTTAGTGGATATGAATGAAGTTGGCCGTGGGTATAAGAATGAAGCTAGTTAATTACGACAGTAGATGGCGACAATAGCAAGACAGTGGCTTTCCGTTGTTTGAAACATACTTTTAGATCAAAAAATAATTTAATTAAATATAATTCGAGAGTTCGATAAATTAGAAAATAATCCTCTATAGACCAAGAGCCAGCAACGGATTTCTTACAGTATTTTTAACAAGCGTGTAACTGTTATGGAAGGTTCCTTTGAATATACTGAGGAGGGAACCCGAAGTCTGGCAGGTCTGCAGTGGTGGTTTTAGCCCCCTTGCGTCCTTGAAGGGTGAAAAAAAAAGAATAAAAAAAAAGTATAATAACAAGTCTGGCGCTTTGCTATGTTAAAGGTAATTATTAATTATCTCTTATGTAAGTAAAAAAATTGGTACATACAATATTTTTTGCACAAACGGAGATTTTATTTAAATTTTTGGATTTATAATAAAATTTTTCTAATGCCATTTTTAAAAAGGTCAAATTGACGCATTCACGGCAAGAGTGATTTTATAAAAATTGAATTGTAAGTACGGTATTTTTATGATATTTATAAAATCACTCTTGCCGTGAATGCGTCAATTTGACATTTTTAAAAATGTCATTAGAAAAATTTAATTATAAATCCAAAAATTTAAATAAAATCTCCGTTTGTGCAAAAAATATTGTATGTACCAATTTTTTTACTTACATAAGAGATAATTACCTTTAACATAGCAAAGCGCCAGACTTGTTATTATACTTTTTTTTTATTCTTTTTTTTCCACCCTTCAAGGACGCAAGGGGGCTAAAACCACCACCGCAGGCCTGCCAGACTTCGGGTTCCCTTCTCAGTATATTCAAAGGAACCTTCCATAACAGTTACACGCTTGTTAAAAATACTGTAAGCAAACCCGTTGCTGGCTCTTGGTCTACTAGTTTCTTTCTCAAACTCGTTGCGGGCTTTCGTGACTATTGCCTGGCAACAAGTTTTCGAAAAATCTGTCAATTATTTTCAATTTATTCTCACTTTTTTGTTATATTACTACTGATAATTTATTACTTCAAATTTATAAGGCCTGTTCTCGATTTAATTTAGTAAAATTAATGTTTACCATAAGTTAACTGGAAGATCTAAAGTTAAATTTTACAGGTATATTGGCATTTATCAGTTCTTAAAGCCCACGTTATTAATTAACGATCCGGAACTAATAAAAGAGATAACTGTGAAACAGTTTGATGCATTTCCAGACCACAGTATATTTTCTCTAGGTGAAGAATCAGATGATATCAGCACTAAAAATCTTTTTAACTTGAAAGGTAAGTGATTCGACTTCAGGAAAATGCAACACGACCACCAAATACAGTCAATAAAATGGTAAATTTAAAAGAAAAAATACCTTCTGCTATTTTCCTCTATCCATAACCAAACTTTAATAAGGTACAAAAGGCTATTAGATAGGTTAAAAAGAACTCCGTTGAATTATAAGTTGTAACTCAGAGGTTGTATTAAATCACAAACCTGGAAATTTTATTATTCACAGCTTTTTACCAATCGTGAGGCTGCGAATTCTTTATTTCATAGTTGCATTATTATCTAGCAGCCAGGTAAAAGTAAGTTATATACCGCGGTTATTTTATTCGTAAAAAGTTGTTGACGGCTTTTATAAATTCACGATTTTATACATTTTTAACATTCACTAAAAAGTAGTTAGCCATAAAAGAAATCCCTTGTAAAACTGTAGGTGCCGACTGCAGGTAAAAATAGCAGAACCGTATTTAAAAATTCTATTTAAAACGAGGAAATAAATACCTAAAAGCGAAAAGATGTTTCGGTATAACTGTAAACGAGTTATTCCTAGAAAATTTAGTAGTACGGCCCATGCCGACTAGGTGCTTGCAATCCGCTTATTACTATTAGGTTTTACAAGGGATTATAGATGTAAAATTTCAAGTGGTTTTTTGTATTTTCCGTGACAGAACCTTTACTAACATGTTTATCAACAATTGTCTTCTTAATATCGGTGGTAGGTATTTTTCTCCGCAGTTATGGATAATGTTAACCTCCTGTCCAGCATTTTACTAAGAGTCTTCTACCAAAACTTAATATATGTATAAATAATATGTATAATAATGCTTTAGTGAAAAATGGATGGCATGATATGCGAGCAACGCTCAGTCCATCTTTTACTAGCAGCAAGATGAGAACCATATTCTCTTTAATGGAACAGTGTGCAAATCAGTTTATTAAACATTTCGAGAAGAAGGGAGACGATATAACTTTTGAAGCAAAAGACTCTTTCACAAGGTTTGCAAATGATGTTATTGGCACAGCCGCTTTTGGCGTTACTTGTGATTCTTTAGAAGAGCCAAATAATGAATTTTATTTAATGGGGAAAGAAGTAAGTGATTTTAATGGTATCAGAAGTTTAAAATTATTTGCTTACAGTATTAGTCCTACTATAATGAAGGTAAGTTAACAATAACAACTAAAGAAATGTGCATTCTTTTAAATACAGGCTAATTTATAGCTATTTAAAGTTTCCATCTTCAGTAAAAAGGTCATAGGATTTTTTCAAAAGCTCATAAAAGAAAGCCTCCGAATTCGAGAAGAGCAACAAATTATTAGGCCGGACATGCTTCACTTATTAATGGAAGCAAGAAAGGGTCGCCTGATACACGAAAAAACCGAAGTTGTTGATTCAGGATTCGCCGTTGTCCAAGAATCCGAAATAGGAAAATCCTCCAAAATTAAAGCCAAATTAACTGACGACGATATAACAGCGCAAGCTCTTATTTTCTTTTTAGCTGGATTTGATACTGCCGCTACTTTAATGAGTTTCACTTTGTATGAGTTAGCCCTTAATCTTGAAGTACAAAGTAAGCTTCAGGAAGAAATTGACCAAACTTTAAAGAGCTGCAATGGCAACATAACTTACGAAGCTTTGCTAGGCATGAAATATCTTGATAACGTGATTTCAGGTGAGTAACCTGAATAATTCATTTAATATGACTACCAGAAGATAAATAAATTATAATTCCAGAAACTCTTAGAAAATGGCCACCTGGTGGTGTACTTGACAGGTTATCCATAAAGCCTTTCACAATCGAACCAGAAAAACCAGGAGATAAACGAATAATTTTGGATGCCGGTACGATTTGTTGGTTTTCTGCGTTTGGTATTCACAGAGATGCCAAGTATTATCCTAATCCTGAGAAATTTGATCCTGAGAGATTTAGCGATAAAAATAAGCATAACATAAAACCTTTCACTTACCTACCTTTTGGTTCTGGCCCTCGCAATTGTATTGGTAAGTTATAGCGTACTTTCCAGTGATTGTAATGGTTTGAGTAATTTTCTGTTCAGGTTCCCGTTTTGCACTTCTAGAAAGCAAGCTGATAATTATGACGGTTCTAAGCAAGTTTACAGTTGTATCCACCAAGAAAACCCAAATTCCCTTGAAGCTCAGCAAGAAGACGTTCAATCTTCAACCAGAACATGGGTTTTGGTTGGGTTTAAAACCAAGGCATAAATCCTCCTAATTATAAGTTATTATATTTGTATTATATTATATTATACTTTAGGCTATACATGTTGTAACAGCCTCTTATAATAAATACATTGTTGAATTTAGAGTTAAAATTTTAATGGAATTTTAAATCAAGTAAACCTCAAATTCCTCTTGTGTCCCCTCGGTTTTCACGCGGCATTTCTCCAGTTCCTTTAAAGTTCTTCGTGATATTTTCGAGCCAGGTTTGCAAAATTAAAATGAGGCACTCCTAGAACGGCCTTCTGGCAGACGGGAACGGACTGCCATCAGTGCCATCTTTTGCAGAAATAAACAGCTTTTTTGAAACAGCTTAGCGGCATAAATCTCGGTCTTTGGGCGACGTCTCTTGGTGTCTTGTATAGTCATGTAGACGAGCAGAAATCGGTCTTGTTCTGCCTTGGTTTTGTGAGCATCGAATCAGCGATGAAAATCTGCCAAATCGTTCATCTTAAGGGTTGAACATTTTAGTGCTAAATTATGGTTGCATGTCAGTTTGTTTGGAAGTTCTTTTGCTGAATATCTAAAACAATAACGGATACAAATGAAAAAACAGCTATGCTATAGGTAGTTTTGATTCAAAAAGACAAAGCACAACACCCAAATTAGTATTCTACTTTCAACTGCCTGGCAACATTTACTTCCAATTTATCCGGCTGCCGAATATGTTTTCTTACTTTTGTTGGGGTGACTGGATCTGGACTTTCGATTTGATCAATTTTTAAAAGAAATCAAGATCCCTGAAACTCTGATCCACATGTAAACACGTCAACACGTCCGACATTCTTAGGACTAAATACGTGACAACAATAGCCGTTGCTGATTGGACGAAATGGAGCCAAGTGGAGATTGCATTTTTTAAAAATCATAGTGAATTTCTCAATACATTTTACATTGGAGAAATATTTTAACATTTAAAATGTTTAACAAATTGGAAGTGTGACGGTAGACGGGGGTCCGAATCAAGATTTGTGTGACGCTTGGAAATTTCGCACTGTTTTGCATATTGTGACAGTTCTACGACTGCTAGGTGCATGTTTGTGGTGTCATTTTGAAGATTGCGTTAATTGCAAACTTTTAGGAGAGGTGTAGAAAATGTAAGATTCGAAAAAGCGACAGTACGGGGGTTAAAACGATGTTTACACGCCAATGCGTTCGGTGCTGTTACATCGCATACTTTATGGAAGGTATAAGTGTGATTTTTAGCTTGTTGGAAAGAGGATGAACCAGCGCTTATACTAAAAGCTGGTTTTGGGTCTGCAATGCAAAGGGGCGCTACAGCGAGGACTTTTCGAAGACCCATTTTTCAAGAAATCGGCCGCGGAATATTAACAGATCGCCTCCGGTGAAACATTCTGCGTTCGGCAGCATTCGGCATCTAAAAATAGCCAATTGCTTTCCCAGTGACGTTAATGTGAGTCACTTAGGAATTCACAATATTTTTGTATGGCATTTTAGTGGTTGTTAATTACTCTACAAAGCATTAAACTACCAATTTTCGTATAAAAAGCCGCCAACATTATTTCCGCTTTCTGCTTACTAACGCGTATGGGTTGACGGCAGTGGCGGCTGCTCCATAGGGGCTAAAGGTCTCGAGCCTCCCAAAACCCTTCTTAGGAAAGAGCAAAAGTAATTTACTTATTTAATTATAACATACAATTTATTGTTAATTATTACAATACAAATTTTGCATATCTATATAAAGCATTATTAATGTATAACACATATTATTATCCGCCTGCGAAGCGACGGCTACCTATATTTTAAATCGTTAGGCCTCAGCCTTCGTCCGCATAAGAAATATATGTAAGAACTAACCGTGAACAGAAATGTCGGAAATTGCCGATTTGGGTAGGCAGCTATTTTATTTTATCGGTGTGTAGAGGGGCCAGCGATGAGCCGAAATCAGGGTTTTCGGCGTGGTAACCCCTTCCATTCGGTCGTGATTTTGAAAAGATGGGTTAATTGGTTTTTGGGCTATATCTCTGTAGTCGGGAATCTTACAAAAAATTAGTGTAAATCTATTTTGTAGAGAATCCTTGTATGTGCAATTTTTGTTAATAACTTTTTTACATAGCATTTAATAAAAAAGTTATAAGCCGGAAAAGACAAAAACTTAAGGGCTTATAACTTTTTTATTATTAATGCTACGTAAAAAAAGTTATTAATAGAAATTTTAGAGATGTGATTCTCTACAAAAAAATTTCAAATAAACTTTTTGTAAGACTCACGACTACAGAGATATAGCCGAAAGGCTAATTAACCCTTCTTTTCAAGATGGCGGCCGAATGGAGGAGTGGGGTTATATTAATAAAAGTTGTAGATAATGCGATTCTCTACAAAAAAGCCTTGTACAAACTTTTTGTAAGGCTCACAGCTACAGAGCTATAGCCGAAAAATTAATTAACCCTTCTTTTCAAGATGGCGGCCGAATAGAGGGGGTTACCACCCCGAAAACTCTGACTTAAACTCACCACTGACTCCTCTACACACCGATGGAAAAAATCGCTGCCTACCCAAAATGCAAAATAAAATTATGTACCATTTGACTGGACTAATCGGACATCTCGCTGGACATTGGACATGTCACTTGAAAGCTTCGCATATTCTCAAATCGAATTTGTCCGTGTGGATCGTGGTTTGGATGCCGCTACGGCGATGCAACGTCGCTGCAAATTGTTTAATACTACAGTAGAGTCTTCTTCCTCGGACGATGAAAACGATAGCAAAAAAACAGTCATTCCGCAAAAAAAATACGGTGGCCTTAGCGGTGTCCCCACGATTCACACAGACGATTGGTTATTTCACGTCATACTGTTACGCTTGTCGAAATGTTAAGAAAATAGTTTGTTTTTACATTGAGTGATGTTTTTGTTTACATCATTGTATCATTTTATATGTTTTTTCTAACACTAATATCTTATACTGTTTCTATGGTGCATAAGAGCTCACTTGTTATGTTTGCTTTAAAATACGCTTTCTCTATAAAATACGCCGTCAATGGCAACGTATTTTATAGGCCTTTAAATATGTCGTTGCCTAGCAATCTTCGCATTTTGTGTATTATGACACGTCTCAAATAATAATTTATTAAAATTTCTAATAATATATTAGTGAAAGAAAATGTCTGATATTAGTGTTAGAAAAAATCTTGAAGATAACTCGTGTTTTATAGTTTAAAAATCCCGGTCTATCAAATCCTCGGCTCACTTCGTTCGCTCGGATTTGAACTACGACCTTGATTTTTAAACCTTCTATAAAACACTTGTTGACTTAATAGCTATTAGATTTAAGTGTATTTTATATCATCCTATAACGTTATCATGCTAATAACTCCTTAGCAACGAGTTATGTTAAGATATCTTTAACAGCACTAGTGCTGTAAAACTTAATAACAGTACAATATGGCAGATTTACGTTACACTTTATGAATTGTCATTGAACTGTCATTGAAAATTATTTTTGATTTTTTGAAAAAAAATATTATAGGATGATATAAACCGTGTTACGGCACACGTAACGTTATTTGCTGGTTACATTACTCGAGAACTTTTCTCTCGTAATGTAAAATACTTCATAGCGTTACCTACTAGTATGGTAAATAACTATTTTTCACTATATCGCCTAGTATTACAATAATTATTATATGTTTTAGATTTAAGTTTATTTTATTCACTATATCGCCTAGTATTACAATAATTAAACTAATAAGTTGTGCAGTTTTGACAATGATTTGTGTACGATTATTTTATACTTTTGTACTTACTTTTCTATCTTGTGCAATTTAATAAAAGTGTGAAAATGTTTAAAACTTTTCTTTATTTCTATTCCTTGTACATTTTTCAGATTTTGTAAATTACATGTCAGACTTGGAAGTTAACCAAGCTCATTTTCAATGCCTTAATGAAGGTTGCTAAATTGCAACTTCTGTAAATTTTTTTGAAACAAACCTGTCGAATTAGTAGACGTAGTTCAACAAGATGAATCCGTTGCTGTACATAACTCATTTTACAAAAAAAAGTGGAGATTGCACTGTTTGAAAATAGACAACTCATGAAATGTATGAGAAGTGCGTACTTCTATAATAAAGCAGTATAATGTTTTCAGTTAATGTGTAATCACTTTTAAAATATTTGTAGCTGAAATTTGCTTGTACAATTTGCTTGCCCGAATTTGAAAACGAAAATGCGAATTTACAAAATTCAAATCAAATTTTTAAAGTGGAAGTATTTACATACTGATACACTTCTTCTTCTGTTAGTCTTTCTCCTATTGCTGGTTGGGTATCATCATTGTCGTACTTATACTGTTGTCAGCTGCTCGGAAGAGCTCGATGCTGCTGGATTTGAACCAGTCAATTTTTCGAACAGTAACATTCCTTTTTCGTTTTATTTTTCCCTGCATTACGAGTTGGAGCAGTCTATATTTGGGATTTTTGAGATTTCTCATTACATATACATGGCCCAAGTATACGGGTTTTCTCTTTTTGTTGCGTATAAAATTTCGCATTCTTCATTCTTTATTCATATTTTCGAGAACTTTTCTATTCTAGTGGTTCTATGAACCCAAGCTACACTCCACATTCTACAGTAACACTACATTTCAAATGCTTGTAACTTATCCATGTGTGTTTCCTTAAGCGTCTAAGCTTCTACTCCATAAAGTTAGATTGTAGGCACGTAACAAAGAAGCTTCATCATCCTCATCATGAGTCGAATGTTGATGTTCCGACTACAAAGTATTTTCCACAGTTTTTACAAAAGAGGATGTGGCTGTGTCTATTCGAGTTCATTGTACTGTTTGATCTCCTCTTTGTTCCAGTCGGGTTCCATGATATTGATATTTCACTCTTTCTATGATGGTGTTTCTTATTAAATTTGTTTGATTTTATAGGGATTTAGTAATTACCATCCACTTGGTCTTACTGAGATTGATTTTTCAATCCATGGTCATTACAGCGAACACTTACTTTTTCAAGCAGAGATTGCAAATCTTACATATGGAGTATGCTACCGCATGGCTCGGAAGCGTGGACGGTCGGAACAGCAAGTAAAAAGAAAACAGAAGCTTTTGAAGAATGATGCCGTATAAGAATGTTAAAAATAAGTTGGGTAAACAGAATAAGCAAGGAGGAAGTGTTAAGGAGAGCCGAAGAAAAAGGAAAACAACCATGGAAGCATATACAGCGAAGAAGAGATAGACCAATAGACTGATACTATAAGAAGAGGTGGATTACTGACAACGATCATAGAAGGCAAAATAGAAAGCAGAAATGCAAGCGGAAGACCCAGACTTGTATACAGGGTGTATACAAATTGGCGTAAAAGCTCCAGGTAGCGATATGCCTTGTACACTTCTGAGTCGAAATCTTAATACTAGAATGATGTACCATGCTTCCCCTGTCTTCACGAGGTCCTCAAAGTCTCAATGTTTGGTTTTGAAATAAGCATTATTATTTAATGATCTGTTGAATAAAAGATTACAAGTTGAAATAAAAGAACGTTATAAAAATAATTTTTGCATATAATTGTCTTTTAACCCTAAAATTTTAATCTTAATATTTATTCATTTAGGTCTGTCCTTTAAAAGAAACGTATGACAACACTGTACAACAACAACAACGCTGTATCCTTAGTTACCATGCTTTAATTATGAATACCATGTGTGGGATGGATTCAATGTTGCCAAATGTACGTTTCTTTCAAATGGTTCGTAAGGGCACGGGAAGCATGGTGTAACATCTTTGTATTAAGGTTTTCGACTCAGAATTGTACAAGGAATATCGCTACCTGGAGCTTTTGCGCCAATTTGTATACACCCTGTATATTAAACAAATCATGAATAACATAGGATGTAGAACGAGAGCAATAATGGCTGACCGTGCCGCCTCCTTGAAGAATGAACACCTACTTCGTGTCTATTTTGACATTTTGTTTGTCGTTTTAGTTTAAGCCCGTTGTGTTGAGCTAAATGGTAAATTACCCAATAAAAATAAACAATAATTACATTTATTAGCTTAGGTAACGTACTCAAGTAAGTTAAATGACTGATGTTGAGGATTATGAAGGCTTTTACACGAAAAAAACCGAAAATTTAAACTTGCAAGTCAAACGTCAAAATGCGAAGCACGTGCGAAGCTAATAGCAAACTTACCCGCAAGACGCGCATAAGCAAAGTGGAAGTAAAGATTGGTAATACCTGCCTTGGAAAGTAGTTTTTTTCAGTCAACCTTTTTACTCTCACAGTAGTTACAGATCAATGAAGAGGAAATGTTTATATAGAAGTGTATGGAAAACTGCGACAAACCAGGCTGAAGACCACTGCTGATGATTGAAAATCTATAAGGTTGTCGTTTACGTATCTTACATTGTTAATTATTTCGCCATTTATGATAACTGCTACTAAGGCATCACCTTTAAAGATGGCTTCACTGGAAATGTTAAACAGAAGTAGGGATAAAGTACATCCCTGCTTTAGTCTGCTGCGTATCTTGATTTTTTCCGTTATTTTTCTTTGAATTTTTGTGTTGGTACTCTGTTCCCAATATAAATTGCAAACTATCCTCACATTCCGCAAGTCGATGCTTTTTTTAATGAGGAAGTTTTTCATGTTTCACCTTATCGAACGCCTTTTCGAAGTCGATGAAACAGGCATACACATCCTGGTTCATATTTAAACAACGCTGGCAGAGGACATTGATCCCAAAAAGTCCATCGGGTTCCAATACCTTCTCGGAAACCAATATTGCTCTTCTTCAGATTTTTATAGAAATGTACATACTGCCCATGAGTGCAATGGTACCATAGTCTGTGCATTGTTTTGGGGATTAATAGAAAGCTGGATAACAACCATTGTTTGGGGATCATGTCGGTGTCATCGTCGCAGAGTGACATAACCCAACTTAGGTAGCAAGAACCTGAGCCCTCGGTAAGTCGATCGAATGTGTCTTTGTAAATAGAATTGACACATGCTGACATGCGAAAGGAAATAAGTATTGTTAAACAAATCATTTTCTACGTAATGGAATCTGTCAACATTTGGAGGATACACGTTTCAATTTAAACTGATTTAGCATTAGTTCAAAAAATGATACTGAAGTAGTCAGAGTTAAAGATAATATATTTTGAATCACTGTCGACATTTGAGAGCCAAGTATAAAATCATGTCCACCACTACTGAGTTGGTTTTCTTTAAAAAATGTTTTGTAATTGTTTGATTTATGAGTGCCTACAAGTTGTTCACTTTTTTTGATATATGTCCAATGTCCACACTTATCTAAATAAAATTCCATACAACGAATGTAAATACACAGACAGCTATTTAAACCTGTACCACACATGAGTAGTGAATTTGTAAGAATTTTTATTTTAAGTATGTTATATTTTATTATCATAAAGTAACCGTCATTGCCCCTTAAATAAGTGCTTGTCATAAAATAAAATGAAAACAGATAATATAATAAATCCAAACTAACTCAAATTTCGATTGTAACTACTTTAAAGTACAATAAATATCACAAACACATCATACAACGTCATTAATCGAACCGGTTATACTCGTATAATATATTTTCGTATAGCAGGTGTTTAGTAGTGACATAACATTCGAGCAAGTATGTGGCTCATTATTTTACTCGTCACATTGATCGTGTTCTGCTATTTCAAGGTCGTCAAAGTTTACAAGCATTGGAAAGATAAAGGCGTACCCTATATTAAACCATGGCCAATTTTTGGAAATTTTGCTTCTAATATTTTTGGTATGCGTTCTTTACCTGATCTGAATGAAGATTTTTACAATGTTTATCGTGACAAAAGGTGAGTTTATTGCGAGAACTTGATTATTGTTATCGTTTATTATTGATTCGGTTTCTATCAAGCTTTTGGAATATATATTTGTTATTACTATTCTATTAATAATAAAAAAAGGCATAACACGTAGTTATAGTAAACCTGTGTTCAATGCTACTTTAACATTGCGTAATAAATCCAAAGAGTGAACTCATAATACATTTCACACGGAATTGAAATAATACATTGTACTAATTCTTTCTTTCTTTTCCTTTTACCCTCTTATACCTTTACAGCTTGGGGGGGGGGGGGGGGGCACACCGAGCCGCAGAGCGGTCACCCATCGAAGTTCTCACCAGCCTGGCTCTTGTTCAACCTTAACTTTGTATATTTCAGTCAGTGGCGTAGCCAGGTAAGAACCTGGAAGGGCCTTTATTTTATTACAAATTCTAATCAAGTTATTATATGACCTCAAAATATATTGATATTATATCTTCACTTTAGTTAAACCTCCCCCCCCCCCATGAAAACATCCTGGCTACGCCACTGATTTCAGTATTACGTGCATTACCACTCTGCCGTACTGCCGGTCTACATTATACTAATTAAAAATGTACAAAAAATAAATTTAAATAAATCAAAGTAAACAAGGATCGGCAAGCCGGTAACTACGATTCGACATAAATATGACCGACTACAATAATTGGTGTGCCTCATCAGTACATTACCAATTTCATATATGTATTTCGAATTTCGTTTCCGACTTATCATTTTCTAGTGGAATTTTAATCTATTAAATACGACATATCAATAGTTCGTTTGGTCTTGCACATCGCTGATGAGTTAAATTGATTTTTTTTACGTAGGTGTTGGGCTGAGGGATTAATTAAACATAGGTAACTTTAAAGTTAACAAAATAATATGGGTCCTGTAGTTCATAATGATTGTTGGCAGTAAAATATTAAATCTTAAATCAATATGTCTTTTTTACATTTTAACTTGACTGGAAATTATTGATCCTATGCAGTTTTGGTACGTGCAATTTTCAAGTCCAGGTCATTGTCATGTTATCACAATCCCATATGTTAAAGATATAGATATTCCTTAAATCAAAGGATTTGTCTGATAAAATTTTCGGACTAGAAACGTCATATTTTAGTCGCGCATAACTTATGGCTTTAAATTAGGAAATAGTAATTTACGATGCAAGTAACGTTATGAAGCCTTTTACATTACGAGAGAAGGAGCGAGTTCTTTTTAATTCTCGAATAATGTAACCAGCAATAAACGTTACGTGTGCTGTAACACGGTTTATATCATCCTATAACATTTTTTTTCAAAAAATAAAAAATTATTTTCAATGACAGTTCATAAAGTGTGACGTAAATCTGCCATATTCTGCTGTTATCCAAGCGAATTAAGCTTTACAGCACTAGTGCTGTTAAAGGTATCTTAACACAACTCGTTGCTAAGGAGTTATTAGCATAATAACCTTATAGGATGATATGCACATTATTAATTTTATGTCCTACCGGTATGTTAGTTGACAATAATGACTCTATTTTGAGGTATGTTATATACAAAATAACGCCCTAGGGCTATTATTTTTTCATAATGCCCTAGGGCGTATTATGACCAATAAAAACCAGTAAAAACATTTTGTTTCCATGGATACAACTTTATTATGCGCCACTGTCACAGTGAAAATTAATGACAGCTCAGTTAATGTCAAAAATCTAAATTACAAAATAAATGTGAATTAGATAAGAAAACTGGTAGGACATAAAACGTTGAAGGCACCACGGGCATTATGAGCTAAGCGCCCGCGATTGTTTTACACCCCTCGGGCCAAAGGCCCTCGGGTTGTAAAGTAACAATCTTGGGCGCTTAGACTACCTTCAAATTGAAGTAATAGTCATTAGTACTTGTGAGTTAGTTTTATAATAAACAAGAACGGAAAGTTATTTATTTATACAACAAACGGCAAAGCAGTGCCAAGCTTCGATCTTTTATGTCCTTGTTTAAATTCCAGAAATTGCCTTTGAAAAATTGTGTGATATTTTAACAAAACTAAGCAACATGGTGTTCTGAAATAGTATTCTAACGTTTAACGGTTTAGAAATTAACAGTGTGTGAAGGGCTATTAGTGCTAATAGTGCTTAATGCTACATCACTTCGGCTTAAAAAGATCTTTTGTGACTGAACCCTACAATTTATGTTCCCATAATCTATACCCCCATATCCCATATCTATACCAATCTCATCGTCCATTTTGGACCCATTGGTGTACCATACACTCCAGGATCCAACTTTAATCCTCCTGATTTAATTTCTTCGCAGTTTTTAATATCCGCTTGTTGACAGCAGTCTAAATCGTATTCAACTGGCGTTGCATGAAGGTTTGTCCACGGACTCTAGATGAGTCATATTCACAATCCTTGATTGTCCAACTAAATCAACTGGTCTAAAAGATTTTGTTTACTGCAGCCGGAGTGCACTCATTCTAGCCTCTTTCCTGAGACACTAGTACAAGGGTATTAGGATCTACATCTAGATGCTGCTAGAAAGTCTAGCAGTATCTCCATTGCTGGTGTAGGACACGTGCTAGTAGCTTCTGTAATCCCTAAATAGTCTATGGAGCTCCTGCAGCTTGCCAACGGTTACAGATTGTTCAGTTTTTGTCCACCATACTAAAGAGACGTATGTGACAATAGGCTTGATAAGCATTTTGTATGACTAATAGATCATTTTTGGCTTTAAGTGCCACATATGTACTTCCAAAAAGCCGCTGGCATGTCCACATAGTCATTATTGCTTTTGTAAGAATATTGATAGTCCCCGGTTGGTTTTTGGTCGAGAGTAACGCCCAAATATTTTACTACACAGCTAAATTCTAGTTGGATTCCATTTTAAACGCGAGCTTTACCTTCCTTCGTTTTGTAAATGGAACAATAATAAATGTTGTTCATCCGAGCACCATTTGGTAATCATATTTAGGACTACTTGAATGGGGATAGAAACGATCAAGTCGTCCACATATCCTTGTATACACCATGCTTATCTAGTTTGTTTAAGAGATCATCCACAACCAAAGACCACAAAAGAGGCGATAGAATTCTATCCTGCAACCTCTAGTTGTTGTAACGGCTGTGTTTTAACTCCCAATACAAGCTTTACATACAGTTCTTCGGCTTTTTAGCATGGATTCTATCCATGTTGCGGTAGGAGCATTTATGCCTCTATTGTTCGTGACTCGTATAGATTCATAGTAGGTACTTTCAAAGGCATCCTCTATATCTATCAATACAGAAGGTCCATAGGATTTAGGTTTCTCCGGTGAGCGTTTACCCAATTACCAATTTAGGTATGTACCCGAATATGTAATTAGCTCTGAAGAGATTTGTTAATAACGAAATGATAACTTTGTTCCTATATTGGAGTAAGGCTGGAAAAATTCTACCTCCTCCTGGCGATTTAAAGGACTTCAAAGTATTTATTGTCCATTTAACTCTATTGGTGAAGATAGTTTTTGCCAACCTTTTGCCTAATCTAGCGGAGCGGTGAATGATGTTCACTACATCATGTTCGTTTCGACTATATGCTTTCCCTGGGTTCGTTTGAGAATTCTCCATCAGATCTTTTTAAGCAATCCGATTCCGTTTGGGTGATCTTTTGGAGACCTTCTGGAGGCGCATAGTTGGGCCTATTTCATTAATCCCTTCACAAAAGCTTCTCCAGGTTCTCTCTCACCAGTACTAACCTGCTTTAGATCTTCTCAGCATTTAATCGAGCTAGGCTATATTTTTACATACCTAGTAGTATTAATTTTCTCATGGGAATTTCAAAAGTATTCTCATTTAATATAATTATAAACTTAATCCTAAGATGCATTTTTTTGCTGATACGATTATTATGACTTCGCAGAAATTTGTATGAGATATCGACTTAGTATAAAATATATTTTTCAATTTCAAACTTTCGTAATCATTAAATAAATGTGGAGTAGTTCCAACTTTAACAAAGGTAGCAAAACTTAATTTCTATTGCTTTCCAATTTTTAGTTTAATTTACTGCTTGCATTCTGGTATGTTTTTTCAAAAACATTTGGTTATTTAAAGTATAAGCACGGCAGCTAATTTATTCAAAAGAATTCCATTAGAACTTAAAATAAGTGAAATCGATATTGAATTCTATTATTGTATTTTCAGGTACGTAGGCGTTTATCAGTTCGTACAACCTACATTAATATTACGAGATCCAGAGTTAATAAAGAAAATCACAGTAAAAGAATTTGATGTGTTTCCTAACCACAACGTTCTTGCAGTGGCAGATGAGAGTGACATATCCAGCAAGGCCCTTTTTAATTTGAGCAGTAAGTATTCTGTGCTTTACTAAGTGTCTTTAATTTAATCATTGGGAATATAGCTATATGTTTTTATGTTTATTTTTAGATATGGATGGTTGGCACGAATTGAGAGCTACTCTTAGTCCAACATTTACCAGCAGTAAAATGAGAAGTATGTACGTGCTGATGGAACAATGTGCGGACAGATTCACAACATATTTTGAAAAAAACGAAACTACCTCGACAGTTAATCTGAAAGATGTTTTTACAAGGTACACTAATGATGTTATTGGGACGGCGGCCTTTGGTGTCACCTGTGATTCGTTGGCGAATCCTGATAATGAATTTTATATTATGGGTAAAAAATTAACAGATTTTAGTGGACTGCGCTTTTTAACCTTCTTAGGCTTTTTTCTTTTTCCCAAAATAATGAAGGTAAATTTAATCGTTATGGGACTATCTAACAGATTGCTTATTAATATTACATTTTAGTTGTTTAATATTACTTTCTTTGGAAAGGAAGGTACCACATTTTTCCAAAATCTCATCAAAGAAACGTTAAAAATAAGAAAAGAACAGCATATTGTACGGCCCGATATGATTAATTTGCTTATGGAAGCCCAAGAAAATCGCTTAGGACATGAAAAGCAGAACGATATTATGGATACTGGTTTTGCTGTAGTTGAAGAATCTGAAATTGGAAAATCTGAAAAACACAAAAAAGCAAAGATATCAGACGATGACATAACAGCACAAGCTCTTGGTTTCTTTTTTGCTGGATTCGAAACATCTTCTAATCTACTATGTTTTATTGCGTACGAATTGGCGATAAATCCTGATATTCAGAAGAGGCTTCGCGAGGAAATCTTCTCGGCAACAAGAGAATCTGATGGAAAAGTAACTTACGAAATATTACTTGGAATGAAATATCTAGACAATGTTGTTACAGGTTAGTAAACTTTCAGAAAAAACGTAAATAAAAGCACCAAACACAGTCATTAGCTTTATAAGCTGAATTTTGAAAATTGAAGGTTTAAACAATTCTCAATGTAGTGATTAACGCCCTTCATTCATAAGCCAAAGATTTCCGTTTAAGTCTCAATCAGTGTTTATTTGTTTGTTTATTGGACGATATGTAGGGCTGCGGGTGCCAAAAATCTCAGTATATAGGAGAAGGGACCTCCACTCCTGGAGGGAATCTTTGTCGTGCTAAACATCGTGGGGGCACTGCACTTGAGCTCATCAGTTTATTGTGCCCCCTAGTATTTACATTCTACAGATTTGTTCCATTACCGAAGTCTAGAACATATCTGTAGGTATTTGCTACTTCTTCCACCCCAAAGCAACGCTGTTCCTAACATCAAGCATTCACACAGTATGTGCTCTGTAGTTTCTTCTTCCCCCTCTGCAGTTTGGATCATTGGAGACGCCTATTAATTGAACGTGCCTTCTGAGCTAGTAGCATACTGTGCCTGTGTTCTCTGCGTAGAAGCAGTCTCCTGCTCTGACTTTGGAGGGATTTCTCAGGAACATCCGCGATTGCCTTAGTCGCCGTTCTCACCTCCAGTATCTGCAGTGTTCTTCTCGTAATTGTTCTTTTACCAAATCCTTTACGATCACATATGCCAACCCGCATGTTGGTTCCGATTAGGGCGTTTCCTGCTGTCAGTTTTGCAAGCTGATCTACTTTTTCATTCTCTTCCATATTTTGGTGTCCTCGTACCACTTCAAAGTTATTTTGCTATGTTGTGCCAGTGCAGCCAGTGCTTGAAAGTATTCGAAAACTCCTGCCACAGCTTTTTAATGCACAATGGCTGTTCAACAATATATGTATATTTGTCGAATTTCGTAGCCTTTCTGTAGCATAATGTCTGCACAAGTAGTAATAGCAATTACTTCCGCTTGAAATATTGTAGCAAATCTATACAGGTTGATACTCGTACTTAAACATTCCCTAATAGTGTTAGCTTCATAAATTTTTTTTAACGTTTTTAATCGATCCGTACATAAGATGGAGGACAAGTGATTTTGCAGCTCCTTTCTTTTTTCCTCCATCCTTTGCTAAGGTATCTCAATCCTGAAAGGTTTTCTGAAGTCAAAGATAGTGTTGATTTAAACAGAGTAGATATTTAATTTAGCTTAGCCATTTACAGTTTCAAAGATTTCAGTATGGTCGCCTTTCCTTCAGGTATGCCTCCCGTATTCACTAATATTCTATCCATATGCTGCTAGAAGTGGCTGTGATTCCACTACTAATGGTAGTGGAGGTAAAATGCAATAGTGTTTCCATGGTTGCGGTTGGTGTAGTGGTTATCGCTCCTATTATTTTAGACATGCCAGTCTCTGTAACTTAGAAAAATTATTAGTAGCGTTCCTGGTTATGATTTTATGTCACCATACCACAGCCGCATAGGTTACTATGGGTAATATTTTAGTGTACACCCACAGCACCATTTTTAGTTAAAGTTGCCAGGTTTTCCCCATGATTCTTCTACATGCCCGTAGCGCTCTTGTAGTTTTTGTAACTGTTTTATCTGAGTGTGAGTTGAAGGTAAGCTTGGTATCAATGGTGACTACCAAATATTTTATCGACTTCAATGTCCCTACATCGTTAGAAGCTTCATACCCCGAAGGCTCCCTTTTCGTATGGATGAAGATGACCGACGTTTTATTTCGGTTGACCGTTAGTCCCTCTTTTACACACAAGCTTTTCACAGTTCTTAGGGCCTGGTGCATCAAGTTTGACACAGTATCCATCTCTAGATTTCTCAAGATGGTGAAGTCATCTGCATATCCTTGTACCCTTTTTGTTGAAATTCCCATAGGAGTTCATCGATCACCAGGTTCCACAGTAGAGGGCAGGTAGCTGTTGATAGCCGACATCCCCTTGTTGTCAACCTCAGAGTCGTAAGTATTTCCCTGTCTTTTACGATGGAGCAAATCCATCTGGTGGTGGTTCACTCCACGCCTTATTACAGCTCTTTCGATTGTTCCATAAGGGGTATTATTCAACGCGCCTTCTATGTCTAGAAAAATTCCTAGTGCAATTTAGATGCGAGTTGAAACAGTAGGCACCATATGTATGTCTGGCGTAATACCAGAGATTGAATCCCTCTGCATTTAGCAAAATTCCAAATGGGGTGTTAACGGCAGCAAGTGCCGGTTGAATATTTGATACCAACACTTTCCACCTAATAAAACCAAGGTTTTTAAATATCGTCATCAATCAGAGAAGAAAATGAACAATTAGTTAGTTAATAAATATTGCAGTCCTGTTAAAAATTTGGGTATACATGCCGCGCGCAATATAAACTTGGACATGGTTTTAAATTGATAGTCTTTGATTTATTATTTTTAGAGACCTTGAGGAAGTGGCCACCTGCAATATTTACTGACAGGAAATCTGTAAAACCTTTTACAATAAAATCAGAACGACCAGGGGAAAATACAGTTAATCTTGACGCTGGAACAATGTGTATAATTCCTATTTATAGTATCCACAGGGATCCGCTATACTACCCTAATCCTCAAAAATTTGATCCTGAAAGGTTTAATGAAGAAAATAAACATAATATAAAACCATTTACTTATCTTCCTTTTGGAACAGGACCAAGAAATTGTATTGGTAAGTCATAGTTTGATCGTTTCAACGAAAAGCCGATTGTAATAAATTTCCTTTGAATATTGTAAACCAATTTCGATAATTTAAATAAGAAATAAAATTGGCCTTGAAATCGGTAGTGTCAATTATTAAAATCCGTTTAGAAAGAAGAATGGAGATGATAATATTAAAGGGGTTAAAATTGATATGAAAAAAGGGGAGCTACGTTAACATCCTAGAGATTCTGATTCTGAATAGGTCCAACTACTAATTAACTGTTACTTTGTTTCAGGTTCTCGTTTTGCTCTTTTAGAAAGTAAATTATTAACCGTAAAAATACTTCAGAAGTTTGAAATTGTAACCGTGGATAAAACACCAATACCTATAAAGTACAACACACGTGATATAAATCTGCTTCCAAAGGGAGGTATTTGGGTGGGACTGAAGCCAAGAGGTATTACTACATAAGTAATTTTTATTTATATTAATATATTATTTTTTCACTACTAGTATTAGAAGATGTCATTATTGACCTTATTTTCGAGCCCAGAAGATGAATTTTTTATTATTGACTACTGGTTAATAATAAAAACAATTGCTATGCATTCAGGTGCCTATTTTAAATATGTTTTGCCCAAATGTCAATTGAAATTAACCTCTCCCCTTGTTTTCGAGCAAGGCTATTTGATTTTTGTGGATATTTAGAAATAAATATACGCATCTGTCATTTTATTTTTTATTTATGTAAAAATGATTAATTAAAAGGAATAAAGGTGCTAGTAGTGAAAAAAATAGTATATAAACCACGGTAGAGAAGACTTTTCTCAGCCTCACAACTTATTTCCCTCCATGCTTCGCATGTCGGGAAATAATACTGCTCGGCTGAGAAAAATGTCTTCTCTACCTTGGTCTATAATATACTATTTTTAATTTGTTGTTAAATTGTAACGAATTTAAAAGATTTTTCAATTTAATTGTTTGTTACTTAAAATAAAAAATATTTATTTTTATAGTTATGAATTTTTTAAACTATACAGTTTCTTTGAATTTTTTACTGAATATTTACATTGTATGGTTTCTTATTTCAGATGCCAAAAATTAGGTTGCAAAGCATATTGCTGCATAGCCTTGATTTACGAGTATTATACAGGGAATTTTTCTTTTTAGTATACATATCCCCTATGTATACTTTTATAATAAACGCAATATATAGGCAACCCACTATACACTATAAACGTCACGTGACGTGGTGCTTAAAGGTTATGTTTCATGTTTGTAAATAATTAGTGGAATATCAACATAATTTTAATTCAACGATTATTCTAAAACATAAAATATCAACAATACGAAACAGAAAGGAAAATAAAAACAGCAACAGTTAAAGACTAATTTTTTGAGATTAACTTAATTTGATGATTTTTGCCACAGCATGCTAATTTTTTAAATCATCAAATTAAGTTAATTTCAAAAAATTAGTCTTTAACTGTTGCTGTTTTTATTTTCCTTTCTGTTTTGCATTGTTGATATTTTATGTTTTAGAATAATCGTTGAATTAAAATTATTTTGATATTCCACTAATTTTGATTTATTTTTTATTTACAAACATGAAACATAACCTTTACGCACCACGTGACGTGACGTTTATAGTGTATGGTGGGTTGCCTATATATTGCGTTTATTATAAAAGTATACATAGGGGATATGTATACTAAAAAGAAAATTTCCCTGTATATAGTGGATTGTGTCTCATCTACCACTAATTTCAAATATATTGCAATGTAACTAGTTGCTATTACTACTACACAGGGTAATCTATGAAGAATACCATACCGAGTTTTTATAGTAAACCAATGTATTGAGACCATCCATTGCGGATACTTATAGTGGGTTGAATAATGAGTAATGTTGAGTAAAACAAAATGTCTTTCCCACTTGTTATATTGAATATTACAGTTGCATAAGCAGGTTTCGTCTCATAGAGACATTATCAAATGCTAAAATAATCTATCGTTACTAAAACTTAATCAGAGCTAAAGACTGTCGCAATCTTACCCTCAAAAATCATTACAACACTAGTGCTGTAATATATATAATGAAACTCATAGAGAATGTCTATTGGGACATTACTCAACATGCCAAGTAACTTATAGCATAGGCTCCTAGTTTAAGCACCGGTAGTCTTCAGAATGTCCGATTGCACAAAGTAAAGGAGATATAAAAAAGACTGTAAAAACAAACACTTAATCTTGAATTTAATTTCTATTATATTTTCCTTCAATTTTAATATAAACCAATACGTCCTTCTGTAAGGACAATTTTACTCGTTGTAATTACACAGCATTTCAAATCCTCTTGATCGATAATTGACTATTAGTGTAAACAATAGCTGTGGTCGTGATTTACTTGGTTCAACGTGCCTCTGACCACTGAGATAGCCCGGGTTGGATTCCCACGGCCACACATACGCCGAAAACACTCGATCGCTTCCCTCGGAATAAAATGACAAACTACCTATGTATTCTGCCTAGTAAGTCTTTTCTAGACTAGAACTGCAAGCACTTTCGTGATCCGGAGCCCACGTTAAGCTGTAGGTCCCCTATGTTTGTGTAGGCCACTTCACACGCAGACCACAGGCATATGTAGAAAAGACGGCAACGTCCTGGAGGGGTTTGCCACTCTAAAAAGAAAAAACAATAGATAGTCTAGAAAAGCATCATTGGTTCTTAATTTATGCTGCAAATATTCATGTCATTGTTGTTTAAATACTGCACTAAAGCATGGCGGTATGGATCAGTTCGTGTTATTTGACTACAAGTGACATGGACGATTCACTAACTCTAACTTCTACGCAATTTGTTTTCTTTGAGAAGTATGTGAATATACTTCCAAAACCTCTAAGCCCGCAATTTTGGCTCGCTCCCCAGTCCTTTACCCGGTATTTTTTAATTCAAGGTCAATTTTCCCGAAGCTGCTTTACTAAGCCTTTTAGAATTGTTTCACCGTGTATTCTTCTCTTAGGGCAACGCTGACGGTAGAGATGGGTTGTATCTTTGCGTGCTTCGCCATAAATCAGTTTTTCTTTCGTTTGAATACATCTTACATAACTTTTCACCACTTTCCACTAAATTGCGCATTTGGCAGAAGTAAACAAACAATTAAAATATGTCAAAAGGGTTTTAAAATAGCAAATTTTAATATGATTTTGTAATTGCTTTAGATAAATGTCAGTTGGGTTGTCTATCAGCATTTTAAATGAATGTGTCATATTTTTTGTGTATAAATATGTACTCGTATATACTTAACTAATCTCTATATTATTTTTTTTCCTGTCCTGAATACAGAGAACTGATTAAATTGGTTTTTAAAGAAAACAACCTCTGTAAATTTCGGGTACGGCGCACAAAATATTTTAATTAGAAAAGTGAAGTTGTAAATTCCAATCTATTTTATTACTTTTTCTCTTGATTATTCGAACAACCTTCGGAGATAAGAGCTACTAGCCTATAGGCATTTATAGACACCTAACCGGGTTAGTGATTTATTAATTAATAATTAGGTTGAATTTTGGCCTTCGTTTACTGCACGGAGCAAGATTAAGCACATCGTTACCCTACCCGTTAAGTGGGGTAATTTTAATTTCATTGTTTCGTGATTCATTTTTAAACATCAGATTGACATTTCGCCAATTTATAGTTTGAAAAATATATAGTGTGTGTTTCACTTAAGGGGCGAACATAGGAAAATAGCATAGGAAATCGTATATATGCAGATTTCTGCTCCCTGTTTGAGTTGATAGGATTGATAGTGATATCAATCGAAAGACAAAAAAAAGCGCTTAATTTGATACTACTTGAACTTGAATTTGTTGCTTTTTTAAGAAAAAAATAGCTTAAAAACTACAATCAATAATTTGCATTTTATTCGCAAAAAGCAGACCACCCATTATAATTTAATAGTGTTAATAGGAGGATATGGAAAAAATTAACATTCCAAAAAAATTGATGCGACTAACATAAATGACGTTGGAGAATTCAAAGGCCAGAGTCAAGTTGCCAGAGGGAATAGCTGATAACTTTGAAGTAAATAAAAGGGTACGTCAAGGAGAAGCTCTATCAACAATACTATTTAACATAACAATGGAAAACATAATAAGAAAGGTGGACCGTGAACCTTAGTAACAATATTATAAACAACACATCACTAGTATTAGCATATGCTGATGACCTTACTATAATAGCAAGAAGTAGAAAGACCATGGTGAAGACACTAGAAATAATTGAGAATGAAGCAGAAAAAAGAGGAACGAAGAAAAACTAAGTATATGTGGTGTCAAAGAAGAGAGGATAAAAAGCAGGATGTCAACCAGCGAAACACAAAAACACAAATTTGAATAGCTATCAACTTTCAAGTATCTAGGCACATACCTCAATAACATGAATAACAGATCTGATGACATAAGACAGAGAATTATAGTAGACTATAAACTGTACAACACTTACAAAAAACTATTAAAAGATAAAAACTTAAGCAAAAAAGCTATATTAAGAATATACATATAAAGGACTAATACGGCCGTCAGTGTCCTGTGCAGCGGAAGCTTTAAACGTTACAAAGAAAGAAGAAGGACAGTTGAGGGTTTTCGAAAGAAAAATAATGATAATTATATTGGGACCCAAAAAGATAGGGGAACATGAGTATAGAAGACTGATGAATTTTGAAATATTGCAAGAAAACCATAGTTAAATTTAAAAAGTCTCAACGATTAAGATGGTTTCGACATATAACACGGACAGGAAAGATGATAAAACGAATGACTCACTGGAAACGACCCGAAACACGTCCTAGAGGAAGAACAAGAAAAATATGGAAAGATGAAGACATAAATAATATGGGAATTGGAGGGATGAAATAATGGACAGACCACAATAGAGGCGCGTTGTAGCTGCTGCCGAACTACATGAAAAGCTGTAGGCAATTATGGGGAAATAGGAAGTAATCCACCCTACGGAATAGATTTGAAGAGCCCTTTTAGGGCGGCTAAGACTCTACTATGAAGTTGAATGACTATTATTATTATTAGCAACTTTCCTTAATGAAAACTAATTTGATATTGTTAACTAATGGTGAACTACCAAGTTTATCCTACCATTTTCAGATAGGCATGGACGTGTTACACTTAATATCCATTAAAATTAAATGACTTCGCTCTGTGTTAAAAACTTAAATAGTAGAAACAGATTTAAGGAGATACAATATGGAAATAAATTGGAAGAGAAGTGGTTCCTAACTAACAATGGAAACCTGATATTTTACTCAGGATACGAAAATCAAAGTATAAACGGGGTAGCACTAAACTTCAAAAGCTTGAAAATACATTATGGCATAAACGCAGTGAGTGATAGGATAATAACTATTAAGCTGAATTCAAAACCCGTCCTAATAAATATCTTACAAGTATACGCCCCAACTAGTGAATCCACTGAAGAAGATAGCGATGAATTCTATGGAATGCTGACCCAACAACTTTTAAAAATACCCAATAGAGAATTAGTTATTTAGGCAACTTTAATGTCAAGGTGGGAGAAACTCGAAATGATGACCATCATCTATCAGTAGTTGGGGAATATGGACTGGGCAACACAAACAACAAAGGAGAAAAATCAATAAACTCCTGTATAGAAAACAATCTAACTACTCGTACAACCAGCAGAGTATATAAACATCATTTAAGACGCCTGTACACATGGGAATTCCCAAATGGCGAACATCGGAATCAAACAGACTGCATCATAATAAGAGCAAGGTGGAGGGCTTCAGTCAGAAACGCCAAAGCTTATCTTGAGGCAGAATGTAATAGTGACCATACACTTCTGACAGGGTGTTCTTAACAAAGCTAAAAGCACCCCGAATATATCAGCCGCTCGGAAAGTGACGGTTGAAAATGAACATAAATTCCAACGTCTTTTAGCCCAGAAAATCAGTAGGAATCCAAAAATGCAGTCAAATGAAGAATCTGCCTAGAACATATGGATGGCACTCAAAACTACCGTCAAGAAAACCGCAAAAGAAAACAACCATAATCAAAGATCAGTGAAAAAGAAACACTGGATGAAAGACACTACCATCGACAAAATAGAAGAAAGACCTCTTTCAGGCTTTAAAGACGTTATGCACCTCGTACATGGACTATCCATAACCAGGATGGAAACAGAATAACTGACATCAACGAAATAATAGAAGTATGGAGGAAATACTGCGGTAATGTTTTTAACAGCGATGAACCCAGGAATTAAATTGTTGAATTCTCTAATCAAGAACTTCTGATAGGTACTGAAGGAGGGAGTAGAACAAGTCATAAAAATACCAAAACTTAATAAATCCCCTGATACTGATGGAATAACTGCAGAAGTCATATAAGCCGCAGGTGAAACGGGAATTATTGATTCTATACACAAACAGGTCTGGGAACACGAGAGATGGCCTGATGACTGAATAAAATCTACATTCGTACCAATTCACAAGAAATGCTCCAACGAAAAATGTGAAAACTATCGCCATATTACCTCGACATCCCATGAAAGCAAGATACTCCTACACATCATAAATGAAAAACTAAAAGCTTACTTATCATGACAAATCCTATGAGAGTAAAAGTCATAAAGGGCAGGGGAATATGGGAACAAATACTAAGCATCAAGCAAATCATTGAAACTACACGAAAATTCAATAAGTCAGTCTACATTTGCTTTGTCGATTACCAGAAGGCTTTGGACGGCATTAAATGGAATGAGCTATGGAGAATACTTATAAAAATGGGAGTACCGCTCCACCTCATTGCACCAATCCAACAACTACACTATGGAAGCATTGCGGCCGTACAAATAGAAGATCGGCTCTTAAACCCTCTCAGATAAATAAGGGAGACAGTTCTCTTCAATACATTCGGGGAATATATAATGCGAAGAACTCTTGAGAACTGAGACAAAGGATTTACCATCAGCGGACACAAAATAAACAATCTAAGATATGCTGATGACACCGCCCTATTTGCAAGTAACGCAGAAGGACTAGAAGAACTCCTTGGTAGACTAGAACAGGTAAGTCGCAAACAACAATGTACCGGACATTGTACAAATAGGAAGATGCGAAGTAGTAAATCAGTTCGAATTGCTTAGGGGCCTTCATCACCAACGAAGTAAACGGCTCCATGGAAATTAGAAGAAGATGTGAAAGGGCCAGATATGCAACGAATCTGAAAGGACAATGACATTACAATGAACACCAAAAGGGTGCTTATAAAAACCCTCATATTCCCGCTTATGCTATACGAGTTGTGGACATTAAAAAAAATAATGCCTTTGAAATGTGGGCCTGGAGAAGGATCATCTGAATACCACCGATAATATGAAAGACTAATGTCTCGATTGTCCAAGAAATTAGAGCCACAGCGCTTGCCAGATATGTAAATCAACGCATACCTACTGAAGTTCTTTGGACACATTACTCGACAAAACAAGGAAGGCTTGGAAAGAAGAATCATACATAAAAAAATAGAAGGAACTAGGTCTCGCGGGCGATCACCGAGTAGATGGATAGATCAAGTCAAGAACGCCACTAACAGTACGGTTCATCAAACTGCAAGAAACGCAAGAAACAAAGAAAGATTGCGAGAAATAGTTCACAGAATAGGAAAAAAAAATGATTGAAGAAACGAAGAAGAAGAAGTAGACGTGTTGTTTGAATTTCCTTTTTTTTTACTTTGTTGTTTTACCTTGAAGGGATTATTTTTGATGGCAGTTTTCGTTTTACAATGGGCGGTTTGTGCAACCAAATTTCCATTCCCATTTTCACGGTTGCATCGCTTCTAATTCATATATTTAACAGGCTCGTTGTTTAACTGACCGTTGAAATCTCCTTGTAGAATGGATGCGTTTTTATTTTTAGCATGCAAATAAATCCAGTTGCAAATGATTTTTTTTAGAAAAACGAGTGCGGCAATCTAAATTAAATTTAATAAATTGCTTTCAAAACGCAATTTATTATTTGACAATTAAAATTGGCAGTTTTAAACATAGCAATTCGTGTTGCACGTTATGTTCTTTATAACGTTAGCGGGTTCGTCAGCTGGCTGCCCGTTGAAGTTTCTTGGTATAATTGACATTTTGACTTGTATGCTTGAACTCGATTTTAAACCGCATTATAACTCAATTAATATGCAGTGACCGGCAAAAACTTCGCAACATTTGGGAAATTTTTTTATTATTAGGGTATCTAAGACATTAATATAACGGATGGGAATGCATTGAATTGGGCATCCTTAACGTTTAGCAACTTTTCTTAATGAAAAATAATTTAATATTATTGTTAACGGAATAGCCGAATACTAAGTTTACCCACCATTCTGAGGTAGGTGTTTGCATTTTCTTTTTCGCCTTTAAAGGAATATTTTTGATGGCGTTTTCGTTTTACAGTGGGCAGTTTGTGCGCCCAAATTTCCCTTTTCACGATTGCGTCGCTTCTAATTTAGATATTTAACAGGTTCGTCGTTTAACTGCCTGTTGAAATCTCCATGTAGAATGGATGTTTTTGATGCGTTTCTATTTTTAGCATTGTTATATGTTTTACACCAGTTTAAAACATATTTTTGTGCAGCCGGACGCGAAGTGGTCATTTCGCGTACGCAATACAGGACGCGAAATGCGATTTCGAGGCCTGTACTGCGTTACCCTTAGTAACGGCCGCGAAACGCGTTTTATTTATGTTGTTTCCATAGAAACATTGTGACGTGAAAGCCGACTCTATTTACATTCATCTATGATAAAAATTTGTAATTATGTATTTTTTACAGCTGCACAAAAAATGTTGTGTATACTTCGTCCGCGAAATTTTTTAGCGCCCTCGAGATTGTCCTGCCTCGGCCGCAAGCGGCCTCGGCGACAATTTTTCTCTCGGTACACTAAAATGGAATTTCGCGGCCTTAGTATACAAATAACTATTATTAAGATCCCATTTCAATTATTAGTTATTTATGTACCAAGAGTCGTAGGTGCAGTTTTTTGGGCGAGAATGCAATTTGCAACGCCAAGGCCCGAAGGGCCGAGGTGTTGCAAGCATTCGAGACCAAAAATTGCACTGTACGACTCGAGGTGCATATGAGATTTTTCGTCAAACCTTATATATCATTTTAAAATAAATAAAATTAAGTATTTTTCATTTATAATGCATATCTGTCATACCAATAATTAATAAAGGTTGCTGTGATTTAGATTAAGTATCCTTGACAACAAAAGAAAATAAAACATATTTATTTCAAAAAAATTTCAAACGCGTGTGTCAGTTGAATTTGTGCACAATTTGTGATTCTAAAAACATGTCTCAAGAAATAGAAGAGGCTGCAAATGCAGCATCCCACAATTTATTACCGGTTAAATCGTAACAACGGTATATGGAAACATATAACATTTTCAAAAATTGGTGCCATGAGAAGAAATCAGATGTGATTACAGAAAAAGTGCTGCTGGCGTATTTCTTAAATAGATCTACAAAATTAAAATCTCCAAGCAGTTTATGGAGCGAATACTCAATGTTAAAAAGTACCATTTTTATCAATGACAATGAAGATATTTCCAAATATCCAAAACTAAAAGCGTTTTTAAAGCGTAAAAATGATGGATATAAACCCAAAAAGAGTAGTATATTTAGTCGAGACGATATGAACAAATTCCTTATTGAAGCGCCTGACATTACACATTTGTTAATGAAGGTACAGTAACAGATTATTTCATTTAACTCAGTTATTAAGATATTTATCTGTTCTAGGTCGTTATGATAATGGGAATTTCTGGGGCCTGTAGAAAAGACGAATTATGTAAGATGACAACTGATAATGTTGAAGATAAAAATTCTGTAATAATAGTAACAATATCAGATACTAAAAATGGAGTGCAACGTACTTTTACGATCATTAACCGAGAAGAACAGCGCATAAATTTTGTTGATTTAATTAGGAAATATATAAGTTGCAGGCCAAGAAATAGTGAAAATCCGCGATTTTTTCTGAAATATTGTTCAGGAAAATGTGTGAATCAACCAGTAGGTAAAAACACATTTGCAAAAATTCCTGCTCTAATAGCAGAATTTTTAAAACTGAAAAATCCTGAAACTTATACTGGGCACACGTTTAGAAGAACGTCAGCAACTTTTTTGGCTGATACGGGAATTGACATTCTTGGCTTAAAGAGGCACGGTGGCTGGAAATCCACAACAGTGGCAGAAAGTTATGTTGCAGATTCAATGACAAATAAATTAGAAATTGCCAGTAGAATTTTATATAATCAGAATAAGTATGAAGAATCTGCATCCACATCTTCAACTTCAGTCATGCAATTCAATAATGAAGACGAAATGAAAGATAGCCGCGTAATTGTTCCTAGCACCAAAGAAAATCAAGAACATAGGTATACAAATTGAAAATGTTGATATTACCGAAAACATAAACTTAGATTCAAAAAAGGAACTTAATTCTCTTGTTCAATTAAGTTTCTAACTGTTCTAATTGTTCATTTACATTTAATATAAATAAGTTGTAATTAATGTAACGTAGATAAAATGTTTGTAAATAAAGGTGTTTTGTAGACAATTTACTTTTTTGCCCTAGGAACTTAATGAAGAATATTACAACCCGCTACCCATGGTAACCAGTAGTTGAATGTAAACTGTCACTTACCGTCAACAAAACAATGACACAATGACATATTTTCGTAGTAGGTTTGACGAAAATTTATTTACTTAATAATATTTTACATTAGTTACTAACACGATCCATGACAACCCTATTATTTTATTTCAATACCTACTTTACAACATCTCCCTTCCTAAGTTACATGACATACTCTCTAAATTTATTGGGTAGCCTGATTTGTCTTTTTGGAATATTAAATTCAACACAAGGTATCTTAACTCTCCTAGGTAGGCTAGATTTTGCACGTCGCCTGCGTGACGTCACAAGTGGAAAGCACCTCGTTCAGCCGTTGTATCGTTTGTCGGAAATCAAAGATAATCAAGTCTACTTTTATATTGTTTTTGGTCAAATTAATACTAACTTTGGAAAATTTGAATACAATAATAGTCCAGTCAATAAAGCGGAAAAATCGTCAAAACTTCTAAACCCGCAAAAACAGAACCGATTTTGATGAATTTTTTTTTAAAACGTTTGTTATACTAAATTATTCAAAATCAGAAACATTTCAGCTGGCGCTATCAATTATTTATATTGTTTAAATAATTTTTAAAAAAATTTTTACAATTTTTTTTTCGATGAAATTTTAAGAAAGTATAAGTGATTAATTTTGAAAATTTAGTTTAAAAAATAATTTTTGAATTAAAAAGTTTCAAAATTTCCATTGAAAAATGTTAATTATTCAATCATTCGGATGCAAGAATTGAATTCCAAATTTGAAATTTTTGAAAAAACTTTGTGTAATTTGTGTATCTGCACTCTCTTGTTCTTTGCAAATGCAATAACAATTAACTGTAGAGTCTACAGTATCTTGTTGTTGTTCCTGTAACATATAAAAGAATTTTGGAAGATGTTTTTAACACGTATGATTTTAAATATGAGGATCAAATTCAAAGGGAAATAGCTGTAAGACAGGAAATATATTTCTAATAATTTAAAAAGATTTTATTACATCCAAAGAATAATTTAACACAAATTGTTTTTACAAATAATCTTAACGACGAGCATGACGCGCGCAAAATTCAGTGAAAAAAGTACTGTAGAATTAAAAATATTACACTTAAAGGGCTAAAATTTTTAGAATCGTTAGATCAATACGTCCCAAATAAGCAATCAAAATTTAGTTAAGATTGAGTAATTATTTATTAAACGGGAAACATTTTTTAACTTATATGCAACGCAAGCGATTTTGCTGTAATGATCAAAATTACAAAAAAATGTGATTTTACAGCATATAAATGTATCATAATAACTGTAATAATGTAATATAAATGTAACATAATAATAAGAATAATAACCCGATTCTTCAAAATGCATAAACAAACTTAAACGCAAATATAATCCAATTATTTTCAATACAAACCAAGAATAAATGACATATAATTACTTTTTCCATGGTATTTTTACTTGTCTCTTTGCACTTTTTTCTAAATTTTAATCAATAATTAAGTTCTCTTCAACAATTTTCACTAATATTTTCAATATTTAGTGTTCAAAAGTTATTTTAACAGATTAATAACCTCAAAACTCACGCGTTCACTCCGAAAATCATGGTGAAACATCAGGAGTTTGACTTTGAATTCCTCTACCTGTGATGCAAAAGGTCGATTTCTTGTGCGTGTTTACATATTCTTACAAAAGTATTGATTTTTTTAGTTGACAATATACATATGTCTATATATTTGTATATTATCTTCTTGCATCCGACTGATTGAATATTAACATTTTTAAATGGAAATTATTTATTATACTAAATTTTCAAAATTAGTCACTTCTAGTTAAAATTCCATCGAAGAAAAAAATTTTTTAATAATTTTTTTTTTTTAATTGTTTAAACAATATAAATACTTGATAGCGCCAGCTGAAATGTTTCTGATTTTGAATAATTTAATATAACAAACAATTTAAAAAAAAAATCATCAAAATCGGTTCTGTTTTAGTGGGTTTAGAAGTAAAAACCTTCATTGACTCGACTATAAGGGCTGTAGATGTGTGAATCGCCTACTGTTACCTCCCTATAAATAAATTTACCTTTCTGTTCTTCTCGAACCTTTTGTACAGCAAATTACTACGAAAATATTAAACTCTACCTATTTCACTCTAAACAACCAAAACGGCGTTTATCGGCACGTTGTTTCTCTAAGAAACTTTCTGACCGAATGATGACAGATGACAGATTCCACTTGTGACGTAGCCGTACCTCCCCTCCGACCGCACGCGTCCCTCGCCCTGCTTCTCATTACCCCAGTAAGCTAGCCCAAGGTATCTTAACTCTCCTAGGTAGGCTAGATTTTGCACGTCGCCTGCGTGACGTCACAAGTGGAAAGCACCCCGTTCAGCCGTTGTATCGTTTGTCGGAAATCAAAGATAATCAAGTCTACTTTTATATTGTTTTTGGTCAAATTAATGATAACTTTGGAAAATTTGAATACAATAAGGGCTGTAGATGTGTGAATCGCCTACTGTTACCTCCCTATAAATAAATTTACCTTTCTGTTTTTCTCGAACCTTTTGTACAGCAAATTACTACGAAAATATTAAACTCTACCTATTTCACTCTAAACAACCAAAACGGCGTTTATCGGCACGTTGTTTCTCTAAGAAACTTTCTGACCGAATGATGACAGATGACAGATTCCACTTGTGACGTAGCCGTACCTCCCCTCCGACCGCACGCGTCCCTCGCCCCGCTTCTCATTACCCCAGTAAGCTAGCCTACCTAGGAGAGTTAAGATACCTTGAGCTAGCCTACCTAGGAGAGTTAAGATACCTTGATTCAACAGGCTGCTCAGTAGTTGCTACATTATTCAATGTTTTATGATTTTCTAAACTTTTCTTTGCTGCATTAAATTTACTAATACTAGATGCTTTATTTTCAAGATTCTGATCCAATGCACAAATATTACCTTTAAATTATAAATTATTTCTGTAGACGTTTTGTTTTTAAGTGGTAAGATCATCTTGTACTTCATCTTTAATATAAAATATTGACAACATGTCTGAAATAAATATGTACTACCTGCTTTCCTATTCCTGGCAAATAACTAACTTTAAGGTTGTAAATTAACAGCTTAATCTTCATTCATTGTAACCTACTAGAAAGACTTGCGAAAGCCCTTTGTTAATAATATTTACCAATAATTTATGGTCTGTAATTACAGTTGTTTGCCTGCCAGAAATAAAGTGTTGAAGCTTTTTGGTTGCAAAGACTATCGTGAGCAATTCTTTTTCTATTTGAGCATACCTAACTCTTTTCTGCATCTGTCATTGCTCTGGATGCATAATACACAGGTTTACCTTCCTGTAATAAGCATGCTCCTAGTACATTCTTAGATGCGTCTGCCTGAATTATAATTTCTTGATCTGGATTAAAGTTTCCTAAAACTGGTGCATTGCTTGCTACCTCTCTTATTTTATTAAATTGGCTTGCACTTTAACCCACTGAAATTTATTATCCTTTTTAAGAAGCTCTCTAAGAGGAGAAGTTAAATCAGCTAAATTTGGGATAAATTTTCTTAAATAATTAATCATACCAAGTACAGATTGTAATTGCTTTTTGTTAACTGATTCTGCCATATTCTTAATGGATTTAACTCTATCCTCATCAGGGCTCATTCCTTGTTCTGTAAACACATGACCTAGGTAGTTAACTTTTTTAACCTTATACTGCAGCTTATAAGGTAGCACTATAGGCCTTGGAGGCCTTTGGCTTGTTGCGCGATGTTGGTCCACTTTTTTCTGTCTTTTGCACTTTATTTCCACTCACGAATATTTAACTGCTTTAAGTCTTTTTGCCCTTCACTTTTCCATTGTGCTCTTGGTCTTCCTTTTCGCTGTCTTCCTCCCACTCTACTGCAGCTTATCTTTAGTAAATTTTATATTTAGCTGTCTTGCCCTTTCAATAACTTTATTAAGAATTTCACCATGCTCTATTTCATCCTGTCCTGCAAAATTAATAAATCACTGAGTAAAGTAAACTATGGCACCAAACATTTTCTTTTTAAAAACATTCTTGGGCATTTGTAACTCCAAATGATAAACCACAAAAATTATAATAACCAAAAATTGTACTCATTATACATAGTTCAGTTGATTCATTATCAAGTTTTACTTGATAGTAGCCATCCTTTAAATCTAACATACACTTTATTTAAATTTTGTGGATCACGACACAAACGAAGCTATCCATTAGGTTTTTCTACTATGACTAAATTGCTTACCCAATCTGAAGCATTATTAATTTTGGTAATCAATCCCTTCTGCTCTAACAAATCTAAACTATTCTTTATTCTTTGTTACAAGACACCTGTAATCCTTCTTGTAGGACTTGCGATTGGTTCAGCGTCTTTCTTTAGTGAAATGTGGCATTCATTTGGAAACTCTCCTAAACCACTATAAACATTTCAATAAACTTCTTTTTATCATCTACATTACCTACGAGTACTTGGTTTACCCTTTTAATATTAAACCTATGTCTTTACATAATTTTAAACCTAATAATGGCGTTAGTTTCAGCTTAACAATAACAAACTTGCGTGGTTTAATTTTAAAACCTCCATGCTTCAAGAACAATTGCTGTTTTTTTGATGCCCATTGGTTACCGCTAAACCCTTAAATACATGATTCGGAATTATATTTACTTCTGACCCTGTACTTATCTAATTTAAATTCTACCATTTTATTATTATTTACCAATAGTTTTTCTTTCCAAACATCAATGGAATCTACAAAATTAATATTTTGGACGTTCCTTACTTGTTTTGCTATTACACTATTTCTTTGAAACTCTTCTTCTTCTTCTTCCTCTTCTTGTTCACATTCCTTCTGATTGATCTCTTTCACGCTACGTCTTCTTCTACATGCACATGCAAAGCATACCACCACATGTAAAGCTCTTCTTATCATATGGTGGGCATTCTCTGAGTTTATGCTGCTTCAGGCAATTCAAATATTCTTTCCAAGCTGGAGACTCACCACAGTGTTTAATGAAGTTTTAAATATCTTTAAACATAGCTTGCCAAAACATAACATTTTTTACCCTGCTTTTGGTTTTAATTATGCCAAAATGCCCTTCGTGTAATAATTTCAAACCTTCTTTTCAATCTGAAGACTCATCACTATCCCTTCTAACTTCCACTTTTGGATTTTCTTCTCTTAAAATCTCATTTTTCTTCTTTATTACAATGTCAACTGGTCTCTCTTTAATGGTTTTCAGCTGCACTCTTGTAATATCTGCTGTGCGACACATGTCAACTGCCTTTAGTAAATCTAAATTTTTCATCTTTATTCAATTTTCTTCTAACTGTCATTAATCCGCAGTACAATTCTGTCTCTCTTCATATTTTCTCTCTGCTCTCCAAATTCACAATTGACAAATTTGTAATATTATCAAAAATTAGTCAAATTCCTCCCATTCTTGCCTGCTACTACTGTAAAAACATTCTTCTTTGTATTTGTGTAGGTAGACTTCTCAGATTCATCTATTACTGTCGTATAATCCTTTTTCTGATCTTAGGTTAGCTTGAAATTGTTGTAAACCTACACAACATCTTCCCCAAGAAAATTTAATAATACTGCAACTCTAACTTCATCCGGTTTACTTAACCAGTTTGCTGCTTTTATGTAGATTTCAAAGTTTTGTTTGAATCTTCTGCAATATTATCAGTGAACAACAAGGGTGGTGGGAGCCTCAAATTTTCCATTTTACTGCTTCTAGTATGTGCTTTTTTAAACACTCTAAACTCACTTCTTTTATATACTGTGCAAATTTTGTTACTACGAACATAGCATGACCAATTTACAAATGCCGAAAATTTGTCGTTGACAGTTAACGAATTTTTGTCAAGATATTAGAGAGTTTTTGCATATCGTACGATAAGTATCCGTTAACGCTAACGTTTACGTCTGTATAGCTGTAAAATACGACGTTGCTAAGCAACTCCGACGTTAGCGTATACGTCTTGTAAAAAAACGCTATGCAAAAACTCCCTATTAATTTACAAAAATTACATCGGGCTTGGCGTCTTTTTGGGTAAGTATACGTAAATTGGCCTATTGGTCCAGTAAACGAAGGATTTTACCCTACAAAAGGACGGGTAGTTTTGAATTTTTGTTATGTTGTATAGGATGGTTGGTTAGTGAAAAATCCATATTTCCACAATTCCCCCACCTCCGCTCCCTCCGCCATCGTGTGGAAACCACCGAAAATCGGCACATATTTCAGTTTCTTGCCCATAACTTCTTTATAGTGAATTTTAGCGCAAAAAGAGTTATTTACCCACTTGTGGAGAACACAATTTCCTACAAATTTTTTATTTGAAGTTTTTTTGTACGATTAATCTCAACGGAGCTATGAAGTTTCCAAGAAAGGCTAAAATTGCGTACTTTGCAAAATTTTGAGTTTGTTTCCACTTTACATCGCAATAACTCCGTAACACTTAATTTTAGCGTGAAAGCCCTTTTAATCCATCTTGTAGAGAATTTAATTACCTACAAAATCTATGTATCAATTTTTTTTACGACCAATGCAACAGAGTGGGGATAAATTTACAAAAAAAAAAACGAAAAAGGGGATTTTTTCAAGTTTAGTGCAGCAACTGTCTTTGGTTCATTATTTCTAATAATAAAAGTATTACCTTTCATTTCAAACAGAATAATCTGTATACATAGATGCAAAATGAATGTAATTATGTGTTGGCGAACGTTAGTGAAGTCTCGTGGGACTACTAGAAAAAACTTTTTAAAAAACAGCACTTCCTTCTTTTAGGCTGATATAACTAAGCCAATTAGAGGCCATAGAATTGTTGACAATAACGGTTTGTATAGTTTCAGACAGTTTCTAAATGAAATCGACTGGGAGCGCATATACAACTCGCATACGAATAAGAATTTGCATGCACGTGCCCAATATCTAACAGACGCATTGAATTCAATTGCAAATAAATGTTTCGCGGTAAGAAAAACTGTAGTTGGAAGTAAGCCACCTGTGTCTTGGTTTAATGATAACCTCAGACAAATAAGAGATATGATGACAGCAGCAAAAATAAAGGCAGATGTAACTAAAGAACCTACTGCTTCAAATGTATATAAAGTAATTCGGAGCTTTTACAGGGCAGCTTTGACTAAAACTAAAAAAGAAGCATACAATAATTATTATATTTACAATTCTCAGAATAAATCAAAAAATTGCCAGAACTTAATAAATTATGAAAGAAAAAATTCAAACTCAAATTTAAATAATATAACACTGTCACATAACGAACTAAACGAATATTTTACTCAAATAGGCAAAAAAATAATAGATTCGATACCTAATGCCATTAATATAGTAGACCGGAATAGAAATGGTGTATTTCCGCCAATAAATTCATTTTTTCTAGAGCCAGTAACCCTTGAGGCACTTTCTACCGTAACTAGTCGCCTCTCAAAATCAAATAGCGCTGACTACAGCAACCTTAATAGTAAAATTATTAACACGTCGGTGGACATTATAGGACCATACTTAACGGCTCTCATAAATGACTGCTTTACCATGGGCATTTTTCCAGATGCATTAAAAATTAGTAGGGTAGTACCTATTTACAAAAAAGGTGACAGTGATGATGCTGGTAACTACCGTCCCATTTCCACTATACCTACTTTAGATAAAATCATAGAAAAATTTTGAAAATTTTGAGTTTACACAGTTTTAACGCTCTCAATTGACTATATTTTTGCCACTGATTATCTAATTTAAGCTCCGGAAAACATAAAAAATAACGCATAAGATGAATCGAGTTTAGGAGTCTGGCACAACACCTCACTTTGTTTTTTCCTCTTCTCTTCTGCAATTTTTTTATACTGAGTTCCACTGAGTTGTTTACGACCATCCATGATCACGTCCAGCAAAAAATAAACTTAACATTAACACACAACAAGAAATAGAAATAGTTGATTATCGTAGCGACGTAGCAGTACAGTTTCGAATGCGTTAAGCAATGCAATACTGTTGGACGTGTTGAAGGTGGGGGGGGGGGGTGTTTGGTATAGACGGCGGCAAGCACATCTGGTGTATGGACGTTCTGGCGGTCGGTGCCGGTGTTATTATTAGTTGACGTATACGTACAGTACGAGTACGATCCATTACGATTACGCAGTACGGTTTGACTACCGTTCTCAACGAGCTGGACGGCTGACCGTTCCAACCGGTAGACGATTGTTTTTTATTTATTACTCTTGCCAGAATTGGTTTAATCCTTAATTATTGTTAGACCACAGTGCATCACACAAAAACTACAACAGGTATTTGCAAAGCATTTTTCGTTTCTTCAAAATATGCCGCCCCCTAAAATTTGCCGCCGTGGACACGTGCCCCCCTGACCCCCCATAGTTTCGGCGCTGCACATCCCGATACCTCTTGGACCTCAGTACAGAAAGAGAAAACGCATCTACTATTCAACCTCTGTCAAAGTCAAAATATGAAAAAATATTATTAGTTAAAAACTATCTTTATGTTATAATAAGCTGAGAAACTTGCAATATAGGTGGCAGCTAATAAATGTATTTTTGCACAGTCGCCTCTAAAGTTGACGTTTTACAAATTCTAAACAGTTGCAAAAGTCGACGTTTACAAAACGACTGCCGTAACTAACACGTAAAGATGGTATCGAACGCATAATGAACTTTCATGATGTGCATCCTCAGTCGCGGCCAATCCGATGTCACGTACTGGCAAATGTTTTTTCTTTTATTCTTTACTTGTCACATTAAATACCTACGTACGAATGTTGTACGAAATAATAAAATAAGCATAAAAACTGTTTTCGGTTTATTGAAATGAATTACTACAATATGGAAAACGAAATTAATAGTTCCGAAAAAGATGAAATGAATTATTACAATATGGAAAACGAAATTAATAAATTCTCGAATAAAAAATTTTTAAATTTGGGTATAATCTACTATTTGAATTTATACTGCGTCTGTGCAAAAAATAATGTATGCAACACGTGTGTAAATAAGTTTTATGGCATTCGTTCGGATTTTTTCGTGATTCGACTTCGTCTCATCACGAAACTCCCGAACTCATGCGATGAAACTTAATTTTACACACTTGATACATAAATAACTATTATTTTCACTTTCATTAGCATTAACAATTTCAAATTTCACGCCCTTTTTGCTGAGTGCCGCATGTTTTTAGGTTTCACTATTAGACTTCCATCTCACTCTTTCACAAATTCGACGTGCATATCGTGGGCCATGAGATATCGGGATACGTTTACTTTACAACAACCATGAAATTAGATTCAGTTGTAACTGGGTTTTTGCAGAAAAATCAAGCGGCATACTGAATTAATAGTAATTTACGATACAAGTAACGTTATGAAACCGTTTACATTACGAGACAAAAGTTTGAAAGAACGAGCGACGAAGGAGCCAGGGCCATATTTCTAATAAGGCTAAGTAGGCTGCAGCCTAGGGCGGCAAAATTTTGGGGGCGGCAAATTTTTGGGGGTGGCATATTTTTATAGCAGTTTATTTGTAAGTCATAATTAATGGTGAATACGATTTGGGGCTTGGGAATTAGGGAATAAGGATAAATAAAAAAATCGGTTACAAGTTTCAAGACATTAACATAGGTAGTTTTGGTTATAAAAAAAAAGAATATTTGCCCATACGCTTGAGGTTTATTTTGTATTAGTTTTGTTTACGTAGGTATCTACTTCGGGGGAGGGTGTGTGGGTGATCGGTACAGGGGGTGTCAGTGGGGGGGGGGGGGGGGCGACCGATTTTAGGTCAGCCTAGGGGCGGCATGAAGCTAAATGCGGCCCTGGAAGGAGCGTGTTCTTTTAAGTACATTCTCGAGTAATGTAACCAGCGAATAACGTTACGTGTGCCGTAACACGGTTTATATCATCTTATCATAATTTTTTTTCAAAAAATAAAAAATTATTTTCAATGACAGTTCAATAACAGTTCAGAGAGTGTAACGTAAATCTGTCATATTGTGCTGTTATCCAAGCGAATTAAGCTTCACAGCACTAGTGCTGTTAAAGGTATCTTAACACAACTCGTTGCTAAGGAGTTATTAGTCTTATAGGATGATATAAAATTAATAAATCGCATTCAAAATGGAAATTTTACTATGTATGTGAAAAATTAATGTTTACTCTAACTAACATGCTAATAACTACATTAAATTTTATTTTTATTTGTTTCTTATATAACAATCGTATTGTTATCTGACAATTTTAAACTTTGAAATTTCAATTGATCATGTTGTGCTTTATTAACACGTTCGTCGCCTAACTGTTCATTGAATTCTCTTGGTATAATTAACAGTTTAAATGCACTTGCATGCTTAGTGATGAACGTAAACTTATTTATTTTTAACACGATTTTTAAACCGTGTTAACCCACTTTTATAAATTATTTGTACCTAATTTTGATTAAAAAGTTTAAAATAATAACAGAAACAGATAATTTTGTTTTTTTATTTCCCGACTAAAACTTTCTTTTGCCTGCTTTAAATTTTGGCTTTGGCTACGGCCGATTAAGAACTATCAAAACGCTGAACTTTCGGAGACAAGTCAATCTTCGATTTCAAATAAATTAAACAACAAAATTTTCAGAAAATATTAATTTTTTAGTATATTATTTGTCAAATATTCTGAGCTTCACGGTAATACACGAGGTGTAAATAAAATAGCTTATAGAAGAAGAATATTTTATTTGTATCAATTTTCAGTTAAACCCAATTTAAGAAAATTAAATCTCATGGCAATGGCATCTGTATCTGTACGGCATGTAACAACCAATAGACAAAAACAAAATCGAACACAGATGAGCGCAATTCAAACGAGATTTCTAATTCATTGATAGAACTTTTAATTAATGATACGTATTTGATGGCAGGCAGGTATTGGTAACTTTGATACAAAATAATATATTTTCAACAGAACCGGTAATATTGCGGCAATCCTCTGTTTTTTTTTTAATCAAGTAATTAACTAGATGTTCTAAATTCACAGTAAAACGTAGTAATACCATAGTAAACAAACATGCGAATATGCTTGTATTGGAGCATTAAGAGGTATTATATAACGTCACAAAATTTAAATATTCTCTAAGGTAAACATATATTTAAACGATCGTGAGATTTGATATTTTCAATCTAAACATAAAAAGTTCTACATTTTTGGTAGGTTATTTCCACTGACGCACATAGTGTTAACCTGCGTAAACTTTCGTACGAAAGAAGTCTATGAATATTTCATAATATTCGCATTTCAATGTTATTTTAAAGTTAGTAGCTAACCTGCTAACCTAACCTGTTATTACATAATTGTACCCATCCACCACGTCTAAGTAAAATAATGAGAAAGTATTAGGATATAACGACTTAAAGAAATTAATATTTCTGAAACTCAGTTTTAGATTTTATCCTAAAGCTTCGTGAACTGCTCCAAAAATTATTACAACAGCATAGCGTTGAAAGTAATTTTAAACTTTATGAAGACGTGCAGTTTTGCCCACATTAATTTAATTAAATGTTTACATTAACGTAATTTGTTAAGGTTAATACAACTATTGCACTAGTTAACCATGAAAATATACGAACTATCCGGTTAGGTGAACGTTTTTTTCGTTTTGGTTATATACAAAATATTAATTGTAAATGTTACAATCTGTATGCACATACATTGGCGTGCTAAAGCTTTATTTTTAAATTCAAATACTGAAAATTCAACACCAAATATGTATCGAAAACTAGTTAATTTCATGCCTTTCCACCTGTTTATGTTCGTATTTATTTACTTAAACAATTCTTATATCAACTGTAGAAAATTCTCGGTCCGTAAAATGTTTCGAAATGGTTTATAAAAAGTAGCCGATGCCACTGGCAATAAATGAAATCAAGGTTAAAAATCGTTATAAGTTAATTTCTAGCCTTATTTGACGTCAGCAATACCGAAAATTATCTGTTATGTGCTTCTCCTCGTAGTTTAGAATTAGGTTTGTTGCCGATATTATTGTGCGGTTTTCTTCTCATAAAACAAAATAGTTTATTTAAAAATGTGGATAATAGATCGTGTCAGATCATGGATTACGCAGTTCTTCATGGAGGTTATGAAATGTGGACCGTTACCAAAACACATCGCATTTATACTGGACGGTAATCGAAGGTTTGCTAAAAAATCAAACATAAATAAAAAAAGTGCGTACAGTAAATCTATAAATATCGTTGATAATGTTATCGAAGTTTGTGGAAAGTTGGGAATTAAAGGTTTAACCATGTATGCACTTAGTATTGAAAATCTGAAAAGAAAACCAGACGAAGTGAAGACGCTAGAAGAAATTTTGGCTTTCTACCTGAAAAAGTATATCAAAGAGATAGAATTTAACAAACACGGAATGAAGCTTAACACCGTGGGAGAATTAAGTTTAATGCCTGCTCCGTTAAGAAAATTATTTGCAACGATTCTTCTTAAAATATTTAATCACAAGAAATTGAATTTAAACCTGGCCGTTTACTATACTTCTAGAAACGAAATAACAACGGCACTGCAAACGATTTCAGAAGCTGTGAATTCAGGCGAACTGAATATCGAAGATATTGACGAGCAACTTATATCAGATAGTTTATTTGCAAATAATATATATTGCGATTTATACATTCGAACGTCAGGTGAAACCCGTCTAAGTGATTTTTTCTTATGGCAAAGTGGATTTACGCAGATATTCTTTTTAAAACCTAACTGGCCAGAATTATCGTTTTGGGATATATTGTTAACAATCTTGTCTTATCAACAAAATTTTGAAAAACTGGATGAGGTAGTCGATTCGCTGATGACTCCGGAGGATCGCAATGTAAAAGTACAAACATTTTTAAAGCGTTTGGAAGTAAATCGAGTTGAACAATTAACCGAATATGCAAATCAAGACGTCGAAGAAATTTAAAACTGAAGAAGTGTTATTATTATTTATTTTTTAACGCGGCAGATCAGGATTATTATTATTATTAATTAATTATAATTAAGGTTTATATAATAAAATGTATTTGTTTTTTAATTTGAAGAATAGATATAAAATCAAATCCTTATCATATTTAGTATGCTTTGCGTTAACGCCGAACTCAGAAAAATGATGAAGTGCTTTTGTTTGTATATTAATAAAAGTGTTTTTGCTAACGATTCTGATAAATACGTAAGTACTGACTTTAAGCAGGTAAGTGCTACTCAAATTAAAAGTACCGAAATAAATATTAATTTAATATCTGAACACGAAATCGTCCGTTACTTTCTGCAATAACAAAAGACAATACAAAGAAGTTTCTAGAATGTAGGGTACCCACCGCCTCGGGGTAGGTTAAGCATTTTCTGCTTCTTAGGTATCTTATTAAAGATAAACTAGTTATATTAATTTGACTTTTAAATTATATTTTGCTATTTATTGTTCTTAAAATCAAATGGCCTACTTTTTATGGCCCTTAACAGACAGCAATACAGTTTTTCTGATTTAAATAATTATGAATTTGTGTTTATTTTAGATTGTGGACATCAGTATTAACAATTTACTTTTTAAGTATTGTGTATTACAAGGGTTTATAAAATTTAAATTGCCTTAAAATCCCTGCCCATTCTATGAACATTGATAGGAGGGTATTAAGGTTGCACTTTTAAACATTTTTAAGCATAGGTTCCGTGCCAACTCGATTTTCAGCACGACAAATATCCCTTTCAGGAATGGGTTGCCTTTGGGTGCGGTCAAATATTAGTGTTGTGTTGCCAATGGCCATAGCAGTCGACACGCTCTGAGATAGTTGGCACCCGCAAGGTTAGATCTCGCCTCTTCAACGGCAGTATGAAAAACCCATAGTGTTCCATTGCCTGCTGCAAAATATGAAACAGTGGATTAACGTCCTTGTAGTGTACGACGTACTTTGTTTTTATCTGTAGAAATCGACCACTTCTCACATAGAATCATAAATTGTAACCAAATAATTAAATGTTTTCACTCGGTGGAGTATCGATGTAGGTTTCTTATGCAAATCCTTACCGGCGGTGAGATTCGAACGTGAATCTATCACTGCTACAACAAGCTTATTTAACAATGCTTACTAAAACTAACTTTTGTATTTTGGTCATTTAAAAAATGAGCAAACGAATTATAATCAAAATTTTAACTTCTGCCTTAGCCCTGATGTGACGAAAATGTTACACGAAATTGTTTCGGTAATTGATTTGCAGGTAATCTTATAATTTGAGAGCGGATTTCAAGCCAGGAAAATTTTTAAAATTGCAATATCTGTAGGTCAAGGCGACTAAGGGAAAGTCTGAAAATAGACAGGTTAATTGTATGTGAGAACTTTAAAACAAGCTCTACAAAATCAAGAATCAACTACCTGGAGCAAAATTACGTCAAAGATATCAAATTCTGACAAGAAATACATAAACAATTCTCGGTAGCTGCTTATGTGAAAATTAGCATGAAGAAAATCTAATTAGGCTACAGGGTAAGATAAAAAGTTATTGTCCTACATTTCTGCTAAGCATTTTTAGTCAAAATACAATGAAACATTACCCCAAAATGATCATTTAGTGTAATACAAATTCAGTAGCACTAATTAACTAATAATTATAAATATCCCTGAGTGCGTTTACTTCGTTGCCTACCTAATAAATAAATTTATAGCTTAATCCACATCAAACGCAATATAAATCTTGCTGTAGCAACTGACGCTTTTAAACTGTTTTAATTAATTACAAGTTATTCTAGAACATCAAAATTTGCGTATTTCGATTGACTTGGAAACGAAAAGACTTAATGTATGTTAATGACAAAGAGTTTTTATAAAAAATAGCCAGAGTTGTTTCATTGACGTGTTCGTGTGTTCTAACCCAATTATACTACTGCCTCGTCCTTAATAATGGATTCTACCGCTGAAATTATATTTTGTGCGTTTGTTGTAGGTATAAATAACTAAGTATAATATATTTCCTGCTGCAAAAATATACAACTTTTTAGTTTGATATCAATTTTGAAATGTAATTTTTTGTATATTTTAAAGCATTCGTTAATAATGACAATAATCGAAAACTACGCCATTATGCAAGAAACAAAGATGACTACATACGAATTTATTGTGATTAAAGTGTATGGTGTTTTAGATCTGCAGATGAGAGATGGTATTGGTATAGCAACTAATACTTAAATTAATTTAATTATATTCGGTAACCTGGATGGCATAGTGAGTGGAAAACAGTCATGAAAATCAAACTCAATCAAATCAATCTTGGAATCGATCTTCACCAAGATCAAATGAGACAAAATCTGAAGCTTTGCGTTGTTTGGGACACAAAGTAGATTCCTTCCAAATGTTTTTGAGTACCTATTATGTTTGTATTAAAATTTTATTTTTAAAAGCTATATTGTGTGTAACGTTCCTATTAGTGTTTTTATTTACAAACTTGTTTAATATTGAATTTTATATACATTTCAAGAAATAAGTCGAATAAATGTATATACGAGTATGAGTAGACACATAAAATTAAAGCTTATGACACAACTGCAGAATAAATGATCTAAAAACAGTACTGATGATATTACATAATTTGTCTCTGAACAGGGCAGAATATTACAAAACATCTGAATCAAGATACAAATTTCAATATGAGATTAGGTTTAATTTGATAAATTGAATCCTTTCTACCTCCAAGTTATTTAAGATTATTGTATAAATGGAATTATTTTGAAACCCCATAACCATTAGGTCTTGAACATGAAATCAACACCCAGGGATAGCAGTATAAAAACCCTAAATTCTTGAGGAATAGAGTGGTGTCGTCATTAATTTGTAATAAGTAATACAGGGTAGGGTGTCTCTAAAATGCGTGGACATGGCTTAACCATAGATTCCTGGGCGCAAAATAAGATGATTTAACCCAACTTACCTATATCCAAATTCATTTCGTTAAGCCAGTATTCTGCTTCAAAGTTCTTCGAAAAAAAATTAAATTTTCTTATAACAACAAGACGCTTGGAGCGATTGGGATGATATTTGGCATGCCACTCCATATTGACTTGAGACATCTTTTGAGATGATAATGGTTATTATCAATGGGCCACTAGTATATGAAATATGGGTGTCACACCCCATATCAGACAGTAACTCTTTAATGGTAAGACCGATAAGTAAAATAATATTTTTTTCAAAAAGAAGCATTCAATGGCAAACTTGTTTGTCTCTTTCTAATTTGTGTTATCTGTTACGGTTTAATCACAAAAATTTAAAATCTAAGTGGCTGCGCTGAACATTTGAAGCTGAATACTGGCTTAACGAAACGAATTTGGATATAGGTAAGTTAGGTTAAATCATCTTATTTTGCGCCCAGGAATCTGTGGTTAAGCCATGTCCACGCATTTTAGAGACACCCTGTATGTAAATAGTAAAAGCACGATATTATTATCAATGTACGTTTTACGTTTATCTTCTTCTTCTGATTTGATAAGAAGGTGATGAAATGGGCAATATTTCACCTCAACAGATTTGAGTACTGTAACTCCTAAAAGAATTTCTTTTTGGTCCCTGAAACGTTAATGCCTAAAACACAATTTAAAGACTGAAAATTATTAGAAGAATTTTTTTTTTTTAGGTCAACTGAAAACCATTAACTTTCTTCGTAATAATTTAGTAAACGATACTACTTACTATGTACCTACATCGTTGCAATTTTCAGCAACATGGATACGAGATCCGACAGTCAAGCAACACTTAACGCTTTGAGTTCTGTAAAACACAAATCAAAAATGGTCAAGGAATGTCGAATAGCCCTGCAAAGACTTGGCTGAACTAACTGGGTTCGACTAATCTGGGTGCCCGGTCACAGTAACATTCCAGGCAACGAGGAGGCCGGAACCTTTTTAGGCTCTGAACCGGTTCTCGGCTTACCTGAAGCAAGCATTCAGTAAGAAATAATTAGAGACGGGACTCACTCTGAGTTCATTTCATATTGGGCTTCGCGTCCTGGGCTGAGGCAAGCGAAGCTACTCATCCACAAACCATCAAAAACTAGATCCGAACAGCTTCTTGGGTTCAGTAGAAAGCACCTCAAGATAGTCACCGGCCTTCTTACGGGCCATGGCCTCTCTGTGGACCCAAGTTGCAGATTCTGCAAGAAGCAGATGAAACCTCCCTTCATCTCGTGCTCCGATACCCCAGACTACTTCTTCTGAGGTGTCGTCTATTGGGTGCCTGTCTTCTAGAGCCCCATGATACACGAAGCGCCTCTATTGACAAGGTCTTGGCATTTGGGATAGGTGCCGGTCTGTATGAAGGCATCCATAGGGTCTGAGTGCTACTACTTGGCACCGCCGAAAGAAGGAAACGAAGAAGAAGAAGAACACGGATTCAGATACGAGAAATGCTAATATCCGACATTTTGTCTATTTTTGATATAAATCAGTTTACAGGTACAACGTTGAGTATTGTATTAAACTTCCATGTAATAAAAGAAACGATTTCCATAAAAATTTTCGACCTATCTGACTATAGTCATTATTTTCTAAGCATCAACGTCTTCTGAGAACATTTTCTTAAGGAGCTTCATCAGGAGGAAAAAAGGGCGTAAAAGGGAATAGTAACTCAAGATGTCAACCACGGCATAGGCGAAACTCTTTTAGCAAAAGGCAGAAGGGCACGGTATTTCAGCTTGTCAACCAAGTCAGATACGAAACCCTTCTAAAAATAAAACAGAAAAAAGCAACGACTTTATACCGGCTGTAACCGCAGAAACATATCATACGAAGTGAGGAGGGGGGTAAATTTCCATATGTCCAACAGAGGATACCCAGCGTCACGATTCAAGTTGTTAGAGGTGTTGATGATTTCAATAACTCGCGGATTTTTATGTAAGAAATTGGGTAGAAGTTACAATAATCGATGATTTTTCAAACAAGATTTTATGGCCAGCGTCGTGATGATGTTCAGCAACAACTGAGTGTGAGAGAAGACCTAATTTCAGGAAACGTTTGTGTTCACAGATACGTGTGTGCACTGAGCGCTCCGTTTCTCCAATGTACACTAAACCACAAGAACAAGGGATGCTGCAGACGACTTTTGATGAAAGAGGTTGAGGTTTGTATTTTACTGAAGGGAATACTTTTGTACTCGGTTTGAAGATGGTTTTGACATCATGTTTTTTGATAATCCTACATATGCAATCAGTAACCTGGTGAATCTATAGCAATAAGGTAGTACTCAGGGGTGTATAGGTGTCTTCCAGAGTTCACTCTTTCAAAAATTTCTGGTTTATTTGAATTAACTGGCAGACATTGTCTAATCGCGGCTGTAAATTTGCTACGTGATTGATTTGTAATGAGTACACTACAGTTTTAAGACATACCACTCAAAATAAATCTAAAAGGTTGAGTTCAGGAGGCTATGGAACTGGACCACTTCGTCTTATCCAATTTTGACCAAAAGTTTAATTCGAGGAGGTACCTACTGTCTGACAATGGTCATGCATAAACCGCATTCTTATTACGGAACACATCTTCAAGCAAATGGGAGAAATCGTTTAAGGTCAGTATGTTTGATCAGCAAAATGTAAGGGCAGATAAAAGAATGAATTGAAATGACACTTAATCTTAATTGGAGTTTTTGCCACCAGTTGCTAAAATAAAAATTAAATTGATAAACTATTAACATGTTTATAGTTTTGCATGTCACATTAATTTAGAAAACTTTGCTCGTATTTAAACCATTTTCGATTTGTTTGGAAACGCAGATAGACTTGTTTATTCATGTAATTGCTATTTAAGCAACTTGTAGCGAAATACCCAAAAAAGAAGTATAAATGTCAAACTTACCACAACAAAACTTTTAGATAATATTTAAACTGAAGTGAAAGATAAATAATTGATTTCCGACGAGGCCCGGTAACAGTAAATAACATTTTAATTAGTAATTTTTAATATTATAAAACAATTAACTATGCTACTGTTTGATTCAAGGATAAACACTATAAACAGTCGTATCACCGAATTGTTTTTCTTGAGGACAGCAGTTTCGAAAGTCATCTATCTACTACATTTCTTTCCCTTATCATCCTTGAGCTACTTGGTAATGACATTATTGTACGTTTAGTTATTAGTGGCTACTCAGTTAACGTTAATTTCCACTACAGTTCAAGTCGTGTGCGATTATTGATATATATTTATAACTAAACCTAACTTGTATATATTCAATTTAAAAATGTGGATAATCGATCGTGTAAAATTCTGGATTATACAATTTGTCATCGATGTTATGAAATGTGGACCGATTCCTCAACATATCGCATTTATATTGGACGGCAACAGAAGATTTGCTAAAAAAATTAAGGTAAATCAACGAAGTGCATACCATAAAGCTATAATTAATGCGGATAAAGTTGCCGAAATTTGCCGGGAAGTGGGAATTAAACATTTGTCGATGTATGGTCTTAGCATTGAAAATCTTAAAAGGGAACCAGAAGAAGTGAAAGCGCTGGAGGAACTCTTAGCGTCTCTTATGAAAAAATATGTTAACGATCCGAGGATCAATAAATATAAAATTCAACTAAAACTTGCGGGCGATTTAACTTTAATGCCTGCACCATTAAGAAAATCGTTTGCAATCAATCTTCTGGAAATCTTAAAAAATGACAAACTGAATATAAACCTCGTAATTTATTATACTTCCAGAAACGAAATCACAACAACGTTAAAAGCTATAACCGAAGGGGTTGTGTCGGGAATATTAAGAATCGAAGACATCGACGAGCAGCTTATATCTGACATTTTATACGTGAAGAAACCAAATCCAGAATTGTATATTCGAACGTCGGGTGAAACTCGTTTAAGCGATTTTCTTTTATGGCAAAGCGGTCTTTCTCAGATAGTTTTCTTGAAACCATATTGGCCAGAATTGTCGCATTGGAACCTACTTTCTACAATCTTAACATTCCAGACAAATTTTGAAAAATTAATGGAAATAAAGAATTACGTGGAGATACCAAAAGAATGCAATCCAAGGGCAAATCAATTTTTAAAGCATTTGGAACAAAACCGGTTGGATCAATTAAGAGCCTACGCAAATAATTAAAATGTTATTATTTGAAATGTTAAATAATTGTAGTTAATATTCTCTTTGACTTGTATAAAATGCGGTTATTTGATGTAAATGCCAACGTTATTTGTTAAAACCCTTTCCAGCCCAATTTTTTTCCCAATAAATAAAAAATGCTGTTGTAATTTTTGTTTGTTTAGGCTTGTTTAATAAGAATATTTAATTAGAATACTCAAAAAAATTTTTTAATTGTTTTTAATGTATGTTGCCATTAGGCATCGCTGGGAAGAAAGGTAATATTATTTTTCAACGTCTTATTCAGTTTAACTCAAGTCAAAAATATATAAATGCAGTATATTATGGTTAATACTTGACATGGAAATCGTAAAAACAGTTACTATTTTTATTAAAACGCAAAAACATTTCACATTTCTTGCATTTTACACCCGAATATGCCTTTATGCAGAGTTTGCACCGCTGTTTCTTGTCCGAATGTTCTGGCCAGTATCCGTATCCGGAACCTTCATATCTCACATCTTTTACAGGTCTTGGTCCTAAAGTAGCCCTCTTTTTGAAGGGTGGTGGTGAATTTTTTCCTTGAATTTTCACGCGATGGTTTCCTCTGCAAACTTTTTCCAGCCATTAGTAATGCATGTGCAACTTCTGTTCGAAATTGAAGCAAGGTTTTGTGCTTTTCACCATGTTGGCTGCAGCATGGTCGATAAAGCAGCCAAACATTGACGACAGCTACATCAATTAGATGAAAAAGGATTCTTAGATAGAATAAACGTTTGGCACGAATACAACTCTACAACCTTGTCATGTACATAGATCGATACGTCCCCTCCTTTATAATGGCAGACCGTTGCACTACAACATGTTGTTTTGTTTTAGAGCACCAACGTTTTACAGTATCTATAGGATGTTGTCCTGTGTAGGTCTACACTACATGTACACATTTACTGTCATTCAACTTCACAACTGTAATAGTTTTTGTAGATTCTGTGCGAACATCAAATGATTCTCGTCCTTTTTTCTCAAGCTCTTTGTCTGTTGACAATATATACAACCAGGCAAACGAGTAACATGAACCCTGCCAGTGGCCAAGTACCCCATATCTTTTAGGGTAGCTGATAAACTATATGAAGTAAACCAGTTATCTGAAAACAATTTGAAATTTTTATTTGGGGGTAAATCTATTATAAGGTGCAAAACTATGTCTCCACTGATTCCTAACGTACTTTCTTCCTTTACAGCACCTTTACCAACATACATTTCAAAATCATACAGCATACTACTTGCTCCAACGCTACCAAACACTTTTATGCTCCACTTGTGCGGTTTGTTTTTTATGTACTGCTTCAAACTAGAATGCCCTTTGAATCGAATAATTATTTGATCTATATTGTTGTATTGTTCAGGTTCAATGGTTTTAAAATTTTTTTGCAAAGCACCAATGAAATGCCTGACTTTAAAAGTTTGTCGTAATTTGGATTATCTCGAGTCAACACGTTTGTGTTTAATTGCCATGACATCAGCAACTGGTTTAAGTCTGGTTTCTTCTCGATAAGAAGGCATTCGAACATTCCACTAAGTATGTGGATTCCTAAAAATTGTTCAATTTCGAACATGTTTGTGTTTATGGATGTGCCTTTTTCTTTAAACAGAATATAAATTTGTATGATGCGATAGATTTTCAATCATATCATTTGTTATAAATATTTTCCAGCTCTGGTTCCCATTCTTTATCTGACATTTCCACTTCGATGTCAGAATCCTCTAAAAGCCTTATAACTTCCTCATCTGTTAAGTTTTCGAGATTTATTATTTCTTTTCTTCTAGATAACATCTAAGTAAAAAAATTGTCATTATTGCAAGCACTTCAAACTCCCGATAAAATAACAATCACTTGGAAATTTAGAAGTCACCATATCCCACTGATGCCAAGTGGAATCATACACACCTTCTGGCATAATAATTACGCATTATCAGAAGAAGAAGGATTTATAAATAGTTTAAAATTTAATATTTCTGCTTCACAGAAAACGAAAAAAGCAAACAATTTTTATAAACAAAGCTGAACTCGTGGACCACCAACAAGACCACCTAGCACTACGTTTTCAGATTCGCAAATACAGGTTTAGTATTTTGCAGGAATTACTGTGAGATAATGGAAGCACGTACTGTTGCATAACCTCCCAGTGACAGTGAAGATGAAAATTTGACGAAGATCCTGATTACAAACCTACAAAAAACTCTAGAAAAGATTATTCTTCTCTAGAAGAAAGTGACGTAGAATCATCAGAAGAGGTTGAGCCTCCTGCAGCACAAAACACACTAAAAACCAGCACAAATAGAAAGATAACCTATATATGGAGCAAGGGGTCACTACAAATTCCAGAATTCACAACTGAAACAATAGGCAGGGTGCTACAGTACTACGATAATTGGTTTTCTTCTTTACCTCTGATGGCACTACTACACAAAAATAGAGTAGGATCTTTAGGCACTATGCGAGCTAATAGGATTACTGGCATACAACTAATGAATGATAACGACATGAAGAAAAAGAGTAGGGGAAGCTATGAGACAAGTATGCAACGTGGAAATGAGAATTGTGAAATGGTTTGACAATAAAGCGGTGACTCTTGCCAGCACTTTCTGTGGAGCGCAACCCACTGATATAGGTAGTGAAACGTTTTCCAAAAAGTTAATGATCAAGTTGATGTGTGTCGCCCCAACATTCTGAAACAATATAACGCATTCATGGAGGGGGGGGGGCGTTGATCTTTTGGATGTACTCATATCCTACCATATAGGATCTATATCCGATCTTAAAAGTAGCATCTTCGTATATTTTTTCATTGCATAGACATGTGTTTGGTAAATTCTTGAATCAGATACCGCGAATACTTAATTGTACAAGGAATGGAGGAAAAAGACATTCCTGATCTGGAATTCCACAACCAAGTAGCAGAAGCTCTATGCATGATGGATAAATCAGCAGTCCGAACAAAACGTGGCCGTCCATCATCTGCTAATGCTATTGATTTGGAATTTGAACAAAAAAAGAAGAGAGGTCCAACAAAACCTATTCCCCAGTTTGATGTACAATGAGACAATACTGGACATTTACCCATTGAGGAGAAAGATCCTCAAAGGTGCAAAGAGCCTTAAAACATTTTTTAAGTGCGTCAAGTGCAATACATACTTGTGCACTACAAAGAAGCAATATTGTTTTATTGAATTCCACATATGAACAATTACTCAATTTTTTTGTTGGTTTCCTATGCATATATGTATGTACTTAATTGTCTACTTGCTCAAAGCAGGAACATACTTATATTTTCGTATTAATGCACTTTTCCGTAAGAATAAATGTCTTGGGCCTTTTTGGTATCTGTTGTATATTCTACATAAAAATACACATTTTATTCTACTACACTTTATTTACTCCGCCATTACATTCCTCACCTCGTCTAACGATAGTGTCTCCACTCCCACCGGTAGTGGTTCTTATAGCTATACACAACAGTATCTCAATTACTTCATTTGCATGCAAAGAAGTTTTTTTACGCTTAAAACAAATTTTAGGCAGAAAGAGGTTAAGTGCAATGCAAAAATAGATTATTTAAAACGTGGTCGGTTTCCTTTCGGATGCACTAATAGCGACTAGCTGAATAACGTTCCAAAGTATTGCAATCGTTTAGATTAATGCTTTCCGAAAAAAGATATTTGAATGTCTATGGCCAAATTCCGAAATAGGTCCGGAAATAACCAAAATTCATACACCTTCTGCCCACAAAAATACCTTTCTATAAGTTAAGCCCAAAGGTTTTATAATATTATGTTCCTCTGTAACCTAGTATTACCATTGATGATGCCCGAAAGCCCAGACATTTGTTTGACTTACAGACAGTATAAGATATTGAAAACATACGAATTGCAATAATAAAACTGAAGCTAGGTATTAAAATACCTTATTCAAATAATGCTTCTTACTGACAATTTTCGCATGGTCGATTACTGCATCACCAAAGGGGTTGACAAAGTCTAAAAAAAATTGAAAAATGAAAGTTAAGCGGCTCTAAAATTATTTTTTGGCAGATCAGAAATCGTCTAGCCGAGCCGCAGAGTGATCACCCATTTAAGTCCTGACCAAGCAGGCCTTTGCTTAAATTTATATATTGCAGTACTACGTGCGCTCCCACTCTGTCGTATTGCCGGCCTTGTTACCTATTAAGAACTAAAAATATATCTCCGAGAAAAAATTGTTATTGTCAATTCGTAAATAATACATGATTTTATTTACGTTTTTAAAATAAACATTATGTAAAAAAAATGCGTTTAAATACGTCTCATAAATTTAAACACTAATTAACAAATTCGTCGATAACAAAGACCTTGAGATTTTAAAAGCAACAGGTTTTCTTAGGAGTTAGTACCTCAAGGCTTTCTTTTTCTTGCGTAATCCTTCTGAATAAAATACATTAAACGTTAAAAGTTAAAAGACCATCGATTATCGATATAAGATTGAATATTCCAATATTTCACATTCGTCTGTCTTACGTTTATTACCAAACTTTAAATGGGTTTAAATTCACCCTAAAGAAAACTTTTTCTGGTTTGAGAGAAGCTCATCTATTCTTGTAAAGTTTCAATTATGTTCCAAAATGTTATCAAGGTTTTTTGTTCACTAAATTCCCAAATAGATTGTTTCTTTAAATTTCAAAATTAATATTTATTATAACTTTACTTATGTTGTTCTAGAGTTTTGATATTTTCCAAAATAAAAATTGGCCAAAATTCAAAGGTTTACTCTAACAATGAGATAAAAAATGAATATCCAGTATCACTTTATTTTTTGAATAGCTTATCCCAGTGGCTATCTTGTTATTTGCTTCTTTATTTATTATTACGCTAAATTACTAAGTATTTCAGCTCTGATCACTATAAAACGAACTTTGCAACTTTACCAGCCCAGTTTTATGGCTACTTAATCAAAAATATTTAGAAACCAAAGAACCGTTTTGACACCTCTGCTTTTCTCAAGCAGTTGTTTGTACCGTCTTTAAGAGCATGCAGTAATCGCTCTCAACAAGTTACGCGATCGTCTCTTTTTAACGCGTACAAATACTGCAGAACGTAGGTCTAGAACTCGAAGAAAATATGGTCGCCGTTAGGCTCGTACACTGCCCCGCGACGTCTAGAAAGAGGATAGTTGTATAAAAACTGTTGTAACTTGAATGCCTCATGATGGTTTCTGATTCTCGGCTAGTAGGACAGTAGTATTGTCTATTGTCGGCTGTGGAAACCAATACTTGCTAGCAGAATCTAATCATAAAAAAATGTCATTTCACAGATTTAGCTTAGCGAATCGAATAAAACGAACAAATAAATGTTATTGCAGTTGTATGTGAATTTTCGGATACGGATGTTATTGTGAAAATCGGGAAATGCTTTTATGGTGGTACATAATTTTTTTGATTCTTATTTATGTGGTACAAAATTTAAAAAGTTTGAGAACCCCTGTTATACAATATACACGATGCTATAGTAAATGCTATTATTACCGTATACTATACTTTGTCCACGAACACAAATACTAAGAATTTTTAATTACAATTCAAATAACAACGCTACTAAAACCATGTGGTAGGACTATATGTTAAACGAAGTGATAGGATTATAAACGTCGTCAGTGTTTGAATATTTTGTGAATTAATGGCGATTTGAAATTCTGTTGAGACGTTTGCGCAAATTTTTATTTTAAAAATGTTGGTTGTCCGTAAATAAAAGATTATTAATAAAACTGAATTTTCTTCAAGCCGGACTTTGGGGTGGCAATAAATCTAGGCTGGGTACCGGTAACCATAAACCGAGTTTATTATCTACTTGTCAATGAAGTAACAACCTTCATTGCTACTTGTTGTGTCCGCGGCCTTCCTAGCACGTTTCACTCGGCTAGAATAAACAAAGCTCTGACCTATATCACTTTGGCTAAACGTCGTTCGGGTCGTTCCATTGTGAAGTAAAGAAAATCGGAGAATTAGAAACTCGCTGGAAGAAATTTTGTATAAACCCCCTTAAAGACTGAAGTACCTAGATATAAAACTTTAAAGATGCATTTCTTTGATTTGATAATTCTAATTGATGAATATCATATTTCGTACTTTTTGTATCTGTAGCTTATTTTTTTTTAAGAATAACAAGTTCAAATTTTTGCACCCATTCCCACTTCAGTTAGAAAATAAAACGTACAATAACTATAGCTACACAGAAAAAAAAATTTGTCTGTGATAGTGAAAATACTTAAGCACTATAGGGACAGTGAAAATCTTGTCTAGAGGCACTCAGTTTAATTACTAGAAATACTTAACTCTCTTAGAAAAATACATTACTTGTAAGACGAATTTAAATTGTGTAATGGGGACAAAAAAGTTTACTACAGCATTGAAAAACGAAGTTGCATTTGTTAAATAATATTCACTTTCCTTCATATCTTACTTATTGTCTATTATAAGCAATATTAACTATTGCAGGTAATACTTTCCCTTAAATTAGTAAATATATAAAAACCCCAGTTCAGAAACAAACCACTGCAGTAGCATATAAATTTGCTGACATAAATACTGTACTCGACAAAATTTGAGATTTTGTTACATTAAAGTAACTCAGGAACTCAGGTATTAACTACAATAAAAATTATTTTCACTGCGGTAGGGCAGCCACACTACTGATGGTAGTAATGTAATATTCCTATGGTATTCCAATTTATTTATTGTTTAATTAATAATATGCAATAAAACTACACCTTTGGTGTAATTATTTTTAAAAAACTTTATTGTACATAAAATACAAGAACGGTAATAGACGTAATAGTATTACTACAACTACTACACCTATATTCGAACATTTCAACAATTTAATGGTATTAATATTAGAAGCAGATTCTGTGAAGTGAACGAAAAACTACTAAGCCACCACCTTTAAAAATAAAAACAAAGGATTTTGAAGGATTATTATTATTATTTTAATGAAAAAAAGTGGTGTACCTTAATTGATTTCAATTCAATCGCACAACTATTTTTACTTGAAGAATATAAAATTACTGAAATTGCCGAATATACAGGGTGACATTGAAAAAACTGCCATGCATAGTACCACGCGATAGAGGACCATAAAATAATAAAAAAAGTTCTTATACGCTAATGTCCGATCGCCTTTTGTTTTCAAGATACAGGATGTTAAAAGTTTGTTAGAAAATTTAATTTTTTTTTTAAAAACTACAATGCATAGTACCACGCGATAGAGGACCATAAAATAATAAAAAAAAGTTCTTATACGCTAATGTCCGATCGCCTTTTGTTTTCAAGATACAGGATGTTAAAAGTTTGTTAGAAAATTTAATTTTTTTTTTTAACTACAATGCATAGTACCACGCGATAGAGGACCATAAAATAATAAAAAAAGTTCTTATACGCTAATGTCCGATCGCCTTTTGTTTTCAAGATACAGGATGTTAAGAGTTTGTTAGAAAATTTAATTTTTTTTTTAAACTACAATGCATAGTACCATGCGATAGAGGACCATAAAATAATAAAAAAAGTTCTTATACGCTAATGTCCGATCGCCTTTTGTTTTCAAGATACAGGATGTTAAAAGTTTGTTAGAAAATTTAAACTTTTAACATCTTGTATCTTGAAAACAAAAGGCGATCGGACATTAGCGTATAAGAACTTTTTTTATTATTTTATGGTCCTCTATCGCGTGGTACTATGCATTGTAGTTATTAAAAAAAAATTAAATTTTCTAACAAACTTTTAACATCCTGTATCTTGAAAACAAGAGGCGATCGGACATTAGCGTATAAGAACTTTTTTTATTATTTTATGGTCCTCTATCGCGTGGTACTATGCATTGTAGTTAAAAAAATAAATAAATTTTCTAACAAACTTTTAACATCCTGTATCTTGAAAACAAAAGGCGATCGGACATTAGCGTATAAGAACTTTTTTTATTATTTTATGGTCCTCTATCGCGTGGTACTATGCATGGCAGTTTTTTCAATGTCACCCTGTATAGTGGTTAGAGCTCGCATAAGTAATTATTAAAATATAATATTGATATAAGCAATAATTAATAACAGTGAACTTAAGAAATATACTTAATTTTTATAATAGATATAAATAAGTAATACAATGTATACATTTTTTATAAAATCAAAAAAAAAAAACTACACAAACTAAATTTTACTAGGTGATAGTACAATACCATGTTATTTTATAAAAATATAAAACTACAAAAACTAAACTCTACTGAAAGGCAGATCAGTGTAAAATATTATTAAAACATAAATCGATATGAATAATAATTAATAAGGTTTAAATTTAGAAATACTTTTAAAAACGGTGTTGTTAATAGTACACTATAAAAATGCCTTTTAATTTAGAATATATTTAAAAATACAGGTAGGTATAATAAAACAAACTTATTTCTGTTGCACATGTAACACACTGGCATGATTACCTATATTTTTATTTATCTAACCTATTTAAATCAGAAATTAAAGAATTCACACCAATAAAAGATTTATCCCACTTGGTTCGAAGGTCATATATAGAATGCTGGATAAAATACCATACTTGCACAGCTTCCGCTTGATATTCAACATGTAAAGCATGAAACGCTTTAAAACATACATCCAGTGCTTTTAAAGATCATTCTATTTCATACATATGTTCATCTATTCTCACACAAACTGTATGAATATTGGAAAGTAATGGTCCAATGGTGATGACCAAATGCTGTATTATTATACCATGCTTGATGTAGTTCAGAAATGTTCTGCAAAGATACATGTGTTGTATTAAAATATTGATATAACAATTAAGTATAAAATATTTAGGATTAATAAATTAAAACTATTATACGTTTCTGATGTAGTGCATCACATTTACTTACCCGTAAATGCAACCAAAATGCTTCTTGTACGTCAATTCGTGAGGGTCTCCAGTGTCCAGATTGTTTTGTTTTTATTGTATTAACTGTCGGTAATAAATAATTTAACAAGATCATAATATTGTTAACACTTCCATCTATAACAACAAAAACAGTTAACAATTTAAATAACAATTTTAACGTACATTTACAATATTGGTTGTACGTTCTGTTAATCTCATCAGATGTCAAAGCTTGAATAATTTCTTTTACTTTAGAATTTTTTTTGGTCAAAGACCTCCAAATTTGAATAATATTATTGCTAAAAGTATTCCATGTATTGAACAGTTTCATACTATGGTTCGGATAGAGATTTTTAAAGTCGATATCCAACTAAAGAAATAAAATTAAAATTTCCTTTTTACATGGATATAGTAATAATAATAGTTATAATATGAGTAATAATAATAATGATAATAATAAAGATGAACAAATAATAATAATATAATTTAAAAATAATAATATTTTTCTAAAACCAGTGCAACTCAATTTAGAAAATATCTCACCAGTAAATATCCTTTATTATTTCCTAACGCAGGATATGATTTAAAATAATCACATAAGTTGCGGGGTTGTTGTAAGCCTCTATGTCTTACAAAGGTGGTTTCTGCCCAATTGGCTTCAACAGCTGTCCATGGTTCAATTCCCTCAATCAACGGTTCAATGCAGTTTTTCAACCACATAATAATATCATCGTGTATTTCATCTATAAAGTAAAAAATTAACTAAAATTTCATTTCTGTCCTTTACCTATTCTGACCTTCATTTAGTTGATCTACATGACATTCAACTTCCCCTGCTTGTTGTTTTATTATTAACCCTGATTTAGCAAACGATCTTCTTAAGCTATAATATTTACAAAACAATTTTCCCTTGCCAGTTTTAATGGTATTTCCATTTCTTCTAGTTGTTATTTTTGCAGAATGCGTTCGCTGTGCCACAAATATTTCATTTTAAAAATTATTAATTAAAACATTACATTTTTATTTTTTAGTAGGTACCTTGCATTCTGTAGGAAATATATCAATTATCATTCCAGCTAATTCATCTAATCTGCTGCTTTTCAATCTAAACATTTAAAACATAAATAATTTTTTTATTCGACGATCACGCCATATTGGTAATAAAATGAAGTGTGATTTACAAAATTATCGTTAAGCTAATCCTGATCATTTATAATAATTAGGTTTTCTCAAAGTTTTTGTTGCTGAAGCTGCGTTACATTTCTTTTTTTAAAGATAATTTACAAATCTTTTCAGGTTAATTGTCAATTATTAATAAGCACACCAGTGGTTTCTAAGACCAGCATCAACAATAAGTACTTACCTTCAAAGGCAGGAATTAGGTCTTGCAAACCGTAGTCGTTCAACACTTTTCTTGTTTCCTCCATATTCCAATTTTCAATACACAATCACTGATAATAGCACAGCCGTGAGAGATCAAATAGTGCAATGTAAATGCATACGCGTACCCAAATTATTAAGAAAACCGTTAATGAACGAATACGGACGAACAACAAGAAAAGAAATGACTTCCTCTACGGTAAACTAAAATTTAGCTAGGGTTATAAGAAAATTAACTGTATTTAATTTCAGTTATTTACTATACTCTGGTAGCTAAGTGTATTCGTTTCCTTTATTCAAAATTTTACTGCAGCAGTCTAATACCTTTTAGAAGTATTAGTTGGGTTTAATAAATAACTAGGTTCTCTACTATAGCTCAACATTTTTAAGATATAGTTTAATACAAACAAATTTTTTCACTCTAATAGTTAAAAATGCGATAGATAAGAAAAATTACTTAAGAGGACCGATCATTTTTTTTCTGTGTAGGTGTAGCCACACTGGAAATAACTACAAAAATGTTGTTCAGCACTGCAAGAAAAATTTGTAACTGTACAATTTATGACAGGAAGTCGCCCTTTCTAACAATCGTAATTCGTAATTACAGGTACCTATACTTTAGGTAGGTAGCTTAGGTTTTATATTCTTACTTCGCTTCTGTTATATATCTCAAATGAACAACTTCTCATATAGAACGTGTTCAAAGTTTGTATTTATAATATCTTGGCAAAAAGAAAACAAATACACCTACTTACCTTAAACGGTTTAAATATCTACTTAAGATTTTTCATTTTCACAAACTTCACCAACAAAGAAAAACACATAACTATGGTTTGTACACTAATTCGCAATAAATTAATAAACAATGCAAATAAAAACAATTAACTGTACCTATAGGCCAGTCAATAGAGTATCAAAAAGGGGGCTTATCTTGCAAAAGGTGGAGTAGAAGATTTTATTTTTTGATTTTGTATATATCAGTGCCAACATGAAAAAACCAAGTTTGCTAACAAATTTGACCTCGGGAAAACTTTTGGCAGCGGAAAAACCACAAAATTTTTGAACTTTTTATGGTTTTTCGCTTTTATCTCATAAACCGTTGGCTCTAGCAAAAAAGTTGTTCAGTACAAAATTAAAGCTTATTAAATTTCCTAAAACATTTATATGACACGTTTTTTTGCTATCTCTAACAGTTTATGAGATATTTGCTGTCAAAAACGGTATAGGTATTCGGAAAACCACATTTTCACTAAAAATCAAATGGAAAAGCAAATTTTATTTTATTTATACAATAGCTATGTACATTATATAATGGTGGGGCTTACTGCCGAGGAGTTGAAAATTTCTGTGATATAAAATACGAAACAACAGAGCAGCATGTAGACGCGCGAAACTCACGTGTGGACAGAGATAGAAGTGATTCCATTAAATTACAGGAATGGCTTTCACAGCATCCCCCATTTTCTGAATCGGATTCCATAATTTCATTAAGTAGCGGTGTCGTTGGAGGTGAAAATGTAAACTGCCATTTGGCTCAGGAAATTGGCATGAAAGGGGTTACACAAATGGTAGCTCATGGCAATTTCAAGAATGTAACGTTGAAAAGGAAAGACAAAGTAGTAACCCTATCATCTGTTGTGAGCAGTTTTAAGGTAGGAACCCTCAAAGTAACTTCTGTTGATCCACTCACACTTTTCCAAAGGTTGTGTCTTTCTAAGCAATCAGAAGAAGATTTGAAAATGTTTTTTACATATGAACTTGCACCCTACCCAATGTCGCTTTTCTTAGATGGAGGCATGCGGAGAGGTACTAAATCTTCATTGTACACGGCATTCACCCCAGTTAACTCAAATACAACAGCAGAGAAGACACACTTCACTGTTGTAGATGGAGGATACCTCCTACATAAAGTTATTTGGCCTCGCAACGCCTCCTTTTCTCGTATCGCTGAGAGCTATTCTTCATTTGTGAAAAGACCTTATTGATCCAGTGTTGCTGTTGTATTTGACGGATATCCAGCTAATAGCGGCACCAAACGATCTGAGCGATTGCGGAGGATGAGGATTCATTGTTCCCCTGAGGTGATTTTTGATGCGAACATGATCAACCAAATTTCTCAGGAAACATTTTTGGCAAATGTTCAAAACAAGAAGCGTCTGATAGAACTCCTGGAAACACATTTTGTAGACTGTGACATTGAAGTCAAACAGGCTCAAGAGGATGCTGACGTACTAATTGTCAACACTGCTATTTCCAAGGCCAAGGAACAGGAAAAGGTGGTCTTAGTTGGGGAGGACATCGATCTGTTAGTGCTGATGACAGCGTTTGGACAGTCTTGCAGCAACTTGTTCTTTCTCAAGCCTGGAAGAGGGAGTGCTGCGGATACGTACTACTCAACAAAATCATTCAAGTTTGACCCACAGAGCATCCTGTTCATCCATTCTTTTAGTGGATGTGACACCACATCTTCCATTTTCGGTCAAGGGAAGATCAAGTTGAGTAACATCATCAATCATCAGCAAATCTCCAGAAATGAAGAAAATCCTCCTAACTTTCCTTAATCCACTCAGCAGTCACGATGATATAGCAACGGCAGGTGAACAGATTCTCGCAGTGTTATACACAGGTGACACCAATCGCGTGCAGTCTTTGGACACTTTACGATTCAGTATTTTTTCAAAATTAGTTTCTAAAAGAAAAGTGGATCTTGCACGACTACCGCCTACGTGCGATGCTGCACGCTACCACTCCTACCGCTGCTTCCATCAAATCCAAACATGGCTGGGTAACTCTATCAACCCGCAAGAGTGGGGTTGGGTGAGCAGCAACGTAGGTCTGGTGCCTGTGGAGACAAATAAAGATGTTGCTCCTTAGCAACTTTTAAAAACCGTGTCTTGTGCGTGCAAAAAATGATGTAGTGGAGCCTGCTCTTGCCGCAAAACAGGTTTGAAGTGCTCCACCATGTGCAAATATTGCAGTGGCCAGGAATGTGAAAATTCTATTCCGATTTCCTGTTTGCTTGAGGACGAAGAATCTGAACCTTCAGAAGTGGATGATGACTTTCTTCCCACTCCGACTGAAGTGACTGAACCCGATGAAGAACCTGGGCCTGCTAAGCGGCTACGAAAGAAATAAATTTTACCACTTACCTGTTTAACCTTTTTTGATTTTTAAATGTATTAACAGATTTATTTTGCATTCTTAGTATTAGCGTATTGTATTGTGTGAGGGGGGGGGGGGGTGCCCCCCTTGATCCGCCACTGGCCTTTAGTGGTGGGGCAGGTAAAGACACTGCCCTCGGCAGTAAGCCCCACCATTATATAATGTACATAGCTATTGTATAAATCAAATAAAATTTGTTTTTCCATTTGATTTTTAGCGAAAATGTGGTTTTCCGAATACCTATACCGTTTTTGACAGCAAATATCTCATAAACTGTTAGAGATAGCAAAAAAACGTGTCATATAAATGTTTTAGGAAATTTAATAAGCTTTAATTTTGTACTGAACAACTTTTTTGCTAGAACCAACGGTTTATGAGATAAACGCGAAAAACCATAAAAAGTTCAAAAATTTTATGGTTTTTCCGCTGCCAAAAGTTTTCCCGAGGTCAAATTTGTTAGCAAACTTGTTTTTTTCATGTTGGCACTGATATATACAAAATCAAAAAATAAAATCTTTTACTCCACCTTTTGCAAGGTAAAATGCCTCTATTGACTGGCCTACTATAAGCTTAATTCCTTTTGTTTTACAGTAGGATATCTGAAAATTGTAGTGCGGGTGTCCTTACATAAGACGGCGAAACTGTTCGGTTTAATATAACATGACCAAAAATGGCAAAAGTTACACAAATACCAACAAAAATAAATGTAAATATATAGCATTGCATAAAAATAAGCATATCTGACATGAATTAAAAAAGTAGGACAATAAATTCAAGAATTACAGTAAATAAATCAAACGAGAAAATAGTTTTACAATTCCTTTAGTAAAAAGCAAAATAAGTATTATAAATAATCTACTGATATCTTATCCCTAATTTTTAGCGTTGTTATAGCAATAAAGCTTATTTTTGAACTTTATTTTGACGCCATTACTAACGCTACTAATTTATTTTATTATATTACCGAAGAGTGACAATTCTTTCTTCTGCCATTGGTTCTTAAACCAAACCTCCTCTGATAGAAGGTGTGGTACAAGGAATTATCAGGTGAAGGGCGGGCCTTAAAAAATTATAAATGTTTGTTCAATCATAACTTATAAACAAATAATAATTTTTTGATAATTTTAAACATACGGCTGGTTTGCTTACAGACCGCATACTTTTTTAAATATCTTTTTTTAAAGGAATTTTGAAGCTTTTGGTGTCTTAAAATTTAATGTTCTTCAAAAGCTTCTAAAAGCACACTATAATCAAAATTTAAAAAATCTTTTCAGTATGCACTAGTAATAAGTAGGTACTGCAAATCGATTAGTATAGTTTTCATTCACATTTAACATGTACCTACTTTTTGAATTGGGACAGAATAAAATATCGTTGTTTTCAATCTTCAGATGGATTTTGTATCAAATATAGTCATTGGTTTTTTTTTTTTATAATTTTTTTATGGTGACAGAACAACTATTTAATACATAGGGTAAATGTGTATAAGAGTACGCACTTAGTAAAAAAAGTGAAGCAACACCTTAGTTTTGTGTGTATAGACTATTTTTTATATATCATCTTGCAAAGTAATTATTATATAATACGTTTTTAGAGAGTTTTGTGATATATGGTTATATAAATATGAGATACTTAATTTTGTTGCGAACTCTGCAAGTGCGTACTCTTATACACATGCGTGTCTAAGAGTACGCATGCTATTGTTTAAGAGTACGCACAACATTTTCCTACTTATAAGATACTTTATTTTTTTGTAACAGTAAGTAAAAAGACACTTTTAGTTGCTAAATGTTTATTTTAATAATAAAATTAAAATAAAAAATGACAAATTATAAAACTGAACAGAACCAAAACTGAGAAACACAAAACTAAAAAAATCTCATTCTATTTAGGTATTTAGGTATAAAATCACCCATCCACATCCACACCTTTCAAACAAATGAATTCTCCTGTTAAATATGTTGTGCAAGATTCGTGCCACCATAGATTACATTGAGAGCACATGATCCAGTCTTCATCAGATTTTGAATATAAATCTCCACATCCAGGACAAGTCGCATCTTCATCGTCATTTTGCTTTTTCATCTTTTGCTGAGTTCGTGTGGTTTTAGGTCGTGTAGAAGTAGACAGTAATTTTCTTTTTGCTGATTCTTTTTTCTTTTCTTCTTTAGCCCTTCTTACTTCAGCTACTTCTTCTAGCTCGTTTTTGAACGGAGTACTAGACAGTATCTCAGATTTTTGTGATTTAGTTTTACGGCGATTAGGTTTTTCTTTTATCTTTGGCAAAGGTAAAATATCTGAAGCTGCTGGTACTGACCGATTCAAAACATCTTCAGCTACTTGCGAAGTACTTGGAGTAGCACGATCTTCAGACCATACATCCATAGGTTTGTTGCCTGGTGGTGGTGTGGCATATGACGGAAACGACAGCTCAGGTTGGTCATTTTCTTCAGCTACTTGCGAGATACCTGGAATAATTACACCATCTTCAAACACTATGTCCATGTTGTTGATGTCTGGTGGTGGCGTTACGTGTGGTGGAAAGGACACTTCACATTCATCAATTTCTTCATTAAGCTCATTATTAGCATGATCAACTGTACCATCTATTTCCACAGCTTCTAGGGCATTTTCTTCATTTTCAATATTATTTATGGGTGCATCTGTTACAAAGGATGGAGCAAAATCAACGTCTTGAAACAGATCAGGATTGTATGGAAATATTCCAGATGCCTTGAAGGAGTTCTGTGCCTTCTCAATATTAGCCATGCTAACATAAGCAGCGTTAAATAATCCGGCAACCTGCATCTGTGTTATCACGTTACCTGGGTTAGTTACCATCCACTTGTCACATTCCCTACTGTATGTAGTTTTTAAAGGACCAAAAAAACCAATATCTAGTGGCTGTAGTCTGTGACTTGCATGTGGAGGTAAAGACAGTAAATCGATGAAATTTTCTCTGCAACACTGTATAGCATGTAAATCACGTTGGGAACTATGGTTATCCAGAACTAGGATCACTGGGTTTTCAGCGCTGGGTTTGCTGTAGTTCTTGAAATGCACCAGCCACTGGCAGAATAACTCTGTATTAATGAATCCAGATTCGGATATCATTTTTAAGGTACCACTGAGAAAAAGTTCATGTTTCATTCTTTTCCGGGGGAATATGATTGACGGGGGAATGTATGATCCTGTGGCACTCATACAACATACAGCTGTTACAAGTTGTCCTCTCTCAGCACTGGCTACTTTTGCTACAAGTTTTTTTACCTTTGCTAGTCAAAACCTTTGGCAGTTTATTGGGTACTGTGGATAAACCTGTTTCGTCCATGTTATAAATGGAGTTTGGTTTATACTGTCTTTTTTCATACAAAGTTCTTATATTTTCGTAAAATCTATCTACCTGAATTTTATTAAACCCCATGATTCGGCCCATCGAACATTTTTCTGGCTGCCGTAGTGTAATTCTATGACGTTGACAAAATCCTGTTACCCAAGACTCTCCTGTTAGCTTCGGCGAATTTATAAGCTGCGATTTGCAAATTTTTCTTTGTGATACCATAAAACCTTTCATCCAAATCTCGTATCTGTTGTGCTAATTCGGTTTCCATATCCGCAGGAATGTCACTTCTAAATCGCCCTAGCAACACTGGAACATTTCCATATTTTAACCGTTTTCTTAGTGTGGCTTCGCTTATCCCCATTTCTCCAGCTATGCTTCTTTTACTAAAGCCTTCTGCTATTTTCCGCTTGATATCTTGTAATTTTTCTTCTGTAAATACAAGTTTTCTACCGCTTTTTCTTTTGAAACGGCTCATATTGTCGTGTATCGGGAAACTAGAGCAACATTTCCACCCTTAAGATTCGTATGCGTAAGAGTACGCACTGCGAACTCTTAGGCAGAGTTTTTTGCGTACTCTTATATACATATGTGTAAAATTGTACGTAATAGGCTATTTCTCTTATAGAAAATAAATTTGCCATATTTTTGACCGTTCAAGTAAGTCTTATAGCCTACCCTATCATAACAAGTGTTTTATTTGAAAATAATATCGGTACTTACCTTTAAAAACACTAAAACTTGAGCGCGTAAAATTACAGTTCCACCGAATGAAAACTTATAATAGCCATATTTTAAAAACTGTGTCGGTAATGCAGATTCTCATTTTTGACCATATAATAGTTTGCAACTAGAAATGCTCCTGAGTATTCAAGGCGTTTAATAGATACCGCCTACATATTTAAAACCAGGCTGCGTACTCTTATGCACATGCGTGCTCTTATACACATTTACCCTATTGGTATGATCTTCGACTTAACTGAATCGCATACAATTTTAAATTTTCCAACTAGCTCAATTTTTAATTATAAGTAATTTAGTTAAATTTTTAGAGACTCTCAATCTCAGGTCGCCAAAGGGATCGCCTTGATGAACGTTTAAAACTTCACCAAGTTGAAATTCAAATACCTTTCAAAATTATGGAAATTTTTACAAACAAATAACAATAACAAATTCTAAAAATTAACAAATTTACAGAAGTACCTTTTATAATAACACTTACTACTTCAACTTCAAATTATTAAGTCCTGCCAAATTTCTTTTAACAATACACCTCCTGACCTCCTGCCTCGACTCCAAATTATCCAAAACCTGCCTTAACTTCTAACCAAAGACACACTTTTCCTCTTTATCAATTCAATATTCCCCATTTATCCAAATTTACAACTGTTTTCTTCAAAATAAAATTCCAATTTCATAAAATTTTATTATCTAATTCCAAATTATATTCTTTATACAACAATAACAATCTTGATGCAGGTTCACAGTAATTATAATTATAATTTGCTTTTAAATTATTTTAAATTGCAATTAATTAAGTTTTGATTTTATCATTTGAAAACCAAACTTTCCTATACAAATTATATTATTCAACTATTTTATTTACATTAAAATTACCTTAGTTTCTAAATTTTAACATACTAGGTATGACTATTTTATATTACATATTTACAACTTAACTAACTAGAAATTTTATCCTAACTATTTACATTTTATCAACAATAAATTTTCATAATTTTAAAAGGCGTCCATATCCCACTCTATTAAAATTCCAAAATCCCATCAAAACGATATCATCTCAATATTTTACCTGAAATATAAATGTGTATGTACCTACCTATAAAAAAATATTTAAAGAAAGACCTAACGAACCACTTTGTGTGGTGATTGACGAAATTTACTTTTAGCTTACCTATGATTATTTGATTAATGATGTTTTCGATAATTACGTACTATACTAAGAAAGAAACATCTGTGAATAGGATGAGTAAGCAAGTAAAACTGAAAAAAATTCCTTCTTTTACGTGCCCGTGTAGTCGCTAAGATAATATCTCCGGAAAACCACTAAAAAGTAAAGATAAAACGAAAACGCTTAAAATTTGTTGATGAAAAAACGATGGAAATACCATTTTGGAAAATAATATAATAGATGGTTAAGTCAGTTGTTTAAAAGGGACTAAAGAAATATATAATTTTCATAATAACAACTTCGAATTTTTGGACAGTATTAAAAATACAGGCAATAAAATATTGCAAAAAAAGTTGTTTTGTTCCAAAATCTTTATTTAACAGCTAAACGATGAAATTTTAACACTAAAATACCTATTAGCTCGTTATCCGAACCAATCGGCAATGTGCAGGCAACCAAGAGGGTACCTACATATGTTTTAATATTATTACAAGAAAAAGATTTTACATTAGCTTTTCCTAATATGGACATAGTTCATTTATTTAAGTTTGCATATATTTGTCGCTGAAGCTAAAAAAATTGGCAAATTTATTTTACTGCCTGATTTTATTACAAAAAACGTAAAATATGCGTTATAGATGCTGTAAGATGTTGAACTCACTTATGCAAATATGTACTGTAATCGCCAGATATGCAATTTTCGGATATTGATTTTATAGAACCTAATTCGGATAAATACCAAAAATTACAGCTCTGTATATAAGCTAAATTGTAGGTAAATGCATATACATATTTCCGAGCTCTAATAATCACCAGTCCCTACCATTGCCTCGCAGACAATTGAGGAGCTCGCGTGCAAAACCGGTTATATCCAGTTCTGTACAATTTTCAGAAAACGAGAAAACATGGCAAATTTTTGCCTTAAACGCAAAACTGAAAATGTTAGCATAGGTTTATCTGAATTTGGATGGTGAACAGAATATTGCCTATCTGGGCAAAGTGGAGTAAAAACAGAAGAGTTATATAAAAAAATATATTGGATATAGCCGGTTTTGTTCGCAAATGTCCGACATTTTTGACAAAATATTTTTTATTCTTACTTAAAGTTGACAATACGTACTTATTTATATATGCACTGTTGTTTTGTCTTCTAGCCTAATCACATATATTATTAGACTTCAATTTCCCGCTTCATTTGTGTTCCAAAATGTTTTCATTGACGTCTTCTTTGTCGCTCAACAAGTTTTGTACCGTCATATTTTCCCATTCTTCTCCAAATTGAGAACCCAATGTTGAAGTCGTTCAGAAAAATATTTTTGAACATATTGTAAGTTACCCGTTCTTGGTTCTCACATTTTTGGCTATAAAATTTATGTAGCTTTGCTATGAAAAAGTTGTTTAAAGCGAACCCCACGGACTACTTGAATATATCCGCTTTTGCTTCCAAAATTTGGAAATAACCGCTTTTGCTCCCAACGCGATACTTTGACTAAGGATTTAGCTGAAATATATCCAGTTTTGCTCACAAATTAATATACCATTCGATAACCCTTAAAAAACTAAAGCGAAAACATGTGTCACGTGATTTTCTTCAAAAAGTGGATACAGCCGGTTTTGCGCGCGAGCTCCTCAATTCATCTTAACCTTTATACCTTGCCTTTACCGTACATATTGATGTGTTTCCTAAAAAACCTGCATTTTTCCAATGAGGAAATTTTGGCAGAATAGTTCTGTTGGTGGCATTGATTTGTGTTTAACAGTAAACGGAAATTTGAGGCTTGACGTTTGTTTTTGCCTAGCACTGAAATTAATACGAAAACCACATTCTACCTACTAAAAGTAGCGATAAATATTTAAGATAATAATATTACCCATTTCAGTAGTTTGATATAACACTGAATAAAAAACAGAAATTGTTGTCTGAGTATTTTGTGCAGTTTAAAGCAGCATACCAATTCCTGTAAATAAAATGTCACCAAAAATCATTCAGCTCATTCCGGCATTAAAAAAGGTGCTAAAATAATGTCCTTCTAATACAGAGATGCAGAGAAAAAAAAAATTTATTTACTATTTAATAAAAATCGGCACATTACGACATTACTTCTTGATCTGTTTGTTAAAAGATATAATAAAACAAAAATTTATTGATCTTTAAAATCAAAAATGTTTCAAATACTTTCTTCTTGCAGAAATGACAAGAATTTGCATAGGAAACAAGAAACCACAATATTAATAAAATATTAACAAAATACGTATTAGTTCAAAATAAAATGTATAACAACACTATTTCCGTAGTAAGTGTTGGGAACATACGTAATTTTGTTTTTAATTTTTTATGTTAATATCGGGTGCTTTTGTTTTCTTAATAAATTTCTGCCATTTTTATTTGTGTTTAGTTCATGGCTGACTTGATTTAGTAATAAGAGACTTAAAAGTCAAAAATCCATTTAGTCTACATTGTTCTACGTCAAAGGTTGTTGAAAAAGTGTTTGCATCCTATTTTCCCCATTCTAAAAATAAATTTTTAGGAATTCAAACACTCTAAACACTATTTTACCAGTGAAAATTTATTCTAAAATTATATAAAATCAAATCCTTAGTAATCATTATACCGGATGTCTTAGAATGAAATATATCTAGCATGCTTTGAATTTCCCATGTAAAATAAAATGTGCCACTCTCGCGCAATGCTGTTATGCTAGTATTATTATTAACTTGCCTGATCGAAAATATGCCTCAATAATAAAAATGTTTTCTGGCACAGGGCACAGTGTATATTTTGTGTTGCATTAACAAATTCAATTAAAACTATTTGAAGTGAATTAGTTTACCTACTTTTTAATTTTATAATTAATTAATGACAGCAGCCTCGACACCCGACACCAAAGATACAGAGACAGAGAGACTAATGACAGCTCTGGATAATGCAATACCAATAACAATGTAGTGGCACATAAAAGTTTACCTGCAAAAAAATTTCAAAAGTGACTAGAAGTAATTCTTTTAAAATACTTTTACATTCCAGTTCAACAAATTAATTGTTATTCATGGTAGTGTTACATGACTAATAATAAGTGTCTGAATAACAAAAAGGATAATGACACCACTTTAGAAATAAAAATTCTTGAGCAACTTTAATTGAAACGCAATGCTATCGTTTTATGTAGCTACGTTCCCTTCTTCATTGGCATATTTCACTAATTGGTTAACCCGAACTTTTTCTAAATGTTTTAAAAACTTTGGAACTCTTGGATTGCGACCTTTAATCTTATGTACGGAGTGGGCTATGTCTCTTAACTTTTCAGAATTTACCTGATATGTCATAATTGTGCCAATCAAATCCCAAATTGATAATTCTGGCCAATGAGGTTTCAAGAAAAATATTTGAGTAAATCCACTTTGCCACAAAAGAAAATCGCTTAACCGGTTTTCACCCGACGTTCGAATGTACAAATCTGGATTCGTTTTCTTTACGTATAAACTGTCAGATATAAGCTGCTCGTCGATGTCCTCAATTTTTAACAAACCAGCATGGACACCGTCTGTTAAAGCTTGCAACGCCGTTGCTAATTCGTCTGTTGAAGTATAATAAAGGGCCACATTGAAATTCAAGTTGTTGTTTTTTAGTGTTTTGAGGATGATATTTGATATCGGTATTCTTAAAAACTTTGGCATCAATTTTAAATCTCCCACGCACGTACCGTGTATTCCATACATATCGATTCTGGAATCGTCGGCATATTTTTTTAAAGTATTGACTCCGACTTCTATTAATGTTGTTAATTCATCTTGTTTTCTTTTTAAATTTTCGATGCTAAATCCAAACAATGTTATAGTTTTTAACCCGAACTCTCTGCAAAGTTCGACAATCTTATCCGCCTTGTTTATACTTTTCTCATATCCACTGGTTTGACTGATTTTTAATTTTTTAGAGAATCTTCGATTGCCATCCAATATAAATGCAAAATGTTGCGGTGCTGGGCCACATTTTACAACTTTTATAATAAAGTATATAAATAAAGCTTTCGCATAGCTAATTATCCACATGTTCAATTACTTACGATTAAAGAACAAATACTACATGTTATCACAAACAAAACCAATTCTATACTAGAAGCAAAGTAGGTCAACTAAGATCTTTTATAACTTTCGCAAATGCATAAGTAAACACAAAATATTACGCAGGTTGAGTATTTATAATAACTAAATAACCTATTAATTGTGACCGCGAAAAATGTAAACAACGTTCTTTATAAATGAAGTTTAAACTAACTGCTGCATAAACATTCCATAAATGTTTATATTATATAGGCACAGTAGCACAATAACATCTGATGTTGTTGTTTTTTTAATCTGATGATCTTGATCAACAATTCTCGCTAATTTAGTATGTAGTTTTCGTTACATTATTAAAAAACTTATTGTGTCCTTTTTCCAGTCATATATTAATTACTTGATGTATTAATCTTCATCTTTTACAAAACAAGGTAAGTGCGATATAAAGTTAAAAAAACTTTAAAAATAATAGTAGTACCTACTAGCCCCAGGATTATCGATATAAGATTGGATATTCCAATATTTCACATTCTTCTGTCTTAATATGTTTATCACCAAACTTATTTAAATGGGCTTAAATTCACCTTGAAGATTACTTTTTCTGGTTTGAGCGGAGTTAATCTATTCTTGCAAAGTTTCAATTATGTTCAAAAACGTTACTTTCTAATGTTTTTTGCACACTAAATTCCCAAACAGATAGTTTCTTTAAATTTCAAAATTGATATGTATTATAAATTACTTATGTTCTACTAAAGTTTTGATATTTTCCAAAAAGAAAATTGGCCAGAAACCAAAGGTTTACCCTAAGAATGAGATACAAAATGAATATCCAGTACAACAAAGGAATTTCGCACTACCGTGCCGGATTTTCAAATTTAAATAAAATAAATTAATAAAACTATTAAAACGGTACAAGCGTCAACAAAAGCTTCTTATAAGGTCGTAGTATAATTTAATATTGACTGTTAAATAACATCAACATGTTGTCGAACTATAACTAGCCTTGACTAGTTTAACCAATGATAAACTTTTATTGCTATTATTTTTATTGAATGAACCTCTTTGAATACCTGTTAAATAACCACATAAAAGCATCATGTAAAAGTGTGCACATATTTAAATACCAATTAAATTGCATGGCATATTAGATCAATACATACAAATTATTGTTATTTAGTAGTGATCTATGATTGATATTGTTGATATAATAAAATTCTTGACATGTAAAAATAGTATACATTAGTATTAATTTTGAAGAATAAAGTTAGTATTGTGTTTTCTCTTGATCAATTTTATTCAACAATATCGATCATAGATCACTACCAAGTAACAGTAATTTGTATGTATTGATCTAATATGCCATGCAATTTCATTGGTATTTAAATATGTGTAACACTCCTCCTCAATTAATTTACATACCAGAAGCTTTTCGTAATTTTTGAAGTTTCTTTGCAGGTAATGGCTTTGTGCATAGATCAGCTAACATTTCTTCTCTTGGACAATAGTAATAAACCACATCTTCGTTCTCAATATGGTCTTTTACATAGAAAAATCTGGTGTCTATGTGCTTGGATCGATTTGAAAAAACTTTTCTTCTTGAATATGCTTGAGGCAACTTTGATTATCTTCAAAAATGGTGGTTGGTTTCTTCAAGTCCTAGTGGAAATCGTGAAGAAATCGTCGAATCCATAATGCTTCTTTACAAGGTTCAGACAACGCGATAAATTCAGCTTCAGTTGATGGTAACGCCACGCAAGTCTGTCTTTTGCATGTCCAACTGATAGTTCCCTCAGCAAGTTGTAGCACCATTTTTCTGGTTCCTTTTAGATATTTCAATGTTAGCTTTAGCTCTTTCCAATTTTCTTTTCTAGGATTATTTATCTGCTGGGCTAAAATTGAAATACTTGCCGATACATCTGGTCGTGTATTTATTGAAATGTATAGTAAATATCCAATTAGTTTTCTGTAATTTTCGTTGTTTGGCAATAATTCCAATTCTTTCGACTTTCCATATCCCACGCTAATTGGAATATTTGATGTCTTTGCATCTACCAATCCAAACTCTGTAACTATTTTCTCAATGTAGGCTGTTTGGTTTAGTGAATAACTTCCACTTGAATCTTTTGTCACTTGAAGTCCAAGATAATTTTTCAGTTCACCAAGATTCTTAATTTGAAAATTTTTCAATACTGTCTTTTCGAATTTCCTAATTAGCCCGTTACATTTACTTGCTACAATCAAGTCATCTACACGTCTTCAAAAAGATCTTGACGTGCTTAACTCCTGGTGTTTCGAAAATAAATTACTTCTAAACCTAAATAAGTGTTCTTATATGCAATTTACAAATAAAAGTTATATTATCCCGTCCGCTTATCATATAAATAATATAAACTTAGATAGGGTCAATACTATAAAAGATCTAGGAGTCATTTTTGACACTAAATTAACATTTACTGCACATATAGATTCAATAACTTCAAAAGTCTATAAAATGTTAGGATTCATTGTTAGAGTAACGAAACATTTTACAGATATTCAAGCATTAAAAATATTGTTTTTTACACATGTCCGTTCCGTCTTAGAATATGCAAGCATCATTTGGTCACCAAGCTATAGTATATATATATTATATATACAAAGAATTGAATCAATTCAACGTAGCTTTGTGAAAATTGCATGCTTTCGAGGTAAAATACAGTGCAGTAACTATAGGGAGAGACTACAAATTTTAAATATGACAACTTTAGAAAAGCGAAGAATATTAATTGATGTTTATTGTTTTTATAAATTGATAAACAATCTTTATAATTGTAGTCATCTATTAAGCTTGGTGTATTTCAATGTGCCCCAACGTGACCTGAGAAACTTTTTAGTATTCCGTCCTATAAGCTGTCGAATAAACGTGTTTTATTTCTCTCCATTCGCTAGAATTCCTCGAAACTTTAATAGGTACATAAACGATGTCGACTGCTTCTTCTTATCGTTTCAAAAATTCAAAGCAATATGTAATGTCAAAATTTCTATGTAGATTTGCGTTAATCACTGGTTATATTTTCTTCCTTAGTTCTGTAAGTGTTCAAGGAATCTCTTCCGACTTCTATTATTTATGGATGGTCTCAATACAATGGTTTCTATTATTTATATGTAAATAAGTATGTAAAAAAATGTATAAAAGTAGTATGTGATGTACCTAATTATTATTTTTTTTTTAAATAATCTCAAATAATCTCTTCCGACTTCTATCATCTATATGTAAAACTGTAGTAATAATTGTAATGTAACTATTATTTTTTAATTTTGTATTAAATTTTCATTTGTTATTGGTCCGTCTGTAAATGGGCTTATGTCTGTTGATGGGCCATGTTTTTGTCAAATAAATAAATAAAATAAATATTAGTACATAACATTGTTCTCCAGTATTATCTATACTGTATAAACATTGATCATTTTTACTTTGTCTATAGTCAGCACTAAATCACTAATAAGAACATTATGAATGGCTTGATACCATTTACGATTGTTTAAGTCCATAAGTGCTCCGCCTTAAAAGACAGACTTGTATCTGATTTGTTTTCCATTGGTGCTCATGTTAACTCTGAAAACCCATTTGCATCCGATGGGTGTACGGTTCTTAAGTTTTGCTACAAGATCCCATCATGTATGATTTTCATGTAAAGATTTTATTTCATTTTCCGTTGCAACTAACCATTCATGTTTATCTTCACAAGATACTGCTTCATTGTAGTTTCTTGGTTCTTGAATCTAGATATTTACTCCTGCAGTAAAACGTTCTGGAGGTACGCCTTTATTTATTCTTGTTGATCTTCTAATCTCAGCATCTGTTTCGAAATTTTAGTCGTCATTTTCCTGTGGTAAAAACATTTTTGTATTTTCATTTCCAAATTCAAATGTCACTGTTGAATCCGATTGTTGTTCCTTATCTGATGCTTCGTCGCATTTCCAATCATCATCTTTTTCTATGAATTTCTCATCTCGACTTATAACAACCTTTCTTGTTTTAGGTATGTAACATCTGTATGCCTTCGAATATAAATCATAGCCCACCAAAATTGCCTGTAAACTTTTCGGCTGTAGTTTATGTCGTTTTTCGTCTGGAACATAACATTTTGCCCCAAATCTTTTAAAATGTCCTATATTTGGTATCTTTCCAATCCAGTGTTCATATGGTGTTTTCGATATTCGATTTGCAGGCAATCTATTTTGTATATAATTGGCCATGGTAACTGTTTCTCACCAATACATATGTATCAAATTCGCCCCAATTAGCATGCATCTAGACATTTCTATAAGCGTCGGATTTTTCCTTTCGGCAACGCCATTTTGTTGAGGACTATACGGAGCAGTACGTTGCAACGGAATTCCTTCACTTTGCATGTATTTAACACATTTATTTGCAACATATTCTCTTCATCGATCTGATCTGATGCATTTAACTTTATGACCAAACTGAGTTTTACACATTTTCATAAAATGTCTCAATTTTTGAAATACTTCTGACTTATTTCGCAATAAGTAAACTGTGGTATAACGCAAAAAATCATCAATAAAGGTCAAAATATACTTTTTAACTGATGGCGTTTCCGTTCTCATTGGAGCATCCGTATGAATTAATTCAAAAATTTTCTTTGGACGATGTTTCGATTCTTGTGGAAACTTGATTCTTGTCATTTTTCATTGTAAACAAACTTCACTTTCGCTTTCATGTACAGTCGGACTACATTTGTCAATTTTAATACAATTCACAAGTCGGTTGGAATCCATCGTCTTTACAACAACAATAGCGCTATGTCCAAGTTGTACATCATGCCATTTATATACACATAAATCTGAAATATCATCTGTCAAATATGCTTTATTTGGTTCACGGAGTTTATATGTTCCGAAACCAGGAAAAACGAAAACAATATGGCTCTGCTGCGCTCCTAGACGTTAAGAAGGCATTTAATAAGGTCTGGCACATAGGCTTATATCACAAAATAGAGAGAGTATTACCGCATCACTTCTATGAAATCCTGAAATCTTATCTTGAAGGCAGATGGTTTGTGATCAAGCAACGCGACAAATACTCAAATCCACATCCCATCACATCGGGTGTACCCCAGCGCAGTTTGTTGGAACCTGTAGGTACTCTACCTACTCTTTACAGCAGATATTCCAACCACTGAGTTAACAACAGTAGCAACTTTTGCCGACAATACGGCCATTCTGGCGTCGCACATAGACCCTATTGTGGCATCTGAAAACCTACAAAGTAATCTCACATTAATTGAACATTGGCTAAGAAAATGGAGGATTAGAGTCAATGAAACAAACTCTGCTCATGTTACTTTTACAATTAATCGAGGCACTTGTCCAGCAGTAAATAACACTCAAATTCCCCAAACTCAGGACGTCAAATATCTGGGAATCCACTTGGATAGAAGATTAACGTGGCGTAATCATAATATATTTACCAAGAGAAACCAACTCGGCATCAAAACTCGCCAAATGCACTGGCCAATTGGCAGAAAATCCCAACTTAAACTGGAGAATAAACTGTTACCATATTAAAACCTATATGGGCGTACGGCCTGCAAAAAATATGGGGTACTGCTAGTACCTCCAACATGAAGTACTTCAACTTTTTCAAAGCAAAACACTCAGGACTAGTTATAGCTGATGCTCCCTACTATGTGCCTAACTTTATGATTCACAGTGATTTAAAAATTAAAACAGTGCAGAAGAAAATCAACCACAAGTTTATGAAGTATCGTGATCGACTAGTGGCGCACCCTAATAAGTTAGCCAACAAATTACTGAAGAATAGTACCTAATGAAATAACAAGGCTAAAACGATTCTAACCATCAGATCTAGGAAATAGGTTTGATTAAGTTTTGTTACACCATCCTGTAGAGTAGTATACGTATATTATGTCTATAACCTTATTGATTAACAAATTAACTAGCTGTTCTGGTTAATTTCTACAAATAAGAGGGTAATCAGTGGACTGCCCTTGCCATTACATTTTTAGTCTTTATTTACCTAGATTGTAAGTAGCTTATGACAACATTTACTTAATGTTTATAAAAACAGATTGTAAATTTAGTTGAAATAAAATAAAATTCAGTGCACTTTTTTACTAATGTTCTGGACCGAAAGTGTTGCGGACGAAAATCTGCGCCAGACGCCAGATCACAGGCTGAACCAGGTGCAGCTAATCTGCGCGAAGCTTAATGTATTATATATTACTGTAAAATTACAATTACAATAACAATAACAATAGCATTACATTACAATAATAGTAGTAACAGCATTAACGCATTATGTAGATACGTTTCTGCTTAGTATAACTAGACCGAACAATAGCAATTGTATAGATTGGCAGTGCATCTACAGCAGTAATTACAATCAAAGGGTGCATGACGTCCCAAGGTTCAAAGGTTCAAATGTTCAAAGGACACCATTGATACCACAATCGATAAGACTGCGGGGGCCAGGAAGCTGGTGCCATTTCAGAGAATTGGCCGAACCGAAACGCAAAACCCCGGCAGAAAAGGGACACCAGGTAGAAACCCTATTTATGGGACGGTCACAAAAACGAGGACCGCTCCGTTGCCGTTGCCACAGCATGCTAATTTTTTAAATCATCAAATTAAGTTAATTTCAAAAAATTAGTCTTTAACTGTTGCTGTTTTTATTTTCCTTTCTGTTTTGCAATGTTGATATTTCATGTTTTAGAATAATCGTTGAATTAAAATTATTTTGATTTTCCACTAATTTTGATTTATTTTTTATTTACAAACATGAAACATAACCTTTACGCACCACGTGACGTGACGTTTATAGTGTATAGTGGGTTGCCTATATATTGCGTTTATTATCAAAGTATACATAGGGGATATGTATACTAAAAAGAAAATTTCCCTGTATATAAAATTAATAACGATTAGACTTAGCTAGAATAAAGTAACATGCACTTAATAACAGGGCAGGCATGTCTGCGCTATGACGTCTCATACCATAGACCTAGGAAACTAACGGTAATACTAGAAACAGTGTTAGTATAAAATGAAGAAAATGCGTTTAACCATCTTGGTCATACTCGTATATTCAACCCCCATTGAATATGTGATCTATTAACTACCTTGCACTGCAGAAGCGGTGTCTAGCGGCTAGCGTCACAGGCATGTTAACGTCATAAGTGCTCCCAATCCCCACCTATCATAACAAATCCCTTCACACCTTATTGGCATGAGGTGGACCTGGCGTAATCCAGGATTGACCCACGGGGATCTACTCCATGTCAATTGATGATGATGATATGTACATATTTTTACTAATGTTCGAACTGTTTATATCTGTTCAATTGTTATAACCTTTACGAAAACCTGAGTGTTCTAGAGATTGGTAGTCGTCCATCTTGGTTGGTTGATAATACAGATTATATGGGTGAGGTACGAGGTCTGTAATTTTCCATTTTGAGTTTATCGCCCTTTTTCTATAACAAAACTACTTAGAGCATTTTTCCAGGTATCAGGAATTTTGCCTTCTGTAAAGCATTTATTTGGGAGGACCTTCCCAGACTCTAATGTTACTGTTCCACTCGCTTTCAACATCTCACCTGAAATTCCATCTTGGCCGGGCGCTTATAGAGTATTAAAAAAAGTCCATTAAGGAGTATGATAACCAAAATGGTGCCGTTCAATTTTGGTCCGTGATTTTGGTTCACGACGTCATTCGTACTGTTTCAGCTCAGCCATGGTAGGAAAAGATAATTGGGTGTACTTTCCGCCCAAATCATTCGTATATACTCCTACTGACATCTGCTTTCATGAAAGACAGAAGCTTTGATTCTTTCTTTCTTCCTTTTTCTTTTACCCTGTTATACCTTTACAGTGTTGAGGGGGCCGGACACACCGAGCCGCAGAGCGGTCACCCATCCAAGTTCTGGCCAAGCAGGCTCTTGCTTAACTTTGTATTATTCAGTATTACGTGCAGTCCCAATCTGCCGTACTGCTTCTATTTGCAAAAAAAATCAACTTTTAAATGTCATAACAGGAAAACTTAAATTTGGCTGGCACAAATTACGTTTTGAACAATTTCATTTGACATATGTTTTTTGCTTCCCAGTATACCGTTATTCGGAGTTGTTTCAAAAGTACTAGAAAAATGTTTTAAAAATTTAGTCGCTTCTCCTTGCTGAGAAATTTGCCATCTGAAGAAGTGTAACACTGGCAACCCTGCGAAGCCGCAGAAATGATAAATTCGCATCATAATGCCTTGATGCATTGTTTGCATAAAGGATAATTTTATCAACAACGGGACGGTTGCCTAGGATATAAAGTGCGCAGTGCGCCGTTGCAACTTACTCTGCACGTAAAATTAGCAAATTTTCAACCCTTGAAGAATTATAACTGCTACGACAAAACCAAAAACAAACAAATGCAGTGAGTGTCAATTTATTTAAGAAACTCTCAATGGCTTTATTTTCCAGCAATCTTTCATAATAACAAAGATAATCAAAGTGTTAATTTCAAACTGCAGATGACCATAACAAGAAAAGTACTAACATCAAGACAAAAAGAATACGTATTTAGCATTCACAGTAGGTTGGAAAATAACACTGTATACTTTATTTACGGTAGATTACTTACACCCTGTATATGTATAACAGGGAAATGCTAACCGATAACAATTTAGATTTATTACGTCAACTCAGACACATCACTAATTTTGAGACGCTTAGAACAGAATATTTTTCTCTGTTTCACTCGCATTTGGCATACGGTATATTACTCTGGGGTAATTCTCAATTTAGCTTTTAAGTTACAGAAAAAATCGATCAGAATTATATCGAATGTAAATTCTAGAGAATCATGCCGAAATTTGTTTATTAAACACAAGATAATGACCCTTCCAGCTTTGTATATCTATAATGTTTTATTAGAAATTCACAAGAAATTACCTTCACTTATCATGCAGGCTGATGTCTATGATTATAATACAAGGAATGCCGCTTTTATAAGAACCTTACAGCTTAGACTGACAAAATTTAAGAAAAATACTATAGATTATAAACTCTATAATATCTTGCTTACGGATTTGAAAAAGCATACTTTATATTGTTTCAAAAAAATCCTAAAGCATTATTTTCTGCAAAAAAGGTTTTATTCTATCGATGAATATACAGGGTGTAAATTAATGTCATGCAGATATTTCAAGGGGTGATAGCACTCGGCAAAATAAGAAAAAAATGTTAATATACACAGGATCAAAAACGCACCATTTTCGATATACGGGGTTGCGAAGTTTCAAATTTTTTTTCGTATTTTGCGTTTTTCTCCCGAATGTTTTGAGATACATAACTATTTGAAATTTAGTATAGCTACTATATTTTCGATTTCGATTTAAGATTGTGGAAAAATAGGGAATTTACCGAATTAAATCTTCTGACTATACTTCAAAATAAACAAAGCGCAGTTTTGGCATTAGATTCAAAGAGTAAAAGGGGCGAGTTTAGCCCATCATATTTATGAAATAGGGCACAGTATTCAAGCCTCCGATTTAAAAATTTTAAATGTATTATTTTCACCAAACCAGCTAAATTCTTTTCAGAGTATTTTTATTTTAAAAGAAAAAACAACATGTAGAATAAAGATCTCGCTTTGTTGAACGTAACGCATGGCCATATTATATGTATAAAAATATATGTACCTATAAGCAATGTGGATTTGTAAAATTAAATCTATCTCTGGCGATTTCGGGAAGAGTATTTCTTCAAGAGTTCTGTCTCAGCCAACTTTACTTTTGTAATTTGGTAAATAGAATATCTACTATATCTCCGACCAACTTCGCCAGGAAAGCTTTGCGCAGAGGATGACGACTTGCCGAAATGCGTATTTGTTTATATTAATTAGTATTATTTTTGTGGTTTTACAGGGTATTTAACGTTCGCTATTGAACCCGATCAAAGGCTCTGTTTCGTGGATTCATTTTCACAGTGCTTTTATATCACTTTCTAAAAATTATTCATTCTATCTTTTCAAACCTTGAATAGACTTTTCTATTCTAAATGCCCATTAGACAATTCTAGACTACTAAAATGATTCTGAGTTGAACAATTGAATTTAGATTCTCGTTTTCAAAAATCGCAAATTTGTCGTCCACTCGAAAAATCAAATTCCGATTCTCGATTCTCAGAATTGAAATCGGATTCGTATGAAATCGATTCTACTACATTACCGATTCTTGGCAGTACTATTAATTAGTTTATTGTTATTAAGCAATGTTAATCTGTTCCCGAACTCTTATGTTATTAAAATTTAATTTATTCCCTTGTTATTAAAATCAGTGACTATTTATAGGAGAATCAAAGTATAAAGTTTAAAAAATTAATTAAAACATTTACATGAATTATTTGGAAAGTCATAACATAAACTACCTTGTAACGGCAACAGCTAAACGATAATTTTATTTAACATTTATAAGGTACATACTAGTTAGCCTTGAACCTAAAACTTAACCCAATTTTGCTTAAATTTCCAAACTAACACATATCCTTTCGTACTCATTACACATTTCAGAGCTCGTAGTAATTACCTCCCTACTATTTCATTAAATAATTTATTTGCATTTATTTAAAAAAACCTGATATTGCGCTAATAATTATATTTATAGTGTTCACTATTCGATTGGGAGATTATCAAGGTTGGAAATGTTACAAAATAATTTCTTATGTTCGTTGACGTCAGCAAAGTGAAAAGGAAAATTTTTAGCCATGGTTTAGAATTAGTCTTCTACCAACATCAAAGCGGTTTACTTATTAACTAAAACGAAATAGGTGTTTTCTGTGAAAAATGTGGTTAATCGATGTTATAAAGTCTTGGATTATACATTTTGTCATAGACGTTATGACCTGCGGCCCAATACCTAAACACATTACATTTATCTTGGACGGCAATAGAAGATTTGCGAAGAAAATTAAAGCTAATCAAAAAAGTGTTTACGATAGAGCTGTAAACAAAGCGGATGCAATTTTTGAGTTGTGCCGAATATTAGGAATTAAAAACCTTTCGATGTATGGATTTAGTATCGAAAATCTTAAACGAAAACCAGATGAAGTAAAAGCTCTAGAGGAACTTATACACAACTTTATGATATTGTATATGAAGGATCAAAGGGTTATCAGCCATAACATTCAACTAAAAATAGCTGGAAATCTAACGTTAATGCCTGCACTATTAAGAAAAACTTGCGCAAAAGCTTTCCTCCATACAAAACAACACGACAATCTGAAGCTAAACATGGCACTTTATTATACTTCTACAAACGAAATAACGGCGGCATTACAAGCTATATCGGAAGGAATCAAGTCGGGTATGTTAAAAATTGAAGACATCGACGAGCCCTTTTTATCCGATTGTTTGTATATAAGTAAAATAAATCCCGACTTGTACATTCGCACATCCGGTGAAACTCGTTTGAGTGATTTTCTATTATGGCAAAGTGGATTTACCCAAATATTTTTCTTGAAACCTACTTGGCCAGAAATATCATTCTGGAACGTATTTTCAACAGTTCTAACGTACCAAGGAAACATTGAGAAACTAAACGAGATAATTAGTTGTATTAAAGTACCAACTAAACGCAACCCAAGAACACAAGGGTTTTTAGAACATTTACAAGAAAGCCGAATTAATCAATTAATAGAATACGCAAATGCAAATGTTGATGAAATTTGACGATACTTTTATTTTAGAAATGCCATTAATTAATTGTGATTAAGGTTTGGTTTACATTTAGTGTAATTTTAATTTTGTTTAAAACTGATGTAATAATGCCTTTATAGGAGCATTCCTTTAAGCTAATAATGTATCTGTAAAATGTATAAAAATATATAATAAATTTTGTTATTTTTAATGATTTTCTACTGTGATATTCTACAAAAGCAGATCCTAACTGCCGTGAGATGTTACTCAACTACAGAAAAGCCCATTTAAAGTAATGTAAATTAACTAAAGCCATCGTCATACATTTAGAACTTTGGCCTTCCTAAACTTCGCAGTAAACAGGTTATGTATTGCTTAGATTCTAAATTAATTTTTTGGTATTTGTTTCTCGGCAATTAAAACTTTAAATACATCAAAGCCTTGTACAATTTTTAAACAACAACAGAAACTTGAATCATTTAAAGTTTATGTTTTAGTAGTTTTTAACCAGTTTAAATTTATTATATAAAATTTTTTATTTTGGATTTTAGTTAACCGTTTGTGTAGAAAATTCAGTTTTCTGCTTCGAGCTAGCGACACTTCTTAAATTTAATTGATTTTAAATCTAAATTAAATTTTTGTTTTGCGTACCCCATACCTACTAATTTATTGCTCCAGTCAAACTTATGAAAGAGAAATGTTGCTGGTACCGTCGCAGTTAAGGTTGTTACGTAACCTACACAAAATGTGATTTACCTTGACCCCCACACAACTTTGTATTTAAAATATAATTTAACGTTATAACAAAAGCTGCTCTTTTACGACAGCTTTATTATATCCGACGAACAAGAAATCGTAAGTATCGTTTAAGTTAGCTTGATAACTTGATATAGTTTTTCAAACCTACAGGTTATCTAAGTTATTGCCACCTCTCCGGTAAATTATTAAGAAAACATTTGTAAGAGACGATTTAAAAAAAAATGTTTAATTCTGTGGCTTGGTTCTAAAACGTCCAATGTCACCTTTTGTTGCATGCGGCCAATATACACGAATAAGCATGTCCAGAACAAGGGTTTGTTTGGTAAAAATGGCCAATGTGTGATTTATGTGAAAGGAGATATTTTCTTTGGAATGGCCCGTTGCCGGTCTTCTCTCCATATATTTGTGCGTATGCGTGTCAAGTAGCCTACATGCATAAGTGGTCTACAGCTCAACGTGGGCTCTGAACCATGTAAGTGTGTGCACTTCTACTCCAGAGAAGATTTACTAGGCTCGATGGTTTGCCATTACTTAGCCTGCGCGATATGAAAAAATGTCGAAAATATCGATATGGAAAAAGTATCAATATTATCGATATACCGATTTATTCGATGTATCGATTGAATTGTCTTATTGAATAATTCGATATATCGATATACGTATTACATCGATGTATCGATTAAATTGTCTCCTTTAATCACCTTTCGATGTTACAATTCGGTGGCCATATATTAAATAATAACTTTAATGAGGAAACACAAATACAAATAATATGCAATATTATAATGAAGTAAGAATCTTGTTCTCACAAAACCCGTCAGGTATCTGCTTATTTTATCGGCAAAATATTCTTGTCCAACAATAAGGCGTCACCTTATTCACACTAAAAACAATAACATAAATAAAACGTGCTTAAACACTAAATTCTTACATCGGTAACTCAGTCCGGTGACATGACAGTGCATAAAAGTGCAGAAAAGGACATTCCACTTGTTGTTCTACAAGAAAATTATAAGAAATCTGTCGAGGCAGTGACAGTACAAGAAACCGTTGTGCTACTACAAGAATTAAATTGAGACATCACCTACATCCGACAAGATATAGAGAATTGAAACCAGGACGCTATACAAGAAACTGGAGATGTTATTGAAGCTGAAGAAGTGGAAGAAATAATGGAAGATGAAACAATTACAATTAACATAGCTACCATAGAAGCCATAAGAGGTCTTAATGCAGTGATTCCTTGGGCGGAACAAAACATGCTAAATTCGGAAGATCTACTGACGTTGCGAAGAATACGAGAAAGTGCTGTTCAAAAATGCTTACATTAAAAGAAAGTTCAGACAAAAGTAACAAGATATTTTATAAAACAAAATTAGTTTATTTTTATTTTAGCATATTGTTCATTTATAAAAGGTATCTTCAGTTAATAAATGCTATAAACCCCATTGTAAGCTGTACATTCGATTGAGTGAACATCTCGGTTGTATGAACAAGGCTGGTTTTAATTAGTTCACATAATCGAGCGGCTACTGTATATAGTTTTTTTTTTTAAATTTTAAAATTACTGATTTGATAAACAAAACAGTTGGCCGTAAAATCTGACATTTGTGATAAACATTTGAATGTAGTTAAGACATATAATACTCTATTGTTTCATGGCTAACTGTTTATTTTGTTATAATTAATGTTAATTCAGGTATAAATGGTCGGTAATGCCCTTATTTCAAGCACTAAGTATATTAAACCATATATATTTGAAAAGTTCTTAAAATGGTCTTTTAAATGAGGTCGACACCAATTATGATTCCCATTTAAGAAAACACAAGTTTATGCTGTAACTGCACACCCGTAGGAAATGGAAAAAATCTATGTGCGCCACTGAAATCTACGCAAAAATATCTATAAATAATCTCTATACTATATTCAGATATTTCTATAAATATGTAAACAAGTTATAAGACTTACTAGAATTGGAGTAATTTTCAGTTTAGCGCAATAACTCGAATTCCACCATAGAATTAGTCTCAAAAAGTGCAATCGATTTTGCCGTAGCTGTACAAATAACAAAGTTACCCACACATGCACGTCGAATTTAGGACACACTGTACAGATTTCTTATGCTAAGTATTTGTGTTTCTTTGAATAGTAGACTACTTGAATACAAAGCGCGTTTCCTATATATAATTTTTAATATAGTTTTTTGTACAACTTCTAGTGGTTTCAGACTATTTTTTTTATTCCGCCCCATCCGCTTATTCCATAGGTTAATTATAAATAATAATATTCAAAGATGTAATTTGCTTCTCCAAATAAAATCTTTTAAAAAACAATTTGTTTTTAAGTTTTGATTTGTAAAAAACATAACTCGCATTATTAAATAGCCATAGATAAAAAAACACTATCGCTTCAAGCTCTTATCAGTAGTCAAATTACATTTGACAGAGCTATTAATAGTTTTGGTTTTTATATATTTACGTAGTTTACAAGGTGAAAGTGAGATATGGTATTACTATACAGGGTGTATCGAAAATAGCCCATAACATTTATATCACGCGATTCTACGTCAAAATCCAAGCAAAAAACTCCAGTACCAATTTGCTGTTAGTTATGGAGTTATTAGCAGCCTTAAGTCGTATTCTGGTTTGCTTGTCGTGTCATATTTTTATGAAATAATGATTTTTAGTTGTACTAAAACAGTTATACAATTTTTGGTCCAGTTTTTAACGCAGAATCGCGTGGTGCGAAATTATGCGCCATTTACGATACACCCTGTATAACGTGAACGGCAAAAACGGGTTTAAAATTGTTATTGTAAATATATTAAGATGGGGAGCTTTAAGGAGTTTATAATAATTGTTTATTTATTTCTGGAGCGAAAACTAAGCTTCAGGCATGTTTCGGCGTGCGTAAATGCTTTCAGGGCTACCGCCTACGTCAATACTTTGCGTCTACGGGATACTATTTATAATATATACGTATTGACTTCTATATATTATTTGTACCAATAAAATCTTATAAAAATTTGTTAGGTCTGCTTTTAATAGTTATTTGTATACTAAGGCCGCGAAATTACATTTTAGCGTACCGAGAGAAAAAGTGTCGCCGAGGCCGCTTGCGGCCGAGGCAGGACAATCTCGAGGGCGCTAAAGAATTTCGGGGACGAAGTATACACAACATTTTTGTGCAGCTTTAAAAAATACATAATTACAAATTTTTATCATAAATGAATGTAAATAGAGTCGGCTTTCACGTCACAATGTTTCTATGGAAACAACATAAATAAAACGCGTTTCGCGGCCGTTACTAAGGGTAACGCAATACAGGCCGCGAAATCGAATCTCGTACGATGACACTTTTAAGAACTGTTCGTAACTCATGAAGAAATCATCACATTTCCTTAAAGTCATATCTGTAAATCAAACAAGGCATGCACGTGACATTATAAGGTTAACTGGGAGGGGGGGGGGGGGGGAATAAATCTTAGTTTTACCCTTATTTGTCAATTTTTGCACCCTTTTATTTTATGAATCAAAATAGTCTTTCTAACTTTTCAGATAAGTAGTTTAAAAAATGTGAACTGCACATGTGCACATGGAACACGTTTAAGAAGATTTAAGGGTTTTAGTTTTAATAAAAAATTAACAATATTAAATTAAACAGTTCGTTGTTCACCTTGGACTCCCCGCTAAATTTGTGTTTTGCCATGAGGTTTAATTCCAAGTTTTTACTACAGTAAGATTAAAAAAAGAGATCTTAAAAACATGATTAATATCTGTATTCTGCCTTATAAAAAATTATTTAAACCACTTTTATTTTATTGATTATCGTTTTCAATGCCAATCTAACTTACAGAAATATGAATATGATAATTATGCTTTTGTAGAATATTTCCATTTACTTAGTGTTTAGGGAAAGTATGATTCCAAAAGGAATGCGCTTTGCTAAACATTTCGTAATAATCTAAAAGGTAATATTAACCTTCAAACACGATTGGCAGTCCTTAAGTTTGCAAGGCATTCTTCTGTTCTGGAAATCCTGAAAAACCTGGGATTTCTATTTATGTCTTCGAAAAGTCAGAGAATTTAAATATTTTTTCTTCTTCTTCCCGCGTTCCTAGTCTCCCTGTTAGAGCTTGATCCCCCGTAGCCTTCGCCTTCAATCTTCTGAATCTTGCAGCCCCTCTCCAATTTGCCTCCCCTAGCAGCTGTCTGGCGTCACCCTGGACGTTGTCTTTCCATCTCATTTTTGGCCTTCCCTTTTTTCGTTTTCCTTCCATCGTCGATTTGAAAATTCTTCCTGATACTGATATTTTTAAATTTACTACCCTAACATTTCACATTCCGGAATGTGCTTATTACCAATTCATAAAACTGCAACGTGTGGAAAAAGAAATAGTGATATTTAGCCTTTTTTATGTTTCGAAAAAACAAAAATGTGTTGTGAAATTTCAGATTGCCAAGCAAAAGAAATGTGCTAATCCCTTATTCGCAATGTTCCGTTTGTGTCTTCCAATGATCAGAGGTCTTTCTATACTAATTTATTTTTCACTATTCGCACTGAAAGGAAACCAGAGTGGATAAAACCGATCCATAGAAAGGAAAACAGAGATGAACGTACATGTACATGAGCAGGCTCTACAGAAAAATCCTGAAGAGAATTCCTGAGAAATTCATTTGCTGGTTGTCGACCTTACCCCTTGTAGCAACGATAAAACACCAACCGACAGGAAGAATTAAGCTCTCAGATAATTTTGCTATTATGAAAGGACTTAGACAGGGATGCTGCCTCCCCGCCACATTATTCAAAATCTATCTTAATGAGGTCTTGAGGAAATTGAGACAAGAGTGTAGTCAAATGGGTATACATCTGAACGATGACACGATGTTATATACACTGCACCACGCCGACGACCAAGTTGTCGTAACACAAGAGAAGGAAGACCTAGAATTTATGGCTAGGAGAATACCAGGAGTAAGGTCTACCAGCGATTAAAAAAAAATAAATATCTATGCATTGGGAATGAAACAATAACAAACCTTAACCTTTATAATAATGAAGCAATAGGGGCATGTGATAGATATTTTGGTTTCCTGTTCTTCTTCATTTTCTTTTATGTAGGATAACATCTTGTTTTTGTTTACGTATTATGGTGAGTATGGAGGTAGATACCCAGCTTTCTATCCATCTCTGTGGCATCCCAGGGTTTCTCTTTCCCTCTGGTTTAAAGTCACTAGCTGGCTGTCCCACTCCCTCTTTCTTCCTCTCACGAATTTGATTATATTGTCCGTACCACATTGCCGTTTTACATCTCTATTTTCTATTCTGTCTTGTCTTGTTTTACCTACTATCATCCTCCGTGTGTTCGTCTCTGTTGTTCGGAATAACTATTAAGTTTTCTTTGTATCAACCTGAGTTTTTGCTCCATATACCAAAACAGGTCTCACCAGAGTCTGGTACATTTTTACTTTCCCCTCAGTGGACAAATATTTATTCTTCTATGTTACGTCTCTTAAATAGACCAATACACGAACCCTCTTGATAGCTGGCTTCCTTACTTTTTGATGGATGTGGCGATCGCTGGAGATGTCTATTCCCAAATGTTGCTTTTTTACCTTTCCTTCGATTCCTGACTGACTCTTTAGATATTACCATCGATTTGGTTTTCTCAGTTGATACCACCATACTATAGGTTTTAGCCATTGTCACAAATTTATCAAGAACCTCTGTAAAGTGTTCTCTGAATCAGCAATTAACACCGCGGCATCAGCATAATATAATATTGTAATCTGGTTGTTACCCATTTTGTACCCCTCCCTTGCCAAGGCTGTCTACTATCTGGTCCATCACCAAATTGAACATGGCTGGGCTCAGATAGTCGCCTTGTCTTATTCCACCTGCGCCTTTCATTTCATCTGCAAGGAAACAGAACTATAGTAGAATAAATACTTGCCTTGTAGGAACGATAAGCACAGAGAGTTGTAAAATCATTAAAATACTACGTCAAGAGAGAAGAAAAGGTATAATATCAATAATAACACCACAAATATGGGAAGACTGAGATTACTTCAAAAGCCTATTAACAGAAGACAGAGTAGGGTTAGGATTAACACTGAGCGAAGTAAATCAAGCGTGTACATTGATTGGAAATTGAAAAGTTGCCGGACCTGCCAACGTCCCAGCAGAACCACTAAAATGTGGATCAAATAGATTGTACAGCCACCTTAAACGGGGCAGCATTTCCAAAAGAGAGGTAAATCACTTACATATCAACTATACACAAAAAGAGGAAAGGCAATTGTAACAACTACCGCGGAATATCAGTTACCAGTACCATCAGCATAGTATATGATAAATTATAAAAAATAAAATAGAAAATAAACACAAAGATATGGACGCGGAGGAATAAGCAGGTTTTACAGCAGGTAGCTCAACGATAGACCATCTGTTTGGTGTTAGGCGTACGACACGGTTTCGCAAACTAAATTATGGGAAGTCCTTTGCAAAACTAACATTAATGTAGGCTTAATTAAAGCAGTGAAGAAGGTGTATGAGAAAACAGAAGCTAGAATGAAAAAAGAATGGCCCAGGGATTTAAAGTTATCAGAGGTCTTAAACAGGGCTGTTACCTTTTGTCAACACTCTTTAAAATATATTTAGAGCAAGCCTTGGAAACGTAGAAAAAAGTGTAGAAATATGGGGATACCTTTAAATAACTATATAAACCTTATATTTCGCGGATAATCAAATTGTATTGTCCCAAGATTATGCAAACTAAGAGAAGAGTACAGGAAATGGAAATGGAAGTTAATACAGATAAAACGGAGTACATGTGTATAGATGAATTACAGCAAGACTTAGTCTTGGAAGATAGACAACAGATTAAACACACCAAAGAATACAAATATCTAGGGATGCATTTAACAAGAGAGCATAGCAAGTTACAGCTCATAGATATGGCAGTTGAAAAATCTTCCCGAAAAGGTGTTAATGGCAACTGAAATAAAATCAACGAAATCAAGAAGAGAGAAAATTCGAAACGAAAGAATCAGGAAAATTATGAGAATTAATCATACAATCATGAATGAATCCTACAATTATGTTTCCAATATGCTTAAACGTGTAACGAAGTTTTAATCTCCCTGGGTTGCCATTCCTCCTACTTCAGCTGGCCTTTTCGAGGACACATTCACATTATAATTTATGTGTTGTAGTTTTATTTGCAGTTCCACAGAGCGTTAAACTTTTCAGTATAGGCTTTGCCAATCTTTTTCAGGTGATACCTTAGAGGGCAGTGACCAGTAAGAAGATCTGTCATTAGTCTTATATTTGTCTTTTCAAGTTGAAGGGGCTGTTCAGCCCCTTTCGACAAGTAGTAAATAAATCTTCTTTCAGTCTGTAACTTTTAATTTTTTTTTATTATCTTTCTTTTAGTTGGTTGTTGTATTTCTCCTATTTCTAGGTTCATTTTAACTAAATAATGGTCACTCCCTATTTCCGGGCCCGTTTTTACCACGATGTTTTTTACTAGTTTCCATATTTCTGTATTAACTAGGTAATAGAAAGAAGATAAAGTCAAGGAAAAATACCAGGAACAATTAAACAAAGATAAGAGAACTAGATCAACTTATCAAAGTATAGAGGGTAGATGGGAAGAATATAAGCAAAGCCTAACAAAATCGGCAAAAGAAAGTTGTGGCATTACAATAATAAATAATGGATCTAAGAAAAGAACAGCGTGGTGGACAACAGAAATAGAAAAAGCAGTAAAAGAAAAGAAGAAAACTTGGAAAAAATACCTAACAGAAAAAAATCAAGAAAATTCTGACAAATACAAAGAGAAACGAATCAGTTAAACTGATGATAAAAGACAGTCGAGACAAAACATGGGTAGATTTAAAAAAACTGACCACAGCGTTTAGGGAAACCCAAAAAATGTCCTACAATATACCTAAACAAATGAGAAATGCAAAAACCAGCATATTAAAGAACATAAAAGACAAAAACGGAGGCGTAATTACAGATGAAGAAACAATTATAGAGAGATAGAGGGAATATTTTAAAGAACTAATAGAAGAAGATGAAATAGAAGTAGATAATAATGAACAAGTCAATGAAGAACAAAATATACAACAGGAAGGTTATGACGAAGCAGGAAGAATAATAGAAACAGAACAAATAGATTGATGCATTATAAAAAATGAAAATAGGTAAGGCACCAGGTAATGATGAAGTTTCGACAGAAATGATCAAATATATGAACAGGGAGAGACGACATGACGACAAGAACTACTAGATATGACGAACCAGGCAAAAAGAGAAAAGAAAATGCCTCTAGATAGGCAAATAGGTATTATTGTACTGATATATAAAAAAGGAGATGGTATGAGGACTGCTCTAATTTTAGAGGGATAACGCTGGGAAGTACAGTAGGAAAAATATACACCAGAATTTTGGAACATAGAATAAGAGACAAAATAGATATTACATTGGAGGAAAGCCAGAACGGATTCAGAGGGACTAATGACCAGATCTTTATCCTCAGGCAAATATCAGAGAAAGCAACTAAAGTTGGAAGACAGATATACGTTTGTTTTATCGATATGGAGAAAGCTTTCCATCGAATAAGAAGAGTAGATGTCTGGAAAACCCTAGAAGATAGAAGAATAAAAAATAAGGATCTAATACAAAGTACTAAAAGTCTATATGAAAATACTGAACATTATGTAAGAATAAGAAACGCAAAATCAAAACCTTTCATTAGTAAAACTGGATTAAAACAAGGATGCAGCCTGAGTCCCATACTATTTAATCCAATCCTAGATAAAATAGTTAAAAAGTGTAAAGTTAGACTAAAACCATATATTATAATGTTGGATATTGAAAAATGAAAAGCATACGTATACCAGAACTATCCTACGCAGATCATTTACTATCCGAACCACAAGAGATGACCCCTGCCTCATCAATGCTATCCGTATGAAGTAAGATTTTACTTGCTAGTCAAATTAGCATCAGTTGTATTCTCAAGCAATTATGATTGGCGCTTTAACCGGAAAACAAACAGCTGTCAAGTACTTTCAATACGAATTTAACCTTAAAATTATTTTCCTTTTGATTAAGAAATTTAAAAATCCGTATTGTACTGTTTTAGATATTTGCGTTTACTTACTTTTATAATGACCAAGGTTAGATGCAACTTAAATTATTTACCAATTAAAAATTTCAAATGATATAATAATCTAACCAATAAATGTACAACTGTGTTTCTTCTGCAACGCAATAAACCAAATTAAATGTTTATTTATCTAAACTTCACAACACAAATACGTACCACATAAACGAATTCCAATGAACATAGGAATTTAGATAACTAATAAAATAAAATAATGTAAATGTATTAATAATTTGACAGTTTGACGTTTTAGTGATGACACGCGCATTTGACTTAAACTACTCTAGTCAAAAGCACTTTAATCATAACACAGGCTTATTGTAATGCTATCCTTGTCGTCTGCATGGGGTTTGTGAACAAATGTACACGCGTGTTTGTCGTTACTAAATTCAGCGTGTGATGAGGCAGGGGTCACCTCTTGTTGTTCGGATAATAGTAATATTAGGAGAAACAGAAAAACATCTACAGGAAAATATTAACATTTTTAATGAAGAACTGAAAACACAAAACAAGAAAATAAATATACTAAAAACGAAAACAATGGTAATTGGACAACAAGATACAAAACAAAATTTAAGAAAAAATGAGGAAATAGTGGAACAAAATTAAATATCTTGGGGTAGTCATAAATAAAAATGGAACTATAGAAGATGAGGTTAATGAAAGAATATCGAAAACTGGTAAACTATTTAACAGCATAAAGAATAACCTTCTCAGCAAAAAAGAAATCCCAAAATAAGTAAAAACAGAAATAGTTAAAAGAATTGTAAAACCATCACTAGCATATGCATGTGAATCCTGGACAACAACACAAAGACAAAGAAGCAGAATAACAAGTATGGAAATGAGCCCCTGTAGAAACAACAATAGAACAGGGTCAGTTGAAATGGATAGGTCACATAATGAGAAGAGGGGAAGATAAACTAGTCAGACAAATATTTGAAGCGAGAGAAGTGGGAAAAAAGAAGAGAGGTAGGCCAAGAAGAACGTGGACGGAAGAAGTGCGGATAGCAGCCGAAAAAAGGGGAACAAACTGGGAAGATATGAAAAGATTAACAAGGGACAGAAAAAAGTGGAAGGAAGTGTGGAAGAAATTACCCGAAAACTCAACCCCAACACAGCTCAACACCGACAGGTGCAAGAGCTCCAGGATTAAATAAGTAAGTTAGTAAATAAATGTCTTCGCTTGATTCTCACTAATTTGTCCACAGGTCATTATTTTATTTTAATTTGTTAGATATTTGAATTGAAACGTAAATTCTTGAAAAACTCTCACTCTTAGTTTAGTCCGGGGTTTGAAACGAAAATTTAAATATCGGGACGTCTAGCAACCCTAAATATGTATAAATCCCTCATCTCATTATTTTCCCTTAAAATATCGAACCGCTACAGTTCGTTAACACGGGTTATGCAAAACCAGTTTACTAAAAAGTGCAAATTTTCTTTGCTTCCACCTAAAATATTTTATAAAAAGTTGTTTATTAATGGTTAATGTATTTAAACGTTTTATTAGAGAAAAGGGTCTGCTTTAATGCTTTTCAATCATTAACTACAGATAGGATATTTATGAATATTAAAAAAGGTGCTTAAGCAGTTTTTACCGAAAAATTGTATTATTGTTGTATCACTTTTTAATGCTTTTGCAGTATTATTCGTACGTATATCGTAGTAGACTCCATAAAACATTAAAATTTTATGTTTGCGCTTCTTAATAGATTTAAAAAATTGCTATAAAAACTTTACACTTTAAAAAACGTGATCTTATAAAATATAAAAGAGATATGAATTACACTGTTGAATGTTTATAATAATACAGAAGTGTTGCATTTTTTATGCATCAATAACAAAATTCTCATCACAAAAGTCGAAAACAAACGGAGACAATGACATGCAAATATAAAAATAAATGCAAACTGAAAATGCTGACCTGTATTTTTTAAAACATAAGAGCAAGTTTGGATAGCGTTTTTGTAAAGTCATGTTGATTGTTAGGAAGGATGTTTAAAAATAGGTTAATATCGGACTTTATCTTTGATATTTTGTTTATATTTTTTTATCATTAAAAAAGCAATAATAATCAATTTCTAAGTGAACTTTAGATTTTCATTAAATAATTATTAAAGCGAAGGTAGTTTCAATACTTTCTTACAATTAAAGAAAAAGGTTCTCCATGAATAATTTTACTAAATCTTTGGTATAAATTTTAAGTAAAATAAATCATGGCATTGATGTGATTCGTTATAATTTATCTGTGACAAATCTGAATATCTTAATAAATCTAGAATTGAAATCAAAATTACGAATTTCTAAATCAGAACTGCATATTCTAGATTAAACCACTATCCAATTCGCATCGAAAATCAGAATTCCTTAATCTCGAGTACGTATTTTAAGGATTCTACGCAGTCTCGAGAAAGAATTAAAGATGGTAATTCTTATTGAAAACGCCTATGATTTAATGCGCTGTATCAAAATTGCAAGGGTCAAAGTAAACAAAACAATTAAGATAAACATATATGTTTTAAACTATTTTATTACCAAGAAATTAAACGGTAAAAATACTATTTATTAGTAAAACATTAGGGACATATGTTTACCTGAACATAGAGAACACGTACCTAGACTAGTGCTGTGCAATTTTGTGTGGAACATTCTGTATATTAAAGTACATTTTGAACTACGTTTCTTAAAAAGTGTAATAGTTTATTAATGGAAATTTGGACTGATATGATATTTCTTAATAAAAATAAATAACACACTATGATGTCTTTTCGATAACCTAACGGATGAGTTTCAACTTGCTTATCATCACTTTCGTTTTATCACTTTTTATGAGACAATCTCAAAGTAATCCGTATTTAATTGCCTGTGAGAGTGAGGAAGGTTACTTACAAAAATTCTTGTATACCTTTCAGGTTAAATCTGCATTTAAAATGTTTTTAATAGTGATCGTGGTGATCGTTTTGGTGCTTCTAATTTATTTTAAAGGTATAAAACCTTTAAATTACTGGACGAAGAGAGGGGTACTCTTCAAAAAAGCATGGCCTTTTATTGGAAACATGGGGGAGCCTTTCCTTCAACGACGAGCACACGCATATTTACAGCAAGAAATATACAAGACCTTTTCAGGTCAAAGAAGGTAAAGAATATTCATTTTTTTATTAAAAGGAAAGTAGTAGAAACAAAAAATTTTTAAGACATGTGTGTTCTAATATCACCAAACTGCCAATGTCATAGTTTCAGGTTTTATTATTACTTTGGGGTGTTACTGAACACCTACCTTCCAAATGTCATATGTAGCACATACAAAGAAAATTTTTGCTAATATTAATATAAATATGCACTTATTACACAAAAGATATTTTGTACAGCAGTTTATATTCTAAACTGTATAGGAATGCTGCAATACCAAACGTAACATTTTTATACCTTTTAAAAGAGTGTTAGTGCCTTAATTGTACTTTTATTTCAAAAAGCCGAAATTCCTAAACCAACGTAAATTCTATGTCTCCGGATGAAGGAACTTATTCTTCTTAAGGTTTTTGAATTTTCAAAAAAAGTCATGATGTCTTCGAAACCTTGCTCGTCCTGGAATGCAATACATGAAGATATAGTTATTATAGATTTATAATAGGTTATAGGTTATCCTGCGTGATCGTCAGACCTGCCACCATTAAATTTCCTTTAGTATTTTTATCTAAATCTTTTTTTTTTATTAGGCATTTACCAGTTCAACAAATTATTTGTTATTCATGGTAGCGTTAATACAGATAAGCTAATACATGACAAAGATCAGAACAACAGAAAGGTTATTATCACCTCTTAGAAATACAAATTAATATAGTTGATTTAAACACAGTATAGTAGATGAAATCAGTCAGTTAATTACCATCAGAATCACTTGATATTAGATAAATGTCTTGAGGTAATTTGCGCTTCAATCGCGTGTGTATTTGCTTTTGTCCAAGATTATAATACACTGCACCATTGCAATTGTCAATATTGTCGTGGAATTTTTGAGTTAACTTTTTAATATGTTCACGAATTGTAGATATACCGAGCACAGTGTGAAGTTGATAGTTGGTAATGAACCATGGGGCATTAACAGAGATCCCGAGGATTTTGTTTTGCAGGGCTTGGATTTTATTCAAGTTCGTATTTGAAGTGTTCCCCCAGACGACGCAGCCATAGAGAACTAGTGGTCGGATTAAAGATTTGTATAGTAGAGTGGCACATTCAATTTTGAGTTGATGAGCGGCCATAACTGTGCTAGTCTCGTATGACCCTCATTGAGTTTTTTAATTATATGAAATCTCCAAGTCAGGCGGGAGTCCAAGTACATGCCTAGGTATTTCACTGCTCTTTTTGGATTCCAGATAATAGGATTGTTGTTGATTGAAACTGGTGGTGGGTTAACGATGCGTTTAAGTGTGTATATCTTTGCGACGCATTTATCATAATTGATTGTCAAGTTCCATTGTTTCATCCATCTGGCTAGAGTGTTTGTGGCGATTTGTAGCTCGTTGATCGCTACAAGTAGATTTTCGTTTCTTACTAGTAATGCGGTGTCATCTGCATATATTGGGAATATCACTAAGAAGAATATTGAAGAGTATAGGACCCAGGATGCTCCCCTGAGGCACTGCAGCTCTATCTAAATCTAAAGCAAAATGTTTATGTAAAAAGAACTTGTAGAAGATGTTACTACTATAAATGAAGAAATGCGTAATGGTAAATGGGTTTCATATTGAATAGTTACTAGTTTTTAATTTAATTTAATGAATAAATTAAATTGTATTATTTTTTTGAATTTTTTAAATTTAATTTGAACACCGTCATTGCCTCTCCCAAGCCACGATGAAGAAGGAGGAGGGATGAGTAATGCCCTTGTAAAACAACCAGGGTTCAACTGACCCGGTTGATAGCACCCTGTAAGGGATTGTACTCAGGGTTATGAGGAAGAGAACCAACGGCAGAACTCTGGACAAGAGAAAATATCACGACTACTCTCGAGAGGACTTAGCTGCGATTAGGAAAGGGCAGTAGTTGTCCATTAGAGAGAATGCGGAACAGTATGAAGTATTACGTGCAACTCTCCAAAGGAAAGTGAAAGGTCTACACAAGTACACATGCTTGTAGTGGAGACTTCTCAAAGTGTGGAAAATTTCGAGGCCCTGCAAGAAAAGATATGTTTTCAAGTCTACTCAAATCTACACAGAAAACTAATCTTTGAAAGTCATGTTCAACAAGTAGGGTTTGGGAAAAATGATGTAACCCAGGCCAAAGCATCTCATGTGATAATGCCGTTGTGGAGATCGTAGTCGGGATCTCATAAACTGCAACGAGACAGAAACCTATAAGAGTTCTAGACTGGTTGGCTCAAGTGAAGAATAGGATTTTGACGACCAACACGCAGACAAACACATTTTAGAGGAGGAAGATGATGATAATATTTGGGAATATTAGATAGTTTCATAATGGCAGAATCGTAATCTAAAAAAGGCAATAAGAAGAGATCATAGGGAAAATTATTTCTATAGGACCAACAACTTGATCATTTTTAAAGAAAAGCAGTAAAGTGAAAATCACTTTTATCTATCCAGACGCGAAAGAACACGTAGGGTAAGAATGTTTTTTGAAGACACACATTTGCGTGTGGTTCGTATTTAATTAAGAAACATAATCTGTTCCTATGTTTTTCCAAAGATTTTTGATTAGAATGTTATTAAATTTGTTTTTCGTTATTTTTTTACCTTTATATATTCAACAATCAATAAATAACTTTTTAAAAACAATATAACTGTCTCAAATCACCCCTACTTAATACAGAATTGAATTATACCTCGAAATTAGTAGAAAGTCTCAAGAAACCCAAAAGCTAGGGTGATTTAAGACACCTACTTTTTTTCCGAATGTGTTAACATTAGGCTGCAATTATTACTATCCCTAATCGATAGAGGAAGCTAATTAGCATAAATAAGTAAAATTTCAAGTTAGTTGACTGAGATTTGAATATTTTATAACAAATTTTACGTGAAAACTGGATTCAAGTCACCTATAGTGACGGTAATAATTTTATTTATAATAAATTAAAAATTAGAATTTTTAATTGAGAAGCACAACTTATTCACAAAAAACACTTAGTAAAGTAAATAATGTTGCAACGCTAAAACGTAAATAAACGCCTATAGTGTAAACGATTCCATAACTGAAATCAGCCGATGCGACGCTTGAAGTAATAAAAACGCTTTCATCAGGTTATCCGTGGCTGGAAGATTCGTCGCCGATTCATCACAAAACGCCTCGTATGTCCTTGGCCTTAGGAAAACAATCTGCCTAGGTGAAAAGTGCCCCAAAATCACAGTTTCTGGCTCTCCAGGTTGGGAGTTGGAGCATTGGGCCTGCAACCCATTATCATTATCTGTAAAATTAAATCAACCGGCAAACATGATTAGACTTGAGACTCGGAACACGTATGGAAATAATCTACGATAAACTAAAGCGAGAAAACGGGCAGTAAGTATGGAACTTGGAAATGTAAGGAATGCGAACAAAAATTGCAGATGTAAAACATGGAATTAGAAAACTAGAAATATAACAGCGTTAACAGAAACAAAAAGAAAAGTTGGGGAAGCGCAAAAATTGATGAATTCTTATTATCGTTCTCAGGAGTATCAAAGGAGGATAGAGCTACAAGAGGAGAATCATATAATAAAAGAAAAGAATTATAGGAAGAACATAACACAATTCGAATCTATAAATGAAAACATACTTAAAAATTCATATTAAATTCATGGGACGAAATGTTTCGACGACAAGCCGGTTCAAGTGAAAGAAGACTTCTCTGAAGATCTACAAGCAGCTTTAGATGAAACTGAAGAAAATGAACAAATTTCAATGCTCGTGTAGGGTCAAAAACAGATGATAAAGTAATAGGAACATTTGGAGAAACTCAAACAAACTACAACAAAAATAAGCTAATAGAGTTGTATATGTTCACTGATCTCGCGGACACAATTGGTACCTATTGGTACAGAAAATTTGCTCTGTAATGTTGTTATTTCTGGTTACTATATGATTGGAGGGAAATTTGAAATCTGACATTTAAACAAATTATAAAATAAAAATGTTCCTGCTATGTAACCTAAATGTTGAACCATGGATTTTACCGAAAGAGGGCAGAAGGCAATTTATCCATGTTACGAAGAATTAAAAACTGCATATGGAACTGTTTATAAAAATTTTGATTTTGATATCTGTCAACATGGCAGCATAACCCAACATTTCAGGGAACTAAATATCTCAGTAAATTTTAAAAACATGTAGTGCTGTCAATTCAATAACAAAAAAATTCACCAGATATTTCAATTTAGTGCTTTTCATAGTAGTGAATAGATAGTACATATTATATGTGCACAGAATTCGAGAATAACAAATGTATCTTCCAACTAAACATATACATAGATACAATTGGACACAACCAACCACAGACCTCAAATCAATTATAGATTACATAATGATAGAGCTAAACGCTGCCGCAGAAGTAATGGTTGTTAGAGTATTGAGAGGACCTTAACGCAGATCAAACCACCATCTACTTAAAGCGAAAATGTATATCCCACTAGAAAAACGAAAAGAAAAAATTAGAAATGCGCAAATACAATTTAGAAAGTTTTAAAGAAGAAAGTATTCAATGATCAGACCAAAAATTACTGGAAGACCAATATGAGGATAGAGAACAACTTGTATGAGCACATTAAGAACTCCCTTCATTAGGCTACAAATGAAGCAGTGGCAAAAATTGAGGGTACGGAAAAAACAAGTTAACATGTATGGTGAAAGGAAGAACTTTAATCAGAAATAAAGAACAAGATGGACGCATATCCCAAATAGCTAAATACTAAGTATATTGATTGAAGATAGAAAAGAGTATGTAAAAAGAATAACTAAAGTGGGAGAGGTAGTTGCAGAGGAGAAGAGTAAAACTTGGAATAGAAAATGCGTTAAAGTACAAATGGTGATTGGAGGACGGTAGTTCACAAAGGCTTGGAAATTTAACGACAAGCATAAGAGAAGATAATAGAAAATCAGCAATTCAACAAATATCTGGAAAAGATTTGGAAGAATATTACAAAAATGTATTAGTAGAAGGCGAACAGAATTTATAAAGGAGGACAGTATATTGATAAAAGTGGAGAACGTAGAAAAAGCCATGAAAATCAGAAAGTCAAGAGAGGCAGGAGATAATAGCGGAAATGTTAAAGAATTGCACATCAAAATTAGAAAAAACAAAACTGTTTGATAAATGTATAACGGAAAACGTGACACCTAAAGAATGAAAAACTGGATATATGACATCAATGTAGAACAAAGGGGATGCACGTAAATGTGAAAACTACAGGAGAATCACACTGACATCGACATTTAGCCGACTCTATGGAAGAGTGTGCTACGAGAAATTATAGATTGGGGCTTACATTAAAATCTAGAACGGATTATTGTTTCTCATCCCAAAAAAGTTACTTTCACCAATATTTTTAAGAATATTTCAAAAATTTTTGAAATTGCGAAAAACTTTAAAATTAAAATTTCAACGTTGATACCCTATAACCTTTCAACATCAACCTTTGACTAAGGTAATCCTAGGAAAATTATAATATTTTGCCAATCTACTGTCCTATTACTTAAGGGCCACCAACTGTATATTACATATTTTTGAATCATTTAGCATAATTCCAAATAAAAATAAACGATTAAGTTTTTTCTAGTTCTTATGTTTTTATGTTTGTTTTAGGTATTATGGATTTTATAATTTTAATAAACCTACGCTGGTAATTACGGATCCGGATTTAATAAAGCAAATAATCGTAAAAGAATTTGAGACCTTTCCCGACCATAGACGTTTTGCAGTGGACGATGTGGACCCTCTTTGGAGTGATAATCTTTTCGCAATGAAAGGTTATTCGCGAATATCATTTCGTAAAATTTAAATTATAAATGCAAATTGTAGGAGGACAGAAATGGCATGATTTAAGGTCAACGTTAAGTCCATCGTTTACCAGCAATAAACTTAGGATGATGTTCGAACTAATGAAGGATTGTTCCAAACAGTTTGCTAATTATTTTATGGAACAGAAAGGCACAATTGTAAAGGTAGAAATGAAAGATGCCTTCACGAGATTTACAAATGATGTAATTGCTACGACTGCTTTCGGCGTTACCTGCAATTCTTTAAAAGAAAAGGAAAATGAATTTTATTTAATGGGCAAAGAAGCTACCAATTTTTCAGGAATTAACGCAGTGCGATTGATGATGCATTTGTTGTGTCCTGAGGTGGTAAAGGTAACGTAACAGGCGAGGCGTTCAAATGAAAAATCATTTGCAGTAGGTACTTTGGTTTGTAAAGGTATATCTCTTTTGCGTTTCAATTGAAATATGTCAAATTTAATCAATAATAGAACTTTGAAAGTAACAAATTACATGTATGTAAAATTAAAAGTGGTATGATATTACAAGCTAAAGGATTCCGACGAGTTTTCATTTGAACACTCTTTAATAATCGTAACAATTTATTTAATATCTGTAATAACTAACCAACGCTATTCCGTGTGAATATTTTTATTAGATCATTATCTTCATCATCTACGATAATAGGATAGGCCCTATGGCATGGTTAATAATCCGTGATTTTATGGATCTACTAACATCCCTTTTTCCCGTATTGTGGTAAATGTCTTTCCATTGTCTTTTATAATTGTAGATTCTGCCATTTACTGATGTTGTTCCAAGTTCATTTCTAATTTATTCGCTGGCTATATGGTCGTTTCTTGTATAACCCTTCACATATTGTAAGAATTTAATTTCTGCGGATTGTATTTTATTTTTGTCTCTTATTCTTAATGGCTACGCTGCTTTAAGTGCTGGTACTGCTAAAGTATTATAAAACTTTATTTTCGAGTATGTTAAAATGTTTCCAATCAAAATTAATAATAATAATAATAATAAAGGCTTCCAATTCTTTCGAGAACTTTACTCCGCTCCATTTGGAGCTCTAATTATACATATCACCCATTATCTTTTTGCTCTGTTAACTAGATCTCTCGGTTCCTTTCAGTTTTCCTTCTCCAGTCCTTTATCTCCACTTTCCTTTGCGGTGTAACCCCCGATATTTGTTATTTATAATTTTATTATTCATTAGATAAATAATTCTAGAGGGCCTTTCCCTAATTTACTGATTTTTATAATACGTTTGTTTTCTTTGGAATCAGGGCCGGTCTTTCAATCTCCTAATAAATTTATTCTCCTATTATTTTCTATGGCAATCTTTGTTAATACAATCGTTTCCATGGAAAATATTTGCCAAATAGCTTATTGGGAGGTTTATTAGGAGATGGAAAGACCGTCCCTAAATGGATTTAGTTATTATATTATTATTATTAATCCTCCATTACCTCATTCCACCATCTCATTTTTGGTCTTTCTCTACTTCTCGCTTCTGTGGGTCTCCATTTCGTTATTACCCCGATTGCTCTGTCTTCTTTCGCTCTAATAACTATATTATCTCTCCTGTTTCTTCTAGCATTTTGTGGTTCATTTCGACTCTAGACTCGTTTTCTTCTGTCTTTTTTTGGTCCTAATATGTTTCTCAGCATTCTATTCTTCCATATTCTTAGCTGTTCTTCTTACCTTTTAGTTGTGCAGCATACCGGCCTCATCAGACGGTTGCATATTTTTATCTTTTTTTCTTTTACTTACTCTCTTGTCTCCAACTATCTTCTTGGTGCTATAATATTCTCTATTTCTCTTTAGTATTCTTTCTTTAGTATCAATGCTCCTATAATTTTTACTATTCACGTTTATTCGTAGATAATTAAATGATTCCTCAAATGTGCATTCACCTATTTTTATTATGTTCCATACGGTATTTCTATTTCTCAGATATGTTATATACTTTTTCTTGCTCTCATTTATTTAGTTTTCGCTTCTTCTTCTATTTAGCTGAACACTTGAACTAATTTTTTTCTTGCCACTATTGGTAAATCATCTGCATATGGTAAGATTTGCACTTCCTTATCTCTTATTATACTTTCCAGTACTAGCTCAAATAATGTTGTCGATAATGCATCACCTTGTCGTATACCAGACCGTATTTCAAATTTCTCTGTATCTCCTTCCGGTGTTCGCACTATCGTCGTCGTGTCCTTCATTGCTATGTCTATCATTTGTATCAGCTTTGTTGGTATATTTAATTTCCTTAGATCCTGCATCATTCCTTCCCTTCTTACTCTGTCGAATGCGTATAAATAGTACGCGTATTTGTATTTGTATATTGTTCTTATACTGCTTTATAACATATATTGCATCCGTTGCTACCTTACCGGCCCTAAACCCACACTGGTAATCGCCTATTATCTTCTCTACTTGTTTAACCGATTACCCCTTCCACTTAAACGTCATTACTTGCTCTATAACCTTTCCGTCCAATTTCAATTTGAATCTTAATTGTTCGTTTACTGCTACTAAAGTTTTGTTTTCTTTACGTTGAATCTATGTAGATCATTTGCGTTGTTAGCTATTAAAAGAGCATCATCCGCATAGCAATTGGCAATTGAAATATTAGTCGGTAAAATAGCAGAACAATAGACGTAATCTTCATTGTACAGCAAATTGTAGAGGAGGAGGAATTGGAATTTAACTGCCCGGCATATTATATGTGCTTTATCGATCTAACCAAGGCATTCGATAGCGTACAACTCAAATACGTACATACCTTGTTAGCTTGTTACAGAAATATGGTATCCCTAGAAATGCATAATAAAATTCGTAGAGGATGTTAATACCAACAGTAAGACCAACATAAAGGGAAAACATGATCTCACAGAGGAAATACCAGTATCTCAATGAATCAAACAAGGCGACTTACTAAGCCCATTCCTCTTCAATATGATTATGAAGCAGCTAATAAAAGAAGTTAAACCAATAAAAGAATATAAAGTGGGGAATAATAATATAAATAATGTAATCTGTTGAATAATTCGGCTTAATAATTTTAGTACAGTATTCAACAGGGTAATCCTTCAATAGTTTTGCAGCTGTCTTTTATCCCTTTTTTGAATATATGAATGGTTGTATAGATTTTCCATGCATTTGGTATTTTTGATGTTGACAAGATCTTTTGAAATAGTTTACGTTGTTCTTCTATGCAGATCCCCGGTACTTAAGCAGCTCATTATGTATTTCTTTTGGACCGGACTGCGTTTTAATATAATAGCGTGTTTTAATTCGTCAAAGGTTGCATTGGCGTTATTGTTATTTTATGTTGTCTACAAATGCTTGAATATTCGCCTAAATTGGTGTTTCTTCCTTCAGTAATTTAAAATATCTCGTCCATTCTTCTTTTGATACAGTATTCGTTTATATCTTTCTTCTGCGAATGCGTGCCCATTTTAAATCGTGACCCCTTACTGGCTCTGAATATGCAACCCATATTACATTACAGGTACAGACTATACATGTAATGTAATATTGGTTGCATATTCAGAGCCAGTAAGGGGCCACGATTTAAAATGGGCACACCGTATAAATCTGATTCTGTATCTTTTGTGAATGCCTCCGGGTGTTTTTCCTTGATTATCCTAATTTGGGTGTTAACTTTGTTTCTGGCCTACACATATTTTTCACACTCTGCTGTGGTTGGAGAGCTCCTATATTTTAGCCTTTTCTCTTCTCGTTGACCAATTCTTTTACTTCTGGTGTATACCAAGGTGTTCGTTTTAAACAATTCGTGTTAATTTTGCGTTTCTCAAGCGCTTCATCTGCAGATTGTATAACATTCATTTTCAGTGTTTCCCATCTCATATCTATTGTATCGGAGTCTTCTATTGCATGTATAGCGATATACTGTTGTAGCCGTAGATAAGACCAAGATTCAACTGCGAAATTTCCAAGTTTAGATTGTAACATATTAGTTCAGAATCATAAATTCATAAAGTAACTTTAGAACTTTGAATTTCTATTTTTATTAGTAAAAACGCACGTTGCAATTTAACATTTTATCAATTTCCAGCTTCTAAAGATTCCAATATTCACAAAAAGAGTGGGAACATTTTTCCGTAGCCTTATAAAAAGCACAATAAAAATTCGTGAAGAGCAACGTATTGTACGGCCTGATATGATCCATTTAATGATGGAAGCAAGGAAAGGTGGTCTAAAATACGAAGAATCCAATAAAGGTAACGGTTATGATGTTTCCCAAGAATTACCTGTTGGACCACCAAAACGACAAAAGTCTGAAATAACCGACGAAGATATAACAGCTCAAGCTCTGATTTTCTTTTTTGCGGGATTTGACAGCGTTTCAACAATGATGTGTCATTCCGCGTATGAACTCGCTCTCAATATCGATATTCAAGATAAACTTCGAAAAGAAGTTGATGAGACTCTGGAAGGGTGTAATGGTGAATTCACATACGAAAGTTTATTGGGGATGAAATATCTGGACATGGTTATATCAGGTAAACTGAATTTTCGTTATTTACACTGTAAAAACGGTAATTAATAATTGAATATGGTTTAGAATCGCTCCGAAAATGGCCGTCGTTTGATTCCACAGACAGGAGATGTACCAGACCATTCACCATAGAGCCAAAAATGCCAGAAGAAAAACCATTGCATTTAGAGCCCGAAACTGAAGTACTGTTTCCTATTTATGCCATTCAGAGGGATGCTAAGTATTTTCCAAATCCTGATAAATTCGATCCGGAAAGGTTTAACGAGGAAAATAAAAAAAACATCAAACCCTTTACTTATTTTCCATTTGGTGCTGGTCCACGCAATTGTATCGGTAAAATTGTAAAATAGTTTGCCAGTTTTATAAATATACAAATTTCATCTTTTAGGTATGCGATTTGCATTACTTGAAGGCAAATTGATAATAGCTGAAATTCTGCGAAAATTTGAAATTGTACCCATTGAAGACACACAGATTCCCTTAAAGATAGGAAGCAAAAGTACTATTCCTTCTCCTGATGGTGGTGTTTGGTTGGGACTGAAACCAAGATACCTTTAAAATAAAAATAAAAAATGTAACATTGCCATTTAGTCTAAAGCGTAATGCTGCAGCAGAATAGTTCAACATTTATTTATGTTTATAATTATTATTATTACATATTATTGGTGGTTTCATTTTAAATGCCAATGTCCTTGTCTTATATTTAAAATGGGACAAAAAAATAAACGATTTCCTTATTTGCAGTTGTACTGTGAAATGCATGTTTTGGTTATGCAACACACAAATCAGCTTAACATTCATACATTATAAATTGTAGGAGCAACGATTAAATCAAAATCTTTTTTTTAAAGAATAACTAATAAGTATGGTGCATGGTCAAAAAGTGCAACTGATAAAACATCTACCCCCGATTCATAACTTCTTGCAATATTATTCTCACCTTGTTCGAAGCCAACTGATCATTTAACTATTGCTTTGCCTGCAATAATATTTGCAATAAATGGTCTCCCATAAATATGTTTACATTGTATTTTCCTGTATTTCTTTTTAAGGTTGAGACGGACTATGGAACAAAATTACAGTTTCACATAAAGGCTAAAATGCAAGCTTTTGTGCCTTACTAAATCGTGATAGGTATATCTCTATAATTTAAAGATTGGAGTGAAAATACGTGCTATAATAGTTACTGGTGTGGCTAGGCTGCGAAATGACCGAGGGTTTCAAAATTGCGAATAACAACGGCCGTACTAGTATATTTATGTACGACTGTTGGATAATAATATGTGTATTTTAGACCTCGTTTTTAACTGTTTAAAAGGTGTTTTTTGCCTTTTGCTCCTTAGGCTATGAAGTTGTTTATAGGTTACGGATTTTATTGGAGTTAATGAAAACCATAGTTACAGTACTTATTTATAATAATAATAATAAATCTTTATTGCCCAACAGGAAAACCCCATTTACAGGACAACATAATATATAAATGACATAAATACATACATTGCAGCTTAATAATAATTAGTACATAGTAACACATAAGACAATAACAAAAATAACATAATCAACTTACTATGTGTAGTAATCGCAAGCTTTGGTAATTAGAGCAGTAAGTGTACAACAATTAATATCAGTTAGATGGGATATTTGATTATATGTACGGCAAATTCTATACATAGGCGAATTACATAAAAAATTTGTACGTGGCATAGTGTTAAAGTAGAACATGAAACTACACCTAGATGATGCTCTTGGTACATGAAATGGCAGATACTGTAATATAATGCTAGAATCAATTTTATTATGTAACAGCTTAAAAAGAAAGGTAAGATCAGTTATAGTTCTTCTTAATTGTAAGCTTTGCATATTAAACCTCTGTAATAGAGTTTTGTGATTAAAACCAATTTCGGGATAAACTCCATCTTGTTTAAACGACAAAAACTTTAGAAATCGCCGTTGAATTGAAGCTTATTGTCAAACGTGATTCCAAGATCTTTGATTTTTAGACACCGAGTTAGCGAAATTCCATTACATATGTAATTAAATAAAATTGGATTTTGGGTTCGGCTATAACTGACAATTTTGCATTTAGATATGTTGAATTGAAGACTGTTCTTAATACAGCATTCCTGTATCAAACTAAGTTGAGATTGTAAATACTGACAATCACCTATTGCAGTTATAGCACTAAAAATCTTAAGATCATCAGGAAACATTAGATTTTTACAGGATAATGAATCGGTTATATCATTCACGAATAAGAGAAATAATAGAGGGCCCAGATTGGATCCCTGTGGGACACCTGAAGACGCAATGAACGACCGGGAACGATAAGAATTATATTCGACGTATTGATTACGATTTATAAGATAAGATTTAAATAGCTGAACTAACTGATTACTGAATCCAAATTCCTGTAATTTACTTAAGGTGGTATTATGGTCGATGCGGTCAAAGGCTTTGGAGAAATCGGTGTAGATGACGTCTACCTGACCATGAGCGTCGATTACTTCCGACAAATACTGTGTAAGACACACTAAATTGGTGATAGTAGAACGATTTTCCATGAAACCATGCTGGGTAGGAGAAATAAAACAACGAACTGAGGAGTATATCTGAAAATAGAGACACTTTTCATAAACTTTAGCAAAGTTCGATAGAATACTTATAGGTCTATAGTTACAGATTAAGTTGGGATCTCCAGGACAAATTCGAGCAGTTTTCCATATTTCAGAAAAAACTGAAGTCCTTAATGACAGATTATGCTGAGGAACATATTTTAAAGCTTTTTGCATAAAGGAAAGCTCCAGATTATATCATTTTATAGCTATTAAGACAACAAGTGTTTTATAGAAGGTTTAAAAATCAAGGTCGTAGTTCAAATCCGAGCGAACGAAGTGAACCGAGGATTTGATAGACCGAGATTTTTAAACTATAAAACACGAGTTGTCTTCAAAATTTTTTTTAGCACTAATATCTTAAATTTTCTTTCACTAATATATTATTAGAAATTTGAATAAATTATTATTTGAGACGCGTCACAATACACAAAATGCGAATATTGCTAGACTACGACGTATTCTATAGAGAAAAGCGTATTTTAAAGGCCTATAAAATACGTTGTAATTGAGGACGTATTGTATAGAGAAAGGCGTATTTTAAAGGCAACATAACAAGTAAGGTCTTATGCACCATAGAAACAGTATAAGATATTAGTTATTTAAAATTTGCAATTTGTCACAATAAATGATATTGAGAAATATATCATGGCAAAGCTGATTTTAAATTTTTTTGAAAATGTACCGTATCTAAGGTAACAAGAGTACAGCTTTAGGCATGACGCGTGGCCTGGGGCGAAAAAGACACACTCTACACACTATTTTGAATCATCAAAAGTGGTATTTATGCCCGAGAGTGGAAAAAGAAAATATTCAACTAAAATAACTGCAAGAATGACCTTTTTTTATTGAGAAACATATAATCGGCATTTTTCCCTTTTAAACAAATTCGATCGTACATATTCCTATAAAGTTTTAAATGCACCTCAGGCGTAACTATAGTTATTGGAAATTACCAGTGTAGCAGTATAGGGTATCGGGTAGGTACCCTTTTGCGGCCCCGGTAGAAGACCTAGTTTCCTTTCATCCCAGAAAACCAGAAGAAACCATGTTCTAACCCTCAATCCTATCCATATTCTACTTCATCCTATATCCTATCCCTATCCATCATCAATCCGTATTGGTCAGCGTGCTAATTATAGCTAAAAAGACCCTAAATTTGTCCCCAGTGCCTAATAATTCCGGAACCATGGCAGCAGTTCCAGAAAATGAAGCAGCGGTGCGACAAGTAATCCCCGGGTGGATTAGGCTGCTTTAAGGAATTTAACCTGACAACGTATAATGTAAAGTCTTTGGCAACCGATAACCCACTGGAAAAATTATACATAGAATTGAAGAAAATAAAATAGAATGTAGTGGGTCTCTCAAAAGAAAAATGGAAGCCTATCTAACTCTCAGACTCTCAACAGTCCTACGAGATCGTGGGCTAGAGGAGACATGCTGCAGGTGGATAGACTGCACGTTAAGATAAAGCGTGGCCTACGCATTACTGCTGGATGAAACTGTAGCAGTTCGGGTGGCAGGAGGATGTCCACAGGTGGGAGCTCTGCTATGGAACCTTGTCATGGACGAACTTCTGCAAAAGCTCAGCAGCAAAGGGTTCTCTCCCTTAGGATACGCCGTCGATCTCGCCTTAGTAGTAGAAGGGTGATTTTTCAACACAGTCAGGGAGCGTATGCAACAGGCCCCAATTGTTGTATCTAAGTGGCCTAAAAGGGAGGGCCTTAACGTCAATCTCGAAAAAGCCACCATAATACCTTTTACACGAAGAAAAATCCTAGAGGGTCTGAGATCTCTATTTCTTTGTGGCAAACAAACCGTTCTGTCGAGGGAGGTAAAGTACCTGGGAATAATACTGGATTCCAAACTAACCTCGAACCAATATATTGGCAAAATTATCAGAAAAGCGGAAACTACGCTAGCGATAGTTAGACGAACGTACGATAAATCTTGGGGTCTTAACCAGGAATGATGCATTGGCTATACACCAGAGTGATCAGGCCTTGGTGTGGTGGCCTAAGGTCAAGCAAGAATCCATCAAACTAAGACTAAGCAAAATACAAAGGCTTGCTTGTCTTGGAATAACAAGGGCAATGAGAATGATGCCCACTGATGCTATGGAGATTCTTCTAGACTTTCCTCCTTTAGGGGGAGGCAAGATTGAGAATCCATAGATTACAAAGTTCACTGTACCACCCTCGCTTAGGTACAGAACACACTAAACTGTATTTACCGAGGCGAGTCAGTAAAATCTGCAACCCACATTGGATATTTTATCAGTGACTAGGTCACTAACGTAACCTTATAATAAAATTAGATCAAAGAACTACCCAGGTTCACAGAGTCGAGTCAGTGGAACTAAACAAATACACGTGAACAGGGCAGAACTTTGTTTACGAGTTGAATTGCCTGACGATTTGTGTAGCGCCACAAATAACATTCAGAAAATATTTAAATGTAATAACAGAGATGTAACTAAAATTTATATAACATTATTAAATTTTAATACACAAGATGCAGATTCTATTAAACTTGGTATTACTAACACAAAACTCAAAAATTATGAACTGATACACCTTTACATTATGATATAAAAAAGCAAACTAATGGTCACGTTGATTTATACTTTAGAAAAAATCACTTGTCTAGGAAATATGTGATATGGGTTGCAGATTTTACTGACTCGGCTCGGTAAATATAGTTTAGTATAATTGGAAGCATACAGGGCCCTCTACTTAAAATGAGGGTGGACTATATGACTCCCGAATACTGTGTAGGCTCACTCTTCGAGGTGGAAATTAAGGACCGAGAAGAGTGGAAAGATCCTAAAGATATTCGTCCTGGAAGTCTAATCTGGTGCACGGACGGTTCCAAGACTGAGACGGGTGCCGGATCAGGACTCATGCCTCCGTCTTTCAAGCGGAAATATACGCAAATTTACAATGTGCGCGGGAAAGCAATCTGAGGGTTTATAAACATAAGCGGATATACATAATGTCAGACAGCCAGGCGGCTTTGAAGGCAAGACTGCTTCCTATGGGAATGCCTAGAGGAACTCAATGACTTGGTAGAACAGAACATCGTAAGACTGTTCTGGGTACCAAGTCATTGTGACATAGACGGTAATGAGAAAGCCGACGAGCTAGCAAAGCAGTAATCGACTGAGGCTTACCTTGGCCCAGAAACAGGGCCGGCGCGTCAAATATGGCCGCCTGAGGCGAGCAAAATTTTTGCCGCCCTTTTGGTTGAGACAAACACATCTCAAAAGAAAACATAATTGTAGATATATGTAACAATGTTTTATTGCATTAATATACCGGGTATACACTCTCAAAGTCGAACTAAATTAGGAGATCTTGCTGGCCAATTTATAGCACCACCTCTACCAATCTAATGATTTGGAAATGAATCATTTCAAAACATGTTAACTACTAAAACAAAATGCGCGGGCAGCCGTCTTGTTGGAACCAGATCTCCTGATTTTCTCTTGCAACTTCTTCCAATGCAGGTCCTACCTTCGTTACTAAAAGATCTAAATACGTTTCTGAATTCAGGTTTTCTTGAATTTCAAATGGGCCGATAATATTATTATAAAAAAATCTCAGCCCAGATACTAATTTTTTGGGGATACTGAGTTCTGGTCCAATATTGCGCTAGTCCCCGGTTCGAATATCCTGATAGGCAGGATTTTCCTACAGTCTGTAGGTCGATATCGAGTCCTGGTGACCATTCGTCATTGGGCCCCTAATTAATGACGCTCTCCTCCGAATACAGACCTACGAGGTAGAGTAACAAAGTCCTCCACAAAACACACACCAACACTATATACATGGTGCAGTATTTAAGTATTAAACAGCGCATCAACCACGTCACCCGCAGAGACGGGTCGAGTTGTGCATTGCAGCCGTAGAACCACATACGTTAACGCACCAGCCTCGACGCCTAAAGGTATAAGAAGTTACAGATAATACACACATACATACATTTTTGATACCACCGCATGGCAAAATTTTGTATACAGTATTTTTGGCTGTTCTGCATTAAAAAGAAGTACCTAATAGTAATAGGTAATACACAGGGAAAATAAAATAAAATAATACCTACAATGACAGTCAATCCTTAAAAATTTTGTCCCTTAAATCCTTAAATGCATAGCCTTATGAAAGTGTCCTTTATAAGCTTTTACTTGATTACTGCTAGCACTTTCAATATTTAATTCCGATTGTAGGGCGATTATGATCCTGTATTATTAATAATTATTTTTGATAATTAAGTGCGCGGAACTTATTTTCCTTTAATTTAAATATAGCATCCATTGTAAGCGTAATCGTACAAAAAAAATTCACGAATTTAGTCAGTCAGTCAAAATACTACAACAGCTTAAAATGAAGTATATTCACAATTTGAGCCGCATCACATGCAGCTCCTTTCTACTTTAAATGTTGCCTTTAATTTTTACTTCGGGCACCATCGTAACGCGGCGATATCTTCCGAACAAGCAGAGTTTCGAACGCAGCACGAACACAACAAAATAAAACAGCTGTTTAGTGAACGTTGCGTAGCGGCTATATATTAAAATATTCATTTGGTTGAGTGGTGCAACAATTTATATAGGTTTTACATTAACAAAGCGCGAGGATAGGCTATGAATTATTCTATTTTATTAATAGATAATTTATTGTTTTTAATTATAATCTAATTTTTGGTGGTTTCGCAGCTCTGCAGCTCTTAAAGACGAGCCGCCCCTGCTGCAACTACTTATGTATATTTGTTTCTAAAAAATCAGGTTCTATTCTACCATAAAAGAACTTTGAAAAACTAATACGAAAAAGAATCCTCTATTAATAGATTAATTCATGTTCTGCAACATTTTAACATAACAGCTGGGGTTTATAAATATACAAACTTATGTGACTAGACACACCATTTGTTTTCGCGAATGATCATGTTTTGATTGCTTGCAGTATATCGCGTACCTACTCAAAAATGCGCCCCAAGTTAAATGCCGCCTGAGGCGGTCGCCTCACCGCCTCACCCCTAGCGCCGGCCCTGCCCAGAAATAACCTTAGGGATTTCAAGAAGTTCGAGGAAATGTAAGTGACTAGATTGGACCCGCTGAAGGACCTTTATCTCTTGATACAGGGAACAAAGATCGCCAAATGGATGTACCTACAAAACAGGGTATGCACAATAAGTCTTTCGTGCGTTAGTACTTCCCGGAGTCATAGACAGACGGGCCCTGATACCTCTTAAAAAAAAAACTCTCAGTTCGGTCAAACGTTCTACTATAGATGTCAAAATGACAACTCCTATGATGGAGTTCGCTCTCTGATCATTAATACTCTTATTCCAAACATATTAGAAATATGAAGTATCACTGAGTTGCATACCTCACATTAAAAATAAAAAATAATAGCCATACTATGAAAATTACACAGGTATATGCCCCAATGCAAGGTTATGGGGATGACATAGTAAACTCATTCTACGAAGATGTCATAAAATGCATGAAAGTTATCAAAACATTCACGCTTCCCATAGGAGATTTTAACACGAAATTAGGTCTCAAACAAGATATGTACGAACTCGCAATGGGAGCTCATGGAACCAGGAACCAGAAATAAAAGAATCGCTATATTACTTTACTTCCAGAGTGAACACAAACCTTATGCAAGGAACACCTTTTTCGAAAAACAAGGCAACAAAGAAGGGATTTGGAAACGCCCTGACGAAAGAACAAAATTCAGATAGACTTCATTACAGCAAACCGAAAGTCATGCGTGAAAGACCCCTTAGTATTAAATACTTTTTACCTAGGTAGTGACTACCGCCTAGTAAAAGCAAAAATAGACAATAGACATAAACTACAAAACAAAAAGAACAAATACGTCAAAGAAGATCTAATTCAAACATCCTAGGAAAGTACAGTAGAAAATATGAACTAACAAAAACTGAAATTGACGTTGATTTATCAATAAACGACATCAATAAAATAATAACAAAATCCTTAAAACAGCCGCAAAACCCAGTCGTAGTTTTAAAGTAAGTAAACCCTCAGAAAGTACTCGAAATGTGATGTATCAACCTATCAACGTAGAGTACTACTAAAAGACAGTAAAAGAGGTATCAAAATTTAATGTATCACACCGAATAACACCTTTAGAAAAATTGGAAAGGACACAATCAATACAACAAAGCTGAGATAGAAAGAGTTATAGAAGAAAATAAAAAACGTTCTAAACAAAAAAACAATATTTAAGTAAACAAGAAATATTTAAGTTAAAAAAATCGCAAGAAACTACAGCTACAAACAGGAAGGAAATAATTAAAATAGCAGAAATCTACAACCAAGAACAATTTAAGTCCAAAATCCCAGAACTGTCATATTCTGCAGAATACCAACAAAGACCAGATATCGTAATGAATATTATCCCAGAGGATATACGTGACATGACTCCTGAAGAAGTACAAAAAGCCATATCCCAAATCAAAAATGGGTATGTCCCTGGCGAAGGTGCAATTTTACCAGAAATGTTGAACTCCTGCGATTATACCACGTGTAAAAACTTAGCAATACTTTTCACACACTGTTTGTTAACTGATATCATACCCTTCCTACTACATAAGAAAATATCAACCATCGACCAATAAGCCTGTTGCCTCATATTTACAAATTGTTCACAAAAATCCTTGTTAGTCGACTAATATCTAAACTGGATGCATATCAGTCTAAAGAGAAGGCTGGATTCAGGTCTGGATTTAGTACAAATGATAATCTGCAGGCACTTAATTGAAAAGTGTAACGAATATAAGAAACTTCTCGCACTGGCTTTTATAGATTTTGAGAAAGTATTTAATTCTGTAGAACCATGGATTCTGATTACTGATCGAAAAGTTCGCAGAGTCGGCAAGAGACGCACACAAGTGATCAACCACATTTATTAGAAAGCAACTGCAAACATTACGTAAATACGCACAGTGTCTGAAAAAAATCAGCAACGATCGAGGATCAGATAATGAGACACCATCCCTCCAAAGCTATTTACGTTGACACTTGAGAACGTCTTCAAAGAATTAAACTGGCTGGATAAGGGGCTGCGTATAGATGGAGAACGTCTCAATCATCTGAGATTTGCAGATGACATAATGCTGATTTCTGAAGACATAAATGAACTGACATAAATGTTAGAAGATTTTAATGTAAAGTCTACTGAAACTGGACTGAAGCTGAACATGAATAAGACAAAAATCAATACAGAGCCCAGAAGAAATAGTTGAAAATTACATATACTTTGATCACAAAATATCAGTCGGAAAAGATAACCAGAGGTAGATCGCCGTATAGCTATGGCATGGGTAGGGTATGGTAGGCTCAAACATTTATGTTTAAAGGTGATGTTGCGTCATGTTTTAAAGCTAGAGCGTTTGATCAATGTGTCCTCCCTGTTTTCACATATGGTATAGAAACAATGACGTTCACAAAAAGAACTACAATAAAATTCAAAACACTCCATTGATCAATGAAAAGGAGCCTGCTAGAAATAAGAATAAGAAAGAGTAACAATTGCGTACGCGTTAGAGCCAAAGTAACAGGCGCTATTGAAAGGAAAGCAAGACTTAAATGAGAGTGGACGGGATACATTGCACGTACGATCGCCGACATAAAATTTCAAAATTTGGTAGTGGCGAACTAGACCCTTAAAGCGTCCTTAAGATAGAGTGATATGTGTCGAAGATATAAAAAAGATAGCAAGCGGATAATGGATGCAGAAGGCCGACTGTAGAATGAAGGGTGTAGTTTCAAGCGGTATTATCGACCATACACTAGATAACTAGATACATATCATGAGAAGACTTTTCGAAAAAGTACAGATTTTAATAGTCAGGAAAATCCGTTTTTATTGTCTTCAAGCAAGCTTATCGGCTTATCACCAATAAATTGGTTAGTTAATTTATTACTACGATGGTCGAATGGGACAAAGTGACATAAAATTAGTTGTAGCAAGGCCAGCTCGAATATTAGGAACATGAGCTCAGTTAAAAAGTCCTACCTATGTACCTATAGGGCTGCTGGGTCCCAGGGGTCAGATTGCCCTTAAGATTTATTCAACTAACTAGACGATGTGAAGATTCTTCGAATCCCAAAACAGACAGTAAAAATAAAATAATATTCTCCACAATAGACGAAGGGATTGCAGACTTTAAAACCCTGTCGATAATCAAAATGGGAGAATTTTTAACAGTCTCCTTTTTAGTTAGAAGGTTGAAGGTTTTCGAAAACTAAAAAGGGTTACCAAAAATTTACCAGGTCAAAGATTTGCGTACTGGCAACCTGACATTAACAGAAATTTGAAGTGACGAAGGTACCCAAAGCTATCTAGAAGGAAATATACTAAATGAAAGTAATGCTGTTACAAGTTACAAGCTTTTAATAAAGTGGATAGAATTATTTTATATAAATATAAATATGTCAGAAGGAGGGGTACCAGGTGAGTTGATTAAATTGACAAAAATGCTTTTAGGTTTATCATGTGGTTCCGCGAGGATATACATAACAAAAGTCCACCATCAAATCAGAAATCAAGAAGATTACTGAAGAAGGTGGTGCAGTGATCATTTGAAGTTCAATTTATTCACGGTTTAGATCTAGCAAGCAATATGTAAAGCTTAATGCAAGTAACGCGGATGAAAAAAGGAAACATTCATAAAACAAGAAATTATGAATAGCCAGTAGAACTACCAAATGAATCAATCTTCAAATTTATTAGGGAAAAATAGTTCAATTACCCGAGATAACATATACGAGGCCTGTTCAAAAAGTAACTGAACCTTTTTAATTGGGCCGCAACGGAGCGGAGCGTTCTAGAGACATGCGGTTGGCAGCAATGCGTTCAGTATAATCTAACGAATAATGAATAACCTACATTTCGGTTTGTTGCTTCATAGCTTAGTTTTTTGAGTTAGAGGTAGTCTGTGTTGTTTGCCGATTCTCGTGATGAGCGATTTACGGGAGCAGCGTTGCAATGTAAAATTTTGCGTAAAACTTGGGAAAACGTCCACCGAAACTTACCAAATGTTGAAACAAACTTACGACGATAAGTCTTTAAGCCATACTCAGTGTTTTAAGTGGTTTACCCGGTTTAAAAGTGGTCGTGAATCGATTGATTCGTTTCGGGGAGCTATCAAAGCCAACAGACGAATCTGACGTTGAAAAAATGTTGGTGTATTCAAATCGACGGTTGACAATGTGGAAATTAGCAGAGGAATGAAGCATTTCAGCTGGGCCATGCCATGAAATTTTCACAAAAAAATCCCGGATGCACCGAGTCACTGCAAAATTTGTTCCTCGCTTGATGACTCATCGACTTCAAGTGTGCCAAGAACTGCTGGAACAAGATAACAATGATAAAAAGGATCATTACAGGTGATGAAACGTGAGTTTACGGCTACGGGGTTGAAACAAAAATGCAATCATTACAGTTTCCTTCAAATGTCAAGATGATGATGAGTTTTCTTTTTGATTTTCAATGAGTGGTGTATTGCGAATTTTTACCTCAAGGTCAAACAGCTAATAGTCATTATTACCCTGAAGTTTTGAAACGTTTCAGAGAGAGGGTGCGAAAGAAGGGACCCTACCTTTGGCATGATAACTCATGACTGCTGCTCTATCACAATGCCCCTACTCATTCCGGCTTGTCACTTCGGGAATATTGTGCGAAAAATTAAATGATTATTCTTAACTAGTTTCTCTACTCCCCCGACCTATGACCAGCTGACTTTTTGATATTCCTCAAATTGAAATCTGTTTAGTACTGTTATACTTTTTATTTATTTTGTATTCGCCGCGTTTGCGGTTGTAAGTGCTGCAGCGGCACCCAATTTGTCGTCTGTCAAGATGCCAACCTGCCACCCTTAAATCAGTTCTTCTTTGCTACTCGATCTGTCAGGGTGGACATAGGTGACTCCATTAGTAACTGGTAAACTATGCTATTAGTATTAAAATTTAAGTGTTTTTACTAAATCCTTCTCTGGTCGAACTGCTTCTACTTGTAACTCGATCAGGGAAAAAACAAGAGGCAGAAATGAAGCCGATCTCTATTAAATAGAGACCGTTCTGCAACAATCTCAGTTTGAAAGGGAGACGTTTTGACATGTTTGATTAATTAAAACAAATGCGGCACAGACTTTGAAAGACATCCCAAAAACGGCTTGTGAGGACTGCTTCAAGAAGCGGAAACACCTCTGGATGAAGTGTACCAGTTGAGGAGGAGAATAGTTCGGAGGTGATAGGGACCAATAGTCCAAAGGTAAGCCTAAACAAATTAGAAAAATAAAGTTCGGTTACTTTTTCAACAGTCCTCCTACAACGCATTGAACGAGGTATTTCAATTATGTATTTAACTATTTCAGGGTCTTTCCATATGTCCAGCAAAATAAACTACCTTAGTCATATGTAATTAACAAGACACGACCAATTAATAATACCAACAAGATTTACTATTTTGTTTACATATACATACATTGATTCTTTGATTTTCTTTTTCCAAATACTATTAAAGTTTTGCATTCTTGGAATGTATTAAATATATATCCTTTATTACCTGCTACAATGTTTCTTCTATGGAAAACGGAGCTTTTAACGTAGTATTAACTAAATCACTCATCTATCTTCATTGGGCGAGTGTTTTGAAATAAAATAACACACTGTGTTTATAATTTGAGTTTATGTTACATTGTTACATAATAACTTTTTTTCACTACTAGTATTAGAAGATGTCATTATTGACCTTGTTTTCGAGCCCAGAAGATGATTTTCTCTCCTAGTGGTCAATAATTTTTTATTATTGACTACTGGTTAATAATAGAAACAATTGCTATGCGCTCAGGTGCCTATTTTAAATATGTTTTACCCAAATGTCAATTGAAATTAACCTCTCCCCTTGTTTTCAAGCAAGGCTATTTGATTTTTGTGGATATTTAGAAATAAATATACGCATCTGTCATTTTATTTTTTATTTATGTAAAAATGATTAATTAAAAGGAATAAAGGTGCTAGTAGTGAAAAAAATAGTATATAAACCACGGTAGAGAAGACTTTTCTCAGCCTCACAACTTATTTCCCTCCATGCTTCGCATGTCGGGAAATAATACTGCTCGGCTGAGAAAAATGTCTTCTCTACCTTGGTCTATAATATACTATTATGTTTAATTTAATGCTAACATAAGCCAAATTGTGTGAGTGTCCGAAAAGAATGGATCCTAAATTGCATTTGTCTTGGAAAATTTCAGCACTTATTCAAGTAATTACTTAAAACTACATGTAACCATTTTACTAAAATTGCAAAACATTTTGCAAAATGCACTTAAACTTAACTTGATGACCACTGGTCCTCCTTGTTCTACTTAAATGTTGTTATATTTTTGTACAGCTACATGTTTGTTTATTGCATTTTTAATTTGCTTTGTTTTCTTTACATTAATTTCATATAGATTGACAGTTTTAATGTGCTTAACTATAATAATAAATAAGGAATTAATTAAAATATGAATAAATTATCTAAATCGGGAATTTGTATCAAATAAAAAACCACAATTTATGTTCTAAGACGTTCGCAATAAAAACATGTTAAATATTTATATTTACATGACCATGGCAATAATATTTGAGTTGAGGGAGTTCTCTATTTCGTGGTTTTCAAATGCTGCTAATGCCAAACCTTGCAGGTAAAAGAAAGCTGGTTTTACTTGACTCTCTTTTCAGTCAAATAACATAATGGTAATTACCGATATTCAAATTGACGCATTTCAACAATTTACTGTAATCATTAATATTTTCGAATGAATGTTCTACAAATAGAAGACAATTGAAGCTTTCGTAGGCTAATATGTTTACCCATTTTATCGTCCTAAATACTTTAACAACTAATAATTAAGTAATCATAAATTCTAAACTATGCAACTGGAAATGTACAAGTCAAGGTGTAAGAACTTTCTTATTTTTATTCTCGTTAATATTTAGTTTGAAACTTTGGAGGTTGACAGTTAGGTAACTTATTAACTAGCCTAATATTCATTGCAGTTTAAATTAGTGTTCGTGTTGTCGGTTAAAAATGTGGATACTCAGTTTGGTGCGCTCTTGGATTTTGCGGTTTTTTATTGATGTTATGAAATGTGGACCAATACCTCCACATATTGCGTTTATACCGGACGGTAATAGACGATTTGCTAAAAAAATTAAAGTGAACCAAAATAATGCTTACGAGAAGGGCATACGTAGAGCTGATAAAATTTCCGTTGTGTGTCGGGAACTGGGAATTAAACATCTGTCGATGTATGGACTTAGTATTGAAAATCTTAAAAGAAAACCAGAAGAAGTGAAAACGTTGGAAGAAATCTTACATTTATTTGTGGAAAAATACATGAAAGATCCGAGAGTTAATGAATATGGAATTCAACTTCACGTTGCCGGAGATTTAAGATTAATGCCGGCACCGTTAAGAAAATCCTTCTCGAAAGCTCTTCTTGATACACGGAAGAATAACAATCTGAACTTAAACGTGGCTTTTTATTATACTTCTACAAACGAAATAACAACGGCATTAAAAGTTATAGCAGAGGGCGTAAATTCGGGTATGCTGAAAGTCGAAGACATCAACGAACAACTTATATCCGATTGTATGTTTATAAAAAAAGCAAATCCCGATTTGTATATTCGAACCTCTGGTGAAACTCGCTTAAGTGATTTTCTGTTATGGCAGAGTCAATTTACTCAAATATTTTTCTTGGAACCTTATTGGCCAGAATTATCTTTTCGCGATTTTCTTTCCACAGTTTTAACTTATCAGGCGAACTTTGAAAAACTAAAGGAAGCAACACATTCATCGAAGATGCCTACAGAGCCCATCCCAAGAGTGCAAGAATTTCTGAGGTATTTAGAAAAAACTCGAGTTAATCAATTAATAGGATATGCAAACGAAGAAGTAAACAAAATCAGAGACATTTAAATTTATTAACATTAGAAGTGTTATCATTAATTAGTTATAATTAGGATTAAATACTTTACTGTAGACTGTAAATACATATAAATACAAAGATTATTTTAAAACGCAAGTTTCGATTTTTTCACCAATTAGCTAATTTTGTATCTTTCTTGAATAAATGTTTAATTGAAACTCGTAATGTTTATCAGGTTGTATTGATGTTTTCGTCAACACCTTAAGATTCAAAATAAAAGAATTAGTTTACATTTAGAAGCTGCATAATATTTTATTAAATTAGAACCAGTGCAGCACTAGCATAGAATTACTTGAATGACGTTAAAGTTCCTTAATAAAGATTCTTATTTATCCACTGGACTTTCCCAGTGCTCTAATTGTTTAAAGATAGCACAAATATGCTATTCAGTGCGGTTAAAAAAAACATGCATTTAGTTGGCTGTGAATTTGACTTGAAATAAAATATTCCACTCACGTGCAATGCTGTTGTGCGTAGAAATATTCTCATTCTCCATTTATTAATTGTCCCAATCGGAAATGTGCCCCAAAAAACGAAAATTTTTTCTTGTTGTTTGTATTAATTAATTAAAGTTTATTCTTCAAAATCGGAAATTTAATTAGTAGACTTTTTGTTAATGCGAGTACAATAAAGGATACAAATTTAAGTTGAAACTAATTTCAAAGGCAGCTAGATGTGTGACTCTTTAACCGCCCTGAATATATTTTTTAAACAGCTTACTTAAAATTAATTTCACAGTATATGGAACCAAAAATTACTATCAATAAATAATCAGTGTGCAATAATAAAACTGTAAAAGGCAAAAACAAATAAATAAAATTTACATACAAACACATTTCAAAGCCAAGTAAATGTGATCCACTTTGGTATAGGACATTTTTATCATAAAAAGGCAAATTCTTACTTAACTGTATTAAAGCTTCTTAAATCTTATATTGCTTTTTTTAAATTTGTAATGTTGTCAATTTTCAGTCAATTAAAGTTTATAGGCAGTGGCGCATTATGGCATTCAGAGGCCCCAGGCGCTACTTTAATTTGAGGCCCTTTTATAAGTGGGGATAAAAAATCAGTAAAACAAAGATATTTTTAGTAGGCACTTATTTTATTCACTTATAAAATATGCACGTATAATATAATGAACAAACGCAAAAGCAAAAATATTAAACAATTTTTGATTTCAGTTTGTTGAATTAGCGTTTAGGAATTTTCGCACTGAAATGAGACGCAGGAGCAATCACATCAGCTCCGGGGCGAAACTAGACCATTTCAGGGTTAGCGCCCCCTCTTCACCACTTCTGATTGTAAAAAGGAAAGCTAGTGCTTTTTGGAAATTTAATTTTATTTTTGATATCTCTCTTCTAATTATTGTAGAAGTACTAAACAATAAAAATTGAAATTAATAAGTAGAGGATATTATGAGTAGTAGGTAGTTATTAGGTAATTAGCTAATAGCTTTGATAACGCTTAGCCGACACATTTTTGGCAGACTTTCTAAGAATAATATAACTGCATACTGCTTGTGTATTTGTGTTGAACCTTATTATAAGTTAATGTTCTTTATTTAACTTTGTTCCCAAAAAAAAATTGCGCCCCCTCTATATTCTATATTACAGTTCTGGTTTCGCCCCTGCATCAGCTGTTTTCAATGACAACTGAAAACAGCTGGATACGTTATTCATTTTTAGAATTTTCTCTTATTAAGTATAACTACAATATACAGTTAATTTTCAGTTAAATTTTGGGGCCCCTAAATCTCGGGGCCCCAGGCGGGCGCCTGTAGCGCCTAATGGATAATGCGCCACTGTTTATAGGTATACTTTTAATTGGCAGAGTTTCATTGATTCCTAGCAAGCACTGCTGAAAAGTCTGTCTACTGATTTCTTTAAAATGACTTTATTCGTGTTAACAATGAAATTCTCTCCGAATGGTTTATATTGACAAGTAGCTGCAAAAGTAAAACAAAGTATAGATCTGTGAAATTCCCGCACTTAAATTCCTAACTACTCCTTAATTTTCTTTTGTCTGGCATAAAATAAAAGGGAACAAGAGATGTATATTTTTAGTGCTCTTATAAACAAACCGCCCCTGATGTGGCTTTAATTTATATCGACAATTTAATGAAGGTATAAAACTAAAACGTGCTAATCATGGAACAAGAGCCTATTTTTAGTTTTGTTCTTTAGCTAGAACAATTATAGCTCAAACACCAACTAAATAGATTAGGTGCTAGATTGAAAAATTCCACATGGCATATCGTTAGAGGTCACAGAAATTACAGAATAGGATTTTTTTAATATGGCTGACAAGTAAGCTTTATCACTATCAACAAATACATTTTCAATTAAATGCTATTTTGGCCCGTGCGATTTTGGCCCATGACGTCATTGGTACTGTTTCGACCAGGCGATGGCAGTTAAAGATAATTAGGTATACTTTCTACCCAAGTCATTAGCTAGCATTTAGTCATATTGGCAGATCTGATAAAGATAATAAATGGTCTTTCGTAAAACAAAGAATTTTCTCTTTCTGTTTACAAAGGAACTCAACCTATAATAATGTCATATCATTACAACTATCGCAACAACTAAGGCAATATTTTAATTCAATTTTTGTATTATTGAAGATACCACATTCATACGTCCACTTTTTTTGTTAATAGGTAACTTGTAAAATGAACATTAAAGCAACGAATCAACTGTTACATAAAATTAAAACTACCCTAAAAAACGCCATAAAATGATGCATTTGCATTGTTCTTGTTCGCATGCTTATCTTCAAAACGTCATTTTTGGCAGTCACATTGAATTTTTCTTTTGCTGTGATATTTAAGAGTTGATTTTGTTTGCAAAAAAAAAGAAAAATTCTAAAAACTTGGGCAGAAAGTACACCTGAGGAGCTCATTTTCAAAGTGCAACAAGTCCAATTTTTAACTTTTTGGTTAGAGCATAAAAACTAATTTCCCAATTTCTCGGAAGCTGGTTGATACAAAAATTTTTGCATATAATGTTTGATAGTACATCTGCGTAGGAGGGCTTTTCTGTAAATCAAAAACAATGTTTTCGAATTTTGTGAGCAATATTAGTTCGGACTTGTTTCATTATGAAAATGCAACTGGGACTGGTTACGTTTTGAACAAGAAATGTATACTCTAGGAACCAAAAAATAACTTTATTGATTTTATCTTTAACACAAAAGATTATAAACACAAAATGAAAATGTATTATGTTAGGTTTTTAACTCCGGTTCTTCTTGGACGCAATCACAATAATTTTGTTCTAGTTCGGCGTGTTCCCTGTCAACATCTTCAGCTGTTTGAAAGTCACGAATCAACACCTCATAATACCATTTAAGTTTTTCGTCAAGACGTCACTCTTTTCCAAACGCAGCTATCAAAACGTTGTTTACTGCTTTGCCTTTATCAGGTGATATTTTATGTAACTGGCTTCAGAGCTGTATTTGTCAAAGTTTCCCCCTTTTCAGAAGAGTTCTAGGTTTTTTTGAAGGGTCTTCACTTCGATAAAATAGCTGAGCTACTATAGTTACTTCGTATTTGCAAAGCACAGAAAGTAGGTCTTTCAGGTCGTAAACTACCCAATCTTTTCTCAATTCATAAACGTTTCCAAATTTCTTGTAAATATTAAAGTAATCTGAGGGAAGAATAATTCGATCGTTTCGACGTAATTCTTTCTCCCCTCGTCCGAACACACGGTCTGCAGATAAATAAGAATAGCCTCTAATGGGAAATATTAACTGAATATCCGTAACGTAATTTGGGGATTCATTGTGAAGCCAGTACATCAGGATATGTAGCATATGGCTGTTCTTATTTTGCCCGCCACATCCATCGCAAAATAAACGAATTTTCGTTACTGATCCATTGAATTTTGAATTTCTAAGAAAGTGTAACACAGCTGATCCAATTTCGTTAGATTGACGGCCACTAACATCTTCGGTCCACACGTAGAAGTTTGGATTTTTTGCATGTTTTGTCAACGACACAAAAACAATAAAAAGCAATTTGAAGGGAGTAAAACGTTTCTTGAATGGGAAGTTTTGGGATATTCTGAACCTGCTGGAGGTCAAAGCAGTATGTAACCTCATTGTCCTGCTCTTCTTTCAGCAACAAGTTAAATTGCTTTGCGCTAAGTTTGTGCAGCTGCAGCTACAGCGTAGGACGGACTCGTTTCGTTTTGAAACGAAACTTGGACTTGTGTCATTTTGAAACGAAAATGTGAACTTATTACGGTTTGAAAAGTACAAATAGGTGGACTTGTTTCGATTTGGCAAAAGATATGCTAAAAGCTGTATAAATTTTCAAAGGACTGGTGTCGTTTTGAAAGCCAAACTTCTGCAGAAGCATAGACAATTACCTTGAGAGTGCAACGCCATCTTTACCTGAAATTTTGCAGAATTGGACTTGTTGCACTTTGAAAATGAGCTCCTCACCTAATCATCTTTGCCTACCACTGCTGGGCTGAAACAGGGGCCACGGAATACATGACTTTGTTTACACCCTGTATGTCGTGAGTATAATGTATGCTCGTGATTCTCCATTCGATATCACGCAAAAGCGGTACTATTTGTTGGACTCGCTAAAACGTTTCGTTTTCGAGATCTTTTAATTTTTGTTCGGACCTTCACATGAATTAAGTTTAATTAGGTAATATTAAAAAAATTAAATAACGAAATGCAGTTGAAGAAGGAACGAATGAAGTTGCATATCTTTCAAAATTCTCCAGGTTGTAGAATGAGATAAACCAGTTTGTACTGAAAGTCTCCTAGTACTGACTCTAGGATTTTCTTCTTTATTACCCTGTCAAATGAAAACCACCGCATCTAGAAAAAAAAAACGATATTTCACTTTATTTAATATTTCGTCAATATTTACCTCTCCTTAAAGTTACGGCACTTATCTCTGAATCAGCCTGTAGATAATACAATATTTTTAATTTAGTTTTTGTTAATGAACTATTTTTCCAGATTAAGAAAAATTAAAAAGTTGTTCGCTTTTAATTGAAGAAAAATGGAAAACCTTGAAATGTACGGATTATTCGTAACGTAATTTTTGTTTTTGACAAATATTTCCAACTAACGATCGAGCGATAAGGACAACAATTATTTATTACATTATGTTCAGCCGTATGACGTTACTAATTTTTATTGTAGCGGATGATGTAAGACAAACTCCTTGGTCTGCATTTCTTCTTTTTTCTCTCTGCCCTTATACATTTTATAGAATATCCCCATTTTTAAAAACTAACAATTCTGTTTCGAAATGTAATTAATTTATTTAATTCCGAAATTTTTCAATTACATTTTTAGTTCGTTAGGTTCATACTCTATACTTGATGCAGTTTACCATTTAAAACTACAAATATTAGAGAAAAATTACCTGTAAACGTTTGTATGAGTTCGAGGAACCCCCAATCTTCCAAAAGCGTTGACTTGCGACATTCATTTTATTTCTCAACGTAAATTCAATAAAGCTCCTAAAAAAGATGGGGACAAATAATTACTAACTTTAACAACACATTCTTACTTTTTTGGTAAAAGTATATTACATGCTTTTTCTGTAAACAGATTCTCAGTGCATATGATTTCACAAATAACTATGAATAACTGTCTGCAGTTAATCAAACATACTGGTTTAATTTTGCCACTTTTGTAAAATTCAAGCTTATAATTTTCTTAACACGAGTTTTGGGCTAACCATATTGAAATTATTTCTGGAAAATGTTACACAGGAGACATCGAGAGGTTTGGGCGAGATAAAGCAAATTTACGTTATTCAAATCTTGGATATTGAACATGGGTGTTTGTAAACTTTATTTAAAAAATAGAACTTACCTAGGTACATAAAATTCGTGGCACACACTTGCACCAAAGACAGGCATAAAAACTTGCATTTCTTGTCGCCCAAGAAGTAATGCCAAGCATAAAATTCGCTTATTCAACAATTGTTAATTTAATTGAATACAAAAACTTCCACGGTCAGTGTCAGTATTAACAAAACGTCTTCCGGATTGGGACCGTGTCATTTTGAGACAGAAAGACTCAACGTTTCGCCCACTTTTTTAAGAGGCTTCTTCAGGAGGCAATGGAGTACTAAAAGAGCACGGTAACTCAACGTGTCAACCACGCCAGAGGCGAAACTCTTTTAGCAAGAGGCAGAAGGGCAACGGTAACTCCTTCTGCCTCTTGCTAAAAGAGTTTCGCCTCTGGCGTGGTTGACACGTTGAGTTACCGTGCTCTTTTAGTGCCCCCTTTCCTCCTGAAAAAGCCCCTTAAAAAGTGGGTGAAACGTTGAGTCTTTCTGTCTCAAAATGACACGGTCCCAATCCGGAAGACGTTTTGTTAATGTTAATTTAATTCATTGTGCAAACACGTTAACTAACGACGATAAGTTCATTTAATACTCGAATTGTTGGGTTGAATCAAACCTTTTTTAACATGCAATTCAGGCAACAACAACAGTAATGTTGAATAAGCCAAAACAGAATTATTCGGTCAACCCAATAAGGTGTTTGTGTAAACAATTTTGGGTATGCTATGGTGAGCACTCACAGTGGCGGGCTTATACCACTTGCGGCCCCTAGGCGCAGTGTGGTTTTGGGGCCCTAATTTCACATTTCAATTTTTTATAAAAACTAAATACTTATGTAGAAGTTTTAATTTATTGATGAAGGAATATTCCTAAACAGGAGTACAAATAATAAAGAACTAGATATCAAATAATAAATTATTAATTAATTTTTTAATATTTTACAATATTTTTTTCCTGAATTTCATTTTTGTGAATGTATCTATTACATAAGCGGTTCCCAACCTTTTTGACTGGCGGAGCTCTTGTTAGAATCAATTTCTATGGAGGTGCCCCTTAGGCCTACCCTATGTCTTACAAGTTAATGGTGTTTAATAGTGTTGCCGGGGGAGGGGGGTAGGAAGAGGGGATTTAATTACTACATCCAATTTAATTCAAATACATATTCGTTCGTTACTTGTTTTCGAATTTTTATATTATTCATTATAGAAGCCAGGGTGGCGCAGTGGCAGAGCGTCAGGCTAGCGTTGCGCTAGTCCTTGGTTCGAATCTCCCGACCGGCAGGCCGGAGATCGGTATCGAGCCCTAGTGACCAGTCGTCGTTGGCCACCTAATTAACAACGCTGTCCTCCGAACACAGGCCTACAGGCTTCGAGATGCGCCTGAATATTTTTCAGTATTTTTTTTTAATCTTGATTTTATTTTCATTCAAGAAGCTTTTTGTAAGTGGGACGCAATCGATATCTTCCTTTCCCACGCGCTCCAGTCAATAAAGTTTCCTCTTAAACGAAGACACTTTGGTGTTTGCATCAAAAACGGCGACAGTTTTTCCTTGCAATGATAGATTCATTTCGTTCGTGTTGCTATATGCCAATTTGCACACCCAGCCTTCAACATTTAAAACCGTCTCCAATAGAGCGCTATGGTCCATCAAAAATGCTGGTACCTCTGTACGCAGTTCCATCAAACATGTCAACCCTTTTGCCCGAAACAACCACCTTACTTCAGTGTGTAAGCTCAAATGGCATATTTCTCGAGGCTAGCGAGTGTCTATGGAGAACGCACTGGCTGCTGCTACATTTATTTGCCTTATCTTTAATTATGGCAATGGCTCCAGCGTTGTGACCCATCATTGCCGTTGCTCTATCAGTGCGTATACACAGTTCCCACAGTATTTCATTTGATGAGAAGAATTCTTCCAAAAAATTAAATATTTCAGCTCTTGATGTTTTGGTTGGTATGCAAATAATAATAATAATAATAATAAATGGTTTTATTTAATGCGAAAAAAAAACAAAAATATACATGTGTAGGTAAATAACTAAAGTAAAATTCACATTAAAATCTCAAGGAGCTAATATTCAGTTAGAAAACTGCTTTTCAATCAGCCCTTGACATTATATAGCTCAAAATTCTTATTAATTTAATGCCTAAATCTACTAAAAAAACGTTTAACTAAAACAATTTATTAAAGACATGAACACTAATAATATAACAATAATAATAATCAACCTGCGCACATTTTATACCTTATAAACACTATTGCCGATTTGTAACTGTAAAAGTTTGTTAGAGTATTGTTTTCTAAATGACTTAATTGACAAAGATTTTAAATATGAAGGAATGTTGTTATAAATTTTACTTATATTATATTGAAATGATCTTTCAAATATAGCAGTTCGGTGTTGCGGGGCTGTAATCAAACCTCTGAATCTCAAGTTTAAATTATGCACATCTGTTCTAAAAGTTATTTTATTATACAAATACGGTGGTTTTTTATTTAAAATTATTTTGTGATATAAGGATGCAGTTTGTAGCAGTCGTCTATTTTTCATGTTAAGCCAATTACTATTTTTTAATGCGCTAGAAATATGGTCATACTTACGTATACCATAAATATATCTTAAACATGAATTTTGAACTCTTTGAATTCTCATTGATGTGTCATAGTCTATGCAATTTGAATATATTTCACAGCAATAAGTAAAATGCGATAGCACAAGAGTTTCGCAAAGTATCTTCTTCTGAGTCTGATCCAGATAGGCTCTGTGAGGAAACAGTAGCTTTAGATTCAAATAAGCTTTTTGTATACACGAATTAATATAACTCTTGTATCTAAAACTACTGTCTAATATAAGACCCAAATTTTTAGCCTCGTCCTTTACAGCAATCTCGGCGTTGTTTATCGTGATATGTACAGCATCCTTGATTTTTTCACAATCACTATTTCGGCCAACTAGAACTACACAGGACTTAGACGGATTTAATTTTAGTGCATGTTTTGTTGAAACCTGGTATAATTTATTTAAATCTTTAGTTAATTCCTCAATCGATTTATTGAATTCCGAAAGTTGAAAAGAATGATAAATCTGCGTGTCGTCCGCATACATATGTATCTTACTAAATTCAATATATCTAGAGAAATTAAAGGTATATATAGTATAAAACAGAGGACCCAAAATTGATCCCTGCGGTACCCCCCTTAGCGACTGACGTGCTGAAGATATTTTATTGTCAATTTTTATAGTTTGCAGTCTTTTATCAAAATAACTCTTAATCAAACCTATTGCATCAGTTGAAAATCCTATGTATTGTAGTATTGAAAAAAGTAAGTCGCGATCAATGGTATCAAAAGCTTTGCTGTAGTCCAAAAGTACAAGTACAGTTATTTTTCCATCATCGTATGCCTGAAGTATGTCATCCGTTATATTAATTAATGCTGTCGTGCAGCTGTGAAATTGACGAAATCCTGATTGAGTTTCAGGTAATAAGTTCCTAGAATTTAAATAATATGTAATTTGTTTATTCATTAACTTTTCCAGTATTTTTGATAAAGTTGGTAAAATACTAATAGGTCTCAAGTCAGAATAAGTTTTTGGTTCATTTACTTTAGGCAACGGTATAACAATAGCTGCTTTCCAGCTATCTGGAAAAACATGTTTTGTTATACAGGAATTGATAATATGCGTTATATATTTAATAATCACAGGGCAGCATAATTTTAACATTTTTATATTTATTCCATCTGAACCGACAGCGTTACTCTTAACACCATTAACCAGAGACAATACTTCATGTTCTGTTACTGTACTAAATTCGAATTTTACGTTTTGAGTGGAGCTATTCAAATAAAAATTTTCAGTTTCCTTATCAGCTAATAGAGTGGGTATACTGTCTACAAAGTAATTATTTATTTCATTAGGATTACACAAGTTTTCGGGGATTTGACGATCGCGACATTTTTGAATATTCAAATAAGAAAGTTCTCTCCAAAAATCCTTGGTATTACACTGTTTCAGTTTATACGTAAAATATGCCTTTTTTTCCCTTTTTATACTAGCAGTCGTCAAATTCCTTAGTGTTTTATAATAATCCCAATGAGCAACACTTCTAGACATTTTAAACTTAAATTTGGCCTTATCTCTCAATTTCATCATGAGTTTAATAGTATCTGTTAACCAAGGAGCAGGTTTCTTTGTAATTTTAACTGTTTTAAAAGGCGCGTGCTTGTCAAATAAATATACAATATTGTTATTCAATATACTGAGTTTATGATTAATATTATCAGTAAAATAAATTTGCTGCAAAGGTAACAAATTCAAATCCTTTTCAAACTCTTCGTTATTGAGATGTTTAAAATCCCTGTAAGTTACTATTGTAGGGGTTTGTTTAACGGACTTTACGTTGACAATACAATAAACCAAATCGTGATCAGATTCGTGATTCACCTCAACTCCTGAAGATTTTACTAGAGCAGAATCCGAAGACAATATAATATCTATAAGTGATACCGAGCCCTGTGCAGTTCTAGTCGGTTCCGAAATATGCTGAGTCAGATTAAAACATTTTAGAAATTCTATAAAGTACTTAGTCAGCGGGTTTGAGGGAAACAACATGTTAATGTTTACGTCTCCTAAGCATATAATTTTATCAGATACAGATGTACACAATGTAAATGAAATCTCAAGTTCATCTATAAATGTTTTATAATTTAAGGATGGTGATCTGTAAATTACCCCAAATACATACAGTGAATTTTTCTTTTTAGTATACATATCCCCTATGTATACTTTTAGGATAAATGAGCCATATAGGCAACCAACTATACACTAAACCACTAAACGTCAAATTTAGGGACATTAGTTTTTATTTTTTGTGGTGTGTAAAGGTTATGTTTGTAAATAAATCAAAATTAGTAGAATAGGTATCAAAATAATTTTAATTCAACGATTATTCTTAAACATAAAATAAACAAGACAGAACAAAAGTGAAAATAAAAACGGCAACAGTTACAATAAGTGTTCAAAATGACCACCTTGTACTTCTAAAAAGTAACCTAAGCGGTCTCGAAAACCACGCACAGCATTCGCAAGAAAATCCGGATTTAACCTATTGCATTCGGTACGTATGCGATCTTTTAATTCATCAATACTTTGGATTGGAACATTTGTATAAATTTTTGACTTTAGGTAGCCCCAAGCAAAGAAGTCGTTGGGTGACAAATCTGCAGACCGGGGTGGCCACGGTACGGGACCGAATCTCCCAATCCAGCGTCCTGGAAATCTGTCGTTTAAAAGGTTTCTAATAGGATTTGTGGAATGCGGAGGGGCTCCGTCCATTTGAAACCATGGGTCATCGATGTTTAAGTTTTCTATTGCCGGAACGATATCGTTCATTAACAGCTCCAAAAATTTGGCTGTATTGAGATTCCCGTCAATAAAATATGGACCGATAAGCCTATTTTCAACTATTCCAAGCCATACATTAACTTTCCCAGGGTATTGAGTGTGAGTAAAGTTTTGTAAATGGTGGTTAGTGCGGGACCAATATCTAAGGAATGGGATTATCAAGATAAAATGGATAAATGAGGAATAGAATACACACCGGAAATTTTGCGAGTTGACTTTTCCATTTACTGTGAAAGTTGCTTCATCACTAAAAACTATCTTATTTAAAATGTATTCATGTTCATTGAGTAAATTAAACAAAGTTTCACAAAAGGTTGTTCCTTTTTCTCTGTCTTCATCAAATAGTTGCTGGTGGTTTGAGAATTTGTATGATTTGTATTTAAATTCTTTCAGTGTTTTAAAAACTGAGCTTTTGGAAACACCAAAATATGCAGCTATTTCTCGTAGTGATACTGTGGGATTTTGTTCAACGAAGCAGAGAATATTTAATTTCATTTCTTCAGTTAATATGGGATTAATTTTACGTCTTGTTTTATGAGAATTTATTACGCAGCCTTCCGATTTAAATTTTCTAATAATGTTTTGTATAGTTCTAATGCAAGGAATATGCCTTTCTGGATATTTTGTTGAAAATAAGTCTCTCACAGTCCTTAAGCTGTTACCATTCTGATACCACATAACAATTTCAACTTTTTCGTCTTTGCTGTACATGGTTGTATCGGTTGTATCAAAAAACTCAATAAAATACTTTAATACTAATTTGTTGACATTAAGTCAAATAAGAAATAAACTAAGATTATTTTTGCCACAGCATGCTATTTTTGTTTATTAAAAAATTAAAATTTAAAGTTTAGTGTATAGTTGGTTTCCTATATGGCTCGTTTATCCTAAAAGTATACATAGGGCATATGTATACTAAAAAGAAAAATTCACTGTATGTACTAGATTTAAGTTTCAGTGAAAACCATAGTTGTTCTATGAGGGCATTTGAATTAATTAATTTAAAATTCAGAGATTTATGTACATAAGCCGCAACACCCCCACCGCGGTTATCCCTATCTTTGCGAATTAGATTATAGTTTGATATAGAAATACTAGTATTACTTACATTAGAGGAAAGCCAAGTCTCCGAAAGCGTTAAAATATCATATTGTAATATAATATTTCTAATATAGTTTATTTTCGGCAACAGCGACCAAATATTCAAATGTGCGACCTTTAGATTACTGTGGGTATCAGAAATGTTCATGCACTCACAACAATTTCTAACTTAAAGTATTCAAACCGACAAGGAACTAAAACAAGAAATAAAGTTATTCTTAATTTTTCAATTAACATTAGAACGCCTACTGCCATATCTAATTAACGAGAGAATTTATATCATCATAATTATTAATTTTATGCACATGATCACCTACTTTTACAAATATATTGCAATCATTTGTCCAAACTGATTTGTGGCCAAACTTCTTTGCAGCTTCTTTTAAAATATCCATTCTTCTCCATGTTAGATCTTCCCTAATGATAATTTTCGTACCTTTAAGTTTACGTTTGTTATTAAATACCTGCTTTTTAAAGTTCCGCTGCACGAATTTAACGATTATCGGCCTGTGCAATCCCTCTCTGCCTTTCAAGCGGTGGCTTATATCTATAACATTATTAGGCAATTCGATTCCTAGTTTACTTTTGCACATTTCAATGACTACGTTGTCTGTATTTTCGTTTTTCTGCTCCGGTACTCCGAAAATTCTTAAGCTGTTTTTTCTAGTATACTGCTCGTGCAAATCTAGTATTTCATCTGTGTCTGCGGTGGCTTTTTCTAGTTGTTTTTCCAACCGAGTTACTTTATCCTCCATTTTCTTCAGGGTTTCCTCAAACTGAGTTTTTATCGCCGAATCTATCATTGTTTTTAATTTTTCAGAGAAAAGATCACTTCCTAGTAATTTGTCGACTATCTTCTGCGCTAGGATATCATCACTATCTTCGCTATCTTCAAGAGTATTACGTTTACGAAGTCTCATGGCCATCTTAAAAACGTATTAAGTTCACTTAAATATATTTTCGGCAGTGAAAGCGTACGCGTGCTCTACTCTCGGCGGTCGAACATAGAAAATAAATAGGTCCCCCTGATAGCTTTGTAAATAAATATAACGAACAAATACCATTAAAACCGCCAACCCGGCGACGTCGTGTCAGTCGATTCATCCATTCGTAGTGCGAATTTGGTACGCCTGATGCGACTGACAAGTGTCTCTTTTACTTATTCTTTAATTTCATTCAATTTTTATTTATTTTATTTTCTTGGAGCGGCCGCGCAGTCCCTGAAATATGGCTCCGCGGAACACAGGTTGAGAACCACTGTATTAGATCATTAAAATCATACTTCTCCGTTTCTGCTGATTCTATATGCAGAATAGCTCGCTCTTGTCCAACAGCATTTCATAAGTAAGTTTTTATTCTCTTAAGTGCTGAAAAAGAGTGTTCCCCGGATGCCTTACTTATGAACTTATGGAATTTATCCGTGGATCTACGGATTTTACTACGGACATGCGTAGAAAACTACGGATATTTGGTTTCTTCTTCAATACATACATAGTATACAGGGTGTAACACAACTTATCCCAAAAAATTTAACCATACATGCACCTTCATATAAGAAGTCGATTTGCGAAAGAAAAATTAATAAAAGTCCAACACAAAACGAGATAAAAATTGTGCGCTAATACAATGTCCATCACTCGTTACTGTACACATGTGCCATTTTTATTGAACGCACTCAGGTGTGCATCGAAAACGAAGGAAATCACTTCGAACACTGGTTGTGATACTCCAGCTTAAGTTACATAATTAATTCGTTATCTCCGTTAATAAAAAACTTTTACTACACTTTTTTGTTAATTACCCATCACTACACATCACGAACTATCATTCCCTGCAATTATGCGTATAAGTCAAGAATCACCCTGTATATTACTGCAGGAACTAAAAATAGCAAGAATAAATAGTTTCGAATACATGTTTTACATCTTTCTGTTTACTTTTTTAATAATTTCATGGCCACTTCTTGCAAACTTAAACAGGTGGAAATAAACTAATAAATTTATTCTTTAGCCATACACAACATTATGTTGAATTAATAAATCAGGTAAAAAAGGAAATGTGAGGGACTTGATCCAAAGATCTGGTAATAACTCGTTTTCTGTTCATAAAAAATTAACCTCTTATAATTGCCAGTTTGTTTAGTGATCCCAGGGCGTCTATTTTACAATGTTACAAATACAAATTTGCAAATCTATGAATAATTTAAAGATTATCGAAGTCGGTTTTTAGTACCGTTGAATTAGATAAATGCGATAAAAATATATTGCTAAATTTAGCAACTCGCGAGTATGTTCTACCTGGAATTTAAGCTCTTAAAAATGGGTAAACAGGAACGCAAACAATTTTTTGTCACTTATTCTATCAGTTACTAACTAACGTCATTCGCAACAAAACAGGAGTGTTTTTTTAGTGTGAATTAAATATGACGTCGTTTTGGTTATTTATGATAGTTAGGTAAATGACTCCCAATTATTTTTACTTCATACTGTGCCATATTCTTTGATTATATGGATTCATTTCAATCTGGTAAGCGAGCCTTTAAGTTACAAGGCCGGTAAAAAAAATTACTGTACTGCAAACCATCTCCTTGCTACCGTTACAATAAAATTACTGCGCTGAAAGTCTTAATTAAACATCTCATTGCTACCACTACAGATTATCTTGGATCATTTGCTTAATTATGGAATGATTACATTTTAATTAAAAAAGCGACCCAGTATGAAATAAAGCATTATAAACTTTTACAGTAACTTGTCTCTAAATTTCAGGCTCGGCTCCTCTGTCGCCTCGTCCCGAAACATTTCAACTCGCTACTGTATACATTGGTTTACCGGACTTATAACGTCAATTATTATTATCAGTCTGTTTACACCTGTTTTGTTTGATGTCTTGTTCCCGCTTTATATTTTGTTAAGTTTAGACTCATTTTGTGAAACTATAATACGAAATATTGTTCTTGCAATTATTATTTTAGGAGCTGCATATAACAGTACTAGGTTTATTCACGAGCCGAAGACTTTTCCTTTTAACGTATTGTTATCTACCTAATACTCAACCATATTTCCTGTAACGGCCAATATTTTTTCCAGGCCATGGTTGTTCTTCTTTGGATCTCTTCTTCTTGTTGGTTCTCAAACGAAATAATATGTATACTACTTCGTCCGAATAGTTTCCTGTCGACTCCTGTAGTTTGATCTGATTTTTTCTCTGTTTGCGAGGACAGTTTATTCTCTCAGTTCGTTTAGCATAGTTTGAAGTTCCAAGACGCTGTTTATCGTTTGCCCCTCTCTACATAACTGAAACTGCATTTCTTGGAGCGCTATTGCGTCAATGTTATTCTATTCCATTTAATCTGCGACTTCATTCACTTTGCCTGCTTGTAAAAGCGTACCTACGTTTCAGCTACCACATTTCAGTATTTATATCAACCATAGTATTACTTAATACATTATTATTATTACTGTTTACTGGTCTGGCCCAATTTATCTCTTGATCCCTTACTCATACAGAGCAAGCAACCACTCATACTAATTGAATAGGGTTTACCTATAATGCGTAATATGGGTTGCCTATTCAGAGGCAGTCAGGGATTACAATTTTAATGAACACACCATACATTAGAATTATAACTTGGTTGGTTGAAATGATCTCATGATAGTCAAGAAATAGCTTTATAGGTCGTTGCTACTCTTCAACGCAACTGATACCAACCTTGGTGTAGTATTTGTTTTACCTAGTTTTAACGGAATTTGGGTTTCTGCAACCGGCACAATTTCGAATTTGCTAACAACCTCGGCTATTATTAATTTACATTCAACTAGGGCATTTCGCATGGCTAAAAAATAAAAGTTTATTAAGTACAAACACGATTTTAGAGGTTTCTTATCAATGCAGTTTCGTTGACCAGCACCAACTGGAAAATAAGTAAACGGGTTGATATTTCTTTTATTTTCTTCATTAAACCTTTCCGGGTCGAATTTATCAGTATTTGGAAAATACTTAGGATCCCTTTGAATAGCATAGATAGGAAATAGGATGTCTGTTCCGGGTTCTAAATGTAGTGGTTTTTCTGCAGACGTTACTGGTTCTATAGTGAATGGTTTTGAAGAATTTCTGTCAGTAGAATCGAACGGTGGCCATTTTCGAAGCGTTTCTGAAATATATTCAGTTATTAATTCCTTACTTGTTTTTACAGTGCTGATATGGAAAGTTTAATTTACCTGATATAACCATGTCTAGGTACTTCATCCCCAATAAACTTTCATATGTAAATTTACCATTACACTGCTCCAGAGTGTCATCAACTTCTTTTCGAAGCTTCTCTTGAACATGCGGATTAAGAGCTAATTCGTAGGCAGTGTAACACATCAGTGATGAGGCGCTGCCAAATCCTGCAAAAAAGAAAAGAAGAGCCTGAGCTGTCATATCTTCGTCGGTTATTTCAGACTTCTGGTGTTTTGGAGATTCACCGTTTAGTTCATAGTATTTTTCAGATTCTGGATGACCTTTTCTCGCTTCCAACAGTAAATGAATCATATCGGGACGTACAATTCCCTCTTCTCGGCGATATTTTATCGAATCTTTGATAAAAGCTCGGAAAAACTTTGCCACCTTTCTTGTAAAAATAGGAATTTTTAGAAGCTGAAATTTGTTTAAATTTAAATCAGCCGTGTAAAAATAAGCGAGGAGTTAGAAGCATAGTATTAACAAACGCAATTTATTGGAATAATAGCCGAAAATGTGGAAAGGCTAACAGAATCTGCTCAATCTTATATATCAAGGTCTCCTTCAGTTCTTTTAGTCATATTGTCCAAGATCACCATATTTCTTTCTTTCTTATTTCGCCTCTCATCAATACCTTTTTTGCATACCCTGTGTTCGCTATTCTAAATACATGTCACAGCCATTTTGTTATCTGTGCTCTGACAACTTGTAGTATTCTTGGCTGTTTATAATCTTCTTTATTTTTTTAGATGTCTTTCACCTGTATGCCACCATATATTTTTTGCAAAACTCTTCTTCCTCAGATTCTGACGTCCTTATAGAGAATCCACACCTGACATTCGTATAATACCACGGTTTGAGTTTGCCTTGACCACGATTATCATCTTTGACCTAATCAGCTTCGCCAGGGCTCCTAGTACTGTAACCACTTTTGTATTCCGTTTCTTAAGTTCTTTATTTCCTTCGTTTTATTCGTTATCGTAACACTTAAATACTAAAACTTTTCGACAAATTTAAACATTTATTCTTTACCTTTTTTTTCATTAACATAGGGCAAAGGCCTGCTTTACTTTTTAGTGAGGGGTTTTTGGTCTTCTCTCCCACAGTTTATTTATTTTAAATTTTATTTCTGCGTAAACCGTTCCTTTTTTCCTCCAAGTTCTATGTGCTTCGTTTTATTTCCCTTTATATTCAGGCTTTAGTGTTTTGTCCTTTCTTCAAACTTTCTATAGATGGTTAATAGTTATTTCTTGGATTTTACTATTAAAACTAAAACATCGGCAGTATCCTTTGCATTGGCTTAGTACTCCAGGAGTGATTATATTTCCTTATATACCGGTTCGGTAGTTAATGGATCACCCTGTCTTAAGTGCCTTCTGTCCGGATGCTTAATTACAAAAGCTACTTAACCACAATACCAGACACGCCCATTAAGAGCGTTATTGGTCAATTCAAATGAAGCCCAACACTTTTCTGCAAAATGTACTGCATTGCAAGACATCTGCGTAAGCTACTACATGTCTTCCAAAATATACTGGAGTACAACGCTGTCTCCCAAAATCTACGCAGTTGCAACACGCCCTACGTAGACAATATTTATAGCTTTACGAAAATACCGAGTGTTTTGAAAAAGAAAAATCCAAACCAAAGATATAACTATTTTTAACCTTGGAGGTTATGTCTTCGCCCCGCAGCCCATGGTCAAAGTTAATTAAAACTTCAACAAATTCATTTTATGTAAAATTAGACGTTCTTTTGATCTACACATATTCTAATAGACCTTCGTTAAAAATTTTTCAAAAAAAGTGCGATTTAATTTTGCCGCCCCCCGATTGCGCCGCCCCTTGAAATATTCGGAGGCTAAAAATATTTTTAATTGATTTATTATGCTCAAGATTATTCGTAATTTTGGTAACGTACGTTAACTACTTTCCGAAATAGAGTCGGCGGCCGCGTTTAAGGACTCACCCTGTATACTAACTTCTATCAATAAAATGACGAAATTAGGTAATTGGTTCAGTGGTTCATTCCAACGAAACTGAAAAGCACATTATCGTATAAAATGAAACTCAGCTCAGCTATTTTATTTGGAAAAGGCACTTAGAATTTCTAGGGAATTAAATTAATTTAGGTTCACTTAAACACTCCGCATTCTCAAATCGGTAGGAAATCCAGACATTCGTATAATACCACGGTTTGAGTTTGCCTTGACCACGATTATCATCTTTGACCTAATCAGCTTCGCCAGGGCTCCTAGTACTGTAACCACTTTTGTATTCCGTTTCTTAAGTTCTTTATTTCCTTCGTTTTATTCGTTATCGTAACACTTAAATACTAAAACTTTTCGACAAATTTAAACATTTATTCTTTACCTTTTTTTTCATTAACATAGGGCAAAGGCCTGCTTTACTTTTTAGTGAGGGGTTTTTGGTCTTCTCTCCCACAGTTTATTTATTTTAAATTTTATTTCTGCGTAAACCGTTCCTTTTTTCCTCCAAGTTCTATGTGCTTCGTTTTATTTCCCTTTATATTCAGGCTTTAGTGTTTTGTCCTTTCTTCAAACTTTCTATAGATGGTTAATAGTTATTTCTTGGATTTTACTATTAAAACTAAAACATCGGCAGTATCCTTTGCATTGGCTTAGTACTCCAGGAGTGATTATATTTCCTTATATACCGGTTCGGTAGTTAATGGATCACCCTGTCTTAAGTGCCTTCTGTCCGGATGCTTAATTACAAAAGCTACTTAACCACAATACCAGACACGCCCATTAAGAGCGTTATTGGTCAATTCAAATGAAGCCCAACACTTTTCTGCAAAATGTACTGCATTGCAAGACATCTGCGTAAGCTACTACATGTCTTCCAAAATATACTGGAGTACAACGCTGTCTCCCAAAATCTACGCAGTTGCAACACGCCCTACGTAGACAATATTTATAGCTTTACGAAAATACCGAGTGTTTTGAAAAAGAAAAATCCAAACCAAAGATATAACTATTTTTAACCTTGGAGGTTATGTCTTCGCCCCGCAGCCCATGGTCAAAGTTAATTAAAACTTCAACAAATTCATTTTATGTAAAATTAGACGTTCTTTTGATCTACACATATTCTAATAGACCTTCGTTAAAAATTTTTCAAAAAAAGTGCGATTTAATTTTGCCGCCCCCCGATTGCGCCGCCCCTTGAAATATTCGGAGGCTAAAAATATTTTTAATTGATTTATTATGCTCAAGATTATTCGTAATTTTGGTAACGTACGTTAACTACTTTCCGAAATAGAGTCGGCGGCCGCGTTTAAGGACTCACCCTGTATACTAACTTCTATCAATAAAATGACGAAATTAGGTAATTGGTTCAGTGGTTCATTCCAACGAAACTGAAAAGCACATTATCGTATAAAATGAAACTCAGCTCAGCTATTTTATTTGGAAAAGGCACTTAGAATTTCTAGGGAATTAAATTAATTTAGGTTCACTTAAACACTCCGCATTCTCAAATCGGTAGGAAATCCAGAATATAAATAGAAAGCCTAAAATTTGTATATTTCGATATACATTTTAAATTAAATGTTTCTTTGACAAAATATCTTAGATTTTTCTAAAATAATCATAGCTTACTCTTGTTTCTATTTGTGTTTTAAAAAAGATGCACAAACTTTTATAAAAAATTCAGTCTTTTGAGAAATCAATAGCGGAAAAATATTAGATTTATTGCAAACTCTCAGAACCACCCTGTATAGTTCAGTTTTCTCTTATTTCAAGCAAACTTATTTGTCAGAACAGAACACGAAACCTGTTTTATTGTTGCAGATACTGTATTGTTATTAAATGCTAATCTTAACGCAATATTTTTGATATAAAAGAAGTCTGTAAGTTCAAGGTGCGAGTTTAAAAATACCGAAATTACAATTGTTATAAATAAACCTGAAGGACGTTTCTCTTATAACATGTTGTACAAGATGGACCATTTTCCAAGGATTTTCGGGCTATTTGCTTAACTACTATATCTACGAAAAAAGTGTCTTCTTCATCTACTTAAAGTGGCGTGCCCTATACAGGGCGTTGCCAAATTTAATTGTGTAAAAACAAATTTAAGCGTCATTTGTTTTCTAACTAAACCTAAAAGCGAAAGTGGAATCTTTCTGTGGTTATAACTCGTTTGTTTATAGAGATGGAAACAAAAAGTAAAAACATCTTTAGGGCACGTTTTTGTGTAGAATTTATAGAAAGACCCAAGCAGTTTTCTTTTCCTATTTGGGATAGGCGGCAGATGGTTCGAGGACCCCATAATAATATTCATGTAAAGTGGCAGTTGTCAAAAGCAGTACCGGCTTTGTGAAGTTTTTACTAAAATAAGCCAATATTTAATTGCTTGGACCACATAATTTTGATTGAATTTATTTTTTTTTAAAATAAAGTAAAGGTCTTATAGACGCTGATTTGGAAACCATTTTTAATTCGCCTAATTTTTGTTTTTCGGAAGATGAAAGCAATTCCAATGAGAATTTATTATTCGCTAGTAATCATGACTCTGAGTCTGCGGTATCTTCCGACGGGCTAGACGCTAGAGGACAATGCATCAGAGAGCGAAGAAAAAGTCACAAATAAAAATTATTATTATATTATGGTAGAAAGAAAATTCAAATGGTCTAAAACCTGAAAACCACGTACACGTAAACGAGCTACAAATAACGGGTGTTAGAAAACTTGTCTTATCAGAGTCACCTGGGCTTATTAAAAATGTATGTCCTGTATTGGTCCTATATTGGTACCTAAATTAATCTTCAAGTAGACTTAATCACAATTAGTTAAATGACAGCACTTGCTGTCAGTAGTTCTAATGAATAGTGGATATTTAAGAATTAATCTAAGACACTTAATTTTTTTTTCTTAGGTGACTCTGATAAGACAAGTTTTCTAACACTTCACTTCACTTGCCACGCGTAAAAGGCGTTGCGAGTGATATTCAGCCAGTGTATTACAAACCAGAAAATTATTTGTAACGGTTCATATGTCATTTTAGTACAGACAAACGAAAAGATAGCTCGAAATAAATTCAAAAACATTTTCCTACATAACAAAAGATTTTGATGTAATCGAACTAAAACCCTTTATAGGTTTGCTGTAAATATTTATCTGGAATTAAGGAGTCTGGTCACGATGATGGTACTGGAAGGGAAATTTTTCGTACTAGAATGAGTGTGTAGTTAGTTAATGTTTTGTTAATTTTTCTTTTTCTTGATTAATCCACTTATATTTTTTTTATTAATTACGTAGGGTTACCTTGAACTCCTTTTTATTTTGGAGTTTTAGTTTCCAGGGTAAAAAATCAATCGTGTAAATAAAAAGCTATTACACGTCGCAATTAAAATTGCTCGCATTAAAATTTCGCAAGTGTATCAGTTAAAAATATAAATAAACACTTCGTAAATAAAATGCTTGCTTGGGTGTGTGTGTGTGTGTCAATAAAAATAAATTTAAATCAAAACGCAAGAGAGAACGCTGGCTCCATAGTGATTTGGAATCGCTGCAAACCCAAGTGCACCACCTTGAGAACATCACAGAATTAAGCTGCTTCAATATTAATCATGATAAGTCAAGGCAACCAGTTTTTTTAAAATTCATTTGGTCAAAATTTATATTGTTCCGCGAACAGAGTGTTTCCCATTTTCTGTTTATTTTTGCCAATCTGCGATTTGATAATCATGCAACAAGGGATGAAAGAAAAATATATGATAAACCAGCAGCTATCCGAGAATTATGGGATTGGTTTATTGTAAACTGTCAATCTTATTATTCGCTAGGTGAAAATTGACCATCCACGAAATGGAACATGTTCCGTTAAAATATGTTTGCCGAAAAAGCCTTGAAAATATGTCATCAAAGTTATGTGTATGTGTTTACACCGGTAAAGGAGAAAGAGTAAATACTGTAGTATCTGTTTCAATCAATGATGTTCAAAAGCTTATTCCAACTATTCAAAGTACCAACAGAAATATAGTTGTAAGCAACTGGTTTACGTCTATTGAGTAATGTGAAAAGTTGAGAGAAAGGGTTTTAGTAACACTCAGAATTTAAGCCGAATCGGAAAAGATTAGTAGAATCGGGAGTATTTGGGTACACAAATGTCATGACTCCTTGTTCGTATGCCCCTAAAGAGAATCGTGCAGCTGCACTGTTGTCTAAAATGAATTAATATCAATCAGTGAACAACGAAAATGGTAAACCAGATCTGATTAATGACTATCACTGTACCAAAGGCGGAGTAGACAGTATGGACCTGCTTTGCGTCAGTTATTCAACTGCTTGGCATAGCAGAAGATGGCCAATTGCACTGTATTATGCCATTTTAAACATTTCTGGTGTAAATAGTATGATTGTCCATCACTCTCTCCCTAATGCAGAAGAAATAAGTTGCAGACACTTCTTATTAGGGAACACATAGAGCGTACAAATTTGAAACCTTATCCTCGTAATCTTCAAGAGAATATTTCTAAGCAACTAAGTAGAAAAGTAACACAACCAAATCGTAGCGAATTTTGCGAAAATTACCTACGAAAGGTGTTTAGAAGAGTTCAATTTCAGTTCCCGCCTCTCACTTTCTTTCGTTTACAGGTGCTGTTCCTGGAAGGAAATCTGAAAACTACTTACATACCACATAACTACATACGTTTTAAAAATTTTTCAAATATAAAAGGCAAGTGTGTTGCTATAGTACGTAGAAGAGTTCAATTTCAGTTCAGCATAGCTCGCTACCCACTTTCTTCAGTTTTCATTTGGTCTTCCTCCTGTCAGAAGATCTAAAAGCTACTTACTGACCTGAATTAATTAGATGTTGTGTTGAAACCTAACTTACTTTTCCTTATTCTTTAAAACGTTCTTTTTGCGTGGGTCTCAGTTGAAGCTTCAGTTAGAAATAAAAAAATTATAAGAAGTGGTGAAAAAATATTGAGTTTATTGTAAATAAATATACTTGTCTTTGCTACTGCTATAAAAGTACATACTTATTAAAACGTTTTCTAATTTAAAAGGCAAGTGTGTTGCTATACTTATTATTCTTGCTTGCGGCACTTTAAAAGCACACACAATTTTTTACGTCGGAAACTTAATATATTCGTTCGCGCTGCAATTTTCGTTTTCGCTCGGCAAAACTTGTTATACAAAGCAACTATAAATAGTCTTATACAGATTTAATTTAAACCTCAACAGATATCGTTACCCGATAATCAATATCACTTGCAGAATGTTAAGATCAGACATTAATTCTATCAGGGTCAATAAAAATCACCAGGAAAAGCCTATACTTTAAATTACATATTTTGAAAAATGAAAAACACTATTAAATTCACTTTTTATATTACATCGACATCCTCGTTTGCATATTGTATTAACTGATTAATCCGCTTCTGTTCTAAACCCTTCAAAAATTCTTGCACCCTTGAGTTGCATTCTTTAGGGATTCTCAGCGAAGCGATCACTTCTTCTAATTCTTCGCTCTGTTTCTGAAACCCCAACACTGTGAAAAGTAGATCCCAAACCGATAACTTTGGCCAAAGAGGTTTCAAGAAAAATATTTGAGCAAACCCACTTTGCCATAAAAGAAAATCGCTTAAACGGGTTTCACCCGATGTTCGAATGTACAAATCGGGGTTTGTTTTCTTTAAAAATAAACAATCTGATATAAGCTGTTCGTCGATATCTTCGATATTTATCGCACCCGAATGAACACCTTCTACTACAGCATTTAATGCTGTTGTTATTTCGTATCTTGAAGTATAATAAAAGGCCACGTTAAAGTATAAGTTGTCATTAGTTAATGTTTTGAAAATAGCGTTTGCAGCAAGTTTTCGTATTGGTGCAGGTAGTAGACTTAAATCTCCCACGAGCGTACCTCGTATTCCATACTTGTAAATTCTTGTATCATTAATATACGTTTTTAGATATTGCACTGCAATTTCCTGTAGTGTTCTTATTTCATCTTGTGACCTTTTAAGATTTTCAAGACTAAACATAAACATCGTTAGGTTTTTTAATCCTATTTCTTTTAAACATTCGGAAACCTTATCTACTGTAACTATAGCTTCATCGTACACACTTTTTTGATTTAACTTAATTTTTTTGGCAAATCTTCGATTTCCATCCAATATAATTGCAACGTGTTGTGGTATTGGACCACATCTTATAACGCTGATTATAAACTGTATAATCCAAAGCTTCACACGTCTAAATAACCACATTTTTGGACACTAAACCCTGCACATTTCCAGTTACAAACTAAACTAGTGCCAAAATAAACAAAGGAATTCTTTAAATAGTTTTCTCAGGTAGATACTACGTAGTAGCTTGTTTGCGAACAGAGCTGCAATTTAATATTTTACCAGGGGCGTAACGCTAACACCATAACACGGGAATTAACTTTTGTTTAATTTAATTATCTCTTGTAAATGAAATTTCCTTTAAAATAATTTAATTTAATATAAGGATCCCAGTTACAAGTTCAGGGTTACCATTTTTATCCTTCGGAGTTTTGTTCTGAATGGGCAGATTATATTACTTAAAATCGTCTAAATTTAATTAAAACTCAAATTTGTTATTTTATTTTTGGTTTAGAGTTTAGAGTAGGTATACTAATTTAATACTTTCACGGCTTATGATGGGTGTCAAGGATCTCAATGCACTTCGACTGTCATGGCTATTTGCTTACCGTTCTTATTATTTTTAAGGTTCGATATACTAATTAATACTGAAACACAAACCTTTAGTGTTTCATGATTAATCAGCACGATAACAAGTAATGAAGTTTTAAAGCACGCCACTGTATATGTAGGATGGGCTTATTTGATTGAACTATTTATATCCCAATGTTTAACAAACAACAAGTGATGAACTTAAGAATATTAACCCTCTTCGCTACTACAGCGAAAGTTGAAGCAAGGTTAGGAAAGAATTAAGGCAGAAATTAAAAATATATACTTAACTGAAATTTAGAATTAAGGAACAAATTTAAAAATCTTGGATCCTAAGTAAAGTAATTTTGTTATAAGTTTGAGATTCAGAAATAAATGTAGAATTTGAATTGTTTCAATATGAGTTTATGAACGAATTTTCTGAATCCACCCACAACGAATACTAAAATCTTTACAATGATCTCTCAAAGCCCTCCAAATCATATTCCAAGTCGAATTGTAAAAAGTTAGGGGACATTTAGAAATGCAGGGTGTTAAAAAAAAGGATAAAATATTTAAATAGTATGTAGTACGATTAAAAATAACTTAAAAGTTTTAATATAAATGGGTTCGCAAATCAACCATTTTCGAGATAAGTACTTTGCTCGTACTTTTGGAAGATATGCCTTTAAATCAAAGATTGCTTTAGTTTATTTAAGATAAGATACCACCTCATTTTACTCTTGTTATTAGGGAACACTTTGACGAAACATTTGATGGGAGATAGAAAGGGCCTCCTAGGTCTTCAGAATACATTTGGACTTTCGTAGCGGGGGTTGAGGTAGATCTTGTGGCGATGTGAAAGAAGAGTATATTTCGAACATCTTATTTGATAATTGTATTTTATGGGGCTACCTAATAAAAATTAAACTACATAATTTATTTATCGCTCTTATCTCGAAACCATTGATTTGTGCATCCGTGTTTAGTCTGCTTTTTAACTTGATGTACTATATGCCCTCTAAATATTTAACGCTTTTTTTCAACTTCTCAACACCCTGTATAATTAATCCCGCTGGTAATACCCCGCGAAAGTTCTACGTCAGGGTCACGACACGCTCTCAAAAGAGTGGTGATCCACCATAAGGTAGAAGGAGAAAACCAACCACAAAGTACCCGTTCCTTCATGTTAGAGGTTAGGCCTGCTCTTCAGCAGCCGGAAGAATATAGGCAAAAATAGTGGACAGCCTTGGAATTTCGATAGATATAACTTAAATTGAATTAATCTAAAAAAGGACAATGAACATGGCTACGCGGACCATACAGGGTTTTAAAATATAATGGACTTATGTAATAATGAAAATTAGAAAATGTGACGTACATATCACGGCAATCACGGAAACAAAAAGAAATGAAGCGATGTTGATCGGAATACCAAACAAATACAGATTTTTAAGTTGTAAGATAGCAATATAAAATAACCTAAACTATAAATGATCGAATAAAAATAAAATTAACTGTTTTCTGAAACTAGCATCAAACAAAGCCGACATAGTACAAATTACATAATGTAAGTGATAATAACATGGAAAAGCGAATAAATGGGGCTAGTTTGACACCTACTGTAGATAAATATTAGTAGAAAGAAACGTAGTAGCTACAGTTGGATATGTTAAAAGGGAATACAAGTGCGTCAAGAAAAGGTATCAACAATGGGGCAGAGAGGGAGCTACTGTTTGCGAATTTTAGGAAGCTTGACGGTTTGGACTCATGAGGGATTTCAGACGACGTTGAATAGCAGGAGGTCAAATGATGTGACGAATGTGATAACCTGAAGTTCGATTTTGGAAGCGGAGTCACGAGGAAAGGGGGTGTATACATGTCCCTGCCGAAGATCATTCAGTTTAGCAACATACTGAGATTTATCTAAGACTAGAGTGGTATTATATTTGTCAGCTGCATCAAAGACTTTTTCTACCTTCAGGATATTGCAATATGGAGGTTTTACAAAACGAAGACACCTGATTATTTCGAAACGTACAATGTCAGCACGATTTTTAGGGAGTGTATGAGTACGTAGTAACGACTCAACTGAACTGATAATGTCTTCGGTGAGAATTTTGAAGGGAGCTACAGAAAAAGACCTTGGATAACAATCAAGACTTATCTGAAGTTAAAGTGTAAGAAGAAAGAATCACAACAGTTTTGAACTTACTATCACGTGCCAATCCTGCACTACGACGTTAAATTGGGGATGATGGAATCCCTTAAGCGCGCGACTAGCTAAACAGTGGAGAAAGGGGAGTTCGGAACGTTAAAAGACCCTTCAATTAAGGGTGGCCGTAAAAGGGATGGAAATTGTTGAGCGCCACTATGATATTTAAGTCACCCAAAGATCTAAAAGAAGGAAACCCATCATAGAAGATTCCCAAGGGCTCGAACAAGGGTTGTCGTTGTAGCTGCTTTCTGCTCCAAAATACGACTTACGTTGCTGGACTGAAATTGACTTTACTTTACTGCAATGTTCAAACTTATAGACAGGCTAACACTTTGCACATAAATCTATAACAGAACACTAATACACAAAAGGTGATCGGGAAACACTGAACGCAATAACAAGACCAAACTGAATTGAATAGTAAATATTTAATGAATCAAAGAACAAACATGAATACAAGAAATTACTCAAAATACAATCAAAAATATTACGTTAAAACAAATTATAAATACGAGACTTACTTTACGGAAAGGAGAATTGAGGGCACTATAGTTACCTTACTTAGTGCAAAAATATTCAGAACCTTAGCCTCTTAATTCCAAAGAAAGAATATAGGAAAACACAAATATCAAAATAACCATTTAACAATTCAATAAGCACCGATAAATTTTACACATGCAACACAACTTGACTAAAACTACAATCTGAACACAAAAAGTCTTGAACACAAATGAAATCGTTACTTTACAACCACCAAAATTTACTACAAATAAGCCAGTCAACTGAATGCCGGAGACCTTCAAACATTACTCGTGTGGAAGTGAATCTGCCGACAGGCAATCCACACAGCCTTCTAACATGCCACCGCATCAAGCAGATTGATCAGCAATTGACTACTTTAAATTACAAGTTGTACACAAAACACAAAATGACAAATACAAAACGTGGTACTCATTAAACTTAAAACAGACTGGACGTTGATGACGGCCTACCAGCAAGAGCCAACGTAGGAATTGTATCTGACGTTACAAACATAAACACAAACGAAGAAAGCAGGAGCAGCAAAAAGAGATGAGTTGGTAAACCTCATCGACAATTTCACCGTAAACCCTAATGACTTGCTTGTCAGTTTTGACTTACCTTTCCATTCACTAAGGTCCCCATTTATGATTCAGTAGCTATCATCGAACAGGTAGCAGTTCAAGTTTAGCAATTCTCGCTGAAAAGTGCCTTTCTTCCACATGTTATTTTCTTTTTAATAATCAAACATATAAGTAAGGAATAGATACTGCTTACTCCCATAGTTCTAGGCATCTTTATGGAATATCTTGAGACAATAACCCTGGAATCCTTTGATTTAAAACCCAAGGTCTTGTTCCGTTGTGCAAATCACACTTTTATTATCTTGTTCATGTCGAGTTAGCCCATATTCAACATATTCAGCAATAAAAGGGTCGTTAAGAAGGTAATCGAAAAATAATTAGACCCCTCACTCTCTGGAAGTTCTCAGAACACTTGTACAGTGTACACCCCAGGCTACAGGCTTCTTGCCATTCATTCGTCAGGTTACTGTTGTCATCAGAAAAATTCTCAAAAATCATAACATCAAAACCATCTTCAAACTCCTTCTAAAAGTGCCACGAATACTCCCTCCACCCCTGCCATCAAGAAGCATCTCATGTTCCTGTAGTTTAGTGTACATGGTAGAAGCGGGTCGGACAAACGTATCGGTGAACACAAACGTTGCTTGAAATCAGATCTTCTCTCACACTCAGATGTTGCTGAACATCAATACGACACTGGTCGTAAAATCTTTTTTGAAAAATCATTGATCATTGCCATTTGTTGTTGCCTTCAGAAGGGTTTCGCCTTTGGCTTGGTTAACAAGTTGAGTTACCATGTACCTACTTCTTTTTCTTGCTAAAAGAATTTCACCTCTGGTATGGTTGGCATGTTGAACGTTGAGTTCTTCTTTCTCAACAATGGCATGTTCCCAACCCAGAAAACGTTCTTTTAATAAGATAGAAGAAGACAAGGAAATTGAAAAATGAATAGAAAGAGGAAGCAGAGCAGTTGGAATACTAAGAAACGCGTTGAAAGCAAAATAATAGGACTTGAGTAATGTGCAAAAAGTGTGGCAATATGGAACTTGAAATTCTAAGAATGATATTTGGTGATTGAATTCTAGGAGGGCAGTGGAAAAAAATTAGAATCCCGTTATAGTATACGTAGGGCGAATGTTGGAAAACTGACTTGCAAGAAAGGTATTTATAGAAGGACAGAAGAAAAAAGGTCGACCCAGAGAAGAAGGCCGGATGCAGTGCCAATTTGCATAACAACTTTTAAGCTCAAAAAATGCACATTGTAATTTTACTAACTGTATCTTGAAAGGAAAATATGAAAGTAGGTGTTGCCAGATTTGCAAGAAACCCATACGAGTTAATCGAGAAAATGGTTATTGTAAAGAATGCACTTGTTACATTGTTTTAAGTCAAAGCTAGAGTTATAGAGAAAATCTAACACCGAAACAACTAAGCCACTAAGTTACGTCGAGCTACTAATGTGTTAAAACTTCGTTCTATACTACCAGTATCTGACGGTTAGTTCATATACGATTATCGATTTAACAAGATTACAGTAAAAAACAAACCCCTTAATATATCAATGACATTTTTATTTAATACAATATTAGACTAACGGTTAGCTTATTAATTACCAATATCATGTAATACTGACTTTTTTAAAACATACAATACCACAATCTTCGTACTACAATTATAAATAACTAATTCTAAAAGAAATACAACCACTGCAGAAGACAAACTGGCTATCCAAACAAGAAATATTCCATAAAAATGATCAATTCTAAGGATTTGCGTGTTGTAACTGTAGGTCTCGTCGAAACCGTTTCTACTAGCATCAGATAAAAGTTTTTCATAAAATCCATTTTCTAAAATTCTCTTATTTAGTTTACTCAATGTCTCAATAATGTAATGACCTTCTCTCGTAGCAACTGACATTTCTAGGTTCGTCAATCCAAGGGTATCGTCTATTAGATTAATTAACGTATGTTCCCTTGGAAACATTTTGAGGAAATTTCGTCTGGACATGGTCATAGTAACATTTCGGTGATAGGCAACATTTTTTATATCCCGAACCATATCAATGGTAGAAGTTATATAAAATTTTTTACTTAACTTGTTGGAAATAGTGTTATTTATGTTCTCAAAGTATAACTTGGCATCTAAAGCGGTTGTAGTAATTAAAAGTTCAGAATCTGCCAATTCTTCCACTGTGGTTATGCCATGTTCATACAAAGGACTGGTTAAAACACTTATTAGTTTTCCTTGTAGAGCATTATAGGTATTAATTGAGAAGGTCAGATAAAATATTAATAGCAACTTTAAGGCATCTGTTTTGGGAGTTATATTGATTGGATTACATACCGAGAGTGCGCATACAGATATGAAACATCGAGGTAAAGTTCTGTAAGTGATTCTTTCATGTGTACTTTTGGAAAATATCCACCAAAACGTGCCTGTCACTATTATGACAATAAAAATTAAAGACCATGTTTTCTTTTGAAAAATATAGGCCATAACCATGAAGTTGAAGATTTTAGGTGGTTTAGGAACAAGCCATACAATACCGTTGACACATACAATTTTACTCCAGTCGTATCCTTTTTCGAATTGGGGCCGTCGCTGTACCAGTGGAATTAGAGGGACATCTGCGCTATGATTATACATAGCTTTCTCCTCGTTTTCAGTAAGGAAGAATGTAACGCTGGTGTTTAGTTCATAAGCAGCTAAATCCATTAGATGAAGCAAAATACCATACATAGGAGCGATACGTATTTTATTTTTTGCCTCAGATATGTTATAACGTGATATTAAACGCAACGGACAACTGTTTAATTTTCTAATAAGGCCGAATGAAATCCTTTCTGTAGTATTACAATATCCCAAAAACCTGGGCAATACTTTTTGCCCACACTCACTTGCTGTAGAAAATGGGTCCCACGCAAATAACGCTGGTACATTTACTTCATTGGATGTAACCAATATCGTATGTACAATATCGTAGTACCAAAGAACTTCAAAGATATTCTGCAAATCCCACATATTAACCACAATAACGTAATTTCCTCTGGGACTTCCACTTTCGTTCCATATTACACTCTGCTGTAGTTTTATTAGTGTTGAATTTAAAGAGGCGCCATTTTTTGTATAAATAACATAGTTGTAACCGTAACGAAGTTGTAACTCTACATTCATTGATTTGTTCAGCACAATTGTCATATAAGGATTTAAAATTCTTCGTGGAACATACATATCTGTTAAGTGTTCAGAAACAAAATGAATTGTGGCATTTGGTGTAAAAACTTTTTCCACTAAATTTAGAAGGCAGTTATTTAATTGCAGTGTCCGACATTCACACGGAAATAATAAGAATGTTAAAATACATACTGCTGCTGAAAATTTCAATGATCCCATATCAATGATTGAAATATTATAACAATACCGGAAGGTGTTTTTGATATTAAACCATCATTTTAGTAACATCGATCGAAAGTTATTCACGCTTCGATGTTCTTAGAAAACTCTGTCCATTAGAAACATCAAATTATTTTACGTTTTAGTGGTAATAGTGGTGGTATTAATTTTACATATAATCACAGTATTTAAAGACAATTTCATGTGTTTTATTAAAGACTTTAGTATAATCTATATGTTTTGTTATTTATCCGTATACTTTGTTTAAGGGAGATATTTCTAATTACTAGTTTTTATTTTAACTCCATTTTTATGTACAGTGTCTGTATATGTGTTCTCTTTTACCTTATGGTGCCAAGGCTGGTGCGTTAGCGTATGTATGTGGCTTATGCTGGTGCACAGCCAGGCTCGTCTATGTGTGTTACGCAGTTGGTGCGCCGTTTAATAGCAACATACAGCATCATGTGTATAACTAGTGTAAAGGGTAGGACCTTGGTATCCTTCCTCTTAGGGCAGTATTCGGAGAAGAGCGTCGTTAATTTGGTACCCAACGATCAAAGGAGATTCGAATCAAGGACTAACGTAGCTCTAACCTGATGTTCTACCACTGCGCCACCCTTTAGGTATGGTGTATGGTCCAGAAATACGACTACAATAAATTGTCATTCCTACGAACATGTATTCTTTAAAAAAGTCTGTTTTGTATTAAACTCCCGAACCAACTAAATTTAGGTATTTTATTATTTAATTAATTAACATTTGGTTCGTTAGCGCAATAGATTAAAACCGGAGATATACCTGCTACCACGCTACGTATTCTTACCGCCACTGTTGTTACTTTTGTAATACACGTCTTTCTATGTGAAGTGTCATATTATTAGAGACACAGCCGCGAATCGTGATTCGCAACATGTGGAGATCGTACTGTGCCAAGCAACACTGTTGCACTTAATGTATTCGATATTTTTTATGAACATGTTTATACCTTCAGCACGTAGTGTGTACTTATAGAAATGTTTAATACTGAAAACTTTTACTAAATTAATCTAAAGAGTGTTTGTGGAAGCTATCGCATTAAGAGTGTAGAAACAGAGGTAGCAGCGTGATAATTTAGCAGGTCATATGTAGTACGTACCCCAGGTGTGTTACCCTTTACAGTTTTTCGCTATGGCCGTCTAGTTTTTCACTAATATTTTCTTTATTCCCAACAGTTGTATTATTTTAACATATAAAAAGATTATTCTATGGCAAAGTTAGAATTCACAAGTGCTTTAGAAATTTTAATATATCTGCGTTGTGTAGGTTTCGATTCGGTATGGTTCGTACGGAGTCAATGCTGAAGTACAGTTTGAATGAGACAGTGTGTGATAATACAAATACAGCAATATTCGTTCTAATAAATTATTTTCTGCAGTGGCTCTATAAACGTCAAATTATGGGGTCATGACCTTCGATATCATTTTAGAATAGGCTCCTTACTAATGAGCAATTTTTTATTCTATCTATTTGAAGGTTGAAAACCATTACAACAAATTATTTTCGGTTCTAAATAAAACGCCTGCACCCAACCTTTTCCTTATTTTTTAACCTCTGGTTTTTCCTCTATCTTTCCTTTCATTACTAGTCGTTCTACAATATTTCTAATTTTTTTATAATGTGACTTTACGTTTCCTAATCGTTCTCAGCAATACCTTTTCTTTACTTACTCTTTGCGATATTTCTTTATTTGAAGATATTCTGACTGAACTCACAGAGATCCGCATTTCACACTCTTTCGGTTTATTTTCATTATTTTAGCTACCGCTATAATAATAATAATAATAATAATTTATTTATTTCCTTATGACTAATAGGTACATAGTATTGGAAAAAGTCAACGTAACTAAGATACACGATACAAAATACAGAAATACAAACAACGAATAAGTAAAACAATTATTATGTGCAACCTCATTTATTTATTTTTTTTTTTTTTGACCTGTGAAAGTTAGATCTCCATTACCGAACTGAAGTATTCGTCTAAAGAATAAAAACATCTCTTTTTTAAGTAGACTTTCACAGAGTTTCTAAATTGGATAGGGCCGTCAGATTCTTTAATAGGTTCCGGTAGCTTGTTGTACAGTTTTATGGCAAGTACAAACGTGGATTTCGCGACTTGCGAGAGTCTACAGGGCGGTACAAACAACTTGTTAGCTGATCTTGTAATGTATTTGTTAATTTCGCCACAAGTGACAAAACTATTTAAATTTTTTCGAACGTAACAAACTGATTCGAGGATATATACAGAGATCACAGTTAGTATTTCGTGTTTGATAAAGTGTACACGGCAGCTGCTATTATAAGATAAATTTAACATGGTTCTCAGAATGCGTTTTTGCTGTACCAAAATTTTATGTACAAAGCTGCTGTGGCCCCAGCATAAAATCCCGTACGATATATGGGAGTGTATAGAACTGTAATAAAACATCTTAAGAATATTTAAACCAACGAAATTTCTTAACTGTAAAATACAGTAATTTTTCTTTGCTAACTGACTACAGAGATTGGTAACATGAGTTTCCCATGACAATCTGTCATCAATGTATAGTCCAAGGAACTTAACACATGAATTTTGCGGTAGTGATTTTTTGTCGGTTCTTATAAGAACACTTGTAGTTTTTGTTGTACAAACTGGAGAGAATAGCAGTAGATCGGTTTTTTCGGAATTAAGAACTAATTTGTTAGATTGGCACCATAACGACATGTTCTGTATACAGAGTTCAGCGGCTTTACTTAGAATGCCAAAATTAGCTGCAGTAACAATTGCGGAAGTGTCATCAGCATATAATGTCACTTGAGTATCAGCTATAAAGTTGGGCAGATCATTGATGAATAAGATGAACAGTAGGGGGCCTAGGATGCTACCCTGAGGCACACCCGAAGTTACATCTACTTTGTTAGAAACAAAAACTTTACCATCATCACTTAATCGCACAAATTGATTTCTATCGACAAGGTAGGATCTTAGCCATTCCTGTGCTGGACCCCTAATACCGTACGCGTGCATTTTGTCTAACAACAGTTCGTGATTTATCGTGTGGAAGGCACGTGATAAGTCGTAATAGATACCAACTGACAAGAGTTTTTCATTGAAAGAGTTTAGGATTTTTTCATAAAAAGATAAAACTGCATCCTGGGTGGAGCGTCCAGCACAGTAACCGAATTGCCTAGCTGATATAATATCGTGCTTGCGCAAAAACGTTAGTAGTCTATCTTTGAAAGCAGCTTCGAAAACCTTAGAAAAAATGGACAGTAACGCAATCGGCCTGTAGTTTGATATTTCTGACGGGTCTTTTTTCTTAAACACTGGGACTATGACAGCGGTTTTAAGTTGGGCAGGGAAATAACCATTTTCGAACGACGTATTTATTAAGTGAGTCAAAGGAACGGATAATAAATTGGCACAGTTTTTTAATAAGTCACCAGGAATCTGGTCAGTACCACAAGATTTTCGTTTGGAAACTGAAAAGATTGTTTTCACGACTTCAGAAGTAGTCATATTAAGTAAAAAAATAGATTCCTTATTTGAATATTTCAGGGTACTATTTGAAGTATTACTCGAAGGAAAACTCTTTATTAAATTATTAGCAGATTCAACGAAATAATTGTTAAAAGTGTTAGCCTGAATTTGTTTGTCTTCTAGTTTAAGCCCGTTATAAAAAATAGTATTGGGAATCTTACGATTTCTATTATTGAAATTGAAATTACTTTTGATTACGTTCCAAGCAGTCTTAGATATGTTATCAGAATTTAAGATTTTGCTTTCGTAGTATGCCTTTTTTGCTTCCCTAATGTTACTTTCGTGCCGTTTCTTAAGAATATTGTACCTCAGTCGTACCTCGGCATCGTTTGTACTCCTAAAAGCACGATATATGTCTCTCAAAAACCGACCCTCGTTAACTAACTCCTTTGTAATCCACGGTGTATGAATTTTGCATTTCTTAGATTGCACGTATCTAAGTGGAAAAGACATATTGAAGATACTTACAAAGGTGTTGTAAAATAAATCGAATTTGGATGCATGATTTGGTTCAGCAAAAACTACTTTCCAGGTCTCTTTAGAAAGTAACTGTATAAAAATCCGCGTGTTATCGTTCGAAAAAATGCGTTTGTATACCTTTCCTTCTTTTTTCGGTAAGGCACATAAATGAAAATTAACCTGTTGAGCATAATGATCAGATAGGGTGTTTTCTATTGTGTTAGTTTCGATTTCGTCGATGTCCACGTTTGTAAAAATGTTATCCAATAGCGTGACTGTATCACCCTGAACACGCGAGTACTCGTTAAAACATTTGTCGTAACCGTAACTCTGAAAAAGTTGCACAATATCTGCAGATTTATGAACGTCTAGAAAGTTATAATTAAAGTCGCCGCAGAAAAATATGTAATCTTGATCATGATGACTATTTAACTGAAGCAGTTTTTCTAAATTATTTGCAAAAAACGTACTGCAAGCGTCCGGAGACCTGTAAATGCAATTTATAGTAATATTGACATTGTTTATTTTTACTCTCAGTTTCACAGCTTCAAATAAGCATTCAGTCAAGTCAATTTTATTTAAACGTTTCTCAGTGAAAACTAGGTCTTCTCTAACCAAGATAGATACTCCGCCTCCTCGTTTTTTGGACCTACAATAACTACTACCGAGAATATAATTGTCAATCTTTAATAACTCGGCTGTCGTTAGCCAAGTTTCAGTCAAACATATGATTTCAGGGTACTCAAGGGAGAACAAAAATACGTTAAACATATCAATCTTGTTTCGAAGGCTACGCACATTTAAATTCAAAATACGAAATTTTATTTCAGTGTCCTTTTCTTTGCGTTTAATCGAGAGATTTTCTAGGTGTCGATATGGCACGAAAAAACTTCTTTACCAGAGCTCCAATGGGCCATACGTTGGGGTCGAGTATCTTAGAGTGGTTCTGATGATTAATAGTAATCTTAAAAGAACTGTAACTGTCGGGGAAACGCGATTGTAGTTTTTCGCATTCTACCTCAGGAGCACTATTCTTTAAAGATACCATTATATCTTCGTTTGTAGTTTGCGGATCCAATCTGGACACGAAAAGGTGGGATTTCCTCTGTACGGCTTTTAATTTCGAATTGGAGTTATCTCCGATAATCGCCGAAGCAGGGCGCTTAGCTTTATCTTCATTTTCGATTGGCTTATTTTTATTTTCATTTTTATTTATATTTTTATCTTTATTTTTTTCACTCACGTGAGACCGAGCCGTAATTACTGAAGTATCACGTTTGGTAACTATATCTTTGTAAGTAGGATTTAGTTGATTTAACGAAATAGTCGCACTATCTTCTTGAGAACATGAACTTTTAACTTGACCTTTGTGAGCAGGTAATATTTTAGGTGATACCGAGTTCGACGACAATTTAGTTCTCGTATTTATTGCGGTCGAATTTTGTGCACTAAAATTACCCTGCATTAGATTCATTATATTCACTTGGCATTTCAGTGAGTCAATCACTAATTGCTGATTACTTATAATTATGTCTTTTTGAGATATTAATTCCTTAAGGTACCCGATTTCAATGTTCAGTATATCTACTTGATAGTCTGGTTGTGGGATATTATTGGAGTTTAAGATCTCACTTTCACTAACAGCACAACAATTTAATTGTTTTTCGTCAATAAATACTACATTTTTATACTGTTTTGCACAGCTTGGATGAAAGATCGCACCACACGTAACACATTTGGGTCCAGATTGTGTCACTTTAGAACATCTTTTACAATTTTTACACGGAGCTCCGTCACTCACATCCATGCCGCCGGCCATGTTTAATTTAAAAAAAAAAAAAAAAAAAAAAAAAAAAAAGTTTCCACACCATATAATGAAATAGACCACGTATTATCATTGTAAGTCTTAAGTTGAAGATTATTTCTTGGTTACAAAGAAAGTTTGACATATTAGAGAAACCACTCACTGCGCGTTATTATTCTGGGTTTTATTTCCTCCTTGGTAAGGTTTCCACTAACCATTGATTCAATAATCTGGGTATTTAGTCTTATTAATTATGTTTGCAACAACGTCTCTGTTATTTATTATCGCTATTACTATTAATTTCGAACCTGATTTTGTCGTTTTCTGCATATACATAGCCTAGGGCATCGATGATATACATATATGTAACTAGACATTCTAAAAGACTAATTCTAAATTAAAAATTTAAATAAAGCTGATAAATGATTATCTCCAAACTCGTTTTCAAACTAATAAACAGTTTTGCACTTAGTTTTAATTTGGCAGTCATAGTTTAGTGTAGCATTCTTTTTCGGCCGCATCGAATTAATAATGTTGCTAATAATTGCAGCTGGAATTTTAATAATAACATTTTACTTAAAAATTGCAAAAACGTATAAATACTGGGAACAACAGGGAGTAGTATATTTAAAACCATGGCCTTTATTGGGAAATATGGGACCACTTATATTTCAAAGGCGATCCCTGGCTCACATGCTGGAAGACCTATACACAGCACATCCCAATGAAAGGTTTGCTATAAATTATTTTACAAAAATACCTTCTCGTACCTTAGGAATTAATTGCATAGATACATTTGAACAAATAAGAAGGTGACCGGTCAATACCACTCCGCAATTACCACGCCGGTCAATTCCACTCCAACAAAAATCACTCCAAACAATAACCACTCCGAACAAAAACCACGCCAGCAAATACCACTCCGTAAAATATCACTCCTGTAAATTACCACTCGGGGTAAAAACCACTCCAACAAATATCACGCCGTTATATTCGACACATAAAAGTTATATTTCAAGACGTGATAAGAACGAAAATGATCAAGTTTATTGTACAAGATGCGACGAAGATAAAAGAAAATAACAAATGAAGATGGGAAGTTTGTTCGTTTGTTTAGTCTATGGACTAATAATAATAATACTAATGTGAATCTGATAATATAAATAAAATAATATAAAATTAAGAACTAAAACGTACATAGGCACACAAGATACATACAACAAAATATACTAAGAGATATTTCTTATGGGTAAGTTAAAAAGAAAGAATAAGCTACAAAGAATTGTTCGCCAAAACCTGGGAAAAGGGTTCCTGTCAAATAACAGTAAACGGTATATTCAGAAAAATATGATTACTGTTTTAATCCCAACGACAGCTTTACAAAATGGTAGAAACAATTTTACTTTACTTTTAGGTTTTCTGTTCATTCAATTATTCCTGTTATTATGCATAATAACCAAATTTATCAAATTAGCCATAACATATAAATCATTATTTTTAATTTTTCTTTATTTTGGCAGTACCATTGTATCTTTCTTATTACGTCTTAAAATACTATTTACATACATGGAATTATACAGGCGTGATATTTGTTGGAGTGGTTTTTACCCCGAGTGGTAATTTACAGGAGTGATATTTTACGGAGTGGTATTTGCTGGCGTGGTTTTTGTTCGGAGTGGTTATTGTTTGTAGTGATTTTTGTTGGAGTGGAATTGACCGGCGTGGTATTGACCGGCGTGGTAATTGCGGAGTGGTATTGACCTAGACCCAATAAGAACGACCTAGTAGAGTTGCGCCGTTTTCAAATGCTTACGGTTGTGTGGAGACTCCCACAACAAAACAATCAAGCAAGGTAAGAAAATGCAGCAATTGAAAGTGAGAGATTTGGATTAACGTATCGGGTGCTTAGGACGATGCCTCCAAAAACTGCGCTGTTTCTTCTTACATAATAATGGAGTAGTGGATTAAGAATGCTGTTTAATTGTGCCCCCATAAAGCCAATGAAGACTAATCGTTGGTTTCCAGAATTAACATTAATTTAGCTTAAATGTTTACAGAAAAACTAAATAAATTATTTATATGTTGTTGTTTAATCAAAACTAAACGATAACTCGAAGGAACGCAAAAATACTACATAAATGCATGAACAGCTTCGGCTCTCCTTGAAAATGTTTCCAAGTCTGGCCAAATGCTATTCTTCTAAATTGTATTTTCCTCCCAATGTATCTTTCTTAGAAATTTAAATTGCCTTGTTATCTTCTATAAAATTTTAATCTCAATAACTTTCAACTAATGTTTATAGCGTTTCTAACTTGATCGTCGACTAATTTATTTCAAGTTTTTCCAATGTTCTTAAAAAACCAACTAATCTATTTTGTATTTCTAATGGGCAATGCCAAATTATTGGCATTTTACTATAATTTATATTGCCTAGATAGAACTGAAGTACCTTACATCCTTACCAAAATTTGGGAAAACTTGACGTATATTTTGACCTTCTCCGCATTGTAATCAAAATCTAAAATTCTATTTTGGTTTGTCAGTTAATTACATAACAACAGTACATCTAGTTTTTAATAGAATAATAGATAATTAAATTTAAAAAGTCTCGTAGAGCCTTAAATTAAACTGACACAAGGACTATATGTAACGCAACTCTAACAAACTTAGGAACAACTAAAGTATAAACGGATTACGTGGGTAATTTAAAATGGAACTACTATACTAATTTTTATTTCAGGTATACCGGCATATTTCAGTTTTTCCAACCAATCCTATTATTGCGAGATCCTGAATTGATAAAACAAGTATTAATTAGAGATTTCGCTGTGTTCCCTGAACATCAAACGCTTGTACCTGAAGGAGTCGATCCTATTTGGGATAAGAATCTTTTCGTACTTAAAGGTACGTTATACAATGAAGGAGTTATGAACTCATATTCATTAATTTAAAGGAAACAAATGGCACGACCTGAGGGCAACTTTAAGTCCTGCGTTTACTAGTAGCAAAATGAGGACGGTATTCGTTCTTATGAACGAATGTGCAAAGCAGTTTTCAAAGTATTTTCAAAATCAAGGCGAAACTGTAGAGGTGGAAATAAAAGATGCCTTTAGAAAATATGCAAGTGACGTAATTGGTAGTACTACGCTTGGTGTTACTTGTAATTCGTTAGAGGATCCTAAAAATGAAGTGTTTTTAATGGGAAAAAGCATAAATAATTTTAGCGGATTAAGAGGGTTGGTGTTCTTTCTTTACAGTATTAGCCCGAGTATAATGAAGGTAATAACCTAATAACGAACCTTGTGCTTCTTCACGAACCTACGTTGTTATTGTAGATGTTTAAAATCACCATCATTCCTCGAAAAGTGAGCACGTACTTTAGGGAGTTGATAAAAGAAACAATAAGAATTAGGGAAGAGAAACGCATAGTTCGACCTGACATGGTACATTTGTTGTTGGAAGCTAGAAAGGGTCGTCTAAAGTATGACGAACAGAACGTTGCAGATGCAGGGTTTGCAGTTGCTGAAGAATCGGAAATGTGGAAAAAACAGAAACGACCAAAGCTGGAGATAACTGACGAAGATATTACTGCCCAGGCTGTTGTCTTTTTTGCAGCCGGCTTTGACGCTACGTCTACAGCAATGGCCTTTTTGTGTTATGAATTAGCACTTAACCCCAGCATTCAAGATAAACTTATTCAAGAGATTGATTTTACTTTAGAAAGTTGTAATGATGACATTACGTACGAGGCGCTGCTTGGAATGAAATACCTTGATATGGTAGTCTCAGGTGATACAATTTTTTTGTTTCTTTTTTTGTAAGATTGGTATTATTCTTTGCGGTAGAGACGTTTCGAAAATGGCCACCCGCGGAAGGCACAGATAGGATGTGTGTTAAAAACTATATTATTGATGCAATAGTCAGGGGAGAAAATTCCGTACATTTAAATGCTGGAGTGGGTTGTTGGATTCCTATTTATGCTATACACCATGACCCTCACTACTACCCAAATCCTGCAAAGTTCGACCCAGAGAGGTTTAGTGAGGAAAATAAGTCCAACATCAAGCCTTTTACTTATATGCCGTTCGGCTTAGGACCAAAGATCTGTATTGGTAATTAATTATTTATTTATAAAAACATTAGACCACTTTCAAATTTTCAGGTTCGCGTTTTGCTTTGTTGAAAATAAAACTAATCATTTGCGAACTTTTAAGCAAATTTCAAATTGTGCCCATTGAGAAAACGCAAATTCCATTGGCTTTAAAGAAAGGGCCTTCGTTTGGACTTGTAACAGAACAGGGAATTTGGTTGGGTCTGAAACAAAGGAAAATCTCGGCGCTGTAATTTTAGTAATGGGTTCTTTATACCGGGTGATCAACGGAATTTATAATTAGAGGAGGCTGTGATATTTACCATAAAGTTGGCAACAAAGGCTTGCAGTTTGAAATTAAAAAAAAGTGTCAGAATTGTGACATTTATTTTTTTAAATGTTTGATATTCAACATAAAATTTTTCTCACTGAAAGAAATTTCAATTTTTTCTTCAAACTTATTATATTTCTGCGTTTCAGCAAAATAATGTTTACTATATCATCAAAGATCGTACAAAGCACGAGCATAACCTCAAATATAACAATTGTCAATGTATTATTAATTTCTCAGTGTGTCCAACCACACAGCATAAAATAGCACCAATCACAGCCTCCTCTAATTATAAATTCCGATGATCACCCGGTACTTCATTTTAGTAACTAAACAAATGTTAAGTATTGTATCTGATAATCAAAAAATGATGAAAATAAGTCTTAGCACTTTAGTTCGGCCGAGTCCTATGGGTTTTAAAGAAGGGGCCTTCGTTTAGGCTTCTAACGGAGCAGGGAATTTGATTGGGTTTGAAATCAAGGAAAATTCCATCGCTATGATTTAATATTTAATATAATGATAAACTTTTGTAGTTAATTTTATTTACTAAATAAATGCTGAAGACAATGGGCCTTATTCTGATCTTATGTTTAAAGTTGTCTCTAACTAAAGTCGTGTTTAGCGTAAACATAAAACGATATAGCTTTACATAATTTTATATGTGTATAACAGAGATACGCGATATTGTCATTGTAATTAAACATGACGTTAAATTTAAACATGAGATCAGAATACCGTCCAATATTTTTAATAACCCAAAAAAGTTTGAATTTACTGCGGCCTAAGTTTGAAGTGTAAATTGAGGTCCTAACATAATAGAATTTTATTAGTTTTACCCCTAAATAAACACCTCATCCATATCTTTTCATTTCATTTACATCCGGTATGTATACAGGTTGTCTCCAAAATGTGTGAATATAGCTTAACCACAGATTTCTGGGCGCAAAATAAGATGATGTAACCCAACTTACCTATATCCAAATTCGTTTCATTAAGCGAGCATTCTGTTTCAAAGTTCTTTGGAAAAAGATTAATTTTTCTTATAACAACTTTGGATTTGGATGGGGCTTGTGCCGGCTGTGCAGAGGAATGCACGCTTCTGTGGACGCTCTTGAGTTTTCGTTAGAAAACCTGGTTCTAGTTAAAGAATAAATCGTATAACAAGCACGCGAGAGCTACCAGGGCAATAAAAGATGAAGTGCCAGTAATGGTTATTATAATAAAACTAGTGAATAAATAAACTAAAAGTGGTTTTAGATATATTTAGATGAAAAGTAGGGTTCATACATCTTGGGAATTTTTAAGTTTTAAGTTGCAGTCGAGATACGGAAAAGGAGAAGTGGAATAGCAAATGGAAAAATAAGGATGTAACTAAATAGTTACTGACGTCACAACTACCCGCTAGAATCTGGAGTACACTCTGCGTAAATAATTCACAAACATAATAAATTATAGGCCTCCCTGCTTCTGCCTGTTCTTTCATAAACTGTAAGATATTTGCGATAGTTTCGCAGCTTTGACCACTCAAGCGCCCGTTTTTAATTTTTGTAGTGAAATTCTTCTTCGGGCTGTACAAGGTGGTCCAAATTGGACACTTTTGATAGGAAACACCAATTTCTAGAGGAGATAGAAAAAAACTAATCTACATGTTACGAGCTCGATTTTTGTGAGAAAGTGAATGCCGAAAACCGCACATCGATATCTTGAACTGTTTAGAAGATATAGGGTGGTTTTCAATTTTGTGCATTTTTGACCCACCCCCGTAACTTATTTATTTATGAATATTTTTTGTTTCTGTAAAAACATTCTTAAGGCACTTTTTTTAAAGGAATCCAATGGTGTCCCAAGTTTTTTTGTAAAAAGACTGGTTTTGAAGATATGACATAAACTTGTATTTTTTCTTATGGACTACCCTATATATTTTTGCATATTCTTTTTCTAAATATATAAAATACTTGCTACTTTCCTTTTTAAACATTTATTTTATAACAGCTGTAAGTTTATTTCGTTTTATTGTTCAACATGGCACTCCAGATTAACAAAATTCATCTATAGTATTTTAGTAACAGCAATAAGAAAAAATACAAGTTTATGTCATAGCTTCAAAACCATTCTTTTTACAAAAAAACTTGGGACATCATTGGATTCCTTTAAAAAAAGTGCCTTAAGAATGTTTTTACAGAAACAAAAAATATTCATAAATAAATAAGTTGCGGGGGTGGGTCAAAAATGCACAAAATTGAAAACCACCCTATATCTTCTAAACAGTTCAAGATATCGATGTGCGGTTTTCGGCATTCACTTTCTCACAAAAATCGAGCTCGTAACATGTAGGTTAGTTTTTTTCTATCTCCTCTAGAAATTGGTGTTCCCTATCAAAAGTGTCCAATTTGGACCACCTTGTACAAGTAAATTCACTGAATGTACATTTACAAATGCTGTGACTCATTGCTGTCCCATATGGCTAATGCGCACCCGTTATTCACCTGCAAAAAAAATTCAAGCTGTAGTTAGTAAGTAAGCATAAATACAAGAAAAACCAACGTAAACTATACTCGGAGCAGGGAGACAGCAACAACCAACCCACCATAAAATTCAAGTAAAGAAAATAGCTGCCTATTTACAGCAATAACGAATCAATTAACAGAAGGTAAAACAAAGACTTAGCCCAAATATGATAATAATGGTTTAATAATAAATAAGGAACAAAACCGCATATAGGATTCAAAAGAAGAACCAGACAACGAGGAAGCAGAAGTAGAGGAAGAAGATATAAATATTGAGAATAATGCAGAAGAACGGCGAAGGAACATATACCATAATGAAAAGGACAATAAAAATATGGAAACAAGGAATACGTATAATGCCTGTGAATTAGAACTAAAAATAAGATTTTTAATAATGAAAATCATAATGATTATTCTGAGCTAGTATACTCGTAAAGTAACATGTAACAGGGCAGGCATGTCTGCGCTAAGACGCTTCATCTCATAAACCTAGGAAATTAGCGGTAATACTAGAAATACTGTTGGTATAAGATAATAAAACATGTTTAATTGTTTAACCATCTCGATCATATATTCAACTCCAATTGAATATGTTATCTACTACCTACCTTGCACTGTAGAAGCGGTGTCTAGCGGCTGGCGTCACAGACATGTTAATGTTATACAGTGCTCCCAATCCCCACCTATCATAACAAATCCCTTCACACCCTATTGGCATGGGTTGGGCCTGGCGTAATCCAGGATTGAGCCACGGGAATCTTCTCGATGTCAATTGATGATAATGATGATGAACAACTTTGGATCGATTTGGATGATATTTGGCATGCCACTCCAAACGGGCATAAGACATCTTTGAGAGGATAATGGTTGTTACTATTATAATGATTGTTACTACTAGTGCATCAAACATGGGTGTCACAGCCCTTATCTGACAGTAACTCTTTAATGGCAAGACCGATAATTAAAATAATTATGTTTCAGAATGGAGAGACATTCAATAGTAATACATTTTTGCCTGTTTCTAATTTGTGATATTTGTTACGGTTTAACCTTTGAGCAGGCGCGTGGTGGTTTACAGGCGCCATTTCATGTTTAGACGCCTGCTGTTTTTAAAATAAACGTTTGGAAAACCACGATAGTTTTAGTGAGCATAATAGCGAATCTGTTATTGAAGTAGAGAGTGACGCTGAAAGTGTTAACAATCAACAAAACACAAGTTATAACGATTATTACATTGAGAAAGATGGGTGCACGAAATGGTTCAAAAAGCCGCCACCAACTACAAGAACTTTGGCCCATAATATTGTTTTGCACTTACCTGGTTGCAAGTCAGATGTTAAAAATGTAAAAGATGTAGCAGGTGTGTCTGCCCTATTTTTTTATGACGAAATTCTAGAACTTATTGTAAAAAATACAAACATATAATTAATTATATAACCGTACCAGTAAATCATAAATTTGAAAGGCCTCGTGATTCTAAACTATTGACAATTGCAGAAGTGGAGGCATTTTTGGGTATCCGTATAAATTCAGGAGTACTAAGATCTTCCATTTAAACTATAAAGATTTATTTTCAACGGATGACCTAGGTAACGATTTTTTTACACGAGCATGAATTACAAACGATTTTTGTTTATGGTCCGTGTTGTGCGGTTTAATGACGTCAGACGCATTTATCGTGCCGAAACTGATAAAATGGCTGCTTTCCGTGAATTGTTTGAGGCAATACATCTAAAGTTTCGGAAGTTCTTTTCTTTCTTTCTTCTTCTTTACAGAACCGTTTACAAAAATTATAAAAAAAATAAAGAGAAAAGACTAATGGCAACGTGTTATGTGTATTACTTATTCATTGATAATTATGTAAATTACTATTAATATAGATTGATGAACAGTTGGTGGCATTTAGGGGAAACTGTAGCTTTAGACAGTACATACCGTCTAAACCTAACAAATATGACATTGAAATATTTGCCTTGGTTGATGCAAGGAATTTCTACTGCTGTAACATGGAAGTGTACGTGGGTAAGCAACCAGAAGGCCCTTACCAATCGATTAATTCTGCACCGGACGTTGTGTTAAGTCTTATAAAGCCAATATCGAACACGGAAAGAAACGTGACTGTAGACAATTGGTACACCAGCATACCTTTAGCAGAGAGGCTACTGAATGAATATAAAATTACACTAGTGGGGACTGTAAAAAAATAAACGAGAGATACCTGGTAAGTTTCTTTTTCACGCCAGTAAAATCGCATAAAATTTGAAATTTTCAGGCCATGTCACGTGCTAATTCCGTACTACGACAACTTATAGAGGGGGCGTCGAGGTTCTGTGGCTCTCGGCTAGAAAGCAGTGGAGAAGCGGGGTTCGAAACGCTAAACCCTTCAAATAGGGGTGGAAAATGGGCGCCACTGCAGAAAATCACCCAAAGATGGTTACGAGGAACGCACCGCAGATAGTTCCTTCGGGCTCGAAAGGGGTTGGGGGTGGCTGCACCTTACTGTTGGATGTACTTACCCTTATTTACTGTCGCAGGTAGATATACTCACAAAGCTATACACAAATATTACACAATAGACAAAAAACACAAATAAAAGACGATAATGAATTAACAATGAAATTGAATGAATGCAAAGAATTATTCAAAATATGACACAAAAGGGGTTCATAAATTCTATCTTAATTTATATGAAAAAGGTGATTAAGGGATGTCACATTTACTTAAGTTATGGCAAATAATTAACGGCTAGGATCCCTTAATCGCAATAAAAAGAAGAATGGTAATAACAAAACTTAAGCTAAAAATTCAATTACAAATGACTTTACACAGGCAACATAAAATAAGTAATCGTCACGATAGTTCGCACTGTTTCTGAATTATGAACACTAAAGCGAAAATGTAAAAATTGAAAACTTAAACACTTCGCTGAACAACATAAACGAAAGAAAGGATGCTTGAAGTACTTGATTTTCCTACAATAATTATTATTGGTGCCTGTGCACGAGTGAGTCACAAAATACGGTACTGAATTAAAGCTTGAATTGGTACACTCACAACCGGCAGTAAAGGGCAGTCTAAAGTATTTACCTGGGAAGTGCTTAGTTGCCAGGGTCCTTAGAAGTGATGGAAGCTTTAAACCCAAGGGAGAGATAGCAGCGGTCGGCGTAGTAAAGAAGGGATGGGGGTCCTTCTTCCGGAAGCAGGTGTGAAGACAACAAGATGTCCTTAACTGGTAGATGATTTAATCCAAAAACGAAAACGGTGAGGAACGGTAACTTCACCAAACGTCAAACTTAAACGGAACTTCCAGCACAGAATTTATATTTCCCGGTACGAAAGAGAAGACACTGTCTGAGTTATTCCGACAATATGTCATAGCATAGTTTTTCAAAACTAACGATAATGAGAGGCCGGCGAACACGGGATTTCACTACCAAAGCCGGAACGATAATTGTAAGGCCGTTAAGGTGGAAAGCTGACTATACTCTGAAGTGTTTTGCTACTGTTATTGTTAAAAAGAGATGCACAAGCGTGACTTCGGGCGCGGGGCGAAACCTTGAACGGCGCCAATCTGGCGTGCCTCGTGATCAGGTCGGTGCTTCCCCGAATTCTTAACGACGAAATATACTGAACAAAAGATTACATCATCCTATTTGGTCTTTCAATTTAGGATTTCTCCGAAATATTCTGCAGCAGCAAGGAGTGTGCTGATGTGATGTTATTTGCACGGACTCTGCAAGCTTCAGGGCCGTATTATACTAAATTTACGCAAAAGTTCAAAGCCGTGACAACCAATTTCTTCCAAATAAAGTTAGCGATCTCAAAAGTACTTTGTTTGGATTTACCAAGAATGCGACAATGATGTCATACGTTCCACAGAAGTCGAAAGCCGGAAAACAGGTGACAATAAAAATCCAGAGATTTTGATCTTTCGTACCCTTACTAAGGGTGGTGTTGACGTACTCGACAAGCTCTATGCAACTTATAATGTCGGGCGGAGGACAAGACGATGGCCTATGGCAATGTTTTTTTGATATTTTGGATGTTTGTGCTGTAAATGACCTTATTATCTATAACTCTAGCAATACGGAGAGTACAGTGAGTAGAAGAGCATTATTGAAGGCATTGGGACGAGAGCTGGCAAGATCTTACCTTACCAACTGAAACGCGCTTGTGATCCCCATACTCGCAGGAAAATTAGAAACAGACTAACCAATTACCTAAATATTGAGTTTATATAAGAGGAAGTTTCTCAAATTCTAGAAAGGAAACGTTGTTACGTGAGTCCAAGAAGCAAGAATCGTCATACTCGGATTATTTGCAAAATCTGTAGAAGAAATATTTGTGGAGAACGCACAAGGAATCTTTGCCACGAATGCTTTAACGATAGATAAAATTATTGTTAAATCTAACATTACGTAAAGAATACTAGCATCAACGTTTGTTTTCCATTCTTCATTTTGATGACACTGTATAAGGTTTTACCTTTTTAATGTTGTATTTTTCTGTATACATGTATTTACACTAAATATTAACATTATACTTGTATTAAACCCTACACGCATTTTATTTGATAAAGAAGCCAAAATTAAGGCAGCCGGGGGGCAATTTAAAACGCTGGTGTCTTGTAGGCGCTACGCCACCAGTTATGTACCTGAGAACCACGTTAAACACAAAAATTTAAAATCTGAGTGATTGCGCTGAACATTTCTTAAAACAAATGTAATTTAGTAAATTGGGAGTCTAAGAAACAAATGACGAAAACGGCAATTTTATAAAATTCTTGGGACCGCCACTGACTCGGGCCTAAATAGGATACAGGATGCCGGATGCCCGTGCCGTTTTAATTCGGCAGTCGTAGTGTAGTGTTCTTTCCCGACCGTATTGGATTAAAAAACATGTGGTTAATAATTATCGCCGGTTTTTTGCTGCTACTATTTTACTTAAAAATTACAAAGACGTATAAATATTGGAAACGACAAGGAGTCGTATATTTAAAACCATGGCCTATAGTAGGAAATATGGGACCACTTTTATTTCAAAAACGATCCATGGCGCACACGATGGAAGATTTATATAAAGCACATCCTGAGGAAAGGTTCGCTTTAGATTAGTTTAAAAAATTATGCACAACTCGTTTTACCTATAAATTTTGTATCTTTCATACAAATAACCTCGATAACTCACTGTAAACATACGCGTAGATAAATAAGGATGACCTTGTAACTACGTTGTTTCCAAATACCTACGATAGTTGATCCCATAGGCGCAGCTTTCGTAAGGATGCCGGGGCAGAGCTGGGGAAACTACTTTTCAAAAGTAGTTAACTACTAACTACTAACTACTTAAGTAAAAATGTAACCAAACTACCAGGTAGTTTAACTACTAGTTTCAAAAAGTAGTTAAACTACTGAGTACTTGTAGAGCCAACTACTTTTCAATAACTACTTTTTAAACTACTTCCTGCCCCCACTCTTGCAATTTCGTGTGCAGGTGTCTTATTACAGAAATTAATGTAACTGCTATGCGATTTCACGACTTGACTATCAAAAGTAGTTTAACTACAAAAAAGTAGTTTAACTACTAAAAAGTAGTTATATAATGCTGAAAGTAGTTAGGAATTGAAATATTAGAAGTAGTTAGTAGTTAAATCGAAAAATTGAGTACTTAACTACTTGTAAAATAGTAATGATTACAACTACTTCCCAATAAAAGTAGTGAACTACACTACGATTACTAGCACCTAAAATGTAGGTAACTATTAACTGCTTCATCCGAAAAAGTAGTTAAACTAGTAGTTTAACTATTAGTAGTTAAACTACTACCCAGCTCTGTGCCGGGGGTCTTGCTCCTATAACAAAACTTACAGGAGCAGTAATCTCCTTAACATAAAATAGAAAACTGTAAGTGAGAGATCTTTTTACATACGAGGGTGCCTCCAAAAGTGTTTCTCCTCGTACAAAATAAATATTCCAGTTTAGATTTATTCTATTTATTTACTTGTAGAAATTACACTAAAATTCTTCGCTTTCTATTTTCTCTTTACTAAAATTATTGGCATTTAAATACTCTTAAGTAGGCAAATATTTTCCTAAATATGCATTTTTATGCTGCCAACGCTTAATATATGCAGTTACATATGCCATATGCTGTATACTGACGATACATGCAAAATATGCAAAATAAAATTGGGTTTATTTTAAAGTAAATATTCGAAAACGCAAATAAACGAAAAATTAGGTGATTATGATCACCAGGAAAAATCAGGCAAATATGCATTTGCCCAGCCCTAGTTATAAGTTATAACGATATTTTAAAATACGACTGTTTTAATTTTTATTTCAGATATACCGGCATGTTTCAATTTCTCCAACCAATCTTGCTTATTCGCGACCCTGGATTAATAAAACAAGTATTAATTAAAGACTTCGATGCTTTCCCTGAACATCAAACCCTTGTTCCTGAAGGAGTTGATCCTATTTGGGATAGGAATCTATTCGCCATTAAAGGTACATCAGCAAGTGCTGACGAAATTATGAATTGATAGTTTCTAATTTAAAGGAAACAAATGGCATGATATGAGGGTAACATTAAGTCCCGCATTTACCAGCAGCAAAATGAGGACAATGTTCGTTCTTATGAGAGAATGTGCAAAGCAGTTTTCAAAATATTTTCAAGATCAAGACAGAACTGTGGAGGTTGAAATAAAAGATGCTTTTAGGAAATACGCAAGTGACGTAATTGGTACTACTGCTCTTGGCGTTACTTGCAATTCGCTAGAGAATCCCGAAAACGAAGTATTTGTAATGGGAAAAAGCATAAATGATTTTAGTGGATTGAAAGGGTTGGTGTTCTTTCTTTACAGCATTAGCCCAAGTATAATGAAGGTAAGAACGAACCTTGTGCTTCCTCACAAACCTGTGTTGTTATTGTAGATGTTTAGAATCTCCATAATCCCTCAAAAGGTTAGCGCATTCTTTATGGGGTTGATAAAAGAAACAATAAGAATAAGAGAAGAGAAAGGTATCATTCGACCTGACATGGTACATTTGTTGTTGGAAGCTAGAAAAGGACGTCTAAAGTATGACGAACAGAACGTTGTTGATGCAGGGTTTGCAGCTGCTGAAGAATCGGAAATGTGGAAAACACAAAAACGACAAAAACTAGAAATAACCGATGAAGATATTACTGCCCAAGCTGTTGTTTTCTTTGCAGCCGGCTTTGACACTGCATCTACAGCGATGTCGTTTTTGTGTTATGAATTAGCACTTAACACCGACGTTCAGGATAAACTTACTCAAGAGATCGATTTGGCTTTAGAAAGTTGTAATAATAACATAACGTACGAGGCACTACTTGGAATAAAGTATCTGGACATGGTAGTTTCAGGTAATAAAAGTTTTTAATATATTAATTTATGGTAATAACGTGCTGTAATTTTTTACGCAAGAAACGCTTCGAAAGTGGCCACCCGCAGAGGGAACAGAGAGGAGGTGTGTTCAAAATTATACGATTGATCCAGCACATCCGGGCGAAAACACTGTACATTTAAATGCTGGAGTTGGTTGTTGGATTCCCACTTATGGCATACACCATGATCCTCAGTACTACCCAGATCCTGAAAAGTTTGACCCTGAGAGGTTTAGTGATGAAAATAAGTCCAACATCAGGCCATTTACTTATATACCGTTCGGCTTGGGACCAAAAATCTGCATTGGTAATTAATTATTTATTTATAAAAACATTAAACCACTTCCAAATTTTCAGGTTCACGTTTTGCTCTGTTAGAAACAAAACTAATCGTTTGCGAAATTTTAAGCAAATTTCAAATTGTGCCCATTGAGAAAACGCAAATTCCGTTGGTTTTAAAGAAAGGACCTTCATTTGGACTTGTAACAGAGCAAGGAATTTGGTTGGGTTTGAAACCAAGGAAAATCTCAACGTTATAATTTTAATGATAGGCTTTTTGTACTTAATTTTTATTTTTAAATAAATGTTAGCAGGACCTATTCTATTTAACAATAAAAACTTTTTAATATTATTTTGACCTAAATTGAGCTACATACGTAATGGTATTGTTATTTATTTGTATCAAGCAGATGAGCTACACTGATTTTTATTTATACACTAGATTTCACAGTTCGACAAATACGGTCTCGAGGGCGTCTAGGTTAACATATTTACTTTGTACGCCAGATATCTCGGGTTCGATTCCCGATTCAAGTCGGTGCGACTTTTAATGTGGAAAAACATCTGCAAGTGTGCCCTCTCTCGGATACGAGATAAAACCATAGGGCGCCTACCAATACGATTTTTTTAAATTTATTTATTTAATTCATTGCATATTTATAATCTATTACAATTTGGCACAATAAAAATCCCCTAGTGGGGTAGAAGTCCCGTAGGTTGTACAAAATTTTAATAGTAATATCAATGAACATGGTAAACGATTATATTATTTAAGTAGTTATCTATGGTAACCGATGCACTTTGAAATTTTTGGTAGACTTATCCCGCTATCTCATGGGCCACGACATGCACGTCGAATTTGTGAAAGACTGAGATGGAAGTCTAATAGTGAAATCTAAAAACATGCGGCACTCAGGAAAAAGCGCGTGAAATTTGAAATCGTTATCCTTATGAAATTGAAAATAAATACATTTATTAGCTGCCACCTATATTGCAAGTTTCTCAGCTTATTATAACATAAAGAATAATATATAAAGATAGGTTTTAACTAATACTATTTTTTCATATTTTGACTTTGACAGGAATGAATTTCTTTTTAGGATGAGTAGTAGATGCGTTTTCTCTTTCTGTACTGAGGACCATGAGATATCGGAATGTGTCTACTTGCATCCTAGATTTAATATATCGTATTATGGCATTTTGATTTATTTATCGTGTATAACATACGCTAACGCAACAGCCTCAACACCGAAAGGTATAAGAGGTTAACGATTACATTACATATATAAATAATAAACGCACAAAACTAAACAGGATGACAAAAGATTTCACTTACTAAACAATATAGAGAACTTAAATAATTTTGAAAATAGCCTGGCGTTGGATTCCAAATGGCAGTATCTCCAGCAGTTGGCAGCGCTCACTGATGTGCTGCGCTTGACGGCGAAAGCGATGGCGTTAGCGGTGTCTGGCGGCGCGGCGGTGACGACAAGCGATACGGTTGGGAACCAACATACAAAAATGTCGATATCCAGCAAACATGTGGAATGTAGAAGTATCAATCTTGATCAACCATACAGAAATGTGAGCTTGAGATGTACTTATAACCCGAAAGTCCGATGCCGCTCTCCCATTGGTAGCGAACAAGGAAGCGAGGGTGGAAGTGCAGAAATCGCCGTATTTTTATTATTTAGAAATAATTCTCCCAAAAGTAATTACCGATTTTTCTAGCGGCGTCATCTACCGGGTGTGGCCTGACATGTGAGACATATGTAGGTGAAATGCATGGGAAATTGAACATATGCGAATATTATCTTCTTGGCTAACTGTTGCTTACGTTGTAGCTATTCATCGAAAAGTACTTCTTTTTTATCGATTATAGTACGAAATTTATCTGAAATGAAGAAGAAATGGTATTTTTTACTGATTATTGGACTGATATTAATTCTACAAAAATTTGATCAACTAGACTTGTTCTGATGAACTGCAGCATCACTATGGAAATTTTAGAATTTAGTAAAACATAACCATAGCACCACGAACAAATGATGCGCAGCAGGCTTTAAGTAAGATGTTATAAGGTGCATGTGTGACTTTTTATTTAAAATATTTACTTTATTTTATGTTGAGGAGCTAAATGTTCCTAATTAGTTAAGAATCAATTGCTTAATAGCGTACTCATCTAAACAAGAATGTACAAAAACTAAACGGTTCATCTGGAGAGATAAAATTAAGCAATTAACAAAATCGCATGTATTTCTCCTATGTCTCACATGTCAGACCACACCGGTATATATTTTTTTATCATAATTTCAATACATTCCATAAATAAAATCGCGAGATTCTCAGCAGTCGCATTTTCTAGCGCAGGTAAATGTTGGGCGGTTGCGCAGTTAGCCAAGAGTGGGCTAATTTATTTTGTTCTCTTTGTTGGTGTTCTGTTTTAACTATTTTCCCTTTTCGGGGTGTTTAAGTAGGTGCTCTATTGAGATTTTGAAAGATATTTTTCTAGACGTCTCTTAAGTTAACTCCACTCAGCCGAGGTTGTTATTAAACCACATAATGTTGTTGAATAACACCTTAAACTCAAAGCAAGCAACGGTTGTTGTGGTAATGAAATTGATTGCATGTCGTTGGCACTCCAAGCGAAAGTATTGTAACGTTTTTAACACGTTTATTTAAAACTTCGGACAGTGGCCTGAATTATTTATTAAAAAATTTAAACAACGTAATAAGTAACACGAAACAACAATTTAAATACTAAAAACGTAAAACTAACACTAACCCGAAACACTAGACTAATTTATCTATGCAGTTTATTTATATTCACAAGCGTCACGTATTCGCACTGCTAGACTGATTAGTTGCTCAGGAAACACGCCTATATACCAACTGCAGCCTTCGAGAACGCTCTAATCTGGAATATTCCGGATCGCACCAGAATATTCGACATCCTTCCACAGATGATGGCGTGCATTAACATTCGAACACTTCCTAGCTTCTGTTAAAAGCCTCGTTTACATTCGGCGAGTTTACTCGCTACTCGCCGGCGAGAAGACTCGTTTGCGAGCGAGTATCGTTTATACACGGTTAGTAAATTCACCTACTCGCCTTAAATTTATTCACGTGGAAAGTGGGTCCTATCCATTCTCAAAATATTCCGGTAATTTATGGGGTTTTCGTCCTTCAACTCTTTCAATAAAATATTGGATGCACCATATTTGTCTCGTCTGGCCCAGTCTTTTACCCACATTTTTCTAGATTTCCTTCTTTTCCTTTTTTCCAATTTCTGACGTAATAAAAGGACTACATGAACTCCCGCAAGAACTACTTCTGTCGACATTTTGCCGGCTAATCCAGGGCCTACAGCGAGTTTGCTAGCTAAATATATTTGCATACAGCGAATTCACCCGTCAGTGAGTAAGCGAGTAGCGAGTAAAGTAGCCCAGTCTTAAATTTTACTCGTGGTAGTAGAGCGAGCGGCAAATTAACTAGCCAACGTGATTACATTGAGCGAATTTAGGGGCAGAGAGTAAATTCGTTAGCGAGTAGCGAGTGAAGTCACTCAAGGCTTTAGATGACTCATACGACTGACATCATCCGCGCGTCTCGTTACAGTATACCAAAAAGTAGCGTTATTCTGCAAGATTTCGATTATCACAATCATTCTTCTCATTTAGAATATATTCAATGAGTAACTGACATTATTTGGAAATTTATTTCCGCCAGATTACGAGATGAAATTTGATCTTTGACCATGTGTATGTGCAGGATCAGGTGGGGTGTTGCCAAGGTTGTGGTCTGTATGGATTGATGTGAGACCCGAGGGATTTTTTAGAGCGACATGTTTAAATAACGGCTTTTAGGAGTAATATGAGATTGGATTAATTTTTAAATTTAAATGTTCTAGAATTAGTCCTAAGTAATGAAAAGTGGCTGTTTATCTCTCGGTTAAAGAGTAATTTATTATATGTATAATAAAAATATGCGGTAAAAATTAAAAGAGCCCCTTCAAGATTAGCTCTGTACTTTGAATTACAATATTCCTGAGAGAATAAGACAAGTTATAATTCCAGCTAATTTTCTAAACAGTGAATCACATTCAGGTAAATAAAAAGAAGTGAAAGAAGCAAAGATATTATCTACAAATCCCTTGAAAGTAGTCAACAAAATTTTAACTACAGTTTTCTCCTTTAAAGAATTCAAGTTAGTTAAAACCACAAACTTTACAATGAATTCAAATTTAACTCCCATATGCAAAATATGCGGAATTATGTTGCTATAAGGTAAAATATGTAAATATGTGGTAAACAGCCTAAATATGTAGTTATTATGCGAAATAAAAATAAGTTGCTCGAATACTTAAATGAAAATATCTCAAATGTTCTAGATAATAGCAAAAACGATATGTAATCGCATATAAATCCAGACCTTAATGATGACAAAACAGTGGATGAATTTTATTCTGAAATTGAAAAGACCATAAATTACGTTAATAAACAAACAATTTTCATCGTACCTAATAGGCGATTTTAACGCCAAGATTAGGATGGACCGTAGGGAGAACATAGTGGGTACATACAGTTTGGACATTGCTAATGAGCGAAGAGATCGACCAATCCAGTTTTACCAAGAATAAAATATGGTTATCTGTAACACGTGGTTTAAACTACCGCCAAGTCGTCTTTATACATGGACATCAAACGCTGATAACATGGACAGAATAGTACGTAACCAAATCGATTATATTACAATCAAACAACGATAATACAGCAACTTTATCGTATCAGCAAACACATATCCAGACATCAACTCGGATCACAATCCAATAATGCCAACCATAAGACTAAAGCCAAAGAAATTTACAAAATTTGAACTCGTCGACATGATTCTAAGGGATTAGTAAGTATATAATAAAATAACAGATAATCTTGCTCAACATTTCCCATAACTTAAACTTTCTGAGGGTATTGAAACAAATTGGGAGAAAATTAACGAAGCAACGCTTACCACGAAACATCTACATAGAAAGAAACGTGTTATAAGAAAAAAAAGGGGATGACAGAAAAGCCTGTTAGAACACGTAAGAAATGAAAAGATTTGAGAAAATTTGAATATGGAAAAAGCAGTATTGGAAGAAATTGAGGAGACAAGGTTAAAATGGTAAGGCCATATGAGAACGATGGAACGTAACTGATAGCCTCAAATAGTATGGAGTTGGATACCTTGGAAAAGACGAAAAAGAGGACAATCACCCAGACACTAGAACCAAGATAAAGATTTTTGGCGCTTTAGCTGTAAGCTATAAACTCGCTTATATAGATATTTAAAAAGTGAAAAAATCCAATTTAATTTTTGATGTGCAGTCCTTTTTCTAAATAAATAATAACCATTATTATTATTAAAACATCCATCTGAGTTAAATACACAATAAATGAAATCTTCCAAAAAGAACAGCTGACGACCCAACCGGCGAATGAATGTATCAAAACCCCTGTTAAAGTAAACAATTTCAGTGCAACATAAATGGCATTCATTGAATGCGTGCCCAGTTTAGTCCGGCAGTCGTAGTGTAATGTTCTTATCCGACCACTTCATGTTAAAATCAATACGCAATAATAAATAAAATGTGGTTAGTAATTGTAGCGGGAATTTTGGTAATATTTTATTTAAAAATTAATAAGAAGTATAAATATTGGGAACGACAGGGAGTCGCACATCTGAAACCATGGCCTCTAATAGGAAGCATGGGACCAGTTTTATTTCAAAGACGAGCCATGGCGCATATGATGGAAGATTTATATAAAGCACATCCTGAGGAAAGGTTCGCTGTAGATTTGTTTACGAAATTATGCACAAGTCGTCAATAGTTAATTCGTTGATAGGTACATGTAAATAGATAAAAATGACCTTGTAAAGCCAAAAATACAGACAGCTGCGTCATTACTAAGCGCTTATTTGGTCTTACAGACGCTGATAGCATGAAAGCCCCGAGAAATACAGAATACAGGGAAATTAGATCAGAGTTCTTACTTCTCAATTGTCACAGCGGCGAATACTATTAATATTTTTTCTTTGATAATTTTATTATTTTATAATTCTGGATTTGAATATTTCTAAATTTGCTAGATTGGATGGAAATACTTTGTTCCCCAAGGTTAATCAAAACATCATGAACGATGGTAACATAGGGCAGAACCTAAAGAAAAAGCTGCATGGCTTGTTCCAAAATAAAATCTGAATGGATTCGATTTCTCCGCGATATATTAATTTTCAAAAAAAGTTTCCAAGCAATTGCCTACCACCGCTGTATAAGTACCTACAAACAGTTCTTCATAATATACTAAGTATTTAAGTTGTCAAAAATGCACATATACGTATATCTAATTGTAACAAACGTTATATTAAATAAAGTACAAATTGTATACGTTGGGTATGTCACACTACAAGTGACAACCAAGGACATTATTGTTAAGGCAATCACAAATGATTACATGATTAAAGGATTAGATTCAACGGGATTTTTTTATTAATTTTTCATATACTGGTTTATTTTCAACAACCCTTAATACTTAATAATAATTTGTAGCTTTTATGGTAATTCTTTATTTCAGATATACAGGCTTCTATCATTTTTTCCAACCAATCTTCTTCATTCGGGATCGTGAATTAATAAAACATGTATTAATTAAAGATTTCGATGCTTTCCCTGAACATCAAACGATTGTACCTGAAGAAGTTGATTCTATTTGGGATAGGAATCTTACCGCCATTAAAGGTACGTTAGTATGGCCGGCCTGATTAAATTACTAACTGATGATATTCATTAATTTAAAGGGAACAGATGGCACGACATGAGGGCAACGTTAAGTCCCGCCTTTACAGCTAATAAAATGAGAGCTATGTTCGTTCTTATGAAAGGATGTGCAAAGCAATTTTCAAAATATTTTCAAAATAAAGACGGAATTGTAGAGGTGGAAATAAAAGAAGCTTTTAGGAGATACGCAAGTGACGTTATCGGTAGTATCGCACTTGGAGTTACTTGTAATTCTTTAGAAAATCCCCAAAATGAAGTTTTTCAAATGGGAAAAACCCTCAACGACTTTAGTGGATTGAGGGGGCTGGTGTTTCTTTTATACAACATTAGTCCGAATATAATGAAGGTAAAACACACCCTGTTGTTTCACACAAATCTGCATTATTATTGTAGATGTTTAAAATTACCATTATCCCTGAAGGGGTAAGCACGTTTTTTAGAAAATTAGTAAAAGAAACAATAAGAATAAGGGAAGAGAAAGGTATAGTTCGACCTGACATGGTACATTTGTTATTGGAAGCTAGAAAGGGACGTCTAAAGTATGACGAACAGAACGTTGCAGATGCAGGGTTTGCAGTTGCCGAAGAATCAGAAATGTGGAAAACACAAAAACGACCCAAGGTGGAAATAACAGACGAAGATATTACTGCCCAAGCCGTTATCTTCTTTTCAGCTGGTTTTGAAACCACATCGACAGTGATGTCGTTTTTATGTTACGAATTAGCACTTAATCCCAACGTTCAGGATAAACTTACTCAGGAGATCGATTTTGCTTTAGAAAGTTGTAATAACGACATTACGTACGAGGCGCTACTTGGTATCAAATATCTTGACATGGTTGTTTCTGGTAAAAAAAAAACAATTTTAGTTTCTTTATTGTAATAATATGATGTTTATTCTTACGGTAGAGACGCTTCGAAAGTGGCCTTCTGCAGAAGCCACGGAGAGGATGTGTGTTAAAAATTATACAATTCAACCAACGCCCCCAGAAGAAAATCCTGTACATTTAACTGCTGGAGTCGATTGTTGGATTCCTATTTATGCTATACACCATGACCCTCAGTACTACCCAAATCCTGAAAAGTTTGACCCTGAGAGGTTTGCTAGTGAAAATAAATCCAAAATAAAACCTTTTACTTATATGCCATTTGGCCTAGGACCAAGAAGCTGTATTGGTAATACATATACTTTGATTAATTTCTGACATATCTTTTATAATAAACACATAAGTAAGACTAATTTTAAGATTTTCAGGTTCACGTTTTGCTCTGTTAGAAATAAAGCTAATAGTTTGTGAAATTCTAAGCAAATTTCAAATTATAGCCACCGAGAAAACACAAGTTCCACTTGTTCTAAAGAAAGGATTTTCTTTTGGACTTTTAACAGAACAAGGATTTTGGTTAGGTTTAAAACCAAGAAAAGTCTCTTCCTTATAACTTTGCAATTGATTCAATTTATTACAGAAGCAGAAGAACAATGTTTTACCCTTTATTGAATTAAGATCGAGGTGTGCTTGTAAAAAAAAATTGTTTTTATTTAAAGCAGGCAGCCTGGGTAGCTCAGTCAGCTAAGTGGCTGCTGGCTAGCTGGCTGACACGGGTTCGATTCAAGCGGTGGGCATAGTATTATGGAGCCGATTTGGGTCGAATTCGTTAGTTAAGGTTTAGGTTTAAGGTGTATGAATGTGTTGTGGATGAAAGCTGGTTGGAGCACGATGCAAGTCCAAAAATGGACCCATCACCTCCACTGCACTATCAATTGTGAATGACCCTCGACACTGCATTGCGGTAGAAGAGGAACTGGATTAAACGTCACAGTTAATAATAAAGATAGTAAGAAATAAGAATAAAAGATATATTACATTGAAATATAATGTCCTTTGTTACTATTAAATAAACCATGTTAAAGAACTGAGTTCTTTTATACTCGGAGTTATTTACTTAATAAATACGCAAAATGGAAGTTTAGCAGCCGAGTCCTTAAAATCAGGCGATCCGCTAAAGCTGGCTGTGGCTTTTTACATAAGGCATACACCTTTTGTTTTGTAAAAGCACTCCAAATTGATAGAATATTTATAATTATTTAGTGGCCGTCATAGCTTAGTTGGTTAAGCTTGCGTCTGACCACTGAGAATAAGAATGACCTGGATTCCAAGAGCCCCATATACGTGTATATTAGGAACACTCAAGCACTTCATTCGGTAATAGCTAATAAGTCTTCTCTGGAGTGATTCGTAGCTTACATAGCCTACTGCATACGCACACTACAGACATATATGGAGAGAAAACGACAACATCTTTTAAAAGGCATGTCACTATCGGAAGAAGAGTTGTTAGAAATTAACTGCAACTCATCAAAAGTCTTTCTGTGCGCTGTGCGGATAGATCGTGATTGCCATTTTTCTTCCAATGTGTCAAAATAGCTGCTTCATATGAAATAACTGAACACATTCAGTCCGCTAAAAAGTCATTTTGCGTCATTTTGGAAATACAGTTACGCCATGTTATAAAAACCGGTTTCGGTGTTGTAAACGAGTAACAAAGTTATCTTGTACGCCAAAGTCTGGGGTTCAATACCGACTCAGATTTTTTTTTTAATGTGAAAGAGTCTGAAACTCTGTCATCTTGCGGAGGTACAATAATAATCATGTGCCAATACGACGGAAAACCAAGACTCCAATTTTCTCATTATATTCTATCGGATCTAAAGTAGCTGTACAGAGAAGCTTATCTTTAACGTACGTTGTCGATTACTGCAGTTTCTTTGCCTCTAACCATCTCAGATGGTTACCATCTCTAACTTCACTTACCAGTAGTTTATACAAAAAACATAGATATTTTTACACTCCCAGGCGTAAAATGCCGCTTTTGATACCTTAACCTTCGGATGGCCAGGTGGGGTGACTTTGTCTATTTTCTGTCATATTTCTTTGAGTTTTCGAAATTGCAGTTTGATGATTTTTTTCAGCTGAATTTTTCACCTTCCTATTCATGATATAGTAAACTTAATTATTTTAAAAATCAAGACACTTAGTTGAAAAAAAATAATTTTGGATTGGGATGAGTTAGTAACCCAACGTGGCCTTCAATGCTATAAATTTTTTGCTGATACAGACCGTAATTATTCTTTTGCTAGTGTTGAAAAAATGTCTAGGCCTGTGCGTAGGCCAGTCCGGACAAGTTGTAACCTGTCGTGACATGTTCAGTTGCAGAGCGAGCGTTGGGCGTATGTCAAATCATTATCGAGGCCTCCATCTAGGCCAGTCCGGACATGTTGTAATTTGTTGGGACCTGTCTGCTTAGTTCGTTATATATTAGTTGCAGGATGAGCGCAGGATAGGAATAGGTGGAGATATTTGACGGAGGCCTATGTCCAACAGTGGACGATTTAGGCTAGGAAAGAAGAATCAACAAGTTTACCTATAAATCAAAATACAATACCCAACAGCTGGAGGGTAACTACAATGATTTTAATGTAATCGAAAGAAACCAGCAAATTATAAGGAAATCAACTTAGAACTAACATAACTAAATTAATCACTAGCAAAATTAATGAAATAATAGCACCGGAAGAAAGAAAACGAGGTTTTAAGTCTGGACGATCATGTACAGACGCAGTGCTCGTTATAAAGCAAATAGTCGAAAACTCTTTAGAACATCACAAATAGCTTCACTTCACTGATTTACCTAAAGCTTTTGATTACGTTCATATAATAAAATTCAAGTTAAAGTGAAAGGCAAATTAACAGCTGCTATAGAGGTCAACAATGGGATAAGGACAAGGCAACTCCCCGAGTACTACATTATTTAATTTAGTTATGGACGAAATAATTAAAACAGTAAGAACTGGAAGCGGATATAGAATGGGAAACCAAGAAATTCGATTTCTGTGCTATGTTGATGATGCGGCCTTGATTGCGGAAAATGAAGATGACCTTCAGAGACAATTACAGTTCAATGCAATGGCAATGAAAGTAAATATGTTGATTTCTGCCGAAAAAACTAAATGCATGACAACATCGAAAGAGCCCTGCAGATGACTTGAAGTAAAAATGTATAAAACAACGATAAGAATAATATTGACATATACTGCCGAAATTCGACTGACACTGCCACAACTAAACGGTTAATTCGAACATGCATCACTAGGGTATCAAAAGAAATAATAGTAACAATTAACAATTGCAGCAGATAAGTCGCCAGTAGGAAAAAGAAGTACGGGAAGATCTAGAAAACCATGGAGTTATATCCTGCTGGTCTAGTATTACAGAATCAAATGCGACTACCTAAAACCCTCGTGATTTCTGTGCTAAGCTATAAGACCCAAACTAAGCAAGGCATAACTCCCCATTTCTTAAAGAAGTTTTCTAGATGGAACCTATGTGGTAATATAATATGAATGCGGACGATGGAAAATGTATGGCTAATATGAGTGAATTGGAAATCAAAGTTAAATGATTAGATGGGGTGAATATGTCATCAAATCCAATGACAACTACCAATCAAAGAACAAGTCAGCACAAACGAGGTGGATCGACCTGATGAATAGATAAACTAGACGACTCAAACGTGAGATACAAAAAGAAGAAGTACTCTACCTCATATACTTTAACGAGCGTCTAAAAAATGGCGATAAAATATGCAGTAAATTGGATATTTGATTATATTGACCAAAACATTCCTAATCACTGATTACTAATTCAAAGGCAATCTTAGTAGCAACGTTAGATTTTATTTTCACATATCAGTAAAAAGTAAAAACAAGTTTATTATTACACATTACACATACAGCAATTAACATACATTTTCAATAACGAAGTATGTTGAAATTACACGAAATAATTATTTATTATTATTTAATTAAAATTAACGCCAAACAGCATATCAACAAATCCTTAAAATTTACTTAATAACTTTTCTCGGTTTAAGGCCTAACCAAAATCCGTTGTCAGCGCTGAAGTTACACTGATTTTTAGCAAGACGTAGAGGAATTGTAGTCTTTTCCGTAACGACAACGTCAAATTTGGACAAAATATGGAAGAGGGCCGTTTTAGTTTCAAGTAAAGCAAATCTGTTTCCTATGCAGCTTCGTGGACCGGCTCCGAATGGTATATACGTATAAGGATAAATGTTAGATTTGTTTTCATCGCTGAACCTTTCAGGATCGTAACGCTCCGGTTCTGGATAATGTTTGGGATCCCTATGGATTCCAAAAATCGGTACCATTAATACCTCGCCTTTTTTTATGTGAAGTGGTTTTTCTCCTTCACGAACTGGTTTAATTGTATAAGGTTTAACGCACAAGCGATCCATTACTGTAGCTCCGGGCCATTTACGTAAAGTTTCTGCACAAAAAGAATAATTATTCTTAGTTTGTTAATTATTTCAGGTTTAGTTAATTACCTGAAACTACCATGTCCAAGTACTTCATTTTGAGCAACGCTTCGTATGTTAGAGATCCATTACATTCCCTTAAAGTTTCATCGACTTCATCGTGCAACCTGGACTGAATATCGGGATTAACCGCAAGTTCATGTACGGTAAAACACATCAAAGTTGACACAGTTTCGAAACCAGCGAAAAAGAAAATAAGAGCTTGAGCTGTCACATCATCGTCAGAGAGTTGCAGTTTTTGACGTTTCCCTTCTTTTCCTAAAGATGACTCTTCGATTACAGCAAATCCTGAATCTATAACACCGTTAGCAGTATCATCATGTTTTAGTCTTCCTTTTCGAGCTTCCATTAACAAATGAATCATATCAGGACGGACGATTCCATGTTGTTCTCGTGATTCTATGTTTTCTTTTACAATTTTTCGGAAAAATGCACTTACTTGTTTGCCGAAGAACTGTAGACCAAGGATCTGAATTTAGAAACATTTTAAATAGGTAATTGTTAAAACAGCAATTTTTTATATACATGTAACAGATTGTCGAATTGGTACTTTATACACTTGAATCTAAGGCACACACCCTCTTTATTTTTAAATGGACTATATCTCAGGGGCAGCATTGGGCTAAAAGCGTTTAAGAATGTTTAATTTGAAATGTCGTCAGTATGTATGTATGAATTAACTGTAACCTCTTATACCTTTAGATGTCGAGGCTGGTACGTTAACGTATGAGGCTGTACGGTACGCGTGCAATGCACAATGGGCACCGTATGAAACAAAAATATTTATAGGAACTAACTATGCAGATTATTAGTACAATTTTTAATCTTAACAATTGCGTGATTGTTTTTCTAAATGAAAGAACTTATATTTATTTTAAAAATATTGCTAACTAAATACACAATTTCATTTTCGATTGCACCACTTGTGATTATAGTGCAGAAAATAAATTAGGTATTTTTTTCTAAGCTATTTTATACTGTATTAAATTATAAATATTGTTGAATTAAATAAAAATGTGCTATGTCGATAAATTTTAAAACCAATTTTTCAGCCCAGGGCGCTCAAACTTATTAACACGGCCCTGTTGAGCCAAGCAATGAGCAATGAGTTTAGGTATTAATTAATTGGTCTCTAATAGAGTCACTAGTCTCTAAATACGAAAAGTTACGCGGTATAAACATCTCAGGGCGTTAGTCTTTATGAACTACTGAACTACTGAAATGATAAGTGTTTATTAGTAACATTACAATAGTTGATAGGGATAGCTGATCACAGCAGATGCTATTATTAGCTACTGCATTTATTATTGAAAATTTTATACATCTGTCACTGTCACCTAAACAACCAATCACATTCTAGATATGAAATTATTTTAACCAATCAACATTCAACAAAATTTAATTACTCGATAATTTTTCTTGTCAAAAAATTATCGATAATTGCACATGTGCAACTGCTGATAATTTTTTGACATTTAAGTTAATATAATAATAATATATCTACCTACCTTAATTTTGGCAATCACGCCAAGTATCAAATCACCTATGCTGTTCAAACAACGAATAAGTAATGTCAAAATGGTTCCAGTTTAATATTTTGATTTATGAAATTTTCTTACCAAATATAATACGTGCATAAAAAAATTATTTATAATTTTAGATAAATGTTCATTCACACAAATACGAAGAATTTTTAATTAAAATTTATTGACGACTTGTCAAATAATCTGTCAATTAGGATTAGAAACATAACCTATAATCTGTCAATTAGGATTAGAAACATAACCTATTTCCTTCATTATACACCATAGACAATGATGGTACCATGACACCTTGAATAATCATTATACACTGCTGTCAGTGTATAATGGACAGCATTATGAGTAAAGCTCGGATTTATAGGCAGAAAAAATGGGCCAAATAGGCGCCTATAAAGGCAGGAATTTTTGATAAATAGGCAGCTAAAATTCGAAATAGGCAGCTAAAATTCGAAATAGGCAAAAATATAGGCAAAAAGGCGAATTTAAAAAAAACCTTTTTAAAGTCATTTAGTTGTTCTAACTTGCAGAATAACGGTTACAAAATTTATTCTTTTATGTATCAGCATAATAAAACTTTTATTTTGAGTTTATTATTTTATTTTTCAAAGCTCAGGATGAGAACGTATGCACGCACAAAGTTTTGAAGACATCTCAAAAGCAACTTTTACTCTTTTCACTACTTAAATGCAAATGAAGTGCACTTTTCATTCAAGAACTTTTCGACACCTCCCGTACAATTACCACAAATATGAAATAGAAATACATAGAAATATTACAACGTAAATACACAAATTCCTATTCATCCTCCGACACTAAGGGAATTAAGGAAATTCTCCACCATTAATAAATTCCAGAAAGTACAGATGGACGAGTCGTAAAACAGTCTACCTGTTCATTTATTGCTGAAACCCTTGAGAGATTATAGACTATAATCTCTCAAGGTATACTTACGCTTACTACACCTCACACTGCAATTATGTGGGTAGTGTTTCTTAAAAAAACCTTGTCTCAGAAACGGAAAATAAGCCATTTTTGCTAAAATTTATAAAATATGGCGTGGAATTTAATAAAAAGGCAATAATGGGCATCCAATGTAAAAAAAGGCAAAAAAGGCAGAAAACAGGTTAATAGGCAAAATAGGCAAAAAAAGGCATTTTGCCTAAAATCCGAGCTTTAATTATGAGTGACCAAACACATGAATAATTTACAGATTATTAAGTAGTCGTGGATAATAGTTATTTATGTACCAAGGGCGTAAAGATGCTTTTATGGCTTGAGACGTGATTTTGAGCCCGAGACGCTAGTCGAGGGCTAAAGACACGTCGAAGGCCATAAAAGCAAGTTATGCCAGTGGTACATACAAAATTTTATGCACGATCCAAGATTTTAAAACTGAAATAAAAGGAATAAATTAATTTTCTACCCACATCGAGTAGTTAGTTGCTCAATTATTTTAATTTTTTACTGACAACTGTCAAATGGTTGAAGCATTTACGCCTAGGAATATTCACATAAATAATTGTGTTAATTGTGTTGTTAATACAAATTACCCTAAATAGAGTTCTAATAAAGAGCATACATTCAATTTTAATTTAAAAAAATTCTTTATAAGACTGTTAAACTGTTTATCAATTTTTGACGTTTCATTATAGACCGGCGGCCTATAAAGACACCCACGGGCTATAAATAGACGTTTATATCAAACAAATTCAGACATAATTGACACATTATAATGCAATCGTGCATAAACAATTTTATCTACAACTATTAAATAATGGACGTATTATGTATTTACTTCCAAGTATATAAAGCTGTTCATATTATACTTCTCATAAGACACTAGGGGAATATGAACCATTTTCCACGGCGGCAAATTTTTTTAATAAGTAGGTCGGGTATGTTGTCAAATGACATTAACGTCAAATTAATAAAAGTGATTTGTGCAGTTATGAAGTGCAAATCTGCAATTATGGATACTGAAAATGACATACGTTATGGGATTATCAAATTTAGAAAAACTGAAAATGACATACGTTATGGGATTATCAAATTTAGAAAAACTGAAAATGACATACGTTATGGGATTATCAAATTTAGAAAAATACACAGGACATTGTTTGTGAAGATTCTCAGCTACATTGTGTGCTGATGGAGGAGTAACCATGACAACTTTGAAATGCCACTACTAAACCTGTAAATTTTACTAAAATCATAATTTCAATAAATTAGTTACCTACCTTTATTATCAAAAATTATAAATAAATATGTCGTAGTTGTAGATAAAGTATTGTATTTGACTCGCATACAGGGAATTTTTCTTTTTAGTATACATATCCCCTATGTATACTTTTACAATAAACGCAATATGTAGGCAACCAACTATACACTATAAACGTCACGTCACGTGGTGCGTAAAGGTTATGTTTCATGTTTGTAAATAAAAATAAATCAAAATTAGTGGAATATCAAAATAATTTTAATTCAACGATTATTCTAAAACATAAAATATCAACAATACGAAACAGAAAGGAAAATAAAAGCAGCAACACTTAAAGACTAATTTTTTGCCATTAACTTAATTTGATACTTTTTGCCACAGCATGCTAATTTTGTAAATCATCAAATTAAGTTAATGTCAAAAAGTTAGTCTTTAACTGTTGCTGTTTTTATTTTCCTTTCTGTTTTGTATTGTTGATATTTTATGTTTTAGAATAATCGTTGAATTAAAATTATTTTGATATTCCACTAATTTTGATTTATTTTTTATTTACAAACATGAAACATAACCTTTACGCACCACGTGACGTGACGTTTATAGTGTATAGTTGGTTGCCTACATACTGCGTTTATTGTAAAAGTATACATAGGGGATATGTATACTAAAAAGAAAATTTCCCTGTATAATGGTTACATTACACTCGGATGATACATTGAACGTGTAATCGACTTATCATCGCAATTGTATGCTCGTTAAATAAAATACTATTATTTACCACTTGTCGCTGTTATATATTATGAAAATCGCATTATACTGGGTTTGCCGATTAGTTACATTTGTTGACCTGACTAAAGGAAAGTCATCAGTAAGCTATTAATTATGTTAGTTAGTGACTTGAGATTACTTTCTTGCATATCGTGATATATACAGGGTTACTGGTAATTCGATACATTCATTTGGAGATGTAACGGGGCAGGAGCTAAGAAACAAATTTAACCCTAACATACATTATACAAAACTCAATAGATTTTGAGATATTTCAAATTTTGTGTTTTTCTCAAAAAAGTAGATCTTAATGTCTTTAAAGTTTATTTGAAAAAAATCTGCTTGACATTTTTTGAACTTTTTTACTGGATTACTTGTCCCACTCTATGGTCATTCCTTTGGAATGGAAAATATCCGGAAACATTTCGATCATGTGAAAATTTTAAATAAAAACTTATAAAAAATAATTTTTAAAAATCAGCTATGAAAATTACCAATTCGTTTTTCTCAAAATTATCAACATAACATGCGTACAAATTATTTTAAAAACTTCCTTATTTCAACAGCTATCTATCAAGGTACAAATGTTCAACGTGCCCTTGATAGTTCTAATAAAAAAATAGTAAAAATTATTACTCGAAAACGGTTTGTCCTACCAGAAAAACTCAAGAGGCCTTTTCTTTTTAGAATTAGTTTCCGATTAAGAGACAAATACATATTTTGAAAAAAGCAGTGACGTCCTATTTTTTTCGTCAGAATTATTTATTTTTTTGCTGTCACGCACGCCACTGCTGGAATTTTCAAAACCAGTTGGACCGAAAAAGAGTCTCTTCATGCCAGTATAGTGCATACCAAAGCTCAATTTAATATCTTAAATAGTTTTCGAGATATTATAAAAAAGCTTATTTCTTGGACACCCTGTATCTCGAAAAGGAAGTACTTTCGGACTCTTATTTATAGGAACTTTTTTTCTTAAAATGACCTCAGGAACATATTCCCAAAGTTTTGCAGGTTCCTCCCGGGACACGCTGTATAACTAGATTAACACTAGAATGAACAGATGCTGAAGTTTTTTTTTCCTGTTGTATTTTCAGACAATCCCCAAAAAATACTTACTTTCGCTAATTTAGGCGCCACAATCATAATCATGAAGGAAATATTTTTCCAAAAACCTCTGAAGTTAGTAGCTTCCTTTCCCATTAAATAGAATTCATTATCACGATCTTTCAAAGAGTCGCATGGAATTCCAAAAGCTGTCGAAGCTATAACGTCATTAGCAAATCTAGTAAATGCGTCCTTCATTTCAACCGTCACGGTGTTTGAGCCGTGTTTGTCAAAATAACCAACAAATTGTTCGGCACATTCAGTCATTAATCCAAACATTGCTCGCATTTTGCTGCTCGTAAAAGAAGGGCTTAGAGTTGCCCTCATATCCTTCCATCTCTCTCCTAAATAATTTTAAAAAAATTAGATGCAGTAATTTATGCAAATTAACTACCATGAGATCGAAAAAAAGATGATTCTGAGCAGGCCTTGACTAGTACAACACGATTGGCAAGACTGATTTCAAAATGTGGCAGTAGGTTAGAGGTTAATAAATGTCAAATAAATTAAAACACAAAACAGTATTTATTTAGGGAACAAACTGAAAACTAAGATGAATACATGTTAGAGTACAACGATAAACTTAAATAATTCTGGAAACAAGATTGCAAAACTGACTTACATTTGAAATGTCACTGTCACATTATAATTTATAGGCATTCTAGAACCAGTGTAGCCAATCGTGTTGTACTAGTCAAGGCCTGCTCAGAATCATTTTTTTTTCGATCTCATGGTATTACAATACCTATACCTACGCAGTATCAGTTATTCATAACTCTTAACATAATCAAAACAACAAAAGATTGTTTAGAGACGTAGATACAAAATTACAAATTTATAATTTCTTAAACTTGAAAACATTTCAATTTCTAAATGTCAGCTTAAATTGATTTTCTAATTTTGTGCAGTGAAGTTAAAACACCGTCCTAATATTTTACTAGAACGTCACGACTCCAGGTTAATTTAGATTATGAAATTAAGTATTCTTACGTTATTTTCCATATTCTTATTATAGTGACTTTATAAAATAAATTTTAACAGTTAAAATTAAATTTAATATTTTGTTTCTAAGAATCTAAGCGACTTCTTAAAATATTTACTGCCTTAAACCTTCTCTATGATCTCTGAAAAATTGCTCGAGAAATGTAATCTTCATTCTTTCGCATGAATTTAATCTCCCAAACGAGAAGTTTATTCAAACACTAGTAGTTGAGCTTTGAGTTAATTAAATTATTTAGCATATATTTACCTTTTAGCGAAATCAAATTTTTTCCCCATAGAGGTTCATTTTCTGCGGGAAAAAACTGATTATGATCAATAAAATGATCAAAATCTTTAACGGTAATCTGTTTAATTAAATCTGGATCTTTTAAGAACAGCACTGGCGTTAAGAACTGATACATTCCCGAATACCTAATCAAAACAGTAATGATTAATAATCGATAATTGATTAACAGCTTAGCAATAATATGAGCGATTCTTGAAATTCTTAACGGAATTAAAATTGCTTCAGAATCATAGTAAAGTAATGCTAGTTATAAAATAAAATATTTTTAGACAACTAAATCAATAAAGAAGGCGGCCAATTTCAAACACTCGTTAATGTTGAAAGTTACAGAGGACAAACATTGATTCTTTCAATTGTTGAAAAATTCAACAATTTAAATATCAAATATTTATACAAAATTTTCTTGGTGTTTCATTGGTTTATTTAATATTTATTTCCTTATTTTTTGCATAAAGGTAAACCATTAATTTCAGAATTTAAATGAAAAGTTGAGCAAGTACAACAACTGAAGGATTTAGTTTTGAAAATTGCGTACCTTTGATCTGGAAAATAATCGTACATTAATTTAACAGTATCAGCTTGCGCCCTTGTTTGCAAAAGCGTTCGAACATTTTCCATGCATAATGTGAATATATTTAGTTGGTTCACTCCAACTGTTTTCCAATATAAAAATGGCTTGATTAAAAAATAATAAACAGATGCTGCTGCACCAGCTGTTAATAAAATCCAGTACATTTTTGAATTATTACGGCCACTTTACACGAATTTGTATTGCCCAAATAAACCAGTAAACTTTTAAGACGCACACGCTAGCTGCATGGAAAGTTTTCACTGACAATGTTTACATCATACTGATACTTACATAGTTAGTACCAATTAGTACCAGTTAGTACTGACGTATGTCAAGATTGATTTAAACTAGCGGCGGTCCGGTTCCGGAAGATATACAGGGTGTCTGAAAATTGACGCCCGTACTTCTGAGATTTGATTCAGGGGGCTAAAAGAAATCGAAAATGAAGAGTGGAAAATTTTCCGTTTGTCTTTTGTTATCGAGTATCAATAAAAAACAAAAATTTAAATATAAACTTTAAACTTTATTAAAAACGAATAATATTTGAAAACAAGTTATTTTTCATATCTGTTGTCACAAAAAGTGTTGAAATAGGTTGCCTCCTACTTCAAGGCAAACATTCGCACGATTTATCATTGAAGCACAAACTCGCTGTAGCATATTTTAATTCGATAACAAATGACAATCGGAAAATTTTCCACTCTTCATTTTTCATTTCTTTTAGCCCCCCTGAAACAAATCCCAGAAGGATGGGCGTCAATTTTGAGACACCCTGTATATTGAAATATGTGCACAATATATACGAGCCAACCTCAATGAAAATCGTACACCTTCATCTTTCGTTACACCTACACCTTTAGGGCCGGTTGCACAAAGATTTTGTTAAATTAACGAATGATCAAAGTTGACAAAAGAACATCATTTCTTGTTTACTAATGTGTTATTCGCCATATGCATTCGAATTTTGATTCGATTTTGTTCACTTTGACGAATGATTAACTTAACCAAGCTGTTAAATCACGTTTGTGCAACCCGCCCTTAGAATGGTAAAAAGCGACTCTTTATAACACTAGTCTGAAAAATTTATATTTAGCATAAAAGTTTGATTTCTTCCTCAAAAATAGGTGTTCTTATTTTGCTGAATTTTAATAATTGGTAGGAATGCAATTACAATCAAATATAGACATACAGTTCAATGAAATTCGTACACCTATTTTCCGAGTTCACTCAAATTCGTACACTAAAATAGGAATCTAATTTAGTATTCATCTAATTGCTAAGTTTTTAATTGTTATCGTGTTTGTTTACAACATATGCGAGCCCGAAATCAATGAAATGATAGTTTTACAAGTTTTTTGCCTTAAACATATAATAAGTAATTTGTTAAGAAAGAGCTATGCAAACAAATTTAATAAAAACGGATTTGCAACATAGGAACTGAATTTATTAACTTTTGATTTACATGAAACTAAACATACTTGTTGAGGTTTTTATTGAAAATTTGGTGGCCAAACAGAATATCAAATTTTGAATTATGGAGAAGATGTTAATATAGAAATTTGAAGAAGGAGATTCATATGGTTGCGGCATGCTCTGAGGAAAGCCATGGATTCTCCAAGTCATATTGCGTTGGAACGAGGTGGAAGAGCCGGAAGACGCACCCGCATTACATGGAAAAGGGTAGTAAAAGAAGAATGTGGGAATCCATCAAACGGTTGCGTGTAATTACCCAAAACAAGAGTGAAAACGATTCGTAAACAGTTTGTAGTAAAATGTTATATATAGATAGGCAAATAACCCCACAGTAAAATGTTTGTCCCCAAAGAGAAAAAATGGGATTTAATGATAATACTAATAAACATACTTGGTTGTTACATAGTTAGAGAAAAACCCCTTTAGTATTGAGTGGCATCGCTTTTATTTGCAATTACTACCGCTTTTATGCTTCCTATTAGTTCTTGGCCCTGCTGTGCAATGACAAAATTCCAGATTTTGGTTACTTACGCAGCGGAGACAAGGGCAGACAAGAATAAAACAAAACAGAAGATTAATAATGTAAAATGAAAGTATTAAGAACGATAAAAGGCATTACGTTGAGAGATAGACAAAGAAATAGTGCCATACGAGAGCAATGTTGCATCCAAAACATTAACAAGAGGATAAAAACGAGAAAGAAGAAATGGAACGAACATGTAGACAGGATGGGACCGGACCGAATAGCAAAAATATGTAAGAACAACAAACCCTATAGTAGAAGACCAGTTGGAAGACCACCAAAAAGGTGGAAAGATAATATACAATCAACCACAACAGAAACGGATTAAGAGGCAGACAAACAGGAGCAATCCTAGTCATGCGAAGAAAAAGAAGAAGAAGAAGAAGGTTATTTTTCCTTTAAGAAGAGTTTTCGTACTAGGACCTTTACGTTGAATTCTTTTGATAATCCCCTAAAGATTTTCAATGGGGTTCATATCGGGAATGGATGACGGCCAGTCCAAAACATTTATGCTGTGATTTTGTAACCACTGCAATTTACCCCATCTTGTTGAAAAATAATGTATTCTTCAGTATATAGCTTTTTCATGCACGGTAGAACGTGATTCTTAAGAATACTTTGATACTTTTCGGCAAGACCTCAAATTTATTGTGAATAACTTTGCCGCGATAAATATGTAGCAACTGGATGAATACTAGACCAGATTCCTAAGTGGACAAATTTGAGTGAACTCAAAAAATAGAGATGTACGAATTTCATTGAACCGTATGTCTAGATTTAATTTAAATTTTATTGCACCAGTTATTAAAATTCAGCAAAATAAGAATACCTTTTTTTAAAATAATAAATCGAAATTCTACGGTAAATATAAATGTTTTAAAATATTCTTGTAAAACCCCGCCTTTTAGCATTTTATAGACATAGGTTTAGCGAAAAATACATGTGTGCGAATTTCATTGACGTTGGGCTCGTACAGGTTGGTTTACACCATATAACAATGGGTAAGGATGTACAGAAGGGCTGCACATGGATACGTGACAGAAGATACGCTGACGGACGTCAAACGTAGGAGTTGGAAGGGCGACGGGGATGACGGACGTCAAGCGGCGTGCCTCGTAGGTCTGGAAGTCTGATTGGTTCAACGATGGAACTGGAGCTGAACTTGGAACTGATGTGAAGTTCGAAGTGAAACTGATGTGGAACTAGAGCTGAACTGGACTGGAACCGGACTGATGTGGAACTGGTTTCTCCGTCAAATCAAAGTCAGTCAAATCAATGAAGTTTTTGGATGCGAAGGGGAGCAGTGCGGGCCCGAAGGGGCCGCCATGCTCCCGATCACTTCCAACGGTCGATATAGAGCTTAAGCTCTCTGCGACCATGGGGAAATTGGTTGATTGGAAGGGAGGGTCGACATTCGTTCTCGGTTCTCAGGTTAAAATACACAAAATATACAATATAAAATCTGAAAAACAGAATTAAATTAAATTAGATGCAGGCGAGGAGAAGCTGTGGGAGTCGTTGATTATGGGTTAGGGTTGTGGGGACGGTCTTTTCAGTCAGTTGTTTGGGTGGTTTCTCCGGTCGAAAGGCTCTGCTTATAAACCCTTCAAAAAATCCGCCCATTTCGCCCAAGATGGAGCAACTGTTTATAGTGAAATTACAGACTCCAGTGTTGTAGTGCTGCAAAAATAATAATAATAATAATTGAGTATATCACCGAATAAGTATAAAAACCTTTACGATTTAATGCTGGGACGTAATTGAATTTAAATTAAAAGAGGAAATTGTATGAAAGTTGAACCCATCAAATAATTCACCAGCAACATATTTGCTGCAAAGTATATCATTTCTTTTATTGGAGTTATCAGATAAAGCCCATTATTACTACCATAAATTCTAGTTTTTCATCGGAGCTCTCTGTATCAATTACAAACATTTTTATATAAAATTAATTTAAGCATTATAGACTCAGAAATATGCACGCGTATGAACGTCTGCAGATTTGATAAAGAAAGTCACTCCCGGACTACCGCGTCAAATCTGAATGCTTATCGAACGGTACCAACCGTAACCAGTCTGAATCAAGCTTTAAATATAGCTTTATGTTTTTATCTTCGTGTTCAAGAGTGATAATGAATGTTTACAAGCACTTCTAAGTTTTTTCGCTATTAATGGCATTATCTTAAGATATGATTCAGGTGTGAATATTTCTAAATATGTTGCGACATTTCCAGAGTCAACGTTCGTCCTTAGCCCGTCCAAAGCGCACTAACAGCTCATTTCGCGTGCACTTGTAAATTCCGCCTAATATAAAGATGATCGTAAAGTGAGTCCAATTAATATAATAAGCCATGCTTAATAAAAAATGTCCGTGAGAGGAAAGCAAAAGTGACTAAAAAGCATCGTTGCTAAATTACTCTTAATTTTTGATGTTCGAGTTTGTTTACTTAATACGAATTCTGTTTTCTCCAAGGAAAATAATGAAATAAGAACTAATGCATTTCGGTTTAAAGGTATTAGCAAACTATTAAACTTATTCAAACTCAAATAAAATTGCTCACTGCAACGAATTATATTATCTGTAGGTACGTAATAATAATCTCACATAAGTTGTTTCTATCATGATAAAGTAGAACTACTAAAACAATAATAATTTTTTGAATGTGTACTTGTCCTTCATTACTTTCCTGTTGTATACTGATTTTTTGAAATACCAAACACAAAAAAGATTTTATCAATATGAAAATATGTCGCAGTTGCTCGGTATAATTTGTGAGCGCTCTGTATACAGGGTGAATCCTAAATGGCGGATAATACCCACACCACGTGATTCTGCATTAAAAACAAAGCAATAAAGTCTTATAACAACTTAACGTTAACTTCTTAGATGAGGAGTTATTGGCAGCCTGAAGTCTTCTAGTTTATTTTTGTCATGTGATATTTTTATGAAATAACGATTTTTAGCTGGAGTTTAATCAACAAAAGAAATAACTAATCTGTAATTGTACTCATCATACCCTTGATTTACATAGAATTTCCATGTGAAGATTTCTGCACTGCTTTTGCTTTTTAAAAATGTTACAACGATGTACGAGTGCAATAGAATTTTTGCATTTTAAAACAGAAGTAAGCATTTCCGTTCTTTTGCATTTTTACTTTCAGTTCTGTTACTGTTTGCTGATCAGAATGTCATATTTGATTGTCGTCGTGGTCATTGTGTAACCTTCAGTAATTTGTATTTCAAATGTTACCCAAACAGAAGGTATCCAAATGCTAACGTTATTCGATGACTGGATCAACGGAAGCGAGAAACCGGAAGAACTGGGCCCAATCCAGTAGCTGACAGAGAGGGCGCCCTCATTGAGTATTAAGTACCACAAGTTGAAGAAGATATCTTGGATATAGTCGAAAATGTACCAAAACAAATCACGAGGTCCATTGCCAGAATATTTGATGTTAGTCAAAGAACCGTTCATCGAGTGTTACAGGAAAATGATTTGCACCCGTATCACTACCAAACGACCCATGGATTAGTACCAGAAGACTACCACCAAAGAGTTAGATTCTCCACGTGGTTACTTCGTTAATAAACTTCACTAATGGTATGGCCATTAGTGAATACATTTTTTTAAAGGATTCTGGTAACTTTTCGCAAATTTTATTTTTTCTCGTAACAAATCACTTTTTTCCTATTCTAATGTGCTCCATCACTACATTTACATTTTTATTTTATTGTATAATATTAGGGTGGACCAAAAAAATTTCGTTTTTTTGTGGAAAACTTTACTTAATAATAAAACAACAAACATCAACTCTTATTCACTAAAGTATAGACCATCATGAAGCAATGTCTTTCGTCATCTTTCTGCAAGAAACTCAATGCCGCGACGGTACCATGTTGGATCTTTCGAGGTAAAGAATTATCGGCATAGAGCTTCAACTCTTGTGAAATTTCTTCCACGCAGGAAGTGTGCCATCGATCGGAATAAGTACTAATCTGCAGGTGCAAGGTCTGGACTATAAGCTGGATGAGGTAGAAGCTCTAAATCCAACGCCCTAATTTTCTGCCGAGTTTCAATAGCAGTATGGGGTCTGGCGTTATCTTGCTGCAGAATTGAGCGCCCCCTATTTACCAATCGAGAGTAACGCTGACGTAGAGCATTATGCATCCTGTCCAACTGCTGACTATAAAGGTTGGCGTCAATGGTTCTTCCATCAGGAGCCAACTCAAAGTGAATAACGTCTTGAAAATTCCAACATACACACAACATGACCTTTGTCTGAAACCTTTCTCGTTTTGGGACAGGTAACGCAGGTTGTCCGATGGTAATCCATTGATTTTCTTTGTTAAGATTATTAAAATATATCCATTTTTTATCGCAAGTAACGAGTCTAAAAAAGCGTTCGTACCAAGGATTTGAAAGCAGCCGATTGCAGACCTCAACTCGTCTTTCTGCCATTACTGGTGTCAATTCACGTGGAACTTCTCTGCAGCGTCTATTGACCTTTCCAATTTGATGTAAATGACGCCGTATGGTTACTTTGGAATAACCAAGTTCTGCTGACAACTTACGAGTACTTGTAGATGGATTACCTTCAACAGCGTCTCGCAGTTCGTTGTTACTCATCAAATTAGGCCGACCAGAACCTTGTTTCCTCTTGAGACTTGTATCTCCCTCATTAAACTTTTTGAACCAACGTTGTGCCGAGCGAATGTTCACTACTCCCTCCCCATCCAGTTGCGGCGATTGCAGAAACGTTTCGTTTCCAATAATTACGCAAAATTATCAAAATTTCGTACTTTTCGTCTGCCATTATGATGTTTGTTGTAGCTTAGAAACAAAAATAAATACAACAAAAATAAATCAGGCAGAGATATTCGCCTACTTGACTTGTTTCTAATGGTGTATAACAATAGCAGATTTAAGGTCGTTTCACACATATCAGTGACGTATTCGTTCAGTTCAGTGACGTATTCGTTCAGTTCCGTGAGAAAATTATCGTTGTCGTGCTCTGATATTGACATATTCAGACATGTCAGGCACAGTGACGTACAGTGTCAGTTACGCATTTGCATAGAGAAATACAAATACCGACACTGAACTGACACTGAACGAATACGTCACTGATATGTGTGAAACGACCTTTAATGTTCTTCAAACGTGAGTAAAAGAGCAAAACAGAACTCCAGAACAAACGACATTTTTTATGGGCCACCCTAATATTATGTTCCTACTTGATGTTCAATGGGTTTTTAAAATGAGAACTTAAATAATTTTTTCAAAAAAAAGATACCCGGTTGCAGCCGAATCCATAAAATTTCAAGGTTTAGGTGGTTGTGAAATGGCAACACAGGATCGCGTGATTTTTCGTTAAACAATCAGAGACGGGTAGGATGATTGTTTCGACTAATCTGGAGAGTTTTTGCACGCATCGACTGGGCTTTGGCATACAGAGAGTGGATGGATGAACAGTGGAGTAAGGTCATTTGGAGTGACGAGACCAGAATCATCATCTTTGGGAGTGATGGAGTGAAGTTTGTCCGTCGGCGACCCGGTGATGACTTTTTACCCCAGTGTACTGCGGTCACTATGAAGCACCCTGTGAATGTCATAGTGTGGGCTTGCATGACCACTCATGGAATTGGGCGTCTGGCGGTGATAGAAGGCAATATTAACACCACAAAATACCAGAGACATGTGCTGGAAGCCAAACTGCTGCCAACTATCGGAGATTTGTTTGAAGATGATCCTCAGCAATGTATCTTTCAGCAGGACGGAGCGCCCTGTCACACAGCCAGAAGTTGCATAAAATGGTTCAGTGACCATCACATCGGCGTTCTGCCTTAGCCTGGAAACAGTCCTGACCTATCTATCCGATAGAAAACCTTTGGTTGGTGTCACGCTGCAACCCGAGTAACAAGAGAAAGCTGATTGGAGCCATCATCCAAGCTTGGTACAGGGTCATCACACCAGAAAATCTTGCTCGCCTCGTGAACTCGATGCCTCGAACAGTCGAGAATGTGCTTAAAATAATTAATACGAAATAATTTGAGGGTTTCCTTCGTGCAAAAGATTTTGTATGTACCTCAGGCGTAACATCCTGTTTTGGCCCTTAGCACTTCGCGCCTCATGCTGTAGTCTTTACACCGCGTGCCAAAACCAGCTTGTTTACACGCTTGATACATAAATAACTATTCCGAAATCGTCTTGGTTTTAACCACAATTCGAAACTTTCGTCGGGCAATCGAATTAATTTTCTTGTTCCCAATTACAGGGGGATCACCGACCAGTTTTTCTTCAATTAGGGCGAAGCGTGACGTTAAAACTTAATCTCCCTGTATTGTAAAATAGTAGAGTAGTTTACTAATGCAATTTGATGGACAGGCTTCAAATGCGATAGTATCGAGAATTTAACTTTGGTAACTCAATGGAATGCAATTTTTGTTATTTTGTAAATACAAATATTACGCAAATATTACCATCAGCATCAGTGTTTTGAATTATAAGGAAATAATTGAAATACACTTAATGTCGCTTATGATTTAGCACAAATATATTTATTTTATTTTATTTTTCGGCATAAACTGTTAAAATCATACGATATCTAACTTAACCTAACTTATCTAATATGTTTCACATTTCAGTCGGCCATAATTTAAGGATATAGTCACGACTGCGATTTAAATGTGAGTTCTGTTGATTGTCAAACGAATATCTCGTATACAAGACTGCCAAAAGACCCAATAACGACTTAACTTAACAATAAAGTAAGTTTTTAAACGAAGTATCTTTTTAAAATTGCCTTGGCTTTAATCCCAACCAGAAACCTTCATCAGGCAATGGATTAAAATTTCTTTTTCCCAATTTCAAAGGGATTGGTGTTTTTTCCACTGGTACAATCTCAAATTTGCTTATAATTTCTGCTATTATCAGTTTTCCTTCAATCAGGGCAAAACGTGAACCTAAAACCCAAAATGCATTAGGCTGTTAGTACCATAGAATTGTATAGCTCTTACCGATGCAATTTCGCGGACCAGCCCCAAACGAGAGGAAAGTGAAAGGATTAACGTTATGCTTGTTTGAATCGTTGTATCGTTCTGGATCAAACTTTTCGGGGTTAGGATAGTATTCAGGATCTCTTTGAATGGAATATACAGGAAATATACAAATTGAACCTGCCTCTAAATGTAAAGGTTTTTCATCTGGTTTTACTGGTTCTATTGTAAACGGTTTTACGGATCTTCTGTCCCCAACACCAAAAGATGGCCATTTTCTAAGAGTTTCTGAAATACGTATTTGTAACAAATGCTGTGAACTAAAATATTACAATAGTTACCCGTTATCACCATGTCGAGGTACTTCATACTCGTTAATGCTTCGTAAGTGAGTTCACCGTTATACTTCTTTAATGTTTCGTCAACTTCAATTCGGAGCTTCTCTTGAATATCGGGATTAACAGCTAATTCATGCGAAGCAAAGCACATCATCGTGGAGACACTCTCAAATCCCGCAAAAAAGAAAATAAGAGCTTGGGCTGCTATGTCTTCGTCTGTTATTTCGGTTTTTTGTCGTTTCTGTAGTTTGGGCGTCTCGGATTCACCAGCAACGGCAAAGCCAGAATCTGCAGCATCGGTTTTATTTTCGTCGTGTTTTAGATGACCCTTTTTCGCTTCCATCAATAAGTGAATCATATCTGGTCGTACAATACCCTTCTCTTCACGAATTTTCATTGCATCTTTAATAAGGGTAGTAAAAAATGTGCCCACCTTTTTTGTAAATATTCGGAGTTTTAAAAGCTGAAAATACAAGCAAATTAAAACACGTAGTTTCTGTTTATCCTAATTTTATTAAAAATGAGAAATCTCTCAAACAATTCGGACATAACGATCAAACTTTTGAAGCTTAGTTGCTCTAACTGCGTGTAGCTTAACCTAATGTCACAAATTTGATATTCACTATTTAATTAAAAATGATAAGAAAAACCATCACCGGCCTTGCATGAAAGCAGAATAAATCATAATTAACTATGTACTATCACGTGCAAAAGTAATGACACCCCCTAAGATTTGTTATTGTACGATAAACAGCTTTGCAGCAGTCGATGAATACCTTGGGCATAACCATAATACCTTGTAGGTAGGATTAACAAGTTGCTCATCGACTGCTGCAAAGGCTGTTTATCATACAATAACAAAGCTTAGGGGTGTCATTACTTCTGCACATATTCTGCAATTCTGTCTATACAGGGTGCAACAAAAATGGTAGGCTGACTATACACAGGCGGCTTCTAAGATTATAAATAATAAAACAAAGTTTACATAAACATATGTCCTAAAATGGCTCGTTACTGAATTACAGCTACTTGAGGTTTTTCATTTTTTTATTCAAAAAGATAACAGAAAACCGAGTTATTTGATTGAAATCATAATAAATGTTCAAAATAACCTCCAAAATCAACACACTGCAGAGCTCGTCGGATCATGGACTGCCTGACGTGCTCAAAAATTCCTGGTGTGTTCCGAATTTGCTGGCATCCGCCTTCCACTCTCTGTCGAAGATCTATTTTAGGACATATTATTCCTTATTTTTAGTCGTAGAAGGCGCCTGTGTACATATAGTCAGCCCACCATTTTTGTTACACCCTGTACAGGAAAAACTAATATTTTAATCTGAATTCGAAGACTTCCATGGTCAGGGTCAGTGTTAACAGAACGTCTTCCAGGTTGAAACCGTGTCATTGTTGAGACCGAAGAACTCGACGTTTCAATGGATAAAGTGGCAATCTTTAATGGTTCAATTGACTTGTTCGCTTTAAAAGGTTTAGAACATTAATACAAATACTTAAGTAATATTGTGTCAGGTAGTTATTGAGATTGAAATTATATTTGATTATCCTATAAAAGACAAAATTAAACTAAAATTTAACCTTGATAGAGGTTTTTGGAAACCAAATTAAGAGACATGGGAATTCTCAATGCTGATGATTAAACTATTTTTAAAAGAAGGATGAAAAGATATTATTGGAGAAGGTTTTATAGAAAGCAAAAAAATTAAGAATTTAGTAGTATCTTCAAGGAATTACATTAGGATAAGGGGTAAATACAGGAAATTAAGTAACTATATTAAACATACATGCGCCAACCGAGGGATTGCGATACTAAAAAAACATTGTATGAAGAGAGAGGTCACATTATTGAAAAAATACCAAGATACTAATAAGGGATCTGAACGCACAAGTATGACGAGAGGAAGTATATAAAAAGTGTAGTGGAGGTAAAAGCAAATATTTGAAACGTAATGACAATGGAAACAAATTCTTGCAATTTACTATGGAACTGAACATGAAGATAATGAGCACTACCTTTGAACCCAAATATATCCACAAAATAACATCGACATCATCTGATGGCAGGACAGGGAACCAGATAGATCACATGATTATAGAGAGTGAACATGCAAGAGCTGCAAAAGATGTCAGAAGTTACAGATGCAAATGCGAATCAAATGTTAGTAATAGCAAAGATAAAACGGTGAATCCCTAACGAACGAAAAGAAAATGCAGGAAAATGGAAGAAGTTTAATGTGAACAAATTACAAAACGCTACAGTTAAAACAAACTTTAAATAAGCATTAACAAAACCAGAAAGTAATCTGCAATTACAAAACATTCAAGAAGAATGGAATAGATGTGAAGGGATCATTAGGGAGCAGGCCGAAAAAGGTTTAGGGTGGAAAAAAGGAAAAAGAAGCGGAGTGGTTCGACTAGGAATGCGAAAAAGATCTAATGCAGAAAAACGAAGCAAGGATAAAGTTGTTAAAAATAAACACTTCAGAAAGCAGGAGTAACTTTGATGGAGCAAGGAAAACAGCAAAACAAATATGTTAAACAAAGAAGAGAGAATATATGGTGGAGAAACTACAGAATAGAATATGTACTACGTTAACAATGAGATAAGAAATTTTTACCAAGAAGTAAAATACAACAAACGAGGCTATACATGGACAACACAATACATTATGTGAAGTATAAAGAAGGACTACTAATAGGAGAAAAGGAAGGACCATTAGATAGATGGGTTCAGTATTGTTGCAAAAAGTCTCTATTTAGTGGAAGTCAGCTTCTTGTTTTTCGCTAGTCGACTGGACAGTAGAAACCATTCGACCAGAGAAGGGTTTAGTAAAAACAGAAATATTTTCAATACTTTTAATTAACACTTAAATATAAATATTAATAGATTGAAACAGTCAATCAGTTACAGTCAACACGTAGTTTACCATTTACCTGTGGAGTCAACTATGCACACCCTGACAGATCGAGCAGCAAAGAAGAACTGATTTGTGGGTGGCAGGGTGGCATCAACAAGTTAGGTGGCGCTGCAGCACTTCCAACTTGAAACGCGGCAAATAAAAAAACGTATAACAGTACTAAACAAGTATTACGAAGAACTGTTGGAAGGGAAAATAGAAGAAGAACAAGCTAAGGAAGAAGAAGATGCAGAAAAGGAACCGCAAATACAGTCCATGGCCTAAGAAGCATCTGCGGAAGAAGTAATCGAAAAGTAATAGGAAAATTTAAAAATAATAAAAGCCCTGGCGAAAATCCCTGTAGAATTTTTAAAAGAAGGTGGGACACGTGTACCGAAAAGGATTGCTCAGTTAGTAAAATGAATATGGCGAGAAGAGAATATGCCCAATGTATGAAAGAGAACGGTTCTGTGCCATATATACAAGAAAGGTGAGGGGACTGTCTGCGATAATTATCGGGGGACAGCATTACTGGACGATTATCTAAAGAATTTGAAGTGAGGAGAGGATTGAGAAAGGGAGATCCTCTGGAACAGCCCTGTTTAATTTGACCCTAGAGATAATAATTAAAAAAGGTGAAATACAAATAAGTGGTCTAATATGCAACAACATATAACAATACGTAGCCTATGCTGATGGTATAGTGCTTATGGTGAGAAGAAGAAAGGAGTTGGGGCAAATGCTTAATAAATTGGAGAGTATAAATGAAGAGAACACAAAATACATGAAAATAAAAGCAATATCCGCATAAGACACAAATCAAATTAAATGGAAGACAGGAAATAATAAAGAATAATTTCGAGAAGGTAATACTTAATACAGTTCGTGTATCTAGGAGTCACAATAACTAACATTTGTCAAGAAGAAACGGAATTAAACAAAAGATTAGCAAAGGGCAGCAGAGTAGTAGGGACGCTTACAAGCTTAGTAAATCAAAAAATATATCCCAAAAAGTATCGAACCAAAACCAAGTATCGAACAAACAGCAAAACTACACAGATTAAGATGACTGGGACATGTTACAAGGAAGCCTGATAATAGACTCGCTAGGAAAGTAGTTATACAACAGGACAGGCAGTAAAGAAATGAAGAGGAAGACCAAAAAGAACGTGGTATAGAGCAGTGAAAGAAGATCTGCCACGAGTGGTCGTGGAGGAGTGGCAAGAGAAGGGCTAGCATTTTAAAATAAAAGTGAGAAATATTTGAGATCAATTTCAAATAATTCAATGTCTGCGATAAGTGATATACTTTTCAGTGTCTTTAAGCATACATAATATTATATTCTAAAGGATCTTCATAATGTAAGGTCTGCCTTTAGCAGCGGAGAGGCGAAGTCGAAGTCAAATCAAATAATCTTTTTGAAATTTGAAATCAAAAAGAGGGAGACTCAGTTTATTAGCTGGTAATAAGTATAGTACATTCCATTTATATTGTATAAAGGAAGAACTAAAAAATAATGGTTTTTAGTAGATTTTAGATAAAATTTCACAATAATTTTTAGGCGGGATGTTTTGGTAAACCATTCCGAATTATGTAGATCTGTTAAGATTTCAAGCGGGACATCCATAGATCGAATTTTAAACATTTTAAAAAATTATGTCATATTATGCAAATTGATTAAGACTTTGTTTAATTCTGAAAAGATATTGAAAAAGGACGAGTTTTTGAGACGTCCTGAAAACGAAATTTCTTTGACCTAATTTGATATAAAACATCAAAGAAATGGGGTGATGGGCTGATGGGCAGTTTAGAAAACTAAACGAAAATTAGTTGAAATAATGCTAAACCTTTTTTAATGGGAGTCGAAAAATCAATTGAAATTTGTTAAAATGCGATTTGTGATATTTTACAGGAATAATATTGTTTAAAAATAATTCAACTTTCGATCTGTAAAAATCGGGCAATTTTATTTTAAAATAGTGTAATTTTTGTGATGCTTAAAAATGGGCTTGTTTTGTTTAAAAACAGGCTAAAACATTATCTAATATTTTTATATATTAAAATCAGAATTGAATTTACCTTCCCCAAAGCGGGTGACAAAAAATGTACAGCAAACTTTAAGCCTTTTATTCCAGAAAAATCCGTGGCCTCTTTTCCCATTAGATAGAATTCATTTTCACGTTCACGTAAAGAATCGCAAGTGACGCCAAAGGCTGTCGTAGCAATCACATCGTTTGTAAATCTCGTAAAAGCATCCTTCATTTCCACCGTTACCGTTTTGTTCTGGTTTAGAAAATGATCCAAAAACTGCTTAGAGCACTCTTTCATCAGTTTAAACATCATTTTCATTTTGTTACTCGTAAAGGATGGACTTAGTGTTGATCTCATATCATGCCATTTTTGTCCACCTAAAGATTTACATAATATTTATAGAGTTTTTGAATGCGTTTTATGATTTACCTCTCATTGCGAACAGATTATTACTCCAAAGTGGATCCACGCCATCGGCTATGAACCGTCTGTGCTCAGGAAATGTATCGAATTCTTTTACTGTTATTTGTTTTATTAAATCTGGATCACGGATTATTAATACAGGGGTAGAAAAATTATAGAACCCAAAATATCTAAAACACAAACGGCACATAATAGAAATGGTTTTTAACCAATGGGAATACAATGCCAAATGTTACATTCTAAAATATGAATTTGGATCGAAAAACCTAAAAGTTGGATATTTTATAAACCTGTTAATTTCTAGTTTTCAGTGGCGTAGCGAGGGGGTTTTCAGGGTGTTCGAAAGACACGGGCCCGCAGGCTCAGGGGGGCCCGGCGGTCAGTCCCCTGTAATATGTTACTGGGATACTGAAACATAATGCTATTTGCTATTTCTTTATAGATCAATAGTGCAAAAAAAAAGATCGCCGACCCGCTAACGAATATACCTATTCATCTCTAGCGCCGCGGCACTAATTTATTGTTTTAACTAAGTCGCAGCTAATTTAGATAAAAATGCAAAACGATACATTATTTATTATTTTCACACGTGCATAGCTCTGATATTTACTTTTTCGTTTTTGGTCCTTTGATTTGACTCAGTTTACTTACAGAGTTCAGTGTTCAGTTCATTATTTTTGAGAAGGTAAACACATGTTCAAATATACTACGACGACACCATTATTTCACACCTTATATGTAAAAATAAAAGTAGTCAAATGATGTTGTCAGGGCCGCCGAGAAGGGGTGACATCTGAGACTTTTGTTACGGGCCCGGCATTGAAAAGGGCCTGACCGACGAAATGTTTAATGTTTTATATTACTTTTTTTATTAAACAAAATTTCTCTCGGCGGCCCTGGATATTGTTGATGGTATTTATTATTATTAAGGGGTTTATTGTTATTATTTTGACAGCAAAGACAAGGGCCCGCGGGTAGTTTGAGACACGGGCCCGCGCAAGCCTCACTACGCCACTGCTAGTTTTAGTACACATTTGTAACTGCATTAGTAGTTTAGTAAATTTTTTCTACATACCTTTTATCTGAAAATTGTTTGTAGATGTCTTGCACGACATAAACGTTTGCACGTCGTTGCAATATAATATTGCTCATATTTCCACAGATAGGTACTGGTTCCACATAGGGTACTCCTTTTTCTTTCCAGTATTTCATAGGTTTGACACATTTCACATAAATAATATAGGCCAATATACAGGCCAAAAATATCAGCCACATTTTCTTTAAAAATTGTTGTGTTATTTAAATCACAATATTTCGTAATAACTTTCACTTCACAGTTCATACGTTGAGAACAGCTGTTCAGGCTGAACTGATGTTCTTGACTAATCACTCGTTCATATCTGGAGATAAATGAAAACTTATTTATAGTTAAACTACTCCTATACTAATCGGTGTTTATTTCGCAATATTACACATAACAAACGTAGAGTACTACTCGAATTATACCAAATTACAAGTGGAAAGGTAGTTATTGAACTGAGCAAAGTACAGAGTTTATGTTTTTTCTTATTCAAGAAACTCGTTTTATCATTCGATTGCTGCTTTTCAACTCGTCGAAATATTCTTATGAATGATTTGAATTTGTGATGTAATATTAAAAAATACAAAGCGTAGATTAAATTTTATTCATGTAAACAATGACTAGCGCCTATTTTCAAGGTTAACCAGTAGCCTAAATCAGTGTATTATAGCATACTCTAAACCCTTTCATAAATGCATATGTTAATATTCTTCAGAAGTTTCACCCAGAAACATGTGTAGTTATTATATTATTGACATCAAAAGTTTCAATGGAATAATTGAAAGATCATTAACTTTTCTGGTGGCATAATACCACGCAGTAGTTCTATCTTACAACACGATTATTAGGGACATTAACTATTTATCTCAACTGAACTTACCTAACACAATTTACATTAAGCTGGGCGAAATCAAAAATTTCAACAATTGAAATTTGAATCAGTATCCTCGTGGCTGTAAAAGCTGATGCAACAGCGAATTTTAATTTGAAAACGCTGTGTTTATTTTATATTTTAGCTCTGCGATTATTCTGATGTAATTCACTCTGAGTACTATCTAAAAGCCCGTTTTGATAGATCACATCAAAATGTCTGAACGTTTTGTTTTTCTATTTTAATGATGTTACTTCAAAAGTTCGACTAAAACACTTAAAATAGGAAGCAAGTACTAAATTTTTGGTTATAAGTTTCTCCGGTGTTTGAAGTGAATATGTTACTTACATCCTCTTTTCTTGTTTTTATGGCCAAAGAATCTACGTAATTTCTGTAACCTTTACAGAAGTTAGAGGTTCCTTTTCAAATCAGGAATATTTTTTCAAATTCAAGGTGAAAATATAATTTCAGTTTTTATAAAGTGTTTTACATAATCCTCATCATGCCAATGGGGTCTGACCAGTCCTCATAGTGTCTTAATTTCATTGCAATTTATTAAATATCTTGTTTTAAACTTTTATTACCTTTATAAAATAGCAGCTTCATGTTTTTGTTTTCTGAATATGTTACAAACATTTTATTTCACTTTCGCCGCTTCAAACTAATTATTTTTCTTGTTTTTTTAACTTAGTAGACCCCGGTTTTTTAAGTTTGCAGCATTTTAAAAATCCAGTCATGTTTCTAACATCAAATTTATTCCTGTTACTGATTCAGTGAGCTATGTTGTTTTATTACCACTCTAGTGGATTAAAACTACAATATAAGTTGCGAATGGCATCAAAATCACGACTTGTTTTTCGTAATCTGGAGAGACTCACAGACTCTAGAGTTAGAATTGTTACATGAAGCCAAAGACGAGGAATTTGATGGTTTTGAGAGGCTAGAAGACAGTGCAGGTGAGATTGAAGAAAGGTGATGGTAGAGGAAGATGCAGGATGCAGACATTGTCGGGGTAGAGAATATGATATTTGAAGATATTAGGTTTTGCGCGAAAACTTCTTTTACTCCGAAATAAATTTCAAGATTCTGCCTTAAATGGACAAATCATCCATTTTATACTAGATTACGTCGGTCTTCTGTGAACGTAATAAAGACAGGAAGTCACAATGTAGTTGTAATAAGTGCTCTAATTATATTTGTATGGCACATTTGTCGCCAACTGTTACCTTTCAAAACTGTTAATTAGCTATGTAACTTAGGCTATTTCAATAAATATTTTCCTAGCAAATGTCTAAAGCTTATCAATTAAGTAGGTATAAAATGAAATAATGTGCTATTCAAAAAGATTACCCCGAAAACAAGCTAAGTTAACATGGGGTCTAAGCAGACCCCGTATGGTAAGATATAAAATATTTTAAACCTGGCATTACGAGGATTAAGAAGGTACCTATAGCATATTATTTACCAACGTCATTCAAGATACGTGGATGTAAGCATTCGCTTACTTTCATGCGAACTGAAAATACTGTTACGAGTGAGTGTATGGTGATTTGATCAAGACATCTAAGGAGTAGTGTACGTTAAATAGTTTGATGGCTTTGGGGTTATGACATCATCATCATTTATCCATTTGCGTCTACTATTGGACATAGACTTCGCCAGTTTTCTTCCACCTTTGTCTATTGCTTGCTAATTCTAGCCAGTTTCTTGACACCCTTTAGATTGTCGGTCCATATATTGTCGGTAGTCCTGCTTCGTTTGGTGTTTCTGGGCCTCCAAGCGTTTTATCAATTTGCTGTCCACAGTTCGGTATCGGATCGGTTCGTTTGGGATTCTGTCTTTTAAGCTTACTCCAAGCATTGCACGTTCCATGGCATGCTGTGTCATCTAAAGTTTATTTGCTGACTTCTGCATCAATGTTCACGTGGCCGCAACCTATGTTTTTACCAGCAGCATACACTAATTATTGTATACTTTCCCTTTTAGAAATGTCGGCATGTTGCTCTGCAGGATATTTCTTAATTTTCCAAACCTTGCACAGGTTGGAGAAATTTATCTTTGTATCTCGTATGTTTAGCTGGCTCTCCCTATTCTGATTTCATACCCTAGGTATTTATATGATTTCACTTGTTTTATTTGTTTATCGTCTATTTTTATATTTCCGTTTAGTACTAAATTGGTCATAATTTTCGTTCTGTTAAAATTCATTTTTTAGTCCTGCCATATCTGAAGCATTTTTTACGGTTTCGAGCATAGTTATTGTTGTTTGTTCTAATCCGTCTGATATCAAAACTCTGTCATCAGCGAATCTTAACTGATCTTTCTCCGCCTATATTTGATCGATCCCATGTCGTCCCAATCTATGTTTTTGAATACATATTCCAAAGTGAATAACTCCGGAGGCGTAACATCTCCTTGTCTGACTCCCCGTTCTAGTGTAAATGTATTTGTTTATAGAGAGTTTTATATTGGCTGTTGCGTTCTTATATGTTTTGAATTAGTGTTGAATATCTATACTCTACGAGGATGTATTGATATCTAGTTAGCCTAGACCGCTTCCATGGATAAACAAAATATTGCGATACCATAGCAATGAACAGTAACTTATTAGAAGTGTCAGTGTAAAGTTTCACGCCAAAAAGTCAAACCAATTTTGCGCAATAAAATTTCAAAAAAAGGATGTCGACCGAAAATGCGAAGATCGAAAAATTGGAGTATCGAGCCATCATCAAATACCTGTATTTGAAGGGGTTAAGAGGTAAGCAGATTTACGAAGATATGCTTAATACCCTTGGCGATCAATGTCCTTCGTATGCGACCGTAAAAAATTGGATTGCAAGCTTCAAAAGAGGTAAATTTTCCATTGAAGATGGAAAAGTTCTTGCTTCAGTTTTTTGGGATTGCCGTGGAGTAATCATGATTGATTATCTGGATAAGGGTAGAACAATAACTGGGGATTACTATTCGACGTTACTGACCACTCTACGAGAAAAAATTAAGGAGAAAAGACGCGGAAAGTTGTCCAAAAGTGTTTTGTTTTTGCAGGACAATACCTCTGCACACAAATCGCATGTTGCCATGCAAACAATTCGTGATTTGGGGTTCAAATTACTGGAACACCCCCCTTATTCACCAGATCTGGCTCCGTCTGACTATTATCTCTTTCCTCAACTGAAAAAAAGTTTAAAAGGTCGTAAATTTTCTTCCAACGAAGAGGTTATAGAAGCTGTGGAGGCTTGGCTTGCAGAGCAAGATAAAACTTTTTTTTTAAAGGTCTAGAGGCGTTGCAGGTTCGGTGTAATAAATGTATTAAATTAAGAGGAGAATATGCCGAATAATAAAATATTTGGACTTTCAAATTTTGTTTGCTTCTATAGTAGGCTAAGAATTTTTCAATACGTCCTCGTATAGCAGCGATTCTTAACCTGTGGTCCGCGGACCCCCAGGGGTCCGCGACGCCTTTGTAAGGATTCCGCAAAAAATGTTGAGAGCTACTCGATTTCACTTTAAAGTATAGGCTTTGGTGTCTTACAAAAAATCGTGGTGTCCGCGGCATTCAAAAATTTGCAGATTAGGGGTCCGCGAGTAACAAAAGGTTAAGAAGGGTAGGTAGAGCATATCAAATAGAACAACTTTTCTCAATAAACCATGTGCGGCAAATAAACGGTAAATTCAGAAAAAAAAATAAAAAGATCAACACAAAAATTATTTAGTAGTTACTGGAATTTAAATTTATCAAACGCCCTTGTTGTTGATACTGAGAGACCAGCTGTGTACGTAAGTATGTACGTTAATATCACTTCATTCTTCACTTTCAAAGTGCATTCATCGACGTTTTAATGGAAGATCAATCTTTCAGCAACTGAATTAATTGATGTTAATGTACTTAATTTGTGTTTGCGTTGCGCGTGCATTTGTGTTTGTGTAGGAGTAATCCTGTTTCCTTTTATTTACATCAATTTTTTTTATTTCACTTTTTAAAAATGCCAATAATTGTTTACTGCCATTCTCAAGCTTGAAAAATGCGAGAGGAAAGTGAAACCTGTAAATTACATAATTGTGTGATGTTTCCTTTATTTTTGCAAGGTGAAATTTCTATTGCAGGCTTTTGATATATGTATACCTAATGATATAAATGCATATGCCAGCGGTTCTCAAAAGTGTGTAACAAAATTTAAAATAAACAATAACCGCGATAAGCTTTAAATGTTTGGTGTAATGTACTTCTATTAAGGTCAGCACATACCCATTTAATTTAATAACAATACTTTTAAATCACCCTGTATGTACGTATATGCGTTAAAAGACTAATGGGTCAGTAGTTTTCTAGTTTGATAATGTCTCCTCTCTTATGCAGGAGTATTATGACTGCGTTGTTCCATTTCTCTATAGTATATTGCCTTCTAACAAACATTCGTTAAATAGTGCCTTGATTGCCCGTAACAGTGCTTTTCCTCCTGTTTTTATTGCCTCGACCGCTACTCCGTTTTTTCCAGGTGATCGGTTATTTTTCATTCCAGATACAGCATTTTCAATTTCATTTGTTGTTGTGTTAAGCATCTTTTCTGATCCTTGATTTATGAGCTTTTTCCTTTTCTTCTTCGCTTTGCGCACCACGTTGGTTTCTGCTCATATAGAAATTTCGATATAATGGTTCGGTAACTCTGAGAATACCTTTCTTATCTGTTATTATTATTCCGTTCTTATCTCTTAATTTACATATTTCAATCTTTCCGTTTGATAATCTGAATCTCATCACTTTCATGCTTCTGTTAATCTCGATTGTCGCAGTAATAATGTCTGTGTTGTAATGCTGTATGTCCTTCCTTATTTCTTATGAAATTATTCTATTTAAGCGTCTGTGCTCTTCTGTTCTTACATCCCCTCGTTCCCTTAGTTTTCTTCTATCTTCCATTAGACGTCTTATATCAGTGCTGATTTTCTCCTTTCTTGCTACAGAGCTTTGATTGGGTTGCCTTTGTGCTTCTAAATATTTTGGATTTTTTGATTCTCTGCCATTATACTCACGTTTAAAGTCCTTCATCCGGTGTATTCCATTTTACACACTTGTTGGGCTTGATCATTTTAGTTCTTTCTCTCTGCATATTAATATCATTTTCTTTTTGTCCATAGTTATATAGTCTGGTTTCTGGCTAAGCCTAGCTTTAAAACCGCCCATGATTAGATTAAAGTGCGCAGGAGTTGCATTTGAGCTGTCTCAGTATTCTCGTAAAAGCTTTCCACTTCTCGTCATCGTGTTGTGTGGTTGGTGCATACGTTTAGATGACCTTAATACTATGCTTCATGTTTAATTTCAAAACTGCATAAATTACTCTTGAAAATATGTTTGTTATATTGCTCACGATGCATATTTGCCGTATATGAATGAACAGACCTAGTCCTTCTCCTTTGTAGTGGAACACATTACCAGATTTTAAACTTATCTGATTTTCTCCTTTTCTTCCAACCTCTCAAATTCGTACGACATACCACTTTATATGTTTGAACTCTTCTTCCAGTTTGGCAATTTGACTACTTTTTGTTCCTTTGACACAACAGTTTTGGCATTATACGTTTCTATATAGAATTATCGTATGTGGGAGCCTACCATAACCTTAGGATTTTTCGCACCCTACCGCTACCATGGTCGGGCATCAGCAGGCCGCCGGGAACTAAGAGCTTTCTTCTTGACTGACTATCTCTGTTTGAATTTGTTTGGGGGTTTTTAGCCGATGCTCTATCACGCTGGTCAATGCGGGTTGGTAGACATTTGTGCATATCACATTACGTTGGTCTCAGATATGACGGTTATTCCGCCGTAACTCGGTCATCAGAGCCTCGTTGGTTCTCTAGCAGGGTGCACCGGATAATGAATGAAACAATCGTTGCTCATACAGGTGAGGTTGACATTTGGATCGCATGAAATGTTACGGACGACCCCTTGCACCCTTTATAACATTACCTCAAGACATATTAGTCAAATTTTGTTTAAATTATTTGACGAAAAGTTTCGTAATTGAACAGGGGCTTTAAGGTAAGCCCTTTTATGGTCACGTTCATACGAATTCACGAAACGAAATAATTGACCCCGTAACTACATTTTCCGAAGACGCTATTATACAACAATCGAACAATCTTGTTATATCAAGGAATTCAAAGAATCTCCCAATTCAAAATAGTAGATTTGTGGTTATTTATCGCTACACGGAATTTTAGAAGTCTGTATCCAGTCAATACTATTACCTATTACTACTAGCTACTTAAACAAAAATGAGTTAGAAAAGACTTGTTTGTAAATGTCTTGAAAATTTTTATAAGAACGGCGGAACGACTCTTTTAAATTAGAAATAAGTGAACAATAAACAATCAGAAACCTTAAACATAAATTCAAATTAAGGAAAAGAGCACGAAGGTTCATATTTAGAAGGATGTACATATTATTATGTATGAACATCAGGGGTACTAAAATAATAAAAGTAAATGATAATAAAGAACTAAGTTATTCTGTTTGTTGAAATTATGAAAATGGAAGAAGGAATTTTAGAAAACGAACCTTTCAAATTAAATATTCTCATTAAAGCGAATAAAAATAATATTAAATTAGAATAATAAATGATCATCTTTTAAAAGCAGTGAAAAACATGCATTTAATTAGAGGGAGTAATATGTTTAAAATAGAACACGTACTTTTAGTTGCGCCTGGAGGGATTACAATGACGTCCCAAAATTCAGTCGCAAAAAAGTATTCCATCGCGTGACACGTAAAAGTGATCAATAATAGTAACATCGACCTTGTCTAATTAACTAACCCAAGGCCACATTACAAACGAGTTTGTCACCAATTTGTAACTGTAGCGTCGCCTGTTATTCTCCAAAGTTAAACTTTACTTAAGTAACTGTTTACAACCATAATACATAATACAGTTTACAGTGCATTGTTGGGTGCCAATCTACATACCGAATAAGGTATTTTGTATTTTTTTAAAATTATGTTACTGCTACTTACGTTTCTTGTATTTTTATTTTACTACCGAAAAATTGTTTGACTTTCAGTGCACCTTGAATCATAAGTTCATAGTGTAGGATGGCAGGCACGGGGTGCCAGGGGTTTGCTCTTTACATTTTTGATTCTAATTAATTTAGAATGGCATATTTATATTTACAAAAAGCACATTCGATCAACTTACCAAAGAGTAGGTTAATTCCACCAAAGCTAGATTAATGCGTAGCCTCCACCAGGTCTCGTAAACACCCAAAGCTTGATACAGAAAGTCATTCTCACATCACCCAGGCAATTACACATTATAGATAGCAGCGATACATGAAAGCAGAACAGGCATACATTACTACATTTAGCAGTATAGGTTCGGTTAGTGTTACTTACAGGGGGGAGGGAGTCCCCCTGTGGAATCCCACGCTGCATCTAGTAGAAAAACCCTCGGGGATGTTGGGAAACGGTGAGTGTTGGGTGCACCTTCTGTAGCTACTTATTAACCTGAAACCGGAAGCTCGCGTTCGCGTAAACCGGAAGCCCGCGTACGCGCGCCAACTATGGCTGAACATAGTCGACAATGGGAAAGACCTCCCATGACGATGTCCTGTCCATCCTAGATGACCAGTAGGTCTAGGAAGTCCAACAGAACAAAGAATATGTGGAGGTGCGCCTGCCTTACCACTTCGAGGAGCACAGCTCGAAGTCACTACACTAGGTGTAGGTCGAGGGTCCTTACAACTATGCCTAGTTGTAATTACCCAAGCAAATAACCGGTTATATTTCTGGTCCCTAGGCCTCATGATCTGATCAACAACAAAGAGCATCAAGCTCGATACACAATGTGCTCCAACAAGCCGCAGGGCTTGTCCACATAAATATGTAACAGTCACATCAACAAGAGCAACTACAAGCACAAGCCAAACCGCTTGTGAACTTCAACAGTATAAACAATAATCATAACTACTGGGCATACATGCAACTTTATAATTACCGACCAGCTTACGAGTTATCCGGGAATGCATTTCACCCACTCGCACTTAATGTCAACACCCGCATTCGCACCAAACAAAACAAACAAACCCAGCTGTGCGCTCGTACGCGTCCCTAGGTCAACTACCTACCCTCGACCCAATTCGTACCGAAGCACCCTTTTGCCTTTTTATAGAAAGGGAAAGGAATGTCCGTTTACCAATGCAAGAAAACATTTCGAAAGTTATGTAACTTAAAGTGATTAAATTTATAGGAAATTATTATAATCTTGTTATTACAAGAGGTTCAATTATTCTGGCACAACATTCGGCCATCCTGTGCGGTTCGCGTCCCGAGAACCCTCATTCCGACGAGGAATCGATCGGATCTCCGTCACCGTCGCTGTCCGGGTCTGTGTCGTCTGAGACACCCCCTGGTGGGACCCACATTTTTAAGTGGTCGACCGCAATAACGTTGTCGTACTTTTTTCGGGCGCTCCGTATGGACCCTGGCATGTCTGTAACACGGTAGCGATCGTTGGGTAAAACCTCTTTGATCAACATCGGTCCACCGTATTTAGGCGCTAATTTCCTGCTGAGCCCATCAGAAGGAATGGCCTTCTCTATCAGCACCAGGTCCCCTATTTGGTATTTGGGCGGTTGCTTTCGTTTGCGATCAAAATATATCTTTTGACGGTTCTGGTCTTTATCTAACCGCTCCTTTACTTCCTCGCGAATTGCCTCAAGGTCAACCCGTACATCTTCGATCACCTGGACCTCGGACAAGAGGGCGGCATCGTGCATGGGTCTCGGTTTGTAGCCCATCAATAATTCACTAGGAGTCTTTCGCGTAGTCCTATGTGTCGTATTATTCAACGCGAACTGAACTTCCGCGATCTTTTCACGCCACTGCGATTTTTCCGCCATCGCGCCCAACGCGGATAATATCGTCCGATTAACCCTTTCAACTTGGCCATTTGCTCTTGGCGTCGCCACGGCCGTTAAGATGTGTTTTACGCCCAGTTGTTTACAAAACCTCACGAACTTCCTGGACGTAAAGGCAGTTCCGCGGTCGGAAACTAGCCTTGTTGGGGCACCAAAGATGTTAAATTGAGCACGTAAGAATTTTATCACGCTTTTAGTTTTAGTGGAACGAACGGCTTCCACCAGCACGTACTTTGTGAAGGCGTCCACTGCCACAATCAGATGTGTGTGTCCACCTTGCGTTTTTTCAAAGGGTCCGAGATGGTCGACGTGCAAAGTATGGAACGGAATCGCGATCTTCGGTATAGGGTTAAGCAACCCTGGCTTTTTTCCAGATGGACACTTAGTGTACAGACACGGCACGCAACACGTTACATATTTTTCGACGTACGCTCGCATACGCGGAAACCAGTAATTTTCAGCAAGCCGTTTAAGCGTTTGCTCTACCGAAAAATGTCCCATTTCATCATGTGCATTTCGGACCACATTTTGACGCATTCCCCGAGGAACGACCCATTGGATCCCCCGTACCGTGATGCGGTAAATCCGATTGTTACGAAGACAGTAATCCTTGTAAATTTGTCGCTCGTAGTCGGTTATAGGTGGTTTTGTTAGTACCTCGCGAATGTCACGCAATTTTTCATCGGTCAGCTGAGCTGACAGAACCCAATCCGCAGGTTCTATTCGCAGCACCTCTAAAGTAGGGATTTGACCCGTTGGATCCGGGTTGCGACTTAACGAGTCCACATGTGACATTCGTTGACCCGGCCGATATTCAATGTCGAATGTGAATTCCTGCAGTAGTAACCACCACCGTGCAATTCGCGGGATTAAGTCCTTTTTTTGTGCTCGCGGTTTTTAACGCGTTACAATCGGTGACCACTTTAAATTGTATACCTAGTAAATACACCCGGAATTTTTTTAAGCTTTCGACGACCGCTAAAGTTTCGAGCTCAAAGGAATGATACCTAGATTCGCCTTCCGTTGTTTGACGGCTGTAATAGGCCACGGGTTGTAATTTGTTATTATGCTTCTGTAGCAATATACCTGCGACGCCGAATTTGCTCGCGTCCGAATGAACTTCGGTGGGTGCTTCCGGATCATAAATTGCCAGTAATGGCCTTGTGGTCAATGATGCCTTTAGCCGTTCATACGCTTGATGTTCCACCGGTCCCCATTGCCAACGCGTATCCTTTTTTAGCAAGGATGTTAGAGGTTTTGCTTTAATAGCATATTTTTCAATGAAATTTCGAAAAAAACCCGTTAAACCGAGAAACTGTCGCACGTGCCGTACCTCAGTAGGCGCCGGAAACTTTTCCACCGCGGTAATTTTATCCCTGCCCGGTTTCACACCTTTATCTGAGATTTCATAGCCTAGGTAAGTGACAGATGTCGTCAAAAATGAACACTTTTTAAGGTTGAGTGTTAGTCCCTCCTCTTGTAGCACCTGCAGTACCTTTTCAAGCCGGTTCAGATGTTCGGCTACGTCGGGCGATGCAATAAGTATATCGTCTAGGTACACTGTTGCAATATTTTTACACGGGGCTAATACTGTATTCATTAATCTCATAAAGACGCTTGGGGCATTTGCCAGGCCAAACGGCACGCGGTTGTATTCGTAGTGACCATCGGGTGTCACAAACGCTGTGAGACGTTTCGAATTTTCATGGACTGGTACTTGATGATATCCCGAAGTTAGGTCCAAGCTAGTGAAATATTTACAACCGTGAAGTTTATCAATTTGATCATCGATTCGCGGAAGTGGGTACCTATCCTTCACCGTTAGATTATTGAGCTTCCGATAATCGATGCACATTCTATCCTCGCCATTCTTTTTTCGAACTAATAAAATTGGGGACGCGTAGGGTGATTGTGATTCGCGAATTATTTCAGAGTCTAATAAATCCCGAATTATACCACCTACCTTTTCTTTTTCTGAAATGGACATACGATACGGTCTATATGTGAAAGGTTTATCCTCGGTTAGCTGGATTGTCATCTCCGCACTCTTTGCCATTCCCAATTCCTTCGTATCTAAAGCAAAACAATCGCGATATCGCGACAACAACTCAAAAAGTGATTTGCGCTGAGGTGGGGATAGGATGCCTGTCACCACGTCCGCTTCTGGGAGTATTGGTAACGACTCCGCATGAACTCGAAGGGCCGTACGATCGGGCTTTCCCACGGGCGCATCTTCCACGGGTACACACTGCCAGCCGCGTGCTACCGGTAGTTTAGCTCCAATTTGAATATCCGAACCGGAGAGGTTTATAATGGGTAAATACGACCGTGTTGTATTGTCAACGCGAAGAATTGACCGAGGAATTAAATGTTCCTTACCTTCTTCGAGCCGCATACTCGATTCAATATAAAGGTCACCCTCGTAGGGCTCCTTGGTAATGACCTCGACATTAGCGCCGTATCCCGGAGGGAGTACCATCGCTGTTTTTGCCCATAGTGCTACCTTTACTGGTTTACCGAGTTGACGAACATTGTTCGCGTATTGAATAAACAAACACTTACTATCTTTTGTAATTACGATGTTCTCGCGTTCAGTTATTGGTTGTCCTATAAGCAGGGGAATCTCTTGCAGGTGATTGGGGACCACCTGAGCCTCGGTCGCCTCTGTAATCTCGTCAATTTTAAGCACAAATGATGTTGAACCCAAAGTGTGCGTTCTGCTGTTACCGTAACCACGAACCGCGATACGCGCATCTGTGTTAATCGCAAGGTTCCGAGCGACCGCCTCCCGATATCGAAGTAAATTACATCCGCTCCCCAAGTCGACATACGAACGTATGGGACATCCATTCACGAAGGCATCTTTAAAATATTTATTATTCCCACATTCGCCGTCCAGTCACAGTGTTGTTTTGTCAGTTTGCTTGCGTGGGCAATCACGTTTTAAGTGACCCCTTCGGTTGCAAGTATAGCATACAACGCTTTGTCGTTTGCAATGAGAACTTAAGTGGCCAAACTGTCTGCAACGCCTACACCTGATATCATTTCCGCCGTCGTTTGTTAGAGGCCGTCGCGTACTTGTCGAAGGAATAGGGTTTCCCGCGCGTTCTTCCTGACACGATTTGAGAAACGTTAACAGCTGTTCCGGAGTCGTATAATCGCCAGCCCTAGCAGCAGATCGAACCATTTTATCGAGGATACCGCCTATTAGGCAAGAAACGGCCTCTTCACCCGTGATATTACATGAACTAATGAGGACTGATTTTTCGTAATAATACCGTAGATAGGTTTCGCTATACTTCTTTTCTCTTTCAAGCATACGCTTTAATTTAGTACAATAATCGATTCGGCTGGGAAAAGCGGCTCTTAGCTTAATTTTCCACTCATCCCAGCTAAATTTAATGGACGGTAACGACTTATACCAGTCCAACGCGAGCCCCTTTAACTTTGACAACGCATGAAAAACAGTGGTCTCGTCTCTCCACCCAAAAACATCGCGTAACTCGTCTATCTTTGCGCACCATCTTTCCACCGTATCGTTTTTATTTTCCGGATCGAACGCGGGTACAAGATCACCGCGGAACTTCTGCGACGACGAAGGTCGCGGCGAAGAAGAGATACTCGAGCCCATAGCTTTCGCCAGTTCGTGAACCACGCTCGTTAAGGCCATTATTTGTTTCGACGGATTATTAGACCAGGCAGAAGCCTCTGGACGCTGCACCTGCATTAATTCCTCATCGGAGGCAAAACCCTCCGTGGCACTTGACCGACGCGACATGTTAATACAAAAATTGTTATAGCAAGAAATGAGATAATAGTTTGTTTTTGTTTTAACACAGCACTGCTCAGGAATCAAACGCACTCTTTCACTTCCAAACTGGAACTCCGTTGGTCACGATAAAAAGCACCCCCCAAACCAGGGAAGAACGAAATAAACGAACGTTCCCACGCTCTGAAAACATATGTAAATCTGCGTTCGAAATTCCTGATTGGTTTTGAGAACATAAGTGCGTGAGTCGGTTTCTTTTCAAAGCAAAGGTTCGTATTTTCTTTCTGCTCATAAGTTAACCACAATTTATGTGGACTGTGTCGAATTTACACTCGGGTCTCAAAGTGGGTGAAATCTTAGCTTTCTCACACAAATATGAAAAGTATCACATTACAGGCTCGGGCTAGGACATTTACATACAACAAGCATGAAAACGGCACAATTATAAAGGCACCGTCAGGCAAGAACCAGATGTGGTGTCAATTTACATACACCCTGCTTCGGTTCCGATACCAAACATAACTGCGAAGTTTCCCTTTTTTAATCTTTGACCTTCTTTTAAAATAATTTTGAATAATTAAAATTCAACAGCCCCTAAACACACATACAGGTTGCACACAAATTAATGTTAACAAATAGCTAATTATAAATTGGTATTGATCGAATGTGGTTTATTCAGAATTGAATTATTGCTAATCAATTTGGAATTATTACTGACGATTAGAATTAGAATTTGTAATCTTAGAATCCGTAATTTCAGTAATTTGTGATTTCGAATCCCACTTCTGACTTTTGTAGGATGGCAGGCACGGGGTGCCAGGGGTTTGCTCTTTACATTTTTGATTCTAATTAATTTAGAATGGCATATTTATATTTACAAAAAGCACATTCGATCAACTTACCAAAGAGTAGGTTAATTCCACCAAAGCTAGATTAATGCGTAGCCTCCACCAGGTCTCGTAAACACCCAAAGCTTGATACAGAAAGTCATTCTCACATCACCCAGGCAATTACACATTATAGATAGCAGCGATACATGAAAGCAGAACAGGCATACATTACTACATTTAGCAGTATAGGTTCGGTTAGTGTTACTTACAGGGGGGAGGGAGTCCCCCTGTGGAATCCCACGCTGCATCTAGTAGAAAAACCCTCGGGGATGTTGGGAAACGGTGAGTGTTGGGTGCACCTTCTGTAGCTACTTATTAACCTGAAACCGGAAGCTCGCGTTCGCGTAAACCGGAAGCCCGCGTACGCGCGCCAACTATGGCTGAACATAGTCGACAATGGGAAAGACCTCCCATGACGATGTCCTGTCCATCCTAGATGACCAGTAGGTCTAGGAAGTCCAACAGAACAAAGAATATGTGGAGGTGCGCCTGCCTTACCACTTCGAGGAGCACAGCTCGAAGTCACTACACTAGGTGTAGGTCGAGGGTCCTTACAACTATGCCTAGTTGTAATTACCCAAGCAAATAACCGGTTATATTTCTGGTCCCTAGGCCTCATGATCTGATCAACAACAAAGAGCATCAAGCTCGATACACAATGTGCTCCAACAAGCCGCAGGGCTTGTCCACATAAATATGTAACAGTCACATCAACAAGAGCAACTACAAGCACAAGCCAAACCGCTTGTGAACTTCAACAGTATAAACAATAATCATAACTACTGGGCATACATGCAACTTTATAATTACCGACCAGCTTACGAGTTATCCGGGAATGCATTTCACCCACTCGCACTTAATGTCAACACCCGCATTCGCACCAAACAAAACAAACAAACCCAGCTGTGCGCTCGTACGCGTCCCTAGGTCAACTACCTACCCTCGACCCAATTCGTACCGAAGCACCCTTTTGCCTTTTTATAGAAAGGGAAAGGAATGTCCGTTTACCAATGCAAGAAAACATTTCGAAAGTTATGTAACTTAAAGTGATTAAATTTATAGGAAATTATTATAATCTTGTTATTACAAGAGGTTCAATTATTCTGGCACAACAATAGCAAGTTTAGTTTTTGCACTCAAAAAATACTTTTAGTTTACAAAAATTAATTTAGTTCCGTTTCAGTATCATACTTTGAAGATTTGATGCACGTTACCAAAACATACATCAGCCGGCGAGCTTAACCGATGTTATTATTAGAAACAAGATGTAAACACTTGAAAATTTACCGATATAAACAAACAGCATGTGCTTCATACACGCATAAATTCTAAGTTAATGCTGGAGAATTAGTTCAACCCATGGTGTTTTTTGAAGGCAAAGATAGAAGAACATTTTGATTTAAAAATAGAAAAAAAACGACAGCATTTTGTTGTTAACCTTTGTGTATCTTAATGTAAATAAATGTGACAATGCGACAATGCAACTCTGATATCTAATCAGTTTGTTTTGGTAATTTATTTAATTCGGACCACTGACAGATAATCGTCGCTCGCATAAAACCATTTTTGCAATAAACAGAAACTGATAGACTTAGCGGTCGGCTGCAATAATGTGGCTGATAATCCTCAGTATCGTTATAATTTGTTTTATTTACATAAAACTAATCAAACCTTATGGCTACTGGAAACAAAAAAATATCTCACAAGTGAAACCATGGCCCATAGTTGGAAATTTGGGACCTTTAATGTTACGTCAACGTGCCGTATCGGATCTTATACAAGACATCTACAATGCTTATCCAAACGAAAGGTGAGTATTAGTCCATATTCTATTAATTTTTGGCATATTAAGAAGTTTCCTTCCAGATATTTCGGAATGTATCAGTTCATGTTACCGATGCTCGTCATTCGAGACCTGGATCTGCTAAAAAGGATAATGGTAAAAGATTTTGAAACATTTCCAGAACACAGATTGATTGTACCTGAAGATGTAGATCCATTATTTGGTAAAAGCATTTTTACAATGAAAGGTACTCATTACCTCTTACGTAAAGTTCTGTAAGTTTACTGAATGTACAATATTTCAGGTGGTGAGAGATGGCACGATATGAGAGCAACCCTAAGTCCTGCTTTTACAAGCAGCAAGATGAGGACTATGTTTGGGCTGATGAGGCAGTGTGCATCGCAATTCATTGCTCATTTCGAAAAAGAAAATGGTCAAGTAACCGTGGAAATGCGAGACGTTTTCTCGAAATATGCCAATGACGTAATCGCCACAGCTGCCTTTGGAGTTACCTGCGATTCTCTTGAGAATCCAGAAAATGAATTTTATTTAATGGGAAAGAATGTAACGACTGTTTCTTTGATGAAGGGACTGTCACTGTTTCTTTATACAATTAGTCCTACCATAATGCAGGTTTGTATGAGAACGTTGTCTTTATTGTTAGCTTAGAGAAGAGCTTACAAATTTACTATAAATTAACAAAATGATACCAAATACTCAGGTTGTAGGTTCGTAAGATATTTACAGTTCCAGCATCCGATTTTCAAAAATAAGCCTCTCACAATGCAAGACAAAGAACTATAGTTTTAACACCAAAGATCGACGTAACTAATATAACAGCATAATAGTATATTGCGTCATAAGGGAAGATATAGGCATATTTCATCCCGAAGATTTCTGCTGCACGAGCGAACGAAGTGAGCGAGGGCAGCAATAGCCGAGGGATGAAATATGCCGTTAGATTCCCGTAGGGCACAAGTTATTTTTCCGCATCCATGAGAAGTTCGTATTAAATAAAAATAGTTATAATATAATACGTACCTACGTTTTTGACATATAACCTCAAATTACACATGTCAAATTTTCGTATTAATAATAACTTCTATAATGAATTTATATAGAAAATAATCGTATTTGCTTGAGTTTTAAAAAATAATTACACTTATCAGACACTTAAATGAAGATTTTTGTATAATCAAATAATAATTTTGATGCTAAATTCTATCGGTAGATGTCACGTCGATAGCATGCACGGTAAAAACCCGCAAATTTTCATATCGTCCCGCTTTTTCATATTTACCCGCCACCCGCCATTGTTAACCTCAAATGAGATAAATAATCTGTCAATTACATACCATGGATACGGAAAAATATATAACAACTCTGATCGCAATTAAAATACAAGTCAAAAAGTCAAAAATTTAAACTGATTTGTGTGGAGTTTCGCGAATTAACTATTTAAAAGATGTTAAATATAGAGTCAATCAATTACTTGAATTTCCTTCTTCTTCCTTATTTCGTATAGGCATATTTACGTGTTCATCTTCGGTGCTATTCTCTCACGTGACCAAGTTATCACTCCGTCGTTTTCTTAGGTATCCCAAAGGTTTTTTGCCTAGCGGTGACTTGTCCCTATCTATTTTTACCATTTTATCTTCCACCATTTGCTAATATGCTTATTGCTTTATATTTTTGGGTCACTAATTCACATGTTATTGTCATTTACTTTGCACCACCCTTTAATACCCTCACCTTTTATCCTACCTCGTAATGCCTTATTTGTCTTAAAACTTTCATTTCGGCTGTTTGTAATATTCTTCGGGTCATGTTACTGTCTGATTTAGTTTCGGCAGTGTATATAGGTAGTATAGTGGATCTTACGGTAGTTTTATAAATTTTTGACTTGGTTTCCACTGTTAAAGCTTATTTCTTCAGATATAGTCTCTTAGGCAACCACCTACTTTATTTTCTTCGTTTACCTGCTGTTATACCATAACTTGTTCTTTGTTTTTATTCTCGAAAGCCAATTTACATCTAGTAGGTTCTTTCGGGCTTCCTAGGAGAAACAAACATATTGTATTTTAATGAATTCGAAGACTTCCACGGCTAGTGTCAGTATTAACAGAACGTCTTCCGGGTTGGGACCGTGTCACTGTTGAGATAAAAGAAGAGTTCTTCTGTTAATATTGTATTTTACCGCAGTGGTATAGAACTGATGCAACAGCCTCTGTAAATCTTCACTCTCTGCCATTTTTATTGCATCGTCGCGTAACATATGATCTTAAACTCTTTGGATGTACATAATTCTGTACCTCACTGTACACTCTGGCCTTCTTTATTATTTCATCTATCACCTACTGAGCAGAAAAGGACTCGGTGAACCTCTTGTCTGTTACCTGTTTCCTATGCTGTTGGTTTCGATGCTTCATCATCTAACCTTACCTTTTTTTATACCTTTATTAGCAATCAGAAATTATGCATTCTGTAAGCTAATTCGATGAAGTGTATAATGTAAAAGAGGATATTTATTGTACAAGAATATGGCAAGAAGAGGTACTTGCATCATCCAACGATTTTAGAAGATCCTGTGGCCAGAGTCTTCATAGTCATCTGGTTTCTATTGATGTAAGAGGTGCCTTAGTAACTGATTGGGATGAACTTCAAGTTTTTCATGTTGTCTGATGGCTCTTTCGTGAATGACTGTACTTACGTATGGAACGTTGAAGTCTGTATGTAGTGCGTGGTTGGTAACATACCAAGGTGCATCTACGATGGTGCGGATTTTAGATTGGCTTCGTTGGATGATGGGTAAGTTGACTTGCTGGTACAACTCCAAAGTTCAATTCCGTATGTCCATATGGGTTTGATGACGGTTTTGTAGATACGTATAATTTCTTGTCGATTGATGAATGTGATTTACGACCTATTAGCCAGTTGAATTCCTTTACCTTCAATTCGATTTATTTCTTTTTCTTTAATATTATGCTGTTTCTACATATTTAGAACTTCGTCTTCACTCGAAACTGAACTATAAAGTTTCTAGCTCAGTTTCAAGTGAAGATGAACTTCTAAATATTTAGGTACTTCTTGTTGTGGTATATCGACTTGATTAAGGTTGACGGTTGGGCAGTTACCTTTCCTGAGGGTAAAAGTTATTTTACTATTGAACTGGATTACTATTGGATCGTTATCGGTTGCGAATATTGATGCAGTGTCATCTGCAGAAGTGCCTATTGTTGTATTTCTAGAAGGTGGGATGTCGGATGTATATCACACAGAGGAAGTGGCCGAGAATACTGCGTTGATGTACTCCTGATTAAACGTAATATCGGAGGAAGGTTTCATCGTTGATTTTGGTCTCGTTTGATTTTCTAGAGTAGGCTTGGATGCCATACTTTGTCGAAGGCCTGGCTTACATTTAGAAATGCGGCCGTACAGTACTGATCTAACCTTACTATTACCTTGCTGTTTGTAAATATTTGTAATAGTTTTTATTAAATCCAAAGGCATGCCTCTATTATGTAATATTTGCACCTTGTCGTGTCTTTTTAGGCCTATATCAAACAGATATAAATTTTGGATGGTTATATTCTAATGATCTTTATTTTAATTACCTTATTATAAATACTGCATTTTATATCTACTCGAAAACCCTGTCGTTTTTCCAATTGGGTTCTTTCGTTTGATTAGTTTTCTTGTAATTATTCGTATTGTTCTTCTTCTTCTTATGCATGTGGCCATATAAAACGGATTGTACTCAATACCAACTCTGGATAATCTGAAGCAAAACATTTGAGATGAAACATGTAAGCTCGAATTTGTCAGCGCTCTAACTGCCGACAGTTGTGTGATGTTATTTTCAAAACTTGACAATGAAAAACATATTGAATTAAATTACCATTTGTTGTTTGCACATCGTTTTTATTCCCATTATATTAAAAGTTATTATAAAAACAAATGGAGTGATAAAATAAAGCTGTTGAATTATCCTGAAGAAACCGGATTCCAGAGTAAAGGCCAAGATCCTGTTCACAGCCATTTCTCTAACAGCTTATGGTTCTAGTAAACCTGCTTCAAACACCTTATAACTTAATGTCGTAAACGAGGAGCATTCACACGGAATATGTATCGCGGATGGCATCTCCTACATTATGGTTCATTAACAATTTCCGTGGTCTTTCTGGTGTCCATGGTTTGAATTCTTATTTTTATTATTAATTTTAACCTTATCTTCAGGATATTTATACCTCGGTTATTATTGGGGTGCTATTATTATAACCCTCCTTCCTCGATTCATCCAGGGTTCTATTGGGGCGCATGTTTTTCAATAACTGCAATTGTTTAATCAAAGCATCTCCTCCAAAGTTTTGAGCTGTTAATTTGTTATATTGTGGCGAAGTGGCTTGTTCCTTTATTTGTTAGAAGTTAATAGAAATAAGTTACTTTAATTTAGGTAGAGTCTTTGGCCAACTTCGTCACTAGATATTTTGCTTGATTTTTACGAGAGGTTTTTATTCAAAGTCGAATTCAACTAACATCGTGTATTTCATATCTGTGCTTTAGTTTTACAAAGTGATACAAATTATTCTAAGTCCCAATTTAATGTAAACTCTTAAACAGTTAAGAAATAAGTTCCAATCAAGTCTATAGAAAGAATTCAAATATTGTTTACAAACATCTTACAAGTCTTGATTTAAAGTTAAGTTCAAGCAAAACAGTCTTACATGAATATTACTGGAACCATCATCGTCTTAGAGGATGTCGATTTGTCGTAGATACTGCATCTTTGATGGTTGAATATAACCATATCTTTAGCGCATTTCAAGCTGAGTATTTATACCGTAAAATTGGCTCCCTCTTTTCGATTTTCTAAGACCCCTATCTATGCGCGTGCGAGGTATCGAATTTCATAGTACAATGCCCTCTAATGTACGTGCTTTTCTTACATTTTTAACAGATGTAACTTCGATACGTCACACGTGTCTTAGCAAGGAGAATGACCTTACAAAATGACGTCATCCTGCTCGCTCGTGCGCTTAGATTATAACATTTTTTACATTCGCCTTTGTTACAATATGAACCTCCTCTTTCGATTTTCGATTTTTAAGCTTTGAATGCTTTTTCTACATTGTTGCCTGTTATCGTCATTATCTGATTCCTTGTTAGCTTTCGTGTCCCTTTGAAACTCGTAGTGTTCTTCTTCTAATTCGTAATCATGTTTCCAATGTACCCTTTTCATAATTCTCGTCCGTTACAAGACAGCGGTATTTTCAGTTGTGTACTGTTTTTACGGTAGGTGGGGTGCTGCCTGGTCTATACCACCTTCTCCTTTATCGGAACTTGTAGCCGGCAGCGACTTCAGCCGAATTATCCATCCAACTACAAAATACAGGCGGGTTTCTTGAGTTTAATGTTCTAAGCTCGTTGTGTAACTTGCTGCATTAACAATTTGAAAAAGTCAAGACATTTTGGCAATTATGTCTTCCGTGTAAAACTTTCTTGACAATTCCTGTCAGAGTCAGTCTCTGAAGATATTTTGTTCATCGAATTACAGAAGGTGTCTGCAACAGAATTCCGGGAGATATCCTCTTCACCAAATTGTCAGAGGAAGTGATTTCTAAAAATTAAATATCTCTTTGTCCGTGATTAAATGGATGTTAAGTAGGGTCTATTGTTGTTGGCTGTATTATACCGATACCGATAAGGGTATACCAAGCTTAAATTTTGTTCTCTTCGGAATATCTAGCATTTTAAAGAAAACTAAGCGCTAAAATACAAATACGACAAAAGAAACACTTCAATATCTCCACAAGGAAAAATAATGTAAATAATAAAATTTTACTCGGTATTTTAATCGAAATAACTTGGCGAAAATAAGTTAATCAGTTAATCTGAATACTTGCAATGTAAATAAAAACAGCGATAACATTTTATGACTGTAGTGATAAAGCAACTCTTATTTCATTTGAGGTTTGTTTGTACGTGTTTGGTGTTTTTTAATCAAAAATAAAAGCAACTAAAAATAGAACCAGGCACATCTTGATAAATTGTTCAGATGGTTTAGATGTGTATAATATGAAGTTATGCAGCGCGATCGACAACATGTAAAGACATTTTACCGAAGTCACTGTAGAAACATTGATTCTTTGAGAACGATTTAATATGGATGCCATTTCCTCATGCCTGTATAGTGTATAGTCGCAGCCTTAAAGCTGCTTATACTAGGGAAGCGTGTTCTGCAGTGGTTTCCCTTTGTCTTCTGCCGGGTTTTTGAACGTGTATTAAGTGTACAGGGTGGCCCATTTTCGATGTTTTTAAATGGGAAGTACCCTTAATATCGGAGATAGGCAAAAACTGATGTCGGAGTCCAGGGCTCTTTTTTGATGCAGGTTCAGTTCCCGAAAACAAAATTTCGCTATGTTTTGTTATTTTTTAGTTATAGCCCAAAATTCAAAATTTGGCCATATCGAAAACTTCAAATAACTCTCTTGGTTTTGAAGATATCCAAAAACGGTAAAAACATTCTACAGGCACTTTTTCAAGTAGAATACGATAGTCAATTCAGATATCTTCTAATTTTCATGTTTTAAGAATTATGACATAAAGTTGGTATTTTTTAAATATAAGTCGTAGTTGGCCATAATACCATTAAATTGCATATTTTCTCTGCTTTCCGAAAATATATAGTTTATAGGGGTTAAATGCAGTAACAATACCTTTTTTGAACAAAATCAGATTATATTATGATGTTAGCAATTAGTAGGCCATGGTTCATGATAGCAAAACAAAAAGTACTAGAGTGGTTGCATGTGACGTCACTAGGTCTTCAGCTGAACTCTTGTAGGGTAAACAAAGGGTAGATTTGTATGCATCGGTATACTAATTTTACCAAAAAGGAAATATTACATATTACAATATCAAACCGAATAAAGATGTGTTTAACCAGATGAGGGATGGTTTAACCCACATAATTTTGAAATTTTCAGTTACTTAAAATTTTTCCCACGGTCAGTTGATACGAACGTAATTGAAAATTTTATCGTGAATTAAAAAGAGTATAAGGAACGTGATATTTCCCAGAGAAAGCAGTTAGAGAAAAGCTCTGAAAAACAAGAAACTAAAAATTTTGCCAGGTTATACGTAGAAACTTGTAAAATCTCCATATGTCAAGATAATTAAAAGCTGTTAAAGATAACGTGAGATTTTCTACAAAATATTAAAGTAATTATTTAGTTTTGTTAACTTACACAACTGTCGTTCATTTTCAATCGGGCGCGTTATTGTGTGCCTGGTGACATCACATGCACCCGCTCTATTAGCCTTTGTTTATTGCTATCATGAACCATGGCCCACTAATTGCTAACAACATCAAATAATCCGATTTTGTTCAAAAAAGGCATTGTTACTACATTTAAACCCTATAAACTATATATTTTCGGAAAGCAGAAAAAATATGCAATTTAATGGTATCATGGCCAACTACGACTTATATTTAAAAAATGCCAACTTTATGTCATAACTCTTAAAACATGAAAATTAGAAGATATCTGGATTGACTATCGCATTCTACTTGAAAAAGTGCCTGTAGAATGTTTTTACCGTTTTTGGATATCTTCAAAACCAAGACAGTTATTTGAAGTTTTCGATATGGCCAAATTATAAATTTTGGGCTATAACTAAAAAATAACAAAAGATAGCGGAATTTTGTTTTCGGGACTTGAACTTGCGTCAAAAAAGGGCCCTGGACTCCGACATCAGTTTTTGACTATCCCCGATGTTAAGGGTACTTCCCATTTAAAAACATCGAAAATGGGCCACCCTGTATAGATGTGTGTCTTGTTGCAATCTAAAGACGACTACTCCACAAAAAAACCGTTAATTCCAACCAAACGATTAAATAGTTTCACTCGCTCAACTACCGACCTCGAACGGTGGGGAATTATCTGTAAAAATCTTTCTCACTGCGTGAGATTCGAACTCAAGACTCAGGAGCCTAACGCTCTTACCACTGCGCCAACGAGCTTCTCTTCTCATGTCTAATAGATTCAAATCGTAATATGGCAGCAATGCTTTTAGAAAATCTCGATTGAACTTAATTTGAACTGCTTATCGGAACATAGCCACACGTACTTTTATTATTTTTTTATTAACTCAGGTTATCTCAATAATCAGAACATCTATAATAATAATAGGTTACACTATACTTAAGTTTTAAAATGCCTTAGCAGGAGCAAAAAATATAAATATATTCTCTTTGGCAGGAGTAAGCAATGTCTAAAGCATGTAATTTAAAATGTCGAAAGTAAGAAGGATGGAAAGCTGAGTTTCTTTACCTACAGATACATACATGTCTGAGCAGTCGTGACAAAGCGCTCTTTCAAAAATAGCCAAACTTTTCTTTCTGAATCAAGCCTTCTTTTAACCTTTATTGCATAATTATTTAATACCATTGATCAATAGTGCAATCTTACAACTTCTATTTATTTTAGATGTTAAAAGTCAAAGTAGCCTCTGACAAAGTAAGTACATATTTCATGAAAGTTATAAAAGAAACCCTCGAAATCCGGAGAGAAAAGGGAATTATTCGTCCAGATATGATTCACTTACTAATGGAGGCGCAAAAAGGTCGTCTTAAACATGACGATCAAAACGACGTAATCGATACGGGGTTTGCTGTTGTTGAAGAATCAGAAATAGGAAAAGCTCATAGGCACCAAAAGGCGCCTATAACAGATGAAGATATAGCAGCTCAGGCTTTTGTATTCTTTTTAGCAGGTTTTGACAGCTCTTCAACTGCAATGTCTTTTACTGCGCACGAATTAGCTGTTAATCCTGAAATACAAGAAAAACTTCGAAAGGAAGTCGATGGAGTCCTGAAAAATGGCGGTGGAATTCCGGTTACTTATGAAGCATTATTGGGCATGAAGTATATGGATTTAGTAATTACCGGTAAAACTTCGTATATTGTTCGGTACGAGTGTGTAATTTACGGAATTTACAGAAAGCCTTCGTAAGTGGCCACCGATTTTGTTCACTGATAGGAAATCCGTAAAACCTTTTACAATTGAACCTGAAGTTCCTGGAGAAAAACGTGTCGAGTTAGAAGCTGGAACAGTTTGTTGGATACCAATTTATCCAATTCATAGGGATCCCAATTATTATCCCAATCCGGATAAATTTGATCCAGAACGATTTAATGACGAAAATAAGCACCTCATAAAGCCATTCAGTTACTTGCCCTTTGGAGCGGGGCCAAAGAATTGCATTGGTAAGAATTTCACTTGATTTAAGTTTGCTAACACGTCCAAATTTTATCCAAGTTTCAATTTTCATATTTCAATTTCGAAAAGAAAATGAATTATCGATTGTTTGAATTTAGAAATAGATTTTAAAACATAAATACAATCACAGATTCAGTTCAAGGTTAAACTCGGATTTCTACTAATTTTAATAATACTCTCAATATGATCGGTGTATACAAGTGATTCAGAGATACATTGATAAAACACATAACAGATTCTCCTTGCGTATGGGGAATGAAATCCGAACAAAGTTTCAAAGCAAACAAAAGCAATCGAATTATTGGAAAAAATGTTTACATTTATTTTGTTAAAAAACATTGGTGTTTAGACATTATCTACAAAAAATATCCGCGCCCATTCTACTGACCTTCTAATATTAGTGGGTACATTTGCTGTTGCAATCCAGATGTATCAATGGTTTTCAGTGTACTTTTAATTTTTACAATCAATTCATTAACATCTTTCGGACGAAAACCGTTCTGGTAGGCCCTTCTTTTTAAGTTGGCCCAAAAATTATTCTTAGCTGTGGAACATTAGGCCGGTTGTTATTTTTGGATTTTTCGTTTCTCCAGTTCTTCTAATGTAGCTTGGGCATAGTGGGCGAATGCAAGATCTGGCCAAAAAAGGATCTCATCATTCTTATGATGTTTTTAAATTAATTTCTGAAGTACATGAATACATTTTTTAGTATAAATGTCCTTGTTTACAGCTAAACCTCTTTTAAAGAAAACAGGTTTGCTCACGCCATTTTCACTTACGGCCAACCGCACTAAAACTTTTGTTGGAAACTTTTTTTTTCTAATAAACTTGACTTTATCAGATGCTACGTGATCTACAGACTCATAGTAAAAATCCTGCTGTCATTCATTTCCTTCGACTGAGAAATACAATTCATCGTCCATTATACACTAACTTGTAAGTTGATCCGACAGGAAAAAAAAATTCTGGATAACATTCTCAGTCTTGTTTTTATGGTGGAAAGTTGTGCAGCGGTAATAAATGGGCAGGGACGGATTGGGACGCCGGGAAAACGGGATTTTCCCGAGAGGCCGGTAGAACTTGAGGCCGCTTGGCCGGTCATTAAAACAATTGTAGCCACAGTAAGTTGGTACCAAAGAATATAAGTACATAGAAACAAACGAATCGGCCCACTCGACATTGACGAATGTGTCAATTGCGCATCCGATAGTAATAAAGAAGTCGAATTTATGACCGTCCACCGTCCCGAAATATGAGATTGAATGAAACACTGAGGCCGCCAAGTTTTGATATTTACTTCCGACAATGTGTTAATATATCGTATCCCTTACTATGAAACAAAAAATGCAGATATTGAATTGTTTATGGTTTGAATTGAAGATCCTTCCTTCAAATCAGTCTCACATTCTCTCTGTTCATGTTGTGTTTGTTGAGTTTTGGTTACAGTCACGGTGAACTATAGTCTCGCTGTTTTTTAATGAGATTTTTCGGAGATATTTTTATTTTCATCCTGAGTGTTTCATTGTGTATTGTGTCATATATGATAATGTTATAAACAGTTTAAAACAGCGATTTAAAGATCAACGCAAATATGTCATGTTTAGATCGGAATCATTTTTATGAAAACGCAAATTTACCAGAAACTTGTTTTCATCATTTAGTTTCACATTTAGAGCGACTTAATGGTAATTTATTAGATGAATGCATCTAACTCTGGCACTGACGAAAATGACGAGGATCTTAACGACAAGACGGATTGCAATAATTGTAAAAATTGCATCGTATGTTGCTTTTACGTCTTAAGAAAATTTAATGTGCACGGTATGGCATGTAAAAACTTATTTTTAACATATCAATATCTGTTAACTCTATCTTGTTCTGAAGTTTCTTGCGAACGAACTAATTCAAAATTGAAAATTGTATTCAATTGTTTGAGAAATAGACTTTCTCAAGATAATTTGGAAAAATGTTTGCTAATGGCCGTAGAAAAAGATATCCTTTTTAAAATTAAAGAATCTCAAATAATAGATTCAATAGCGAGAAAAAGTAAATTGTTACAAAAGATGTTATTATATTAGATAATTAAATATGGATACGTATTGTATAATATGTACATACATATTGAAATCTTACTTAAACTTTTCCCAAAATTTTACTAATGCAACCTACTAAAATTTTGCTACCAGAAGCAAAAAAAATCTGACGATTCCAGAAATGTAAAAAAAAATCATAAGTTGCCATTTAAAAAAGTAAAGTTGCAAGCACCTGTACTTAGACGTGTTGACATAAGACAAATTCAAGGCCACAGATATATCGAGTACCTACTTTACCATCTAACAACTTTTGTTAAAAATATTTTTTCTAAAAGTCGACAATAAAAGAGATAGTGATATTGCGTTACTTTTTCCTCGCCCTGTAGGTATATTGCTGGCAGACAATATTGTTTGTTGTTTAATGAAAGTGCAAATCTTATTATGCTTCGTGCTTTTTATTTTTTGTAATAAAAGGCCGGTTGGTCCGTAAATTTCCCGGGCCGCTCAAATGAGCCAGTCCGTCACTGTAAATGGGGCTATCTTTTTGGCTTTGCGTGTTATACCCATACATTCCAAATATTTCTTAACGGTTTTGTGATCCACTTTATACCTTCTTCCTAATTCCCTGTACGATTTTGTACTTCATCCTGCTGTTTCTGCTTTTAGTTTCGTCCGTACTTTGATGTCCTGAAGTAAACATTTTTTTCCGGTATCTGGTTTTCTTTCTGCACTCTCCCCATTCTCGTATAACTTAAGTACCCGATATACACTAATTTCCTTAATTCCCATTTTTTGAAAATGATGAAACACCTCATTTTTCTTTGTGTGGGGATTTTTTTCACAGAATAGAAATATCAATTTTCGGCGTTCGACTTCTGTCAACGGCATTTTTGTAACTAATTATGACATAAAGGAAACGTCACTTAGCGCAATAAACGAATATAGATACAATGTGATTTTTTAAAAACTCGGTTGCAGCAGGCCGTATTTTGTCTTAATAACCTTAGAACTGTCTGTATTAAGTCAGAATACGGCCTGCTGCAATTGAGTTCTTAAAAAATCACATTGTAAGTCTTTCCACTGATATAGGCATGTACTTTTTAATAACGCATTTAAGATATAAGGACACGTGAATTTCTGTTCGGATTTCATTCCCCATACGTTGAAATGACGCAAAAATTCCAATAAACGTATGTTGTAAATCTCTCGGATAAAAGGATATAACATCTTGAAGATGGTATTGAGTGACCTTTTATTGAATAATTTGACTTAAAAATAGAGGCCAATGGTCGTCTTCTGTGGATAGGTAGATCGTAAAAAATTACTTAACCTAAGAATGCTGAATCGCGTCAGACAAGAATATTGGCACAATTACACCTGAAATGAGTATTTTACCATCAACAGGCTAGCCCAGCAGCTGTGCCCATTTGAGGTGGAAGAGCAAGCTCCTGAAAACGTTGATCCTTGTGCTGACTTCTGATTGCATTGCTCACAAACTTGACTTTCGCTCTATAATATTGTTCATAGAATATTTTAGTAAATGTGGTGGTTTTAAGTACGCTCATTCTATATACATCAGTGTCCATAAGGTTCTATTCGCACTGAACATTTTGACAGCTCTCATCCGGATCACCTAACTGGTCCATATATAATACCGTCTTGGTTATATGGAGTTATTTCTTATCAATGCTTTACCTAAACTAGAAAATGTTTTACTGGCCAACATCAATTTATGTAATTACTACAGGATGGGGCATCATCTCTTTTCCCTAATATCAAGGTACTTATAAATTCCCAAGTTGATGATTCGAAAGAAATGGTTTCAAATCATAATCCCATTGGCCTCTTTTTCTGAACAATGATGAATACTGAACACCTGTGCCGTCAGAGTACCAAAACTCCATTCTACGCTTCTTGCATCTATAGGTTTTCTGGGATTAAGGAATCTTCTTGTTTCAACATACATATAAATGGTGTTCCTTAAGTAGAGGTCAAAAATCCAGGGGCGTATTGTGAGGCCAAAAATAAGGTTTTTTTGTTATATAAACATGAGGTCTTAGGGCAGCCATTGTCGAGCTACAGAGTGTCAAAAATTTAAAAAAATTACGGTTTTTTATTTTTAATTTTTATACCGCTTGAGGAAATTTGACCAAATCCGGTGTATCTACATATTTAGTATGCCGATGGGTTTAAATCAAAAAATTACCAGCTTTAGAAACTCACCAGTGGCGGAGGTGTGGGTAGCATAATTGTATTATTAATTAATAATGCTGTTATTTTTATTAAGTAATGTAATGAGTAACAAACACCTCAAATAAATCAATTTTGTCGCTAAGCGGTTAGGAATACGGAAAAAAGTAAAGAGACAAAACTGAAGCTAACAAAATAGCGCATTAGATGACTATTTTATTTGCAAAATTATACAGGTTGGTATGTTTTTTCTTGATAACCTATGACCAATGACACCCACACCTCCGCCACTGGTGAGTTTCTAAAGCTGGTAATTTTTTGATTTATACCCATCGACATACTAAATATGTACACCGGATTTGGTTAAAGTTCCACAAGCGGTATAAAAATTAAAAATAAAAAACCGTTATCTTTTTTAATTTTTGACACTCTGTAGCTCGACAACGGCTGCCCTAAGGCCCCATGTTTATATAACAAAAAAACCTTATTTTTGGCCTCACAATACGCCCCTGGATTTTTGACCTCTACTTAAGAAACGCCCTGTATACATCATCAAGCGTGAAGGCCCCTGGCTTCTTCGCCCTTTTAGGTTTGTGATCTCTAGACTTCTCACTATCTTCTTCAATATCTTCCTGTACTGGGCTTTTTGCATCCATCTCTCCACACCTACCTCCCTCAGATTCCATTCTGCCGCATCCAGCCAATTCTTCTTTGGTCTTATTTCTCTTCCCCCTCTTAGCTAGTAGCACTTTTTTTAAGTCTATTCGGTTGCATCCTTTCTAAATGTCCCAATCACCTGACCCTTTGGGCCCTAATTCTTTGGGTGATTGTTGGTTTTCCCTAAATTTCTATAATTTCTTTGTTTGTTCGCCGTCTCCAGTTCCCTTCGTCATCCTTGATTCCTCCGTAAATACCCCTAGTTCAATACCCAAAGCTCGAAGCTATACAGGACCGCGGGACATATAACCGTTCTATACAGTCGTACCTTGGCTGCCAATGAGACATGTTTAGATTTTAACAGTTCTGTCAATGCTCGGGCGGCTTTACTTCTTTTTCCTATCCTCTTATCTATTTCCAATTTTTCTTCGCTATTGCAGGTGGTTGTCACTCCTTCTTCTTCTAGCAGTGGCGTGCCCTTTACAGGGCGTTGCCGATCTTCTTTCCATATGTCTGTGGTGTGCTTGTCAAGTAGCCTACAGACATAGGGGACCTACAGCTTAGCGTGGGCTCCGAACCACGGAAGGGCTTGCACTTCTACTCCAGAGAGGACTTACTAGGCAGAAATACCTCGGTGGTTTGTCATTGCCTTCCGAGGGAAGTGGTTGGGTGTTTTAGGTGTATATGTGGCCCTAGGACTCGAACCCGGGTCATCTCAGTGGTCAGCCGCACGCTGAACCAACCAAGCCACGACCGCGATTGCCACTCCGAGATACACAAATTTACTTTACTTCTTCGAAACCGTAAGTCTTTTCTGCTTACCATTTTCATATATTTATTTTGTTTTGTCAATATTCACCTTCAACCCATACTCTCTTGCCCTGCTTTCTAAAGTAATGAATGCTCTTTTTAATTCATCCACTGATCTGCTAATTAGCGCAACATTGTCCGCAAAAGCAATACACTGGTGCTTATTTTGGTAAATCATCCCTGCAGTTTTAATTTCACTCTCTCTCATTATGGCCTCAGGAACTAAACTGAAGGATGTAGTTGAAAGTGTCTCAGTCCTAACTCCACACCGAACTCTCTCGAGAGGGTTCCTTGTACAACTACTCTACTTTTCTTCGTGTTCTTCAGCGTTATACCAACCAGTCGAGTTATTCTTCCAGGTTACTTTATTCTACGCTTCTTCAATCTGTAGGTTTTTGTGGCATTAAGAAATCTTCTTGTTTTAACATACATACATTTGAAAATATCGATTCTTCAGTTACCTCTCATGGCATCGAGGAGGGGTAAACATTTGGGAATGATCATGCCAATGGTTTATCCGTCACGATGTCATCTTTAAGGGCCCTGATAAGGGCGTTCGGATTGAGCTGCAAAAAATAATAAAATTTTAGAGCACATTCTCGAATAAACTACATACCGTTTGATTGTTTAGCCCCTGGATCTGCGAGTTTGACCGAACGGGGGCATTATCAACCAACTTTGTTGTAGATAACATGTAGCTTCTCCATATGGCTTCGCGCAGTGTTAATCAGCTTCGGTTGGCTACAACGATGCGACGACTGCCTTAGCTCATTTGAGACAGTACATGACAGAAGATCACGTGTAAGGAGGACCATTGGGCACCGCTGTAATCTTCTCGTGAATAGTACGAGCGAATTCTTCTTCGCATGGGTTTCAATCCTACAGGTTCGGAACCATTTTCCGAGAACCTGTATAACTATCTGAAGTCGCTTAACCTCGATCTGTGGTAGCAAAGGGTTGTTGAAGACAATGGTATAGTCGCACTAAAGGATCATCATCGCTGTTTGTAACCTGGGGAAGTATCGCTCCCATATAAATGTTGATCATTGTTTTTTCTTTTTGATCTAATTTCCTCCAGCTTGCTGTGAAACGATCTCCCTTTCAGATACTATCAGATCCAGCCTCAGAGTGTACCTGGCCTTTACTAACTTCTGTAGTACTCTTTGGTGCTTTGAAACTTCGAGGAAGACGGTCTCTTATTGCAAACCGCCAGTAGGTGTTCGGCCACCCAGAAAACCTGGTGAACGATGCGGCTAGGGAGCCAAACCGCTCGATTTGAAGCATACCATCTTCCTCCATCAGCTTCTACAACTTAAGTAAGACTATTAGCTTCGACAAGGTTATCTATCAACGATAAGAAGTTTATCGGATGTTAGTTTCGCGGAAATGTGTTGTTTTGGGCGTACTTTGGAGGACGATTCCACCGGTTGCAAAAGTAACGAAACATGAACATCGCCTAAAGATCACGATTCTGTTGTTGACTGCTTTCGGGTCAGGAGCTTCTTTAAATTACGCGGGCCGCAATCAGCTTTCGTAGAAGGCGGTTTTAACATGCGGTCACATACGTGTCTGATCAAAAAGTAATGAGAATGCATGCAGAGCGCACGATCTGGCAACACTACAAGCATCATGCCCTGCTTCTACTCGCAGTATGAATTTGACCTTGCTATCGTCAATGCGCCATTGTTACGACGCGTTCTCGTGAACTGTGTTTTTGTAGTGTATCATAGAACTGAACCAGTAGAAGTTAGAGCAACGTTATGCGATCAGGTTTTGTGCCAAACATGGTGAAAGCGCAACGGAAACATTTCAAAAGCTGACGCAAGCGTACAGGGAGCAAGCTTTATCAAAGGCTCGAATTTTCAAATGGCACAAGGCCTTTTTAGAGGGTCGTGAAAACGTTGAAGATGAACCCAGATCAGGAAGACCCTCCACTTCAAAAACCGACGCAAATTTGGAAAAAGTGCGCGCTCTCGTGACCACTGACCGACGGATGACTGTTCGAATGAATGTGAACAATGCTACAGTCCATGACATATTGACCCAGGATTTGGGCATGCGGAAGTTATGTGCGAAGATGGTTCCCAAAAACATGACAACCGAGCAAAAAGAACATCGGAAAACTGTGTGTTTGGATCTTCTGGAGCGCATTCAAACTGACAATGATTTTTTCAAAAGCGTAATCACAGGTGACGAAACCTGGGTTTTGCAATATGACCCTCAGACCAAATCCAAAGTCAGGAGTGGCACACCTCCACCTCACCATGTCCGAAGAAAGCAAGGATGAGCAAATCAAAGATCAAAACAATGCTGATTTGCTTTTTTGACAGTCAGAGGAGTGTGCCTCCGGAGCAAACTGTGAATCAGCAGTACTACTGTGAATGTCTCGAGAGACTGAGGAAAAGAATCATTCGCGTAAGACCAAGCATTGCTGCAAGTTGGATGCTGCATCACGACAATGCGCCTTGTCACACAGCACTCTCTGTCACGCAATTTTTGGCGCAAAAAGGCATTTCTGTGGTACATCAGCCCCCTAGCCCCCTGATCTGTCCCCGTGTGACTTCTTCCTCTTTCCTCAGTTGAAAAAACACCTCAAGGGATGTCATTCTGAATCTGTGGACATCATTCAGAAAACCGTGACGGACCGACTGAAAGTGATAGCACTGAAGGACTTCCAGCAGGAGTGGGAGAAACGTCTCCGGCGCGGCGCTGTGTGGCTTCCCAAGGGAACTACTTGAGGGTCATAATGTTGAATTGTAAATAAGTGGTAAATACAGAATTTTATTGAAACAGTCTCATTACTTTTTAAACAGACTACGTATGTATTTATATTATACAGCGTCAACGTAGCTATAAATAAATGTGGACATATTGACTGTCCTTACTCCATTCAATTGTCATCGTGGATGAGTTTTTGTAGAAGCTTTAAAGAGCTTTGGCTAATTACTACAGCGAATTGCACTTGGTACTTAGCAAAAGTCGAATGTGTCAGACGCCAGTAGAATCGGAGAAAGAATTAATTTCTAAAATTTTAGCCGCTGATAAAATGCAGGTATATTCGCAAGTCCATTCAAATTAGTATTGTAAGATTAACGAAGACCATTCTGGATAGTATTTTAAGTTCTGTTTTAAATTTCCTTTGTAAGCAGTTATTATAAACGGGAATGGGGCCCTAACTTCAAGATGCTGTACTCTATAACGAATCAATTTATAAGAAGTGTTTATTAGCATTTTTGCTTTACTGCTGTGATATCTTGTCTAAATGTTTTTGAATCACCCTCTACACGTTCAGTACCGAAATGAGCATAGAAATGACTGTTATTGGTACTGAAACTACATATCTTAAAGTATTTTACGTTTTTTTTATTTATAAAATGCATGGCAAACTTGTAATTGTTACTTAATTATTGAAAATCTGAAGATTGTCTCTAAATTATGGAAATTTAAGTTAAACTCATGTTTAAGAAAGTATATTAATTGCAGTTGCTCTTTCTGTCTTTTTCACATATTTTACTAGTCATCTCTCCTGTAGAATAAAATGAAACAATAAGTAGGCCTTTTATTTTATTTTCAAGCTGCTTTCTTTCAGGGTCTCGATTCGCGTTGCTTGAGGTAAAACTGATTCTGTTTTATATCTTAAGCAAATTTGAAATAGTACCAGTTGAGAAGACCCAAATTCCGTTGAAGATAAGTAAGAATGGATTCTTTCTTTCTGCAGAAAAAGGAATTTGGTTGGGGTTCAAACCAAGAAACAACTGAATTTTTTAACTACCTACTTATAATATTTAATTAAAATAAACGTTATTAATATTAATATTAATTTTGTAAACAGCAATAGTAAACTTTAAATTGCAGATTAATACCTTAATCAAACTTTTTTATTAACATTTTTATTTTGAAGTTTCACGTTTAATGTAAATAAAATATGTATTCGATCAAAACCTTACACATCTATCAAATTCTGCAGTTAACGTTCTACGAAAAATAATTTTACTAAAGCGATAATACCGCAACGGCCACATTTACCTTCATGTATTTGTTGCAACGTGTTGTATTGTATTGTTCGTAAGAATGTCTCGAAATATTTCAATATATGCAGCATGTGCCCTATCAATTCCTGTATTTTTTACTATTTGTGTATATTGGAGATGTGTACGACCAAAAAGCTATTGGAAAAGAAAAGGAGTACCTCACCAAAAACCGAAATGTGTTTACGGTAGCTTATATCCATTTGTAAAAGGTAGGACATCATTTGCTGAATTAATCGAAGGAATCTACAAAAGTTTTCCTGGAAGAAGGTAAGCGAACCTTTTAAAACCTTCAGTTCCTTCAAAGTTTGTTTGTGCGAATTATTTCTGCTGCTTTGAAGGCATAATTTAGTATAGAATTTTTGAATGAACGTTATTTTCTAATAACCTTATTTGCTTTTTAACACAATATGGAATATTCATAAGTTAATTAGAAGGGAAATAATAAGTGTTTATTAATAAAATAAAATAAAACTGTCGAAATAAAATGTTGAACGAGACAGAATAAGGTGCAATTGTTTTAACTATTTTTTGTAGATTCGTGGGGTTCTACCAATTTAACCTACCAGTTTTATTAATACGTCAACCCCAATTAATAAAACAAATAATGGTAAAAGATGTTGCTAGTTTCCCAGGGCACAGGGTTTTCATATCTAAAAGTTTAGATCCCTTATGGTCTAACAACCTTTTCGTCATGATGGGTAAGTCAATTGTAGCAAATTAAATCGAAACAACTAAATAAATTTAAATATAGGAGGACCAGAATGGCAGAGACTAAGACAAGCTTTGTCCCCACAGTTTAACACCGATAGGTTAATAAAATACCTCCCTTACATAAAAGAATGTACTGAGAAACTATTGGAGCATTTGGATCAGTCAGAAAGTTTGGAATGTGTGGATGCAAAAGATTTATTTGGAAGAATTACCAACGATATGATAGCGAGCATCGTTTTTGGCAAAACGCTGAATTCTTTGGTTGATCGTAATAATAAGTTTTATTTAATGGGCCGTGAAGCTGCCGATATCAATGAAAGCAAAAGTCTTCAATTTCTTATTGCGTCTCTTTCTCCTATTTTGGCATGGGTAAGCTTTTCTTATTTTATGACAAGTTTACCATTTTAATTAATTATTAGAATATAAAATTAAATTGTAATTTATATAAAAGAATATTGTGCTTACAGGAGGCTTAAGCACTGCAGATAGTTATCACCAATGCAATTTTTCTTTCTTTTTCTGTCTTTATCCTCTATTTTGTCGTGGTTATTCTTCCTTTGTCTCTTTTAATTCATCTTCTTTCACTTTCTTCTTCGCCTTTCTTCTTTTTCGATTTCTCCCTTTATTGTATGGGTTGCCTTCATCTTGTTATTTCCTTATTTCAGCTTTGTATTATAGTTTTATCAGATAATCTACCACAGAATCTAGAACTACCCCCTAACCATTACTATTTATTTCTTCCCCGTACTCTTCTCAAACTGATTTCACCCTTTCACCCCTAGTTAGAAGATGTTTTAGCATTTGCATTGCGTTGGCCTTGCGTTTGCTAATGTTTTTATCATTTTTGTATTTTTCTTTTTCTTATCTATTAAGGATCCTGTTAATTTGTCAGATAAGTACATCTGTTTTAATTTAGCAAATATTAAACTTGTAATTACACTTTTTAACAACACATTGTAACAATTGTTTGTGAATTGTCATTTAATTCATTTATTTTCAACATATTTTTTATAACTACTATTAGTTATAATTATTTAGCCCTATGTTTCCTTTATGTTAAAGGGTAATTTCCCTCTTATTACTATGTTAGTTTTGATTCTTCTTCTTGAAGTACCATGACCGTTAGCGGTCGTTGGTTATCATGCTGGCTACCATATTCACTATCATGGTCTTATTAACAGCTGCACGGAACAACTGGGTTGTGGTTTTTCCAAACCATTGCCGTAGGTTCTTTAACCAGGATGTTCTTCTCCTGCCCGGGGCACGCTTGCTAGGGATCCTTGTATTATTAAGTGTAGCATGTCATATTTTTCGGGGTGTCTCATTATGTGGCCAAAATATTCTAGCTTGCGTCGCTTTACAGTTTTTACAATTTCTAGGTCTTTACTAATTCTGACCAGAACATCGTTATTTGTAACCCTGTCTCTCCAGCTAATCTTCAGCACTCTCCTGTACACCCACATCTCGAAAGCTTCTAGTCGTTTAAGCAAAGTTTTTGTGAGTGTCCATGCCTCCACACCATACAGTAGGACTGGAAATACATAACAACGTACCATTCTTATTCGCAGACTCGAGTTTAGATCATGGCTACTTAAAACGCTTTTTATTCTTATAAAGGCTGCTCGTGCTTGTTCTAATCGGCTTTTGATTTCACTCGATGGGTCCCAATTTTCATTAATATTACTGCCTAGATATGTAAGTTTATTTACTCTCTCCAGAGCTTTGTTGTTACTTACGATGCCATTGTCCTGCACATCATTCTGCTTAATGATAATCATGTACTTGGTTTTATTGATACTCAATTTCAATCCATATACAGGGTTATTCAAATTCGAGGCTCACCATTGGGATCTCGGAAACCGTAAGAGTTATAAAGACAGTTAAATTGGGGCAAAGTTGCGCTATACAATGCTGTTTAATATTTAAAAAAGAAATTTGACCTACCTATCTTAGTTTTTTTATTAAGACCAAAAAACAGAAAAATGTCAATTTGGTTTTTTGAGCATAATTTGGTTGTTATTAAAAATTTTTCAAATCTGTTAAAACTTTCTTGAAGCAACTTTTTAGCCGTAATACTGTAGTGGTATCAAAAATTTTCTACGACGTTTCGGTTTTCCGGAATCATCATCAGGTTTGTTTTTTCTTATGGGCGCCATGTTGGATTTTTATAGCATCTGATAGAGTTTTTGATGGTGATTTCAACGATGTATGACATGATGGCGTTTCACTGCCGAAAACTGTTGTTATTTACAAAAATAGTCAATTTCAATAGATTGCCATGGAAAAACAAACAGAAACAACACAAAAACAAAATTCGACGTTCACCATTGGGATTTCGAAAACAGTAAGATATACGAAGACGGTTAAATTGAGGCAAAGTTGCGCTATAAAATGCTGATTAATAATAAAAAATAAAATTGACCTTTCTAATTTAGTTTTTTTTTCACTATCGTCAAAAATACAGAAAAACGCTATTTAGTTATTTAGTTTATTTATTACAGGAGAAGTTCAAACTGAAGGCCGTTTTTGTGTTGTTTCTGTTTGTTTTTCCATGGCAATCTATTGAAATTTACTATTTCTGTAAATGACAGTAGTTTTTGGAAGTGAATCGCCATCATGTCATACATCGTTGAAATCACCATTAAAAACTCTATGAGATGCTAGAAAAATCCAACATGGCGCCCATAAGAAAAAATGAACCTGATGATGATTCCGGAAAACCGAAACGTTGTAGAAAATTTTCGATGCCACTACAGTGTTACGGCCAAAAAGTTGCTTAAAGAATGTTTTAACAGATTTGAAAACTTTTTAATAACAACCAAATTATGCTCAAAAAACAAAATTGTCATTTTTCTGTTTTTTGCTCTTAATAAAAAAACTAAGATAGATAGGTCAAATTTCTTTTTTAAATATTAATCAGCATTGTATAGCACAACTTTGCTCCAATTTAACCGTCTTTGTAACTCTTGCGGTTTCCGAGATCCCAATGGTGAGCCTCGAATTTGAATAACCCTGTAGTTCACATGCATTGGTTATTCGGCCCATCAAAATCTGAAGATCTTCGTTGGAATTGGCTATGACTAGGGTGTCATCAGCATAACGTATGTTGTTTACAGCCATACCATTAATGATGATTCCTTCCGTTGCATCTGTGAGCGCTTCGTTGAATATCTCTTCCGAATATAAATTGAACAACTGTGGAGACAAAATGCAGCCTTGTCTTACTCCTTTCATAAGACTTACTTCTTCTGACATTTGTTGTTCCCATTTGACCCTTGCTGTTTGGTGCCAGTATAAGTTGGCAATTATTCGTCTATCTTTGTCATCAATTCCAGCTGCTTTTAAAACCTGCATCATTTTATTGTGGAGTACTTTGTCGAAGGCTTTTTCGAAGTCAATCGAGCATAGATATACATTGTAATTAACGTCACGGCACCTCTGAATCAGTACTTGAACTCCGAACAGATCATCTCTTGTACCCAGGCCATTGCGAAATCCAAACTGAGTGTTGCTAATTTTATCGTCAAGTTTCTTATATATTCTAGTTACCATGTATTATTCTTAGAAATATCTTCAAAACATTACTCATCAAGTTTATTGTTCTGTAGTCACTACATCTCTTCGCTCTAGTCTTTTTTGGAATGGCAATAAATCTTGATTTCAACCACTCAGTTGCAATCACTCCAGTTTCGTAGACAGTATTAAAGAGATTTGTCAAGGCTTCCATGCCGTTTTCTCCCAGTAGTTTCATTATTTCGTTGCTCACTTCGTCCGGGCCATTCGCTTTCCCATTTCTTTTAGTCGAGTTGCTCGTGCTACTTCTTCTTTTGTAATCTCTGGGCCTGATGTAACATCTGTCGATTCATACGTAGGCCTATTATCCTCAAACTATATTTTTTCCAAGTTTGATGTCTATGATTATTTTTCCATTTTCGTCTTCTAGATTTCTTAGCGTGTGTCGTCTTCCGGTGTTAGTAACTTCCTTCAGCTTCTTGTGTAGATGAAATAGATCGTGTTTTTCTCATGGTTTTCTATCCCTGGGCATTCTTGAGCGTGCCATTCAGCTTTTGCCTGTCTTATTTCCCTTCTTATTTCGATATGGATTCTTTTGTATTTGTCTTCGTTTTTGTTCTTAAATTTTCTTCTTTTGTCCATTAGACTTAAGATATCGTCCGCCATCCATCCATGTTTTTTCTGTTTTCTTGTTTCTTCTAGTTTTGTCTTCTGAACTCCTCTTAGAATGTTTTTGAAATTGTTCCATTTGTCTTCAACGCTTGTTTGATCATCTGTTGTTGCTACTATCTTCTCTTCTAGTAACTGCGTTATCTCCTGTCGAATGGCTTCATTATGTGGTTTACTTCTATCTATTATTATTCCTTTGTTCTCATGTTTGACAATCTTTTTGAGCCGTATCCTTATCTTACCTACTAGAAGACTATGATCCGTAGGTACATCCGCTCCTGAATAAGTTTTTGCTGATAATACAGAGTTTTTATATCTCTTGTTAATGCAGATATAGTCTATTTGATTGCGAATAACCCTGTCAGGTGAATCTGCTGGTGACTTCCACGTGTATAGGCGGCGTTTTGGTAGTTTGAAAAATGTGTTGGTGATTACCATATCTGTTTCTGTGCAAAACCTGAATAAGCTATCGCCTCTATCATTCCTTGTGCCTAAACCATAGTCACCTACAATTTCTTCCTGTTTTCCTTGTCCAACTTTCGCATTTAGATCACCAATTATTATAGTTACTTCTTGTTTTTTTGTTGACATTAACACTTGTTCCAAATCATTGTAAAACTTGTCGATATGTTCTTCATCATAGTCTTGAGTTGGGGCATATACCTGTATGATGTTCCAATTTACTGTTGTAGTCTGTAGTTGAATCATAATTATTCTGTCTGAATATGGGATTACATTTTTAACGGCTTTGGCTGTATCTGCTGCAACTATAATTGCAACTCCATTTCTGTGATTTGGACTGTTTTCTCCTGCATAATATACATTGTGGTTGTCAATTTCAATTCTTCCTGAACCCGGCCATCTCATTTCACTTATTCCTAATAAAGTATGCTTATTATTGTTTTCTATATCCCAATCCTGATTTTCTATTGATTTCTATTTCTTCTCAGTGTTGAATTACTGTAGTTTTTGATTAGTTGTGATTGTCAATTTTGATTGGATTAAAAACACTAGTTGTGATTGTGGAGATTAGTTAATCTAGCAGCGCGCTGTTTATATCTTTTGTGCGATAGATTGATTAATAATGTTTGTTATTTGTTAATATTAATTGGATAATTTCAGTAATTTAAATGCTACCAATTTTTATTCTTTATCTTACTTATATTCCTTTGTTATTCCTTTACGTATTGGGGGGGGGGGGAGAATTATATATTAATAAACATTATTAATCAATCGCAAAAGATATAAACAGCGCGCCGCTAGATTAACTAATCTCCACAGACACTAGTGTTTTTAATCCAATCAAAATTGACAATCACAACTAATCAAAAACTACAGCAATTCAACACTGAGAAGAAATAGAAATCAATAGAAAATCGGGATTGGGATATAGAAAAACATCTACAAAACAATCACAGAAGAAGGATTAAAAGGATACTGGTTGAATTAAGGATAATAGGTAAACCCAGGAACGGTTTAACTATGAAAATGTTTTCAAATGACAGAAACATAAAGATAATATGCAAAAATAAGCAAAATATCGCAGTAATCAAGACTAACACAGTAATAAGAGGGAAATTACCCTTTAACATAAAGGAAACATAGGGCTAAATAATTATATAGTAGTTATAAAAAATATGTTGAAAATAAATGAATTAAATAACAATTCACAAAAAATTGTTACACTATTTGTTTATTAACACCGCATTTTTAGGATTTTTTACTTCTTCTTTCTCTGATCTCAGTTATGTCTTCCGGCATTGGGTCTTCGATCCAATTCCCATGGTTTTTCCTCTTATCCCTGCCGCCGCCTCGATGTCTTCTCTCCATGTAATTCTGTGTCTTCCTTTTCCTCTTCACCCCTCGGCTCTTATATATTGTTTGGGGTATTGCTCTTATGCCATGCGAATTATGTACCTACCCATACAATCTCAGTTGTTTTTTCTTCTACCAGTGGCATCTGTTCTGGATTTCTTATGCTATAGAAACCATTTGGTCTTTTCTGGTATCCTTCAGCACTCTTCGTAAATATTTCATTTCAGATACGGTAAATTTTGATCCTTGTTTGTCTGTTACGGCCCCGGATTCTGATCAATATAATAGTGTGGGAGTGTTTAGGCGCATTTTTGCTTTCTTGGTTATTTCTCTTTTACCTATTATAGAATTGTTTATTGGTAATAAACTTCGTTTGCTTTAGTTACCTATGCTTCTCATTACTGTTAATTATGGTTCCTAAATATTTAGTTGCGCCCCTTTATTTTTTTAGCTGTCGCTTCTTCTTTTTTACTTATGGCTTTAGTTCATTTTCACTAACAAATAAATAAATAATACTCCTACTATTAAGCTTATTTCAACTTTCTGTTAGTCAGATTGAAAATATATATCTGATTGGTTATTTAACTTATTCAACCATTTATCGTATTTCAAACTGTGTTTATCTTAATATTTAGATATTGCGAATTCGATTCTTCAGTAAGGAATTCACGAAATACTTCATGGATTTACTAAAAGAAGAAAAGCAAAAACGGCAACAAACCGGCGTTAAGCGGCATGATATATTTGATGGTCTTATGGAAGCCGAAAAGAAAAATGATTTTATGACTGATATTGTTCTAGCAGCGCAGGCTGTAGAATTTCTTCTGGCAGGATATGATACAGTATCGACTACTATGTGTTATGCCGTATACGAATTGGCTCTTAATCCCGAAGTTCAAGAAAAACTAAGAAAAGAAATAATTGAAACCAGAACTGAAGTGGGCAGTTTAAGATATAGTCACATATCTGTAATGAAATATTTAGATATGGTAGTTTCAGGTAATTGTTATTTATTTTAAAATAATCAGGTTAATTAATATTTATTACAAATAATCTTTTAATCGCAGAAGTTCTTCGTAAATGGCCACCATTCTCAGTAACAGACAGAAAACTGGTAAAACCTTACACAGTAGAGTCCACTAATTCTGAGGAGAAAGCCTTTACAATGAGTGGCGACGTACAAGCTGATATTTCCATTTACAGTCTTCATCGCGACCCACAATATTATCCAGATCCAGAGACCTTCGATCCTGAAAGATTTACCCCTGAAAATAAACGTGCTCGCCATAAATTTGCCTATATACCCTTCGGAGAAGGACCAAGGCAATGTTTGGGTAAAAATATATTAAGCGATATTTATTCCTCGTCAAATTTTAAATAATTGTTATTCTAGGTAAACGGCTGGCCCTTCTTGAAGTAAAAGTCGTTCTGTTCTACCTTTTGGAATTATACGAAATAGTCCCTTGTGAAAGAACGGCAGTGCCTCTTGTTCTTAGCAAGATTAGAATTAATCCATTTCCAGAAGATGGAGTTTGGGTAGGATTTAAACCCACAACAGATCATATTCCGAACAATTTACGGAATTCTGATTTTGTTGTTGAAATGAAAAATTAACAAAAACTGTATCTTTTAAAAATATTGAATTATAAATATGTTTTATATTTATAACACAATATTATTGCTAGTATCCTAGTTTTTAAAATGTGCATGTAATCTTGTAAAACGAATAGTGTATAATAAAATTTTAAATGTTGGTTTTTAACTATCTAACATTAATTTCTAACTTGTAAGTGTGGCACCACAAAGCAAATATAGAAAATTTCACTTGTATAGTCCACGACTTCCCAAAGCATGTTATGAACACCCTCTGGGTTGTTAAATTTACCTGTCATAATGAGATTTTGAGGTTGTCAAGTTTTCGAAAAAGTTAGTTCATTTTGTACATTTTACATTAAGGTTTGATGATCATAACAGTGAACCATGAATATAAAAACAGCACCTTAATTTGTATAAATTGTTGCTTAATTTCAACAATGTTATAAACAACCAAAGGACTTTAACTAAATACGCAGCAGTCTATCCAGAGAAACAACGATGTCTGACAAGGTCAGCCCTGTCTTAACTTGTGTACATATTTATATGATTAAAACTTTGAAACCAGCAAGGCAATTTTTGTTACAAGAACGTCTTCCGGGTTGGGACCGTGTCATTGTTGAAAAATAAGTACTCAACGTTTCGCCCGAGAAGGGTTTCGCCTCTAGCCTGGTTAACAAGTTGAGTTACCGTGCCCTTCTTCCTTTTGCAAAAGAGTATCGCCTATCGCCTCTGACGTGGTTGACATTTAGAGCTACCATGCTTTGTAGTTGACCCCTTTATTGATCCATTTTCCTCTTGACGAAGCAGCTTTCTTTCGCAACAGTAACACGGTCCCAGCCTGGACGACATCCTTGTAACACTGACAGACTGACACTGACCGTGGAAGACAATTTTTGCCAAAGACGTGGGGGTTTACTGAAGAAAGTTTCAATTATGCCTTAACAAAATATAAGTATTTTAGACGAAGATAAAAATATACGATTTATACAGTCCCACAATTCGGTCCCCTAAATCCACACCTGTTCTTCTTCTTTATGGTATTTTACATTCACTTTTGGACTCTTTTAAATCGTTGGCGGTTTTGTGCTGTTTGCGCCCAATTTAGACCTGCCGTTAGTTTGAGGTCATCTACCCATCCCATACATAGATGTCTTCTGAGTCGTTTATATCCATATGACCTTGAAGATTGGATTGATTTATGCGACTTTTCTGCATACCCTCTAGATACATATCCTTAGCTTCGCTGCTTTTTCCACTTCATCACCTACCCCTCTCCTTTGCTTTTCCCATTCGTTTGTTTTTATATCATTTAACGAGATTCCTAGCTTTGACCTTTCCATAACTCGCTGTGTTTTTTCAAGCTATTCATGTTCTTTTTTTTCATTACCAAATTCTGTACTCCGTATGTCACGACTGGAATCTAGGTATACTTGAAGAGCCTCAGGGGCGGACTGGGCCGCCGGGAGTCCGGGAACTTTCCCGGTGGGCCGGTAGTACTGAGGCTGGTCAATATTATCAGAAATTGTTCCTATGGTTTTGACTGCAGTTGTTCCTATGGTTTTGACTGCAGGTAAATCGTTTACTAACCCAATACAATTGCTACATTGAAGGTGCGTCGTGCGTTTATTTATTAGTTTTCTTTTTAATTCATTGACATAGTATTGCGCAGTAGACTTAGGGCGCTCTATCCTGTTCAACAGTTTGTTACTCATATTTTGACAGCCTAATTATTGGGGTGGCCCATAAAAAATGTCGTTTTATATAGAGCTCTTTCACACGCGTTTTAAAAACATTAAATGTGCTATTGCTATACACCATTAGAAACTAGTCAAGTAGGCGAATATCTCTGCTCGATCTACTTTTGTTATTCTTTTGTTCCTAAGCTACAACAAACGCCATAATGGCAGACGAAAAGTACAAAATTTTGATAATATTACACTAAGCTATTCAGTTTTCTAATCATCACGTTTCTCTGGTTCAACCTGCTAAGTACTTATACCAGCTCTTGGTTTTTTAACCCCAGATCTCAGGGGTTGGTCGTGCTCGAAACCTCCTGCCACGATAGATTCTGTTTCATTGCAATTTATTTCAAGCCTCCAGTTTTCGCAACATATAAAATACGTCGTTCTGATCTTGCGCTAAAATGACTTGATCGTCAGCAAAGTGTAGGGTGTAACGGTGTGCATTTCCAATTGGTACACTTAATGGAGTACACCTTCCAAATATATTTTAAAAAGTGCCCGAGCAGTACAGCATCCCTGTCTGAGTCCTCTTGCTACCTGTGTTTCACGCGGAACTCTTTGTGCAATCTTAATTGAACTCGTCATATTTCCATACATCGCTCTTACAGCTTGGGTAGTATACCTTTATCTTGTAATGTTTACCGTTTACCGTGATACACTATCATCAGGCTTTTTTATATCAATAAACACTAAATAAATGTGTTTCTAAATTTCGAGTTAGCCGTTTTTCCATTATTTGTTTTAGACAGAATACACCATCCAAACACGAACGCCTCATACGAAAGCCATTCTGCTCCTCGATATCTTGCCAATGTCTCTCTATCATGTTTTTATGATCTTTCAGTATATTCTACTTATGGAATTTGCCCTGTAGCTACCGCAATCTTTTCTGTGTTATTTATTTGTATAGAAATACGCCATTCTCCAGTGTAAAGGCAGCTCATCGCCTCTCAAGAAACAGTTGACTATGTACCCCATTAAATCATACATTTTATTTGGCACATTCTTAACTAGTTCTATTCTCATTACCACTTCTTTTACTTGCTCTGGTGTCATTTTTTCTTCTTTCTCTAGTAAGGATGCTTCATCAACATAAAGAGCAAGCAGTTTTTCGTAATGTTCTTGGATCTATCATTTGTTTGTCTAGATTTGTAGTTGCTCATCATAGCTTTAACAGTATTTCAAGCTTCTCTACATCTAGTGGATCCCACATATCTCTGTATGTCTTTCTATATTTCTATTTTAATAACATAAACTACGATCAATTTGAATTGGATTTACAACAAATACCACTTTATCATGTTGTTGAACTTCATGACATAAATGACAAAATTAAACTTCTTAATGAGTTTATTCTAGGCCTATTTAATTTACACGCTCCGTTAAAAACATCAGCTGCGCGTAGAAGAAAACCAGCCCCGTGGTTAACCGACAATCTCAAGCTACTTATGTCCTTGCGTGATAAGGCGGCTGCTAAATATAAAAGAACAAAAGTACCTGCACATTTGGAATATTATAAAAGCTTAAGAAACTTAACAAATAAAACCGTACATTTAGAAAAAAAGGCCTATCTCGAATATAAAATTAATAATGCTAATGGTAACAAGAAAATAATATGGCAACAACTTACGAAACTAAACGTTCATCCTAGTAAGCAACCCAAAGATTTACCTTTACATCTGCAAAATGTTAATGAAATTAATGATTACTTTACTAAATGTGTCCCCTCAAATGATCCAAACACTAAGAACGACTGTATACAATTTTACAAAACTAACTGCAAACTGAATATACCAAATAAATTTCAATTTAACACTATTACAGATGAAACAATGTTTAACATAATTAATAGCATTAAAACTAAAGCTCATGGCGTAGACAACATCCCCATTCAAATGATAAAACTCTGTTGCCCTTATATAATCCCAATACTTACGCACATAATAAACTTTTGTCTTGATAACGAAGTAGTTCCCGAAATCTGGAAACAGTCAAAGATAACCCCGTTGCCAAAGAAAAAAACTCCAACAGATTTTAAAGATTTACGGCCTATTGCCGGCAATGTCAAAAATCTTGGAAAAGGCAATGGCCTTGCAACTTCGGACATTTGTTGAAGTGCATAACATCTTACCTAAACGACAATCTGGATTTAGGCCAGGTTACAGTTGTAGTATGTCCTTAATTGATATTGCCGATGATATAATTACTGAAAGTGATCAAGGTAAATTAACGATAATAGTATTCCTAGATTTTACTAAGGCATTTGACACCCTTGATCACGAGACTCTTCTGTCTATACTTCACTTTATCGGGCTCCATAACTCTGCCATAAATATTTTCCGCTCATATTTAACAGGTCGTACGCAGCGAGTCTCCCTTGCAGGAAACATATCTGAAGCTAAAACTCTGACAACTGGAGTGCCGCAGGGCTCGATATTGGGCCCATTGTTGTTTACTATTTATACATCTTACGTAATTGAATTTTCGCTACAATACTGTCAGTTTCACCTTTATGCTGATGACACGCAAATTTACTTATCTTTCCTGTTCACAGATGTTCACGAAGCTGTAAATAAAATAAATAATGATTTGCAAAGTCTTTTGGAACAATGTAGTCGACATTCTCTTTTCTTGAATCCAAGTAAGACGGGTGTTGTGCTCTTTGGTAGCAGAATGCATAGAGCATCTGCCATCAATGACATAACATTATATTTGGATAATACACCACTTCCTGTGAAGGACGAGGCTGCAAGTCTCGGCGTTGTTCTTGATAATAAATTAAGATTTAAAACATATATACGGAGCTGTATTAATAAGGCATACTGTAACCTAAAATTGCTCTTCTGTAACCGGCATATTCTAAATAAACAGTTAAAAATAATGCTATGTGATTTACTAGTACTTTCACAATTTAATTACGCCGACGTATTATATAACCACTGCATTGATGCAGATGATTGCAAACGAATACAGCTAGTCCAGAACAACTGCTTAAGATTAATACATGGCATTAAAAAGTTCGAAAGAATCACATACAAATTAAAAGAAACGAACTGGCTTAATATGAGACGGCGCCGAGATTTGCATTGTGCTGTATTATATTACAAAATACTTGTAACAAAAATCTCATCATATTTGTCTCGTAAAATTAGATATAGAACTGATATTCATAATCTCAATTTAAGATATAAATTTATGCTATCAATACCCCCACATACTACAGCGCTGTTTAATCGTGGTTTCTCTTATAATATTTGTGCATTTTACAATTCATTATCATTAGATCTTCGAGGCCTGTCCGCTACAAAATTTAAAACGCTTTATAAAAGGAAGCTGTTGCAGGAGCAGATGTTCGAGTGAGCAGAAATGTTAGTATTGTTAATAGTAATAATAAAATTCACCGCATATCATATCATATCATATATATCATCTATCTAATGATTTAGAACTATTAATTGTATATTTATGTGTATTAGTATTTAAGTATCTATTCTGGTGAGGTGGTAGAACGGTAATTTAAGTTACCGAACCTCACCATTTATCCCATTCTCATAAAAATGTTATATGTACATTGAAAATTTATCATATGTAGTTTTTGGGATTATAAACAATTTATTATTAATTTATTATTCAATTTATTTATTATATTGTATCGAGGAATTTGTAGGTCTTCCACTGCCTCGTCGGCGTCTCCTTCATCTAATGAATTTTGACCTCTACAACATGGAAAAAACATACATCTCTAATCAAGTAATGGTCTGAACCACATTCGGCACCTCTATAGACTCTTACGTTTTCAGTTTAAATCTTTGAGTTTTGTTTACATATTACGTAATCTAATATCGACTTGAGATTTCTTGTTGGTTGCGTCCGAGTAAACTTATGGTTATCTTTATGCTGATAATATCCATTTCTCTTCTTCTTAGAGTGGCATACCCTTTACAGGGCGTTGCCGATCCTCTCTCCATATGCCTGTGGTGTGCGTGTCAAGTAGCCTACAGACATAGGGGACCTACAGCTTAACGTGGGCTCCGAACCACTGAAGTGCTTGCACTTTTACTCCAGAGAGGACTTTATTAGGCAGAATACACCTCGGTGGTTTGTCATTGCCTTCCGAGGAAAGCGACCGGGTATTTTCGGTGTATATGTGACCCTGGGAATCAAACCCAGGCCATCTCAGTGGTCAGACGTACGCTGAACCAACTGAGCCACGACCGCCATTTAAAATTTTCATTTCCAGTGGATCACAACGCAGGATCAATCTTTCTCCATTGCCATTAAGTATATCTTCACCAAACTGACCCACAATTTTGCTATCCTTCTCTTGCCGGTTCTAGCATTCAAATCTCTCAATAATATTATTTCCTCTCTGCTTCCCACTGTTTTTAACAAATCGGCGCCAATTCTCCATAGAACTTTTTTAATATTTCATCCTTTTCATTATCAGATGAAGCATACGCACCCACAATTATTGTGTAGTGAGCTATCATCTTTAACTCAGTAGTTCATTCTTGCCTTGGCTCTTTTTTCCCTGCTAACCAAGCTATATAAATGAAAATACTCTTTTAAGTTTTCATTGCCATTCTTTCTTTTTTTGTCTTTGTGAGAACTGTGATGGGCAGATGAAATCTTTCATCTTCTTTTGGAACTTCTTCATTCTTTGTACTTATGCTTTGACTATTCTACGTCCCAATCAGCATTTTCTGTTTTCGTAAACATCGTCTCTTTCCCTTACATCCGTTCGACTCATTCTTTCTAGGATTTTGTGCACTGCATGTTTTTACAAGGAATGGAGACCAAGACCATCTCAACCTTCAACCTAGAGAACTAAGGAAATTTCTGTTGCGGTCACCTACCCTTAGTTGAAGGTTCCGGTTTTTGGGCGCCGGATACTCGCCTCTCCCTTCTTCTCCTAAGATAGGATTTGCTGACGACAATCAGTTTCTCTTGATTTTAGACTTTGCTCAGTATTTAAGATGCACACCTATCGACGTAGTGTATTTATATTTAATACAATAAATACAAAAACCGAGCATTTAGCTTCAAATTTCCACTTTAGCCCTTTATCCCTTTATTTCCCATTTGGTTATAGGAAGCATCCCTATAAGATTGTTAAAATACAGACAATTTTCGGTGTGCAGTAAATTATATTTAGTGTTTTGTTCGTACTTCATAACGAAATTAAATTGTGAATAAATTAATGGTGTCGATGCAGTTATGAGCAATGGTTAGCATTTGAAGGACTTAGAATTTGTGTTCACTGTCTGTTGTTGTATTATGTAGAACCTCGTGACTCGTGGATTCATTTCTGTTTTATTGAAGATCATCGTAGTTCGTGGATATCTTATTGTTTTGTGTCGTAAATTTGTTAATATATTGATGAAACGTTCAGACTTTGATAACCGACTATTTACCCGGATTGTTGCTAGTCCAACGTGGCCTTCAAGATACAACTGAACCGATAATGAGACCAGTGTCTCATGGTGCTACTTCAAAATTGTTAGAAATGCTCGTTTTTTGCAGCTTTATGTCATTTTAATACAAGTAGTAATAACGATATTACAGACAAAGGGATTTTTAATGGATTTGTGGAGGTATACAATTCATATGTTACAATACATTTGCTAAAATTAATTAGATGTGTTTGCGACGATGGCTATAAAGTCCTATTTGGGATGTGATGTAATGGCCACAATCCGGACAAACGGGCATATCTTCTGTTTAGTTGTCTTGGTCCTGAATATTCAGAGACTGCGTTATTCCAGATCGTTCGATCTTTGGTTTCTTTTGCCCTCGAGTAGTTCTCCATAGAGTAGCGTCTTGGGTAAGCGGTTTTTGCCCATCTTAATCGTGCTTTAGATATTAGTATTTCTATGGCGGCGCACTTTGACCTGCGCAAGACTAACTTCTTCGTTGGAGATATGGTGGTATCATCTAAGTCTAAGTCTTAGCCGTCTTTGCTGAGTTCTTTCTAGTGCTTTAATGTGCTTGCTGTACGTGGTCTAATTTTCACAGCCGTACAGAAGTATTGGGATGACAGCTGCTCTGGAAACGACTAGTTTCGTGGTAAGTGCCAGGTCGTGGTTGAAGAATAAGGAGAAGAAGACGACTAAAACAAGGAGCCAAAAACATTATTATAATAATGTATTATAATTTGCTATTTCAAACGGATAAAGAGAAGTTGAATATAAGGAGGGAGCTAAGAAGCCAAGAATTTGTTGCAAAAGTATATGATTTAACATCATTTCTAACGTAGGTAAATAATCAACAATTTCTATTTGTATGTTAAAGTTGCTAAATAACTCTAGCTTAACAATTTTAGATGTCAGTATTGCCGTATTGGTTTTAGTGTAGCGAACAAATATTTAAACTATTTGCAAATAAATAAAAAATAAAAATGATCTACTATCAATTGGACGCCATTCCTTCTGAAATTGTTAACCCTGTTTCTTAGACGAATATTTCATACTTTCTACGCCCTTTTCATTTTAAATAAAGGTTGATTCACCATATATTGCCCTCTACAGCCTGGGTAAGCAATAAAAGGTGTTATTACAAATAGAAGATTTTGTTTCTAATGAAATACAAGCTACAACAAAAAACATAATGCATAAAACCAACCGAACGTTTCCTCACAAAATATATTTTTGCTTAATTTCTACTGTAAACGTTTGGTATTTATAATGTGTAAAACAAAACAATAATAGTATATTGCGTCATAAGGGAAGATATAGGCATATTTCATCCCGAAGATTTCTGCTGCACGAGCACGGCAAAAGCCGAGGGATGAAATATGCCGTTAGATTCCCGTAGGGCACAAGTTATTTTTCCGCATCCATGAGAAGTTCGTATTAAATAAAAATAGTTATAATATAATACGTACCTACGTTTTTGACATATAACCTCAAATTACACATGTCAAATTTTCGTATTAAAAATAATTTCTATAATGAATTTATGTAAAAAATAATCGTATTTGCTTGAATTTTAAAAAATAATTACACTTATCAATCACTTAAATGAAGATTTTTGTATAATTAAATAATAATTTTGATTCTAAATTCTATCGATAGATGTCACGTCGATAGCATGCACGGTAAAAACCCGCAAATGTTCATATCGTCCCGCTTTTTCATATTTACCCGCTATTCGCCATTGTTAACCTCAAATGAGATAAATAATCTGTCAATTACATACCATGGATACGGAAAAATAGCTTTATAATAATAAAATCTCAAAAAGCATTGAACAAATAAAATAGCTGCGCATATCTTACACAAAATCCCAACTTGACTTTTTGCCTGCGCTGATATACCTTTTGGCTTAGATAATTTCAATGCATTTACTTTCGTCCAGTTTAGTGAAGTGTTTCGTTTGTAAAATGTTCAACGAAATTTTAACAATATTGGGAGTATTTCTGTGGTTACTACTTTTTGTTTATTTATATTTCTATTGTGTAAAACCCCAACGTTACTGGGAAGAAAATGGAGTCGTTCATGAAACACCGGTATTATTTGTCGGTAATCTGTTTCGATACCTTTCCTACGAGTTTTCACTAACGGAACTCATTCAATTTATATACAATAAGTATCCTAACGAACGGTAAGTAACTCTTGAACCTTTTATTATTAAACAATCAAAACATGCTGATTTCTTCTACTTCTACTTTGTTGCAGATACGTAGGATTTTATAAGTTTAACCTTCCAGTTTTATTAATACGAGATCCTGAATTAATTAACCAGTTAATAGCAAACGAGTTTGATGGTTTTCCGGAATGTCTGTCTTCTATAAAACAAACAGCAGATCCCATGTGGCCTAAAAACTTTTTCGACATAGCCGGTATGCCATACACATACGATTGTGTACTCGAATTCTGATTAAACTTAAATTTAGGTGGAAAACAATGGCAAGATTTAAGACAGATTTTGACCCCAGCTTTCCATACTTCCCAATTAAAAAATATGTTTGGTTTTGTCACAGAGTGTTCTATACGGTTCATTAATCATTACGCAATGGAGATGGAATTGGAAGAAGTAGATATGGCAGATGCGTTTGCTAGAGTTACTAACGATATTATTGCTTCTACTTTTTTTGGGGTTAAGGGAAATTCTCTGAGGAACCAGAACGATGAATTTTATTGGATGGGTAGGGTTGCGGCCGATTTGCATTATGTTAAAAGTATGAAATTTTATGAGGCATCTATCGATCCTCTTTTAGCAAAGGTATGTTTTATATTTTTTTATTATATCCTTGATTTTTAAATATTTTTACTTCCGATTTCTAATAGGTCACAAAGTGAAATTATCTTGTGCTTACATCAAACTAAAATAATGATATTAGTACATCATTAGTAGGTATTTATTTTGGCGATAAACGAATAAATTTAATTATTGTTATTATAAAAATACAGCTCATAAAGGTGAGAACAGGACGGGGAAGGGTGTTACCAAAGCTTTAATTTCATATAATTACAAATATAAAAAATACTAAAGCCTTTTGTTGCACCAAATTATTAATCTTACTTATTTCAGTTGTTCGGAGTACGTTTCTTCAAAGAAGAACCAACCGCTTATTTTAAAAAATTGATTGAAGATACCATAGCCAACCGTGAGAAAAATCGGATAATTCGAACAGATATCATTCATTTATTAATGGAAGCTAAGAAAGAAAAGAAATTTGAGCAAGAGGATATTATAATAGCTCAAGTTGTTCAGTTTATTTTGGCAGGATACTACATAGTTTCAACAACCATGTGTTACATGGCTTACGAATTAGCTCTAAATCCACAGGTTCAAGAAACATTACATGATGAAGTTGAAGAAGCTTTAAGGAATAAAATGGGTAGAATCAATTACGAAGATTTGCGGAAAATGGAATATATGGATAAGGTTGTTAAAGGTTGAACTGGTTTTATGATGCATTTATCTAAACATTTACAATCACCATTTTGGCTTGCAGAAGTTCTTCGTAAATGGCCACCCTTTCCAATAATTGACAGAAGACCGGCAGTGCCTTTCGTAATAGAGTCATCTAATCCTGGAGAAAAACACTTAGTTTTATATGACAATATAGCAGTCCAAGTCTCAGTTTACGCTATTCATCGTGACCCGAGATATTATCCAAATCCTCAGAAATTCAGTCCAGAAAGGTTTAACGAAGATAACATTTCTAAAAGGCCACCGAATACGTATTTACCTTTTGGAACGGGCCCAAGGATGTGTCTTGGTAAGAATGGCATTTTAAATTCTAGGTACATGTTATTCTTAGACTTGAAAGTCAAGTATCAAAGGGTAGGTAGTTCATTTTTTCAGCATGTTATAACCATTTGATTTCAGGAATCGACTTTGCTCTGTTAGAAATAAAAACTGTAATATTTTACATGTTAACTAAGTTTGAAATTTATCCTATTGAAAGAACGTCGTGCCCAATTGTTTTCCAAAAGCACTGTGTTATACCGTTTCCTGAAAATGGGTTTTGGTTAGGACTGAGACTTAGAGATTCTCCAAATTCTTCAGAAATTAATAAGTTGTATGAAAGTTTGTGAAAATGTTGAAGCACTTGTAGTGAGGTTTTATTAATATATGCAATTTAAAGCTTTTGTTAGTGTATTAATAAATGGTTTATTAACCACCAATTCACGAAGGGATTGCCTTTTGCTTGTGGTGTTGGTATCTTTACACTTTTTTCTATTTTTGGTGTGTTTTCCTAGATGCCACTTCGTAGTGTACCTCTCACTTTCGTTGCTTTTCTGGGTTATTCTTGTTAGGACTTCTTGAGTCGTCACATTGTTTATTTTTCTATGTCCATCGCTTCATATATTGCTTTGTTATATTATTAACTGAACTTTCAATGTTTTCCGTATTTACTAACGGATTCGATCATCAAATGCCTCATTTAATGTTCTTTGCACTTGTGAACTGTGACACGCTAATAATTCTACTTTTACGTAGCTTTATTCTAAATAACCGTAACAAATTAGTTATATTCTGAAAGTTGACAAACTAAGGAATGCGGTAATCGCAAACTCTGCTATGACTATCATTTAACAAGTCCAGCTTAATGGTATATCTTTAAAACAACGAAATAAATATTTGTTTGGCAAATTCCTTTCTTACTGTTAAACAAATAATTCTCAAGATTTTTCAGAATGACAGAAAATCGATTTTCTTTTCGTAACACTAAAATGGTAAAACAGCAAATTTTTAATTTCAGAAACGTAATCAACTCAAAACATTAGCCTTAGGACCCCGATTCGGTTTTTCTCCTTCTATCGTAGTTATCAACATACCTAGCAATTACATTAAATTTGGCCTAACCTGTACATCTTGGCTATAAATAAATAAGCTTTTAGAAATGTAATTGCCAGATCTTGCATAGTGTGGACAAAATTCTAACTTTTTCTATTAAGTTGCTCTTTAATCGAGTATTTTGTATTTTGGAAAGCTTCTTATAAATCAATAAAAGACAAAGCAAAACGAAATAAATGCTATTGTTAAGTTGATAAACTAAGATTCATTAGAAATTAATGCCAATAAACACATAATAAGACAACAATATCATCATCATCATCATCATCATCAATTGACATGGAGCAAATCCCTGTGGATCAATCCTGGATAACACCAGGCCCACCCCACACCAATAAAGTGTGAAAGGATTTGTTTAATGGTAAGTGGAGATTGGGAGTACTCTATAACATTAATATGCCTGTGAAGCCAGCCGCTCGACACCACTTCTACAGTGCAAGGTAGTTAGTAAGTCACCTATTCAATGGGAGTTGGATATATGACTGCGATGGTTAAACAAGTTGTATCATCTTTTAGTATAATATACTAACAGTATTTCTAGTATTGCAGCTAATTTTCTGGGTCTATGATATAAAACTCCTTAGCATAGACATGCCTGACATGTTACATGTTGATTGGTGCTAGTTTAGTCTAGTCAATATTATTATCATTATTTAACTATTTCCTCGGTACCTGATTCTTCTTTTGAGTCGTATATGCGGTGTATTTACCTCTTTATCGTACTTTTGTTTCTTGCCTATTCTTTCCAAGTTTGTTATGGTATACCCGATCGCTTTATTTCTTATTCTAATGCCCGAAGTTTAGGTTCTCATCTATTGTATCTCGGTTGTGTAGTCCTGGTTGTCTTATCATGCTTCGCATTTCTTGATGTTTATTACTACTCCCGCGTCGTTCAGATTTGCTGTGATTTATATGTGAGACTATATTGACTGCTCTCCATCGTTTATCTAAAATTCTTCTGGAGACAAACCAATTATCATCCACGAATCTTCCACTGAGTAACGCCGCTTGATATGGCGGCATTTATTGATTCGTGTTGTCTAGGCATGATGTTAAACTTACATTTTAATACCGACTCAAGCCTATTATAACTCTGGCTTATTAACTTATACATATACACGTATAAAAGTTGTATGCCTATATTGCTTTTATTTTAAAAGTTATTAGTTTTACAATTACTACTTAACTTCTATTCGCCATATATTAACTTTAACTATATCTTTAACATAATATTTATTTAATTAGATGTTGTTTATTTTCCTCGTTGTGTCAACGGACTCTGTAAATGTAAATAAATTTATTTCCTTTGGGATTGAATCGACCACGTCATATCCGTCATACTCTCTTTACGAGAGAGAAACTGCTGAGTCTCCTAGCCTAGACTTATTCGTTGACTAATAACTACATGCTGAAGGGCTAGTGACACTAGTCAAGCGAAAATTAACCCTAATGGTGAGCTAATGGCAGTAGCATTTATGTATCTAATTTGTGTTATAATGTCTCCATATACCTGACTAGAGACTAGAGACGAAATTACGTAAGACTAAGGTGTAGCTGTGCGTTAGGTGTGTGTTTTGATTCCACATATTTATGTGCTTGCAGTAAATTGCAGGTGTAACATGCATCACCATTCGAATTTCCCCCTCTTTGTGAACGTGGATGGGTTTTTTCCTGTTTGTTTTCACTTTTTCTTCGGGTTTTCTTCTTCTTATTTCCAGCAGCACACTTTTATGTAGTTCATTTAATCACTTATTTCATCAGTTTTATTATAATTAGCGCCGATCTATTATTACTTTGGTGCATGGGAGCACTGGTGTCGGGCTGTAATTATAATTTATAAGAAATCGCGTTTTCTGAATAAAAACCCTCGAAATTAGTGAAATAGTCAGAGTTCACTTAAAACGAAATTTACTGAATCAGCGTCTTCTACGAACTCCCACCAAAATAAGACAACAATATAAAAATAAAATTTCTAGTACTTACTGTTTAGAATGATAATTCTCTAAAAAATCTTGGAGTAATCATAAAACTGAAACTTATTACCGATAATGGGTTTTCTTTAAAAAGCAACACAAATGCTTAAAATAATAGACACTAAATAAATGTTTATTCAATAATCTAAATGAACTGCATTGGCTAAACAGTAAACATGTATCACAAGAAATTTTTGCACAGTAGGTACCTTTTTATTTTCATAAAATAATTTTTTTAATGCCCCCCCCCCCCCATACCCCTAGCAAACTTCAGGGGGCGATTCATCATTTAATTAGCAGTAATTTGAAGACAGAAGATAGAAAGTATTGAAATCTTAAAAAGAAAATGTTTCCAGACGTGTTTTTTTTTATATTACGAAGCACTTTAGTTCAAGCTTAAAAGAAAATGGATTTAGGTTATCCTTAGCGACACCCTGTGAGTATGAACCGCAAGAGTCAGCCGGATCTCAAAGGGAAAACTTTAAATTTTAGGAATTCCTACTGACTAATGATTGATAATGAGGTGAATACTTAGCACTCCCTTTCCTGGCAAAACAGTGCCTACCACGAGTGCATTCAGATTTTGTTCCTCGGTCAATCTATTCCCTTCCAGACACTTCACATGTTCCATTACATTTCTGGGCACACACTTAATTACCGCACTTCATTATATTTTATTTCTTTGTTCATTTCAATACATTAGGTGAGTATTAATAAAATCAGAACACTATTACATTCTAAACTGTAGAACTCTCGAGCTATAAACGATTTTTCGTCAATAGCAGAATATATTTAATAGTAAATAAATCTCACAAAAACTGCAAGATATACGTAGAGTGTAGTTAATAGTAGACTAAAAGTTTAGGTAATTTCATTATTATTACAATAAAGAAAAACTGTTTAATAAAGAATAACAGTTGTGAAGATGGTAGAGGACTTCTTACCAAAAGGTCTGGATCTGCCCTTGCCACTATGAATCAAATTTCAGGTGTATGTACTAGTTCTAATTCTAATCTGTTAATTAATATAACATCTTTACAAAATTGTTTAATAAATCCAGAAATAAACTGTGTCTAAATAATCAAAATTTCTAAATTCTAAATTATACATTTATACTTTACAAGTTTTTGTTAATTGCAAAATGAGTGTAATGATGATTTAATCCAACTGCATTAGGACTATCACATATACTACGAATAGTGCTCAGAATACCATTTATTGTAAATTAACAGTTTAGTTCATTGCATCTCATTCTAATTAACAATTCAAATAAAAACTTGCATAAACATTATACTGGTGGAGGTAGTCTACGACGCCACAAAGGGTTTGGGTGAACAATTGCCGTAACTGTAACAACTACCAGAGAAGGTTTTTTTAGATTCCTTAATACTAATAAACTAATTCACATTCAACATCTATTTACGTCCTTGGGTTTTTAAAAAACCATGCATTTTAAGCATAAATGATAAAAATTTAAATCGACCGTTAAGTTTGATTAAAAGAGCTTTTTTTGTAAAAAGAATAACTTTTTTACCACAATATTATAAAATATATATAAGATGAATTTAGATTATTTTATAATGTCAAATTTATCTAAAAACCCACAGACATTGAATTCAAAATTAACTTTATCCTCTAAAAAAGGTTGTCTTGGTTTTGGTTTATATCTAGTATAACTCTAACTTGCACCACAATAGAATTCAATTAAACTTGCAATTGACAACATGACTTGTATTATGTCAAAATTATTATTCCAACGTTATTTTGACTGACAAAGCAGATTTATATCAAGAAAAGTCTTATTTACACCAAAATACAATCTGAAGCATGGCATGTTATGGTTTCAAAAATGCAGATGCATTAGATAACAAGTTTACAAAGCAAAAAATAAAAACAACGATATTACTCGTATTTTCAACGTTTGTTCAAATATAGCTGTTCTTGCAATTTAAAGTAATTTAAAAAATTAATTAGATACTTACAAATATAAGCTGCCAAAACTACAATCGTAGTTGCTTTAAACATCTTTGCAGAAATATTAGATACTGGCAAACAACTGTTGTTATTTCTAGTTTTATACAAAATTTATTGATTTTTGTAACCAATGAATTTTACGGGCATTCGCTTCAGTTATTGTTTATTCACTACATAAAACACTATTGTTTGTAGAAAAACAATCATTATCGTTTCTGTATAATTTTATAGTGTAGAACATGGGAATTATTTACTTGCACTGGCAAGCTGCGCTCTTACCCAACTAAAAACTGTCGGAATAACGTAATAGAGCGTTTATTTATTTTTTCTGTTTAGTTTTCTGTGTAACATGCATTTATACCACTTTGCAGGTATGGACTAAGAACAATGAATATTATCTTTCTAAAATTTTTCCGAGTTCAGAGAACTTCCATTCCAAATAGGAATTTTTATTGTATCAGACGTCGCACTGGCTTAGAGAGAAAGTAAATTCTCGAGAAACTTCAGTTTCTGGTTATTTACAATTTTAGAACGCAAATATTTTCATTCTTTTTGAAAATGAAAACGAAAACCATCTTGAACATTGCAAAAATGAAAAATAAACAGGGGAATTGCTGACAATATTTATTGTCAAGCTAATTACCTTGTTACAATAATTACTGTATAAAGCTATCGAATAAACATTTATAATTGAGGAGAGAGCCGGGGTATACAGTATACAGAATATCAAAATAAATGTTGGTATATGTAATATGCTCTTGAAACTGCATTTCTTGACGTAGAACACAACTTTCTGTCATTTCAGGTTTCGCCGGAATTAACATCAACATTGTTATTTTAAATGGAAAGTCCTGCATATTTATACATTTTTTGGAATCTCCATTTAGTTTTACGTATGTTGACACCAACATGCCACCATTTTATGATAAAGTAAATTATTTAGAAATGTATAGTGCAATGACCTGCGTAAAATAAAAATCAGGGTTCCTCAACACTAGGGACAAATTGTTTTACAACTTCAACCTATAAGTTGATGTATTCTATGACCTAAAGTTTCGAGAATAATTCTCTTTTTTCATGGTAGGACAAGGAACGAGCGTTTTTGAAGGATTTCAGTGATACCAATTACGGGGAGGAGGGGGGATTAATCTGAAACATTAACTCGGTATAACGCTCTCCATTCAGCAAAACGGTATTTTGAACATTCAAATCTCAAATCTATGCACTAATGGTAGAAGAATCACAATAAATACATGAAAAAGTGTCTTTTATAGCTAAAACGTTTAATGGACACTCAGAAAATATAGGTAGCTACTGTAAAATGGGGTGAATAGAAAGAGTGGGGTGAAAAACAACAAAACTTCTGAAAATATTTGATACAGGTTTTAACCAATGGTACAAAGATAATTTTTTGGACATGGGTTGGCCAAACTGTAAATTTGAAGGGAAATATTGGTTTCTGAGGTTGGCAGCACTGGAAGTTGGATTCATGGGAAGTGAAAGTTTGTTTTGTTTCTGCAGTATTTTTGTCGATTCCACAACTTTACATGTAAGTACCAGGTGATCAACGGAATTCATAATTAGAGGGGGCTGTAATTCGTGCCATTTTGTTTTATGTGGTTGGACACACTGAGAAATTAATAATAATTCTGACACTTAAAATTTTAATTTCAAGCTGCAAGCCTGTATTGCCAACTTGATGGTAAATATCACAGCCTGATCTAATTATAAATTCCGTTGATCACTTGGTACTAAACTATTAATTTCTTATACCATGAGTTCAAAAAGAAAGTACACTAGGCTTGGTCATGGAAAAATAAAATAATGTCTACTGCAAGCTTACAATTTATTAACTGTCATTATTGTGTTGCTGTTATAATACTCTCAGCGGCAAAACTAACCTAAAACTTAAATTCTAAAGCTTGCAGTAGACATTATTTTATATTTTCATGGCCAAGCCTTATGTAATTTCTTTTTGAACTCGTGGTACTTAAGTATCTATAACAAAATGTACCTACATAAGGTAATATTGTGTAAACTATTTGTTTTTTTTTTGTAACAATAATTTATTGAGGTTATGTCATACCGGGTGTCAACGAAACCTGGGGCACCTCCATAATTTTTTTATTTTTTAAGGTATCTAAATGAAATTTGGCATATGTAATATACTCTTTAATTGGCGTTTACTGACATAGAAAACAAGTTTCTGTCACTTCCGGTTTCGGCGGAATTGACATCAACTTTGATATTTTAAATGGAACACTCTGTATGTTTATACATTTTTGGAATCTCCATTCAATTTTACGTATGGTAGTATCAAGTTTGAAACATTTTGATGACAAAATAACTACTTACAGAAGAGTTTATTTATTAATCTAAGGTGCCATGACCTTCGTATAATGGAAGTCAGGGTGCTACGACACTCAAAACAAATTATTTTAGCACTTCAACTGTAACAAGTCTGTCTTTTTTTTGTGCATTTCATTTGTTTCACTTGTTTTGAAACCCAGTATCTAGATTTAAATGTCCAAAATATGCTTTTTTTGAACGGAGAGTGTTATTCCGAATTACATTTTCATATTAATCCCGTGTTATTGGTATCAATAAAATCCTTGAAAAACGCTCGTTTTTAATATCCTAGTGTCCCACCCTAGTGCCATTTGAAAAAATAGAGTTATTCTCGAAAAAGCATTTTTGCCAACTTTAGGCCATTCTAATACAGCAACTAAAATAGTTAAAGTTCTAAAACAATTTGTCTCGAGTGTTGGGGCATCTTGACTTTCATTTGGCGTTAGTCATGGCACTCTAGATTAATTTCTGCAAAAATTTACTCTGTCATCAAAATGTTTCGAACTTGATACTACCATACGTAAAATTGAATGGAGATTCCAAAAATGTATAAATATACAGGGTGTTCCATTTAAAATAACAAAGTTGTAGTCAATTCCGGTGAAACCGGAAGTGACAGAAACTTGTTTCCTATGTCAACAAATGCCATTTAAAGAGTATATTAAACATACCAAATTTCATTTAGATATCTTAAAAAATAAAAAAATTATGAGGGTGCCCCAGGTTTCGTTGACACCCTGTATATTTGGGATATGTGGGGTGAATAGAAACGGTAAATTTTCAGCATACTACGGAGTTATAAACGTCTCAATCCGAACGAAAAGCATTCTCCAGAGGACCTAAAGAAAGCAGTTGCAGACACAGATAATGGCCTCAGTCTTCGAAATGCAGCAAAGAAATATAACATCCACTACAGTTTCCTGTATAGACATCATAAAAAGGGTGATCAGATAAAGAAAAAAGGGGGAAACCGCTTTGGCCGAAGAAGATGAAAAAACACTAGTGAGTCGTCTTGTTACCTGCGCTGACTGGGGTTATACTATTGATTCGTGGACTTTAAGAATTTTTGTAAAAGAATCGCTTAATCGTCAAGGTAGGACACCAATAATTTTGTTTGCTCGCTTTTGAAAAGACACAAGTCTGAATTGCCATTAAGATTATGTAAAAACATCAAAAGGGCAGGAGCATCTTTCACCCCAGACACGATAAATGAATAATTTGACAGGGTAGAGTCAGAACTTAACGAAGTTCCTCCATCACATATTGATAATTACGACGAAACTAATCTGGGTGATGACCCGGGTAGTCCCAAAGTTATCACTAGACGAGGATGTAAGTATCCTGAGAGAATAATGAACTAGTGTCCGACCGAAGGTAAGTTTGTTAGCCGAAGCCGATGTTCGGCTATCGCTGTCACCTTCGGCCGATGCCGAAGCCGAAGGTGCAGCCAGACTTAGAACTTTTACTGTAAATTAGTGTAAATAAATTAAATATAGTCCAATTGTCGATCCAGGTAATGCGCGTCACCAATCACATGATCAACGGTCGGCGTTACCAATAATGCGCGATAAAAAAATACAAAATGTAATTGCTAAATATAAATTATTTTTGTAGTTTTCTAAGATTAGGCAGCCGTGTTTAATCAAAAGGTCTATACATTTTTGAAAATAAGAGAGAAATCGAGTTTTTATTTTCTAATTTAGCTCATATTTATTTTTTGTGAAGTTGGTATTATTTTTGGCATGTTTATATTTCCAATTTCCAATTTTACTTGCAAATTTTTGGCAGATCGTGTTGTGTATCATTAACGTTTGTTTGACGTTTCACATTTTTTAGGTTATAAAATTTGTAAATCGTTTGGAACTTCATGTAGACGTACCAAGTTATGATGTCATAAAATTTATTGATGACGTGTATTACCTGGCTCGAAAATTCGACCATACTCTAAATAGCATTAAATAAATTTTATTTTTTCCGTAGGTAAACTTGATTTTATTTTTCTTTATTTATTGAAATACATAAACATAATAAAATTAATAATATTGTACATTATACGTAATATTTCGTTTGATTGCGTGAATCGCTCGGCTGGATGTAACCTTCGGAGTCGGCCAAATCTTCGGCCCTTTTTTCGCCGAAGCCGAATGTGCGGCCGAATGTGCTTTTTGCGGCCGAAGGTGGCCGAAGCCGAAGCCGAAGCTTCGGCCGGACACTATAATAAACTCTACCAAAGCTTCGACCTCGATCCTTGATGTTTGCCGCTGCAGGGGATGGTGAAATGTTGCATCCTTATGACGTATACAAATCACTACACCTATATGAAAGTTGGCGAGAGGGAGGCCCTGATGGCTCTAGATGCAATCGAACTAAGAGTGGTTGGTTCGACAACTTCTGCTTTTCAGATAGGGTTGAGTCTGTAGCCCTTCCACTTTTGAGACGATTAGATGGAAAAAAGTACCTGATTAGAGACAATTTAGCCAGCCACTTATCACTGGATGTCATCCAAAAATGTTCTGAGATTAATGTTTTATTTTTTGCCAGGAAACTTAACATACCTTTGAATGTAGCTTTTTTCGGCCCACGAAAATGTCCTGTCTATGTGCTATTCTTCAAGATTGGATAAAAGAACCTGGCCGAAATGAACCCACTATACCAAACAAAAAGTTTCGTAGTTTGTTAAGAAAACTGTGTGAAACACTTAAAGCAGAAAATATTATTTCTGGGTTTAGGAAATGCAGTATTGTGCCTCTGGATCGTGAACAAGTCTTGAAGATGCTACCCTCAGCTGATGTCTCTAGCGAATCCAACCAATCTTAAACACCACAAGCTGCAGCTTCAGCATCAGTATCCGCATCTCTAGCTGTTGCCATTGACGAAACCTTCAATGCGCTTTTGAAACCTTTGAGACAATCAGAAACACCAAAACTTACGAAAAAGAGATTGAAAGTAACTGTTGGGCCTGGAGAGTGTGTGCCTGTAACAGATTTTGCAATTCCAGAGGATCCAGAGCAACATAAGTTCAGTACATTTGGTACAAGCATTATCAATACCAATACAAAATAATCGAAAATTGAGTGCTCCTACAAAAAAGACAAGTAAACTATCTGCACATCAATCACCAACAGAAGAAGATTCAGACTATTCCATTCTAGACAGTCACCCAGATTTCATTTTGTCTACCACTTCCGATGAGCTTGATTATGTTGTAAACGACTTTCAAAAAACCGACAGTTGTCTTCCACCTGGTGATTTTTCAGTCGTCGAAGTTTATGGAAAAATGAAAAATGTATACAGAATGTACATTGCCAAAGTAATTGAGCTTCAAGACGCTCAAGATGTTGCCATTTTTTTACAAAAAGTCTGCTAATACTAATACATTTACACCAACTGATGAAGAGAGTTTTTTTTTGTTGACGTCTCTTCCTCTCATTCAAGAGACAAGTTCAGTTTTGCTGACGATCTTTATTGAGTTTACTCTGTATTAACTGGACAAGCTTCATTCAAGATTAATTCTTTCTCATTTTGTGTTTTTTTTTTTCAGAAAGTTTTTAGTTGGATACCTATTTTGTAATTCTTCTAGTTACAAAAATAAATTTCTTGAAGGTTCAAACTGGCGTTTCTATTCACCCTTCAACAATAGTATGACAATACAATGGCCCAGCAAGGTGTCGAATAGAAACAAACATGGAAAACAACAACTATTTCTATTCACCACTTTCGATGGGGTGAATAGAAACAGCACCTTTTTAATTTTTTTTTTTTAATTAATGTTAAGAATGAAAGGAAAACACATAATGTCGACTTAAAGAAGACTGCAATACCCATAAACCTAGGTAAGTTTCAATTACATATGTCTCATAATACTGATGGATATTTACGTTCAAAAAAACTGTCTCTATTCATCCCATTTTAAGGTATATGATCTGATACAAGGCTCGAAAACACCAGAATTCAAATAAATTTATTAGAGTAATATGTTATAATACTCTAAAGATCATTCTTAATGTGTTTTCATGAATTTTCAAATTTACATACTTCCAGAAGGGGTAACTAATACGTTTACAAATGTTCCCTTAAATATTTTTGAAATTTTTTGAATTATTCAGTTTATGCCGTTCCTCCGTTGCATTTGAATTATGTGGGTATTAAGAGATCAAAATTAAACTTTTCTTTTTATTATTTCGTTCAGCTTACTGAAAACAATAAATTTTTATCTACTTTTAAAACTTTGAAATGCCTCAAGATCCTTTATTACTGCATTCGGCGCATTTTCAACTACCTCGACTTTTATTCAGCATTGAAAATGTTATAGAATTCGAAACTAATTTTCATACCATTGTTTTAGGCGTTTAATTATAAAAAATGAACAATGAAAACATTTTGTTCTGATAAAAATATTAGCTTAAGACATAAGAAATGGCAGAATTTTAAAAATATTGCGTTTTGTGAATATTAATTACCAAGATAGAAATACGTTGCTTTCATAAATAATAACTGAAGCGAATGTCTGTAGTAAAATTTATTGGTTACAAAAAGGAAATTTTGTATAAAACTTGAAATAATAGCAGTTGTTTGTTAGAATCTAATATTTCTGCAAAGATGTTTAAAGCAACTACGATTGTGGTTTTGGCAGTTTATATTTGTAAGTATTTAACTAATTTTTTTAATTACTTTAAATTGCAAAAACAGCTACATTTGAACATACGTTGGAAATACGAGTAATATCGTTTTTAATTTTTGCTTTTGCTTTGTAAACTTGTTTGTATAATGCATCATTTTTTGATACCTTAACAGGCCTTGCTTGATATGGTGTTTTAGTGTAAATAGTTAAGACTTTTGTTGATGTAAATGCAAGTTTAATTTTGTTGTCCTGTAAGAGTTATACTAGATATAAACCAAAACCGAAGACTCTCTGATAAGGTTGATTTTGCATTCAACATCAGTGGGTTTTCAGATAAATTTGACATCATAAAATAATTTAAATTCATCTTACATATATTTTATAATATTGTGGTAAAAACCTTATTCTTTTTACAAAAAAGCTCTTTTACTCAAATTAACTTCAAACTTAACGGTCGATTTAAATTTTAATCATTTATGCTTAAAATAAAAACTGCATTGTATGGTTTGTTAAAAATCCAAGGACGTAAATAGTTGCTGAATGTGAATTGGTTTATTAGTTTTAGTGAATCTAAAAAAAAACTTCTCTGGTAGTTGTTACAGTTACGGCAATTGCTGACCCCAAACCTTTGTGGCGCGTTAGAATATCTCCACCAGTATAATGTTTATGCGAGTTTTTATTTGAACTGTTAATTACAATGAGATGTAATGATCTACACTGTTAATTTACAATAAATGGTATTCTGAGCACTATTCGTAGTTTATGTGATAGTTGATAGTCCTAATGCAGTTTCACTACACCATCACCACATTCATTTTGCATCTATCTTTTAAAGTGAATTTATGTATACCTAATTTAGAATTAGTAGAAATTTTGATGATGTACTTAGTTACGGTTTATTTCTGGATATAATACACAAGTTGGTACAGATTTTATACTAATTAATAGATTAGAATGAATCAGTACACCTGAAATTTGTTTCCTAGTTGTTATAGTTACGGCAAGGGCAGGTTCAGACCTTTTGGTAAGAGGTCCTCTACCATCTCCACCGCTGTAGTCTTTTATTAAACAGTTTTTCCTTATTTAATAAAAAGGAAATGACTTAAACTATTAGTCCACAATTAACTACATTCTACGTACATCTTGCAGTTTTTGTAAGATATATTTATTATTAAATATATTTTGCTATTGACGAAAACCGAATTAAACATATTTCGTTGCTGACGAAAAATCGTTTATAACGCGAGAGTTATACATATAGTGTAGAATTTAAAAGTGTTCTGATTTTATTAAAACACACCTCAGTTACTGAATTGAATAAGCAATAAATAAAATATAATGAAGTGTCGTAATTAAGTGTGTGCCCAGCAATGTAATTTAACATGTGAAGTGTCTGTAACCTAGAGGGAATAGATTGGCCGAGGAACAACATCTTAATGTACTCGTGGTAGGTACTTGTTTTTGTCAGGAAAGGGAGTGCTAAATATTTACCTCATTATCAATGAATTTGAGTCGCTAGGAGTTCCTAAAATCTAAATTTTTCCCTGGAATCCGGCTGACTTTGCGGTCCATACTCACAGGGTGTCGCTAAAGATAACCTAAATTAATTTTCTTTTAAGGTTGAACCTGATCAACCAATAATTTTGTGGTTCATACCTAGGAGTTTAAGCCAAAGGATGTATCCAAAAAATATCCCTGAAAAAAAACTAACTAACACATAAGTTTAATGGACGTGATTTCCTACCAACTACTGCTACAAACCGTTAGATCGCCGAGAGTCATGTCTTAATACTTTGTATACTTAATACAGACAGGACGTCTTCGCCCGTCTAGTTTTAAGGTTCACTTACAATTTACTAGGTAAAATGTTAAAAATCATTTGTGGTTGAGCTTGCTTCAAGTTGCGTAAAGTGTACTTCTCGTTTTAAATATGATTACAGCTTCTATTTATCAAGCTTTGGGTGGGGTTCCCGTTTATTGCAACTTAAACGCTTTTAAAGGAACCACAGTAACTCATCGGCTTGTAAGTTCAATTTCTAACACTTACCACCTTAGATTGACATTTCTGGTCTCATGGTTCATACAACCTATAGAATTAAATATAGTGGCACATAGGTTGAACTAATAATAGGCGGCTTGGAATGCAAGCTAACCACAAATAAATTCAGTCAAATACTAAAGTGATTCTACATTAGCAATTTAGACCAACTAACCCCAGTTAGCCCTAATAATGGACGCCAATATTATTATACAATAATTTTGTAACGCCTAACTTGTAACAGAATGTGTAACTGACTACAAGTTAGCTACAATGTAATTTTTTAAAAACTCAATTGCAGCAGGCCGTATTCTGTCTTAATAACCTTAGAACTGTCTGTATTTGTTTTTAAAAAATCACATTGTATTATTCAATCATGTAAATTTTTATAATTTGGTTTATAACTGTATTTTAGGGTTCTTTTTAATAATTTTGCCAGAACTATTAAAATCGGCAGTCTCTCTTAGGGTCATTTTATAATGCAGAAGCAATCCAGTTACCCAGTTTACAACAGGTCAATTCAACTTAAAACCTAGAACAAGGCATACTAAACTCAATATCACAACATGTTACTCCGCCTGGGGTTAGTTGTTGGGTGGATTGGGTAACTTAGTAACTACCACTGCCGGTCCCAAGCCCGGGTAAAGGAGGAGGGTTGGTGGAACAGTTTAGCAGCCCACCATCGACCTTATAAGGTCGATGCAGCCCACCCATCGTAAAAACCAAATAATACAACTCAAAGTACCATTCAAGTCTCGGAACCAGGACGGAATACACGGATAATAATCAGGATGAGCTGTTGGAACATAACCTCGTGGACTAATAGAGACCAAGAAATCAATTTGGAAATGAACAGACGTAAAATCGACATATTATGTTATCTGGCAGAGACAAAGAAAAATGGCAAAGGAAGCGAGAAATATCAAAACTACTCTATATTTTATAGTGGAAAAAACAAGGAGGAATGAGCGCATACCGGTATAGGATTACTCATCCACGAAAAGTTGGAACAAAACATTGAAAACGCAATGTACGCCAATGGATGACTAATGCACTAATGCACACAACTTCGAGAAAGACAAAATCCACATTATAAGTGCTTACGCACCCGACATGAGCAAACCTAGAGAAGAAACAGAACTATTCTTTAGCAATGGCCAAGACGTATTAGATCAAATACCCACAACTAAAAGATATTGCTGATGGGCGACCCCAATTCAAGTCAAAGTAGCTGCACAGCATTTTTGAAAATCACTGCTGAAGGTCTCTACAAATCCGAACGTTTAGTTGAATTCGAATTTACTTTAAAAATGAATAAGTTGTACGCTACAAATAATCGAAAATCCACAGAAGTTCCGGATGCCAGCAAAATAAATATAACATGAATAATTAATGTGGGAACCAGAACACTCGTTAAACTTTTACAACTTATATAATAAGGATACATTGTTTTAAAGTAGAAAATTAATGGTTACCAATAACATCGTCTACCTGCAATTTCCTTGGACATCTTATTTCATACATTTAACCCAGATATTAGTAATAAAATTATACTTTCCTTGGTGAAAGTTCATTTTCTCTTAACAAGTTTGTTCTTTGTTAGAACTTTGGCCATGTCTTCTTACACTGTTATTTTCTTAAACATTGTTCAGTTTCACTCAAGTTCGTTACTGAAAAATAAGGGTTTTGTAATAAAAAATATCGCCCGAGCTTCCCAAATCTAGCGGTAAGCTCTTTTAGCTAATAATGAAAAAGCTAAGCGAACATAAAGTGTCGAAGTTGAACTTCAGATGAAAATTCAAGCACGTAAGTTTAAATTAGTGTCTGGTTCGCTTTTAGGATTGAATTAAATTTATAGCGAAACTTACGTATTACATGCTTGATTTTTTATGCAAAGAATAACTATTATCAGTTATAAAGTAATTAATATGCAGTTAAATTACATAGATTAATAAATTTTGCCATATACATAACTCCAGCAGATACCAGTATTTTAAAATAAAATTTAAAAAAATAATATAAACACGTAAAGTTTTAATGAAACGCTCGAATGAAAAACAATGAAATTAAAAGGTAGGGAGCAAGTAAATCACACACCTAAAAATTCTATAACCAGAAAATCAAACGATAACCTAATTATTAACCAAATTCAAGAGAATATAAAACACTACATAAAATTTGTATTTAGTCCAAAATTAAATCAATGCCTGATATTTGTTAATTAAGAAATTAGATTAAGATTTGGTTTTTCTCAACATTTTCGCCAATGTACTGTCTGTACTCTTTCGTATATTTTGTTCGATTTTCTACTAATAACTTTTTGTTTGCGATTGATAAAACAAGGGTTAAGAACAGAGGCGTAAGAGAAGAATTAAAACTAAGACCGATATTAGAAGAATTAAAACTGAGACCGATATTAGAAGAATTACAATGGTATGAGCATCTGAGTCGAATGAACCACACCCGATATCCAAAGAAAATATATGAGATGACAAGTGATGGGTAGAGAGCGAAAGGGAAACCTAGGAAAGATTGAAAAGATAAGATCAAGGAAGCAGCAGAGAAAAGAGGAAAGACCACAGAATAAATCCGAATACTCTCCAGGAACAGAAGGCAATATAAAAAGTGGCTCAATACCCCCCATACCATGAAAGTATTTATAGCGGGAGAAGAGGAAGTACAGTAAAGTAAAGTAAACTTTTTGTAATATTCTTCCCAATTTTTTCCAAATATTGGTTGAATTGTTGATTTTCTATTACCTTTTCTTATGTTATCGATAAATTCCCAAGCCTCTGTGTACTGCTGTCCTCCAATCAACATTTTCTAGCCCAAGTTTTTCTCTTTTGCTCTGCAACTAGCTTTCTCACTTTAGTTCTTCTTTTTACATACTCTTCCCTATCCTTCTTGTTCTTTACTTTTGATTCAACTTCTTCCTTCCACCATATATTTTTACTTACTTTTTTCGTACTATTCATTTTGCCCACTGCTTCATTTGTAGCCCCATGAAGGGAGTTCTTAATATGTTCATACAGTTGTTCTCTATTCTCATATTGTTCTTCCAGAAACTTGTGACCTAATCGTAATTTATAAAGATACTTCTTTGAAACCTTCTAAATTGTATTTGCGTGATTCCGTTTTTCCGTTTTTCTTGTTTTTCTAATTGATTCCTGCTTCGATTAGCCTTTCTAATGCACACTAGATTTCACAGTTTCGGATTACTATATGTAGACGAATATCGCATCCTCGGTGACTTGCCTCTGTGGCTCAGTGGTAGAGCATTGGCACGCTTAGCCGAAGGTCAGTGGTTCGAATCCCTGCGGAGGTGATATATTTCTATACAGGGAATTTTTCTTTTTAGTATACATATTCCCTATGTATACTGTCACAATAAACGCAATATGTAGGCAACCAACTATACACTATAAACGTCACGTCACGTGGTGCGTAAAGGTTATGTTTCATGTTTGTAAATAAAAATAAATCAAAATTAGTGGAATATCAATAGTATATTGTATAACTAGTGCTGATAGTTGAATATTTCACACGAGTGTGAAAGTTGAGCCACGAGCCTCTGGCGAGTTGCTTAATCACACGAGTGTGAAATATCCTTTCAGCACGTGTTTTACACTATACTTTTCCGACGACAATTTTTCCAATTTTTCATTTAAAAAAATTTGAACCAGCACCACACTTGCAACACTTTGACGTTTTAAATATTTATTTTTTAACAAATGACGACTTTTGACGGCGCCCGCCGACTGCTTTGTGTGGTTTAGCGTGTGCAAAGTTTGGCACACGGGCATTTCACACAGTTTCGTTGCTATGCGAAATTTGTTATTTTCAATACTAGTAAACCGTGTGAAATGAGTCATTTTTCATAGTGGTCGTCGGAAATAGTATATTGCGTCATAAGGGAAGATATAGGCATATTTCATCCCGAAGATTTCTGCTGCACGAGCGAACGAAGTGAGCGAGGGCAGCAAAAGCCGAGGGATGAAATATGCCGTTAGATTCCCGTAGGGCACAAGTTATTTTTCCGCATCCATAAGAAGTTCGTATTAAATAAAAATAGTTATAATATAATATGTACCTACGTTTTTGACATATAACCTCAAATTACACATGTCAAATTTTCGTATTAAAAATAACTTCTATAATGAATTTATGTAAAAAATAATCGTATTTGCTTGAATTTTAAAAAATAATTACACTTATCAATCACTTAAACGAAGATTTTTGTATAATCAAATAATAATTTTGATTCTAAATTCTATCAGTAGATGTCACGTCGATAGCATGCACGGTAAAAACCCGCAAATGTTCATATCGTCCCGCTTTTTCATATTTACCCGCAATCCGCCATTGTTAACCTCAAATGAGATAAATAATCTGTCAATTACATACCATGGATACGGAAAATAATTTTAATTCGACGATTATTTTAAAACATAAAATACCAACAGTACGAAACAGAAAGGAAAATAAAAGCAGCAACACTTAAAGACTAATTTTTTTACATTAACTTAATTTGATGATTTTTGCCACAGCATGCTAATTTTTTAAATCATCAAATTAAGTTAATGTCAAAAAGTTAGTCTTTAACTGTTGCTGTTTTTATGTTCCTTTCTGTTTTGTATTGTTGATATTTTATGTTTTAGAATAATCGTTGAATTAAAATTATTTTGATATTCCACTAATTTTGATTTATTTTTTATTTACAAACATAAAACATAACCTTTACGCACCACGTGGCATGCCGTTTCTAGTGTACCGTTGGTTGCCTACATATTGCGTTTATTGTAACAGTATACATAGGGAATATGTATACTAAAAAGAAAATTTTCCTGTATATGGAATTTACATAATTCGTTAAAAAAAATCGATTATCCTTGTTGAATGGGAAATATATTTATTCACAATCATTATAGTAATATGTCGATTCCTAACCTGTTAGAGGTTGGGAAATACGTCATTCCTTACTGTAATGACAATCTCTTGGGTGGGAAATGACAGAAAACATTTCCCCAGCCACGGGCGGGAAACATTTATGTACGGTTGCCTAGCGACACTGTCGTAGATCTATATGTTAAAGTAAGTATTCTCTAAAAGTTTGTGAGTGTAGATTTTTATTACAAATGTTAATTGGACTTTTCATGCACTCTGTTGCATAAATGGAATGCGACGTTTCAGGAACTGAATCTGCCCCCGTCTTCAGGCATAGTTCGCTCTGAGAAGAGTGGTTTGGTCTTGGGAAAGACATATTTTATGTATATTTATATAACATCCTTGCACAGCATGTGCTACACAAATTACATTCCGTATCCGCAAATACCCACTTCTTATCATCACTTGGTCCGTATATTCAAAATATTGAAATCTTTCGTCCCATAATGTTAATATGTATTTTAAGTATGTTTTCATTTAAATTTTCTAACTGCTGTGTCTCTTATATTTCTTTTTTACTGAAGGTTCTACTTCTTTTTTAGCTCTATCCTCTTTTGGTACTCCTGAGAGCAATAGCATAAATTCATCAATTTCTGCGCTTCCCCAACTTTCCCTTTTTGTCCCTGTTAACGCTGTTATATTTATTTTTAGTGTTCTGACTTCACTTATTATATCTGTCATTTTTGTCCGTGTTCCTTGCACATTCCAAGTTGCCATACTAATTGCCCGTTTTCTCGCTTAGTTCGTCGTATATTATTTCCATCCGTGTTCCGAGGCTCAAGTCATTCCTTGTTTGCAGGTTGATTTAATTTTACAGATAATGGGTTACAAGCCCAATGCTCCAACCCCCAACCTAGAGAACCAGAAACTTTGATTTCTGGGTGCTTTTCTCCTACACGTATGAGATCTATCTTCCCCTTCTATGCCAATAACTCTTCCGCCTGATCCACGGTACAGTCATAAAAATGTCAACATAAATTTGATACTAAAACACGAATTTATATTTGAATGGTAATTTTAGCCTTAAGTACCATGAGATCGAAAAAAAGATGATTCTGAGCAGGCCTTGACTAGTACAACACTATTGGCAAGACTGATTTCAAAATGTGGCAGTAGGTTAGAGGTTAATAAATGTCAAATAAATTAAAACACAAAACAGTATTTATTTAGGGAACAAACTGAAAACTAAGATGAATACATGTTAGAGTAGGTGTTCAAAATGTGATCCTTCACTAGTATTACAACGATAAACTTAAATAATTCTGGAAACAAGATTGCAAAACTGACTTACATTTGAAATGTCACTGTCACATTATAATTCATAGGCATTCTAGAACCAGTGTAGCCAATCGTGTTGTACTAGTCAAGGCCTGCTCAGAATCATTTTTTTTTCGATCTCACGGTACTATTAAGATATAAAATTTCAGTTTGTGTTAGATTTTCAGCACTAGAAGTTGGACACAATTTAATTATTATCCGAAAATAAACATAAACCTTATGAAACTTAAATTATGTACTCACAAATAATTATTAAATTTTCAATAACTTTTCAAACCATATGCTATTGTAATACCGCTATTTTCAGGACTTACACCACATATCTATCAGTCGTATCTGAGTGAAAGCTTTATCTTTTTCAAGGTAACATGCGTCACAATGAGAAAGAAAAGTCACAAAGGTCACATTCGATCGAAGAATTGCCGAAGTCGTAGATATTTCATAATAATTATATTCCCTGCGCAGTTTCCCAACGACCTATAATTTCATATCAACCTATAATTATATAATCCCGTACATATTATAAACTCCATAAATCTGAGAGGAAAGTCAATCTTCAAATTTTTACAGGCACATTAACAATTATTCGTAGCTAAAGAATGGATGGTAAAGATGATTTCTACATTTCGGAAAGTTCAGAAGACAATAAGAAATTCCCATATTATATCATGCATGATGGTGTAAAATGGTTGATGGTGCCTTCGAAAATCATTCTGGAGGTGTTTGGAGTGTGGCCTGAAAGGCAGAATAAGTTAACGGCCTTTGTAAATTTTTTCTACATAACCAGTTTTATTTTGGTGATTGCCACTCAAGTTGCATACGTAATGGACAAAGAGACTGACGTTACCTCTGCTGTAGATGCGCTTACTGCAATTGTTGCCAGTTTTGAAGTATTTGAGCACAAATATATTTAAAAAATATATAAAATAATTAATTTATTTTACAGGCAGTCGGTAGAAGAATACTAAGCGTTATGTTAGCTAAAACCATTTCTAAAATACTATCCACGATTTAAAGCATGTCCCATAAGTAACCGGACTAAATTAAACAGCAGATGTTTCAGTAACAACAGAAATTTTAAAACCAATTTTATTTATATTTTCGAAGGTCATTATACAAGTTTCCAAAAAAATTAACTATCAAACTTTAACACCGCTTTTGGAGATTTTGAGCAACATCTTCTTTCCGTGCTCCATAAGCTTTTGTCCATGGTTTGCAGCAACTTCAGATGATATGTTCCTCCAGATCCGTTTAAAGGAATTAATGTTTTTTGGAGTTTCTGTGCGGGTTGAGTATTTTTGTTTACAAATCGCCCAAAATTGTTCGATTGCACGTGCTTGTGGTAGATTTGGGGGATTTTTTTCTTTAGGTACGAAGTTAACATTACAGCCATCCAAGTATCGTGTAACGGTTTTAGCGTAATGTGAGGTTGCCAAGTCCGGCCAGAATAATATATTGGCCCCAGAATGGTATCTTTGGATGAAAGGAATTAATCTTTTCTTAACACATTCGCTTAAATAAAGATCTGCATTGATGGTGCCGTACGTTATAAAGGGCTCCGAAACATTTCCATCGCCGTCCATCGCCTGCCAAACTAAATATTTTTTGAAAAACTTAGTTTTTTTCTTAACTTTTTGATCATATTTAACTTCTTGAGGGTTGGAAGAGTGAAAAAATTTTCGTCCAGGTACTTCTTTTGGATCTACCGGCACGTAGGTCTCATCGTCAAGTATCAAAATGGAAGTCCGCAATTTGTCAACAACGTAACGCGCGCCAGACTTCGCCCTTTTCTCCTGATTGTTGACATAACGTGGCACTATTTTTTTTGTTCGAGCTTTCATCTTTAGGTCTTTTGTCTTAATTCTAGCTATAGTAGATTTTGAAACTTTTACCTTCTTAGAAAGGACACGTATGGAAAGATCAGGCTGATTTTTAAACGCTTTTTGAACACGCTTTACAAGTTTAGGCACTGCTACTGTTCTAGGTCGACCAGATAGCTGCTGATATTTACATTCTCCGGTTTCTTCATATCTTTTTACAATATCATAAATAGTGCTCTTCGCAACTCCTTCAATTTTAAAGTGGTGGTAAGTTTTTGTTTTACATTTGTTTGCCTGTTTTAAATAAAACTGGAGAATTCGCAATGCGCGAGCCTGCTTTTCACAGCGCGACATTTTAATACTAAAATCAAATGTCATATTGCCGTCAATTGTTTTGTATAAACAGACGTTGTACTTTTCAATGGTACCTAGATTAATTGCCTCCCTTTTCGTTTGGCTTTGGAAATGGACCAACAGTTTTAGTCCGGTTACTTATGGGACATGCTTTACTATGAATTTTGGCCATCAGACATTGCTGGCAAAGAGCTCCACAATTGGCTTAAATGGAGAAGCAGAATTTTAGTGGTGGCTTGCATTTACGAATCGGCTGCAGGTGCCGCTTGGGCATGTCAGTGCGTTTTACCCAAACTTTCTTTGCATAAGCTGCCTGTGGGTTCCAAATTTTGGTTTTCCTATAGCAAAAGCCCATATTACGAATTACTCTACCTTTGGGAAAGCCTTATGTGTATCGACTTGGCTGTAAATATATGCGCACTTGATTTTTTCCTTCTAAGCGTATTATTGCTTTGCGTTTCACAGTTTAAATTGTTGAGGACGTATGTTGAAACTGAATTTGCAAAAGTAGTCGAGAGGAGAAGTACTTCAGAAGATGCTAATTTAGAAGCCCGAAGTTTAATATTAATGTGCATTAAACGTCACCATATTTTAATTAAGTAAGTTCTAGAATTTATTACAAGTAAAAAGTATACAATATGCAGACAATTTAGCTCATTAGAATATCGCACCTGAAGCCTAAATATTAAGCAGCTATCTTTGGAATAACCGAACTTTGGAATTAAATGGACTTATTTGTAATTTCCTCTTAATGTCGTATAGTTATTACCATAACATAATTTATTAATTAAAAATTGTACATTTTGCTTTTTCTAAACAAAAAATTGTAATTAACCTCTGCTTCATTCCCATAAGGTGGTAACAAATTTTAGCTACCTATGTAGGCACATAAATGTCATTTTTTCACTGTCCATTATACAGTGTGTCCCCGGATTGAGTTCATTATAGGTATAATCGACAAAAAATTTGAGAATATCATTTTCATGTTTTGGTATTCCGCCCTGCTTGGTCTGCAAAGAATTCTAAGCAGATTTTTAGTTTTTTAAAAATTGAGACGGCCATGAAAAAATTGAAAAAACTATCATTAATTAAATAATACTTGAAATTGCGCCCCCCTGTTTCTAAATAAATATTCTGTTTTATTTATGTTTATTGTTAAACTCCACTGCTCATATCTTTTTTGCAACCTCCTTACCATAAATTCAAGAGCCCCTTAAGCTATCACCACCTGGTCATCGTCAAAGTTCAGTGTGAATAGGTGTTTATTATCAATAGGGATGCCCATATTCTGCACACTCTTTTACCAATATTTCAGAACTACTTCTGAATATACATATAATATTAAACAGTAGTGGGGACAGGCAGCAGTTCTTTAGTAGACCTGAACGGTTCTGCAAATTTTTTACCATTTTTAATGTAAGCTGTATTGTTGATACATCTGCTTTACGACATCGATTAGGTGTTCATCTATCTTCATTATAATTATGTAATGCGTCCCATAATTTGTTCCTGTAAATCGATAAACGCTAAATGAGTTTTCTCTCTTACAGCTATTCTCTTCTCTATCACTTGTAAATACAAAGGTATTGTCATTACAGGACCTTTCCTTGGTGAAGCCACTTTGTTCTTCACTGATCTTGTTTTGTAAATTATCGTGTAATTTAGTTATTAAGATTTTTCAAATGATCTGTTGAAACTCTTGTTAATGCTTAAGCCTCCATAGCTGTAGGTACTCAGTTTTGCAGATGCAAATTATATATGATTCTTTTCATCGAATTAGTAGTTTATTCTTCTTGGCATAATTAGTACCCCCCTCCCCCATACTTTAAGAGCTCTGCTGATACATCTCCCGAAGCTGGCTGCTCTGCCGTCCTTCATCTTTTTTAGCGATGTCCTTACGTCTTCTTCAGTAATTACATTGGCGTTTGATAGTTTCTATTCCGTTTTGTGCATCATTAATCGTTATAAATATTCTGGTCTGTTTTCTATTAAGGCGCCTTTGATGTGTTGAAGCAGGTCTGATGTTGTTGTAGAGGTTGTATTGTGACCATTATTGTCATTTCGGATTGATTATAGTGATCTCCATACTTCAGTTGATTGTGCTGCACGTATTATACTATCAATCTCCATGCACTATTCACATGATTCATTTTTATTGTTAGCTATTTTACTTTTCACTATTCTGTTTTGAGTCTTATATTCCAGGAACGTTTTCGTTGTCCTTAACGATAGCCACTTATAGTAAGCTTTGTGTCTTAATTCAATATTCTGTGCAATATCGTCATTCCACCAGTATGGCGTTGCCTTAGCTTTTTTCTTCTCTACTTCTCCTAGGACTTCTTTCGGGGCTTAGTGAATTGCTTTAGTTAAACTTAGAAGATCGGTTCCTATATTATCACTCTTCTCTTTTGTTTGGAACTGTAATTTTAGTATGTTCATGTATAGCACATTGACACTTTATACTTTTAGCAACTACAGTTTATACTTCACTGAAGGTTTTGTTCTTTCTTGATCTATTTATGATTTTTCGTTCTTTGTCCAAGCAGGAGGTATCACTATTCTTCCTATTATTAGAACCACAATTGGTTCCTCTTGTTACACGTAAATCCTCTTGCCGATGTTTTCTAATACAATAATCCAGCATTAGTTTCTGTACATACGGGGGTCTTCTCATGTAAATCTGTGGATCTGTTTGTAGTTGAAAAATATATTTCATTTCATTAAATCATATTGCGAACATATGTAGGAATTGTTAGGCTGATACACCTATCTGATTCCTATCAATTTCTGTCTTAATTGGCTTGTCCGCTCTTAAAATCGTTGGGGTTATTATTATTATCTTCCTCCGTCTTCAGAACCATTGGCCATTGTTACTTGAAACCCTAGGTTAGGGGCCCTGTACTGGAAACTGCCGAGCCAGCTAAACCCAGGATTTTTTTAAAGAGGTGTATCTCCTCTCCCTTCTCCTTACTTAATCGGGCTGGGGACCTATTTTACATGTAATACAAAAATTGTGCGTTGTGCTACCAACGTTTTGTGACAAGAAGTAAGTCGCAAAATGATCATTTTTTCTATGTGGGCACCCCAGATGTTGGGACAAAACAGTTATAACGGCATAACAGAACACCTTGTAATCATGTTATGTCAAATCAAAACGTTTATCGTAACAGCTTCGTTAAAACTATATTTTATTACAAATGTATTGTTATACTTATACATAAACACGTGGCAACTTATGAGGGACAGTACCTGTATGAATTATCTTCTACCTTTCTCACTGTGGTAAAACTATAAAATTTGTTTCATATTATGTTCATACATTGTAATGTAACAAACGCATAAGCCGCAAAATACATGACGTTTGTTTTTCTGCATATCGTATACTCTTTGATAAAACCCAATATTCAACTAATATTTTTCAGCACTTGCAAGGAAATCGAAAAAATGCTCACTATTTTTATACTAATGTTGTACATGGGTACTGTGGGTACAGTGTGCCTCTCCTTTTTTCTCCTGGTACTGTTGTTAAAAAATGTTTTAATAAAAATACTAAACAGCATTATTTTGCAGACTGTTGTTAAACAAGAAGTTGGAAAGGCCATACCTTACTTTTCGGGACATATGACGCAAACCTTCCATTATTGTTACATAGGTCACGAACTAATTCTAGAGGTATAGTTTTACTTCACCTAATTGTTTTGCTGTAAAATATTTTGAAAATCCGGAATTTATGATATCTCGAAAATCAAAGTTTTCCCAATTGCGGAAAGTGTGCCCTTTTTGGAATACGAAATGAAGCCGTAGATTCAATGTTTGCCATGATAAAGATTCTTACCAGAGGTAAATGTCCTTTAGATTGAGTAAAATTTTAGTAGGACGAGTATAAATAGCCATCTCAGGCCGCGTACTTTAAGGTACCTATGCCTTAACACGCGCAAGCATAGATTTTGGCAATGCATTAATGAGGTAAGATCTAGGCTTGCAGCTGCCAAGGATATCAATGGGCTTCAGCTGCTTTGGTTAATGAACCTACTTGACTAGAATTGTCGAGCCCAAGGGGCTTCACGCCCTTGTAGGAGTTTTGTGCCAAACATTGAATTAGCACATAACCTACGATATTACCTCCTATCCAAAAGAGGGCATACTTTCAGAATTTCTCCACATTTGAAATCTCGCCGAAAACTTTGGTTTACAAAAAAAAAAATGCTAACCTTGAGACCGTCGACTTCAACAAACAATATTTTAAACATTTTCAGAGCATTGCATTAGCGGATGCTGTCGCACGCTGTGGTTGGCATTTGCTACCTTACGACAGAGATTTGCGAAAATCTTTAGTTTTAATAATGGCAAGAGCACAACGACCAATTACAATGACAATGGGGGGATTTGGTGTTTTGAGTTTAGCAAGCTACATGAAGGTACGTATGGGAATTTTGTAAATTTATTCCTTAATAATAATCTATGATTTCAGTTGATTCAGTTCTGTTTCTCAGTTTATACCGTGCTAAGTTCCACAGTGGGTAGAAAAGAAGAAGAAAATTAAAATCTTCAACTTTAAAAAAAAAACGTTTCGTCTGCTGACTGTTTTTTTTTTACAAAGTTAGTTAGGTATATGAGTTCTTGTACGTTGTATTCTTTTATTATTCAGGTGTTAGTGTAACTTTTTCTCTGTGAAATGTTCACAATTAAAAAATTACATGTCTGACTGTACCACTTCTTAGTAACTTTTTGTTTGTTATACCTTAATATTTCACATCATGAAACTAAACTAAACAACAAAAATCAAAGGTAGAAGGCGCAATCCCTATATAGACAATATTCATCGTATCCATCCTCTTATGAAAAGCAGTTTGTGTGTAAAAAATTCCTATTTATTAACAGAATCAATTTTTCCGGTTCATCATTTACTATGAGTCTATATTTAATAAATCATTGTAGTGTAATATACATAGTATGTCCCCAACTTGAGCTGCCAAGAAGTTAATCGGCGACTTCTCAAAGTAACTTTGAATTGAGCCTTGCTGCACTGAAAACTTATTTTGAGCATATTTAAGATATCCTTAGATCAACAAGCCATAACTGCGAAAGGATATATTAAAACATAAGTTACAGAATGCAACCTTTTCGTGCACGTGTCTGAAATTCTGGTACGACTCGCGATTGGACGAGCCCTTTGGAACGTCCTGTTAGCTGTTTTAACTAAAATCGTCACTTTTCATGAGAGTCGCAAAAATTATTGTTTGTAGTTGGTGTACAACAACACTTTACAATTCATTCTCGCCAATCGATGTGTTTTTAGAATCTTACACGACTGAATTCTTTGTTACCAAATCATATATACCACTTTGATGTTGAACTAAATATTAACGTAAATCAAAAAAGCCATACAAGTTTTAATGCTTCTACCAGTGACATTGCAATCATAAAAATTTATTGTAGGTAATGTAAATTCAATTTAAAAGTGGTTTTATTATAATAGTACATAACACTAAAATAGCACTCTAAAGCATATTAAAATATTTTGCTTTTAAAAAAGCTCAATTTTATCGAAGTAGGGCGATCAGCTCGAAGTTTTGTCCAGAAAATCGCTAGCAATTTTTATTAGAGATTCTTTGCTTTAGCCGAATATGAACGCCTAAAAGGATTAAAAATAATTGGTTAGATTAGAGGTCAGTCAAACTAAAACAGAATTCGTAGCAGTAAACTCTGGCTCTCTAAATTTGATGTGATTTTTGATGATGGAGCACAAGTGAAGGAGGTTAAAGAATTTAATTAAATGAGTGCATTGCTCTATAAGAATACACTTGGCTCAACAGAAAACATTAAGGCAGAATCCTCCTTATAATAACAAAGTGCATGACGCCAAGTCGTTTAAAAATGTGGCTTCGCTCCCCCTCGCCGACGTCCTGGAAAGGATGTGGCACTAAGAAGAAGAGAAGGCAGAAAATTGACAAACACTTTGAATTCTGAAATTTAAAGGGTGATAGGTAATGGAATCTGTAGCAGTCGTAGTTCAGTTGGTTTAGCGTTCGATTCTTAGAACCGCACATACATAGGAAATACCTAACCGCTACCTTCGGAAGGCAATAGCAAACCACCGAAGTATTTCAATCTATAGTACGTCTTCTTCCGTGGTTCGGAGCCCACGTAAAGCTGTAGGCCCCCTATATATTTTTTTTTTTTTTTTTGATATAAAGAAATCATATTTATTCAGCACGTTCCATTACAACGTAATACTACATGCTTTATATACATTCCTACAGTTTGTGATTTACTTATTACTACATCTTATATTATATTATTGCATGAACTGTTTTTTATACTATATTGCCTATTATCTATTATAAACTATACTATATTACATCTTTATGCGAGTGATTTGAATACAGTTATGACTCGCAGGAACAAAGTCAATTTCTTAAATTATCAAAGTTAATATCTTTGGCAAATTTTATGAATGAATTCAAATTTTTTTGTACCAATTCGTCTTTTCTAACTGGCCAGTTTCCTACGTTAGTCATAAGAGAATGTCTTTGTTGAATTAACATGTCACAATCGTAAATCAAATGATGTACTGTTTGGTCACCTTGCATGCACGTACATATTGGACTATCTACTATCTTATACTTATGTAAATAGCTGTTTATTCTTCCATGACCACTTAATAGAACCGTTAAATTTGCACAGTCTGGTAACTTAATTTGTAGTCTCTGTTTCACAGACGGAAAGAATTCCTTAGTTATTGCACCTTTTGTTGTATTTGCCCATTCCATTTGCCACTTGACTATATTCTTTTCTTTCAACTCACGAATAATAACACTTTTAGGGATTTTTTGAAAACAAATCTCACTATTTTCTTCAGCTGCTTCCTTTGCTAATCTGTCGGCGGTTTCGTTGCCCAGTAATCCTTCATGGGCCTTAACCCACCCAAAATAGATCTTCCATTTTTTTTGTTCCATCCTCTTAATTTGTTTTCTTATCTGTTCGATTAAATTTCCGTGATTATTTACATTCTTCAATGACTCTAAAGTGATCCTACTGTCTGTATATATTGCCACCCTTTTCTCTGTTGTTTCATCTACCTCTTCTAGTTTCTCTAAAGCTTTCAATATGGCTATTTGTTCCGCCTGATTATTTGAACATTTAGCTCCCAATTTAAATTTTAATTGACATATTAATTCGTCGTTGTTGTAGATGGCGATTCCTGATCCAACCTTATCTTCTCGTTTGCTTCCATCTGTATATACTTGTACTTCGAATTGTTCTTGTTCGACATCTCGTATTTTAATGTTATCTGCTGGATGGTTCCAGTTGGCAGCTTTAAGTGGAGCATCGTATTCATAATTATTATCTTCTCCTTTTCTTGTGATTTCAAAAATAGTCGATATTTCCTCAATTTTTGATACTATCGGAGTTATTCTTGATAGAATGCATGCTGCTTCGTATGATATCGTTCTGAATGCTTTAATGATTTTAATATTTATCATTCTTTGTACTCTACGCATTTTGTTTTGATTGTATTTACGAAGAAGAGCCGGTTTCCATATTGCCGCCCCATATGATAACAATGGTACTATTGCACCTTTATATATAGTTTTAAGCGCTTCAGATTTCAATCCCCATTTAATTTTTGCCGATCTTGCCAACATATAAATTAATTGAAGACATTTTTGTGTAACATATTCAATATGTTTATTGAAGTTCATTTGACTATCTAAGTAAATTCCCAAGTACTTTAAGCATTCCACTTGTTCCAGCTCTTGATTATTTAGGTAAATATTTATTTTCGCGTTTCTGGATGACCTCTTCCTGCTAATTAACATAACTTTCGATTTTTCTACGCTAAATTCCATCTTATTGTTTTTTGCCCACTTCGTTATTTTGTACATTGCTTCATTTGAATAAATTTCTGCTTCGGTGGCACATCTTCCTCTTGTAAGAATAATCAAATCATCAGCAAATGCAATAGCTGTGGTATTTTTGCTAAATTCTATATCCAGACATGAATTATATTGAATGATCCATAAACCAGGGCCACAGCATGACCCTTGAGGGCAGCCTCTACTTATTTCTTTAACCATTTTTTCTCCATTAACTTCTATTTCCGCTCTTCTATTTCTGAAGTAGTTTTCCAGAAGATAAAATAAGTTTTTGGGGCACTCGAATTTTTTAAGCTGCATTAGAATACCTAGCCACCATGCAGCATTAAACGCTCCTTTTACATCTAAACTGACCAAAACAGTATCTTTCTTTTCTTTGAAGCTTTTGTCAACAAATCTTTTAACATCCATCACCGCGTCTATTGTACTGCTTTGTGGTGTGAATCCGAATTGTTTTTTGTTCACAAGTCTCCTAGATCTGAGGTAATACATAATTCTATTAATCATTAATTTTTCTAAAACTTTTCCTCCTACATTTATCAGACTTATTGGGCGGAATTTTGATGGTTCTTCTGATGTTTCTTTTCCTGGTTTTGGTACTGGGATTATTACAGCAACTTTCCATTGTTTGGGGAAGTAAGCTCTTCTTAAGCACTGATTGTACAATTCTGTTATAAATTGAGGACATTTTCTGAAAATTCTTAGTAAAATGTCTGATGTTATTCCATCTTTGCCTGGTGTTTTTTTAGGATTTATACTTTTAATCCCTTCTTCCACTTCTTCTGCCGTAAATAATTTGTCGTCTTCACTTTCTATAGCTTCTTTTAGTTGATTCTTTATAATCTTGTGATACGCGTTATCCTCGTCTGTTTTATCTTCTAAGATAAACTCTTCCATCAAACACTCCATTGTGCTTTTAACATTTGTCGTAAATTGTCCCATATTATTTTTGATTGTCGTAAGAGTTAAATTCCTTGAACTTTTCCCCGCTGCTATCTTGTAGACCTCATTCCATGGATTACATCCGCCAGTTAAATTACAATATTGCTTCCATGACTCCTTCTTTTGCTTCCTGAGTTCTAATTGGTAGTTTCTCTTCTCTTCTATATATCTTAGTCTTCTGGTTTCTCTTAACTCGTTATCGTCTTTTGTTTTTTGATACCTACGTCTGTGCGCGTTCACCCTATTTCTCAGAATAGTAAGTTCCTCAGACCACCACGGTACACTTTTTCCTTTATTTCTTCTTGGTTTTACTATGTTGAAAGATTTTATACACGCTTTGCTTATAGATTCTTCATATCTATTCACAAATTGTTCTAATACCTGTTCTACAATTAATTTCTGCCTCAGTTGGTCGTCCAAAGATGTTTCGTTGTTGCACTTAAATTCCTTATTTAATTCTTCGCATATATTTTCTTCAAAAACCGTCCACCGATTTTCTTTTATTACATATTTGATTCTTGTGTTTCCAATTTCAGTTTGGTTATTCGACTTCCCTATCTTAAATGTAAGCAATCTGTGGTCTGAACAACTTTCTGTTTCTTCTATTCGCCAATCTAGAACTTGGCTAATTAAGCTATATATGTAGGCTACTTGATATGTACATCACAGACATATAGATGGAAGATAGTAACGCACTGTAAAGGGTATGCCATTCTTAAGAGGCAGAGAGAAAGAAATAGATAATGAAATCTGCACAAATAAATGGACCACCTACAGTATTTTTCATCTAGTATTTGGGTTGTGACGTCAACTTGCCCCGCCCAAAAACTGTCTGTTTAAAGGTTTAAACACGCGTTCGTGCGCAGTAGCTTTAGTATTGTCTGTGGCAGTAGGTAATGAAAACCTTGTATAGAAAGAGATGAAGTATAGTTGGATTGTGAATTTATCAACAACGCGTTGACGTCACAACCCAAATCCTAGGTGAAAAATACCGTACGTTCCAGAATATCTAACTATTATAGACCTTAGGTATTTCAAACGTTTATCGAAAATGCCAACGGACTCGCAGCCCAAACACCTTTCCCAGTGGCAACTCCTCGGTAGAAAAAAAAATGGCTTATGGAATAAGGAAATTAGTTATTTTTTAATGGGACTTTTTGTACAGAATTGTAAAGCAATAGTTCTACTCACTTTTTTGTTTCCATGATATCTTTTATAAGACACGGTAAATCAGATTTTCGTGCGCTACAAACACAAGTATGATATAATTCGAGGACAAATTATAAAAAGTAACGTATATTAGTTATTATCTATAGTATGTCCTTAGATTATTAGGTTTACATTTTACAAGAGGCCAATGAAATAAAAAAATAACACTTAAGTATGTTATGGCCTACTTCTAAAACCAAATTTGAATGAGTACCATAATTGAAAATGTTTCATAATAAAATGCTTTGGTACTGTAGAAAGGAACAGAAGACAGGTTGATAACCTCGCCAAACAATGTAATGCTTCAATCACAACAGAACTGAATATCTATCTTGTTTACTGACGTCAACCTTGGATTAACCATAAAAAATGTTAATATAATTAACAAATTTTAATTGTGCTACAAAAATAAACTAAACATTTAAAGAAGACGATAAATAAAATTAAAAGCCTAACCTTGGCAAGTTATTTTAAATTTTGAACTTTTACCTGCATGTTTCTAATTTATGAATTCATCTAGTTATACATTTTACATTTTAATGTTAGGTGTTTTGATAAAATTATGGTGATAATAATAATAACTATTAATACGGATTAGTTAAATGGAAGTAATTTAAATTTTACTAAGAATATGGTTAATATTCAACAGGGTACCTAGCAGTAAATCAACAGTCTTTAAATTATTTTCCAAATGGATCCAGATGGTGTTACTGATGTAAGCCAGATTATAGAAGATTGCTCTCTTAGATTACAATTTAAAGTAAAGAAAATCACAACATTTTGTTAATTTGTTAATTTTGTTGTAAATACTTTCCACAACTTACTTATTTCGTTTCAATCAGGTTGTAATTATGGAATAGGCACGGCAGAAATTCTTTTTATGCTACTGTTTTGTGCCTTGCCTATTTTGCCAGCCTTGTTTTTAAATATCTGCTAATTAATTCCAACATCAATAAGTATTTCAGTAAACAATGATGCCTATGGAAGCGGCTTTTTTATGTGCAATGTAAGCAATGTTTTCTAATACTATGTACATAATATATTTCCTTTTTTATGAGAAGTACCAAAAAATATTAATTTGTCATATACAATATAATTGCTCTTACTTGACGTTATTTATGAAGGCTGAGATACGAAACTAAACAAGCTAAACAAATTACTTAAGTGTTCCTACTCAATGGCGTGCTTGAACATTTTACTTTGTAGATTCGCAATATACCATTTCCAGGAAAAGAATTTTGAAACCAAGTGCAGATGGAGGTATCGGCACTAACGCCACGCCAGGCAGTACGACCGGTAATATGGAGGGTTTAAGACCTCCTAAGGTGCTTTCTATACTTTGATTGTCTTGCATGCTGGTGTCGTAAGCACCATGTCTTCAACAACCACCTAGCTACCTACATACCTTCGCTAATCCTCAACTGTGTGTAGATTCACAATTATTTTCAGTCAACAGGGTAGGTCACCCACAGGGCATTCGACTTCGCGGTTTGTAGCTGAGTGCCTTAATCTCTCGGCCACTCAAGCGTACTTTAAACCGTATGAAAATCAAAAATCATTGTACGACATTCAGTGCGGCCTCCTACTTATTAACTTAAAAATTAAGTTGTAATTAAATCTGTGAATATTGTATAACGCTACGCCTCTGTATTTACAGTATATGAAAGTACACGAGTAGACAAACAAATGTGTCTAAAATATGTGAAGGCTATATAAAGTAGTGATGGGCGAATTCGAATGAAAAAAATCGGATCATTCGATTGTCGTTGGTATTCGAAATGTTTCGATTGTTGTCGTCAAATCATTCGAATGATTTTTCATTCGGAAACTCTGAAACGAATGACGAATGAAAAATCATTCGAATGATTTTTCATTCGAATTAAAAATCATTCGAATGATTTTTCATTCGGAAACTCTGAAACGAATGACGAATGAAATGTCATTCGAATGATTATTCATTCGGAATCTCGGAAACGAATAGCGAATGAAATATCATTCGAATGATTTTTCATTCGGAATCTCGGAAACGAATAGCGAATGACGAATGCGAATGCGAATGAATTCACATTAATATCGAGTTATTTTTGTACGGCATTGACGACGCGTGGGCGGTTTGTCGCTGTTGCAAGTTGCAAGGCATGCCTCAGACAAAAACAAAGATAAAGTTTTATACCTATAACTGCGCATCGCATTACTTTTCCTAGAATTACTTAATTACTTTCATTTTGAAAGGTTTCGTTTGTTAAGTTCAGTATGAGATTGCGCATGGGCTATTTTGAATGAATTCTTTCAATAATAACAAAACCCCCCCGTCTTGAGTAAGAAACTACATTGCGCTGTTAAACAAAATAAAATAATAATGTCAGCGTAAGTACACATAATAATATAAATGTAAATAATTGGGACTAAATATTTAATAAAATATATATAGGTAATATAAAGCTAAATTACAAACATGAACTAAATTTGAGAAACAATAAAAAGAAAAAGATATAAAATGTAAAATATTAACGTTGAATTTTTTAGAGTGATGGGCGAATTTGAAACGAATGACGAATGAAAAATCATTCGAATGATTTTTAATTCGAGTGAAATATCATTCGAATGATTTTTCATTTGGAAACTCTGAAACGAACGACGAATGAAAAATCATTCGAATGATCATTCGATTGTTGAAATTATCCGATTGCCGATTATTCGATTCTCAAAATCATTCGATTGTGCCCATCACTAATATAAAGTCCTTTTATTGCACAAATTAGAGCAGTTTGTTGTTCATTGTAAAACAGTAAATGTTTAATGTTTAGGATGCGGATAAGTGATTATATGATATCTTGGATTATAAAATTTCTGACTAACATCATAAAATGTGGCCCAGTACCTCAACATATTGCATTTATACTAGATGGCAATCGAAGATTTGCGAAAAAAGTCAAAAGTAGTAATGAACGTATATATGAAAAAGCCGTCATTAAAATAGATAATATTGCCGAATACTGCCGAGAGATTGGAATAAATCATTTAACGATGTTTATATTTAGTCTTGAAAATCTTAAAAGATCGCAAGATGAAATAAAAACACTACAGAAAATTGGAGCCAAATTCCTTAAAACAATAGAGAATGATCCAAGAATTAATACATATGGTATAGCAGGTAGGGTCGTGGGAGATTTAAGTTTAATGCCAGCATTTCACCGAAAATTCACTGCACAACTCTCTTTGAGAACATTAAATAATAACAACATGCATGTCAATGCGGCCGCTTACTACACTTCAAGATACGAAATCACGACAGCAGTGCAAGCTATAACCGAAGGTGTCCATATGGGTATGCTGAAAATTGAAGATATCGACGAACAACTTATATCTGATTGTTTGTTTGTAAAGGAAGCACATCTCGATTTATATATTCGAACATCCGGTGAAACTCGTTTGAGCGACTTTCTTTTATGGCAAAGTGGATTTACCCAAATATTTTTCTTGAAACCCCATTGGCCAGAATTATCTTTCCAGGATTTACTTTCCACAATCTTGACGCACCAACATAATTTTCCAAAGTTAAAAGTAATAATGGGTTCCGTTACGATTCCTAAACAACCCAATCTACGAGTACAGGAATTTTTAAAAAGTTTAGAAGCAGAGCGAGTTAATCAATTAATAAAATACGCAAATGAAGATGTCGACGAAATTTAACAAAGTTTGATTTTGTAAGGATTACATATACGAGTATTATAAATTATAACTGATTAATGTAGTAATATGTTACTGTAGAAAACATATCTTAAATAAATAATATTTTCAGTTACAACATGTGAGTTATTTCGTTTCAGAATCTACTTTTTAAAATTTTAGTGCATTAACCTAGCAGAGGTAAAGCAAATTATCGATTCTATATGAATGTCTGAAGTGCTCGAACACAAGAAGAAATGTAATATCAAAAATAGCAAACATTCTACAGGGTCGAGTTTTGGTATGTGAGTCTAAAAAAGGGTACCAGATCTTTCTGTTATTGACGACTGATGATGACGCCCAACTCTCTGTTCATCCTTTAGGGGACCTTTCAAGTGGTTTGTTCATTTTGTATATTTTGGCTATTATTGTATCTTCCATCCTGTCAACCTCATTGTTTCACTGTGATTTTCTTTCTGTCGACCACACAACTCGTGTTGAACTTGACACCTATTTCGAATTGCTACGTTGGTTTGTCTAATATACATGACAATATTTTCATTTCTGATGTTCTTGTATTTTCCTTCTAGTTATTTCGGGACACGTCTTTGTAACGTAAGTTAGAACAGGCCATACTGTTGTTTTGTATATTTTGTCTAGCAATTATCCATTCCTTTTTTCTGTTCAAACCGGTATCTACTTAGCAGACCCATAGCATTCCTATAACGTAGGGGTCGTTGTCATCCATTTCTTCATATTGCTGTTGTAACTTATTGAGTCATGAAAAAGAAATAATAAACAAACAATTAATGCTTTAACACAATAAGGTGCATTAATATGACATATATCTAATAAGATAAGAAACAAAACTACTTGACATAGGCCAACCTTAACAAATACATAAATTATGAAAGTTGACCACATCTAGGTTTTTAACTTTAAAAGTGACATTAATACCTTTTTATTTGCTTTTTGTAAGAATAATGGTTACATTTAAAAACGCGCAATAATTTATTCACAAGGATCTACGACGAATAAATTTCTGGTTGATAAATTAATTACAATTTTGTTTATATTTCTGTTATTAGCACGTTCATTACATTGGTGCTGAATTTAGCCTTACGTTAAGTTCCTATGCTTTTTAACGCGTGTTTGTTTAATGTTTTTATATTTTTAGTTGTATTACTATTATTGATGCTGTTATACACACGGCTGTACTGATCATCTTACTCCAAATATGCCTCTAAATATAGCAAGAGAAAACAAATTTCTCTTATTAAATTTTGCATAATCAGATGCAGTTGAATTTAGATTACTCTTACACATCCCAAGGCATTACTTTTACTACCAACCTCCAGAAACACCCTTCCAATTGAGCAATATTTTTAGTGTTTTGCCAAAACGGTAAATTACTAAAGTGTCCCATATGCTGTTTTGATAACCTTTAAACTTTCGGAGATAAAAAATTGTCTTAAATTTTAGAGCAAACTGTGACTGGTTGCATCACCGCAAAGGTGTATTTTTTGATGTGAGTAAATCAAGTCAAAATGTTTTAATTTTATCTGAAACTACCTTATCATAGAAGTTTCTTGGTATATTTTAAATATCTAAAACATTTTTTATAATATAAAAAACTCGTAGAAATAAAAAAAATATTTTTAAACGAATAGTCCGAAAAATATGTTATGAACAACTTTACTTTTTCTTAGCGCTAAATGGAGCCACCATTTTGATTCTTATTAAAAAAACAATTTTTGATCTATTAATTATTTTCTGTAATATTGTGAGGCATTTTTATTCTTTTATTCCTTATCATCAGACACATTACTAAATTCAGTTAACCTAAGCAAAAAGGTAGAACTTTTAGAGCTAAACATGAATTTCTCTGGGAATGTTCAAAACAAAAGAAACTAAGTATACAAAACGACTACTGATCCTATTAGCGTTTGTTTTCAAGCAAGGTTATTAACTCTCATAAGTTTTATAATAAATAATAACAATTTCAGTGAACTTATTCATAAATAATTAGAGACTTAGTTCTTACTATATTAAGCATTTTCTGATATTTTTTCTAATAAAAACAGGTAGGTTATAGAATCAAAATAAAATCTGTAATTTTAATTGAATGCACTATTTTAAACGAACTTTGTGAATTTTAGTTGTTCAGTGATGTTAAAAAATATCAGAAGTTCTATGCAATAGTCCTAGTGACGTAATATACTATTATGTTTCGAGAAACGAACCAGAATAAAACACAATTTTTTGCTTTTAAAGATTCAGAACATTTGGAATTTAATAATTTCAAAATTCGTATTTTTTATAAAACCGCTTTAAGGAAAACATGTTTAGTGTTTAGAGAAACATAAATGAATGAAAGGTCTTTCCTAATTTTTCATAAAATCTTAATTCTAAAATGAATTATTTTTTCTTCCTAAAGAACGTGTTTTGAATTTCGTCACCTTCGATTCTTTTTCAAGTGTTTGAATTAACGAAAGGTCATTTTTAGTCCTTAAGATTCGAAAATGAGGTTGCTGCTAGAATTCCACAATTCGTTATTTTTTACTGAACTTTCTACTAATCTTTTGGTGGTAAAACAGAAAAAAATAGTAAGTATTTTTTGATTCTTGGAAAATTGAAACCCTTAAAAGGAAGTATTCCTTGGAATTTATTAATTCCAAAATTAATTATTTTCGATAAACTTTGAAAACATGACAAAATTGAATTAACCAACATTTGAGCTTATTTATTATTTTTTTATTCATTCGTATTATGCTCGTCACGGTGTGAAGACGCGAATGTATCGTGCTGCGCTTTAACCTGTATTCTCTTCAAAATGGGATTTATTACAAGGGAAAATCGTGCTGAAATAAAGGATATCGTAATAGAAGCTTTCTCTGGAGATATCATAACTAACCAGATTAAAAATGTTGTAAAAGAAGTTTTCACTACGTTATTATGTGATCAAGAATTTATTGATAAAATCGCCGTAAAAGTGCAAGTGAAAGTTGGTGAAGAACTTAATATTCTGAAAGATAGTGTAAACAAACAAATCTTTGAACTGGAGAAACAATGCGAGAAAAAAACTGATGAACTTGAACAATATACAAGGCGCAATAATCTCCGTATTTTTGGCTTACCTGAGCAAGGACAAGAAGACCTTGATAACAAAATTGTGGCTTTGTGCAAAGATAAACTCAAAGTTGCGGTAAATGTTGAAGATATAGATCGATGTCATCGCATAGGATTTCTACAAGATGGTAAACAAAGGCCTGCCATCATCAAATTTGTAAGTTACAGGAAAAGGCAAGAAGTATTTCAAAGTAAGAAGATGCTGGCGAGATCAGGTATTTCAATCAAGGAGGATCTCACTAAAGTAAGGCTTAATATTTATAAATTGGCAAAAGATAAATTTGGGTGGAAAAATGTGTGGACCCGCGACGGAGTTATTAAGGTTAATATTAATAATAAAATAATCAGTGTACAAGATCAAGATGCCATCAACAACACATTTAAGGAAAATGCGAATATAAATGCATCGAAATAACTCTAATATTTACAAGACTCTTATTTTTTAAAATGTAAATACCTACAAATCGCTTGAAAAATATTGTGTTTCACCATACATGCTATAAACATTTATCTCAACGAATGGAGTTTATATTTTGTGTGTCTGGTTTAAACGAGATGCGTTTTTAAGTTTTGTTGTGTTTAGTATGCTATTTCTAAGCAGTTTTGTGTAACTGCAGTTGATACAAATAATCAATTATCAGGACTGAATTAATTTTTATATTATTTTTAGTCTTTTATTTTTGGAATTTATTGTTTATCTCGCACTTACACATATTTGAGAAAAGTTTAGTTCATAATGTTGCTTTACTATCTAATTCCCATAAAATTAAATTCATGCAGCACGGTATAATAAAGTGAATTTTTGCAGCAAGAGAATTTTTCAGCTGCACTAAGGTTTATTTTATTTCTTTTTTTTTTAGGTTTTTTAGGTCATTACGTATATGTATTTTAAAATTGCTCATTTAAACATTAGGTCAATCAATACTGGTTTCGATAACTTTAAAGACCTGGTTCTGTCATGTGATTACGATATAGTGGCGCTCTCCGAAACGTGGCTCAATATAAACATGCCAGATGATGCTTTTAAAATAAATGGCTATCGTTTTATACGAAAAGATCGATTGCTTCATGGTGGTGGCTTAGCTTTTTATATCAAAAATCAAATATCTTATACTATAATTAATATTGACAGTAATATACATTTTGAACAATTTTGGATAGCTTTTAGAATTGCTAATAAGCAAATTGCTCTTGGGGCTGTTTATAGGGCTAGCAGAAAAGAGTTTGATGAATTCTTTAACTCTCTGGAGGACTCCTTTGCATCTGTTGCTCCCTATTACGATGAATTGTTATGTGTAGGCGATTTTAATATCGATTTTATGAATAGTACTAGTGCTACTACCTTACGATTTTTGGATTTATTGGAAGCATATGGATTAAAGCAAATAATCAATGAACCAACCAGGGTTAATGAATTTTCATCCACGTTAATTGATATAATTATTTTGTCTAATTGTGAAATCTTAGCCGAAAGTGGTGCAAAAAGTGTACACGATATTTCTGATCATTCTTTGGTATACTGTTGTATTAATTTAAAGCCCATTAATGCACAAGCGACGTATAAAACATATAGAGATTTAAAAAATTTTAATCAAGGTCAATTTTTGTTAAATTTAGAGACACTACCATGGCATCGGATTTTCCAGTTGCACGACATTGATGCAAAGGTAAACTTTTTAAATGATAACATTCTTTATTTATTTAACAGATTTGCACCAATTCGGACAGCTCGTTTGACTAAACCAAAAGCTCCTTGGATGACAGAGAATATTAAGTTATTAATTTCTCAAAGAGATAAAGCACTTGGCAAATTTAAGAAAACAAAAAATCCCACTGATTGGAATCAATACAAAAATTTACGTAATTTCACTACTAGTGCTATTAGACGAGAAAAGCGTGCCTACTTTCAATCTGTTGTTGAAGAAACGAACAGTCAGAATATTTGGAAAGCTCTTAAAACTTTGGACATCTATAGTAAATCTAAAAAATCAGAAATCCCTGAACATCTTCGTAATGCTGACAAAATTAACGATAATTTTTTGGATGAAATAATTAAAAATAAAGTACAACCAGATATTGCACTATTAAATTATTATAATTCAAATTTAGAACCGAATATTTTTAATACCTTTAATTTTTCTCTTGCTTCAGAAAGAGATGTGCTAAATGTTTTATTTACTATTAATTCCAATTCAGTTGGTGCGGATTGCATTGGTATTGGCATGACCAAGATGTGCTGCCCCTTCTTAGTCCCGTACTTGCTTCATATAATTAACTGTTGCTTAGAAAATGCATATTTTCCTAACCAATGGAAAGTAGCGCTAGTACTACCACTTCCAAAAGTCAATTCACCTAGCAGTTTTAAAGAATTACGTCCTATAAGCATTCTGCCTGCCATATCTAAATTATTAGAAAAAATTATGGAGAAACAAATTCGACAGTATCTTGATGTGCAAAATATTCTACCAGCAGTTCAGTCAGGTTTTAGAGCAAGTCACAGCTGCACTACTGCTCTTTCGTGCATTGTTGACGACATTCTTGCTGCCACGGATAAAAATATGCTGACCACATTAATACTTCTTGATTATTCCAAGGCTTTTGATATGATTGATCACGACCTTCTCTTAGCTAAATTACATTTTTTCGGTTTTAATCACTGTGCTATTGAATTAATACGCAGTTTTCTTACAAATCGATTTCAACAAGTTAAAATTGGTAATACCCTATCTACTCTGAGAGCAGTGGGAGCAGGTGTACCACAAGGGTCAATTTTAGGGCCACTTTTGTACATAATTTATACTGCAGACTTTGTTAATTCTGTTAAGATGTGCAATTTTCATTTTTATGCAGATGATACGCAATTATATCTATCTTATGATTCGCGTGATGTTCGTGATGCTAATAATATAATCAATTTAGACTTACAAAATCTTATTGATATTTCAAGAAAACATTCCCTTATAATTAATTCAAAAAAATCTAACGTCATGCTCTTTGGCAAATCGCTATCAAGAGAACGTACCTTGCCTTTAGTAGAAATTAAAATTGAGGGTATCACTTTGGACATTCAGAATGCTTGTAGAAATTTAGGCCTAATCATCGATTACAATTTAAGATTTAAAAACCACATCAACAAATGTATTCAGAGAGCTTTCAGTAATTTAAAAAGATTATATATAAATAGACACATTTTAACACAAAATGCTAAATTACGTTTATCGGATGCTTTGGTTTTGTCGCACTTCAATCATGCCGATTCTGTATATGGTCCTTGTTTGGATAGTACAGATGCAAAGCGGGTCCAACGAGTTCAAAATTCTTGTTTAAGATTCATATTTGGTTTAAGAAAATATGATCATATCTCTCATAAACTGAAGGAAGTTAAATGGCTTAATATGAAAAATCGCCGTCTATTACATTTTGCCTGTCTATCTCATAAGTTAATTATTACCAAAACTCCGAGCTATCTGCATAATAAAATTCGTTTTAGGACAGACGTTCACAATATCAATATTAGAAACAAAGGTCTACTAACTATGCCCACTCACAAATCTAGTGTTTTTGAAAGATCTTTTTCGTACAACGTTGTTAAGATATACAATGCAATACCTGTCCATATGCAGCAATTTAATGTAGTTAGATTTAAGCGCCACTATAACAGTTTATTGTATGATAACCAGGGTGGTTGTTAATTTAGTTAATTTTGTTCCATACTGATAATTCATTGTCTGTTCGCGATTCATCAATGCTGTTTAACTGTCGCGGCGCGGATGAGTCCCGAACGGCAAATAGTTGTTGTTTTTTATTTTTTTCTACAACAGTGTTCTTCACTTTATATATTATAAATTATGCAAAGGTTAAGTGGAAGAACAGAGCCATCATTTGTTTGGTGGCTTCTGAACTTCGCCTTTTGTCAAACTAATTCTTTTTATTTATTCTTATTTGTGCAATGTATTATTATTATTTATTTTTTTTGGCAATAAAGACCATTATTATTATTATTATTATTATTATTATTATTAAATAGAAAACTAAACTTTCATCCGAAACTTTTTTTATAAATTTTGTCCCTGTGCTTTTGTTTATCTTGGCTATACCTATCATTTACGAATAGGAAGGTTAATTGTAAATACGTTAACCGGCGTTTTCTCAAAGAAACCCATAAAATTTTTATACCATTGTAAAGAGAAAAAATTCTCTATCGAATGTTAGCATAAAATTAATAGGTTCTCGTTTAAAAAAATATCGCGTAAAATCATAACTCAAAAACAATTGAAGAAACAAATTTTCGTGTATAATCAATATGTAGATAAAAATTTCATAAAAAACTTTTGTGTTGAACATTTTTTTCTAAAATTAATATTAACGACAGAAAATCGGTGTCTCCATACTTTATACTCACCCTGTATAGTCCTACCACATGGTTTTAGTAGCGTTGTTATTTAAATTGTAATTAAAAATTCTTAGTATTTGTAGTCGTGGAGAAAGTATAGTATACGACTTGCTATAATGGCTACTATTACCTCGGATAATTGCAAAACTCGGTCGCTGCGCTCTCTCATGTTGCAAACATTATCCTCGATAATAATAGCATTCATTATAGCATCGTGTATAATATACTATTGTCATCAAATATTGGCTATCCGGTGGATTTTGTAAGAATTCTTCGATATGCTCCTTTTCAAGAACTTGGGCCTTCTTCGACTTGTGCGTCCTAGACTCATTCTTCAAGTAGGCTATCAGTTTCCCATATTTCGAAATGTCAACATTGTTGTAGACTCTTAACATTGATTTCAGCATGGAATATCTGGTCCACACTGATGAGTTGGCACATTTTTTGCGCAGATTGTGGAAGTAGGCCAACATTATGTTTTCGTTAATACCAGATACTCCATTTTCCACTTTCCAGACATGGAAATTTTGTAATTCCTTTTCGTGTTCGTGGCGTACCCGTTTTTTCTCGTGACTTATTTCCCTATAACACACTTGTACCATAAATAACTATGTATTACTATTATTGTCACCAATTTTGTTGTTGCTTACTGGCAGATTTATAAAACAAAACCGTATTATTTACCGAATTTTTAAAGTGCAATTCTGTCATAATAAGATTAAATGCAATAAGAAAATCGTAGATATTCGAACCTACGCGAGCCGAAAGCAAAATTTACTTTTATGGAAGTTTGCAATCAATCGTTTTGTAATTGTGTGATATTAACGTTTAGTTATTAATTACAAAAATAAATGATAAGAACTTCGGAATTATTTATTTTTATATTTAAGTATTTGTATGTCATGTTTGTCTTCCTCATTTATTGATTTTAGCCAACTCATAACTTAATGAACAATTTGAAAATGTAGTAGAAAAGTATAGGTTAAATTCAATATTTATTTTAGGCAGTTTTTCAAAAAATATCTCATTCTGCCGATTTATGTTGATGATACAAAATGTACGATTCTCTGTTATTTGCTATTAGTAACGCAGGTAAAAAATTTATGGAAACAATTTAATACCTAGCCTACCTTGTCCGCTACAGCAATAAATTACATTTTAATTTGCTGCCAATTTCTTGGTTATTAATATGATCTTTACGTTTTTCAATTTGTATTAAGCTGCTTTAGGACCTAACATAGAATTGCGTTCAAATGATAGCAGCGTTGAGCTGCTGTAAACATATTTATAACATTATAACAACCAACTCTTTGCTCTGCACTAGATATTTTAATAATTGTTTACTGAAATTACTTTTTTAAATTTATTTATGCTAGATCCTCCGCCAAACGATGCAGATTCCATACCTCAAAAAGTATTTTAGAAATAATCACAAATAATGGTGAATTTGGCAATAAACTTAATTTCTTTGTTAATAATAATTACTCAGTTCTTTAAGGAAAAATATTGAGAAGTATACGCATAAAGCAAATGCACCACCACGTAAACGAAAAAAAAAATAACTTGATCTAGTTATCTGCAGAGAAAACATTCAAAGTTACAAAACGTAAGAGAATTGAATATATAGAATGAATAAATAATTAATGTACCAATAACAGCACTCGCTAAACTTTTAAAGTTTCTGTAATAAGGGTGAACATCCAAGTAGGTAAGTAATTGATGGTTATCGAAAATAGCGGATAACCACTATTAAAACTTACATTAGTTACTTGTTCCATATTATTGGGCTGTACGTATTCAGTTTTAAAGTATGTAGTTGGTAATTTTCTTAGAAAATCAATTAGGTTCGACAAGTCATTTTAAATGAAATTAAAACATACATGTATAAGAAGTAGATAATGGAAAATGCCAATGGGTCTCTTTAGTTTTATTGAGTAATTTCAGCAGGAGGCAGTTTGGGTCAAAAATCCTAAGCTATAAACAAACCAAATGTTTTTAGTAACTTGTCTTCCATCAGAAATCACGTTAGTCAGCTAAAAGAGTTCCTTTCCGTTGAATTCAACCTGCCAATAAAATTCTATGGTATCAGTTACTGAAATAGCTTTACAAATAATGCTTTCAAAATAGTTAAAACTATAACATTAAGGCCACCCCAAAATAATAAAAAGAGTTAGCTTGGTATCTCTATTGTTTAGTAATCTCCAAGTTAATGAATGACATATCCTGGAGCTTCCACTTACATCCTGCGCATTAATTTAGTGATTGAATTTTGATTGTATTTATTTTACCTCGTTGATTTAATCAATTAATTGAAGCACATTACTACACATTGTAACACTTCGTCAAGAACTAACTTAGATATATCTTCGAAAGACGCAAATTAAACTACGTTATAAAAATAACAAGGTCATAAGAAAGATAGGGCGACCGAAAATCTTTAGAATTTTAACTTAATTATATATTTCAAGAGATCGTTTTCTAGCAATCTGTTATTACCCTTAATCTATAATTTCGTAACTTTCTATAAAATTAAAACTTTATAAGTTTCTTTTGTTCAGTATTTTATTACTGCAAAAGGCTACGCCATGCAGCGACATTCAAAAAGGGGTTTTCCATATCACATTATTAGCGATGGTGTGAAATGGCTTATGGTACCTTCGAAAATAATTTTGGAACTGTTATGCGAGTGGCCTCAACGACAAAGTATTGTAACGGCAACCATAAGCATTTTCTTCATATTCAGTTACATCGTAATGATTATCGCCCAGTTTGCGTACATTTTAGACCAAACTACGGACATAGGTTCGAGAGTTGATGCAATTACTGGATTCATTTCAAGTTTTGAAGTAAGGCTCGGTCATATATGCATTAAGCCCTAAAATCATATTTATTCCGTAGGCGGTAGGAAGAAGAATTTTGAGTTTTATGCTAGCAAAAACGATTTCTAAAATTCTATATACTATCTTTTACGAATTTTGGCCTTCGGATATTACTGGGAAAAGTCTTCACTGCAAACTCAAGAAAAGAAGCTGGTTTTTGGTTGTAGCTTGTTTTTACGAAGCAGCGGCAGGATTCGCATGGACGTGGCAATGCGTCGCAAAAATAGTTTTCCATAAATTACCTCTCAGTTCGAAGTTCTGGTTCGCTTATGAAAGTAGCCCATTTTATGAATTGTTGTACATATGGCAAAGTCTTATTTGTTTCGATCTGGTTGCGAATATAAGCGCGCTTGACTTTTTTCTTCTAAGCCTAATACTAATTTGTTCTTCGCAGTTTAAGTTACTTAAGTTGTATGTTGAAACAGAATTTGCCAAATTAATCGAAAGGGCAAATGGAACACCTGATGCTAAAAATATTGAAGCACGTCGTTTAATGTTGAAGTGCATTATACATCACAAGCGTTTAGTCAAGTAAGCATGAATGAACACGTAGGTGAAATAGTAAGTTTATATAATTTTTTTAGCACTTGCAAGGAAATAGAAAAAATGCTAACCATATTTATTTTGGTACTGTACATGGGTACCGTTGGAACAGTATGCCTGTCAAGTTTTCTGCTGGTATGGTCATCCATAAGCTTTGCAACAAAGTTAAAGCTCCGATTTAATTTTTACTGTACTTTATAATTTGTTTGTTATCCGAATTTAACGAGTATTACAATGCTAAGTCAGTGGTATCAGTTGACATAGTGTCATGGGATACCTTTAACTACCGTGAACCCTTCAACATTTGGGATGAATACTTTCTATCAAAGTAAAATATAGCACACGTGCCAAAATGCCACAGAATTTATATTAGAAGTTAATAACAGACCATTTAGCTAATGTCTTGCTGAAAAAGAAGAAAAAACAGAACATTATGCGACAAGCTGAAGAGTTATAAAAGCATCCATCTGATGGCAAAAAACAAAACCTCTTCTAAAAGTGGATGTAGTCAAGGCAATCGTCTCCTATAAAACTTACAGCACACCATAATCAACTGCAGAACTGGAAAAAACGAGGATGTAGAACTCTGAGAGCGATTTGACTTGGTTCTTGTATATAATTGATTCCAATTCGCCGAAAATTAACATATTTAGATGTTTATTCTTAGAACTTTCCAAATAAGGCTTTGTTTCTTCCGGTCATGAGTGGCAACTTTTTTGCAAATAAACTGATCTAACGATACTAGCAATTTACTTTTAAATGATCAAACATCTACACTAGAAGATCTGGTTACTATATAATGGAAAGTCACTGTGTAACAACGTTTGTTCCAAATTTGGTTAGAAGCATATTCAGAGCACCGAAAGTAGAACCTAAGGAAGATATAACATATAAGTAAAGAATTCTGACCCTGTGCTCCTCTAATTATTTCGAATATCTCAACAGTTCAAGCTGTCGTTGTTTTTATGTCGTTCAAGCCTAAATTGAATCGGCAAATTTACCTGATTTAGCTATCAGTTTGTCTTACTCCCTAACGTAGAAAGCTATCATGTAGGGAATCTTTATTTAAGATTTTGACAAACAGCAAATTCAATCATCAGTTGAAGTATTGACGTTTGGCCCGATTTGTTAAACTTTAATAACCACACATCTGTTGTCCAAAAACAATAAACTGCTTAGACAAGCGCCACATTTAGTAATGGTTGGTGTTACCAACGCTCTTGTACCACAACCCACTAGCGAATTAAAGACTGAATACGAAAAGCTTCATATATGACCCACTATTGAAGATTGTGGTGCAATGGTACTTTTGAAGATGCAAGGGTCGTGAACCTAAAGTGTCTTCCAGCAATCACTTCCTACGAATTCGAAGGGAAGGTTGCATAACACCTAGTTACTTCTCGGAACAGTTCTAAATCAACAGATCCGTTAGGAATGACTAGAAGAATAGCTAGATAACGAAATTTAGGTAAATTTGCAACAGCCCTCTAGGTTGATATTTGCATTTGCAAATGCAACATTTGACGATTATGTTACTTGTAACATTGTACTACAACCACTAACTGAATTGATGATGTAATAATAAAAGCTTAATATATGATGCACTATTGAGGAGGGTGGTACAATGGCACTTTTGAAGATGCAAAGATTGTGAACCTAAACGATCTTCTAGCCACCACTTCCCATGAATGCGAAGGGAAGATTGCATAACACCTATTTCTCAGTTCTCGGAACAGTTCTAAATCATCAGTCCCGTTAGGAAAGACTAGAAGAAACCTTTAAGAGTCTGAGGAACAGTTTACTTCGTTAGTTAGTACACACAGGTTACTTTAACAATATCTAGACAACAAGGAACCAAAAGAAAATTTAGATAAACACACAGGTTCTTCAGGTTGAGGTTTGCATTTGTGAATGCAACATTTGGTAATTGTATTACCTGCAACTACTACTATCATTTGGTGAATTGAAGAGGAGGTAAGAAAAGCTTCGTATATAACCCACTGTTAAGAATACTGGTGCAATGGTACTTTTAGGACTTGTAATGGTTGATCTTTCAGCGACTATTTTTCCACGAATTAGAAGGGAAGATTGTACTGCATGGATTTCTCGGTTCTGTTCAAACTCAGCATTCCATTTATGAAAAGCAACAACTACATCTTGGGAAAACAGGTACACTTTCTTGATACATCGCTTACTCTAAGAATATCTAAAAAAAGAGGGGCCACACCGAAAAGTTGGCGTAGGAGAAATTCCAGTGTGCATATTTGTATATCTTCAGAATGTAAAACGGTTCTCCCACGACCATATCTACTGTATTATTGCACTTCCATCAGGTCTTGAACAAGTTTAGCTTAACGGGGTTCAACTGCTGTAATTACCTCGATATATCTCAAACAAGAGGAGGGTTAAAACCGTGGCTAAAATCCTTGGAGGCTTAGGGGCCAACTATGCTACCAGACTCACTAGGTTTAGTGCAGGATTGAGCAAACTTAAACCGTATTGTACTGATGAGAAACAGTGTTGGCTACCATGATCATCTAATAATTTGGTTGGAGATTTCATATGTACGATACGAACATTTAAGAAGTTAACCAAATGACATAAACGAACTGCCAGGACAGAGTTGACCTTTCCACTAAGTGGACATCCCATTTGAGCATTCCGAATGGCGGCATGCATAATGAGCCCCAGGGCCATAGTCAATTTTTGAAAACATACTGGATTGCGGGTGAGGGTTGCTATTATAATTGCCTCTTAGTTGATGTTCACAACACAATCAATAGAGTAAGATGAAAAATGATTCGGTAGAGTTTTCAGTTTTTGCAATGAATATTTATAGCCAGCTAGGCCTATTATACCTCCACAACGCGTCCCTATCAGTCTTGTGTCCTTAGTGTGGTCAGTGTGCTATTGACAAAGACGAATCGATTTTTTTCGGGTTTTAGTTCCGGGACTGCAAAGCTTTCAAACCTTTTCTTTCCCAGTACTGCGCATTGGAGGAGTATGCGTAGAGGTGTTTCTTCCTCCGCATTACACAAATAACTATTACTTCTACCTATTGTATGATGGCGTTTCTTTAAATTGCAATGACCTGTGAGGAGCCTTGTTATTATTATAATCCGGCTTCTGTCGAGATTTAAGATAGAGAAAGATCCCCTCCCTGCGGACAGCCTCTTGCTGGTGACTCCCACAATGTTCCCTTTCAAACATGATAGAATCAATCCATTTTATTGTGTGAATTTTATCCATCTAGAAATGGTTGGAGAGAACCTGTGCTCTTCAACTGCTTCTATCGCAAAGTCGAACGAAGGATTATCTTTCGATATCCAGAACGGCGGCTAAGGCAATTTCTTGATTTACTATTTATAGCCTTCTCAGCTCGTGTATTGCTTATTCCCACAATTTTCCTGTCTGATAAGCGGACTGATTCCGGTTCTACTTTATTCTGCCTACATATATAAGGCGTGTAAATAATGAGCATAATGGCCAAGCCAGTTCATTGATGCCCTGTTATAATGTGCGGGAAATATGCCATTAAAGTCAGTATTGGCTACCACGATCACCTAACGACTTGGTTGTTAACACCATATGTATGATACGAACGTCTAAGAAGATAAACTAAATGGCATAAACGAGGCAAGCATCAGGACAGAGCTAAACTTTCCACTAAGCAGACATCTCATTCCAGCATTCTACATCTACATACATGGCGGCATGCATAATAAGCGCTGCAATTTCACCGCACCATGCTCAATTTTTGGATAGTTGATACTCACAATATCATCTGTAGGATAACATAAACAATTATCTGATACGGCTTTTAGTTTTGTCAGTGAATATTATGTTACTTAGGGCGATAATTTTTCTACACCGCAGAAAAATCTTCATACTTTATGAACATTACAGTTAATTTATTGATACATATAAACCAGTTTAAACAATCTTTCGTAATGTCACGGTGCTTTGATTTTGTCTGCGAATTTAAGAAAATTTCTCCAAAAATGAACGAAATTTGTTTTAGACTGTTGTAAAACAAGAACTGGGAAAAGCAGTGCCATATTTTTCTGGACATATGATGCAAACTTTCCATTATTGTTACGTAGGCCATGAATTGATCATTGAGGTAACTTTTGGTAAAGCTTAACTATGGGAATATAATAAAAGTTAGAAAATTTTTAGAGTACCGCACTAGCAGAAACTATAGCACAGTGTGGATGGCATTTACTACCTTACGACAGAAAATTGCAAAAATCGGTAATCTTGGTGATGTTAAGATCTCAAAGACCTATTACCATGACGATGGGTGGTTTTGGTGTTTTGAGTTTGCGAAGCTATATGCAAGTACGTACTGCGATAGGATTGTAAGAACAACGAAAAATGTATACTTTTTCCTATATACTTGGCGCTATATTTCTTGATTCATGTACTATTACACGGATATACAGGGAATTTTTCTTTTTAGTATACATATCCCCTATGTATACTTTTATAATAAACGCAAATAGGCAACCCACTATACACTATAAACGTCACGTCACGTGGTGCGTAAAGGTTATGTTTCATGTTTGTAAATAAAAAATAAATCAAAATTAGTCGAATATCAAAATTTTAATTCAACGATTATTCTAAAACATAAAATATCAACAATACAAAACAGAAAGGAAAATAAAAACAGCAACAGTTAAAGACTAATTTTTTGACATTAACTTAATTTAATGATTTTTGCCACAGCATGCTAATTTTTTAACGTTTATAGTGTATAGTGGGTTGCCTATTTGCGTTTATTATAAAAGTATACATAGGGTATATGTATACTAAAAAGAAAATTTCCCTGTATATAAGAAAAGCTACACAATTTTCAAAACTATGAAAGTCTGACCTTTAAAATCTATAGGAAAAGGTAAACATTCGTTGTAAATAGTTAGAAGTGTGTTATGATTTCTTCACTGATACTTTATGATTTTAGCTCATCCAGTTTTGTTTTTCTGTTTACACCGTTCTAAGTTCTACAGTAGGCAGAAATGAACAAAAATGAAGTTTAAATTGAAACACCTTTAGGCGGCATTGCTGTAACATGAATATAATTTTGCTAACTAAGTGGAAGCAAAGTTTAACATAGGTATTTGTAGTTTCTCTTTAATTGTTGTTATTTTTACGTTAAAGGCTTTTCTCTTAACTGCCCAAAAGGTACTCTTGTAAAATGAATGTAGATGATCTTAAAAAATCGTACTGTACAGAAAAAAAAACAAAATCGAAAATAGACACTAAGATAAAAGATAACAAACCTTAACAGATTCATTATCATCTTTCTGGTAGTTCCGGCGCCAAAGATTAAAATTTATGGGGATGTTTACTGGTTTAAGTATTTTGTGAATTACTGAGGTTTTACACTGTATAATAAAAATTCTTATACAAGCATTTGAATTATTTAGTATTACATGCTAGTAGGTGCTAGTTGATACTTGATAGTTTTATATCTATGAGCATAAGTACCTATAGTATTTTTCATCTAGCATTTGGGTTGTGACGTCAACTTGCCCCGCCCAAAAACTGTCTGTTTAGACACGCGTTCGTGCGCAGTAGGTAATAAAAACCTAGTTTAGAAAGAGATTAAGTATAGTTGGATTGTGAATTTATCAACAGTGCGTTGACGTCACAACCCAAATCCTAGGTGAAAAATACAGTAGCTACAATTTTCTGTTAATAAACTGAGATTCCTATCGTTCATCCTTGAAATATTATTATAAACATGCGGTGAATACAATTTTCGATAAGGGATGGAATGAAGTAAATGGTGTTGGCTGAAACCATTCATAACAAGGGTAAACTGCTGCTTACTACCAGTGGTAAATTTCAGGTCAAAAATTACACACTTTCGTCTATGCCATATTTTTATTTTTAAGATTATGGGTAAGCGTAAATAGCTCGGATGCTCTAGTAATTTATATACAGGGTGAGGAAAAAGTAACGCAATATGGCTTATTGTCGACTTTTAGAAAAAATATTTTTAACAAAAGTTGTTAGCTGGTAAGTACTCCATATATCTGTGGCCTTGAATTTGTCTTACGTCATCACGTGTAAGTACAGTGGTATGAAACTTTACTTTTTCAGCTGAATCTTGTACGGTAAGACTCTAGGGTTGCATACCTACAGTGTCTGTTATATTGTCGCAATTGGTAGGTCCTTTCTCATTGCTTGCGGATTTATTGGAACCATTATGGGCGCATATTTTGTAAAAAGTAACCTAACGTCCTTCGTGTCCCTCCACTTCAAAATCACGATTCTGTTATCAACCTCTCGAGAAATTATTTTTCCCCTTTTAATTTTTCATAGGAGAACTTCCTTGGGCATGTGCTTTTTATTAGACCGAACTGTTCCGAAAAGATGTATTTGAATATCTACATAGACTTGGCATTATCTAGGTACAACAATCTTCTGCCCTCATTTAGTTCTCCACAAAGTTCGATACAGTCATTTTTAGCTAATCCCATTTCTCGTTCTCCCATGTATATCCACCAACAGAACACAGCTTGAATAATTTTATACCGTAGCAGTGTGTTTTGTTTGGTATACATCGACTTAATATCAGGCGCCCCCTCCAAGGCACTAGAGCCTCATCTATGACAATGTCTTCTCCGGGGTAAAATATTAGGAAATTTTTGTTGCAAGGTTAGAGGTTGAATTTTTCCAAGTCCTTCATTATCATTGAAGTGTAACATACTCAGCAGTAATTGATATCGATTTCGTGACATTTCTCAGCTGCAGTTGGTACCCATTTGCTGATACGACCATATTTCTTAGGTCTGCTTGATGCTATAGTCTGTTCTGCAAACCTATTAGTTTCAGAAGCAATGTGATCGTTAACCCTGTCATCAATAATTAGGAAAAGTGTTTCTAGTGGCGATATTTTGGCTGATAAGGGTGTTTTTGGTCCACTGAGACCAGTAAAGGGAAATGCATGATGTCGTCCAACGTACTCACTCCAGATGTAATCCAATGGTATTGTTTCCTCCTGATTATCCTCATTAGAAATTTCTTCGATACCCCATTCTCGAAGAACGTCTTGAATATTGTCCTGAGGTCTGAACTTAAATTTTTTTAACCTTAGATGACCTGTATTTATTTTGCTTCTTGCGACGAGCCCTGCATATCATCATTTTACGGTTGTCTTTGTCTCCCCGGTGGCCAAAACTTTAATTATCGTCCCGATTCCGTCATTTTGGTATCGCTCTTTCGTGGTCTAAACCACACAGGGCTTCTCAGGCTCCTCTTTTTACTCTCGCATCTATCGGTTCTATACTAGAGTTTTGAGGATTTATTCGTCGGAAGATTCGTTTCGAGCTGGAACATCTGGTGCCCGTCTCGATTATATATGTTAAGTTTTTAGTTTTTTGAACCCACGTAAATTTATAAATTTCCTTGTTGAAAGAAGCCATTTGGGATTTTTAGTGAGAACTGGTCACATAACTCAATCCAGCCTGTCCCGTTATCATTTTATGTTTCTTCTCCATATTGGTCTAGAATTTGATCAATCTTTCTTAAGCCCACTCGCCCATCTCCCAAGGGTACTACTTCTTTTTTCTTTCCTAAATCATTTAGCTTTGCACTGCTGACATACTTTCAAAAAAGTGTCACCATTCGGGGCATAATATGCTCCTACTATAAGTGTCTGTTGGTTAAGTATTTTTAATTCCAGTGTCCTCTCGTTTTTCTGTTTTTAACGTTTCTTAGCCATTTCCTTCTAATCACTATTAAGGCACCCGCTGCCGCTCTTTCCTTTCGTTTCCCTATCATTTCCTTTTTGTTTCTGTCAGCCACGTCTATTTTATATTTATGAAGCTCAGTAAAGACTTCTTCTTCTTTCGTTCTGATCCCTTGGACATTCTACGTTGCAAAATGTGTTTACTTTTTCGTTTACTTTTTCGCTGGAAATTTTTCTCATTTTTCCTTAAAAGCTCGAGATTTTCAGTTAAAACAAAATTGCCCCCCGTCCCCCCGTGCATCCGATGGGGCTCCTTTCTCTGAAAAGGTGGATTTCCACCCGGGGAGTGTTTAATTATGCATTATGCATAAAAAAGGTGGGTGTTTTTTAATAATGTTTTTATAGGTCTTTTTAAAACTAAAGTAAAAATTATATAAAGCTGAAAACAACAGGCTAAGTGAACAACTTACACTTACATAAAAAAATCACTAAATCATCGAACAGCATTAGTCGACAACACATGATTATGGTTTCGGGGTATTTGTATATCATTAGGTATATCTAGGTAAGTAACGCTCTTCAGTACAAAATAAAAATTCAATGTAACGTAATGTTCAACGGTTGAACAATATTTTTTTAATAAACAATGTGTATGTATGTATTATCTGTAACCTCTTATACCTTTCGGTGTCGAGGCCTGTCTCTGCGAGTTACAAGGTTGGTACGCCGTTTTACCTACACATCATAATTATGTAGAGTGTAATGTGTATGAATATGTAAGACCTTGTTACTCTACCTCCTAGACCTGTATTCGCAGAAAAGCGTCGTTAAGTAGGTGCGCTATAATGAATGGTCACCAGGGGGATTCGAACCAAGGACTAGCGCAACGCTAGCCTGACGCTTACCACTGCGTCACCCTAGCTTTAATAATCATTATAATCAATATGAAATTTTAAATAAAATTTGTAGTTAGGTAACAGAAACTGAAATTGAAAAACCCGCTTGTTTGGTAATATGTAATTACAATATATAAATAAATTTCACTTTTACGAGTAAGTATGTTACATTTATCAGGCCGCCAGTATTCGAAACTTCCATCGAATTTTGAACCGATAGTCTCCTACCATTTAGACTTCCAACGTTACTACAGCGACAACGTATAACATACTTCAACGAACGCTTGGGGAACTGTGGACAAATTACCAAGCTGACCTTGGTCCAACTAGTCTATTTGATGTATTATAAACCTTCAATACGCGTGAAGTATGTGTAAACACCCGACCGAAGTGAAAGTAGAGATTTAAATTAAATACTTTGCTTTAAACTAAAATTTGTATTGCTTATGTGGTGCAGTGTGGTGAAATATCAAAGTGTGTACCTACGTTTTTATGGTTAACTTTATTAGTGGTATATTTAAATAATAATTGAATTTTATTTAAATGGAAACCAGGAAATTGGAAAGGCATGTTCTGTTACTCAATTAATTTGTTTTCGCTGCAAAATACATTATTTTAAGTTATTGTTTTTAACATTGGCAGGTATTTTCCATAAACCTCAACAGTTCTTCCCCAAAGTATATTTAATTAACGACTACTTAGCAAAAACAATTTAGAATTTTAAGGTTTAATTGTTATTTTATTATCATTACCACACATTTTTTTTAGAGGAACATAGTTCGTTTATAAATCAGAGATAAATAAAACCACTACAAAAGATGTTGACAGCAGCGCTAATTATTATTTCAATATTCTTGGTTTGCTTGAAAATCAGCAATAATTCGCACAGATATTGGAAGGAAAAGGGCGTCCGTTATGTGAGACCGTGGCCCTTTTTTGGATACATGACATGGAGTATTTTGCGCTTGAAAGCCTTTCCACATGTATTACAAAGCTTGTATAATACATTTCCCGAACAAAGGTAAATGAATGTGTATCAGATTTTATTTGAATTTAAAAAACACGATATAATATATTCTGTTCAACCTAATGCAATCGCAATAAATATTAATTAGTTGATTGCTGCTTATCTTGATTATTTTGCGTTTGTTAATGGTTTATTAAGGTTATTAAACAAGTCGTCGATAAGCATGAAAAATGTCAAATTTCCATACCTAAAATTGATTCTTCAAAAACTATGCAAGTACATTGCAGCTTAGTCTAGTTAAAGTAATTAAAAAGTTTTTCAGGAAATCACATCTAATTGAAATCTTCTTACAGATATTTTGGGGTCTATCAATTCCTGATGCCTTCTTTATTAATACGTAACCCAGAACTGATTAAGAAAATTCTAATAGAAGACTTTGAAGCTTTCCCAGAACACCGACCTATGATAGATTCAGAAGCAGATGCACTGTGGTCAAAGAACCTTTTCGCCATGAAAGGTTTTGCTCTCAAACATTAACATCATGATAAGCTGATGCAATTTCTTTCCAGGTGATGACAAATGGCGTGCTATGCGATCAACTCTAAGTCCAGCATTTACAAGCAGCAAAATGAAGAATATGTTTAGTCTCATGAAGGAATGTGCGCAGCAATTTACAAACCACTTCGTAAAACAAACCGGTACGATTTCGGTAGAATTAAAAGACATCACCTCAAGATTTGCTAACGATATTATAACAACTACTGCGTTTGGGGCATCTTGTGATTCTCTTGAAAACACAAATAATGAATTTTACTTAAACGCTAAAAAAGTTACAAGTTTTGGTACTTTGGCAGTACTGAAATTTTTTGGTTACGTCTTAAGCCCGAGTTTAATGAAGGTAAGTAATAGGAAATCCAACTTAAAATATTTACCCTTCTTTTAAGTTTTTTAAATTTAGATTCTTCAACGATAACATAATCACCTTCTATAGAAATTTTATTAAAAACACCATTAGTACTCGCAAGGAAAAAGGAATTGTCCGGCCGGATATGATCCACTTGTTTATGGAAGCCCAGAAGGGACTATTGAAAACTGACGAATCTGTTCCTGATGCAAGTTTTGCTGCAGTACAGGAGTTACAGACGAAAAAACTTGAAAAAATGAATAAACATGAAATTACAGACGAAGACATCATGGCTCAAACTGTTCTCTTTTACTTTGCCGGCTTTGAAACAGTATCCTTGGGACTTAGTTACTTAACGTACGAGTTAGCCCTTAACCCTGAAGTTCATAAAAAGCTAACGGAAGAAGTGGACCATGTTTACAGAGAATGCAAAAGCGATGTAACTTACGACGGTTTACTTCAAATGAAGTATTTGGATATGGTTGTTTCAGGTAATCTTTTGAAGTTTGAAACCATGGTTGCTGGTTTTGTGACATAAAATTATTATTAATTACACTTTAATTGTAAATACTCTTTAAACCACCTGAGTAGAAAAATTCCACCGTTTTACTGAACTAACCCGACATCGTTTGTCACGCTGTATACAACGTGTTTTGATTTATTTGACAGTCTTAAGAATTTTAATCTTAGAAAATTACAACAAATAATCTATAATATGATTAATCTAATATGTTATGTTTTTCAGAAACGCTTCGAAAATGGCCACCACAACTGGTAACGGATAGGAGGTTAATAAAACCCTTTACCATCGAACCAGAAAGAGTGTGGGAAGATGCTATCTATTTAGATGCGGGTACCTGCTGCTTATTTCCTATATTTGCCATCCACAGAGATCCTAAACATTATCCAGAACCGGATAAATTCGATCCTGAACGTTTCAGTGATGACAATAAACACAAAATCAAACAGTCTACTTATTTACCCTTTGGAGGAGGCCCGCGAAGCTGTCTTGGTATGTATCCAAATATATTTTAGGCATTTTAGTTTAAAAAGGCATACTGATTCAGTTGGCTACCTGTAATTATTTTTTGCGGATCATTTGGCATGACAACAATGACAACAATGGCAAAAAAGATCGACTTCAATGGTATCAAGATTAGCATACAGGTTCGATTCGCGGCCCCAGGTGGTGAGATTTTTAATGCGGAAAAATATCTGAAAGTGTACCGTCCTTTGGATATGACGTGAAACCGTAGGTCCCGTGCCAATACGAAATTTGGCACGATAAAAATTCATTCCAGGGGTGGAAATCCCTTGGTTTCAGGAAAATTCTAGTCGGGTAGTGCCAGTGACCATAGCAGTCGACGCGTGTTGAAATCCCTGACGCCCTTAAACCTAGATTTTGTCCAATAAATACACAAACAAACAAGACCAAAGGTACTACTCGAACTGTGCGCTAAGTAGAGGTTAACACTACTGCTACTTGCAAGTATTTTTATGGCCAACTGCAACAGTATCTGTTGATAACTTTGTATATCTATGCAAATTCTAACCGAAATTGTTTTGATTAATCTTAATATGTACAATAAAAACTAACCAAAACTTTATTTTAGGTTCAAGGTTTGCTCTGTTGGAGATGAAAACGTTCATTTTTTATATTTTGACCAAATTTCAAATCGTGCCTGTTCAGCAAACACAAAATCCCATAGTTCTAAGCAAGAAGCTATTCCAAGCTGTACCTGATAAGGGTTTATGGGTTGGATTTAAACCCAGACATCACCAAAGAGTCTGATTAATATGTTATACTGTATATAAACATTTTATGATTTACTTAACTTCCTCATAAGAATACGATTTTAGACATGTATTATTATAGAAGGTGGCTCTCTTTTTTATATTATGTTAGTAAGCAGTTTATTCAATATAGGTACTTGTTTTAAAAATATTTCTAATACATTTCTTGCATTACTATCGTTTTAGAGGTGCAGAAGTACAGAAAGAAACTTGGTTAGCCTTTTATTTTTATATGATACAAAATTTAAAGTGAAATTGTTTAATATAAGACGATTTGGTTGTTACTTGATATAAAGTAGAGTCTTTTTAGAGTGTGCCCACTTCATCTCGCATCCCTTTACTGACTCTCAATCGGCAACCCATGTTACATATACAAAGTAAATTTTATGGAAACAGCATAGGTAGTTGCCTATTCAGATCATAGTTCATACTTTAAAGGCAATCTCATGGACACAAAGCTTTAACAATCTAAGGTGTCTTAGAAACTCGTCGGCGCAGTGGAAAGAGCGCGGGGCTCCTAGATACGAGTCTTGGGTTCAAATCTTACGCACTGGTAAGGATTTTTACAAAGGGTTCCCCACTATTTGGGGTCGGTACTTGAGCGAGTGAAGCCATTTAACCGTTTGATTAAAATTAACGATTCTGTCTGAAACGGGAAACCACTGCAGATAACACATTTCCCTGGTATAAGAGAGATATAAATTCACGACGCCAAGTCGTTAAAAAATGTGGCTTTGTTCCCCCTCCTCGACGTCCTGAAAAGGATATGGCACTAAAAAGAAGAAGGAAGTGTCTTTAGTTAGGTAAAATGAACTTCATTATTGAGCGAAAATTATTAGCCTAGTTTAAATGTGCTCAATACCAACTAAATAACAAATAATTCATGTATACTGTTGATTACGCGAAAAATATAAATTATTTGCTGCTTTTTAATAATTACCGTATCAATAGCTTTAACTTATGTGTTTTTCCTTCTGCAAATGGCCATTCTTTTGAGGAAGTCTTGCATCACATTTTCGGACAACTGCGGCTCTATTTGACGAATAATGGCTCGACTATTTTCTTTAAGCACTTGAATTGTTTGTGGGCCCAAAGAAAAAAGTCTGGTGGTGTGAGATCGCACGATCTGGGCGGCCAGTTTATGGCTCGGGAAGTTTCTCGGCGAAATATGCACCATACGTATAATGAATTTTCACTATTTCTATACGTTGTTGGGGCGTATATCTTTCCATTTTCTCAAATCGTATACTTTTCACTTGACAACTGTCAAGCAATCAAGGCCCTCTATTCAACGGTTTAAAAATGCCAAGGAATTTAAAATGGGACCTCTTAATGGAAAACCCTGTAGATAGGTGTGAAATTGGTTACATAGAGAAAAATGTATAATTTGGTGAAGTACAAGTGCAAGAAAAATGTAACAATTATAAGTTTAGTGATTTTAGTAAATATGTAAAGTATTATGGCATTATAAATAAATTTTTTAAATTATACTTATTGTTTTACTACAATAATAATAATAATAATGAATCTATAATTATTGTGCTTCATTGCATTGTAGATGTAGTAGATTCTTTAGTAACTGACAAGTTTAACAATTTGACGTTTTGTCGCTGTCAAAATTGACAAATATAAAAAAGAAACAATGAAATAATAAGCACCTGTCGCAATGACAGACGCCATCAGTATTTCTATCTCTTTCTAGCGTTAACTAAATTCAATAACATACAATGTGATTTTTTAAAAACTCAATTGCAGCAGGCCGTATTCTGACTTAATACAGACAGTTCTAAGGTTATTAAGACAGAATACGGCCTGCTGCAATTGAGTTTTTAAAAAATCACATTGTACGTTGAGTACTGAATCCATAAATATTCCAAAGATATTGAGGATCCTTTCTGAAAAAATACAGTGGTGTTTCATTATGTTCCGTCTTACCTGAGACACTCGGTATATGTATGTGTAAGTTCTTTAGTTTAAACCATTATAATTGTAACTGTGGCCTATTTATAGTTTGTACTGTTGTTCGCAGTATAAAACTTTACGAAATAAAAATAAAATAAAAGTGTTAAGAGGTAGTTATGTTAAGTAAAAGTTTAGTAATAAAAAATCAAGCTATAGATATAATTAACGAATCTGAGAATCGATTTGAAATATCATGCTTTTAGACTTGCAGGATACATCAACTCTTATTATTAACAAAAATTCCTTAAGATTTAATAATTTTGAGCGGCTCTGACTTAAGAGCGTGGGAAAAGATAGATTGCTATAGTATACGTATACAGAGCAGGGCGCATGTTTATCTTGTAAACCATTCTGAATAAGCAGCCACCCACACTACTTTCATAAATGTTACGAGTGACATGTACTCTGTGTTGCCTATATTTGACTAGTAAAGAGTAATTTGTCGTACTTTGGCACCTAAACTCAAAATAAAAGTTGGATATAATTAACTAAATATGTAGCTTTAATCACATAATCACCTCTTCTGAAATTTTGAGAAAAATTATATCAAAGGAAAGCTCCCAAGAAGCGTTTTCAAAAGGTTTAGTAAAATTATTTTACAATCTAAAACGTTAATGCAAAAATAGAAATTTAGTGAAAGCAAGTGCTCTAGAGATATGAATTAACCCGATATGACTTGTTATTCAAAAATTTTGCAAACGTTAGTTATATGCCATTAAACTTCAACCAACTTGTTTGATAGAAGTGAAGCTACGTTGACAATGGTTTTCAATACAGAATAAAAAGTGTCCTTTTATGTAGCAAGTAAATGGATTATTTCTACTTCTCGTGAAAATCCTCTCCGGAATTACTACTTTAGTAGTTCCAATGGACCATCAGTCAAGCCCAGCTTCACTACGATATATTACTGTTAATCTCTATTTGAGTATTACATCATCTTTGCTGAAAACCCCTAATGAATAAAATAAGTTAGTTCATCGCCCCCGCTAAGTGTTTTTACACGCGCACACACATAGATAAAGTGACATAACATAACCGTAGGTCAAGTTTAACCAAGTGCAATGACATTTATCTCTTCAATTTACGTATTATCATGATTCAGCAGTACATCCGATTTAGCAAATAATTTTGAACGGCCTTGACTCCCCTCAACGTTTTCATTACGACAAACCATGCACTCACAACTGATAAACTTGGTTTGAAAATACCACTAGGTTATTACACGTAAAAACGAATATTATAAATAAATTCACAAAATATTATCATAATTTTAATCTTAATTTAAAATATTTTTGAATGAACATTAAATTAATATTTTTAAATCTTCTTGCCTTGCTAACTTTTGTGTATATTATTATAAATTATAACACGCAAGAGAACTTGCAACCAACCGACCGCACTATTCGTAGTATATTCGTAACGCAAACGCGACGCAACCCAACCCAATATTGTTAGTTTCTTCAGAATTAATACATATACAGCTGTACGTTGTATGTATGTCATGTTACACATATCTATAATATGAAAACGATTAAAATTAAAAATCTTCATAATTTTCCATTTTCATTTAAGCTATCTTAATTCTACAGGGTGCAAATAAAATGGCGCAAAAGGAAGATGGGGCGAATGATTAAGGCTTATAGAAGAAGAATATTTCCTTTCCAGATTATAGTCCACTTAATGTAGTTAAACCTAGAAGCGGTGACATGTCCAGTTATCCAGTATAGCTGGAAACGTGAGTTTTTGGGCATTGCTGAAAGTCTAAAGGCACATTATTTCATTTTAAGGTGACGGTAAGTACTGCTTTTGTACACAGAAAAGTATTATATTATTGAGCAGGACGAATGTCCAGTGTTATGCTTAGAGGTCTCCTACTTAAAAATGAAGACAGTTCCAAAGCTTTATAGTCAGTTTTAGTATTACTATTGATTACTGGTCGCTGTAATGTATAGTATGTCACAATTTTATTTACACCTTGTATAAGGATTTTACATCAAGAAACAATTTACAAGCCTGTGCATTTTTTAACAAGTTATTTAAGTCTAACACTAAACTAATTTCAGTTTTACATAAATATATCTAAATATCAAAATTTCGCCATTTCGTCGTAAGTGGTAAACTATTATTTTGATATTTAGTAAATCTTGAATTACCTAAAGTGCAAATAGGTTTATCCAGAGTTCAGCCCACTTCACACTTTAATACTTTGTTAAAAAATAGGAAGTATATTATTAGATGAAGTCGTGCAACTTTTAAGAAAGATCATGACTAATTAATAGTCTACGACTTCCTTGAACCTACTGCTAGGTATAGAAGGAGCATTGACTTCCTTGGCGTATTGCGTTGCTACAAAATATGTGTGAAGGTTATTTCTAAAACTAGATATATATGTCATGGCATTATGTAACTAACAAAATAACAGCGCGTGTCCTTGTGTACAACTCTGTAGTGCATTAACCCATCGTAAGTTTAAAAAGCTAACATTTATTTTAGCATAAATAAATAAGTTTGTCAAAATAAAAATAAGGCCAAAATTGCAATTTCAAAATACTAAAAACTATCCTTTGCTTAGTTTAACCTACAGATACGTAGATTCTCCACCATAAAGATCAGATATCAACGTAGAATCTTTATATATCTTTATAATTATAAATAATGTCAGAATTTTGTTTGATTTATAAAACACTAATAGGCCGCTTTAGTGCTATAGAGAAGTATCAAGATTACTTTATAAACAAAGAACTCGTGTTCGATCGTTACGGAGGTCAAGTGAAGTGTCAATTGCCATAGCAGTCGACGTGCGTTGAGATGCTTGACACTCGTCAGCCAAGGTCTCCATCAAGTGCTCCATCATTTGCGGCCGTAACAACTTGGGTGGCTGAGTTTAAACGGGGCCGTATAAGCATCCAAGACGAACATCGTCTGGACGCACAAGAAGTATCACAATGCCAAAAATGGTGAACAAAGTTCACGATCTGGTGTTAAAAGACAGACGGCTCAAACTGAGCGAAATAGCTAATGTTGCAAACATCTTAAATGAGCGAATGCATTTTAACACAAAAACTGGGTATGAGAAAACTTTCAGCAAGATGAGTACCGCTTAGACCTTAGACCTATTCAAACATGTCTTTAGAGTGCAAGATTCCCAAGAGTGTTAAGACGGTTTAAAAAAACCAAACCAATTATGCTTCGATTTGTAGCTATAAACGAGACCTGGGTTCATTACTACATACTACACCCCAGGCACGAAACTCCAATCGAAACAATTGACAGAACTCGGTTGTTGGCAAGTTAATGGCGTCAGTTTCTTGGAATGCCAAAGGGATTCTGATGATCGACCATCTTCCAAAACGACAAACTGTAAATAGTGAATACAGTTACGCTACCCTTCTAGAGCGATTGCATCAAAATGTCCAAGAAAAAGATCAGGTTTAAAATGAAAAGAAAATCATTTTTCAGCATAATGCACGCCCCACACTAGTGTTACTGCAATGGTTAATATCAAGAAACTAATCTACGATTTGCTTTCTCATCCAGCTTACTTTCCGAATTTATTTCGCTCTGATTTCCCTAAACTTAACATTTTCTTGGCAGAAAAGACATTCTCAACTGACGAGGAAGTCAAGTCCGGCGAAGGCGCTTATTTTGCTGACTTCGAAAAAAACACATTTTATGATGGGACCAGAGTATTAAAACATCGTTGGACAAAGTGCATTACATTGTCAGGAAACTACGTTGAAAAATAAATATCATTTTTCTACTCCCACCATGGAAAGTGGGATTTTTAGACTTCGTCTCCATAGATACGAGTATTGAAAATGAGTGTTTGCCGAACAAGTGAAATTAGTAGTAAAAGTAAATTTTCCGCACGCACTGCATGATTTTCGGTGCGGCAAAGTATAATTTTGCCGCACCGAAATCAAAATGTCATAAATGACATTTGATGAATGTCAGATTTGATTTTGCAGAAATATTTAAATTTTTTTATGGAAATGTGGTTGTAGAAAAAATAGTGTGTAATACATGTGTTAAAAGCTTGTATTTGCCACTCTCATGTGACTGCAGCACTCACTATCGTTCGTGCTGCAAACTTCACATTCGTGTGGCAAACGCAAGCTTTCAACACTTGTATTACAAATTACTATTTAAAAATATCAGTATTTTTCACCTAGGATTTGGGATGTGACGTCAACGCGCTAGTTATAAATTCACAATTCAACTATACTTCATCTCTTTCTAACCGCTTAACGCGCCAATTTATTTTCAAAAGTCAGTCCAAATAAACCAGCTACTCAAGCAAAAACACCGCGAAACCTGCCACACTTCAGTAAATAACTAAAACACGCCTTGCGCGATTCGATGAGGAACGAGTTCGACAATAAGTGGGGGAACGCATATATATTGAAACCAGTTAGATCGGGTTGGTGCAATAGGAATAGTAAAAATTTCAGGAGCCCGGGTTATCTCGGGTTGGCGGAAATCGGAAGGGAGCGTGAGCTCGGGTTAACTCGGGTGACTGCGTTAAGCGGCTAAACTAGGTTTTCATTACCTACTGCGCACGAGCGCGTGTGTACCCATACAGTTTTTGGGCGGAACAAGTTGACGTCACAACCCAAATGCTGGATGAAAAATACTGTACCTGTAACTTACTAGTTTGTCGTTATTAGGCTAACCACTTATCATTCCGCCCTCGTACATATGTCGTTTTGCAAGCTTAAAGGCGGAACAAATCAAGTTCAGTTTATTCTTTCAAATACATTTAGAATATCTACAAAAAAGTGCAAATCTCCTAAATAACTCTTTTCCGTAAATTCTATTGTATTTATTCCATTTAGTTCAAGCATTTGTAATTTTTCTAAGATTATTAAAAATTAAAATGTCGGTGTCAATAAACACTTTGTGCAATTTACGTAACCATATCACCTTCATGCACATTCTCGCAAAATCATGTTGCAGGTTCAGGGACGGGCTTTACAAATGAACATAAGGTAAACATTCTGAAGGTTGCAGTCATGTATCATAATTATTATATGCTGAGCAAATTGCTGCACGTGGAATTTATTCTCCATACATTTGAAAATTGCTAAGTTCATTTTTAAGTTTTAATACCAATAGTTTCTTTAATGGCCCTACTGCTTGTATTTAGCCAGGTCAGGCGAGCTAGCAAGCAGTTAGTTATTAAAATGAACTTAAAAATTTATTTTCGTGTGAAATTCGAGTAAATGGACATTCAGAAATAAATATCCACAAATAAATAATCATTTAAAGACAGTCAAACAAGAGATTTGTTTAACGTACGTATACTCGTTTTGAACACAAAAAGCTAGTGATATTTTGGACTTGCTGCCAGTTTAATTTCGCAGAACATGGTATGTTTTTGTTTATTTTTAATATTCAGCTACAAATGAAAAACTATCTAAATTAATAAATCAAGCTTAACTTGTTTTCGAAATATAAATCCGAAAAACAGATAGTCAAGGAAAAAACATTGCAGAAAAAAATTAATTGAAGGTGCAAAGTTCGAATCGTCGCCCTTTTATTTCTGAAGGTTCGTTTACCTTTTATCCGGTACTCCATAACAAGTTGATTGAACCTGAAACGCGCACTTTTTATTTGATTGTCCTAGGACAGATATTTAACTGGAAAATTTAGATGTAGATATTATAATCGATCGATGAACTTTTTTGTTCACCTTAATCATTTGCGGTTTTTCACCTACGTATTATTTGCACTTTTTTATCGTTTTATAATTGCTGGTCATTCCACTTCTTTTGACCCTTGCACTGTCATGGAGAATTTAAACTGCACTTAAGTTTTTAACATAACTCATTGAAATGTCAAACACTTACGACTGTAATGATCAAAGTAAAAAATAGCGATCAGTTCATCGACCTTAGCAAATCTTATAATAATTTTCTTTTCTTACTTTGAACTTCAGTAGGGTTTCATGATTGCATTTTTGGGAACCTTATTATTTGTGTAATCTTTTATAATCCTTTTTCCTTTAATATGTTTAATTTTGTTTAAGCGATTCAAACAAAGGTAGGTAGCTGGTAGGTACCTATTAAACATTTTAGTCGTATGTTATTTCGATGAATGATTTTTTAAAAATTAACTCTCTAGAACTGCAATTGTATTTAGTAACTTAGACACATATTTTAGTAACTAACCTGGTATCCTCAGTTGATAACTTTTCGATAAAGCTAGGGTAAACCTCTAAAGATTATCTTTACCGAATTACAACACCAAGGTGTATTGTATGTAGCTACCTTCAGAAGCACATTTCATTTATTAGGTAAAAGGTATTTTTCAGGAAGCCTATTACGTATTTAATGTTAGTAAATACTTTCTTGAATATTGCTACCTATTCTATTTAGAATTTTTTCTAAAATTATACCACTTGAGCTCTATTATAATGAGCTACAGGCCTAGAGGCCCAGGGTTTCAATGGTCCTCTTCCATCCTCTTCTATCCCTCACCAGTCGTTTCCACTCTCTAATCTGAGACTTCACTAAGTCTTCCTTTATTTCCTTCATCTGCTTCCTCTTTGGTCGAACTTTTTTCCGTTTTGTGACTGCTTCTGATTCCAATAGAGTTTTCACTGCCCTTAATCTACCAATATGTCCGCGCCACGTAATGTGTAATTACAAAGATTGTTTCCACATCCTTATTCATAACAATCATAACCCATATTTCGCAAGCGTAAAGTACTGTTGGACGTAAAACCGTCTTGTATATTCTTAGCCCTGTATTTCTCAGTACTTCTTTTGACCTCAGTATTGCCTGTAGGACACCAGCACTTTTACTTCCCTTGGACAATCTTTTATTAATTTCATCAGTTTCTTCATTTTTATTCGTTATGTCACACCCAGGCAATTAAAGCTTTTGACTATTTCAAAATCATAATTTCTTTCTTCCCCAAGTAATATCTTGATGACTTATCCAACACAATCTTCATTACCTTCCATCTCCATATATTTGGTATTGTCTTCATTTATTTGCAGCCTTCATTTACAATCTTCGAAAAACTTCTTATGCCTCACCTGGTTTTCGAGTTAGTAGCGTTAAGTCATCAGCGTAATGTATATGTTGTGCCCACTTGGTGAAATCGTTCATTACATGAAATGAACGATGTCCACTTCATAAAGGGCATCCGCTTACTGTAATGTCTGTTGTTTTCACTATCAGCACAAAATGTCTGTCCATAGTGTCCATTTCATGAAACGGGGTGTCGTTCGATACTCTTACTGAAATTCGTTATAATTTCATCAAGTGGATGGGCGATTTCATCTTTTCATGTAATGTTCAACAACTGCATTTAATGAAACAAATAAAACATCAGTATTTAGCAACATGTCAGAGTCGACAGAATCTGTGTTATTCAACCAATAAGAAGAATTCTATATTAAGCTTAACACCCACTATGAAGTTAAACCTGGAACAAAGTGTTCACTAAACAACAACAGCAAATGATAATACAGGAAATACAAGCAGCTAAAATAAAAGCGTAAGTACAATCCATAAAAGTTAGATTATATTTTGTGTTATTGTATTTAGAGTGTGTTCCGAAATGTGCTGACAGTACTGTAAGTGCGTTCGGTAATGAAAAACAGCAAGAATATTTACGTTCTTTCACGGAAAGCACGACAAGGAGAGAATATTTCCTACTCCAAAATTATGATGTGTTATCTGTGACAAGTGAAGATTTTTTTATAAAGAAAAACAATAAAGGTAACACTACCGACATAAAGTATGTGGTTTCTTATGAAGATCTTTATAAGCGTCTTTACGATATTCATGTGGACTCTATTGGACACGGCGGTCATTTGAAAATGCAACAAGCATTGAGTAACAAGTTCAGCGTTGCTCGACCTGCGGTTGAACAGTTTCTGGCAACATGTGTATCCTGCAATCAAAAGAAGGGAATATCAAGAAAAATTGTTGTTCCTCCTATTGCGTCAAAGGATTTTGACGAAAGAGGGCAAGTGGACCTAATCGACTTTCAGCCTTTACCAGACGGTCCATACAAATGGATTCTCAGTTATCAGGATCATTCAACAAAATGTATTTGTCTTCGTGCTCTTCAAAGCAAGACAGCAAAGGAAGTTGCCAAAGAACCACTATATATTTTCCTAACGTTTGGTGCGCCGAAAATTCTTCAAAGTGACAATGGATGTGAGTTCATGAATCATACTAAGTATAAAAGAATTGAAGGAATTGTGGCTAGAATGTGTAATAGTCAACGGTCGGCCGAGGCATCCTCAGAGCCAAGGGAGCGTGGAACGTTGTAACCAAGATGTAGAGAACATGTTGCGAAGCTGGCTGACAGATAATAATTTGAAACAGTGGTCCATAGGTATTCAGTTTGTAGAGTGGCAGAAAAATATATCGCACCATAGGATTCTTGGTCGGTCACCTTACAGTGCGCTGTTTGGAGGTGAGCCGCGTATAGAGCTTGCATCATCAAATATTCCAAATGCATTTTTAAAGACTTAGAGGACCTAGAAAACTTAGAGAACTTAAATAATGAACTTGAAACTGAAACCTCGACTGATATGGGAATTAATCTGAACTCTGAATAGCTGAAGATTCTCTTGTAGAGAATTGCCTAAATATGGAAGATTGGAAAAATATTGGTGAATTTATATTAGATACATCATGTTGTGTCGCACCAGATTTGCTATGTAACGAACATAGTGACGAAACTGCCGAATATCTTCAGTTAAGGGAACAACAAATACAACACGAAAGATTTGAGGCCCGCGCTGGCCCAAAAAGGGGTCCTGAACAAATGTTAAGATATTCTAAAGGTAAACAACAAAAATTTTCTAAGAATGACTGCGTTCTACTATCTGTTCCGAGGACCCGCCGATTCGTCGAATTTGGTAGCAGTAGTTATAGATGTTCCAAACGAGGTGCACCAAGTTGCACATGGGGTAATCAAAGGTTGGTTTGGAAGTGATAACTTGCAGAAAGCTACATCTAGTTTCTTAAGTCCAAACGAAATTCTTAATAAGTCGAAATGTATTTCCTTACGTGAAACTGTAACTCTAACATCTGGAGGGCTAGGATTTTTTAAATGTTCTTGCAAGCCATCTAAAACACAATGCAATAGCAAAAGATGCGCTTGTTTCAAAATGAAAATTTTATGCAATAGTCGATGTCATGCGTCTCTGCCAATAATATTGGTTTGGAGGCGTTTATTTTTGTTTTCTCTACTTTAGGTTCATTATTACTTTACGGTCGGTATGTGAGTTGAGTTCTTTAAATAATATTTTTATTTTTTTAAAACATCTTATTTTCTAGTTAAATTAAAATGCATTTAGTTTGTTTCTATTAAAATCTGGTGTATCCACCATTGTGTTTATTGTTTTATTCGTTTCATTAAATGCAGTTATTGAACATTACATGAAAAGATGAAATCGCCCATCCACTTGATGAAATTATAACGAATTAGAACGACACTCCGTTTAATGAAATGGATAAACATTTTGTGCTGATAGTGAAAACATCAGATATTACATATTACACTAAGCGGATGCGTTTTATGAAGTGGACATCCTTTTCATGGAATGAACGATTTCACCAAGTGGGTACGACATATACATTGATCCTTGTAATGTTATACAGGGCCTTTCATATGAATGTTAATGACTTTCTCTCAATATTTTTTTAAATATCGGATTAAAGAAACTCGATGATAGTGGGTTACCTTATCTTAAACCTTTATTAGTGTAGGTTGATTATTTTCCTGGAGAACTCAAAAAACTCTAAAACTTCATACAATTTATGCAATAGTACCTAGATGCTGCTTGGTACATAACCAACCTCCCCATTATGTAAATTAAAAAAATGTCATACACGAAAGAACATCGAAACATCTTGAAAAATAACAACTCACGACAACCCCTTGCTGAATGCACTACCCCAACACTATGTCGTCAGAAGACTAAAGAGGCATTGGCCCACTGATTTACACCAGTAGCTAAGATCTTTCCTTGAGATCTCACATCGCTTATAGAATAAATAAATACGTTTAAAAAAATGTGCCCCTTAGTAGTGCCGTAGGCCTGTTTGAAATCAATAAACAATATATATAAAGGCAAATTGTACTAATAGGAGCAGCCTGCAAAAATCTGTTTTATTGAGAAAATTTGATCCATTACTGATCTGTTTGGGATTCTCCTAAAACACTTTCAGTTCTATCCTTAATTAGTTTCCCACTTAAAAGTGTCAGAATCTTATATACTGCATCTTGTAGTGCTATTACCCTTTAATTGATACATTCGGTGACACTACGTTTTTTGTGAATCGGGCATACAAAAGCTTCTGACAGTTCTGACTACTGTTTCGGCATTTGTTCTCTCCTCCATCTTCCCTGTATTAATTTCACCTTGTAGCAATTCTCCATCAACTTTTAGAAACTCTGTCACAATACCGCTCTCACCAGGTGATTTATTGTTTTTTTATTTGGCTATTATATCTACGATCTCATTTCTGCTAGGTATACCACTTTCTACAGCATGACCGTTCTCTTCTGCTACAGGCTGTGGCTGTGGTATGTCCTGATCCAGCTCTACCGAACTAAGTATTTACCTTTTTCCATAATTTTAATTTCTCTATATATATACCTCCAACTAACTTTCCATGTTCATCCTTATAATACGAGTATATTGGCTCATTCTTCTTTTTCGTCTTCTTGTTTTTAATGTTTTAGTTAGGCATGCCTGTTTCTTTTTCATGTGATTTTAAGAACTTCTTTTGAAGTCTTGTAACTATCGGTCCATCTTTCCGGCGACCGTCTAGGTTGTCTTCTGTCCGGTAGTTCATTGTTATGAAAGTTTTTTCCTTTCTTAACCTGTTGGTAAAAATTCTTAATCTCTTTATTAACACAGTAATCCCCCACTTTTCCTAATTTCGGTTCCAGGTACAGCTTTTTCTTTTCTCTTCTGGATTGTTTCTATCGTTCTTCGTTTGCCACGTCTCCTTTTGCTATTTTATTTATTCTGGTGTCTTATTTGCACGTCTTTACTGCTTCATTGTTATACCAGCCATTATGTTTGTTTTTTTTTTTACTTTGTTTGTAAGACCATTTAGAAGAAGGTTAGCTCAATACTTTTAAATCTCTCCTACATACTCCGAAAAAACTATCCTGGAACTTAAAACCACTCCATTAGATCACCTTTTATTGTCTAAATGTTTCTTCTATAATTTCGCAGATTTACACCTTCCTGCTAATTCTTTCTTTCACTTTCAGCTTTCATATAAAAAATTGCAAAGAAAGAAATAAGCAAAGAACTTAAATATGGAATTCTGGCAGGGAGAACAACTACCTAATCTCTAATAGCTTTTTACCTAAAAAATAGAAGAAGATATCACACGTTTAGTTTATAAAAAGAAAATAAACAAAAGTGTATTATGGTTCACTTTTTGTCTTATACATATGTATATATTTTTTCTTTCCATGTCTTTATGAATTATTTCAAAGATCTACATACAGTGAGCACGTAAAGGTTGGAGCAAATTCGATAAAATCTTTATTGAAATTTTGGTTATGTGAGAGATAATTTTACTAAAGGTGGTCCTGGAAGTCGTTCCGGAAGATAAACAATTGGATGTTTTACTAACTATGCAAGAAGATCCTCATAAACCAACTCGCGAAGGCGCATCGGAGCATTCAGTTTGCCAGTAAGCTGTTTTGAAATATCTGAAAAAGAATAAGTGGCACCCATACAAAGTGCAATTAATTCGCGAGCTTCAGGAAGACGATTTCGACCGTTGAATGGAATTTTGTGAGATAATGATAATGATGCAGCGATGTAATAATAATCCGCAATTCATACGCTATTTTCTCTGATGAGACCACGTTTTGTTTAAATGATTTAGTGAATAGGCATAATTGTAGATATTGGGTTCCTGAAAACCCTCACTGGACAATGGAGCGACACACACAGTTTCCACAGGTAGTCAACGTGTGGGTAGGAGTTGTTGGTACCACAATTGTTGGACGGTTTTTTATCAACGGCGCATTAAATACCGAAAAATATTTGAATTTGCTACAACAACAGATAATTCCCGCACTTGTAGCACCATATCCAAATAATATGGTACCAACAAGACCACATTATGCACGGATTGCGCGTGATTGTCACGCGATGGATTGGTACACGAGGAGTCGCTAGCTAGATCTTCGGATCTAACTCCATTGGACTATTTTTTGTGGGGTTACCTTAAATCCAAGGTATACTTTAACAGACCAAATACTATTGATGAATTAAAAGACAGAATTCGGAACGAAATACTACTTATTAACGCTGAAACGCTAAATAACGTTTTGCAAGAATTTCAATATCGACTTGCATATTGTCAATTGTCAAGAGGTGAATGACAGGGAATTTGAACATTTAATTTAATGGGTTTGAGTTATAATATTTATTATTATTATGTTTTCTATTTTTAGTTCATTGCGTTGTTATGAATACTAATAAAAAAATTTCTCGAATCGAACAGGGATGACGTAATAAAACATATACGTATACCAAAAAATGCGCAACTAAAAAAGAAAATCGACATGTCCGAGCATTATTTTCTTACTTACCCAATAACGATTTCATCGAATATGTTCCAACCTTTACGTGCTCACTGTATATACACATGCATATTTCGATTTTAGTCACACCTTGGAAAAGTGTTTGTGGTAATTCTAGAATATTATAAAATACTGAGTAACGACCTTTCACCTTTACACGTAGGTAATGTAATTCTTGGTTTACTTTTTGGTATTGACAAACAATAAAAATAAAAATTACCTACCCAAGTAATAATCACTTTTCTGCTTAAAATAAATAGAAGCTAGGTAGAAGCTCAACTTGAACTACTGCTTAAGTAGTTCAGGTCAATTAATATTAGCTTCTGCTTAAACTTAGATTCAAACTCTTTCGCAATAAATTAAAAGATGATTGGATGAATAGATGAATATTACTTTTGTTGCATTTTTGAAATTTCTAGTACCAGAGGTAAGCAGGTAAGAGTTTTAAGTCACATATGTATTAAATTATCAGTCATTATCTAGAAGAAATGAGAATAAAATAAAATCATAAAAGATACAAATGAGCAACGTTAATAATTTCAAAAAAGAATATTTTTCGTAATTATTCTTATTATTTGGAAAACAACCTGTACTGTTCCCTGTCACGTATTTTAGAGTATCTGCAATATCTGCATGCAGTAACTACGTGACACCTACTACATATTTCGAACGAAAAACGTTCAAGGTTTTATGATGAATTTGCACTTTCATTTTACGTTTTACAAATAAGCGTTCATTGATCTTAGTTTCCAAGATCCTGTTAAGATACATGCTTTAAGTACAATGTACTTTTAACAAACGTTCTGGCTTTACCAAGAATTGCAGGTATAAAGAACGGTAATGACCTGTTAGTTTTAGGGTCGTTAATCGAATTAAATATGATTAAATGTCATTTCTAATCCCCCTTGCGAAAAACATAAAAAATAACGTAAAGTTAATAAACTCGGTGATACTTCTCAAAGTTATTTTTTTGTAAAGTCTGTATCGAAAATGCAAAACAGATTTCAACAGCTATCATACAGGTAGCAACTAGAATTTAATTATTCTGTTGGAAGGTTTCCACTTGAGCATCTTTTACTTTTTTTTTAACAATATAGGTATAAGCAGAAGTTGTTTCCCTAATAATTTGGAAAAAGCAGATATAAACATTCTTGTTGCTATGAAGATGCAAATCACTCATTGCAGTTCCTATCAAAATGCAAATTCAAAAAAATCTCATAAAATTCTAATTTATATTTGCTAAACGTATTTAATTGCGACATATGAAAATACAACCTAGTTTACTCTGTAGTCATCGGTCTTAAGCCGACCTTGAACTTTGTATTACGTAACTGAAAACAACAGGAGTATGTCAATAGCATAAAACTAATGGTTCATTGACTTGTTATATCGAAAAATATGTGTGAAGGTCGTTTAAGTAGTACGGCATTCTGAAAATAACAATGGCGTCACTGCAAACAAAGCGCAGAGTGGGTATTCTCCGCCCATACACAATACACATGCCAAAACGAATAATGCTACTGCCTAGGTATAACGTTATGATATTGTAGTTAAATGCTTTAACAAAAAAAAATTCTCAGGGTGCAAGCAAACATAAGTTCGAAGTAGACTTCAGATTTCAGATCCATTTACTCCAACTACTACTACAAACCTATTCCCAACACTCATACGTACAAAATGTTTGTGCAATTCATATGTGATCCTTCATCTACTCATATCAGTTTTATTTTTAGAAATTTATCTAATCTACTTAAATGCCAACATGGGTTCTCTAAAGTCTAAATCAATATTTATCCTCAAACATTTAGCAAAGTGTGTAGGAACAATTTACTCAGCAAAATTACGACCTTCATATTAGCGTTTGGCGTAGATTCGTAAAGATCGTCCCTGAACCTATTAGGTTATTTCCTGTAATGACAAGATGCACGGAGGCGATTTGGTTACGTAAATTACATACAGGTTATTAACATCTACAAATTATCTTTTAAATACGTAAAACATATTTACGAAATTATTTTTTTATGATTTTAAAGAGCCTTTTACATAACATAGATATTGAAAAGTTAATTTGGTTTATCTGCGATTACTTACAAATACCCTTTGAATTATTCTTATAATTCTGGCCTTACACCTACTTGCAAAATTACAAATATATATCAGTAAATAAGCTTATATTGTTAGGTTTCTAATCAAGATTGCTTTTATTTTAAATCGATGTTTGCCCTGAATTCTAAAAACACAGAAAAATAATCTTAATCCCTTGATAAATTTCATTATAATAAATGTTTGAGGTGAATGTACGATATCACTTGCAATTACTAATATTTCTAGTACAGAACTTATAGTTATAACCTCATAACAGACAATACAAAAAAATGTAATCTTTTTGAGACCCAACTGAAGATTTCAATAACTTTCCGTAATATTAGAAAATTGGTTGATATGATTTACTAACATATCTAAGATGTTTGATCGAAGTTTGTTCACTTATATGAAGGCGTTTTAAATATTACGTACACCTGATGAGGGACAATTACTGCATGTACTGTCGATTAGTGCTATAGAATAGTTTCGCAAAAAATCGTCGCTGGGTCATTTTCATTTAATTTTTTGCTTTCAAAAGGAAGCATCTGAGGGAATTGTTTAATTTACTCAGCACATTGGTTTTCCTCAGAAGAAGCTCGATTCTCCGAAATAATATGAGACATTTCGGATGGTTCAAATTTTAGTTTATACATAGTTTCTTTTAAACTAGCTCTTTATTACAAGATATAAAGAGACGAGTCTTATTACACAAATTAAATAAATTGCTGTATTAACAGGAAGAAATCACTCATACAGTCATACAAGCAAAGGAGGCTGCTAAGAAATCTGTATCAATTACATTTAGTTAACAGTACTTGAGTACTTTAACTATGGTACAGTTATTTTCGACTACTTATTATTTTCAGAATGAAATGCATAATATACTTCTGATAATATAAATGTTTAAAATGAATTTATTCATAATTTTTCTCCGGTTAATATAGCGTTTCGGTTGATCAAAATCCGGATAGCTGACCTTTCACTGTAATTCCCGATATTCTTTTTTAAGATCAATTTTTTATTATAGCCTTTTATGTAATATGAAGGAATTTTGAAAAATTAAGAATATTTATCATAATTTTAAAGGGTTGATGACCATATTGTGTAAAATGACATTATCAAACTTGTAAAACGTGGGTGCTGTTCCATAACGACATGGACATGAGTGATAAACAAAGAGCAAAATAAAAAATGGCCTTTTGTATACTGCTATCCACTGACAAGTATATCATCCTCATCACCATATCAGCTTATCCCATTCATCGTCGGATGTAAGCCTCCCTTAAACGTTCCCATTCTTCTCTGTTGTTCGCCTTTTGCATCCATTCATATCCAGCAGTTCTTTTTACATCGTCCATCCATCTGGTTTGCGGTCTTCCTCTGTTTTTCTTTGGGGCTCTAGGTCTCTACTCCATAATTTTTCGAATTCATCTGTTGTCTGTCATTCTCAGTATAGATCTCGCCCAGTCCCATCTTCATGAACATAGTCGTTATATCGCAACTGTTATTACGATCTTGCAGTTTAATATTCAGGATTCTTCGCTTCATCGCTCGTTGTGTTACTTGTACGTACTTTTTGTGGCGATGACGTAACTGTTAAATTTCTTGAAACAAAGACCGCTTTTTCTTAAACGACAGATTTTCAAACATACTCCAGTTAGGGTTTTTAAAAGGCGGGCAATTTGTTATGGTTAAAAGCTCTTATCCCGGTCAGAGTCGAGGGGTTGACCTGTGAACACACGTGAGAACAGTTGGGGTTTGGTACTCGAAAGTGTATGAAATACGTAAATTGTAAGAATGAGTATTTTTTGTTTAACAGTGAATTAGCTAAATATGCTTTGATGATTATTTACATAAAGATAGAGAGTTAATTGCGCTTGAATAGATGTGATTGCGTGTCCGTTGAGATAAGGTCGGTATTAACAGCTGTATTTGCTATTGTTGTTGTTGCTGTTATTGCTGTTTGGTTGTTGTTGTTGACAAGCAGTGAAGCTTGTTGTTGTTGTTGGCAAACCGTTTGCCAGGCACAATACGTTATTTGGGCATGAGGCTCGTTATTGTTTATTGGGACAAGAGGTTCCTGCACCCGAGATAGCTAGCTATATGCCTGGGCCGTTCATAACTAGGCGTAAGTTATGCATAAGGCTCTTGACCTGGCGGTAGTTGTGCAGTCAGTGATGCCCGTATGTGTGCCAAGGGTGACATGGGTGAATCTTCCAATATCTATTATGTTCAGCCTTGGTTGGTGCGGGCGCATAGCTTCCGGTTTCAGGTTCATAGATAGCCGAAGGTGCACCCATCGTCATCACCATTACTTCCCAACGTCCCAGAGGGTCTTTATACTAGATGCAACGTGGGATTCCATACCTGTAAGTAACACCAACCGAACCTACATATACTGCTAAATGTAGAAATGTGTGTTTTGCTTTCATGTATCGCTGCTATCTGTAATATGTAATTGCCTGGGTGATGTGAACATTTATGTGCGTATCAAGCTTTGGGTGTTTACGAGATCTGGTCGAGGCTACGCATTAATCTAACCTTGGTAAAATTAACCTTATTCCTTGGTAAGTTGAGCGAATGTGCTTTTGTAAATAGAGTCATCTCTTATTGTGTTGCTTTTCTTATTTCCTCTTACCAAACTTTTCTTGGACAATTAGAAATGAATATCGTAGAAATGCAAAATCAAACTGAAGGGTTAACTATCTGTATCTGTTTCTCTAACCTCTTTTACCTTTCGGAGGGTTAACTATACCATTGTTATTGTGGCAAGCAGGAATGACAGAAGTATTTTTGCAATTGAAGAATCTAGGTTGCCTGCCAAGAACTAAAGGTCTTTTCCAAACATTCTTGTTGAAGAAACTGGAAAAAGCTGAACATTAAATTATCTCAAAATCAAGGTTTTGTGTTAGAAGAAATATTTTGCACGGCAGAAAAGTGTCTAAAGCTTAACATTTTAGTTGAAAGACGACTTAGATTTTTAAAAGAATAAAAAGTAAAAATAATATTATTATTCTTTTATTTCAATATCTCTAGCAGACACCTATTAAATATTCAATGCATAACCTTTATCATTATAAAGATCTTGTGATAATTACAAGAGGTATGCCATTTTGACTTTAATCCGTACAATTATAAATCATTTACTAAAGTGCGCTGGAGTGCGGTCAATGCTCGATATTGAAGATAACCTTTAATGTTGTTTTCGGGCAACGACTGTTAATATGCACCAAAGCTGATGTCCTTGGGGATATGCGCAAATTTCCTAATCACGTTTTCCACGTTGGCGTCGCCTATATATAAGTAGGTACACCACGGTGATGAAAATCTAAACTGAGTTTCACTTCGAACGTAATCACAATTTCGTTCTAGCGATGTTGCTCTTAATATTAATTTGTGTCCTGTGCACGCTTTTGATATATTATGGGTTTATAAAACCCCATAGGTTTTGGAAGGAACAAGGTATACCTTATGAAAATCCGGTACCGTTTTTTGGTAGTCTCGCATCTGTTATATTTCAAAAACAGTCTATGGCAGAGAAACTTCAAGAAATTTACAACAAATACCCTGATAAGCGGTAAGTTCCTTTTATAAACGCCGAGCATTCCAATAAAATACAAACTTTTCAGATATATTGGTGTTTATCAGTTGCTTAAACCAACTATAATCGTACGCGATCCTGATTTAATAAAACAAATAATGGTAAAAGAGTTCGAATCCTTTCCAGAACATATTGCTTTTGCTTCGAGCGAAGCAGACCCATTGTGGAATAAAACCCTTTTCGCCATGCCAGGTGAGAAATTTTATTTCTTCAGTCGATTTAGTCGATGTATTCAACTTCAAATTATAGGAGGAGAAGAATGGAGAGATATGAGGTCAATTCTAAGTCCCGCATTTACAAGTAGCAAATTAAAAACGATGTTTGAATTAATCAAGGAGAGCGCCCAACAATTTACCGATCATTTTGTAAATCGGGGGGGTTTTATTACTGTAGAAATGAAAGACGCATTTATTAAAGCAACCAACGATATCATAGCTACAACAGCATTTGGTGTTTCTTGCAATTCGTTAGAAGATCCCAAAAATGAAATTTTTGTAATGGGCAAGGATGCATGTGATATGAGTGGAATACAGAGAAACCTAAAGTTTTTTGTTGCGGCCATTAGTCCCGCCTTAGTAAAAGTAAAAATTTAATTCTGAGATACCATCTTAAAACTTTAACTAAATGAAATTTTAGCTGTTAAAGATTCGCTTCATCAGTGAAGAAACCACAACGTTCTTCAGGAGAATAGTTAAAGAAACGGTTACAGTTCGTGAAAAAAAGGGGATTATACGGCCTGATATGATTAATTTATTAATGGAAGCTAGGAAAGGGCAACTAAAATATAATGCCATTTCTAAACACGAAACAATAACGTCTGAATCGGGTCCCAAGACCAACGAAAAGCTTCGAAAAACTGAAATTACTGACGATATTATGACAGCGCAAGCTCTTGTTTTCTTTTTAGCAGGATTTGACACTACCTCGACGGCTATGAGTTATACTGCATACGAATTGGCCCTTAATCGTGATATTCAAGAAAGATTACGAAACGAAATTATGCAAAACTCAGTGTCAAACGGAACGCTTACTTATGACGGTTTATTGGGCTTAAAGTACCTTGATATGGTTGTTTCTGGTATTTGTCTTTAAATTATTCTTATTTGTTAAATATAAATTTAATTAAATTCCAGAGACACTTAGAAAATGGCCCCCATTTGCAGTAACAGATAGGAAACCCGTACGAGACTTTATTATAGAAGCAAAAGAACCCCATGAAAAGCCACTTTTATTAAATGGAAATGCCGTCTGTCAAATTCCTATTTATTCTTTGCATCGTGATCCACAATATTACCCAAATCCTGAAAAATTTGATCCAGAAAGATTCAGTGATGAAAACAAGCACAATATAAAGCCATTCACTTACATGCCATTTGGCGCTGGTCCTAGGAATTGCATTGGTAAGAATCCCATAAATAAATAATTAACGCACGTATCCTAATTAATTTCGCTTGCAGGTTCCCGTTTTGCTTTACTGGAAGTAAAAACTATTATATATTATCTTTTGCAAGAATTTGAAATTGTACCGGTTGAAAAGACACCACTTCCGTTGGTTTTTAGCAAAGTTAATGTTAACCCCGTTCCTGATGAAGGATTTTGGTTGGGGCTGAAACCTTTAGGGCAATAATCCTTTAAAATATACCTAGCTTTTATACAATTTTATAGCAATTCCAAACTGCACCCTATGTAAAGTAGTTCCTAATTTTATCTACACTTAGTAATATAATATGTAGTAGAATAGAGTTAAATAAATATTCGTTGTTTATGTTGGTATTTTTAATCCTATGACTTAAATACGTAAAACTTAAAATCGTTTTTAAGGTTTTCGGTTAAAAGATTTTTCTACAAAGAAAAGAAGACTGCAAATTTTCTAACGAAACATCTGTTGGTTAAAAGATTATTTCAAATTCTGGTTTACATTTTCCTATATCGGAACCAGTTTAATTTATTTAAAGAGGCCTTACCTCGAAAAATCATAAGAAAATTTACCCACGGTGAAATCAAACATTTATTTTAACAACTACAAGTTGTAGTTGGCGATGAAAAGCGTCTTGATTAAGTTGGTAAAAGGGAACGTTTAAAGATAGTTCTTAAAAAATTACGGCAGCGGAACTTGGCTTAAACAGAGCTTTTAAAGATATGTATGTAGGTTTAATATTTAAGTTAGAACAATAATGATAATAACAGACGATTTTATGACAAATAAACAAACACTTTCACGATGCATTATTGCTATTATTCCATACGTTCCCGCTGTGGTCGGGTTTTGGTGGTAAATTCCAGATGTCGTTTATTTTGGAGGCAAGCTTTTCCCACCACAACACACCTTAAAGCCACCAAACCGGATATTACGCTGCTACATTTAATGAACAAATTTATGTATGTCATAGAAATTACCTCTCCAACAAAGATGACTAAAATATCAAAGGGGGTCGAAATGTGGGAGAAATATTGCCACCTTTTGTCTAAGTTTAGAAGAATGCATCCAGAACATAAATAAAATAAAGTTGGTGGAATTCATCGCTGAGGTTCTAGGCGGCATGAGAGGTTGAGATCATCCTGGCTTGCAGTCAGATTCCGCCTTCCTGATTTGCAAACCACTGAAGGCGCTCGTACCATATCACTAGAACCTAGGATGGAGATATGTGAAAGAGTCTTACGGGTAGTGCTTAGTCTTGACGTATACCACTAAGCAATGAAGGGGAAACAACTTACAGGAGATTTGGTGTCCTTTTAACGTGAGTGACTGGGCACTGGGTTCTGTCCCATCCCTACCGGGAAAGGAAGATTATTGGAATCATCCGTGGCATAAAAGCAAACTTTGTCCAGGAACCTGAAAGAACAGTTTCTGACTGCCTGCTCTGTAGGGGACATAAGATAGTGTACCTTCACTTCCCTTAGACTTCCAGGGCTTACGAAGTAATTTAATCCGTAATTGCGTGTTACCAATGTTTCAGACGTGGCCACGTATAAGGTACCTCCAGGCGATAGCTGGTCCTGACATGCCAGCACGCGCTGAAGTACAATAATAGCACAGAAAAACTGAGAACTCTTCAAAACGTGAGTGACTTATAGCGTTTTCCACGTCCCTGCACTAACTGCACTCAGTGCGCACTGACTGATTTCGGTATGTTTCACCTATGCACTGCAGCATATTCCACCTTATAAATTGAGTGCAGTTTTTCTGCACTTAGTGCACAAAACTTACCGTGTTTCCTGACGGTGTTAAATCTGGTGCAATTAAAAAATGGCGCGCGAAGCAATTACTGCCGACGTTTTCTTATCGTCATCATCAAGTAGTGATGAAGAATTCATTCTTGTGCTGGCAAATTTAGATAAATATAAAATTCCAAGTGGAAAGAGCTTCATTGAAGAAGTAGTTTATAAATTTAATATTATTAATATATTAATTTAATAAAGTATGTTCCACATCAGCACTTTTTTAGTTTGGATCGGGGCCTTCGCTATCGAAGGCCCCGTTTGGATGCACAAACGGTTGAGTGCTAGCTATCACTCGATTAGTGCTGGTGCGCACACGATGCGCACTGAGTGCTTGGAGGTGAAAAACGCTATTTAGTGTTGGGTGTCTGTTCAATTGCTAAAGTGTGAACGACAAATAGAGCGGATTGTATTATTCCAGTTTAGTAAAGTTTAGCTGAGAAAAGCACTTAATTTACAAAAACGCGTATCAATTGTTTCTCTTTATACCTGCGAGTTTTCTTCCTAGCATGCTGCTTTCCATTGATCTTTGGAAGTTCTGAATTTTATTTTAGTTCGTTTTGTAAAAGTCATTGTTTCTGCAGGTACAGTATGTGAAATCAGGGAGGACACATTGATCAAATTGTCTAAGTTTTTATTTAGTGTTCGTTAATTAAATTAATTGCATATAATAACAGCGCAAATGAACCAAAAGTTGGAAAAGTAATTGCAAGTATGTTAAATACAATTACGCGGCTCTGATCGTGTTGTATTAAGATACCGAATACGCGTAGAAGAGGAAAGGACCAGTTAGCGAGGCTTTTATAACAGATAAAAATTTCCAAGATTGCGCACACATGACAATACGATCAAGCCAATATAGCTCGCAACAGAAAACCTTTTTTTCTTTTAAGGTACAAGTTACATAATATACAGGGTTTGTCATGACGGCCGTCGATTAGTCGTTTCTAGAGAAATAGTACATAAATAAAAATTTGCAAATTGAGGTTTTGGAATATTACAAATTAACTGAAAATTTCTTTAAGGTTGTACAACTTTCGGTTATACCGGAAGTAGACACTAACCTCGTTATTTCAAATAGATCACCTTGTATATTTTTAGATATAGAGTCATCTTTTAATGACGTAGCGCTATAGGGATCTATCGCTAACAGTTCAGCAGTAAATTCAATTATTTCTCAGGATTTAATTTTAAGGAGGCTATCACCGAAGGAATAGCTAGGACCATTCGACTCTAGCGTTTGCCAGTATGCAAGGTGATCCAAAAATGGTGACCACGATTTTTCCCAGCGGTCCACCGGGAAATTTCAGGGCAAATAAATTTATGAAGAGAACAAAGGAGAACTTGTAACATACCGCGACAACATACAATACGCAACAGAAAACTTAAATTACCAAGAACTAATCCACAATTGATTGTTGAAAAATGCTTATAACTTATATTTAACATTAGTACAAAATGCTAGTCAAATAAAAAGCATTAAATGGTTTTATCGTTCTTTTTATTACATAATATTATAACTAAAAAGTGTTTTATTAAGTAGTATGTAGGTGCTTACATCGAAAGTACAAAAATACACGTTTATTAAGTACAGTAAAAATTAGCATTAAATGTTAAAAAAAAATTTATGAAGGATCACGCTTTCGTCGTTTCAACCCTAACCAAAACCCACCCTCTGGAAAAGGATTGATATCAGTCTTGCTTAGAACTAGAGGAACTGCGGTCTTTTCCACAGGAACAATTTCAAATACACTCAAAAGATGGACTATAACTGTTTTTACTTCTAATAGAGCGAAACGAGAACCTGTAAATCAAAATAAAGTCTAGTGTGTTTTAATACAAGGTTGTTTAAACGTTTTTACCAATACAATTTCTTGGTCCGGCTCCGAAGGGTATGTACGTAAATGGCCTTATTTTATGTTTGTTTTCATCACTGAATCTCTCAGGATCAAATTTCTCAGGTTCGGGAAAATATTCGGGATCGCGATGGATTGCAATGATTGGTATTTGACAAACAAGGTCACCACTTAGATGTAAAGGTTTCTCGCCAGATTTCTTTGGCTCTACTGTATAAGGTTTTATTAATTTTCTGTCTGTGCCTGGAAACGGTGGCCATTTACGAAGAGCCTCTGCAAAATATAAGCGTTAATTCTATTGCATATTATTTAATTGGCATAAATCCAACTTCTTTTTCACGAATAATTGTACATACCTGATACTACCATGTCCAAGTACTTCATGCCCAATAAAGCTTCATAAGTAATTTTTCCGTTACAATTCTCTAAACTTTCATCGACTTCTTTTATTAATTTTACCTGAATTATTGGATTAAGCGCAAGTTCGTATGATGTAAAGCACATAGCAGTTGATGTTGTATCAAATCCAGCTACGAAAAATATTACAGCTTGAGCGGTTACAAGATCGTCTGTAATTTCGGTCTTGCAGTGCTTATCGCCCTTTTCAACTCCCGACTCGGTATTTGCCGCAACTTCCCTTTGTCGTTCTTTTCTTGCTTCCATCATTAAGTGCACCATATCAGGTCGAATAATACCTTTCTCCTCGCGAACACGAATTGTTTCCTTTATTATGCCTCTGAAGAAATTTGTTGTAAGTTCGTCGATGAAACGAATTTTTAAAAACTGCAAATAAAGTTGTGATACAGTGGTCAGCATGTTTTCGCTTTTAATAATAGTCAAAACTGCACCTTTATCAATACAGGACTGATGGATGCTATAAACAACTTGAGTCCTTTTATCCCAGCGTCCAATCTAGATGCACTTTTGCCCATGAGAAAAATTTCGTTATTAGGATTTTCCATAGAATTACATCGAACTCCAAAAGCTGTACTAGCTATGATGTCGTTAGTCACCTTTGTAAAGGCATCCTTCATATCCAAGGTAATAAAATCATCTTTTTTAATTAAATGGTCTGTAAACTGCTTGGCGCATTCCGTGAAAAAATTAAACATGCCTTTCAATTTACTACTGGTAAATGTAGGCGTTACAATTGCTCTAACATCTTTCCACCGTTCCGTATCTAAAATTAAACGGTTGTTAATACACATACTTTGGAGAGGAAGTGATACGAGCACACCTGTCATAGCAAAAAGATTATTTGCCCAAATGGGATCGTTTTCTTCGGATGCCACCATACGATGTTGTGAAAATGTATCAAATTCCTTTACGGTTATTTCTTTTATTAATTCTGGATCACGCAGAACCAGTACTGGTACAAAAAACTGGTAGAGTCCTATGTACCTGCCAATTGTAGCATAATTAAAAACGTTTCTTTGCTGTTCTGAATAGATAAGCGAACGAATTAAGTTGTCATAAGTCATAAGTGAATTACTTACCTTTTATCGGGGTGCCGGTTATACATATCCTGTATGAATTCCGCTACCGATTGTTTCTGAGAAATAACAGGTAACATGTTTCCAAAAAATGGCCATGGTTTTATGAAAATAGCGCCCCTGTCTTTCCAGTAATTGTAAGGCTTAACAAATATAAAATAGGTTAGGATCGTACAAACACCGATTAAAATTATCAACAACATCGTAAAAAACTGCTCCGGACTACCTCAAAATATGAATGTAGTTCAACGTTGTAACGTTTATTTATGTAAGTTCGATATAGCAAACAAAAAGTGGCGCATGAGCGTAGTAGTTCAAGGTTACATAATCTGCCAATAAAACCTATGCCCCTCTCAAATATGGGTCACTGACTGTTTGAGTGCTTTGAATACACAATGGCAATTTTAAAGATGTGCTTGTAAATTTATAATGAGGTCTTTGACTGTAACTCTCACTGATGTGCCAATAATTACACTTTGTTGCTAATTGTTTTAATTGATTCAAATATTTTTTCCTTTATTTCCCTTTTCTGCGACAGATATAAACCGTCTGTCCTACAGACCTTTTAGTTTCCCGTTCCTTTTTTTATGTATTATGTATGATATTTAGAACAAATAAACGTCACTGTAATGTGGCTTCAAAATACCTCAAATAATTTAGTTATTAGATACATAGAGATAGACCTGTCTGGGCGATTACTATAAAGTGTGTATAAAGTAAAGGTAGCCTGGGCGTCCTGGGCGATTTTACTTCAGCAGTCTAAATCGATTGAGGTTATTCGTCAATATATATATGTAATGAGAATCAGTTTGTAATCAGAAATTAATTTATATTTTACAGCATACGCTATAAAATGTAGTATTAGTTTTTAATTCTTAAATTTAAGATCTTACAGCACTTCGATAAATTAAATTAACTTTAATAAATTATTTTTACGTAAAGTCTATTGTTTACTCTAGATTAATACTATTAAGATAACTATAGCAAAAGACTATTTACATTATTTCAAATTAATAAGTTTTCGTCAATTCTAGGTAAGCAATTTGGCTTGCCTAAATTTAGGCGTTTGAGTGAATTTGTCTTTGTCTTTATGTTTTTGTCTGTAACCTCTTTTACCTTTCGGTGCCGAGGCTGGTGCGTTAGCGTATGTAGCTTTTACGGGTGCAATGCACAACCAGGCTCGTCTCTGCGAGTTACGTGTTAGTGTGTCGTTTGTACCTACATACCATGTGTAAAGTGTAAATGTGTGTAGTGTAGGAGCTTGTTACTCTACCTCGTAAGGCCTGTATTCGGAGGAGAGCATCGTTAATTTGGTGCCCAGTGATGAATGGCCACCAGGGCCCGATACCGACCACCAGACTGCAGGAGAATCCTGTCCATTGGGAGATTCGAACAAAAGACTAACGTAACGGTAGCCTGACGCTCTACCACTGAGCCACCCTGGTATGTAAAATTTGATTTTTTATATGTTTATTGACACATTTTATTTTACACTATGCAATATTATTATACTTTTATTGGAGTCAAAACTTGGGTATTACCTACTTTAATTAAAGAAGGGTTTATTTACCTTTTGTTCTAGAAATATGCAATGATGATTTAACTCACATCATACAGGGTGAATCCTAAATGGTGGATAATACCCACACTACGTGATTCTGCATCAAAATGAAAGCACTAAAATCTTATACCAATTTAATGTTAACTTCTTAGATGAGGAGTTATTAAGTCGTATTCTGATTTGCTTGTCGTGTTATATTTTTATGAAATAATGTTTATTCACAATCATTATAACGGGTGTCCATAAACTGTCAACATCCCAGTAGGTTGTGATTTCAGAAACATATTTCGTAATTTGATTCAGAACACAAAACCAAATGTCAAGATTTGTAAAATGTCATTGTCTATGATTTAATCTAAGACTTGTAATTTGTTTTTCAAAGCAACCGAGATGACGACTGTTTATGAACACACGTTAGTAATATGTCGATTCCGAACCTTTTAGAGGTTGGGAAATACGTCATTTGTAACTGTAATGACAATCTCTTGGATGGGAAGTAACAGAAAACATTTCCCACCCTCGGATGGAAAATGTTTATGTACGGTTGCCTAGCGACACTGTCATAGATCTATATGTTAAAGTAGGCTAAAATAATTATAATAGAGCTGTCAAAAAATATTAATAAAATTAATTTAAAATTCAATGATTAATAATTAATTGTGAATAAAATAGTATACATACCTCGTTGGGAATTTCATCTCAGCCTCGCGCTATGTCTGACAACGAGGCTTCGCCTCTTGGTCATACATAAGCCATCGGCTGTAATGAAACATTTCCCACTTCGGATGTAATGCATTATTTTACTAGTTGTAGTTTAATCAACAAAAGAAATAACTAATCTATAATTGTACTCATTATACCCTTGGTCTAATTTCCATCCCAAATTTAAAATTTCTGCATTGCTTCTGGTTTTCATAAATGTTGCGACGATGTACAATTTACTTTCTGAATATCAGTAGAAAGTTTAAGGTTATAATCGTTACTATCGCATTCGCAATCTTTGTTTTCAAATTTTGTCCCATGGGTGGAATTGGCCATGATTCAATAAACCTGGATATTTTACCTTCTTATATTTTAAAGATTTGTAAAGAGCTAGAACGAGGGGATGACAGTCGCCATTTTTAAGAAAGAAGATCCAGAAATATGTAGTAATTATAGGGGAATCACATTGTTAAAAGTAGCTTATTATAAGATACTAGCAACGCTTATACAAGGGAAATTGATCGACCAGGCAACGAAGATAATAGGCAATTACCAGTGTGGGCCTGTAGGATAATATAAGTGAAGCTTCGAAACTTGTGGTAAGACTAACACATGAAATCTAACATCCCACCAGAACCACTGCGACCAACACAATGAATTCTGATAATCTCATTAAGGGTGGGTTTTAGTAGCATGTTTACGTGCTGAAAATGGTGTACTTATAAAATAACGGTACGGTTAAATAATGACAGTTGAAAAGAAGGACGGGTATGAATTAAGAATTTTAGACCTTTCCTTCATACGCTACAAAGCCAGAACGACCAATTTTAATATAGTAATTAAATTATGGCCTATTATGAAAAACTTACGAAAAGGGACTTGCACAAGACATCCATCAACAATGTATTGATTTTCGCATGTAGCGGGGTGGGTTTCAATATTATCTTCCTATGCATGTATCAACCCTTTTGCAATCGTATGCATCGACCGCCAATAGAAGTTTCCGGAATTAACGCGAGCGATCGATATGCGTCAACGTACTAGAACAATGTAGAAAATACTAGATTGGAAGCTTTCCTATATAAAAGGCGCAATCTCTTCCACGAACCTTAGTCTACAGCGAGTTTTTACCAAGAACCTACAAGTGGTATAAATACGTGACGCGTAGTTTGCTCGGTTAATATAAATGTACGTGAATATAAATAAACAAACTGTGTAAATAAATTAATTAGTGTTACGGGTTAATATTAGTGTTGTGTTTTAGCGTTTAAGTTGTTGTTTCATGTTAACTGTTACATTGTTTAAATTTGTTAATAAATAATCCATACCACGAACCGAAGTTTTAAACAAACGTTTCAAAAACGTTACAATACTATACATATTAATCTAAGTTCTTATACGAAATAAAGTCAATAAACAATGTACCTACCAATTAAAACGTTTTTAAAGCCCAAAGTAATTTTTTTTTAAACTGGTGTGTTGCAGACTTACCAGTACACCACCTCGGTCTGGTGATATAGCTAAAAGCATGCTGGACCGCGTAACTGGCGTTAGAAGCCCGAATACGTGAGTTGGTATTATAGACCGAGGTGGCGGTCAAATATAACGCTCGGTCTTATAGACCGAGTTGGCCCCACGAACAGGATAATTCTCGATCTACGTAAACCGAGATGGCAGACAATGTGTTAAATAACATAGTGCATATGCAAACTTGACAAAACATGCAACTATGCATTATAGAGAACAGAAACAAATGCTTTACCATAATGAAATTCATGTAGAAATAAAACTTTAACAAAATATGTCTAAAAATGGCGATAGGTATGCATTTTGCAAATATTCCAAGCTTTAGTTATGGCCAATGTCATTGCCCAATCGGAATTTTTGTCGAACTGAAAGGATTTCCCTCCCTAGAGGGGATCTTTGTAGTGCCAAACATCGTATTGACACGGGAACTATGGTTTCATCTCGTGCCCGAAAGAAGATGTACTTTCAGATATAATTTCCACATTAAAAATCTCACCGATCTGGACCAGGTAGCGAACTCGGCTTCTGTAGTCTATGAGGCAAGTAACCTTAATACTATCGAGACTGGCAGAAAACATGTTATATGTATTTACTTTAAATTTATTACGTATGTCGTACGAGTACGTTTAACGTCGATAAAATTTAACCAGTTAAATATAAGGTCAAGACCTTCCCAATGTTTTACATTATGTACTCCCTAAGTTCTAAAGTTCTGTTTACTGTTCAAATATATCAAGCGGTTATTTAGATAGCAATATCATTTTATCTACTTATTTACTTTGTTATAATTACAAATTGTACTTGTAGTAAGACCTTAGTTTAAATATAATGTTAAAACTTCACAGTTTGTTAAAAAGAACGGTTGACAAAAATACATTCTACATAATTACGCAATTAAATAAAACATGCTCGTAATTGTAGCATTCCTTGTGCTGGCACTGCTGGCATATAAAAAAGTTATAGATTGGTGTAATTATTGGAAAAAGAAAAACATTCCTTATTTGAAACCATGGCCACTTGTTGGAAATATGGCAGAAAACGTTTCTGGGACACGTTCGTTTGCACATATTATCCAAGACATGTATGAAAAGTTTCCTAACAAAAGGTATGTTTCTATGTGTGTGCCTTAATTAACACATGATCTAGACACGTTTCAGTAAGTATTAACCAAATCATTTTAAATTTTATTTGAACCAACTGTTTGATTTACGAAGAAACCAAAAGAAGTGCCTCTAACGACATCCTTTAACTGAATTCGCATAGTAAAAAGGTAACAGTTTAGAGCTGGTTCGTTCTGTGGTATTTTCTGTAAAAAGCGGGGTTTTGTTGTACCTTGTAAAAACTATACGTGATAGGAATTAAATATTATACTCCTTCATATGTATGTAACATACAGAAGTTGTTTGATATCATATCTTGATATAAATAATAAATAAAAACTATTAACAAATCGATTATTTATTGATTTCTCATAATTTATTTTAGATACTTTGGCTTACATCATTATTCTCAGCCAACAATAATGTTAAGAGATCCGGAGCTAATAAAACAAATATGCATAAAAGAAGCCGATATTTTTGTGGATCACCCACCATTTTTACCAGAAGATGTAGATCCTTTCTTTAACCAAAGCTTGTTATCATTAAGAGGTTTATTTATACATACTGATAGATTTGTTTGTTCTATATATTACAATGGAAATGTATTATAGGAAGTTCGTGGAAAAAAATGAGAGCAATTCTTAGTCCCGCATTTACGAGTAGCAAACTTAAAATTATGTTTGATCTCATGATGGAAAGTGCCAAACAGTTCGTCAGTTATTATGAGAAAAGTAATGGGAGTGAGCACGTGGAAATACGGGATGCAGTTAGTCGTTTTACAAATGATATCGCAGCAAATTTAGCGCTTGGTGTTAGATGTGATTCTCTGGAAAACAGAGACAACGAAGTTTACAACATGGCAAAGAAGTCATTTGCTGACATATCTTTTATTCAGTTCTTTGGTTTTGCCATAAGTCCAACTTTAATGAGAGTAAGCATTTAATTAAAACAGAAATGATAAATACTAAAAGTAACTTTTATAGTTGTTCAAAATAAAAATGTTTGACGATACTCTAAGGCAATATTTAAGTTGTATAATAGACGAAACAATAAAAACGAGAGAAGAACAAAAGATATTTCGTCCCGACATGTTGCATATATTAGTGGAAGCCAAAAAGGGTAAACCTGCTAAGACTAATGTAAATGACAGTGATGACGGTCTTACGATGACCGATGATGATCTAATTGCTCAAGCAATTTTCTTTTTTGCGGGGGGATTCGATACTTCTTCAAATTTAATGTGCCTTTTAGCATATGAATTAGCTTTAAATCCTGACGTGCAGAAAAAGCTCAGAAATGAAATCGATAACACCTTGGAAAAATGCGGAGGAATTTTAACTTATGAAGCTTTATTGGAGATGAAATACTTAGACATGGTTATATCAGGTAAAATTTTTTTAGCTTTATAATTTTGAAAAGTCAAAGGGGTCAATTTTCTGAAATAAATTTAACCCATTTCGTTTAGTAACAAATCGGTTTATTTATAGGTACCGCAAGGTGATATTATGCTTCTTAAGTATTATGTTGTACATATCAACACTGTCGTCTTTGTAGATTATTCACTTTGCCCTTTTATGCCGAGAGTATTGTGAAACCTCTTTCACCTTTTTCACTCACCTCATTTTTCGTCTTTTCTATCAAGGTTGTTTTATTTTTATTGCTTACAATTTCTTAGTAATTGTTCTTCTGTTATGCTAATGAATTGATTCATTCACTATGCTCTTTGCCTTCAGCCCTTTATTACCTTTTTCTCATCTGTCATTTCCTTTTTTCCTGGAATAGACTTTCAAAGAATATCCACATACCAGGATTATCTCCTGACCTGATAAGTAGGAATGCTTTTACACTTTCTTGCTTAGTATTTAAGTCCTCAGTTTGTAAAGCCTATCAAGAAGAAAGTTCGTAAGGATTATTTTTATATTTGAATGATGCGAAAAGCTCCTTTAATTTAAAGTAATAATTTTATTACAGTTATCAGAGTAGGTACCATAAAAAGATAATTCATTTTTGGTCTCTGATATTTGAAAAGGCAAAAACGCCCCTACCGATAATTTAAAGTTCCATTTCCCATACCTTCTTCTTCTTTTTCCTGGCACTAGAGCCCTTGAAAGAGCCTTGTCCCGCTCCACAACTTTCGAACATTCCTTTCGATTATTAGCTTTTGTTCTCCTTCTTCGTACTCCTAACGATTTTAAACCTTCCATGTCATCAAGCCATCTCGTTCCAAGCCTTCATCTTAAACGTCTTCCCTCTGATTTTTTTTCGAATGCTGTGTTGCTCTTGTTGCATTTTATGCATGTACATGTCCCAACCATGCTAACCGATGACTTTTATTGTTGCCATAATATCAGCTTCTTTGAATAATTAGTGCCCTCCAAATACCGGCATCATTTATTTGGCCAAACACTTTCTTCAGAATGTTTCTTTCGAATAGCTTCTTCTTGTCTTCTTCTGTCAATATCCATGCTTCTGGTGCATATGTTACTGTAGTTTTTCTTATGGTCTTGTAGATTTTCAATTTAGAATTTATAGATAGATTCTGAGACTTAAAATGTTTTGTAACGAGTAATAGCATCTGTTTCTTACACAGATTCTTACCTCTATGTCTCCTATGGTGTTATTTGTGTCCGTTAATATGCTTCCTAAATACTTAAGTCGCTCTTATTTTTCGAATTATTTGTTTCCATTTTATATTGTTTATGGTTGTATCCTCATTTCTTCGTTTATCTGCAGCATATACTTTTTGGAAGTTGATCGTTAAACCTGCCTGCTCTCTTCGCCCTTCCAATTTTATAAACGCTTTTGTGAGCGCCTCTGCTGTTCTGTTCAGGATTACAATATCATCTGCATATGCCAGATATTGTATTGGCTTATTTTACAGTAACCCTCCGAGCCGGGATTGTAATTAATAGCTCTAATACGATGTTGAACGAAGATGTTAATAATGTGTCTCTCTGTCTGCAGCCTTTATTATTTCAAACTCTTGTGACATGGTTCTCCCTATTTTTATCTTATTTCGGATGTGCCAATTTAATTAGTTCATCGAGTGTTCCTACTCCCCTCATTGCTGCCTCCAGGTAATCTCTAATCTCCTTTCAAACTGTCATATATGTATGCCTTTTTTAAAGTCAATATAAAGCTGATGCACATCGATGTTGTATGCGTAACACTTTCCTAGAGATTTTTTTAATACGAAAACATAGCCCGATGTAGATTTGTTCTATGTACTGTCCATTCTCTCTACTATGTTCCTTGCGATTAGTTTATATAATACACTAAGTAAGAAGATGTCTCAATAATTATTACAATTTAGCCTGTTGCTTTTGTTAAATTAGGCATGGCATATCAGGTCACTGTTCAATTGCTCTGGCATTTGTTCCTTTTCCAATATTTCCGTTATCAACGTGCGTATTTTTTTGGTCATTTTATTCCCTGCATAACATGTAATCCATCTTCCCCTGGGGCTTTGCTGCTTTTTAAATATTTTGATTTTTCCTTCTATTTATTGTAACGTGGTAGCTTCAATATTTATCTGGGGCTCTTACTTATATGGCCAATTTGTCTGTCTTCATTTTCACCTTTTTCTTCTTCTTCTTCTAAATTGTCTGCATATAATTCTTCTTTAAAATATTGCTCCCATCTATTCATGATTTCTTTTCCTAATAGATTCTCTTGTTTATCGTTAATGTACTTTGTTCCTGTTTGATATTCTGTTTTGTACTGCTTTTAGAATTTTCTACTATTTTTCTGTTGATATTCTCTTCCTTTCTCTGCTTTACTTCATATTTTCTTTTCTTTCTGTCTTCGGAATATATAATGTGCTTTCCTCCTCTTGTTGTAATACTTTTCAACTGTTTGTCTTGTTTCGCTCTGTTAAGAGCTACCCTTATTTCATGCCACATATCTTCTATGGTTGTGGTTTATCCATTGTCGTTTACCGGAGTAATATTTATCTATTTGAGATAAATTGGCTCCAATGGCCATGACCACAACGACCACCTTGGACACAACGACTACCAGTTGTTTTGGACTTATCGGTCACCGTGGTCATAACGGCAAACTGCAATAATTTATTGTTTTTAATATTCTAGTACAATTTTTGTTTGAAATGTCTGCAAGTTCCGGGTAGAAGATTAACTGAACATCTAACAAAATGTTATATGTTTATATGAACTTTATTGAGGATCATATTTATAACTAAAATAATCTTTAAATGTGTTACTTTATGTTGGAACAAAAGTACACTGAAAGCTATTTCTCGTTAAAAGAACAAGTTATAAAAGGCAGTCAGAGTGAGAAATTGTTTATGTTTATGATATTCTGTTTGCCTGTAATAATCATAAAAAAGCGAATGTTGTAAATTTTGGAAATACCTCAATGTTTAATCCCTCGGATAAAGATGTAGATACTTAGATTTGCAGCTTAACAATTATTACAGAATGTGAATCCTAAGTTGGTTATAGAGAAATTATAAAATTACTAAAAAGAACCAAATTTATGTACTATTAAGGTTGGATGTTATATGGATTTTTGGAAAGTACCAATAATTGTAGATACAACTAAATACCTGTGACTACCAATTCGTTGTTTCTACATAAGAAGGAGCTTACCTTTTAATTGAAAGGCAACGTAAATCTCATGTATAATATTCAGTATTAAAATACGAGTAATTATTACTATATCATTCTGAATTGCTATTTATAATCATTCGACAACAACGGTAACGTAACTTTAAAAAAATATTTTTGTTTTTAGGCTGCCAAATAACGAGTTAGGTGAGATAATTGTGTTAACTAAATTCGAAAAATAAAAAATAAAAGGTTCAGTAAAAATTAATTCGAATTCGAATCTGAAATTCTTAAATTGCTTCTTTAAAATACCCATCGGTCTAACAGTCTTGCAGCTTCTTCTTAAACTGAGTTTCTCAAACAAATTTATGCGAATGTGCCGCAAGAGTTTTCTGCAAATCTGTTTATTTTTAAAGCCTTTTAAACAGCTTTTTAAGGTAATAAAATTAAAGTGTCCTATTGTAACAGTTATACCACAATAAAAGTTATACCAAGAGGCGCATCCAACATAACAAAATTGCAAGTACAAGCTCAATCACACAAAATCGTGGTTCTGGACACCCATTTTCTAAATTTATAACATCTAATGGTAATTATTAAACTTCTTGTAAAATAATTCAAATTTGTAAATAATAGAAATGTTTTACTAGAAAGCAGCTCCCTATATTAAAAACAGAACGACCTGAATTCTGAATTACACAGTTTTGGCATAAGAAAAAATGATAAGTCCAATTTTTAAGGCACCATTTTTGGTATATCTTCTTCTTGAAGTGGCGTTTTCGGCCGATCTTCTTTCCATATGTCCTTATTAGGTGTGCGTGTCAAGTAGCCTACAGACATAGGAGACCTACACCTTAACGTGGGCTCCGAACCACTTCAGAAAAGACTTTTACTAAGCAGAAATACCTCGATAGTGTGCCATTTCCTTCCGAGGGAAGCGATTGGGTGGTGTTATCGGTGTGAGTGTGGCCCTGGAAATTGAACCCGAACCATCTCATTGCTCGGACGAACTCTGATCCAACTTGGCCGCGTTTAAAAAATATAGGTATTGAAATGTTTTACGCATCCTTTGATTTTCTGAGGATTTTTCCATATTTCGGTTAAAAATTAGAAAAAGCAAACGATTTCGCTACGTTACAGTATCTCACGCTGAAAAAACTTATTGAAGGCTGCGATAACACGTGTATAAATCTATCTATAAGTTTGCTTCTTGATTAACTCAATAACTTAATCCTTGAGGAGTCATTTTATAAAATTTTTAGAAATTAAATTTCTAACTTTAATATCCAAGAATTTCTAGAAAAAGTCAAGGTTTATTATTTAGCTTTCTCCTAAAATAGCTCCTAAAATTGAAGTAAAAAGCTCTTGTCAAACAGAAAGAATTTCAATTTTGGCCAATTTTTCAGTTTCACCCTTATTACCTGCTCTGTTGTTTTACTAATAACAACTATTACGAACTTAGGAATTGGGGTTGTAACACGAGTAACATACGTGTATGTCTTGTATCAAAATGAGTTTACCTAGCTAAATCTGTAGCGGAATAATATTGAAATTAAGCAAGGAAATAAAATCTTTCTTTGCTAAGTTTGTGGTGCCTCTTTATTTGTAGCACTAAATATGGAAAGGTGTCAGTCTGTGTAAGAATCTACTACAAAATATGGAATGTCTTGTCATCTAATAAAATATATGCTCAATTGTGAAAGATCATAAATATAAACCTTATCGTTCGCAAAAATGCAAGTTCCTTATTACATAATATTGAGGAATTTCCGTACTTTGCAGATCTAGCCTTGATGTGAACCTTTTTCTAAATACCTCAAAGTTACCCAAACGTCTTTACATTTTACTTCAACGTGAGTAGTAATTTATTTTGAATTCGAAATATGTCTTTTCAATAAGGTTTCTAAGAAGCTCGTTGGCGCAGTGATAAGAGCGCTAGGCTCCTAGCTAGGAACCTTGCGTTCCAATCTCACGCAGCGTAAGGACTGTTCGAGGTCAGTACTTGAGCGAGTGAAGCCATTTAATCGTTTGGTTACAATTAACGATTCAGTCTGCGCAGTGGTCGGCTTCAGGTAGTAACAAGACACATAATACATGGTCACAAACTCTGCAGAAGGCAACAGGAGACCACTGCAGAGAATACATTTCCATAGTATACGGGGCACATAACAAAGTTCATGGTGCCAAGTCGTTTACAAATGAGGCTTTGACCCCCTCCTCAACGCCCTTAAAAAGGATATGATACAAGAAGAATAATAAGGTTTCTACGTCTGATATAAACATATTATACAATTTTGTTAGATGTTCTATTAGTCTTTCAACAACATAAACTGTACTAGAATTTTAAAAACAATTGATTTGTGGTCTAATTGACAAAGTTTTAAGCATTATAGGCATTGAAAAGTATTACCAATATTCTATGAACATAAAAAATGGAATTTTTCCACTAGGCTGTCATTAAATTCAAAACATCACTGCTAACCTCTATAGCCAAACTAATACGTAAGTTGGCTGTTATGACCAGAGTTGTTGTGTGCAAGATTGTGGCCGTTGCGACCACGGTTGCCGTTACGTCCAAAAACATAACAGCCAATTTTCAAGGTGGCGGTTGTGTCCTAGACCCCAATGTAAAATGTTTTAAATCTATAATTTCTCTCTCTTTCTATCGAATTTCCCGTATCGCTGCAATGTCGGTTCTATATTTGATTAGCTCTTGTTGCAATTGTTATATAGCTCCGACCCTATACAAACTTCTGGCATGTCGCAAATACCAAATCGTTGACCTTCTTTCTTTGCTTGTGTCGTCCGGTAGTTTTGTTGCGTAGTTTCTTTCTTTAACTTGTATGTTTTACGGGACAGAGTAGTTAGCCCACATACCCAACTCTCCTTCTTTAGCCGGGCTTAAGTTCGGCAACGTCAGCTACTGAGCTACTCAATCCACCCAACAGCTAACACAGACAGAGTTTCCCATTCACTGAATTGAGAAGTATCTGCCTTATCTCTGCATATTTTTCCGTTAACCATAATTTGACCAAAGATATTAGCGTTTTAAACCTTATACGTAATTTTCTTCTTATCTTCATTCCTTTTCGTACCTTCAAACTTTGTTTTCTTTATTTCGGTTCCTCTTTCGTCGGAGCACTTCATCACTTTATCACTATCAGGTGTTTGTGGTGCTACTTAGATCACCCTCGTGCACACCGTCCACTTTCCCCTAAACTTTCTGCTTGCAATTTTTCCATTCGCAGAGAGCACAGTGGGATTCATTTCAGTAACGTTTTATGTTCTGCTTTTTGTGTCAGGTGTCTTATTGATATGGAAATGCATGTTCTATCGCGATTATTATATATTTTAGACTTTTCTGGCTTGTATTATGGTGTAGGTTTTGTGAGAAATAAGTTGCAAGTCTCTCTTCCCTGTCCACGTTTCTACACTCCCCGCCTTTCATTCTGACCTTTCTTGCATTTCTTCTTTATTGTAACAACCACTATTAATGCCAAGTCAGCTGTGTATTTTATTAATGGTACTACTTTTTGGTAACTTTTATCCTAGTATCCCGTAGTACATATTCCACAGAGTTGGCCCCGTACAGATTTTTCACTATACTTTTTACGCTGCTTCGTGCGTTGCATTTTTCCCCCAAGGAACTAGAAATCCTAATTCAGTACTCTGCTGAGTTTTGATAGAAACTGTGCTTTCTATAACAATCTCAAATAACGTATGTACTTGAATTTTATATTGAACTAATCTATTTCCTTTTTTAAAGAAACGCAACGTTTATGGCCTGTAACAATATTTACGGATAGAATGTCTGCGAGACCATATCAGTTAGTTTCAAATGAAGAAGGAGGGAAACCCATTGAACTAGATGTTGGCACTTATATTTGGATACCAATTTACGCACTTCATAGGGACCCTAAATATTTCCCCGATCCGGATAAGTTTGATCCCGAAAGATTTAATGCCGAAAATAAAAGCAAAATATTACCCTTCACTTACATACCTTTCGGATTAGGCCCGAGGAATTGCATTGGTAAGTGTAATTTTCAAAATGAATTTAGATGGATAACATAAAATTTTCTATTTTTCAGCAAGTCGTTTCGCTTTATTAGAGACCAAAGTGTTATTTTTTTACATAATATCGCAATTTGAACTTGTGCCAGTTAAAGATACTGTAATTCCATTGAAGTTGAATAACAGAAAGATTAACTTGGTAAATGAAGGTGACCTAATTTTGGGTATAAAACCAAGAAAACTTTGATGTAGCTAGTGTGATAAATGTTTAACTGCTTAATGGTATGTACTTGTATAACAAATAAAATTAGTAGTAAAATTCATATTTGTATATAATAAAAGAAGAAGTGGGTGGATCGTTTAAAAACCTTTTTGGCTATATTAATGTAACCTACAATTTGATCGCTCTATTCACTGCTTACATTACATTATTAAAAACAGATTATTTCTTTTGCGAATATAAGGAATGCAAGTAAACAAGCTCTATAAAATCAGCTTCATTTACTAAACTGCAACAATACAATTACATATGATGTAACAGAGCCAAATACTGCAAGGACTAAAGAATAATTAACACCAAAAAATCCAGCAGCGGAGAAAGATGGTCGTAGATAATCAGCTATCTTGCTTAATAAATCCAACTCTTTTTTCAGAATAATGTGTTGTTTGTACTGTAATTCGATTGGAAGCTTTAGAAGCATTTTGAAACATATCTTAGCCGTGCGGTCTGCTTCTGCCACTACATTGCTGCAAAATGCTATTAAGGTTATTCCGAGAACCTTAAAAAAGAAATGATAACATTACAAATACAGAATAATTGTAATAAATTGGAAAACTTTCACGTGAGTGTCAGTGTTAAAAAAATGTCTCCCGGGACGAGATTGTGTCATTGTTGAGAAAGAAGAACTCAACGTTTCGCCTAAGAGCACGGTAACTCTTCTGGCTTGGTTGACAGGTTGAATTACTGAGCCCTTCTTCCTATTGCTAAAAGAGTTTCGTCTCTGGCGTGGTTGACATGTTTTCCTCCTGATGGAGCTCATCAAGAGAGCGAGCGAAACGTTAAGTTATTCTTTCTTAATAATGACACGGTTCCAATCCGGAAGGCATTCTTTTAACAAAATAATTGTGTTAACAAACAACATACAAAAAAATAAAGAAATTTTGTTCACCATTTTCTTTCCTGTACTTACCAGCTGCCACATGGAACGCACAAGACTCATGGCGAGCAAGTTAATTTCACTGTCCGTTCTAAATCTCTCTTCTTTTCTTTTCATATACATGTAAACAAATGAACCAGCTAAAGGGTTCAGCATACCCGTCATGATCGATAAAGTGAAAAAAAGTATCTGCCATCCAAATATATCATTAAATAAATTAATTTGTTCCAATTGCCTTTTGTAACAGCAGGATAAGTATCTCAAGAAGTCATATTGGTAGTTGGGATTACCTATTGCCAATCTAATTTCTCCAATTTGTCCGATATCACCACTCAAAACTGACAGCAATTCATTGATTTTCTGTAAACCAATTTTTATTAAAAGTGCATATTTATACATCAGCGTAACCATGATAAAAGAGTGGTACTGTTGAAAATATTGAAAAAAATAGTATCGATGTTGTTTTAAACCCGTCTCGTGTATCCACACATGACAATCAATTCCAAAAACAAAGATGATAAATAAATGTGATATGGCTATTTTTAGATAGAACGTTTTTCGTTTCCCCATTTGTTCTCTCTGGGTCTTAAACAGTTGATTATTTGTTTCAAGGCACATATTTACGAAAGATTTGAAATCTTCTGGGTGCCAAAGTGATACACCCAAAATTGAAACTATGTTGGTTATTAACAAACTGATGTTAAACGCCATATCTGTTATTATTACCGTATACGATGGCAAGGTTTTATATGTATCTCGAAATCTTCCCCATGTGGTCACTCCAGTTACACTTATCAATAGTAAAAGTAATACTAAAATATACCCTCGATAATATCGCTGGGTTGATGATGGTACAATTCCCAGTAAACATCCAAATATGTTCAAAGCGTTTATAATACCAACATCCTCTTCGTATTCAATTCTAGTTGACATTATTATGCTATGAAGTTGTGATAATCTTCACTTTTAATGAAATCAATTAGGAATATACAGAGTAAACTTTTGTTACCTACATAAAATGGAGGATTATTTTCTATTAGAACATTTGTGTATCTAATCGAAGCTATCGATTTCTTTTTATATGTACAATCTGAAACCAGCACAGTTACACGTGTGAAAGCAAAGCGTAGCTTTAACTACGAAAGGGTATCATTAAAAAGTTAACTTTATGTTAAAAAATAGTAACAATAGCTTACTCTATATATTCCCAATCGAAGTGCGCCGTGTAATAATACCAAAATCAAGCAATCCATTCAAAAGATTTAACTTTCAATATAACTATTAACTGTTAATTAATTTTAATCCGCTTTGAATGCTCCCATTCACAAAATTTTGGATTATTTATAACTTTGTTTCAATGAAGTATACTGAACTGTTTAAATTTATCTCACGAATGCACTTATATGCAAACGAAAACAGTCAGCCAAAAGGGATAGTTATATTGTCAACTTAGTAAACATTCAATTTTGAATTCATTATAAGCAGGTGATATGTACTGGATTTTTCTGGTTTAGAGTTAATAATTGATAAACTATTCCAGTATAAACCATGTAAATCAATTGTTACTCGTATTGTATTACGGTACTGCCTCCTTTTTTCTTACGTTCCAGGACAAACCGGTACGAAAATAAAATCTATAAAACTGCTAGCAAGGTTCTACAAATATTGCGTGCTTGTGATAAGATAATTATGGAACAAATGCACATTCATTAAAAATTAGAATTACATAATACACTATAATAATTGCAGACCCAGTTTATTTCTTTTGTCGCTGCTTTTAAATACCGCTTAAGAATTTTCATTACATTTTGTGGAACACCCTTGGGAAGAATCTGAAAACTATGAATAGACGATTAACTTGTCAGGTATGTCCTATGACAGAACGTAAGTAGACCAATTGGAAATCCAGCTATGTCAATGTGCTTCCATCATAACCCACCCAAGACAGTGGAAGCCCTTGATACAAAGTTGCGGGATATAGGCTTTACCACCAAAAGTCACTGATATCGTTATCAAGTGTCTCCCAGGTACATAGCCGGCTATCAGAGTCTCAACTTTTTAGCAATATATTGTTGTGTAATCACAATAATTACATCTAACAAAATTTTAAATTTATTTTGACAAGTAAATGTTCTAGCACCACGTTGGGCCAGCCAATTAATTGTTATGTTTATCTTGGTGATAACAAACTAATTTTGTATTAAACTTATTTTGAAAAGCAAATGTTCTGTAAATTAAATGTATAAGTGTATTTGAATTATGTGTGTGTGTGTGCGTACATAAAATTAAATATCCAGACAATTCACTATTTGAAATAATCCCTGTAAAATAAATATACACACCAAACAACTGTAAATCAAAATACCTGAACATTAATTCAAAATCAAAATAAATTCAATAATTATTTACGTGAGTTCTAGCAGTTAATTTTGTTTTGAAAAATTGCATCTTAAAAATTGAAAACGTTTTAATTTGGAAGAAAGAAAAATAACAAATAATTTTAAATTTAGAACTTTTACAACACTCCACATTGAAATTCAATTAAGAAAAATATTAAATTTAAAATTCAAATTTCTTTTCAAATTAAATTAATCTAAACGAAACAACACTTATCTTAATTCTTCTCAACAATATCCCGGCTTGTTCTTGCATAAATTCAATGTAGGCAACATCGCATTGAAGGGCTCCAAACGTAGTTGACCTCGTGCTCCGCTAACCGTTGAACCACGTTGCTACAGTTATTAAATTAACTGAACTTTCCACAGGTAAGTGTCTATTCACTATTTAATTTTCACTTTTAATCACTTATTGTTTATATTAATTACTCTGCTTTGGTTTTTATTTAATTCACTTAATTTGTTTCAGGTTTATTGTTTGAGTTAAGATTATAACCTCAAAACTCGTCGTCGTAATTAAAACAATTTATTTCAACTTAACAATTATTAAAAGATTTTATTAACGAAGAAAACATTGTTAACATATAATAATTGGTTAAACCACTTGGTTTAAACTCACTCGAAGTTCACAAAAACGTAAGTATTTATTTAGTTAAATTATCATTTATTATTATTTTAATTCCATTAATTCACTTTAATTATCGATGTTTTTTTATCAGTTTCACATTACTTTAAAAACACTTAACTTTATTGACGGTTTAACTTTTATCGTTGATTTTTCAATTATTTTAAAAAAATAATTGAGAGTGCCATGACGTCATTTATAAAAATCAATAATTATGGAGCGACAAAATATACGTCCTTCTGCTATGGCAATTTAATGAACACTAAAAGACATCTTGTTTTAAAGTCAACCAATGGAATTCGAGTATTTTTACAACTTTTGACTCAAGTTTGATATTAACAAAATTATTGAAATTTTATAACTAACTTAAATCTAATATTAAATAAATAACAAATAATCAATTTACTTAAAACTAATTTACTGTACAAAATTTTATTAATAAACTTAGTTTAGAATACTGATATTCATGAAAGTAATATTTCCCAGAATTTCTGACTTAACTTCAAATTAACCAATTTTCAAAATTAATCCTAATTAAAACGAAAACTATTCTAACTTACATACTATATACAAAATAATAAAAATATTTTCCTTCTTGTTACAATTCATAAATTTGCCTAATTTGGCTGCAATTCATGTCCAAAAACCCATCTATGGCCTTTCGCCAAGCTTTGACTCAAGAATTCGGAGGAAATCTTTTGGCGGATTGAAGGAACTAGGAGTTTCAAGAAACATAATAAGGTCAGCAAAAGTTGCCTAATACAGACAAAAGAAAAAGTTGACTACAAAAGTTAACATGCAAAGCTAACTGTCAAAACAATTTCTTAATTAAGAACGGGCTCAGCCTGGAAGATGAAGTGTCGGCCACTTAGTTACTTAATTTTGTACCAAAAAGAATAGTAACAAGGACATCAATTAGGAGATGGAAAACGACAAGGTTTTTTAAAGCCCTTCGTATGCAGAAAGCATGGTTCAAACCTATGTAACTCCTGAAGTTGAAAATATAGTATTTTTAATCTTTAAAGGTATTTTCGCCCTCTAACAAATTTAAATTTTAATATTTACCATGGATGCAATTACATTAACAAACGTAACCAAGGAAAATATTTGGATGTTAAAACTATTAGAAGATCGAAAGACTTGCTCTGAGTATGTAATATGTAATATTAATTCAATAATTATTTAATGTCAGACTTAGTTTTTAAAATGTTTCGTAACTTATTTGTCAAGTAAACGCAGTTAGATACTTGTGTTTAATCACTATCGGAGATGAATGTCAGTGATTTCATTTCTTGCGAAGATAATATAACGAAAAATATACAAATTTCCAAAATTAATTCCCAAAACGTTAAAAATCTAGGTAGGGGAACTCGGGGCGGAACGGGATAGCGGGGTACAACGGGATAGCATTATTTTATGTATTAGATGGTCCTGGAACCCAGCGAAAAGAAGTTGAACTACGTCAACAAGTCGGGGAGTAGCAGAGGCAACCATTTACATTCAATTTGAAAGGTGGTTTCAGAGTGCATGATTGTGGTCGATGGTTTTGCAAGTATATTTGTAACTTTTAATGAATTTCTACTCAATGTAAGCCAATTGCCGTTACGTATAATCCCTTAAATGCGGTGCAGGTTGATCTTTCACAAGAAATGGGATTTTCAAGGCGTCTCTGCAGTTTAACGGCAGTGAACATGACAAAGCAGTCTTAGTATGTGAACATTGTAAATAGTTTCTAGTTTTTCAAATGACTTTTTGCTAGTTTCTGTATTAATTTTTCGTTCAAACTAATCTATACATGGGGCAGAACGGGACAAATGATATAAAATTTTGCAAAATTTAAAAAACAAACATGAATTATAATGTTTGCATCTTTTGTATTACATGTTGTTCTATACATAATAAACTTTTCAATGAAACCAAAACTGAGTTTTCACTCGCCCTAATTAATTATGTATAATTAATTTTTAAGTTGGTATCCCGTTCCGCCCCGAGTTCCCATATATGTTTATTCAGGCTGCAACTAACTTTGACTACGATCTTAGCTCATGTATTACATAAAAATATAATGAAACATAGCGTTAATTTCGTTATTTTTGTGCCAAACCTGACAGATACAAGTATAAATATGAGGGCGTAGGCTTTCTACTTATTAAATGTATCGTTTTTGATACTGTTCAGTTCAGAATGTAAAAATGAAGAGGAAGGGTGAGCTCACAAGTATTTCTATTCTTGCATTAATTAAACAATATTATTGGTTTTCCGGAATTTATTTACTAAACTGAATTAATACAATTATGTAGGTTGTAACAGAACCCAATATTGCTAGCAAATAAGTATGATTGACAGTGAAAAAGCCAGCAGCGGAGAAAGACGGGCGACGATAAGTAGCCATTTGATTCAATAAATTTAATTCGTCCCATAAGATGATATCTCCTTGTCTTTTAAGTTCTACAGGAAATTTCAGAAGGATATTAAAACAAATGCCGGAGGTGCGTCCCGCTTCTTTTACTGCCTTGTTACAGAACACTGCCAAAGTCGTACCAAGAATCTAAGAAAAAGATGTGGTAAATATTCACTGGAAACCGTAAGAAATGTTATTTACATATATATGAGAAAGCTCAGAAGGTTTATTATCAACAGGTAAAAAGGGAAATACTAAATGAATAAGTAAGCAATATAGTTATTTAATAATAAGGGAGGTAAATGGGAGTTGAGCATGGACAGAATAAATCACTTGACTTCCATAATAGGGATAACATGTTATGCATCGGTATCCGATATAAACTGCTTTTTTAAAATCTTTCTTATAATAATTTGACATTAATTCTGCTCAAATTAATCACATAGTTACTTCACTAGGGAGATAAATTCACTCTTACTTTCGTAGTGCAATGCCAACCAATACAATTTATCAAAATAAATCTACTTCCTTCAAATATGACACGGTAAGTACAACTTACCAAATCGGATGTGGAAAAAATAAGAACTCGTTTTTTATTTTGTACTTACTAAATGCCATAATGATCGAACGATGCCCAATACAATGAAATTAATTTCAGCGTTCTGTGATAATTCACGTTGCTGGTTCTTCAATGCTATATATACGATAGAAGCACCAAAAGCATCCAGTAATCCTGTTGTAATGGTTAAAGTAAGGAAGAGTATTTGCCATCCGAATATTTTATTAAACAAATTAATTTGTACCAATTGCGTTTCGTAAGCACAAGATAAATGTCTCAAAGAGATGTTGGTATAAGTATAAATTTGTGTCTGAACTTGAACTTGCTTGAAGTCACAATAAGTGCTTTGTAAAATGCTTATTCTTGGTAATAGTTCGTTTATCTTTTGCAGAGTACTAGTTATTGAGAACACAAATCTGTACATAATTATTACCATAACAAAAGTATGATATGATTGAATATCAGCAAAAATATAATTTCGGTATTCCACAAAACCTGAATCAAGCATCCAAGAAGTACAGCTAGTTGTGAAAAGGATAGCGAAAATAAAATGTCCTATAATTACTTTTACGTAAAACGGTTTAATGTTATCCATTTCTTCTAAGTGATTTTGAAATAAATGGTTATTCGTTGCAATATATGTCTTCAAATAGCAAATCGACGTACTCAACACTGACATCACGTTCGTTAATAACAAGCTGAGATTATATAGTATTTCTGTTACAATAACGGTGAACGTTGGATAAGTAGGATAGGTGACAATGAATCTACCCCATATGGCCAGTCCGTTTCCTACTACCATCACAACAATCAAGAGAATCGCATACCATAGGAAGGGTTCTTGGTTTGGCGAAGGTACAATTCCTAGTATATTACCCAAAATAATTACAGGATCACCGAGGTTGTTATCCTGTTTCTGTTTTTGTTTCGGAAACATCATTGTTCTCATTTCAGGCTTTTATATAACATTTCAGCTAAAATTGTTTGAAACATTAATAATAGGTTCGTACTGAACACTGAAATAAAACGAATAAACGTCTGAACTGCGAGTTTTAAAACTTTGTAGAAATTGAATTTTAAATACAGTTCGAGTGCATGCACATACTTGATATTTCTGGATCTCCATGAATAAATTACGAACCCTTCCGGCGCAAATTACATAAATAAATCGTTATTTTCCGTGACAATAGCATACTTAATCGCCTAGCTTATTATATACTATACACGACTGCTTTGAAGCCATTTTAGTAAGCATATAATTAAACGTATTGGCGGAAACTTAGATATTTTATTAATTAATAAAAAGATATAAACTTCAAGGTTTCCTCTTTATCCAAATGATATTCTTAAAGTGACGCTGATACAAAAGAACAATCACAGTATAATATGCTTGTAAAGCAGATATTCTAACGACAGATCAATAAAAATACCAATTAGGGTAGGCTGTGAAATTGAATTATTTTGAATTGGTACTTTAGCCACATCCACAGAATGACATTTTATAACGTTTGTATTTCAATCGTTGCTTCTGTTCGTCTAAGCGGCGGTCCACTTTCACTTTTACGAGCAACACTACCACTTTCTCTAAATAACTGCACAGATTTAGTTACAACGTTGCGAAAATAATTGTAATTGAACACTAAATCGGGGTATTCTTCACGAAAATCAGTCATGCAGTCATGAAGTGAATATTGCCACTCTCCATTTATTCTTACGCCGGTTCGAAAGAAACATTCAATAGCTTTCGCTTTTGTTGTGTAGTGAATACTATTTTTTCAAACTTTAAATTTTTTCACCAAATAAAAAACTTAAAAAATTTGACAAGAGCGTTCAGTTTTAAATTTTCATGTCAAAAATGTCGTTCTGTGGATGTGGCTAAAGTACCAATTCAAAATAATTCAATTTCACAGCCTACCCTAATTGGTTTTCTTATTGATCTGTCGTTACTAAAGCACAAATAATTAATTTTAACCTCTTTCCATTGCCCTTACTTTTTACATATTCACAATAAAGAGATTTTCTCAATTTTCGCCAGAACCTCATACGAAAAGCACAGAAAAGATATTTGCTACATAAAAAGCTTTTTAATCAATATTCACGCGAAACCCGGAAAACAAAACAAAAGCAAGATCTTTTTAACTCTTTTCGAAACATTGATAATAAAAAAGTTCTTCTACTTGTACTCCTACTATATGGAAAACTAATTAGGTTCGTTGTAATAGCTAACGTACACTTATATGTTGCTAACGGGATGTTAAAATAACAGTGTGTCCCAGGATTGACTTTACAATAGGTGCGATGGAATAAAAATGTTTGAATTTTATTTTAAGATTGTAGGATTAAGTCCTGCTTGATTTGAAGGGAATTTTAAGAATATTTTCAGTTTTTGAAAAACAAGTCGGTCTTGACATTGAAGCGAAAACTATTTTCTATTCAGGTAAATTACCCTTTTTGTTCATGATACGGCAAAATTTTACTAATAAGAGCTGTTCAGAATGAGAAATTATGGTCTTGTGCAAAATTTCAGGAAGATTAGTCAACGATTGTTTTTTCATGGCCTCCTGGCAGTTATGTTGAATAAATAATTTATTGTAGATCAATGTTATTATTACGTTTCGTAAGTTAAATTTGTTATAAATACTATTTGTTTCGTTCAATGTTCTATAAATAAAATTTTTAATAAATACAATTTATTTTGTTTAATTTTAATCTAAAAAATGACGGTTTAATCAAGGTAGGTATATCTTCCTCAAATGTTGTATAGGACCATAATTTCTCATTATGAACAACTTTTCTTAGTGAAATTTTGCTGTATAATGAACAAAAATGGCACTTTACCTGAAAAGAAAATAGTTTTAGCTCCAATGTCAAGGCCGACTTGTTTTTTCAAAAACTGAAAATATTCTTAAAATTCTCTTCAAACCAAGCAGGACTTAATCCCACAATCTCAAAATAAAATTCAAAAATTTTTAATCCATCTCACCTATTGTATCCTGGGACACACTGTATATAAACTTTATTATTATCAATACACATGCTTCAAACCTGATAAAAAGTACTAATTTTTAATAGCACATGTCAACTCACCATATAATGCTGGTAACATTAATAATTACTGTTCTAACTTCAAGTCTTAAATTATTTTATTAAAAATTGAAAGAATATCATTAAGTTATTAAAATGTTTTCAAGGTTTTGAAATCAATACCGGTACCGACTTAAAGATACCGACAGAAACGATTTTGGTAAAATTAAAATTTGTAAAATCGGACAGTCAGCCATCCTACATGTTTTAATGAAAGCTACAGTGTGAGAGAAATATATTCCGCGTTTATTATTTTTTTTTTTTAGAAAGGTATAGTTTTCTAGTATTGGCAGATCCAAGTTGAAGCTGAACAAATTATTAGGTTAAAATTACATCATTTCATCAACAGCGTTCGGGGTGCCCGTTGTTGTTTATTACGCCTTTTTTCCATTTCTCCTACTATTGTTCAAACAATAGTTCTTTTCAGAGCTAAATTTACACATATAGATTGTAGCGCAGATAAGTTTATAATAATTAATTAAGGCTATATTGTAATGAAGCGATGTTAGGGAGTGCATCGTGGAAAAAAGTCAGGCGCGTTGATGATGAATGGTGAAGGCATCCAAGTATGGGAGATGCACGTGAATGACCGCCGTGAACCAGAAAGATAAGGCTCGGGCCAGCTGCGGAGTCCGCGGGGACGTCAGACTAACATTCTTTAAAATACACGGTAGAATTGGATTGCGCAGATCGGCACGTTTGCAGCAGGGTGAATGCACGTAGCACTAGCACGGTACGGTACGCTACTTGCCTTTATTCCAAGACACGTGTGCGTGGGAGCTGACTTCTTATATATAAGGAATGGCTAGTAGTGCTCATTATGGTTGGTGTGGTCGCCGAAGAACCACGTCCTTAAGAAGTCCTTCGTATTAGTGATGTTTCCTACGATTTTAATGTAAGATTATTTTTCAGTATTTAATTTAACTTAATTCGATTTATAGGAAGACTTGCTAATAGTCCTGATCAAAGCACTTGTTGCATTTGATTAAGTTTAATGTTTATACGTACTTGGAACCTAACATTTTTTAAGCGTTTATCTTTAACTTCACAGTAACGGAGGAGCAACATTGCTAATAAATAAACGACTGAAACATCAGATTACATCACATTGGGCAATCTTTGAAAGGGTAATTTACTTAGCCATTAAATTAAGCAAGCACATAAGCAAGGAAGCATCCATTATGTTGTCATCATTGGGGACTTTAAAGCCAAGATAGGACAATGACAGTAAATGACAACGAATACATAGAACCTTTCGGTCTAGGCGAGAGGAACAGAGGAGAGATGTTATGCGATTTCCAATGCGGGGAAAGTTTATACTGTTTGACACTTTCTACAAAAAACATTCATAACGCAAATGTACTTGGATCAGTCCCTGCAAAACAGGGATGTAACGGCACTGAATCAATTCGATATGGGAAGTCACCACCGGTTGGTTAGAATTAACACAAAAATTGAGAGTAAGAAACTATTCCATAAGGTGCAATTCCCTACTTCAGAGTAAATCGAAAACATAAGGGAAAAATGCCAACATGAACTGAAGAAAAAGCTATTGGAACGTTAGGTGAAATAAATGGATACAAACAACCTATCAGACAAAATAAATAGTGACGGCCAAACAGCTGCCAAAAACACGACTAAAAAAAAAAGAAAACCAACGCAAATTAAGCCCCAATACAATCAACTTAATGGAAAAAAGACGTAAAATCAATAAAGATTCAGATACGTATGCTGAACTAAACAAAGTCAGAAAGGAAATTAGAAAAGACGTCAGAGAATACAACATAAAAATTGTACGTCAAATTATAGAAAGCAATAGCAATATGAGAGTGTTCCAAGGAAGCACAGGTAAACAAAAAATAAGCAAAATGAAAAACCAGCAGGGAAATTTAAAAACGGAGATTATTACAATAATTATGGAAAACTTCTGTTGAGAGTTGTACACCCCCATAACAATTACAGCGTATGCTAGTCGACAATAACGTAGGTTCTGAAGAAATACGGGAAGTTACTTCCGAAATATATGCAGCAGTCAAGCAATTGAAAAATCGTAGGTTGCCTGAAGGGGACAACATAATTTGTGAAATTTTGAAAAATGGGGGGCCAGCACTAATGAATGCCCTAAAAGTATTATTCAACAAATGTCTGGAAGAAGGTATAATATCAAAAGACTGGTGCAATACTGTGATTATCTTAATATTTAAAAAGGGAGGTAACACCGACATTGAGAATGATCTGAGGATCATAACAAACAGATCAACAGCAAAGCTTGATCAACACCAACGAATAGAGCAGGCTGGATTTCGAAAACACTACAGTACTTTAGATCACCTCCAAACACTAAAATTACTCATTGAAAAAGAAAATGATCATTCAACTTCACTTAGCCTTTGTAAACTTTAGAAAGGCTTTCGAGTTTACAGAAATATGGCCCTTTCTCTCAGCAATGAACGATGCCAGAATAGATTCCAGGTATTCGCGCCTTAAAAAAAATATATACTTTCTGCGTTCAAATAGACCAAAATACTAAGACGAATAAGATTGCGGTAGACCAAGGCGTTCGCTATCATCAATAGTGGGTCTTGAAATGAATCCAGCAAAACTAAAATAATGACTCCAACAGGAGAGCAACTGGTAATTCATGACCGCCAAATTATAGAAAATTTATGATCAATATGGTATATGTTGGACACACAGTTAAACTTGGCACGGAAAATCAAACCGCGGAGAATGCCAGAAGGGTAGCGTTGACTTGGTCGGCATTCGGAAAACTTCAATATATATTTAAAGATTCTAATATGCCCATAAACCTGAAACGAAAGGTATACGGAGCATACATATTACCAGTCTCAATTTACGGTGTGGAAACCGCCACATTAACAGAAAGAAGCACAAAAAGGCTTAGAACGATGCATCGAGCAATAAAGCGAAAGATGCTTGGAATCAGTCTGAGGGAGAGAGAGTACGAAATGAGAGCATTTGATAAAGCTTTAAAGTCATGAATATAACAGAACGTGTTGCACACCTTACATGACAATGGGTTAGTAATGTAACCAGAAAGGACAACAACAAATGGACAAAAAAGTCAATCCAATGACGACATATGGAAACAAAAATGAGCGTAGGAAAATATGGCTAGATGACAGAAAGAAATCAGCAGGCATCCATTCGCAATAAGCAGATAAAGACAAAAATACATGGAAGTGATTAGAAGAGGTTTATGTTCTGCAGTGGACAGCATATCGGAATATGTATACTAACAAGAAAAATTCCCTGAATATATCAAATAATTATTGATTATCGATATAGCATACCTCTAGTATGAAGAAACTGAGTTTATCCTAATTTCTAACCACAGTTTCGACCGCAAAATTTTCGCAATTCTTTCAGTTTTTCGCGTAAAACTCGGTTGAGAAAGACGTTATTTAGTAAAATGTAGAGCATTAAATTGTGCGTCGAATAAGTACCTCGGTTGAATAATACACTAACTTGAAATCGTTCGTCAAATATCAAGTATTTTTCTTTTTTTGTAGAAAATGCAGTTTGTTATAATTCCACTGCTGATATCTCCAAAACGACCGGTCTTACACCAAAATGCGATAGAACGAAAAAGAGAATTTAATTCTCTTTCAAATGGACTAAGATTGTTTAATTCGGTTAAGTATGATTGTAAGTATATACACGCATTTTTCCATTGTGAGGCGTTTTTCGCAAAATGAATCCTTAATAATTAATAATTAGTTCATGTTTGGCATCTGCATTGTGTGCAAATTATCGTCTACTTTATGCCAATTTTATGGCACGAGCAGGCTACACGGCGTCCTTTGCTTTATGGTGCAACCGGTTTGTCTGTATCGATGGAGAGGAAACCATGTTTGGAGGCCTTCCAGCCCCAGTAGACTGAGGAGGTTGTTTCTCCAAATCTGCCAATTGATTGAAATGTGGGGAGTGTTTGAATCTTAACACCCGATTAAAGGGCTGTAAAATTGTTATCAAATTACCTTTAGTGGATAATTAAAAAGGGAAATCGATTTAAAAGGAAATTAAGGACTTACCGCCAGAATATACTGCAATTGCTCTTAGGGGCGCCCGCCAACACGCTGATGGATACCATGAGGTAATGGTTGAGGTTAAACACACGCGACATAAAAACCAGATAACTTGTTGAGGCTGAGAGCTGGACGGAAGTGGCCTTTGGGTAGGAATGTGGTGAACAGGAAATCTCAAGAGTGGGTACAAAAAGGAGTACCAACACAGGGTAGAAAAACCTGTAAATAGGCCCTCAGAGAATGCTGGCGTGCGGCTGCCTCAGTTGGGGGCAGATAGCCGAGGTTGAACTCCCTTTTTGGTAGGAATTTCTGATATAGTTCAAACCGTATCTCATTAAATGGCCTGTCACTCCATTTAGAATACAGGACCGCAATGAACTATTGTCCTACCTTAACAACTTTATCTGCGGTTGGCATTATTAAACACCCTGACAGCTTGCTGTAGGTTCAAATTCTTTTCTAACACTTTGAGGAACTTCAGTTTCCCCTGCCTGAACATTGCTGAAGTAATGTCACAACTGCCGAACGAGCGTAGAAAGATGATGTTTTCCTTCGTATGTGTAGAGAACTTGAAATTCTTCGGACTGAATGAAAGGTTATCTTGCTGTCCTTTCCCTGGCTAGAGTAAATAGATGTTGTCGGCATTAGGGACCAGTGCAGTCAGAAGGACCAAAAGGTCTTCTCCTACTATGGCCACAGAGGCATAGTGCTTAGCCAATTCAATCGTAGTTCTAACAAGTAGAGTATTTGCATCCTCAAAGGCTTGGTCAACAACGAAATGCTCAGCTCTCAGTTTCTGAGTTAACAAATATATTAGATGCTTCTTGTTCCGGTCATTAGACAGGAATCGTTCTTTGGGAACCGTTACTGTTATGGCGTCATCAAAAATGACTCAACACGAAGAAATGCTTGTATCTACAGTGATACTTAACCGATTTAAACAAACTTAGAGACCATTTGAAAGAGAATGAAATTTTCTACAACTTTCTTTCTATCACATGGTGTAAGACCGGTCGTTTTGGAGATATCAGCAGTGGAAAAACGACAAACTGCATTTTCTACTAAAAATGAAAACAATACTTGATATTTCACAAACGATTTAAAAAGAAATTCAAAAGTGAAGTACATAATGTAATGCTCTATATTTTATTAAATAACGACTTTCTCAATATAATTACGCGAAAAACTGAAAAAATAGCGAAAATTTCGCGGTTTTTCCTACATACATACATAGTATACATTCAACTGTCAACACAAATCCAGTGTTTAAAAGATGCTGAAATAAATAATATATTTTTATAAATTTGGGGCCCCTAAACATCGGGGGCCCTAGGTGCGCGCCTAGTGCACCTATGCGTAAATGCGCCGCTGCGTGTATGTATAAAATCTGCTGCGTCGTTGTTATTCGTCTCAGGTTTATCAAATGCAATTATGTAATTTAAATTTTGGGCTACACGTGGAGTTTATGTAATTTTTAGATAATTAGTACCTACTCGTTTGGCGAGAAAAATGAGTTTTGAATTACCAAAATTTGACAAAATAATAACAATTCAAAATGATAAATGATTTATGGTCAGTTACATTTGTATTTGGATATTTACTTCTAAATTGCGCAAGATATTTACCTAAGTTGTGACGATTTTAAAATTAAACGAATCTAACCCAAAACAGACCAACCAACAAAAAAATAAGAAACAATCCTTCGTATTATTATTTTTTATTAAAAATATAACAAATATCTACAGAAGTATATTACAAATAAGTTAATATCTTCGTTTTGTAAATTGAAAATATTTATCCAAATACAGACGATGAATTCCTACGATTTTCGTCTGTCCGTACAAACCAAACCAGTTACGATACATCGAAAGATAACTTACAAATTTATTTTTTTTGCGTGTTTTAATATACATATTATGTACTCCCAACAATTCCAAAAATGATGGGCATTTATATTATATCCATACTCAATGGTTTAGAGCAAATACCCTACAAAATTATTAATCCCAACCTAAAACTGATTGCCTTGTTAGTTATCCTAACATTAATATATTTTTGTAATTTAATTTTCTAAATTAGAACAGCAACTTTGTCTCATTAGTAAATAAATGCACAATATTCACACCTTTTTATGATTTAACTCTTAGGTAGATCCATGTGCAAAATATGAAAAATGCCTCAAGTCATTAAACGCTAATCGTCACGTCCACAGGAAAGAAAACTGAACACTTACTTTTTAACTGTATCCCGTATCACTTTAAGGAGAAATAATTGTTTGCCTTTATCACGATTTACGTTATGTTTTACCGTTTTTCAATTCATGCACTAAGCATACAATAACAGATAAATATGAATATTTATATAACATGTTTATATTTATTGCTACAATTAGTTCTTTTCTTTTTTTGTCAACTAATAAATGTTTTCATATTTATAATAAGGTACATAGTTAAATCACTAATGTGCGTGTATTTTAAAATAAATTCACTGGCTCTGTGACTGGTGTATTCCTATCTCGAGGTTGTGTAAAATTTATAAGGACATTTTTCTTATGTTAAACCAAGATAATTTCGACGGATTAACTGGCTGAATGTATTTATACAGTGTTACCATTAACTTCACGTCGGTTAAGTCAACTTTATCCGCCTCGAATTCCTCTTCATTCCTTCATTTGTAAGCCAGCTTTATCTTTCTTCTTAATGTGCTAATATCACTAGCTTAATAATACTACGTAGATGTGTAAAAAGCATTACTAACTCTTACTGTTTTAAAGATACAGATCGTGTTATCCTCTTATCTATCACAATTTTATTTGAAGGATTTTCGCTAAGGTGCTTGTTTATTATCGACGTGAACTGTCTTTCCTACATCTTTCTCTGAAAAACACGATCTTTGAGTAATTAATTCCGAATATTTTAAGTACCAGAACTGACTTTCTCCCCGTCCAAATAAAAATTTCTCAATTGGTACTACAGGAAATTCGAATGCCAGCGCCAAAATTACGGAAATGACGAAAGTGAATGCAAAATCTCCCCAAAACATGTACATCTGTAAATGAAAAAAATGTGTTATGCCAACAGAAACCTTTCATTTGTTGCCAACTTACCGCTTGGAAATTGCTGAACATAATCGTTGTTCTCATTTGGGCTGTTATAATGTAGATTAATGGGTAGTGAACTAAGTACAAGCTGTAAGTTAACTTCGAAAGGACTTCAAATATTGGTAATGAAAGGAACCAATCAATGGGACCTAAAATAAGATTATTTTGGACTTTTAGTTAATTCTGTAATCAAAGAGTTCAAGGTTTATTTAAAAAAGGCTCACTCACCTCCATAACCATTTACACAAGCATATACTATCCAACTCAATGCTATGCCCCAGGAAGGCCGTACCAATGCTATGTGAAATGAGTTGGCAAGTTTATTGTACTCTCCTTTTATCAAACCATGCCCAAGGAAAACACATGCACATAAAACAGTCAGGGACGCAACCCATAATACGATTACTATAACCTGTGATCAAAATAACATCAATGCCTATTACAAAATGACAAATCAATAGTACCTTGTTAATAACAATTTTCTTAACCTTGTTTTGTTTGACATTAAAAATAACATAACCCAATAATATGCCAATTAACCAAGGGGAAGCCCTCGTATAAGCCGGGAAATAAATATACCAAACGTACTGCATTTGTTTTTCAAAACTAAAATTAATCAGAGTTACGATTAACCCTACACCTATTATAATAAACCATACTCACTCTTGGTCTGCCTGCATAAGTGCATGAAGCTCAAAAATCCAGCTAATCAAGAAACAAGCCACTACATTACAAACCGTAAGGAACACAGTCGCTGATATTGCAAATTTAGGCCATTTCTTCAGACAAATTAGAAAAGCTGGAGATAACAAGAACAACTGAGTGTCTGCACTTAAATACCACCCGTGAGGAATGCACTAAAAATAATCTTGTTTTTCTAACGAACAATACATTTGGACTGTTATTACCATTGTCGCTTTTTGACCATAATTCTGGATGTAAAGCAACGTCTTCCACCAAAATCTTTCGCAACCATCAATTAACTGAGGCTCGATTATACTAGGCCACATTGGACCAGAACCTAAATGCCTTATAATAGTTGCATGAAATAACATCAAAGCGGCTAATACGGGGGTTAATCTGAAAATATCAACCATTTACTAATGCTAAAAGGAAAAGCTTGTGAACTAACCTTAAATATCGATGAACATAATGCAAAATAACATTAAATTTATTCCCTTTCATATCAGAAACCAAAAAACTATATGTAACAACTATTCCAGCCAAAAGGAAGAATGTATCAACCGACATCGTCGCGCTAATAATAAACATGTTCGCTGATTCATTTAACCACTAAAATTAGAAAGATTGATAGAACAAAACGTTATAAGACGATTAAGGGCTTACACTAGCGTGGAAGAAATAATTTTTTATTGGAAAGCCGTATTGGATGCTATATCTATGGTCCAAAATAATCCACATGGTGCTAATAACCCGAAGACCATGCAGGCAGGAAATTTGGTTGAGACTACTACTGGTTGCTATTAGTTTTTTGCCATTTGTAAATGCGGAAAATGATACCAGCATGTAATGGGCAGGTTCTAAAACAGTCAAAGTGACATATTTTTTGCATTCATTTGGAACAGAAATTAAAACTTACTTTTTTGTAAATAATAAACAACGACATCGTATGTGGTTGATATTATCATAATACATAAAACAATAACAAAGAAAGTTCTGCAACAGTATGGAAGTGAATTAAGACATTCATTCAGAAATACTGTAAAACAATTACATTCCAACAAATGCAGCGATGTCAAGCTTGGGCTGTCCGGCTTTGGTCTGACACAGTTCTTCATAAAAATGCATATTAATACCTATACTTTCATAAACCAGTTGCATTTCAGCTGCGCTACATACATCTGGTAAACAAGTCGCCAATTGAATACCTGTTTTACCATCTGGAGTTATAATTCTTGTCTAAAAATATGCCAAATCTTAATTTCTTGGTTATTTTCGAAAATACTTTTAACTTGATTTACTTACAGATTTTTCGGATTCTTTCTTTGGTAGTGAATTAATATCCATTGGTATCGTACCGATACAGTATTTTCCAAAAATATTATTTTCATCATTTATCCTTTTTTCAATGTCTAAACATTCGTCAAAAGAACCCAAATCAACAATGTTGCCAGATATCACTCCTGAAGGGAGTTTAGCACCCGCATCAAACACTAAAATCAGAAAAGTTTTCAATGTGAAATTTAGTCTCTACTATCACAAGGTTCTTAATTTCAAGCATGCTTCAATATTAAAATGCTTCCAATACAAAATTATATTTATAACAGGTTACTGCCCGATTAAGATTCCAGACTTTTTATTTGTTTGTGATAGGTAGTTAGTTATACAAGGCGTTTCGTAAATGATAAGCTACGAATATTGGAAGTCAAAACCAAGGATGTGTTTCATTTCTGAAGAGTTAGAATGATCAGACCGAATCATTTTTTTAGTTTATAGCACGCTTAGATTCTCAGTACTATTTTAAAGAAATTCTGTTTACGTTAGATTTGAAACACCAGAAGTTATTTTTGTAGTGCGTAATGTATTTTGCTAGACTTGAATTCAAATTTATGAAAATCCAACAATTTTAATTTTTTAGTCGTAGACGTTTTAAGGTACCTAAGTAGTACCTACCTGTGAGCTTTCCACAAATGTATGTGGTCCAACTTAAGTAATATCTAATACATTTACGAGTAATAAACACTTCCTAAGATGTTAGGTTTAAATGTAATAATCAAACATAAAACTGAATTGTACTTACTTTCAATGGCCCATTGGTCTTCAGATAAAAGACCGTCTTTGTAATGTAAAAGGTGATCGGCACATCTTTTCGAAATACCATTTTCTTTCTCGTCGAGAAACCCTCCCAGTCTGCTAGTAAAATTCGAATGAGATTTAAGTTCTTCAAACTCTGTATTTAAAAGAGTTCCATAAGAAACTCCGAATAAAAACACTAAAGTACAGAAACTCGACTTGAACATTTTACACCTGTTGCCTGGTTGTGACTGCTGCCTACAACTGATAAATACCGGTATTTTTATAGCGCCGTGCAAAATTCGCGAGTGTTTATTATCATCAGTGATGTCATGTTATTGTTTTAAAATTCACTCAAGTTGAAGGACTTACATTATGTTATATAATAATAAAAACGTAATCAAATTGATATTAAAAAAAGATGAGTGAACGAACTTAACAGGTTGTTGTAAATACGCGGTGATTTAATGAGATAATTGCGTTACGAAATTCCGTTTAATGAACCAGGTGACTTTAACCTTTAGTTTTTTTTTCTATTAATTCCCCTTTAACTGAACTTAAGTAACCTTAAGCTGAGATTTGAAATTATTTTAAATTTTAGCAAAAATCACTGACCTCAGATTAAATTAGTCCACCTGCAGTAGTAGCTATTTAGCCTTCTTTAACATACACAGGAAAAGTTTCACTTAGAACTCACCAACCACTTTACTACTTTCGAATCAATAGCCGATTTGAGTGAAACATTTCTTCGGTAAAAGTTTAAATAATTCGTCGTGTGCACAGACCTGTTTTTCTTGTTTAATAATTTATTAACGAATAACGATAATGTCTTCCATTTATGAATACCTTTTAGTATTAATAGATGTTTATTATAATTTTGTTTACTTAATAAATACAATTATAGGTAAGCGTGCCTTTGGAAGATTCAATGCCCTTTACACATCGATTATATTGATCTGACTACTTACTTGAAATTTTTAGTTATCTTGAAACTTTACAAATCAGCTTTAGAAATAAACACAAAAGCCTTCCTCAAAAACATATGTATTTTTCAGAGTCAAATAAAACGAAAAACATATTTCGGTCATTTTAACACAGAAAAACGCAGGACTAATAAAGATCAAAATTTGGCTTAGCCATGGAAGTGTAAACCAATGCCTTTTAAATTGGACTATTAATTATTACTTGACGCAAATTACTATAAATGTTATTCTTCTTCTTCTTGAAGTAGCATGCCCTTTACAGGGCGTTGTCGGTCTTCTCTCCATACGTCTGCGATGTGCGTGTCAAGTAGCCAGTCAGACATAGGAAACCTACAGCTCCGAACCACAGAAGTGCTTGCACTTCTACTCCAGAGAACACTCTCTCAATCGGCTTCTTCTTTTATCCAGGGTCGGATTTACGTATAAGCTAAAAAAGCTACAGTTTAGGACCTCGCAATCTGCCGGGGCCTCAAATAAGAAAACAGTATCTTTTTTGAAAACAGACTCAGATACCAGAGTACTAAAAAGACTGTCTGATACTAGGTGGGAAGCAAATGGCAAAGCAGGGTCCACCATAAATGTGAGTTATAAGCCAATCATAGATGCTCTAAATCACATTTATGATGATGAGAATGAAAAGGGAGCTATAAGACTAGAAGCTGGTACTCTTCTGGAAAAAATGGAGGAACTAGAGTTTGTTTTTATGCTACATTTATGGAATAATTTGCTGCCAGAGTTTCACAAAACCAGTATGGCTCTCCAGGATCCAAAGATTGCACTTACCACATGTGCAAATCTGTACAAATCAGTTTCTCACTATGTTAAAAGAATTCGAGAAAAGTTTGATGATTTTGACGAAGAAGTTAAATCTAGATTGCCTGGTGTAGAATATAAGTCTGCAGTAAAAAGAAAGAGGATGAGAAAAAAACAAGCCCATGATGGAGCTGCACCTGATGCTGATGAACAGTTTTCTTCAAGAGACAAATTTCGAGTGAAATCCTTCATTCATATCATAGACATCCTCGAGGCAAATTTAACGAGAAGAGCAACAGTCTACAATTATGTTGCAAATAAATTTTCATTTTTAGTTGATTTAGAAGTTTCAGAGGTACAGCTACGAAAAGCAGTAGATACGTTAATAAAAGAGTATCCACACGATGTTAATATTAATCTCACGAGTGAACTGAGGCACTTCCATGAGTATGCCAAGCAGAATTATCCTAAAAAAAGAACATCTTCAACACAAAGATTTGTATCAAATCATCTTTCAAGACAAGATTGAGTTAGTTTTCCCTAACATGGAAGCAATATTACGACTATTCCTGTGTTTAATAGCAACAAATTGTTCAGGAGAAAGATCAATTTCACAGCTAAAGAGAATACAAAATGAACTGAGAGCAAGTATGTCTCAAGAAAAATTGTCTGCACTTAGCATCATGTGTACAGAAAGCGAAAAGTTACGTAGCATATCTTTTGATGTCATAATTAATGATTTTGCTTTTGGGAAATCAAGAAAGAAAATGTTTTAGAGTATTATATAATATAATTATTTCTATTAAATATTGTTGTATTATTAATTATGTTGTTATATTAATTTAATTTTTATCTTTTATTTTCCTATTTTAATTTAAAACTTTCTATTCTATGAGCCTTATTTGTCGTTTTAAAATCCTTTTTTCTAACACTAATATCTTATACCGTTTCTATGGTGCATAAGAGCTCACTTGTTATGTTTCCTTTAAAATACGCTTTCTCTATAAAACACGTCGTCAATGACAACGTATTTTATAGGCCTTTAAATACGTCGTTGCCTAGCAATCTTCGCATTTTGTGTATTATGATGCGTCTCAAATAATAATTTATTAAAATTTCTAATAATATATTAGTGAAAGAAAATGTCTGATATTAGTGTTAGAAAAAATCTTGAAGACAACTCGTGTTTTATAGTTTAAAAATCTCGCTCTATCAAATCCTCGGCTCACTTCGTTCGCTCGGATTTGAACTACGACCTTAATTTTTAAACCTTCTATAAAACACTTGTTGTCTTAATATCTATAATTATATAATTATTTCTGTGATTTTGTAAAGACATCCATTAGTATTTTTTTAATAGTAATTAAAAGACAATACATTTTCATATATTAAAAAGGCGTATACATTTTTCTGATGTAATTTAAAACAGTAGGGGGCCTATGGATTTTGTATAGCTTAGGGCCTCAGCAAGTCTAAATCCGGCCCTGCTTTTATCCAGTATTGGATGTAAGCCTTCCCTTTATTTTTTCAGGTTTCTCTGTCAGTAGCTTCTCGTCGTTACAGTTTTCACATCGTCACGTCATCCTATCACATATTTGGTCTTTCTATGCTTCTTTTTCCGGTCCATGGCCCCCAGACTGTTGTTCTCTTTGTCCATTTATCGTCATTCATCCTCATGGCATGTCCAGCTCACTGCCATTTTAATTTTGCCACTCTCGTCATGACTTTAGTTTTTCTTCGTACCCACTTGCTTGTTTTATGATGTTTGAGACTGATACCCAGCATAGCCCTTTCCATTCCATGTTGTGCCGTTTGTAACATATGTACTGTAGCTTTTGTTAATGACCACATCTCAGATGCATATGTCATGTTCGGTGCTATGCATTGATTATACCTACACTTTGGTTTTCATACATTGGGGCAGGTCAGATCCAAGTAAACTTTTAAGTTAACCAAAGGCAGCCCATCCTAATTTTATCCTTCCGTTTATTTCGTTGTGTTGGCTATCAGTGTTAAAACTAATGTTTTGTCCCAAATACACGTATTCATCTACTATTTCTAGAATTGTGTCTTGTTATTTCTAAGTTGTCCGTGTTAGAATTTGTCATGATTTTTGTTTTAGTTTCATTAATCTGCAAACCTATTTTTTGTGTGGTGTCTGTAAGTTCTTTTATCATTTCTTGTAATTGTTAGAGAGAAGACTTACGAAGCCGAAATAGGTCGGTGATTTGGCATTGCCTTCCGAGGTTAAATGTTATTAAGTTTATTAAAATTATATTGAAATTACAAAACATTATAAAAGAGTAATTCTAGACCCCATTTTCACGCCGCTTATATTGCTATTTCGAACCAACTATTCATGCTTTTGAGTCTGTGTAAACATCTTCACTGCAAGTAATTGACATTTTTGACGAGTCTTAATAAAAGGCATTTGTTTTACTGACTCCATATCTTCGGAATTAGTCGAAATTTTTCAAATTTGAGGCGGCATTTTATTGAACTCAAAATTACGCAACTTTTTTCTAATTTGAGCCACCCTACATCTTTTACCGTTTTCAAGATGCCCATGCATTTCATCCTTATCTTAGACACATTGTATAATCAGTCCAGCATTTATAGGACTATACGTACATTTTATGAAAGCCTTGCCCTTTGCCCTAATAAACTTAAACATATTTATTACAGTAATACATGTTATGTCACGTAGAGTGTTGTCCCACTGAACGTACTCTTATTTTATATTGCACCTATATGACGTTGTTTAAAAAAATCTGGATGGCAGGTTCGAAGATATCAATCTCTTCAGTCTTTTGGCCTCTTCATCTTCATCAAAAAGTGTGGATGCGAGATCGTTAAGGGGAAAAGCTATTCAATCTCTGTATTTGATATCGTATCTCCTGATTTCTTTCCTGAAACATGGCACGTTTAAGTTAGAGTGCAATATTTTATTAAGTATATACCATGGGGCATCCGCTACAGTGAGTTAGTGGCTAATCCCCAAACAGGTATGCCATATATCTAAATGCTCTTGCAAACTAGGAGTTTGTTTTCTATTAATTAGTTTTCTGCCTAAGATCCAATACATTTGCTGGAGTTTAAGTCCGAGCTACTTTCATTTGTGAATATATGAGCGTTATGTTAATCTTCTCTCAATATGGATGCCTAAGTATCTGGCCAGTTCTTGTGCTATTATTTTTCCATTTAGCACAACTGGAGGACAATTGCCTTCTTTAATGTGTAGGTAACGTGGATTGATTTGTTCTCATTAACTTTTGTACACCATTTTTCTAGTTAATCCAGATGATTTTCTAAGTTTTTGGAGGCGATTATGAGGCTTAGATGTGAGGCTACATTCTGGTAGCTCTACTATGTATATCAGATATAATATAGGGCAAAAGATACTGTCCTGCGGTACCCCAGATTGAATACGATAAAGTTGAGTATATTTTTCCCGATATTTAATTTGGTACGTCCTATAAGTGAGCTATGATTTGAGTAGGGTCTGCGTCTACTCTGGACGTGGAATATAAAACAGGTCGAAATGCCATAGCTTGTCAGAATCTCGACTTAAGTCAATAAAAAGTGCAGAGCAGTGAGCAGTAACGTTTACTGATTTTTTTTTACTAATCTGTGTGCTTGTTCTACAGTTCCATGTCCTTTTCTGAAGCCAAACTGGTGAGAAGATATTTGTTTCTTCATCGATGATGAGCATTGAACGTTTGAGCGGTATTTTTTCAAGGACTTTGAACAGAACTGGAAGGAGACTAATTGAACCATATAACCTAACATCACTAGGGTTTTGCCTGGTTTTGCAATCATTATTTTCCCTACTTTCCATTGGCAGGGAAAGCAGTTGATTCTGAGAACGGCAATGTGGATTTGTGTTAATGCTTTAATACCTGTTTAGGAGAGCTCTTTCAGTATTTTTCCGTTGATAAAATCATATCCTAGAGCCTTTTTTTTTGATTAATTTTAGAGAGTATAATTTTTTCTATCTAGCTTGTTAGGACTTTCTTGATTGGTAGGGTCACCTGGTGTGAGATCTGCAGTTCGTAGTTGATATTGTCTTCTTCAGCTGCTGTTACAGAAGGAGTAAATTGCTGAAAGACTGATGAGAGGTGTTCCGCAAAAGCTGTTGCCTTTTGTTTTTCCGTTCTTGTCCAGGCGTTACCGTTAAGTCCTAATGGTGAAATTTGATGTTGAGATTGTTTTATTTTTCGCGTGGCTTGTCAGTTGGTGTAAGTTCTGTAAGATATTCGTGTGAATTCTGTAATTTTTATAACAACTTCACGAGCTCTTGTTAGTTGCGACTTTTTACGAGCTCTTTTGTGATAGTTTTTCGTTATTTTTACCACGGCTTCTTCTATATCCATTTCTGTTGTTAGAGGTAAATCTAATTGTATTTTTTCATCAAGTATTTCTCTACAATAGCTCCAGTCTGTCCATTTTCTGAATAGATGGCTTCTTTGATTTTACTAGTCTGTGGGCGTAAATAGTAATAAATAAATGAAAATAAAATTGGTGTGTTATCTGATGTTAGCTCAAGACAGGATTCAACTGCAATTTTTTTGTTGTTAACTCCTTTGGTTACACAAAAATCTAGGAGGTATGGTATTTTATTCAGATCAGATGGCCAGTAAGTGGGCTCTCGCGTTAATAAATAATTTACGCTAGGATTTGTCATCACTTGCAGTTGTTTTATTTTCAGGCCACACCCGATTTTGATCTTTTTTGATCATACGATATAACAGTTTTGTAAAATATTTCTTAAAAAAAATTAAACAAAATTAGAAGCGTATGTTGTAATAAAAAATATCGACTTTAGTGATTTACTTAACATTCCAATGGACGATTACATTAATTCATACTTAATAGAAAAATCAGCCTGTTGCAATGAAATATAGGAGCACAATGTACATTGTACATATGTACATATATTTAGCTTGACCAAATTGTAAACGAAACCGGTCAACTCCTGAACGAATTACAGGCCCTTTAACACAGTTAAATTTAGCGACCTTTCTCCACAGTTGGCAACAATGTCCCATAGTAGTCGAGATTTTGAATTAAATGTACACGGGCAGCAGATGTCGTTAATGTCTTTGTCTATATCAAAAAAGCCTTTGATCTGTAAGCAATACATCTCCATATTTCATATCATCAAATGTCTTATAATTATTTAGTTACAGCTGTTAACTTAACCAACCAAGACTACTTATTTACATGCCAAAGTAGCTGCCCTAAAACTACGATATATTAAGTGAAATTAATATTGTACGAAGTTGTATAATAGTTATTTACGATATGAGTATTGTAACAACTCATATTACGATACGAGATGGAAAGTTTGTCAAACGAGACCGCAGGTCGAGTTTGACAAATCCATTGAGGATCGTAATATGATGTTACGATATGAATATAGTACAAAGCTTTATCTACTTTCATGAAATTATCAAAAAAAATTAAATATTTGTCAATAATTGCCTGATGCAAAAGTTGACTGTTCCAATTTTCATTGAAATCTAATACGTTAAGGCTTGATGTTTTGTTTATTTGGTGTTGGTTGCTGTCAGTTTGAATGAAAATTGGAACAGTCAACTTTTGCATAAGGTAATTAATTATTGGCAAATATTTAATTTTTTTTGATAATTGCATGCAAGTAGATAAAGCTTTGTACTATATTCATATCGTAAAAAGTGCATAATAAATGTTTATAACAAATAAAATAACTATGAATTCTCTTGTCAATCTGTCATTTTTATGTCAAAAGTTATTACGATACTAGTGCTGTAATATAGTTCATTACAACACGATTTTTCGTTTTGAAATATTGACATTACGAAATGAAAGTAGATAAATAAATATACGTCAAGATTGTAAAAGTGAATGCCCGTTTACAATATCAATTTTGTATTTTGTGGAATCATCCTTTTAAGCGGAAATTTCTCTAATGTTGTACTTAAGTTTCACTTGGCGTATTGTTCTCATACTTCTCAAGTGTTTATGCAGCGTCACGGCTTAATATAAGAACCTTGCTTCTGCGTGCTTGCGTAAATGTTAAAGTACATATTGGCTTTTCCAAATCTTAGTACGAGTTAATACCATTACTTTTAAATGCTTATGATAACTATACCTACCATTTCATTGAATTGAACTTTTTCCTAAAAGCTGAATAATACTTTATGCGATTATACATGGCAGATAAGCATGATAGATTACTATCATTTCGATAGTCGATAATCAAAAATGCATAAAAACAAATGAATTTGCATTATATGCAAGTATTAAGGGCGATGACCTGGCTTCTCTAGAGAAATTTTCAAGTGTTATTGAAAGGCTATTCACCTTATACCTACATCTATTCTTAAAAATATAACAAGTTGATAACGTTTGCATCTAGAGATTCATACCTCCTTTTACTCAACCGAAATACAAAGTGAAAATGACTGCACTACATCGGATGCCCTATTTCTTGAACGTTATATGGGTAACTTTTTATTTGTAAAGGTAGAGAAACGGTTAAATAGACGACGATTTTATAAGAAATTCAACGATGTGAAGATTTGATCTACGAGGTGTAGTTAATAAGTGATTGGCGAAAAATGAAAAAATCACCTTTTCTATTGTTGGACATAGTTTATTAATTTTTCGAATTAGAAACATATGTTTCAAATACTTTTTGAACAACTTAGGTCAATGTAGGCTACATCGTTTTCTGATAACTGTTATTACTTTTGAGTAATTGGTCAAAGTTGTATTTTTTTTAAATAGAAACCATAGATGGTTACGAGCTATGACCTAGTGGAAACGCATTTGGCAAAGTATTAATGATATACAGGGTGAATAAAAAGTATGGAACCTCGATGCTAGCGCCTTTATTATTAGTTTTAGAAAAAAAAGTTTTAGACAAAAGGTTTATAACAAATTATTTTCCACAAACTGATGGTTTTAAATATTTTTTTCAAGGTCATACCTTTGCGCTATGACGTCATCGATACTTTTTTTAAATGGCAACCTATATTTTTTAGGTCGAAATTTTATAGCATTTTTTTTTCTCTTTATGACCATCTAAAAATATCATACGGTTGAATAAGCGAAATTTCTAGAAAAATCAAGTTGAATGTTATTCGTACCAGTAATTAATGTACGTACTTTTATCACAAAAATTAAACACATGACTATTAAAAACAAATACAAACAATGAGTAATATTACTTTATTACAGAAGATGTTCAAATTGTTCGCTATCTGACAATGTCCAATTCGATGTGAAAATCCCTGTAATACATTCCGAATTACTTCGGCTGGTATTGCCCGTATTTCTTCCCGAATACGAATTTTTAACTCTTCTAAATTTCTGGGCCTGTTTGTGTAAACTTTACTTTTAAGATGGCCCCACAAGATCCTACTGCTTCAAATCGGGCGATCGGGCTGGCCATTCGATACTACCCTTTCTACCTATTCTCAAAAATTGTATCCGAATAATAAAATAATAATAATAATAATGTTAAACATTGTTTATATTTGTTTTTAATAGTCATGTGTTTAATTTTTGTGATAAAAGTACGTACATTAAATACGGGTACGAATAACATTCAACTTGATTTTTCTAGAAATTTCGCTTTATCAACCGTATGATATTTTTAGATGGTCACAAAGAGAAAAAAAATGCTATAAAATTTCGACCTAAAAAATATAGGTTGCCATTTAAAAAAAGTATAGATGACGTCATAGCGCAAAGGTATGACCTTGAAAAAAATATTTAAAACCATCAGTTTGTGGAAAATAATTTGTTATAAACCTTTTATCTAAAACTTTTTTTTCTAAAACTAATAATAAAGGCTCTAGCATCGAGGTTCCTTACTTTTTATTCACCCTGTATATAGATTTTATGTAAAAACATGCGAAGAGAAGGGGAAAGCTCATTAACTTAAGTCACACGAGTTTTAGAAGAGATTTTGATAAACCGAATTTAAGTTTATTCGGGCGAAAGTGAGTATTTTTGTATTTTGTATGTATTGAAGTAAGCCGTTAAACTTCTCTAATGTATATTCATTTATTTAATATGGGTTTCAGAAAAGATCAGTGTGATACCTGCACTACTTTTAGAGCTGGTAACGTTTCAGTGGAAGAGTATACTCTTCATCAACAGCGAAAAGCGGCTGCTCGTGATGAGAAAGAAAAACAGAAGCGGAATGCTCTTCAAAACTCATCGTAAATAGTATTTACCATGGATGCTCAGTCTGTACTTGTATGTCCAAGGCTTCAAGTATCATTGTCTTATTACTACAAAATGAAACTAACTGTACATAATTTCACATTCTTTAATTTAAGTTCCAAAAAAGGGGATTGCTACATGTGGCATGAAAGGCCGAAAAATATTACTGCCAACGAATTTACTACCATTAATGTAAACCATGTTAAAGAATCTGTATCTCCTACAACAAATGAAGTAGTCATTTTCAGCGATGGTTGTGGCTACCAAAACAGAAATACCACCTTATCAAATGCATTGTGTTCCCTTGCTAAGACTGAAAATATCGAGATTTTTCAATATTATTTAGAAAAGGGTCACACTCAGATGGACGTTCATTACTTGAATTACAAGTACTTTAAAAATTATTCAACTTTGCAACAGTATCCTTCAATACGTCCTGGCAGTCGTTCTGGTGAGCCTAAAGTGACGGATTGAAGGTGTTTAGCATACCGTAAAAATGGAATAATCGAGTAAGTATAAGATTAACTACGAGGACGAATGGACTGAACTACCAAAACGGAAAACCAGAATACAAAATACTAACATTGCAAATAACGTCTCTCAAAGGATTAAGACTGATAAGTTCAACCATCTTCAGGAATTAAAAAAAATTATTCCTGAAGATTTTCATAATTTCTACGATTTACTATTACATGATTGATTGTACAAGTACGTTGATAGAATTTTATGAGAGAGCTGTGCATTTTATTTTAGCTAGTATTTAGTGTTTGAGTTTGAAGATTACAATAAGTAGTTAAGTATATTGTAGTTATAATTTACATGGCTGTTTATTTTATGTATAGAATAAAAATGTTGTTACTTTTTTTAATAAAAATAAACATGTTTTATGCAACTTTGCTAATTCATTAAAAAGGATAAAACCTCGTAACATTAATATTTTCTTTAAATTTTAGAAATCAAAACCCAGTAACTCCATTAACAAAAAAAAAGGGCTAACTGAACCAGTATATAGTCTATCATGTTATTTCTAATCAAAATTACATATTTTTGGACAAAGTAGATGTCTTTCCTTCCTTTTAACCAGTGTCAGTATCATTTTTCTGTGTCTCCTGTAAAATATGTAAAATTTGACTTACGGGGTTATGTACTTTAAGCATCGCATTATTCTAGAAATAATATGTTGATTTCATTAATAACTATACGTATGTGTAGAGCATTAAATTAATGTTTGTTACAGATTACAGACATTTCAGTTTATTCTTCGTGATAGTTTATTGTCTTTATCAAACTTACTTCCTCTAACATTTTTGATAACGTCTACATCTACTTTTTGTTGTACTTCATTATACATCTTTTATACGGTACCTATTTTTAATTTTTGGACATCATATCCAGGACCGGCCATAGGGGAGCTGCAACGGGTACAAAGCACCCGGGCCCCGCGCTTATATGGGACCGCCAAAGAGAACATATGACGCAATGACGCAATATACTTGAATACCTTTGAAAAAAAAATCTAGGGCCCCAAAACGTTTCCTGCAACTGGGCCCTGATCATATCCTACCAGTCCGAGAAAATATCTCACTGGTTTCATTTCTATTAACCTCATCATCTCAGCATTTCCTTAGTTTCTACTTTTGCTAGTCCGTGCTGAATGCATTATTGTTTTGTAGGTTATTTTTGCTTTCTATGTTCAAAAAGTGATGTTTTAGATTATTTTTTTAGATTATGTCTCTTACAAGGTTATAACGTTATAAGTTTTGTGATACGTATTGGAATTTGCATTTTTTAATTTATGTCTCTATAAATTGAATTTTATACTTCTAAATATTCAGTGACTGAGTTTAATTATTTTATTTAGTTATTATGAGTTATTATCTTCTTATAATTAATCTGTGTTATTTTTTGTATGCCGTCCCCCCTTAATTGTTCCAAAAATTTCTGAGGAAAATTTGCGTTGCTACCTTTTTATTTTAAGTGTGAATTATTTCACATGCAATAATCTAAAGTGCGAAATACGTAAAAGTAAAATTCAATAAACAATAAAGAGTGCATTATTATTGTGAGATTTGGTCAAAACAAACGCCTAAGATGATGAGAATTGTTTTAACAGTAGTGGTTGTTGGGTTGCGTAATGTAGTACTAAGAGCGAGTTGCACGAATATGATTTAGCGGCTCCGTCAAATTAATTATTCAGCGAAATAAACAAACTGGAATCAGAACATACATTCATATGGCAAACAACACATTTGTAAACAACAAAATTATGCTACTTCGTCAAACTTTAAAACTTTGAACATTCTTTAATTCAACAAAAGTTTTGTGTAACCCATCCATACATAATCTATAAAATCATGTCACCAATAGTAAGAAGTAGACATAACAACATAATTGCAAACTAATAGATCAAGTGCACCAAGGAAATCAAGCGTGCCGTGAAACAAATGTTTATTGTGTTGTAGTTGGACAGTTCAAATTTAGTGTTGATAATTACAACAGTTATTTTACACGCTAATTTTAAAGTAATTATTCTTCAGCAAGAGAGAAAATTTTAGAGCCATGATTTACTATGATTTCTCTATCTCCGACGCAAAGCGTTCCACGACTTCTTGTTGTATTTGGCGACCAAGCGCCTTCGCAGAAGACGGTTTACAGCTGGTATAACGAAGTTAAATTTGGTTGTCGATGGCTACCACACAGTTTAACAGAAGCGCAAAAACAACAGCGTGTGGAATGGTGTAAGAAATAAAGAAAGCTCTGAAGAAATATGATGAAGCAGTTTACTTCATAACTGGTGACGAAACCTGGATATACGCATTTGAACCCGAATCGAAGAGGTAATCTGCACAATGGATGTTTCCAACAGATCTTAATCCAGTTAAACTGAAGCAATCGGAACGTGTTGGTATGAAAATGATAGCCTGCTTCTTCTTAAAATCAAGAGCTATCACAATTGTCCTGCTTGAAAATGAACGTACGGTTGTTGCAGAATGGTACACAACAGTGTGCCTTCCAGACATTATTCAAAAAGCTCGTTTACAGTGTCCAAGAAGTGAGATCGTTTTGCACCATCATCAACCATACAGTTCTGACCTGGCACCCTGCGATTACCTTTTAGTTCCTCGGTTAAAGGATAAAATGCGTGGTGTGCTATTTGCAACTGTCGAAGATGCTGTGAAAAGCTTCAAAGGTTTCTCAAGTGACTCAAGAAAAGTGGAATTTATGTTTTGAAAATTGGTTTTATCCAATGCGTAAATGTATTGAGTTTACGAGTGAATACTTTGAAAAGCAATAATAAAAGTAATTTTTGGTTACAAAAGCTTGTTTGACTAGTTTGCAGAAAGTTGGATTCAAATCGGGCGATTAAAGGGACCAATTCATTACGAACGAAACCAGTTCCAGAAAGTCTTGAAGAATCTTCTGGCAACCTTCTTATGTGAATATCCCCTCAATAAGATGGGGATTTCGTTATCCTTCTATTACCAAAACCACCCTAAGATCCTCCTGCGCGTTTTACAGATATTATATCGAGTATATTGTTCTAAAACCTTTTCTCCTTGCAATTGATGAATAAATGTTCGTCTTTTACAGTCGAATACCACGAACTTCCATTCATTAGACCAAAATTCCATTTGAATGTCTGGCCAGGTACTTTGGAAATTTTGGGCTGGGATAACAACTGCACTATATTTTCATCGATGATTTTTTCACTTCCCCATTTTTTGTCTCGCAAAAGCCAGGGACAATTAAAATATTAGTCAACTTTAATAGTTTAATTTTATTGTTTGTTGAAACAAACCAAAATAATCATGCATAAATTTAGCGACATTACAACAAGAGGAATATAATTATATCAATCTGAAAGTAACAATATAGTAAATCTAATTAAAATGACAATAAGTGTAAATATATTAAACTCAAAAGTTAGTAGCTGAAATTCTCTGAAAACAGTTGCTTGAAAGAAAAATATATACAAAATAACGAATGACGATTATAAAAATAACGCAAGTTAGTACATTAAGTATTCAAATATTCCTTTAATTTTACTTAATCATTTATTTTAATCAACATCGCACTGAAGAGACTTCTTATGCTGTGGCCCTAAACTACTGACTTTTATGAGAGGCGGCTTGTATATTGTGTAAATTTTCCTAAAATTTAGAATAATGGTTGCCAAGTGAGGAGCACACACACAGCTCCAATATCCGAAAGAGGTTGATAAATAAGTGTAATAACAAAGTGATCTCTCCGACTTATTCGTCGTTACCTGATGTAGGAAGCTTGAATGTTTTGCATGTCTAATCAAAGGATTATCTGGAAATAACGCTCCTGGTTGTACCTATGGTTCCAAGGTACCTGTGTGATCCCAGTCAGATTTTGCGATAGCATGCATGAGAGTTGTCCAAACAGACTCACAATTAAAATATTGCTGAGAGTATGAATAAACCCCTATTGACACTTTGGCATTAACTATCCGGGGTGGGAAGAAGAGCAGGGAGATCTGAAGTAGCTCCGGAAGATCCAGGTGGTTGGTGAACAAGGGCTAGCCTGTGAAGAAGATGAAGGAGGCCCAAAGAAATAATAGTATGTGCAAACCTAACGGGTGTTCAAAAACTCCCACGTTTGGAGTCGGCTATGGCTTGAGAAATCAAGTAACACAGTATGTCTTTACTTATTACTTACACATGAACAACTAAATCAGCAAAGTAAATTGAAGTTATAAACTAAAAGCTTTATTTACATTTTACCCATAAAATTCAATTCTTTATAAAAGATGATTAAAACAGATTTACACCTAAAAGGAATCATTTTGGTAATGAATTTTTAGTAAATGAAATAATTACTTACAAAGAAGCGAGAACGAAGTATAACCGTAAAACGTCAAATCAAGTAATCGAAGGTCAGCTGGTCGTATGGCTAGCGAACCGACAAACGGTTACTGACGTTCAATCGAATCAGCGCCAACTCCAAACGTGGGAGTTCTTGAACACCCTTTATATCCAGCGGTACTGGCACTTTAATGAGATGAGTTTGGTAGAACCAAGGCCCGCTGAATTAAATATTGCATATTAGGGCCTGTCCACTTAATTTAGCCAAGACGCAATTTAGAAAGGACGATGGCGCCATTTGGGACGAACTATACATTTTAAAGGGACAAATGTATAGTACTTAAAAGTAGTACTGATACTGTTCGTTTCCAAACAACCAGGTGTCTTCGTTCTGCGAAACCTCCTTCTTGCAATATCTCCAAGAACGAAAGAGTTGCACTATAAAGTCTTCGATCCAATTCTAATAATTTAATATTACCCGCTGACAAGGTCGTCGTAGATAAAACTCAATATGTGGCAAAAGTAGATGATCTTCTTCAGGACAATATATGCACTCCATTTCTCGTGACGCCACTTCCAAAATCGAACGCGAAGTTACCACACTCATCAAATCATCTGACCTCCCTCAGGATACTCAACTCCCCGCCGTCTAATCCCTCGTGAATTCAAACCGCCAAGGTTGTATGGTGTCGCTAAAATACACAAACAGAAGGCCCTTTTCCGCCCCATAAATATCCCCACGTACAATCTGGCCAAATATCTCGCTGGTATTCTTAAGGTATATGCAGGCTCTTCACATATAAAGTCGCTGCCTTTTCTGTTTCTCTTCAGAAGGATTTCGCCTCTGGCTTGGTTTACAAATTGCGTTACCGTTGAAATACAAATTTATTACAATATTTATGCCCTAAATTGCCCTAACTTATACTATTATTTTAAAATTAATTTAATTTTAAACACTCACACTTATACTTTGATTTGAATTCAGTTTCAATCTTCGTTATTTTATCCTACTGTTCAGTTTGACTCCAATCCAAGTCCGCTTGCAGCTGATTTGTAGTTCAACCTAATTACCCCAAACTTTAATTTCAGCTCAATCTGATTTCATTTTAATTCGACGTCAATTCCATTTGTAGTTCAGTTTGATTTCAGTTTAATTCAACTTTGATTCCAATTACAATCCAATTCCACTTGTAGTTTATTTGTTGTTATAATATTTTATATTTAATCTTCTTTCAATTAATACTTTATTAAATAGTATTTTTATATGTTGGTTCTGTTCATTTAAATTTAATTTATTTGTGCATCCTTTCACTATCAATTCAAAAAATAAATTTTTCTTGTTTTTGTTTTTAAATCCGTTTACTCATGGTAAAAGACATTCATTCCATCATCAAACACTCTAAAAACGATATCTAGCTAATTACAATAATGGTACAATATAACAATCTTAAAATTATAGTCAAATTACAAACACAACACTTAAAATCTAACTTTAACTATTTTAAAATTATTTAACAATTTTTATATAATTAAATTTGCATCCTAATTCAGAGCAATCTTTATTTTTCTTTATATTCAAAATTAATATTAATTCAAAATAACATTTAAAAAAAAAATAACACAACAAAATGATATCATTACGATATATTTATTAAACATGTTAACAGGGCTTTCTTGTTTGTCTGTCTATGTGACCAAATGTAGACTTATAAAAGCGAAGTAAATCCATCACTACGAGTTGCCATTGTCATTTCCGTGCTAAAATTTCGGGGAAATTTTCATTATAAACATCGCTTTGATACCAAACGTACTATGTATTTCACCTCGTATCCAATAGATGTGATTTCATGTGTATTTTCGTACTAAAAGTCTCATTAACCTAAACTGGGAATCGAACTTAAAGTTTACCAAGCAACTATACTCTCCACCGTCCAAACTAAATATTTAAATTTATTTGATTAAAAAATTTATTTGAATACAAGATGACAAGATGACAGGATTTGACTTTGTAAGGTTTCCTGTTGTTGCTATTATATGAGTTAATTCGTTATCAACTCTAAAACCACAGTAAAATACGTTTATAACCCAAATAATCAATACGATTATACGTGAGTAAAGGAAAGCAGACCGCAGTACCTAAAACTATGTTAAAAATTTAAAGGAAGAATATAGCGTTGTGCAAAAAAAATACAAAACAAAGATGTGCAATAAATAAGTTTTGCCCAACTGAGTCGTATAGTTCAAATGCTGTAAATAGAAGTGGAAGTGGCCCCCGTAACCTTCATATACTTAAATTAATCAATTTGACTGATAATTCAAATGATTTACATAAATGATTTTGTTAAAGTGATATCCTACAGTTATGTAACAAAGTTCGAAGCAACAAGTACCTAACACGTAAAATAGTAAAGTAGTAGTAATACATTGTGTGTAAACAATATGCTGCTCATAATTTTGGTAGTGATTTTGTTACTGTTATTTTCTTACGTAAAACTAATAAAACCACTCAATTACTGGAAAGAAAAGGGAATACCATTTATGAAACCATGGCCTATTTTTGGAAATATGGCATCGACAGCTTTCAGAACCAAAGCTTTCGCTCATCTCCTTCAAGATGCTTATAATCAATTTCCAAATCAAAGGTTGGCTTAGGTTTTATAGATCAATACATACTGTTAATTCCGTAAGAAAACTATTAATGCTAAAGCAAGGAATTGAACCTGATATTATAATAATCAGATTTCCTTTTACCTTCGCTTATTTTACAGATATTTTGGATTTTACCAGTTTTCCTTGCCAACTCTGATGATACGTGATCCGGAATTAGTAAAACAAATATGCATTAAGGATTTCGACGCGTTTATGGATCATCAAGAATTTCTTCCAAAAAGCGCAGATACATTTTGGAACAAAAACTTATTTTCTATGACAGGTTATTTTCTGTAAACTTTAATAGGTTGTAATTTCTAAATAGTTTAAAAATCGCAGGTAAAGATTGGCACGACATGAGAGGTGTTTTAAGTCCTGCCTTTACAAGCAGTAAAATGAAGACTATGTTCTGCTTAATGGCCGAATGTGCCCAAGAATTTATTGCTCATTTTCAGAAACAAAGTGGTACCGTCACTTTGGAGATGAAAGACACCTTCTTGAGATTTACAAATGATATAATAGCATCCACAGCGTTCGGAATTAAATGCGATTCGTTACAAAACAAAGATAACGAATTTTTTCGACTGGGTAGAAACGCTTTTAATTTCAATGGGCTTAATAGTTTGAAGTTTTTCGGACAAGCAATTAGTCCTACGCTTATGAAGGTAAGTTCTATTGTTAATACATAACGATGCAAGATAATTTGAGATAAACTGTTTTAGTTATTAAAAATAAGCTTTTTCGATGAGCACACAAGAAACTTTTTCGTCGGAATTGTAAAGGATACCATAAGATATAGAGAAGAAACCGGAACAGTACGACCTGACATGATTCACCTTTTAAGGGAAGCCCAAAAAGGACGACTTCAGGACGAACGTAAAACGGACATCGCTGATAGAGGTAGTTTCGCGGTTACTAAGGACTCTGCAGCTGACGAAACCAAAACTCAAGTGAAGGCCATAATAACAGAAGAAGACATAGCAGCTCAAGCAATGCTTTTCTTTTTTGGTGGATTCGATACTGTTTCCATTCTTATGTGCCACATGGCTTATGAACTAGCTATAAACCCAGATATTCAAGAAAAACTTATTGAGGAGATTAATACAACTTTACAAGAGTGTAACGATCATCTCACGTATGATGCTCTCATTAACATGAAGTATTTGGACATGGTGGTTTCGGGTAAACTTCCACTTTAGTATGACGAAAGAGAAAGTACAAACAATTACTTTTTTGCATGTTCTAAACATATCTTTTCCACAGAAACCTTACGAATGTGGACAGCTGGAGTAGTAACTAACAGAAAGATTATCAAACCTTTCACAATAGAACCCAAATTACCAGGAGAAAAACCTTTGCACTTAGAACCAGGTGTGGTTTGTTGGATTCCAGTCTATGCTATTCAAAGGGATCCTAAATATTTTCCTGACCCTGATAAATTTGACCCAGAAAGGTTTAATGATGAAAACAAAAATAAGTTTCCTACAATTGCTTATCTTCCTTTCGGAACTGGACCAAGAAGTTGTATTGGTAAGATTCTCTATTTGTTCTTCTTTCCAATGCTTTTACGAATAATTTTTTAGCATCTCGTTTTGCCATATTAGAAGCAAAGACAATAATGTTCTACCTACTGGCACAATATGAAATAGTACCAGTAGAAAAAACTCAAATCCCATTCGTTCTAAGCAAGAAGAACATCAATATTATTAACGATGAAGGGTACTGGTTGGGATTAAAGCCTAGAAAGTAGTATACATTCAAATGACAAAATATAACCGCTTCTACAAACCAGAAATTTCATTTATATACTTATACAAAGTAAAACATTTAGTGCTAGACATAAGTCAATACTATCAGGCCAGCAGATCCACTCTCATTTGTAGAACCATTACACTGAAGGTTAACGAGAATGTAATTGTTATCAATTGCTTCAAATACATATCGAAATAAAGAAAACGGTAATTGTTGTAATATTTGCAGTTAATTTTCCATCGCAGCATGTTAAATTAACAAACTTGTTGTTAGTTTTCTGCGTTAATTTAGGTAACTTAGTTAATCTTAAAATCAGTTGTTGTTAATAACAAATTACGCAAACAAGTAACTTTCAAAAAGGGAACTTGATGAGGAGGGTGGGTAAAGTAGACCTACTAAATTTAAATGTATTCATGTATTCACCAGTTATTTATCGTTAAAAACGTTTACAAGTTTACGTATTTAATTAAAAGTGGCACATTACAATTTACCAGTAATAGGAATCCCTTAACCGGCTTACCTTTGAAGAAGCTGTGTTATTCGAATAGTCAAAATCGTTGCTGAATTCCATTAATTTGGTTTGATTGGGCTATGTTTCTGCGATATTAATAAAATATCCAAAATATCAGTATTGCAAATCGATAATATCGAGTTGCCACATCTAATAAATCGATATATCGAATAAAACCAATGCGTGAAATAATTTGATGTAGTAATCCATTTTCAATGAAATAAATGATAATTTCTTTACGAAATGTGGATTTTATTGAACCTTAAAATATCTATTAAATCAATGTATTGCCAATAACTAATTCGATATTTATACATCGATGTTTTTCGGATGTCATACCGATATTCGAAACATCGGAAATCGGGGTTGATGATGTTGCGACGATTGATTAGTTTATTCGGACTGATCATCTGACAACTGTAAAATATACTTTACATCAAATGTTACTTTATTATTTGCTTGCGGTTTGAGGTCAAGAAAGAACAAGGAGAGTGGTTCTTTAGTTGTCCTGTGTTTAACGTTCATTACGTTTCGCAACTTATGTACTGCTTTTTCAAGCTCGTCTTTGATTTCCTTAGCAGGTCTAACATGATTACGTTATCAGAACTGAGGATGATAAAACATTTATATATTTATAATATTTATGATATTATGATTTCTGTAAAATATGTAACGAAATTTATTGTACAAATTTACTTATGTTATTGGCTATTTATCTATTGGGCGAAAATTCCTATTTTTTTGCTTACCAGCTGATTTCTGAATCGTTTTAATTTAAAGCTACATTCAATGAACTGTAATTTTGTGCAAATTTTGAAAATTTGCAAATCTACACCAAAATATGTTTTGTTACTGCGTTATTCAGTTATGTTACGTACATATTATCTATTCCAGTGTGGTATCTGAATACTGAAAACTAGTGAAGGAAAGACGAGGTCGGTAAAACACTAAAGCGTAAGTCAAGAGTATAGATGTAGGTATTGCATAACTCGAAGGCGCAAGTGACCCTCTTTATTTTACCATAAAATACTTAACAATTAAGCTCTTTGATTTTACTATGCAAATTAAAAATAGAAACAGTTTTATTTGTGAAGGCAGTTGTGTATTATAACATATGTTATCTACGACTCTGTATTACCATCATAATAATCAGAATCTTAACTTTGATTGTTACACTGGCAACTTAACACTATAATAAGTATTTACATATTTACAAAAGAATTAACTAGTTTGTCCTTAGTAATTTACTTCTGTAAACTATCACAGTTCATCACGAAATGATTTGCTTGGCGATAAATATTCAAAGAGGTCTTCTGGTACTGTTGAGTTGTAAAGCTCTTGTGCTAGAAGAAAATATCGTTTGCGGAGGTGATGGGCACCTGCTTTAGGTTGTCGATCACGTGTAAATATTCCCTTTTTGTTACCGCCAACCCTTGTGTAAGCTAAAAATTATAAACAGCCATTAAAAGATTATACCTATTTAACTTCGAACATCAAATTAAATTTAAATTACTAAAAACCGTAATGCACCGTAATGCACTGATCAAATATGGAGGTCTTTTACTAAAGAAAAGATACCTACACCTTATAGCTGGCCGAAGAACATGGTATAGCCTACAGTCAAAAAGGAAGACCGCGGAAAATGCAAAATTAAACCTTTTAAACATCATTATCACCACCCAACCTCTTTCGTTCATTGCTGGACATAAGCCTTCCTTAAGTATTGCCATTAGTTACGGTTTGGTGCCGTTTGCATCCAGTTTCCGATAGTGGTCTTCCCTTGCTTCGTTTGTCCTTGTGAGGTCTTCACTCTACCATTCGCTTCCTTCATCTGTTTGAATCTCCCCACATGTCCAGTCCAGTTATATTTTAACCTGGTTATCCTTCTTGATTATATTCCATTCTCCTGTTCTCCGCCAAATGTCTTCATATCTCACTCGGTCACTCAGTTTGATCCCAAGCATCGACCGCTCCATTTTTTTTTTGGGCAACTCTAGGCCTTTTTGTTACTTTTTTTGTAAGTATGAGGGTGTTTCTGCTCTGCAGGTAGCACACTCTGGTCGAAAACTTTCCTTTTCAGGGTCATTTGAATACCGCTTTTAAATATGTTCTAAGCTTTCAGAATGTCCTCCAGCTTAAGCTTATTCTTTTCTGCAATTCGCGAATCTGATTGCCTCTGTTAATTGTACAAGGCTGAATAACCTCTACCTTGCAGACGACGTGGTCTTTGTAACATACAACATAAAAGAAGCAGAACTACAAGTACTAAAGTAGGGCTACTCATCAACAAACAAAAACAGCAAGATTATAACAAAACTTGCAGTACTTGCGGGGAAGAATCAGTCGAAGATGAAAACTTTGAAGAAATCCGCGAATGCAAATACCTTGGTCACAATTAACAGAAACCCTTTAAACACCGAATATAAAATATAGGATAAAATAATAAATGCAAGAATCCAAACCATAGCAGAAACCACCCTGATAGACTAACAAAATGGGTTTAGAAGAGGACGTTCCTGTATAAATGGCGTATTTACTGCAGCAAAAGGTAGGAAAGAGAATTTAGTTTGGAAACCCATCTGGGGTTTATCGACCTAGAAAAGGTGTTTTACTACGTTGCCAGAGAAACAATTATGGAAAACAAAGCATCTTCAGAACAACTAATAAATGAAAAGGACTGCACAAAAATATCCCGATAAAAATAGCTGGAGGCGCAAATCAAGAAGTCTACTCACTAACGCTACTCAACATATGCATAGACGACATTAAAAGAAAATGAAAAAGAAATGCACCAAGAGGAACCAAGAGGACCAAAAGCAACGAATAAACACCTTTTTATTCGCTGATAACGAGGTACTTATCGTACAAACAAAAGACGTTCTACAGAAAGAAATACATCACCATGTTCGGCTTTCTCTATTCCATTTTTGGGCATAAGCCTCTCAAAGTTGTTTCCATTCACTTCTCATTGCTGTCTTACTCATCCACCGTAAGCCCGCGGCTTTCTGAATATCGTCTCTCCATTTCGTTACTGTTCTACCCCTTTTTCGTCCTCCCAGTCTCGGCCTCCATTTTGCTACTTTCCTTGCCCATCGGTTGTCTTGGGTTCTCATCAAATTACCTGCTCATTTCCATTTCAGTCTAGTAATTTGGTCTCCAATGTCCTTTACTTTCGTTCTTTCTCTGATCCATTGCTTGGTCTTCCTGTCTTGTAGTTTAATGTCTAGCATGGATCTCTCTATTTTTCTTTGTGTCACCTTCATTTTTTTCATAAGTCTACCCGTAAGAGGCAACGTTTCAGCAACGTAGGTCATTGTTGCTAGGACACATTGGTTGTAGACCTTCGTTTTCATACATTGTGGAAGGGAGTTGGACTTGAGAAATTCATACATTATGTTAAATAAAATACTCTGAAATACAATATGAAAATATCAATCTGTAAAACCAAACTGCTGTAACATAAACCATACAATATTAGGAGAAGTTTTATACTTTAATTGGCTTGATTGCTAAATATCTTATGACCGAGACCAGGACATAAGGAAAAAATAATCAAGTTCCAAGCCATTTGTGGGACCGTAAGAAATACACTACGAAACAAAGCAAAAGCAGAAGCACAACTCAAATTGTATAAAACAATGGCTACCCGTATAATTATTGTATGTGGCAGGGAGACATGGGTCAGAACAGAACAGTTTAAAGTACTAGAATACTGAGCAGAATTGAGAAATCAGTTTCATAGAATGGATAAAGAGAGGATTCCAAGAAAATCTAAAATACATCCCACGAGTAAAAAGAAATATAGGAAGACCGAAGAAAAAGTAGAAGGAAACAGGAACAGTTTCAAGACCTAACCCACGAAGAACATGATGATGATGATGATGATAACGCAAAATTAATTTCTTTTCGGAATCAGAATGCTATTTATTTGGGTTAAACAGAAAACAGACTTACTTTGTGCCGTTTTAAAATCAGCAAAATTCCATATAAATTCGCCAATGAACCATCCCTCAGCTCGCAGTTTATCGAATGCCTTGAAATGCTTGGACATCATAGAAACCTGAAATTCTTCTGACCACACGTATTGAGGATACTGAAAAGCAAGTGTGCTTTCGTTAATCGTACATTGAATAACAAAATTTCGACTTACTATATGAAGTCCAGGCATTGTATCTGCTCCATATTCAGACATAATAACGGTTTTATTGTACTTTTTATGCCAGGCCGTGGCTTCTTCAATAACTTTGGAGGTAATCATATCAAGACGACCGGGATTCGAATACCATGAGTTATAACGATTAAAACTTATAACATCCAAATATTTTCCCTAGAAATTGACGATTGTTGTAGGCTATTGCAGTTTAACATTTAACACTTACTGCATAGTCCTGATTAACTTTTCCAGAAATCGCAATTGTAGTTGGTCGTGTTTTATCTAGGTTTTTAACATGTTTTATAATTTCCCTACAAATAAATATTTTCAGAAATTTGTTCTGTGCTTCGCTAAGCACTTTTATTTTATCTTACCCGAAGTACATTCCTGCAATTATTGAGTTAGTTGTAGGTTCGTTAGAGACTGACCACATAATTACGCTAGGCCTATTTTTGTCTCTCTGTATTAATTGAGTAAGCGAAGCTTTGTGTTTTTTCAATAATTCCAAAGAAAATCGTCTAAAATTGAAACGGTCAGCGTGCAACAAAATCAAAAAAATTATGTCTTACGCTGTATCAGCTCCAGGACATTCATCAATGATCATAATTCCAAGTTGGTCTGCCAAGTCCATTATTTCTTCCGCATAAGGATAATGTGAAGTACGATAAGCATTTGCACCTACCCATTTGATCAAATTGTGGTCCCTGATTATAGTAGGCAAATCTAACCCTTTTCCTCGAATATCTGCATCTTCGTGTCGTCCAAATCCGTGAAGGTAAAGTGGCTTATCATTAATGTACATACCGTTATTGGTCCACAGGATCGATCTAACGCCTACTGGTTGTCTGTAGATGTCTAAAAGTTCACCATCAAACGATCTTAACTCTACCTGAAACAAAATTTATTTTTCTGTAGTGAATGAATTATGAAAGATGTCACATGACTGTTTAGTTCTTTGTATGTACTACGAATACTTTTTGCCAATCAGGCGCAATTAAACAAATATTATTAGCAAACAATATTATATTGCTTATCAAAATAAAAAAGGCTTGAGCGAAATCTATTCGTTGTATGAGTAATAAGTATCTGTTATGTGGTTTTACATGATATGCCATTCTTCAGCGCCATTCTCCCCGTAAACTTCACACTAGTTCTAAGTGGGTTCTAAAGCTAGATGTTGTGGTCACTGCCTTTTTAATATTCTAGTGACGGTCGGTTGGTTGCAAAGCTGTCGTATAAGTTGGTTTCGATGCCCTGCCCAGTTGTTGGTACTTTCAAGCCTCTAGTTCTCGTTGGCTACGTATGGAATCCCTAGCTGATTATGGAGAATTTTGTTCGTAATATGTATACCAAGGGGCATCCGTTATTATACGAAGAATCTTCGATTGACATCTCCGCAAAATTTTGCTACGGGAGGCATTTGTGCAGCCCTATCGCTAGATCCCATATATCCATAAGAATTGCTTTGCATAAAAGTAATTTATTCGATAGGGAGTTGGAGTCGCCTCCCAATTAATCAATACATTTATTTAGATCAATATCTATTTGTTTTCGTTTAGCTTTAACGTGTGTACACCACGTTGACTTGCGGTCTAGACGCAACGTAAGATATTTAATTTCAGCCTTCTGCGGTATTAGAGCGTCGCTGATACTGATTAGTGGACATAATAATACGTCTGTTGGTAAAGTAACGTGTGGAGACATGTCACTATTTACTGTAATTTACCATTTGTCGAACCAATCTTGCAATGTGTCCAGGTGCTGCTATTTCTGATTTGTTTCTGTTTTAGTTTTCCCTTTATCATACTATTATTTACAAAATGTAGGACTAAATATAGGTTTATTTGTAACGAAAGTAAATTTATAATATAATAAAATTTGAAGGTAAATCATTTTTGCACCAAAGCGTTTGGTAATGGTAATGATTCTTGGTCTACATTTACAATCCTGTATCTAACAGTTTAGTGTATGTACCTTTCCCACATACAAATATACATTGTAAAGCGTTTTCGCTCCTCAATTCATCATGTTCGGTTTAACACCCAGTATTACTTTTGTAGGTCAAACCTCTTGGTAGACCAAGCGTATCAACTGAAGAGTCCCTTGATAATGCTATACATATTCACAAATAGATCCAAATTCAAACAAGATACCTTACGAAATTATCATTATTTATAACATTTTGAAAATCCGTTCAAAACAGGGTCTAATTTGTAAGTTATAATAATCAATACAATTATTAAAACCTGTTGCAAATATTAATTTCTTAGTCCAGATATGTAAAAAAATGGTTTTAGAATGGGGCGCTCCTGTTTAGACAGCATTGACATTGTGAGACAGTTAACAGAAGAAAACAGAGACAAACAGATAGATACACATATGACCTTTATATATCTATCAAAGGCATATGATAATATACCCAGATGTAGACTAAGTCAAGCGATGAGAAAAGCAAACGTAAGAGAAAAGTGGATTCAAATAACAAAAAATGCCCTGGAATCGGAATAAAGATAAACGATGCAACCCTGCACTCTCTTCTTTTTGCTGACGACCAACTTGTGTTCACACAAAATGAAGACGATATGAAATACGTGCTTAGAGAATTGAAGGAGGAGTTTGAAAAGTGAGAACTGGAATTAAATTAGGAAGAATATAATACATGCGTATTGGAAGACAAAGATATTAAAATCTACATTACATTTCAATACTTGGGGCACTTCTAAGTTCTGGAGGTACATGCGAACAAAACATTAATACATACATGAATAATAATGAAAAAAAGCAAAAATAGTACTATTTATATGGATTAATATTGAATAGAAAAAAGAAATTATTTTGTAGCATAGTGGAGAATATTGTGTTATACATATGGAGCAAAAACAACAAAAACGTTGACGAATGCCAGAAGAGAAATGGTCAAAACTATTGACGCAATGGTTTTCAAGGCAGAAAAGAAAACGAGGCAGACCAAGTCTAGCTTAGGAGGCCTATGTAAAAATTGCTATGGAAGTAAGAGGGTTGCAAGAAGAAAACTGGGAGAATAGAAATTTATTGAGACAAAAGAACGGTAAACCCTGCGGGGTAACAGCCGGAGAAAGAGAAGAAGAAGAAGTTCAGATAATGAAATCTGATGCTACGCCAATGGCAACGATGTTTTTATCATTTTACAGTATTGTCAACCGTGTAAGATGTGTTGCCTATACGGCGATAATAAATTAAATCACATGGTTTGAATTTCTAAATGCTCTCAGAGTACTAATATTAGCAGGAAACAAAAGTATATTGCACCATAACATATGATGAAAGAAGCAAATATATTCAGAAACGTTAAAATACATCAAGAGTTACTACGAAGAATATTGGTAGAAATACAAATAGTAGAGAAATAGCTCAACAAAAAGATCGGGAAATATAAGAATTATATTCAAAACTTTATATAGTTACAGTAATTAAATTGATTTTAGGATATTTAAAAAGGGCAGAAAAAGAGAAAGAGAAAGTACCTATAATTAAATAAGGCTATACTGGGAAGAGCGAAGAAAGAAAAAAGGCGAAGAATTCTAATAAGACTGCTTGCAAGAGGACCCTGGGAAAATAGGAATTAATTCGGAGAAAATAAAAAGAGCGTAGTAGTGTTAAACAGTAATAACATTTACCTGAAGCGTATAGAGGTATCCCGGTTGGGGATGCATAAGATAAGGCCACCATAGTTTAACATCGGGCACTGTCATAACACCAATTTCGTAACCTTCTTCTTCTGCTACTATTTTGCCTTCTTTATCTATTAGTTTTATTACAGTGGTTGCAATTTCCAGGTTAATAAACGATACATTATAATAAACAACGCCTGAAAATAAATGTTCCTTGTAAGTAAAGGTATTATTATTATATGTAGGTTATTACCAGTAGTCCCAGAAACGCATGTATAAACACTAATATCATCTATGTAACTCTTTGGTGTCGTGTACAAAGTAACAGGTCTATGTATGCCTGCATAGTTGAAGAAATCAAATGTGTAGGTTTGAACAAGTCTTTTCCCTTCGTCTCTAAAAGCATAAAATGTGAAACACAACAAACATTGTAATAAAATAAAACTTACGTAGGAACTTCTAAAACAGTTCCTTGAGGAATCGTATCTCGCAGAAGTGTATTATCACAGGCTACCGTAATCTTATTACTTTTTCCAATATTAAGCAAGGAACTTACTTCCTTCTGAAAAGGTAGGTGGCCTATTTCGTGGTTCATAGCTAGTTGTCCGTTTATCCACTAAAATTTGTATTGTATTATAATAGTCCTATATATTTTTGAAAAATTTCGTACTTACAACTTGAGCTGCATAAGAAACTGAAGAAAATCTTAAAACAATTCGGGTTTTGTTTGTCCATGATCGTGGTACGAAAAATTTTCTTTCATACCAAACTAATCCAACATGGTCTCTTATTTTTGAACTTTGTGTAATGTCATTATAGCTCGAAGGAACTGGCATTAAGTGAATATCCAAACCTGGTATCTACAGCAATATCTTTTTGAAATTTGTTGAAGTTAACTTATAATGATATAAAAAATAGTAATGTTGGCAATAACTTCCATTTAACGAAAAATCACTTAACCGATTTTCGGTTAATTGAGGTATCTGTAACAATCCAATACCAACTAATCGATCCGATTCATGAAAATTAATCTATTGTCCGTACACCGAACAGAGTCAGTAACGCGCCGTCCCTTTTGACGTATGTTTACTCAGACCCATGAGCGCAAGCACCCATTTTACATGCTACAAACTTCAAATAAGCAATTTCTAATCTGAAAATTTCAATGATCCAACGTTCCCAGTACTTACCCACTTAATGAACACAAAATGTGTACGCGTCTGGTAAAAGACAATTGTTTAAGATTAATGAGAAATACAGATAAAACTGAAATCCGCCGGAATCTGAACTGAAACTGACAAATCAAGCACCAAGGTGTCACCTGTTGGTGCTGTTGCAGGTGTTGGGGGTTTTAAAAATTCGCCCAATATTGGATGGAGCTTTACTGACTCTGTTGGGTGTACGGATTATAGTAGAAGCTAGTCTAGAAATTGGTTTCTAAGTTTACAAACCGATTAACCGTATAATTCTAAGCGGGCTTTTACGAAAAAAGGATGTTTCTGCAAGCATTAAAAAGTACCTACCTCAGAAAGGTCCTTCTTATACCAATGTTCCCGAAATCCTATTAGTGGATCCTTCATGGGAGAAACAGCAAAATGCCAAACACCATCTAACGATATTACTTGTCGAGTCTCTGACTCTCGAGGAAACAGGATCCCCTCTGGCGTAACTTCACGGGGAAAAACGACTATGATGCATAACCATATGGACCAAGCAATTTTTGCCATTGCCTTTATTTTAATAATATAATATTATCTGTAAAGAAACAGCAGTCTTTTTAGTGTACGTCCGACAAATAAATCATTAAGACGTTATAAAATTGTGTCTGAAGCTGGGGAAAAACCTGCTTTAATACGAAATTACAGAAGCAATTTTTTTTTAAATTAATAATGGCAGACTGAGAATGTATGTACGTAAGTCTAATTGCACTGTAGCTACCTTATTTTCTGAGTTGTTTCATTTGTTATGTTAGTTTTGAAACTGAAATGCAAAAATCTTGGAAAATTACATATTTTTATTAAACTTCGTAACAATCCTAGGTATCAAGTTAAGATGGAAGGTTAATTATTATTCCCAATGATCCTTGAACTAAGATGAGTACCCCTTCAGCTTACGATTATATTTCTTATCATCAGTTGTTTATGAATTTGCAATTTATTCTCTAAAATTTAATAATCTAACGATAACCGATGAAAATTACATCAATACCTGAGTATATAACAGAATGTATAATACGAAAGGAACGAAAAGTAACGGACATTTAACGTAAATAGAAATTAAATAATTATCTTTAAGCGAAACAACTAGAAGAAGATTACAGCCATAGTCTATTTTTGAAATTATAGATAATTTGAAAAATTGCAATCTTCAAAATATGTGAATTCTTAGGAAGCAGTTCATAAGTCTCATCATTGAGTTGGTTTTTAGGAAATTCAGACAGTCCAATCAGATTATCACCCAGTCCACCAAATTTTAACCGAAAACCGTCTTTGGACCAACAGCAGCTGAAATTTTTAGTATATCAAACATTATTCTGTGAAAATTAACCCTGGTAAAGGACCTGCGTTTACATAAAGTATCACACTAGACAATTCAGAATTTTGGAAAAGCTGCTGTAAGAATCATTGCAGTTGCTGATTGTTATTTGGTAACTCAATTGTACAATATGCATGATTATTTTGACGAAAGTGTTAAATTACATTTATACAATCCGCCTTATAGGGTATATTTTGAAAATGGCAAGGGTAAAGGATATTTACGAAATGTTTGTAACTAAATGTCCGAGTCAAGTTAAATTTTTTTGCCTATTTTGGGTCCCTAAACATATTTCTCCCACCAAAAACTAACAAATACAAAAACACGAAAAACATCATACTTAGGTCATCTGCTGCAACATCATGAAGAATACTAATTGTTGCAAATCGTGTAATATTACGGGAACGAGAAGTGTAGGAAGGAAAAGAAAATCATGGTTAAGAAACATCAAAGAATGGACAACGCAGAATGCAGCCATATTCTTCCACACAGCACAGCAAAATAGAAAAGGTTATCATCTTCGCCAAGATCGAATGGGCAATAGACTCATTTGAACCGTACAAATCTCTGCAACCGGACATGCTCCAGAAAGGGTTCGGACTTTTTGCTTATTAGAATTTGCATGGCACTCAGAGCCAGTTTAGCTTGAACCTACATGCCTAAAATATGGAGACCAGGAGAGTTTTTATACCAAAGACCGGTAAGACGAATTATTCTCAGCCAAAGTCATTTCGGCCCATTAGCCTTATGTAATTTGTACTTAAGACAATGGATAAACTGCTTGTTAGGCACATTAGAAATGGTGTTTTGGTAAACAGTCCTGTACACCAAAACCTGCCTATAAAGCAGGTCTATCAACAGAGACAGTACTCCGTCATCTTGTCAGAGGGGTGGAGATGACATAGAAGCAGCATTTGACAACACGTTCCTCAGAGTAATTACAACAGCCCTATGAGATCGTGGGCTAGAGGAGACATGCTACAGGTGGATAGACTGCATGCTGAGAAAAGGGGTGACCTATACGTCACTGCTAGATAAAACTGTAGCTGTTCGGGTCTTTCTCCCCTGCTATGGAACCTTGTCTTAGACGAACTTCTGCAAGAGCTCAGCAGCAAAGTGTTTTCTCCCTTAAAATACGCTGACGATATTGTCATAGCAGTAGAAGAAAAATTTGCCAACCTTCAAGAAACGTATGCAACAGGCCTTGAATACGTATCTAGGTGGACTGAAAAGGAAGGCTTTAAAGTCAGTCCCGAAAAAGCCGCCATAATACCATTTACGCGCTGAAAAAACCTAGAAGGTTTGAGACCTCTAGTCTTGTGCGGTAAATAAACGCTTAGGTACAGTACACACTAGTATAGTTGGTAGCATAGATGGTCTCTGCTTGGAATGAGGATGTTCTATATGACTCCCAAATGATTTGCAGGCTCACTCTTCGAGGTGATAATTAAAGATTATAACAAGTGGAAAGATCCCAAAGAGGATATTCCTCCTAGAAGTCTAACCTGGTACACGGACGGTTCCAAGACTGAGACTGGTGCCGAATCAGGACTTTATGGCGAAAGACCAAAAGAAAGGCTCAACTTTTCATTGGGTAAATATACGCGATTTTACAATGTGCGCGGGAAAATAATCGGAGGGTTTATTAACACAAGCGGATCTACATAATGTCAGACAGCCAGGCGGCTTTGAAGGCTGTCTCGAGTAGTAAGACCGGTATGGGAATGCCTAGAAAAACTCAAGACTTTGCAGTACAGAACGTCCTGAGACTGTTGCGGCTACCAGGTCATTGTGGCATAGACGGTAATGAGAAAGCCGACGGATTACCAAGGCAGTGATCAACTGAGGCTTACCTTGGCTCAGAACCAACCTTAGAAATTTCAAAAAGTACCATCCAAGGGTACGTAAGTGACTGGATTGGCACCCAACACGAAAGATACTGGACTAACAGGCCAGGACAAAACCATAGCAAGGCATTCATAACTACTTCTTATGGGCAGGGCACAACTCAGGGCAGTCACAGGTCTACTAACAGGGCATGCAACTGTTAAGGAATATCTGTGGAAGATCGGTAAATATAATGGAGATCTACTTGTAGACTTTATAATAAAGAATCAGGGACAGCAACACACATTTTATGGGTCTGTGATGCGCTGGAAAGAAAAAGACAGCGCATATTCAGGAAGCTGTTATGGAACCGAAGGAGTTTGTTAGACACCCGGCGAAGGACTTTTATCCCCTGATACATGGAACAAAGATCACCGAATGCGTGTGATCAATAAATTAGGGTATCCACAAGAAACCTTTTAGGCTGCAGTATTCCCCGGAGTCAAAAGATAGACGGACCCTGATACATATATTTAAAAAATGACCACCGACGTCGATGGAGACGACACATAGTAGGAGGAAACATATTTCCAAATTTACAATATACCTTTACGGGATATCTTGTATAGCTAACGATAAATTAAGAAGCTTGTTAACGTATATAGCGGATATGCCATTCAAAAACGAAGAAGAAGAAGAAGAAGAAGAAGAAAAAGAAGAAGAAGAAGAAGAAGAAGAAGAAGAAGAAGAAGAAGAAGAAGAAAAAGAGAAAGACGAATTAGGACAAGAAGAACAAGAGGAGCCGGAAGAATTCGAAGAAGAAGAATTCTTTACAAGACTGTTTATCATTGTTTGACATTTTATTATAAGTACGAGCTCGTGGGTTATAAAGAGACGTTTATGTCAAAAAAAATTCACGTATAATTGTCAAATTATAATGCAATCGTGCTGGAGTAGTATTTATGATGCATCTTTATTTTATAAAACCTTTCATTTCCGCTTTCGAGTTTCTGATGATACCTGAATAATTTCTGAAATTTCAAAACGGATACATATAGAGAAATTTATTTTAGTTCATATTTGTTTATATAAGCAAGTGCTTGCAGGAAACTAATGCAGCTGAAAACATCTTGCAATACTGATTCGTAAACGAATCAGTTTAAATTCTAAGTTCTGGTGCTAATTAATAAAGTGAGCTTTCGATTCTATCTACTACTCATTTATACTGAATGTTTGGTTTAACAGTTTACACTAAAAACACAAAACATTAATATATGAAAAAACAAAATACATACATTGTCAATTGTCCAGTAAAATGTAAACCACAATCAACTATTTCCAACACGAATACTAAAATGATAGCTCATAACTGATGAACTTTACTATCACACACGTCTACTGAAATATTTTCCTTAAGGATGTGTTTATTAAACATTACAATAATTTGCAGTATTCAAAATGTTTACATTATAATTAAAAGTGGGATTATCTGATACATTAAGTGTTTTTTATAAATTACAAAGGGAATCATTATACAACTGATGCTAGATAAAATGGCTGATTTAATCAATGATCTTCTTAATTTATCTACGGCCAAGTATTCAGTATAGGTTTAGATTTGACTTAAATTAAGTAGGACCTTAGGTAGGCCTCCCTGCACTTAAGCCCTTTTAAGCTTAGACCGTCCCATGGTATGTACGTGAATATTTGGCATATCGCAATTCGCACAGTCGGTTAATAAGATTAGTTTTGCAAAGGAAATATAAAAGGATGTAATTTTACGCGATTTATCAACGTTGCGCAGCTGTTTTAACTAAACTTTCAGATAAGTGTTTACTATAAATTTTAAAAAACAAACAATGAGACAAGATAATAAGAAAGATATGATTCGGAATATAATAGCCATAGTTATTCGACAGCTACATAAAACATTTTCATCTGATATTTAGGGTTTCCTTAAATAATTCAAAAATAAATTATATTGAACTTGACTATTAATAAACAAACTGGCAACGCCCTTCTTTAGATTAAAATAATGTGTAAATTCGCTTGCCACTGTTAAGACATTAAGTTTTATTTGTATGTACATCTGGTTTTCCCTAATTACAATACGGTACCAGTCGTTGCAAAATTCCAGTGATGTATCCTACTAACGTACGGGGAAAGAAGTTACCACGTTTTTTTACTGACTGAAAAAATTCAAATTGGAAAAAGTGTGACATTGTAAAACACCTTGTATCGATGCGTTACAAGCGTAAGAGTGTTTATCACATTTTAAAGAAACTAGAAGATAAAATTTCAATGGAAAGGAAGTCGGCTTTATAAAGAAAAGCCACTTTAAGCAACTTGAACGAGAGAAGAAATTTGAAGAAAATTTACATTGCATATTTCCTAATATATTGTAATGTTACATTTGTTTACAATTATTAACAGCCGGTTAGCTCAGTCATTTGGTCGTTAATGAGATTCTTTTACTTTAATAAATGAATATTTTTAGTTTTAATCAACAAAAGGAATAGCTAATCTGTAATTGTACTCAACATATCCTTCGTTTAATTAGAATTTCAATCCGAAGTTTTAAATTTGTGCAGTGCTTGTACTTTTCATAAATGTTGCAGCGATATACAATGCAATTATATTAAATCAAGCGGGTTGCTATTGGTGATATGGCAGGTGACGTACTATGACTGACCACATAGTGTTGCTAAGTTTACAAGACTTTAATTAACAATTCTTCAAAAACTACACGTTTTGGCCTAAAACAGTTATACAATTTTTTGTCTACTTTTTAACGCAGAATCGCGTGTTGCGAATATTCTGCCATTTTTAATACACCCTGTATAGCAATAATTAGAACAACTTAATTTTTCTATGCAGATTTATTACATCTTTTACTAATCTCTATCTATCTTCCCTATCTATTTACTTATTATAGATCATAAATTATAACAATATTAAATTAGCTCACATATCACTTATTCAGTATCCAAATCAACTTTAATAACAATTCCATATTCATATACAACTCATATACTTCTGCAACATCCAATATAAACCGGACCAAACCTCTTTCTCTCAGAAGAATAACAACCAGTTATTTATTTTGACCTCTTTTATAAGAGTTTACTATTTTTCTTTCCAGCAAAGTAGCAATTAATTATTTAATTATTTTATTCCTTCCTTTTAGGAAAGTATAATTCTCCTTTTCTTAAAATAATATTTCATACTTATTTACTTCCTATACATTCCTATCAATTAAATTATTCTACTCCAACTATCTATATTTTTGTTTTTATTACATTTTTAGATGAACTTATATTAAATCTGCATAAATTAACTTGCCGTTAAACTATAACTTTATATTAATTAACAATTATATTCAACTCAAAATCTTTAATACCGGCAAATATCATCTCAATATATATTGATATAATAATAATAATAATAATAAGACGATATATCATATAATAATTACCGTATATGGGAATGAGTGGTACGGAAATTACCATTATGACAATTTCATTTCTCACGTATGTAAAACAATCTATTCTTTTAAGTACATAGAACATACAACATTTTCAAAAAAGATTAACCTGGTTAGCTATCAGTGAACGTGGAATCTAAGCATTTTTTGAAGCAGAATTATGAATTTCTATGGAAAGATACATAAACGTATGCTGACCTAAACTTGTTAATAGACATTGAAACCAAAACATAATTGTTTGGCCAGATCTAGCTTTGTCACATTATGCTAAAGCGCTTCTTAAAAAAACGGAAAGACTCCAGATTCTCTAAGTAAAGAAAGACGAAAATCCGCCCAACATTCCACAGTTAAGATCCATCGAAAAATTTTGGGCCAACTTAAAGAGGAGAATATATGATAATAATTTTAAAACTATACAAAACTTGATCGCGAAAATAAAAAAAGGATCATCTACATCTTGAGTGACAAGTATGCCGAAGGTTCAACTAAATTGTCGCATAGTTAATAGAAGAGTTGTCAATTTTTTGCAATACTTAATTGTAACAAACTAAATGCGTTTTCTATCCTATAACAATTTTTTTAGAACAGCGCCATTTTATTTGTATTAATTATACCATGAGATCGAAAAAAAGATGATTCTGAGCAGGCCTTGACTAGTACAACACGATTGGCAAGACCGATTTCAAAATGTGGCAGTAGGTTAGAGGTTAATAAATGTCAAATAAATTAAAACACAAAACAGTATTTATTTAGGGAACAAACTGAAAACTAAGATGAATACATGTTAGAGTAGGTGTTCAAAATGTGATCCTTCACTAGTATTACAACGATAAACTTAAATAATTCTGGAAACAAGATTGCAAAACTGACTTACATTTGAAATGTCACTGTCACATTATAATTCATAGGCATTCTAGAACCAGTGTAGCCAATCGTGTTGTACTAGTCAAGGCCTGCTCAGAATCATTTTTTTTTCGATCTCATGGTATTTCTCATACGTTACGTGTTACGTAACATAATTATTAAAAATTTTAATCATCTTCTAAACATACATAATTTCGAAACAATATACAATTATCCCTTAGCTTAATTTTACTATTGTTAATTATCTAAACTTTACAATAAATTTCTCTACAGCGTATGCAACCCAAATTACAAGCCAACAAGAAATGCTTAAGAAATGGACAGTTTTCAGTTTGTATTTATGGTATTCCTTTTTTAATAATGAGTATATTCCGCTTTTCTTTTAATTTTAACATTCGTGAAATGCACGACGCCACCAAATATTTCAGATCTATTGGTCTGACTTCCTTCCTCCTCAAAACGTTAGAACGTATGGTTGAGAGGTACGTTAAAGATAACGCCCTGACGGCGCTCCCCCAATCGCTTTTAAAACCGAAACATCGTTAGAACATAAAGAATTGGCGGCTGGTGCCTTCCTCGACATTGAAAGTGCCTTCAATAATACATCCTTTGACTCCATTAGTAGTCATATGTTAGCGCCCTGCTGACTGAACGGAAAATAGTATGAGACGAGGCTGTCCTCAGGGTGGTGTATCGCATCTGCGGTGTATCGCATATGCTGCGGTGTCTTGTCGTCTGGGCTTTTTGTGAAACTGGAAGTCGCTCACTATTATGCGCGGGGTTATGCGGATGATCTTGCAATCTCGGTCCCACAAAATTATTCTGGTACAGTGAGCAGATTAATGCAAGGAGCACTAACTACAGTGCAGAGGTGGTGTTTAGGTCAACCTAACAGTTAATCCTGCCAAGGTCGAGCTCGTAATCTTCGCTAGGAAAAGAAGATTGGAAATCTTCATGGAACCCATACTATTTGGGACAGCTTTTAAACTCTCAAGCACAGTAAAGTACCTGGGTCTAACCCTATATACTAAGCTTGTCTAGAACAATCACATAGCCAGATAGATAAAGAGGGTCACGACCACCTTTTGGGTATGTCGTAGGACATTCGGCATCACATGGGGCCTGTCTCCTCAAGTGCTGATGTGGATCTACACTACGGTGATTAGACCAGTCATCACCTATGGTTCACTGATGTGGTAACCAGCTGCAAGACAACATACACAAACGGTTCTTACCAAATTCCAGAGGCTAGCAAGTACTGTTACTACGGGGGCTGGTCGCACCACACCCTCGGCCACCCTTTTCTACCTAATGCCCCTTCACATTACGACGGAGGCGGAAGCAGGAAAGCCGGCCTGCAGGATGTTTACCACTGACCTTTGGAAGGGTGATGGGAGGCTGAAGGAACACGTTCAGATTATGTCTCGTTTGATAGAGTCTGCCCCGCTGCTTAGTGCTCGCGATATAGTATCGCCTTGCTATCCCTTCACACCAGAAATTACGGAATAGCTATCCCTGCAAGGGACCAATGCTCATTACTGCTCAGGGACCGCGCTAGATCTTCTGATCTACTATGGTTCACAGATGGAACAAAAAAACAGACGCAGGTTCCGGTGCTGGCATGTATGGCGACCAACCTAGAATGAGATTGTCTCTCGCACTAGGCAAGTTACCTACACTTTTCCAGACTTAGTAAGCAGTCTTAGTATGCGCCCAGGAAAACACGAGGACCCAAGTAGCAAATTCTACACCGAAGCAGATGATGACTTCTTCTCCGGATTTGCCTATTCGGTGGCAGTCGTTTAGAGCCCGATTACACACCGAGTGCCTCTATGGACAAGATCTTTGCCTTTGGGCTAGGTTCCGGTTAATTTGCAGCGGATGCATAATGAGCCTAGGGTCTGAGTGCTGCTACTTCGCACCGGCGTGGCGAAAGAAGAAAAACATTCGTGATACTAGACTTCTTACAATGCGATTTGTACTGGAAAATCTTATTGAAGTTTAAATAAGTTAATTCGTTTTAATACATGGTAAGTAGATGAATTAATACTAACTAATACTGCTGTCTCTAATTTATGGATTTTAGGAGACAATTCATCTTAAAAAACAATATACTTACCAAGGAGCTAAGTTTTTTTGATACTATTTTTTATTTTAACGGCACTATGAATAAAGATCTCTGATACGAATTCGTTTAAACAACACATCATGATTATTTAAAATTTTGGTCGGAAGAGCATATGTTTCGAATTTCTGTCTCAGCCTACTTTATTGTTGTGATTTGGTCTACAAAATATATTCATAGCTGATCTCCAACCAACTATTTCAAGTAAGCAAGTCCTTCATTGAAGGTGCTAACTTGGCTGATGAAATGCATATTTCGTTTTTAATGCATTTTGTTTAGCATTTTGTAAACTTTATAATTATTACTACAGCTCGAACTACTCCCTGGCTTTTAATTTAAGTCTTGTTAAACCCAAGGACTTCCACCCCTAGCAGGAATTTTCATTGTGACAAACATTGATGCGGGACTTACAGTTTTATCTTTGAATTGAAATATGGCCACGTTTTAGTTGTTACAGATTACAAATCTTTCCTGAACTCAGTTGAAATCGAACTCAAGAACTTTGACTTACAAGGCAACCTTGCACTTCACCATCATGCACACAGCCGAGGCCAGCATTAAGACAAGTAAATAGCTGCAAAATATCATCAAAGTCAGCGTAGCGGTTCTCGATTTTACAATATCACAAATATGTACACAAATAATTATTTTCTGTTTTTTCAATTCTTTAAGTATTTTCGCGGTTTCAAGAAATTAGTAAGCAGCAAAAACAATTACGTTTGTAAACTAAAAGCAAACGCTTTAATTTTTACCCTTTCAACGCTTATAGTCCCCCAGATGTATAGTGGTTAAAAAACAAATTCAAGTAGTAAACTGAAAAACAGATAAAACATCAAACAAGATCTATCGGCTTGTATTCACTTTAGTAGAATCAACTGTAGGTTTATGAATGAGAATCAGGTTTATTAATATTTCACTGTCCTTGGATGCATGTCCAGAATGGTAAAATCAAAAGACACAATTGTACAGAAATAATTTGTACGTTAAATACATATAGCAATAATACATATACGTTCACGAACAGAACTTAAATTATTATTCATTATTTTATTTTTTATTATTGTAACTCTTGGCGTGTACAGTTATAGAAATCCTACCTTTCCAATATCTATTGTTATGCTACTCTATAATATTATCAATAGAAAATTGAACATCTGTAAATATTCAATACCAACTTTATAAACTTCGGCCCTGAAGAAGACACAAAACAGTTCTGAAACGTTGGTTAAAATTCTGATGTGTCTAACAATAAAAAATTTGGGAAGAGCTCGTTATTTCGTTTAATAAATAAAGTATTCTTTTTAATTTGCTTTAAAATTTTGTTGGCATTATTGTTTCTAAAATAAGTTTTGAATGTGAAGAAGACAATTCATTTCCCTAATATGAAATAAAACATCCTTAGTTAGTATTTGTAACCTAAATCTCTTGTAGATTCCTAGGAATCAAGATTCGAATTTAGGGTTATGGATTTTAGCTGTGATTTGAATCTTGTTTTTTTAATTGATCATGCAATGTATATGTGTAGCTATGCTTAAACTTTGGTATTTAACAATAACAATATCAATATACCAATGCTCCATAATATTTTATTTCCTAACTTTTATTACTGTAAAAATTTACGAGAAGTAGATTAACAAAGTAATGTTTTCTATAGCAGGCTAAAAACTCACTGCTATACGGAAATTAGTGTCTAAAAAATTAATGTTTGACATAGTCACAATCATTAATTTCTAAATACTCCTTCTTACCCAACACAACAGCGTTTAATTCCCCGGCTCAAATATGCAAATACGATATTTAATGTAAATAAATGCAAATTTGTGTTATTATTTTCCATATAAAAAAGTCAACATACCTTTCATTGATTTGCGCTCGAATTGTATAACTGTAAGCGATGCACAACCGTACACCACTGTTTTACTACATCACACTTGACTAAGATGAACCTCTCTCTTCTTTTGGTTTCTAGTATGATATCACTGAAATTTATGTTTAAAATATCAAATGAAGGTAGCGATCCGTTAATTACGTACACCTGATTTGGTATTCAAATACGGTAAAATCCTGTTTTGGGACGTTTATAAATTTGTATTTTCTATATATTTTGCATTTTTATCGTATTTAATTAAAATAAGAAAAAAAAACAGGTGAATGATCGCAAGTTATTAAGAGAAAAATTACGTAACCGCCGAAAATGCCTAGACCGTTATCGAAATAAATTTATGTTGTTTAGCATATCTGTTTTCTATTTTCTGTGGAACAACGTTCATAATTTCTGTAGGCATACCTACTTAACGTAATTATGATCTCTGGATGTCCGCATGTCCTTTATGCACAAAACCGTATCACACATTTGCTTATTGTATTACACAGATTGCGAATAGAAAGTTTAGTAATGAAGAAAAAAATACTTAACATATTATCTACAATAACCGTGTGCTGACTGGTCCTCTTTACATACTTTTAAAAAATACCTGACACGTAACATGCAACCGCATCAACACATTCACTTTCACGACTTTTGTGATATGTGAAATCAATAAACTAATTATTTACACACATCCTTGACATTTTAGGCCCATTATTTCGTCAAAAAATCTTCAAAGACAAAGATATTTGTCCTTATTAATAAATATTTAATATTTTTATGGTATAAATTTAAATTTATACATTAAGTATAAATATCGTTTTACGAGCTATTTTTTTTTATAAATGCCACTACAAATGGAATTATTTATTTAAATCACACACGTGCAAATCAATCACACATCAAACAAATTAATATTAACTTAAAATGACGATAAGGATTACTGAAATTGTATCACAGCTCATCACGAACAACTGAGGCTGGCGCTACGTATTCGTAGAGGTCTTCTGGTAAAGTTGTATTGTAAAGTTCTTGGGCGAGTAAAAAGTACCTTTTACGAAGGTGGTGGGCGCCCGCTTTCGGTTGACGATCACGTGTAAATATTCCTTTCTTGTTACCACCTACTCTGGTATAAGCTAAAGTGAAACAATAATTAGTTAGTACGTCCGAATCAAGAATTTCTAGTTAGATAAATGTCTTCACCAAGGCTGCTGTGATCTTTAATTCATTAAAGCCAAACTGTCTTCGAATGTCAGGACTAATTCGGACAATCTTAATGTCATAACAGCCTTGATGAACTCTTGATAAATTGAATTATAAAAATCTTACTTTGTGCTGTTTTGAAATCGGCGAAATTCCAGATGAATTCCCCGATGAACCAACCCTGCGCTCGTAGCCTATCAAAGGCTTTGAAATGTTTCGACAACATCGAAACTTGAAATTCTTCCGACCACACATATTGAGGATACTACAGGAAAATAACAGTTTTCTAATGTGTATACAAAGAAAGTGAATGTGACCAAAAGCAAACTTACAATGTGGAGTCCTGGCATAGTGTCTGCTCCATATTCAGACATTAAAACCGGTTTATTGTATTTAACACGCCAAGCTGTAGCTTCCTCGACTACTTTATCCGTAATCATGTCAAGGTGGCCAGTGTTTTGATACCATGCATTGTAACGGTTAAAACTTATGATGTCCAAATGTTTGCCCTATCATCAAATGGAGATGAGAGTAGATATAAATTATTTGCGATGTTAATACTTACAGCTCTGTCTTCATTTACACCTCTTGCTATAGCTATGGTTACTGGACGGGTTCTGTCGAGACTTTTAACATGTTGAACTACCTCACTGAAAGTTAAAAATATTTGAATTAAGCTTCGATTTTTAATCCTAACAAATTTACCCAAAGTATTGATCAGCAGCTTCGGTTTGTGTTCTGGGCTCGTTAGCCACGGACCACATGATTACGCTTGGCCTGTTCTTATCTCTTCTTATCAGTTCGGTAAGGGAATCCTTATGTTTTTCCAGCAAATGATATGAGTACGCACTGAAAAATGACAACACACCATCTTCTGTTAAGGAGGGCCTATTAACCATTAGACAACAACACAACATAAAGCTGGAACCCATCACCACAAATATTACTGACTTACTCAGTGTCAACGCTGGGACATTCGTCAATTATCATAATTCCGAGTTGATCTGCCAAATCCATGATTTCGTCAGCGTAAGGGTAGTGAGAAGTTCGATACGAATTTCCACCTACCCATTTAATTAAGTTATGGTCCCTAATTATAGTCGGTAAATCTAATCCTTTTCCCCGGATGTCTGCATCTTCGTGTCGTCCAAATCCATGCAGGTATAATGGACGATCGTTTATAAGCAATGACGAATTGTTCCAGGTTATTGTTCTGATACCTACGGGTTGTCTGTATACATCTAAAACATCTCCTTTAACGGACCGTAATTCCACCTGACAACAAAATAAAAAAGCTGAGACGAAAAGCTAATTATAGGATTTATAACAGAATCAAAAATTACGATTACGTAGATGAAAGAATATTAACCCAGACATTTCAATACGACAAAGGTAAAATTACAGTAATAGGAGTCTATGCACTGGAAGCCAACCAAAAAAGAGGAAGTAAAGATTCTACGAGCAATTACAAAGAGGTCTAGATCGCCACGATTATACTAGTTGGTGATCTAAATGCCAAAGTAGGCAATGTACAAGTACCGGGCTTGATAGGAACTAAGGCAGAAAAAGTACTAACGGACAACGGTATACTGTTAAGAGAATTCCTTCACACGGGGGCTCCACGTGTTGGTAATTGGAGGCGCGTTCAGAACGCAAGAGGCCAATACGTACAAGCTATGCTTTCCAGAATCGTAAGTCTTGGGTATTAGCGATCCCACGGGTACCGAGCCGTCCAACTAGTGACTGGAAGGCGTCAGACTTGAGATGTCTGGCCCTGGTGCCATGCTATGCACGGCGTCAGACATCACAACCTAGGATAGTCTGGCTTCGAAACGGGCGACTAGTTATGCCGTTAAGACTGGGACCACGGGGGTCGGGCAAGCCCCGTTGTTGTCCGCGGTAGCACCGACCATTGGTGTTGGTGGGGCAGAGGTTTTACAGTTCGCATGCTGAACGAGAGAAACCAAGGTTCGCCGCCGTGTAAGGTACTGTTGTATCTCAGGCACTGACACTGCAAATTCGGTAGAGATGAGGATAGCGTCTCCGTCCACTAGCGTGCGATCCCAATCCATGGCCGCTAGTCACGCGGGTGACCGTGCGGGTTATCCCCCTTCGGGGGCGATATGCTTAATTACTTGGAGCAGCCCTGCCCCACAACGGAACAATAGTTGTTAAGAGAATTCGTCTCATTTAACGAAATGAGAATAACAGACACTTTATATCGTAAACAAGATAGAAACCAATTCACATGGACAGCCAGTGGATTAAAATCAATATTAAATTACATAATAGTCAATAATATGCAGAAAGGGCATATCTTTAGACCACTTTCTCATAGTATCGAAAATTGAATTACATGCAAAATGGAAGAAGGCCCAAAAACAAAGCTCAAGAACAGGTCTTCAAAGTACACCTACTGACGACGAAAGTATAAAGAACCTATACCAAAAAAGACTTTTTAGAGGAACTTATAACAACATATAATATAGAAGAATGGGAAAATATAAAAGCAGCAATTAAAATAGCATCTTCAGAAGCTTTGGAAACCAGAAATAAATATCGGAAAAGAAAGGATATGCTAATATGGTCATAAGAAATCCATGAGGCAATAAAAAATAAACAAGAAGCATACCAGAGAGTTCTTAATAATCGAACACGCATCAAGAAGAATATTGGAAGATACGAAATTACACAAAAAATATTGTAAGACGAGAACACCAAGCATTATGGGGGAAATTCATAAACAACATAGAATACGATCTACATGAATGATAAATAATGGCATACAAAATAATAAAAATGCTAGGAAAAACTGAAAAAGATAATGTAGAAATTGGATAGAACACTAAACTACGCAAGAATTACTAAAAGCCTCTTAAAGAATGTAAAAAATTGAAAAGCAACTGGACTCGATGTACTTAATATGGAGCTATTTCAATATGGAGGAGCTCTGCTACTTTTGGGAATGCTTTATCTATTTAATATGTATTGGAAAATAAATATCTCCCACAAGAATAATATTGAGCAAAAGTTATATCAGTATACAGAGAAGGAAATCGAAATACCCTGAAAAATTATTGAGGTCCAAGTTTATTAGGAGTAGAAGTGCAAGTACTTCCGTGGTTCGGAGCCCACGTTAAGCTGTAGGTCCCCTATGCCCGTAGGCTACTTGACACGCACACCACAGGCATATGGAGAGAGGATCGGCAACGCCCTGTAAAGGATATGCCACTCTAAGAAGTTTATTAGACGAAGCTTACAAACGTTTTAAACGATGCGATTTTCACTATCAAACAAATCATAGAGAAACGAAGAGAGTTTAATCTTCAGACGTAAGTACCTTGCTACCTAGACAGAAACAAGCTGCGGCAAATTATGAAGGAAAGAGGATACTCACACCGCATATTATACAGTGTGCCCCATAATGGATTTCAGTTTCTAAATTTGAATTAATGGATACTCCTGCAACGGGGGAGGATCGGACCGTTGGCATCTAGTGTAGGAGAGGTGCGGATTTGTCAGTGAAGATGGATCACTGGACGGGCGAGCAGCGTGCTTTCTTTGTTGAGGCATATTTCAAAGCCAACGATTGTTACGTGACTGCCAGCAGAAAATTTTCCATAGCAAATTGATTTCTAAGAATGGAGACATAGACTATCCATCTAGATCACCATACTTAAGTCCTATGGATTTTTTTCTTTGGGGATATTTGAAACCAAAAGTGTACGCTACTCCCCCTGCCAATGTATGCGAATTAAGGCGCCCCATTTAAAAAGAAATCGCCGCTATACTACCTGATATGTTTTTAAAAATTTTAGGGCCAGATTAGAAGAATGCCTACAAAGAAATGGAAAGCATCTTGACAATGTTGTATTTAAGAAATAAAATCCGCATGCATGCGTTGTACCTATCAATTGATTCCATTCAAAAACTGAAATCCATTATGGCAGACCCTGTATAATCGAAGCAGTTCGCTTTCTTTATAGGAACATAACAATAATATTAGAATGTAAAGATGGAAAAACTGAAGGGCCCATTAACAAAGGAGACCGGGTTGCTGCATTTCAATATATGTCTATATGGACAACATCATCAGAAGATGTAAACAAAACACTCAGGTATACAGCTAAACCCAGAAATTCGTTGACGCTCAATTCTATACGCTGAAAATACGATTATAATCCAGAATACGGAAGATAATCTCCAGGAAACCGTATTTAAACTAAAACAATACATGCAACTAATATAAATTAAAGATATCCGTGAACAAAACCAAAAGAATGGCATTTTGAGGAAAACTAAAATTAGATCAAAAATTATAATTGAAGATAAGATAATGGAACAAGTTTCGAAATTCAATTACCTAGGATGTGAGATCTCACCAGAAGTAGAACGTGGCCCCGAAAACAATATTTCAAATTTAGAACAATATGCGGCACGATACATAACACACTGAGAAACAATACAAGAAAGGAGACGCGACTCAGATTTTACAAAACTATAGTAGTTCCAATTATACGAGGTAGAGTCGAAAATAAACCGAACTTTGCGGCCTGCGGATTAAATACGACAGCTATAAAATGCGCACGCATACGCAATGTTGGGTAGACATGTCGAGAAAAATCTAGCAAGCGACATCTGGTTTATCTGTCACAAATTAAAAACAACGCTACATTTAATAGAACACTGTTAGTGCACGCTGTCGGATCGCTGACTTGACGCATCGCGAGCAGCGTGTAAACATTAAATTTTGTACGAAACTCGGTAAAACATTGACTGAGACTTTCAAAGGTCCAAGCACTTCAAAGAAGGACATGAACCAACGGATGATAATCCCCATCCAGGCAGACCCGCTACCGCGAGAAATGCACAAAAGATGGTCAATCGAGTACGGGAAGAGATCAGACGAGACCGCCGGCAAACGATAGATAACCTGGTTAACATGTTGGGAATCTCTCATGGTTCTGTACATGCAATTCTTCATAAAAGTTCGGTTTATTTTTGACTCTACCTCGTATTACATGGAAGTGAAACGTGGGGTCCTCTTCCAGAAATAAAAATTAAACATACAAGTGGCAAAAATAAAATGTTTAAGAAGCGTGAATAGATGGACCAAGAAAAGACGACATCCGACGAGAATTAAACATCTATAACCTAAATGACAAAATAAAGGAACACAAAATATGTTGGAGCGATCACATGAAAAGAATTCCGTGAGATAGAATCCCACGAGCTGCTTTCAGTTATAAACCAAAAGGTCGAAGAGACATTGGAAGATCACGGAAGCGATGGGTGCCGGAACAGGCTACACAGCCTAATCCATGAAGCGCAGAATAAGAAGACAAAGATAACAGAATGACCATATTTCATCGGAGATCAGATATTTATTCGGGTTAACATTGATATAATAATTCTCAGCACTAAAGACAAATTCACTTGATTACATTACAAGTTTTAGGAAGCTGAAGTAAATGAAACTGACTATTGTCCGAATTTGAACATATTTTCAGATGGTGAATTTGAAATCCAGCCTTTGCTGATGACAGAGGAAACTAGTCTAACCCATTTGTTCTTATCTGTAGCTATGCTTAAACAAAATAATATGTAAACTGCTTTATCTGCTATCAGCTTTGAACTTGGAGAAAGGCCAATAGACGATGATATTATAGGTTTTCAAAATTTTGGAAAATAAAAGTTCTCTTTGCTACTTACCTGAAGTGTATAAAGATATCCAGGCTCAGGATGCATAAGGTAAGGCCACCACAATTTTGCCGATGGAATTTTGAGCGCACCTTCTCCATAACTATCTCCACCAGCTACTTTATTGCCCGCTTTATCCAACAGTACGACGACACATGTTACGTCTATTGTACTTACGTACGATATATTATAAAACACTATGCCTAAAAACAACGAGTGTGAGTTTAATTTTTTAAAGAAGCATAATCGGGAATTACCAGTCGTTCCAGTAATATCGGTATGTATGGTGATGTCATCTATGTAACTCCAAGGTGTTGTATATAGAGTCACTGGTCGGTGAATACCAGCGTAATTGAAAAAGTCAAATGTATAGCTTTGGATTAGTTTCTTTCCTTCATCCCTGAGAACAACCAATGTTTTATTTGAATCTAAGTTATTAGGAACTAATTGAATATTTTAGAAATTTATTCTATAATGTTTATAAACAATTCATAACGAGAGAAAAATAGGAAGAGTACACCAAAGACTGTTCTGCATAACTTACGTAGTTGCTTCGTATACGGTTCCTTGAGGCACAGTGTCTTGCAAAAGAGTATTATCGCAAGCCACAGTTAATCGATTATTTCCACCAAAATTCAATAAAGAACTTATTTCTCTTTGGAAAGGCAAGTGCCCAATTTCGTGGTTCATCACTAAATCGCCATTTATCCACTGAAATATTAAACACTATGAAGTTTCTTTGTCTCAAATTAAAATTTCTAAACTGCAGCTTTCTGGTAGGTCAATAATTACAAACAATGTAAGCAAAATTAATCATTTTTTTACCAAAGCAGGTTACGATTTTAGATGTTATGCTTTTTTGGATAGGCACAAGGGTGAGCAATAACAATTGGGCGGTTCGAGACAAATTTTAATGCTACCGTTTGAGATTCGCAAAACATATTGCTAATCTACTTCACTATTTGCTATTCATGTTTAGGGAACAAATATCAGATAAATTAAACTGTACGAAGGTATTTATAGATTTATAAACAATAAATAAATATATTAAAAATTAAACGGTGCAAATAAAATATTAACACGAAACACTAACATCATTTTATTTATGATGGAGTTTAATGACATCCTAGTTGACATACTAAGTTTTAACGTTCTACCTATTTATTTATAACCTCTGATCCGATAACTGAAAGGTTTTACGTTCGGTTTAATGCCTACTAAAATTCAAGTTTTGCAGTAAAAGCTACAAACTTTTAAAGATTTCTTCGCATAGTTGAAGTTTTAAATTTTCTTTATGCGAAAGAATCAACAAGGAGCGTTGGGTATTTTTGAATTTCTAACATGTGTAATTTATGTTATTAGCCTGGCAAACAGGGTTTTTGCAGGACGTTTAAGGTTATATTGAATTTATATCATTAATAAAACTAGTCTATTTTAAACAAAAATCAATATCCACATTACGTATTTTGCTAAGTAGTTAATTTAATTTTTTAATAGCCTATAACAAAAGTGCTTTTTTCTCTTAAACATCCTTGGAATTTCCCCAGTGAACGTATTTCGCGTATTCTAATAATCGCAACACTTCTAAAGAAACAAACAAACGGTTGTAACATTTAATACTCGACTAATTATTTGACAAATTTCTAAAAACAAAAATGTGAAAGTATTTTTGGTTAACCAAAACCGTTTTTACTTGTCCCAAATATACTAAGGTTCCCAAAATCTGTTAATCTGTTGTATAATATTTGTTGATCGTGTAATTAGTTCTCCAATTAACGAGTACATGATAATTTCGTACAACAAAATTATAAAACTAGAAGTACTACCTCTATTCAACTTACCACTTGAGCAGCGTAAGAAACTGACGAAAATCTTAAACAAACTCTGCTCTTATTGGCCCAGGATTGGGGTACAAAAAAAGTTCTGTCGTACCATACCAGTCCTACGTGATCTCTTATTTTTGCATTTTGTGTAATATCGTTGTAACTTGAAGGAACTGGCATTAAATGAAGATCCACTTCTGGAATCTGAAACAACAAAAATTAAATTTTACATTTATTTAACAAATTATAATTTATGTTTTAAACGTGTTGCCATTTTAAACAATTTTAAATATATACTATATACTACCTAGCTGATAGGTATTATTATGTATAAAATAAAAACTCAAAGTTTCAGTTTTTGAATATTTACGACACAATATATGTTGCTGAATTAAGTTGCCCACAGATATTTTAACATTTTTTAGACAAGGTGGCAATGTCAGAGAATGAAAATGTTATGTAAAATTTCAAATAGAGCGGCTTGTTTTGATGAAATTGATGTTCCCATTTCTTCCTTTTTTAGGAACACTGTATAAAAGGTGCCAATGAAAAACGATTTCCCTTGCTACATACGTAAATCACTCCGGAACTCCTACACTCGTGACGTTTACGTCACGATATACTATTTCCTACTTAGATATTTGTTAATTAATTATCATTACATACATTGCTGTCTATTTGTGTTATTTTAATCTAAAGTTTGCCCGAAATAACTTAAGCAAGGAAGTAATCAAACACATGTGGATCTCTTATTGGTTACCTCAAAAACTAAATCAGTATTAAATAGAAAATTAAAATGGAAAAAATGGGTACTTAGAATGTCTGAAGCGTCACAGCTAAAGAATAAGAATCAATAATGGAATTTAATAAAGTTAATCTAAGCTAGGCGTGTACCATAATAAAGGTTAAGCATAATTATACCATTTTACAGTGGTGTAATGTTCAGTGAAAGAGTAAAAGTAGGGGTTGTTTGCTTTATAAATGGTGGACTTATGCTCCACTTGAAAATGAAATAGAACGAACTACTACAGAATTTAATGAAAAGCTACAGGAAATTAACCAAAGCCAAATGTGAGATTATAATATTAGATGACTTCAATGAAAAAGTCGGGAAGCCGGTAAACAGATCAACAAAAATGGCAAGAAACTTAGAATTTTGTAATAGTAACAGACTAATGATTACACATACTTGCTTTGAAATGAAAGGTACTAGTTCATATACTACATAAATACATCCGAACGCGGAACTCGAGACTAGAACATTTTTTAATAATTGATACTGATATTCCTATAAGGCAGAGTAATATGACTAGAGGTAAAAATGATTCCGGCAAACGTGGTCCCGAAATTGGATCAGATTACTTTTTTCTGGAAATGAACTTTTATAGAACCAAATGTTGTTTCTGCACGACGGTGCCCAGCACATTTCAGTTTGGTTGCTCGGCAGTATTTGGATGTTGCATATCCAAATCGTTGGATAGGTCGAGAAAGAGCACAACCTTAGCCTCCACGGTCCCCAGACTTAAATCCTCTCCATTTCTTTCTCTGGGGGCATCTTAAACAATTGGTTTATACGACTCCAATTAAAATCGTGGAGGAATTACAGAATCGCATTATCGCGTTTTGTGAGACAATTCGGCAGACTCCAGGCATTTTTGAACGTGTTCGCCAATCAATTCCTCGCAGGATAGAAGCTTGTATTGAAGTTGAAGGTCGCCATTTCCAACAGTTTTTGTAAATGTATTTAGTATTTTTTGAATAAATTTTAAAAAAGAAAACTCATTTTATTTTTTTACTCAAAAACGGTTTGAGAAATAAAATAAAACTGAATTTTAACCTACCGCTTTAAAGGGGCGTAACTCCGATAGAAGACGTTTTTGGAAATAAGTTTATATAGAAGACCCCCCTTATTTTTTGGTAAGGAATCTCTCCTTAAAGTTTTTTGCAATATTAAAGAAACACCCTGTATAACTAACTAAGTAGATTTCAAATTCCATTTTACCAAATACTGGTTGTATCAAAAGTTTCCGCCACTTTTTGTTTATATCGCGTAGGCATAGTACATTTTGGGCTGGTCCGAGATGGCAGAGCTATTAATGCTGACCTGTACTGTCAACAACGGGATAGGACGTATGCCGTCTTATCCCAAAAATACCCGTCATTGTCAACAGCAGGCGACAATGCAACTACTTCAACACGACAATGCTCCAGCGCATAGGTCACGTTTGACTCAGCAAAATATCCAAGAGTTGGATGGGGTGGAAGTCTTACCAAATCCAGCACATAGTCCCAATATCACCCATCCGATTATGGTTTATTCCGTTCAATCATAGAGGAAATAATATAAATAGAGATCCCACGTTACCGGCGAAAGTGTAACCCGTGTCTACTTAGACAAGGGGGCAAGGAGGTGACGAACGGTAACCTAGATCGGTGCTGCCCCAAAATATTTTTGAACTATTTGTCATAAACTCAAGGAACTTCACTGCATTCACTTTACCCCGCACGGACGCTATTAGTTCCATGTAGACGTATACTTCTTAATTGTAGCGTGATACACCGAAATACCATTCCATAATGTTTGTAAACGTTTAGTAAATATACACACAAAATAGTAATAGAGTTAAACCCGAACAGATCACGTAATAATCGACTGGTTGAGCATATGTATACAAATTGAAACTTTTGGTCAGCTTACAGCTTACAGCATTAATTTTAATACACATGAGTAAGCGATTAATAATTTATTAAAGTCTTAAAAAGTTAAACTTTAAAAATATGCATAAAATACCCAAAGAATGATTCCCATCTCTTGTGCTTTTACTTAAATTGTCAGACGCAGGGCTGGCCTTCTTCATGAAGGGGCCCTAAAACAATTTTTTAAAGGTAAAAATAACAGTATTAAAAAAAGAACGTATATTGCGTCATACATTATGTTCTCTTTGAGGGCTCCTATACAGGGTGGTCCATAAGTAATGGGTCACAGACCAACAGTAGATTCCTGAGGCCAAAATATTACGATTTACCTAAAATTCAGTGGCGTAACCAAGGGGGGGCCCAGGGGGCCCGGGCCCCCCTCAAGATCAAAGTTATTAATCAAAATTTCAGTTAGAAAAATCGATAATTGTAGGTATCCGCATTACAAAAGCCACCCAATATGGTAAATTTGAAAACCAAACAGTGGGATGGGCCCCCTACAAACTACGTTTCTGGTTACGCTACTGCTAAAATTACCTTAGTCCAAAAGTTAATATTTAGGGAGGTACAGGGTGTCAAGGTCGACATTTTTATTTTAACTTTCTTCTGTAATTTCTAAAGTTTTCGTAATATTCATATAAAAATTGGTGAAACTACCTTTTTTGGGGCGGGAAATAATAATCCGTTCTCAATTTTAATGCGGCTCTTAAAATAATGTTATTTGTCCTACACCTAATACCTTAAAAATACTTAATCTGCCCTAAATTTAGCTACTAAAAAGCTGAAGTATTTTTAAGGTATTAGGTGTAGCAAAAATAACATTATTTTAAGAGCTGCATTAAAATTGAGAACGGATTATTATTCGGATTATTCCCGTCCCAAAAAAGGTAGTTTCACCAATTTTCGTATGAATATCCCGAAAACTTCTGAAATTACAGCAGAAAATTAAAATTAAAATTTCGACTTTGACATAAATATGTTCAATTTCCCAAGCATTTCACCTAAGTCTCACATGTCAGGCCACACCCGGTATAACTGTTTCTGCATTCTACATACAGGGTGAGTTTTTTTTTTTCATTTTAAGCATTGGGATATCGGAAACCATAAGACATAGAGATTCGGTTAAATGAGGAAAGAGTTGTCGTTTTATGAGTTTATGCAAGATATGCTAGATATGAGCGAATAACAGATTTAGTGATTTTTCATTTAAATGTTGTAGAATCGTTATTATTAGGAATACAACAAAATGACACGAATGAAAGTTTTAGACATTTTAATGCTTAACATGATGAACATACTAATTTCCTTCTCGATTTTACGGTTTTTGAGTTGTAACACGATACAGGACTATTTGTAATATTGAGAGTAGCAAAAACAGAGTCTGCTATGGAAAACATTTTTTTCCTCTTAAAGTAATTACTTAGTTTATTATAATTATAATGTTTCATCTAAAAACTTTAGGGCCTCAAATAGAACAACAACGCAAAGAAACTACGAATTATTACATTTAAATTTGTACTTTGAAGTAATTACATGTAAAAAAATTAATCTATCTCGGCAAATGTTCAAAATGTCCACCATTATTATTTACGCACAAGGGGCATCTTTTCACAATAGAATTTACAGCTTTCCTTATTTTCCTACCATCTAAATTGCGAAAAGCACATACCACAGCATCACGTAGTTCTTCTTTTGTCGCATACGTTCGCTGATAAACTAAATCTTTTAGAACAGCGAAAAGAAAGAAATCCAAAATTGAAAGATCTGGCGATCTTGGTGACCAAAGGACCGGCCCGTTCCTACCTATCCAAGAATTTGGAAACAGTTGGTTTAGGTGCTCTCTTACTTGTAGTTGGTAGTGCGACGGAGCACCGTCGTGTTGGAACCAGCGTAAATTACGTCGTGTTTCCAAATCTAAGCCATCCAACATATCCTGAAATTCATTTTGTAGAAAATGAAGATAACGCTGGCCTGTCAAATTTTCGTCGTAAATGAAAGTCCCAAGAATTCGCGATCCAATAATTCTGCACCAAACATTAAATCAAAATTTTCTTTGGGGCCTTCTTTCACGAAGTCTTCTAGGTTTTTCCTGCATCCACAAATGTTCATTGTGCCTATTGAACATACCGCAATTGGTAAATTTGATTTCATCAGTCCATAAAATTTGATTTTGAAACTCTGGATTCTGTTGAATCATATTAATGTACCAATTACTAAAACCAATTCTTGAAGCATAGTCTCCTGGATGCACTGTCTGTCCTACTGATAAGTGATATGCGTGAAATTTATGTTTCTTCAAAATTCTCATGACTGTGCTTTACGACACACCAACTTCAGCTGCAATTTGTCGGGTCGAAGTAGAAGGATTCTGGTCAACGTAGGCCAATACATTTATTTGGATATCCTCGTTAATAACGCCTTCATCCCTCTTTGGTTTCGAAAAGGAACCAAACTGCCTCAGATTTCGGTATAAATAAATTGTTGAACGTCGGTAGAGATGGTTGACGTCGATTTTCATAAAATTGTTGGTACCGTTCGGCAGCAAGAACACTATTTTCTATTTTTATTACAAAAAATAAAACATTCGACCATATTAAGTTTTTCGCGATTAGAAAACATCTTTAATTTAATTGTAGAAGTTACAGAACTGTCAAATTTCAACTAAAACAATGAGCAACAGTACTTTGTTTGTTTATTGTTTTCCACGGCAAACTTTGTTTATTTACCTCTCAATAATACGAAAATTCCTGCATCGCGTTTATTTATCAAAGTATAGCAATTAGCAAACCTTTATCGTTAAAAAGAGAAGCATTTGTCATTTTTAAAAATGTCAAAGCCAACTATGACTGCTATTTAAAAAAATGTAAGTTTGCGTTATAACTCGAAAATTATAAAAGCAGAATGGAAGTTAATAAATGTATCTTATTAAGCGGAAAAATATCTACAATTTTTGTTCTTATCATATTTCTGTATCTCTAATATTAACGATTTTAGAACACTTTAAAGAAAAATTGCTAATTTCTTTTTTGCTCATAGCTAGTAAACTGTGGATTTTTTTCAAAAAACAAAGCATATCTTGCATAAGCTCTTAAAACGACAACTCTTTCCTCATTTAACCGAATCTCAATGTCTTATGGTTTCCGAGATTCCAATGCTTAAAATGAAAAAAAAAACTCACCCTGTATTATTGTGAATTGAATTGGCCTTATTGCAATAGCACATGTAAAGAAAATGCAAGTAAATTCGACGAAAATGTAAGGTAATGTACGGGAAAATATGGTTCGTAATTGTCAACTTTATAAATACGTTTTTTACTTCAAAAACCAAAAACATGTATTCATGTATAGATGTATACGATTGCCGACTTTAGGGTTTAGATTCGTTCTGTTGAGCTTAGGTTAAAATTTTAACCCAGCTGTTCCAAGATCTTTTGCCAAACCGTGAGTTAAAAAAATTAGATAAGGGTTGGCCAGGAGAAACAAAAATAATGTCTATTGCAATATTTATAGTTTATTAACCGTGATCACTGTGTTATTGCCATAATTCCGTTTTGCAAATGTCAGTAAAATTATTGCAAAAACAATAATTCTAAATTTTGCGGTAGACATTATTTTTGTTTTACATTGCCAGGCCTTATTTAAAATTTTTTTTTGAACTCGCTAGTTTTGTTTAACGAAATTTTGTGCAACGTAACTGCGTTTTTTTTGTAATTGTTAAATATACATAAATATTTTTATTTTTATTCCAAATGTTAAATCTTTTAACACATAATTATACTACAAATTTGCTGTTTAGTAAAAAACGAAGTCAGTAAATAAAATTCTAAGCATAAGATAAATAATTGTAACTGGGGCAAATAACTTCATCCATAAATACAATAATATCTTATAGGTACGTGCTTATTTTATAAACACGCTTAAATTCGCATGGCATTAATATCAATACGACTAATACAAGGTTATTAACAACGCACGTATTTTGTTTGACCAAATGTTGTTGATATGTTAGGATTATTGATATATCGGTTTTATTCTAGGATGGTTAAAAAACATTCTCGATCAGAGATGGCCAAGGTGCTGCCATCTCTATGTCAGAATTTTTTTCGGGTTACATATAAAAAGGTACCGTTGCGTATCTATTCTATTATTTAATCTATGGTTCAATGGAACATGGTTTGCGTGGACAGCAATTTTGTAGTGTTCAAGCGGTCGAAGAGTCCAAATGGTACCGTGACCAAATGCAAAAACTTGCTGAAAGATGGCGTATGGAAATCGAAGGTGGTGGCATTTACTTTGAAGAATAAAGCTTTTCTTTATTTTGTAATTTATTTGGTTTTTTGTAATAAATAATACACCTTCAAAAGTAGCGGAAACTTTTGATACAACCTTATATTAAAATTTCTTCTGGATTAAAAAGACATAACCTAAGACAAGAGAAAACTAGTTAGAACCGAATACAGGCCAAACTTGAAATAAATTAAAAACATGACTAATATCAACTACAACAATAATATGTATCAGTAAAAATAATAACAGTACACGTAATAAGCTTGGTCGACATGAAATATACAGAGGAAATACGGAAAAAAGAAACGCACTCATATCTCGTCAATAAAACCGAGAAAAATGCAACTTATTATTAAAGTACAAAGTATGTATAAAGGTAAAGAATGTAGTGAAAGAAGGCAAGGTTGGAAAGTATTCGGGAGTAAAATGGAGAAAAACCTTAACAGTAGTCAGAAGCTGTTGTATCGAATTTTGAAAAATCAGAGAAAAGAAAAACCTGTCAACTTTGTAATAAATGGAAACGGCAATCTGTTAACAAAGGATTCAGAAATTATGATAAGATGGAAAATTTTGAGGAGATATTCAGTTATCGAAGTTATACGAATCATCATAAATTAACCAATCCACTGAATAATAGCAATGCAGGAGCTGTGGATAAATTAGATGTAGCTATAAAAAACCTTAGAATAGGGAAAGCTAGTGGGCATGACGGCATTTCGCCAAAAATGATTAAGTACATATAATGTGGACAACAAAGGCGAAGATATCTTGCTGATAATTCTGAATACGACATAGGTATAAAATAGCTGTTCCACACTGAATTCTAAAGGATTGTACCAATTATGGGCCTATCTCACTGCGACAACAAGACCTAGTTGGAGAAGAGGTCTTCGGCCATTTCAAGGAGTTCGCAGAAAGGATACTTAAGGATCGGGAGGAGCAGCGTCGTCAACAAGAAGATTAATGTTTGTTTCTTTCAGATTTCTCACTCGTATATGTCCTGCCAAAGTGCATTTCGATGCCATTATGTCAAGACGAGTAAAATACATCTTACTTTTACAGTGGAAAAAGCCCAACCCACGGATGTTCTTCTATCAACTTCTACCTCCTGCTTTTCCTTTCCCATTTTTATACTATGTCCCAAATATTTGCATATATGAATCTACTTGTTCTATTAGTTCTCCTTTTAATGTTATATCTAACGGTTATTCAAGGTTTTTTATTATCTTTGTCTTCTTTTGATACATGGTGAGGCCTAATTGTTTGGACTGTGCTCGTAGTTGTTCAACCATAAGTTGTAATTCTTGTTCTGTTTTGGCGAATAGGATTATATCGTCCGCATTTCTAAAATGCGCAAGGTCCTTGCTGTCCACATACGTACCCATCCCAGACCAATCAAGCTTTTTGAATATATTTTCTATTTCCTAATTGAGTTTGTTGACATTCGAACTTATCCTGGTTCTTGCTTTGATATTTGACTGAAACAATTTAATCCAAGGTCATGGGAAAATATTTTCAAAATTTGATACAAAAAGTGCTTTAGCAAAGTGATGCTTTGTCTTTTTTTTGTGGAGATGGCAACAAAAATAATAAAAGACGTTGTTGAGAGAGCGAACGGACGTACTTTTCTTTGGCGGCGTCCTAAGAATATCTTGGTGCAAGAATGAAGTGTTATTGGTTTAAAGCCATACTTGGCTTAGTTTGTAAAACGAATCAAGAAGAATGGTGCAGTAGCCCTTAGGATAAATTTTGATTCCTGTTTAAGTAGTAGTTACTTTTGGATATTTGATTCCTGTGGAATTTGGTTCCGCATGGGGATGCTGTTTGGGTAATTTGGTTCTACTTGCTGGCATCGAGCGTAGGGGGAGACACCTGCTGAGGAATGGTTTCTTAACCCAGTTCTTCGTTTAACAAGGATTTGGTTAACTAGTTCACGTAATAACCGTTTAGTCACTGGCTGAAGGTCAGATAATTATATGTGTTGTTTAAAATAACTTTGCATCCTGTCCATTATAGTATTAATAATGAGACTTGTAATCAAGAAGCATTATTTATTTATTTAAAAACTAATTTTAATAATCAGCAAGTAATGTTTACAAAAGATATGTGTAACTTGATTACGTTAAGTTATTTGTTGAATTGGATCTTGGACATCTGCATAATTTTGTTGTAAGGAAGACGCAACAAGATAATTTTAATACGACATAATGCTTAGGGATTGTCAAATAAGTTCCGTCGTGGGGTAAGATCTTACCAAACACGAGAATTCCTAGTAAAATTACCAACTATTTTTGATTTTAAAGGGAACTTGCGTGTTCTATAGTATTAACAATGAGTCCTTTATGTAAGCTTACGTCCTGCATCAGGATTCAGTAAATGTAATAACTAACTTGCGTGCCATTTCAATTAAATGTTTGATGTTAATAAACTTGATTTAATTTCGATTAAAGTAAATATCTGTCCAATTTATTAAATGTTTGATGTTAAAAAAACTTGATTTAATTTTGATAAACTTAAGTAAGTATCCTATGTATTGAATGTTCGATGTTTGCAGTTTTAGTAATATTTTGAATTGAAAATATAATTGTTAACCATTTTTGTGACTTTTATTTATTTGTACCTTGGACTCTTGCCCGACATGCATGCTTCCGGTATTAGTGACCTAAATTATCATAGTATATTTTAGTGCAGATTTTGAGGTTACACGTTCATATATTTATATAGTTTTTATGGTGGAATAACAGGTATCAATGCGGCCACCATCCAATGCTTGTAATGATTGTATCAAAGGCCTTCTCATAGTCGATAAAAGCCATCGCTAGGGCTATGCTTTTTTCAATTATTAATTTTATCGTTTGTAGTTGATCGATAGTTTCGTACTCTTTTTTAAAACCTTCCTGCTCTATAGGCTGATAAGCGTCCAGTTTCCTCTCCAACCTTTTTTTTATTCATGCATACTACCGTACCCCCCGGAACCGCTTTTCCCATTACTTCAGGGGGTACGGGCGTCCCTTACATACTACATACATGTAACTTATATTCTAACTTATACTAAGTGAAACCGACTTGCACGGGCCGCGAGTAGAACCCACAGCCCGAGCAGACCGATTCCACTGTTGCCTCGGCGAGTAAGCGGAGCGACAACTCGCCCACCGAGACCCCCTTCCTCTCCAACCTGTTATGATTTTAATGAACAATCTGTATATATGGGAAAGAATGCTAGGTTGGTAACTCGAGAAATGACTATAGGTTCATTCCAATCACAGGTGTATTTTCTATGAAGCATTTATTGAATAACATTTTTTTTGTCATTATCTAGAATAATTTAATATGTGTTTGGTGAAATTACATACACTTAGTTCTAGCATGTCATAGTGTTATAGTATATAAAACATATGTTTAGCCAGTCAAACTTAATTAGATATGTTGCTTTCTAATTGGTCCTTAATTTTAATAAACAACAAAAATGAAATATTTCCTTTGAAAGGAAGCGTTTATTGATGAGTACATTTTTGCAAATAAATATTAAATTTAAAGGTGTATATGAGTTTTCTTTGTGTAGAAAATTTTAAACTACATAAATGTTCGCTTGAATATGAATTAAAATTGCGGCAGCAAGATGTTTGGCAACACAATAAAGATCCCTACCAAAGATTTTCTGGATGCGATAAAATTCTAATCGGCTAGTACATAGTAAATCAACATGTGGTTTGAAATACTTGACACCAGTATGTTTATGCAAAAAAACAATAAAAAAAATCTACCAAATGAACTTGTCAGTAGGTACAGTTGTCACATGTCAAATACATTCAGCTTCTAGAATTATATAAAATATTCCAGGGTTTAAACCACTGCTAGGTATAAATTATTTAAAATTTTTCTTGAAGTTTAGGACAATCGTTGTCTTAAAATGTATGCTAATATTCAATAGTATATTATTAGAAACTCACCTTCGTAAGTTCATTTTTGTACCAATACTGTCGAAATCCTATAAGTGGATCAGTCATGGGAGAAACAACAAAGTTCCAAATCCCGTTAAGGGATACAACTTCTCTTGTTTCCGATTCTTTAGGAAACAACATCCCTTCTGGTGGTACCGCTCCTCGAACTGTTTGCATAATTAGCGCCCATGTTGCCAGAGCGACTATGTACATAATTTCGTTGCTGGTAGAAGCCTGAAAATAAGAAATGTTTATAATAGTAGTAAGTTATAAACACAGAAATGCATTGAAACGATTTGTTTACTTTTAAGAGTATGCGTTTTCTTACAAAATAAGTTTTAAGCTTACACATATGAATCGGCAGTGGTATTAAGAGATTAGATGGCGCTTCAAATAAGCAACCATTATTAGAAGCGGCTGTCTTATTCTCTTATTAGTTTTCTATTGATAAAATCTTAAATTTCGATAACAAGTAAGCCTTGTATGTTGAAATGGGGAGCAACAGTGTACACTTATTTAGTTTCTAATGCAAATTTGCTATGTTCCGTTTTAAAATTCTCCATCCGGTATAAATCACGTTTAATAGTATTGTAAATCGCCCTCCCAAATAGAAAATTAACATAAAACGATGTTATTGTACAATTAATTAACAAGCCTAATTAATTCATTTATTTATTTAGTGCGTTTCCAATTTAAAATAAATGATACAGCAAGTATTAAAAAAAATAATTTAAACTCATAAATGCTATTGATAGTAAACGTTATACGATAACATGGCATTCAAGAATAATTAAGTTTTTATGCAGCATTCCAGCATTTATTTCTGATAGTATAATGACCTACACCGTTCTACAATAGATCATCATATAATGTTAATAACATCACTTTCGTCATTCAGGTGATTAAATATGACAGGATAATTAAAAAACATATATAAACATTATAACTTTTTATACCAAGTGTTGTCGTTTTAGAAGGTGAAAATTTTATTTACAAGAAACTTACACAACGCATGTCTTTAAACTGTGCGTAAAGTACGAAACAGAAGGTGCGGCTTGAATTTATTCAAATTACTGACATTATTACATAATATTCCGGTATCTTCAATTGTACGCAAATTTATTGGTTCTTTATTCAACAAGAGGACTTAAGATATTTAAATTCGAGAAACGATATTTCAGTTCTCCAGCTCTATAATATGTATTATTTTATTTTAATTAGTTTGTTTATTTATTAAAAACTGATAAATTTGATGTAATTTATACCAGATTATCAGCGGTTATCACTAACCTATAAACGGGGTAATTTATTTCATTTTCATTCAATTTAAAGGAGCGTTGGTTTGACCTATTACACATACGTTACGCATAAATTGTGCAACTGCTTTCAGTACTTTTGGTTAAAAGACGGATACATTCAGCTAATTACCCCGTTAACATTGACTGATTTTTTATAGTTTTGCAATAATCAATTTTTAACCTTCGATGATTAAAGATTAATCAGTTTTATTTTCACCGGTGATTTGCATACGTTGAGGACAAATCACTCTGTAATTTATGAGTTGCAGTTTATGTAATTTTTAAATGAACATTGGGTTTCGTACACTTCCATGATTGTTAGGTTTTATTTTTGATAATTTATTAATCTTTCATAAAACACTTTCTGGAGCTACTGCAGTAATCATTTAACGGTGGGTAACTTTGTTAATTTGAATGCCTTTTACTATTTATTTCTAAAGAATGTTTATACTAAATATATTTGTAGTTCAGGGCCGTTTTCATCATTTTGTATTAGTATTTGACCCTTGTTTTACAAAGATTTGTGTTCTGTTGTTGGTAACAGTTTTACTTAAATTTAGATAAGGATTATAGCTGAAAATCCACTTTATTGAAAAGACAATTAACTGAAAGAAGGGGATTGCATGTATTTTTCAGAGATCTAAATATGAATACCGAAAATTTCATCAAAGAGCTCCTACGTGTTTTCCTCACATTTTTTGGAGTTCTACTGCAGTTAACGCCTTGAAAGTCCTGATAGATAGGTATTCATCCTCGCAAGAAAAACCACAATTAGCCATCGAAACAAATTAAGAGAGATTTTTCAGAGGCAAAAAATATGAAGATACTGAAAATATTTCCAGAAAGCTCCGATGCCGTCCATCTCCACTGATTAAATTTTTCCCATGAAAAGCACAATTGGATAGAGGATGAAAACAACGGATATTTTTCAGAGGCCAAAATATTGAAAGTATTGACGGAAAGTTCTAATGCCCTCTTTCTCTCAACGATTTTTGGAATTTTACTGCAGCTTAACACCTGAAAAGTCCTGATATTCAGATATTTATCCTCCCTAATTAAATTTCGGCGAAGAAAATGATATTTAACTGTAGAACAGAAATACACATATTTTTCAAAGACCAAAATATGAAGTTGCTGAAAAATATTTCCACAAACCTCCGACGTCCTCTTCCTCACAAACATTTTTTAAGTTCTGCTATAGCTTGTTGCATTGAAGGTCCTGATATCTAGATTTAGATATTCATACTCCTTAATTAAATTTTCCAAGGAGAAGAAACAAAGATATTTTGAGAGGCAAAAATAGGAAGATGCTGAAAATATTGACAGAAAACTCCGATGCCCTCCTTTTCGCAAATATTTTTGATGTTCAGCTACAGCAAACGCCTTTGGGGTCCTAATATACAGTTATCTATCCTCCCTAATTAAATTTTCGCGAAGAAAAGGGACAGTATTACGTATTACAGTTTTTTCGGCAGGCCAAAATATGAAGAAGCTTAAAATATTGTCCAAAAGCTCAAATTTGTTTTTTCTCCCAGTAATTTGTATAGTCTCACTGCAACTAAATTCTTGGAAACCCTGATATACAAATATGTATCATCTTTATTTACATTTTCGGCGAGGAAAGGACAATTGGCAAGAGCAACAAAATCACAGATATTTGTCAGAGACAAAATATGAAGGTGTTAAAAATATATTTGGATTGCTCCAATGTATTTTTTCTCGTAAAGATTTTTAAAGTTCAGCTGTAGGAGACGTTTGACAATTAAACTTTAGTGACGAAAATGTTAATTGACAAAAGAGGTAGAATTACAGATTATTTCCAAAGACCAGAAAGATGTTTCAAATATTGTCCAAAAACTCCGAGCTGTTTTTCCTCGCCGTAATTTTTGCAGATCCACTACAACTAAGGTCTTGAAGGTTCTGATTTTCAGACATTCATCCTCCCTACTTACAAAAAGTACAATTGGCTAGAGCAATAAAACAATAGATGATGTTTAAAAGCTAAAATATAAATATGCTGAAAATATTGTCAGAAAACTCTGATGCCTCTTCCTCAAAGATTCTTGAAGTTCAGTTGCAGGTAACGTCTTTAAGTTCCTGATATATAACTATCCATTCTCACCAATTAACTAATACTGAAGAAAAAAATAATCAACAAGAGGAATAGAATTTAAGATATTTTTCAGGGCCCAAATATGAAGACGCTTAAGACTGTATAAAAACAAAGTATATTCATATAGGTACTCTTATATTTCTAAAATATGAACTTCAATTTTATCGCGTTAATCCTTAAGCATTACAAACAGGCAACCACCATACCACACATACATCATACAAATTCCATAAGGTTTATCTGTGAAGTGTAATGTGTGTTGCCTATTCAGAACCAGTAACGGGTTAAAAGGGAAAACAGGCACGTTGTATAGATAGTACAGTACAAACGTTTTTCTTTAATTGCAAAATTTACAAGAATTCCTGTGTCCTTCTCAATGTTTATCGTGAAAAAATGGACTCTTTAAATAACATCAGGCCAATGCTTTCTGGTGTTATAATTTAAACATTATTCAGAATTACTTAAAATATTCGGAACTTGTTGGTAAAACTTTGGGTGTTTTAAACCAATAGAAAACATATTCAAAATTATTCTAGGGGCAACCGTTGTTACTAATTTCCTTTCATCCATCGATTATATAGGAATAGCTATTGTTCAATGATTATTTTTGAGTAGAAAATATTCCACAGCATCGTCTTTTATGGTCAGTATTCATCAATTGAATGTAGCTGCACTAGATTTTTACAAAGCTCTGCATTACTGAACTAGTTTGCTAACCTACAATGAGCTCCCAACCTATCGAATAGGAATATGGTATGTTCAGCTCGTTTTAAATGATAATTAACTTTCAACGATTTATCTTTGAGTAATAAAGAGATAAAATAATTACAGGAAGCACTTAGCTGCTTAAGTTTCACTTAAAATGCCTTTTAAATTTCTGAATTTGTTGATAATGGAAAGAATATTATTGTGTCTAGAATAGGGCAATTTGTTTTTTGGTTTTTTAATTTATGTTGGTGCTAAAGTCCTGGCTTAAAAGTATTCGCGTGGGACAGACTTACTAGTCTATCAGGTATTACACAATTAATTATAAAAAATATTTTTTGTAATAACATTGCCTGTAACTACGTTATTTCTATATTCATGTACTGATTAGCAAACGAAGTTCGTAATGCGGAAGGTAACGACGCGACGTAAGGACGTAACTGGTTCATTTTAATACGGCAATCTGATCAATTTGCAATAACAACATGAATTATTGAACTTATGTAATTTGACGGATATACAAAGTGTTCCTGTTTGCTAGAGGCGTTCTGATTTTTACATACAGGTTTTTAAATGAAATTTCCTTTTAAAAATGAATTTCTAGACTGCGATTAACATGCTAAGTACTTTAGGGAAAGTAGTCGGCTTCAATTATTAATGCTTTGCATATTTTTGGTATGTTTTTCTTTCCTGTATAAATTTACCATCAATTGTAAAACAATTCAACATTAAATAAGTATGAAACATTTTACAAACTATATTAGTTTTATGATTACTTGGATCGCGTAAAACTATAAACATAGTTTCTTTGTAATATAGCTATACACAGCAAAAGAAAAGTAAGCAGAAAAACAGCAACAAATTATTTTAGAATTGACTCAAAAAAATCAGACAGTCACGGAGGAGATGAGACACACTGGGACGCCTTCCTGTCTCAGAAAGCGGTAGCCATAAGTTTTCGGCTAGACGGTGTTTGCTTGAATTTTGTCGGTTTAGACGGTGAATGGGTGTAATGCCCTTCCATTGGTTGAATGAAAATAGTGATCAGTTAAAAATCGCTATAAATAAGTGGTTGCACGAACAGGCGAGAGAGTTTAACGACATCGAAATACAGACACTCGTCTCACGCTACGAAAAATCTTTAGCCTTGGGTGGTGACTACATAGAAAAATAAATGAATGTTCATAATGTACAAAAATAAATATATATCGTTAATTGGTTAAATAATTTTGGTTTAAAACCAAAAAGGGTATTAGATTCTGGATGACCCTCGTATGTAAAATAGTTAGCCCTATGGAACGCAAACGGTGTCATCAACCTCAAACACGAAATAGAATCAAATCTAACTCTACACAAGATCGATATTTTACTTATATTGGAATCCAATTTAATAACTAATACCAGCTTTAACATGTACCGCATTACGCAACATATAACGCAGCCCATCGTACGACACGGTATTAAACACCATATGCTTGGCAAAATTAAAGAAACGTATCTCCAAGCAGCAAACGTAGTTATAGAAGACTGGTACGAACCCATAACCGTATTCACAGTCTATTGCTCGCCAAATTACCATACAAATAAGAAATGCTTTATACACTATTATAATCAACTCGAACATAGGTTCCTAGTCGGAGGAGGTTATAATGCAAAACACGCCAGTTGGAGATCTAGAATATCCGCACTCACAATAGGAAAAGTACTAAAGGAAGTAATACAGCAAATATACATCAACCGTCTATCCACATATAAACCAACCTACTGGTCAACAGACCCACAGTAGTTACCAGATTGCTTAAACTTCTTTGTCGCCAAATGATTTACACCAGGGCAAGTGGACATTGAATCAAATAATGACATTGCGACTGACCACATCCCGATGGTAGCCACCATTTATTCAGGACTAAAGGAAAAAGGGCAGGCAGCAAAACTTCACAATAAAAAAACCAAAAGATAAACCTGATGATATCACTCAAAACGACAGAAGACCTGGAAGTGCAAAAACGTTTCGGTTTTTACAATGTAGCCCAAAAAGATTATTGTGTTTACCTTAATTTATGTCAATCACAGTCATTGCTTGATCTGAGATTCCCGCACCGTAGTGTAGAGATCCCTTAGTGACTAAGATAGGTGCTTCGGGTTCATAACTGGATTGTCACGGCTTTTGAAATTTTACGTAAATTAAGTATAATATGGCCCTGTTATTCAAAGTTTAAGTCGGCTCTGAAGCTTGCAGAGTCCGCGCTAGTATCGTCAGATCAGCACATTCTTTTTTGGCTGCACAATATTTCGGAGAAATTCCAAATAGAATGACCAAATATGGTGATGCAATATTCTGTGCAGTGGATTTCGTCATTGTTAACTTGGGGAAGCACCGACCCGATCACGAGGCACGCCAAGTGGTGTTATGTAGGGTTTCACCCCGCGCGCGAAAATTGCGTTTGGGCATCCCTTTCTAATATCCATTCGCTTTACGAAAAGTAGAAAGACAAGGCAGAATATAGTAGGCTTCCGAAGTAAATGGTTGTGCAGTTTTCGTTCCAGCTTGGGTAGTAAATTACCGAAAAAGGCCTGTCGTTAGTTTTGATAACTATTTTACGACACATTTGTCGGATTATAACAGAGAGTCCTTTACAGTTTCGGAAAGATATAGTTCTGTGTGAAAGTTAGGGATATGTGAAGTACCGTTATCACACAGTTTCGTATTGGATCAAGTAAACCTACGGCCCAAGGAACTCTCTTTTGTTTATGCAGCCGTTCTCGGAAAAGTACACCAACTCTTTATTTGCTGATTCTCACTATTTTTCCCTGGGGCTCGAAGTTACCATCGTTTTCATCTGGGCTAAAATCAACGAAGCCCTCTCCCCAGGTAATAATATCTTGGGCTGCGCCTTTACTTGCCGGTTGTGAGTGTACCAACTCAACCCGAATTCAGTACCGTATACTGAGGTTTTACTCGTGGACAGGCACCAGAGATTAATATCTGTAATTTAAATTTGTTCGGCAAAGTGTTTAAGTCTTCAACCAGTGCGTATTACTTTCTGTTTTAGTGTCAACAATCCAGAAACAGTGAGAACTGTCGCAATGATTTCCTCCTTTATGTTGCATGTGTAAAATCATTTGAAATCAGATTTTTAGCTTAAGTTTTGTTGTCACCATTCTTTTGATTGCGATTAAGGGAGCCTAGCCGCTATTTATATTTGCCATAACTTGAGTAAATGTGGTATCCCTTAATCACCCTTTTCACATAACCTAAAATAGAATTTATAAACCCCTTTTGTGGCATATTTTAAATATTACTTGCATTCATTAAATTTCATTGTCAATTCATTATTGTCTTTTATTTGTGTTTTATATAATAACTGTGTATAGCTTTGTGAGCCTATCCACTAGTAGCAGGTTTTTTATTTCACTAAGTCAGGGTAAGTACATCCAGCAGTAGGGTGCAGCCGCCTCAACCCCATTTGAGCCCAGTAGGAACAATCTGCGGTACGTTCCTCGTGACCAACTTGGGTGATTTCCGCAGTGGCGCCCATTTTCCTTCCGATTATGGCCTTCTCTATTTGAAGGGTTTAGCGTTTCGACCCCCCCCCCTTCTTGGACTGCTTGATAGCCGCGTGGCACAGGACTTCGACGTCCTTTATAAGTTGTCGTAGTGCAGAATTAGCACGTGACAGGATGCCCGAATAGGCGTCAACTTTTTGTACCTAGCGCCGGACATTCAAACACTAAGTGCATAGTGGCTCACTTTCCTTATTGTATAGTCTTCGTATGAGATTCCCATCAAACGTTCTCGTCCCCTGCAGGGGTTCCTCATGGACGTATGTCCTGTTGAAAGACCAATGATAGTTATGCGCTGAGTCCTCCTTAAAGAAGTTCTCTTATTTTGCAGGGCTTTCTAGAAATGCCTTGTCCTAGAGAGTTAATCTAGTAACAAACATGTTGAGAACGAATTTAGTCCTTAACATAGTTACGGATCGTACTTGGAATTCTGAAGACAGGTTCTGGGCCAAGGCACGCCCCATTTGCTCCCTGTCTTGCCAGGTTATCACATTACCGTCTATTCCACTATGACCTGAAACCCATGATAATTTAACAGCGTTACGCCCTGCCAGGTCATTGAACTCTTTAGCATATTCCCATACCAGTCTGGATGAAATGTTTGGGCTAACAAGCTATCGGACAAAATTCGCTTAGTATAGTAGTAGTATAGGACCTCCTTTTGTTTTCCTGCGCACATTGAAGTATCGCATATATTTCTGTCTGAAAGAGTTTGCCCAGGGGGAAGCTAAGTCTTTCCCTGGATCTCTCGCCATAAATTCCTGATCCAGCACCTGAGTTGGCCTTTAAGTCGTCTGTGTACCAGATCAGGCTTCCAGCAGAAATTTTTGTTTGTGTTCGTTGTGCTCTCCATGATTTTGTATTTTTATCTTGAAGTGAGGGTTCATTAGATACCATGAAGTCATATACTTAGTCTGTCCTCATGTCTTATGTTGTCGGTTATCTTTCCTCATCGAAGGTGCAATTAATTCTACATTCTGCATACTCCCTGAGTTAATATTAATGTATATTTGTTTTTGAAAACTAGTTTAAAGTTGAATTTGTTACCAATAAATAATGAAAATAAATTATAAGAACTATTAAGTTGTTATGGTCAGTCAAATCGAATGATAATTATGTACAAAATCGCACCTGTTTATATTTGGTATTTGTGAATACGTAAAAACAAAGCTGGTACGACGGAACAATTTTACAATAATTAGATGGACATGGCTATTTGTCAAAAAGGTTTGAATTGACGTTATGGCCACGACAACGAGAAAAATGAATGCAGGTTTATAATAAAGTTTTACATTTTACAGAAACAAGGATTGCAAGAAATTTGACAAGGCAAAGATGAAGAAGTGTTGTCAGCAAATACCTAAGTAAACTATAAACTTTTTCAGAAAAACAAAAATAACGTTAAAACGTTAAATTGGTCTTATGAAACTGCACTTTGTTCTAATTTAACGACTTATCCAGTTATTGTAGTGTAGAAGATCCTTATTCTTACAATGAAAAAATAAAGGACTGAGCAGATAAAAACCATATTCTTGGCGATAGTTTGATATTATACACCTAAACAGAAATACAACAATTCCATGTTAGTAATAAAATTCCTAGCAGTGAATTCGCGTTAAAACCCTTGCCATCCGCAAGCCTAGACCTCGCCCAACAGAACAAAAAACAAACAAATTATCAAAATTCAGTCAATGCAATAAGGTAACACATTAAAACCAGGCATAACTGTAATGTTACTGACCATTATCCATTATTCATTTTTGCTTTATTATTCGAAAGTAATAAAAGTGCTTTCCTTAAAATAATGCCAAATTGTCGTTAATGTCCGGACTATTTCTGATATGTAACTAATAGTTTTTGGATTTTATTGATTTGTTCGATTTTGTACGATAATAACAAAACTTTTATTTTACAGTCAATTTCGATAATGGACATTTGCACTAAATACGAACATCACCTAACTCGTTCCAAATGACATTTATAAGTGCAAACAATGCGCTGTAGGCTTTTAGGAAACAATTCCACGCTTTGCCCTTTCGCTTTCTATTGTTTTATTGGTTTTACGTTTTTAAAGATAGTAATTACAGGCGCTGTAAATAGTCTTAAGAAACATTTTGTCAAATTACATTAGGCCACAATTATTAATTTGGGGAGTTATTTCGTTTTGTTATTATAGATCATACCGTTGTTAGTACCTACTCGTAATTATGGCTGAACCTTAAGTGTTATCATTCAATGAAAATGTGTATGTATATCTAACTGTTTCCAAATTATATTAAATTTATTGTAAAAGATCTTTATGTTCAGCTGTCTCATAATGACTAGATTATTTTACTGTTTAGAGGCCATAACAGTACATTATGAAATTAGTTTATAATGTACAGTATTATGGTATGAGTGAAATTAGCGCATGAACGCAGTGAATGCGATAATTTCATGAATGCCATAATACTGCATTATGAACGAATTTCATATACTATTTTATCGTCGACTAGCATTACAATTATTTATGTATAAGTAATTTAATTTAGATTTTTTTGCTAAAATAATAATTATTCAGGTTATATAAAATTATGACGTATTTGTCACAAAATAGTATTTGTTACTATAATGAGTGATGTGGTTGTTAAGTAACGTTTGTTTATTCCGTTGTTATAACAACTTTATGGCACAGTGCCATAAAGTATAATATTATGCACGATTTTCTCTATAATAATGATAGCATTATGATGCCGGTCGACGATAAAATATCATATTACGGACTAGTACATAATGATAAAGTAAAACGGCCGTTGCTTCTGTTAAACAACCTGGTAACTAGGTGATTATTCAACACAGCACCCTACAAGAGGCTAGAGCTATAGTAGCTATTTATGTAATTAGTACATAATATAGAACTTTATTGGACGAGCCGCTGTTTATGGACGAGCGAGAGAGCGAAATAAGGTAAAAGTACTAGTCCAATAAAGTGACACATTATCGACACTCAAGTGATTATGATGCAGTCGAACATAAAACATATTTGAACCTCAAATTAATTTAAAAGTAAATTTTGTGATATGCAGCTGAACATAAAGCTTTGTATGTAATTCGTACATAATTATGGACTCGCCAAATTTATTGGCCTCGCTCACTTCGTTTGCTCTGCCATAAACTTTTTGGATCGTCCATAAAGACCTACATTATGTACTTATTACAGAAATAGCTATTAAACTCAAATGGGGTAAATGAAAGCAGGCTCAGTTATTTTCGTCAGGAGTAACATAGAAGAAAAGTTGTTTTAGAACAAAGAAACAATTTAATAACTCTTACAATTTTTCCTGTATATTTCTACATTTTTGAAATGCCACGGAAAATCAGTATTCGAATACCTTAATCTCTGAACTTTCTGAAAAACCGGATTTTTAGGAAGCAAAAAGCTTGTATTTAGGAATTAATACAGGATACTAACATAATAGAACAAGGTTATAAAAAATTCAAACTAGGACTTGAGATTATAAAATCCTATGCTAGGAACATTTATTTTTACGTCGTGGCAAAGTTTAAGTTTATTTTTTATTATTATTAATTAAATTCTTTAGCGACTTTTGTTGGAAAGTCTTTCCTACATTTGGGTATCTTTTTGATGCTACAATTCGCTTGCATAACTGCTAATCGACACATTGAAATACAAGGATTTAGTTATTCATCACTAGAGACTGAAAAATATGCAAAGTGCATCTCTATTTTATAGCATATCTTTTCGAATCGTTGTTTCTATGCGTTTCACATCATGTTAATGCGATTTTTAATTAGTTGTTTAGTATATATTTACATATATTAGCATTATATTGCAAAATGTATATACAAAACGGTACAGTGCATATTTCGGCTCTTTTCGGTCAACTTGATGCATATTTTTTGCGTACAAATGCTTGTACAAAATTATACTAAATTTTCAAGTATCGAATAAAACTTAAGTGGTTTCTTACTTCTCAGTAAACTTTCCAAAGCACATCCTTTACTTTATGAAATTTGCCTAGAATGTCATTTAGGAGATTAGGATTATAACTGGGTATTTATTTGTATGTGTTCTGTGTAGTTTGCAATAAGCGAGTAAGTTTAATAAATTTTATTATTTTTTAAGCAGTAGAAACTAAACATAAATTTAGTATGAACTTTTCTTTTTCAGTAAATTAAAACGGTTCGATTAACAATGTTTTTTTAGTGGATGTCAAAAATATCTTTGGTCTAAAAATATATTGAATAATTTTAATTTTACGAATTTACTTTGTTTGGAAATAATAAGTTTTAATGTCCTACAGATTGCCTGCGATAAAAAGCTCCAAATAAACCAACATTTTGCAACTGCAAGGCATACTACCAAAAAGAAAACTCCAAATAACTTAGTCCAGCAACTTCTTAGCGATGCATCACGTTCCAGCACACAAAACACATTTTCAAAAGACTTGTGCAATCTTTTCTTAGGCTGTAACATTCCGCTTCATAAACTAGATAATCCAATTTTTCAAAACTTTGTGAAAACCTGCTGCAAACCCAAAAATTTTGAAAATGTGCCCAATTCTTCAACGCTACGTAAAGTTCAGGACACAACGCAAAACATAAGGACGAAAGATGGAACACTGTTATCCAAAACTGGAGACCATGGTTAGGATGACAAAATTAAATGGGCAACTACAAATGCGCCGAGGAGACCATTTGAAAAGGATAGGTTTACTACATTAGAAGCAAGCAACCGCACAAGACAGGGACCGTTGGCCTCAACTGGGAGAGGCTTACGTAGAAAGTTCGACCACAGATGGCCGAAAAAGAAGAAGAAGAAACGTTTGTAGGATTTTAATCCATGGTTCATAAATTTAAAAAAATAAAATGGGCGTCAGAGGCTTATATTTAAAAAATGGCTTTATACAAAATTTGGTTAGGGGGTAATTTGCTAAGATTCGGTCTCTGCTCATAATCACTAAAAATGTTTGCTACTGATCCCCGTTCCTTCCAAAAATCGAAAGTTTCAGGAAACTGCATTTTTGTTCTATGTTCAGCTCTGTCAATTTTAATTTTTCAACTCCGTAAAATACAATATTGTGAGTGGCACCAGTATTCGACAGCTCACAAGAAATTGTAACGTAAGCCCTTCCGTCATCCATCGTGTGTGGAATAGGTACCTAGAAACTGGAGGATACAAAAGACGCATTGAACAAGGACCTGAGACCAAGACGACCCATGCAAAAACCTGTTTTAACTCCATACCATATAAGGGCTCGTTTAAATTTTGCTCGTGAACATGTCGCATGGCAACTTCGGCAGATGAGTCACGATTTCGTTTAACTCGTTGTGGTGGTCGAGTACGTGTACGCCAATGTCCACATGAACGACATTCTGCTACTGTACAAGAAGTTGAAAAATTTGGTGGTGGGTCTGTGATGGTTTGGGGCGGAATTAGTCTTGATGGAAGATCAGATCTTGTGATGGTTCGAGAGACACTAACTGCTCAACGGTACATTGATATCATTCTGGAAGATCATGTTATACCAGCCGCGTATGGTATGGGCCTAAATTTTGTGTTTATGCAAGATAATGCACGGCCCCATACTGCGGGCCATCACCATGAACTTCCTTCAATAAGGTCCTGATCTAACCCCAATTGAACATCTTTGGGATACCTTGACAGGCGTATTCGAAGGCGCCCAGACCCTTCTCAGACCCTCCAACTGCTTACAAATGACCTGATAGAAGAATGGGAGAATAAACCACAAGAGAAGGCTCGTGCGAAGCATGCCTCAGAGATGTCAAGCATTAATTCGTGCTAATGGAAGACATACACGTTATTAATGAACCATATATTTTCAAGAACTTTACGTTATACGGATATGATTAACTTGTCCTTTAATTTATTTCTTGTAGTTTCTATGAATCTGTAGTGTTATCTTAAAAGTGATATGAGAAAATTGGTGCTGTTTCTGCAAATTTATTCGAATAAAATGTGAGTGTTTAAGATACGATCATCTTCTTCTTCTTCTTCCTCTTATGGCCGAAGTCTAGGCGAATGGTCTGTTAATAACTCATAAGTATGAATACTGTGAGCCATTTTCGCACGTGTGCTGGGAAGGAGGGTATAACCTTACCCACCGAAAGAGGCGAAGAAGATTGCCCGCAGTGTTGCAAGGTTAACGGTTATCAAAGGTTTTAGTATGATTTTAAAGAGCTATATTAAATGTTAAATCACTTAAATCAGCAAACTTGCGCAGAGTTAAAAAACAAATCTGATAATGTTTTCAGATTTGCAGTAGCTGATAATTTTTTTGAGATATTTTGGTAAAAACAATAAACTTTCCCTTTTTCAATTTCTTGTATTTTTATAATATTTCATTTGGTGCAAAAATGAATACGGCATGCTAAAGATAATTTCTCTTCTTTTTCGAGTTACAACACAAACTTACTTTTTTGTTGGAAACAATAGTTTGTGTTCACATTATAGATTATAGAAACGTTTATTTTCTTCCCTTTTGAATGATAATACGGAGTTAAAAACTCTAATAACAATAGCAATATTTATAACTAGACATTAAATCATTTAAATAAACTTTACATTTTTTTAATCGATCACAGTCGGCTGATCACTAAGGTAGAAAAATGAGAAATTGAAAAAAGTCCACGAGGTATTCCAAATCTAAAAACATTCCTGAATTTTCCTTTTAATTGCCAGCCACCTTGCTAATTCGACCTTTCTTGGAGTGCAAAAGTATTTACAAAAAGCTTTTGTAATACATAAATTCTATAAACCAAGAAAAACCAGAACTCGTATTGATATTCTTTGCAGCATCTAAAAACGTGGTAAACGTGATGACTGTTAAGGAATAAAGAGTGCAATATATCAGCAACATCCTAGAATAACGAAATTTTATGCGGATGCAGTGTGTAGTTTAGTTCCGAACAACTTTCCCACATTAATTAATATGTGTACTATTTTATTAAATTGATGCCCATGGCATAATTTAAAAAGGGCAATATTTGCAGGCTTTTATAGTATGTAAGTGCTACTGCATCAGAACCATTAATTTGAATTGGGAGTTCCACAATTTATTCCATAAACTTCATAGCGAAATTAACACAAAAACATATCAGAAAATTGCTTTGTCAAAGTATTAGAAGAACTAGGCAGAAAAACAAGCAGAAATTGGCATTTGTTTCTTTATCTTTACACTTGCATGTAGTAATTCACTTGTAATCTTGTAACAATACATCATAATTAATCAATAAATATTTTACCCACAATAACGGCCTGCTTTGATTTCTCCTTTGAATGAAAAGCATTTGCATTCAATGGGCGTGAAATACGAAATGTAAGTAATGCGGTTATGACTGCGGAGAATATTTGTGGTTTGATTAACTGAATCTATGCTCGTCTTTTGAATAACCGATAACCTTATCTGCAATTACAAATATTTATTCTGTGTAAAAATATTTTGGTTTTGTGGACACTTTTTTTGTGTAATTCTCAATGCACAAGTTTATTTTATTAAAAACCGTGGCATTTTTTATTATATTCTAGTTTTCGCCTTTTACCTGCTATAAATTATGACTAAGATACATTTTTAACAACGTACTAGGTGCCTCGTTTGGATCTTCCATCCGAATTTTACCTCAAAACTTGGAGCAGAGTCTTTCGCCAAATTTAGTTTTTGGCTTCACTATAATTTTATTGCAATTTGACATTATGACAAGAAACCACAGCTTACATTTGATAATTTTAAAATTATCACTAACATTAAAATCTCTAGGAAAATGCGACTGTGTAGTAAATTTTTTGTTTTGTGTAATAAGAATAAGAATGAAAGAGGAAACAAGTACAGTTACATATGTTCCAGATACGTACGAAGCAAAATGATAATAGATTACAATTATTATGCAAAGAAATGTAAATGTTCATAAATAACAAAGAAATAAGTAGATAGTTTCAAGTTATCGTTAGATAATATGATTGTTTAAATATAAAATGGCGCTAAACTTTAATTATTAAACAATCTGTGTATATTTTTAGCAAGTTCGAAACTAAATTGAATGAATAAACATAAAATTATATAAATAACCTTGATACCTGTTTTACTTTGAGTTTACTAAAATATGGAACAAAAATAGTAATAAATTTCGCTGTAGAGAATAATCCAAGAATAAAAGCAACATTTCTGCGACACAAAAATATTCATAAAGGAACTTGGAGAAGTCCAAAGGGTAACATAACAAATCTAATAGACCATGCTCTGATAGATACAAAACATTACAATTGCATAGTGGATGTAAAAAGTTGCAGGATCGTCGACCTTGATTCTGATCATTTTATGTCATCACAAAGGGAGAAAAAAGAGATAAATACTTGTTAGAATCAGATAACCTATCGTGACGGATAATAAATGACATGAACATACAAAGTGGAAATCATACAAAACGCCATAATACAAGCAGCACAAAATCAGCTACAGCCACACCAAAAAATTCATGACTACTGGTTTGCTGAAGAATGTGCGGAGATTTTAAAAAGAAGAAAAGGAGCTCGATTAAAAATGTTAGTAGAGGATATTGAGAATAGTAAAAATGAATATAAAGAAATAAGACGACTAGCAAAAAGTTTGTGTAGGAATAAAAATCACAGATATTACCTATCGCATCTACAATAAGAGAAAGCTTTCAGACAAAAACGTGGCTGTGTAAAAATGAGGAAGGATATTTTATAGATGGGGAAGAGCTAGTGCCAGGAAGTTAGATAGAATATTTTCAAAAGGTGTTGAATCATGAAGATAATGAATCAGAAACAGATTAAACTACAATGCACTCAAAAAAAGGGAAAGGTAAATAAATAAGTCGACACGAGAAGAATTTTAAACTGTTGTGAATCGAATGAAAAATAACAAAAGCCCAGGATGTGATGCGATGTGATGGAATACAAGTTGAACTTACAAAAAATTAAATTAATCAGTTGAAAACAGAAATATTTGCTAACAAAACTTATATGGAATAGAAAACAGCCGCACTAATATCACTAATCCATAAAAAAGGTGGCAACTTGATATGTGCAAACTATAGGCCAATTTTAGTTCTGAATGTAACATATAAAATTCTCTCCGCAATTATCAATAACAGAAATATCAGACAACATATTAGGCGAGTTTCTGTGGATTTAGGCCTGGTAGATCAGTGTTACAGATCAAATATTTGAATTTATACCAGTACAAGAGTTGGAAGAAAAATATAAATATTCATGCCCTCGTCGATCTCAGACAGACGGACGACAAAGTAAAAAACAAATCTAGTCTTTCACGCGCTTCAGGAACTGAATTTTCCGCAAGAACTAATACAATAAAATTACTTAAAATTACACTGAAAGTAGCCAGAGTGGCGCAGTGGTAGCGCGTCAGGCTAGCGTTGGGCCAGTCCCCGGTTAGAATACCTTGATGGGCAGTATCGAGTCTTGGTGACCATTCGTCGTTGGGCACCTAATTAACGATGCTCTCCTTAGAATACAGGCCTAAGAGGTAGAGTTACAATGTCCTACGCTACACACACTTACACGTTACACAAGGTGCAGTATGTAGGTATTAAACAACGCACCAATCACGTAACGCCCAGGGTCGGGGCGGATTGTGCACTGCACCCGTATAACCTCATATATTAACGCACCAGCCTCGATACCGAAAGGTATAAGAGGTTACAGAGAATACAATACAATACCAAATGTCACTGAATAAGTTCAACAGTCAAGTCAAGATCTAAGAAAAACTATCGTTATTATTGTGAATGAGCAAACCGAATAAATGTACAGGGTGGTCCATAAGTAATGGGTCTCAAACCAACAGTAGATTCGCGAGGTCAAAATATTACACTTTACCTAAAATTACCTTAACCCAAAAGTTAATATTTAGATAGATACAGGGTGTCAAATTCGAAACTTTAATTTTGATTTTCTTCTGTAACTTCAAATTTTTTCGAAATATTCATATGAAATTTGGTGAAATTGACTTTTTTGGGACGGGAAATAATAATCCGTCCTCGATTTTAGTGTAGCTCCTAAAAGAACCTTACTTTTGCTATACCGAATATCTTACAAATACTTCAACTTGTTGGTACTTAGAGTTATTGCAGATTTAATTGAAAAAAAAACAATTTCCCCATCCTTTTTATGCAAAAAAGGTACTTATACTCTTTAAATGTCTCAACTTTTAATAATGTACGGTGCAGCAAACTATTTACGCACTTCAATCTTGGAAATAAACCATTAGATGATAAGCATATAATATTGTATTGCATGTATCTTCCTAGTAATTACAAAAATTTAGTTTCTTTGAACAACATTGGAACCAAGAGATCATTATTTATTGCGAACGCCAAGGAAAGCTTTTATCCACGTATTTACACCTAGATGGAGTCGGTACCAAATATCGTAAATGGCTTAAGAGTAACTGGAGTATTTCTTTATTTTGCCGGATATTGTACTTGCGCCTTCCTTGACGAAGATGATGGTAAACGATAAGTTCCGAACCTGAAAACTGAAAATTCTACAAAATTGTTTAAAAATAAAGTGGTAAAGAATGATCAGCATGACGCTGTTGCTGCAGAATATGACCAATCTCAAGTTGTACCTAATAACGAATAGTCATCCCAAACAATTCATTTGAATAATTGAAGGAAAACTGTTCCACAAATGTGTCAGAAGACAGTCCGAAGATTTTTTGTCAGAGATTTAGAAACATCAGAATTTAACCAGAAAACTCGTATTGTAAAAAATAAATCCCTGAATTATGAAAGAGATTTGTTCAATAAAAGTAACAAGGACAATATAACCAAAGGCACCAAAGAAAATAAAAAATCAAACACTACTAAAAATGGTATTACTACTTGATTTGTGATATAAATGAACATGTAGTAGACCTGCAAGGCTTCACGAAAAGTGCGTAGGCCGCAATACTGAAGACTGAAAACGTCAGTCCCTTTAAACTACATGAATTGCGACTAGTTATGATTTTTTTGAACTAAAAATATATATTTACGTTTACGTTTACTTTGTTACTCATCCCGATCTTTTGAAATGAAGTGAGCTAGATTACTCGCCGATACTTGTATGAAATTCATGTGTTTAATGTTTAATATCTCTTCTAGTACTCTACCCATATCTCTGTTACTTCTTGTTGTACAGTTGTACTTCTTACAAAATTTCGCCTTTGTTTTTATAAAGTATTTATGGGTTTTGCCTGTCACCCTCTGTTTTCTTCATTCTCCGTAAAAGTTCCTGATTTATTCATGCACCTTGTATTCATTTTTCCATTACTTGCTGTTCACATTTGTTACCATATTATTTATATTTCTCTTTATTCTATGATATATTTTTTTTTGTTGATGTTTCCGTTATGACCTTGTTTATTAATTCTTACTACTTCTCTATATTTTGCTTTTTTTAACTTTTTGTTATTTCTTTAAAAGCGAATTTAACATTTCGTAGCTTAATTTTAGTAATTTTGTACATTATTTCGTCACATACCAGATATTCCTAATATTAAATAGCAAAACTATTACATAGATTTTTCACCAGTTAATGGGCTTTTTTTAAATTATTCTTAGAAAATATTAAAATAATCAAAAGCATCTGTGTCTTTATTATTGTGATGATGTAATTCCTTAAAAATTCATATCCTTTGTTTTAGCGTCCTCAAAACAGATCAGACCAATCGAATTAATGACGATACACAGAGCTAAAAATTAGACACGATTGTAACAAAAAACGTTACAATGAAATATAATCCGGGACGAAATTATCAATGATGTCATTATTATTTTATGTAAATTAACCAAGTGAAGTATTGAAACTCCCTTTGGCGGTAAAAATATCAAACCGGCCTGTAGAAAAAATCCTTGTTGTGACCATGAACTGCACGACAATAAAAGTATTTTTTCTTGGTAAATTCTCTTAAGAATATTTACTTTAAAATGAAACGTCGCGAAAGAACCGGACCTGGATTATCTGTATCGGTGGAAATGTTACGAATTCTTAAGCAGAGATACGTGCCGATACGTTAACAGGTACTACCTAATTTGTTTATTTACGATAAGTCAGGTGGAGTGCCACTAACACAAACAAAATTCCTTTTCGTGTTTTCAAAATTATTTGTCGTAGTGGTAGTTTGGTTTTTACACTGAATACAAATTAAGCTTCCAGGATCTTTGAATTGGAATTTTTTGATGTGGGCGTATAAACAAATTACTAGGTTGTAGTAGAATCACATCGATTAAATAGTAAAATTACTTTAGAATTCGGGAATTTTATATAAATACAATTTCTATAAATATATTTTAATTCACTTTATTATAATTTTGGTCATCAAATTTTGCGTTATTCGATAGGTATTTTAAAATCAAATAAATTTTTTTAAATGTTATTTGTTATAAAATGTTTATGTTTTCGTAGTGTGACCAACCAAATTAACTAAAAATGCCATATAAAAATTGAAATATTTAGTCTGCAAAACCTAAACCTGTAGGTTTCTGTTAATCATGTGCGTGCAACATCCAATTTTCACTCTTCAAAACTGAAATTATTATTTTTTCACTGACTGAAAATTAATTGTCGAAAGTATATTCAATGGTTTTTATTTTGGACAAAAGATTCATTTCAATCCTCAAATCGTGATCTAACTCGAAAGTTATCAGGATTCAAATCTAATAATTCTCTCCAATTAAAAAAATTAATTTGGTTCTTTAAGAAAATATATTTATTTATAGGATTAAAAAGCATAAATCGAACAAACCACTTTCCAGCAAACAAATTTGAAACATAACTTTGGATGTAAATTTTTAATTACAAATTATTACTGAATTTTAAAGTTGAATGTACAAGTTTCTTCAATCTAACTAATATTAAAGCTTCATAATATATTCTGAATTTGATTAAAAATCTCGATTTTAACATTTTACTACCGAGTTTCGAATCTAAATTTTAAATGTTTTAGTGCTTTAAATATGGATAACACTCGTTCTAAGTTTGATGTCTTATTAGTGATCAATTTTCACAACAAAAAAATAAAAAGAGATTCAGCTTAAGAATGCAGTTAGAATTGAAGGTAACATTTGACCTTCCCATTTTAGGATTAAAATTCTTAATTTAGGGTTTGACTACAATCATAACTCAACTGTTGCCGATCCCAAGACCTGATGAGAAAAAGGGAGGATTTGAAGATAAGGTGAGCTACCTGTCTACCGTAAAAAAAAGCAATTCATAGCACCGTTTTATGACGACATACACGAGGATTTAATTTAAAGAAACGATTTAAAGCATACGAAATAAACGATTCATGCATCGGAACACAAACAAGCAAAATAATTACGTAACTTTTGAAGGAATCTGAACATGCAAAACAGTTTGTCTTAATAATGTAAAACTAGCTACTTCAGTTATCAAATTCTGTTATTTGCTTTCTAGGGCCTCCACGTAATGGGCGCATATGACAGTAACATTAACAAAGTGCCTCGGAATTGGACAGACCAAATGAAGACAACCAATGTGCGACGAAGATTTACGAGATGGAAGAGAAATGACTTAGATTGGGTTCGTGGAACACAGGATCATGGAATACCAAAGATCAGGAAATTATAATTGAACTTGAAACGAATAACATGTGGTATTTCCAAAATAGCAAAAAAAGACGCAAAAACCGAAAAAAATTAAAGAATTAATCACAGTACAAACAATAATCATAAATACATAGGATATACTTCACGGGTCTGTTTAAGGCCGATGAGGAGATAAACAGCAACATGGAAGAGCGTGAGATACCATGGAACGAAATATCAGCTGAGATTTGATTAGAAGAGGCAAAAAAGACAATTAATGGGGTGAAAAACAGAACGTCGCCAGGGGAAGATTTAATTACAAATGGCGGTCCCATTTTAACCGAACAACTTACAGAGATAATAAATAAGATAATGACACAACAAACAATACTCTAGAATGGAAAACAAATATACTAATTACACTCTTTAAAAATTGCGATAAAACAAAGCCAGAAAATTGTAGAGATATTAACGTACCAAGTGTTGCCATGAAACTAACAACAAAAGTAATAACAAATAAATTGAATAAAATAATCAGCTTTGAACATGAGCAACAAGGATTTCGGAAAGGAAGATCCTACATAGATACCATATTTCGGTGGGTGGCCTACCCAGAGTACCCAGTCACTGAAAATAATTCGAAACACAATGGCGGAATATGGAAGGTAGGTGGTTGTCGAAGGTGTGATGCTTACCACCCTACCTCATACGTATAGCGTGCAAGACAACCAAGGCCTTAACCTTCCATGTTGCTGGCCATGCTCCTACGCGGGGCGGGGTGTTAATGCCGGTACCTAGTTATACCAAACAAATTATTGAAAAATCGGAATATAAAAGAGTGGCGTACGTGTGCTTTGTAGATCTCCAACAAGTTTTTAATAGAATAAGATTTGATGATGTTATTTAAATATTACATAAAAGTATAATCGCATAAACATATAAACAATAAAAGACATATACACCGATATCAAAGGAAAAGTGAAGCGTGGCGGCGAAATAACGAAACTTATAAAAATATTAAAAGGTATAAGACAACGAGCTCCATTAAGCCCAACCATTTTTAATGTCATAATGGACGAGGGGATAAAAGAAACAAAAAGACTAGACGGCTATAGTATGGGTAGAAATAAATTTAATATAATCACATATACAGATGATACCTTTTAGTAATAGGAGAATCTGCAAATGATTTACAAAAGCTGTTATAAAACCTCAACATAACATGTTGTTATATGTGCTTTTTGGCAACGATGACGTAGCGTTAGATTTCTTGGAACAAACGTCACTTGTGGCACATTTCAAAGCACATCCCAGCGATTTTGGAAATAGGGAAATTCTTTACGGTTAAAAGCACCAATCCGGGTCAAAATCTGAGAGAGCGACATCACAGAACGCGTTGGCGTACAGATCTGTTAATACAAAAGGACCAAGTGAATTTGTGTATTGCGTAGAATGTGAATTAGTGTAAGATGCATTTTGGTTAATTATTTACATAAAGATGAAAAGCTAATTGATCTTAAACTGAATAGATTTGATTGTATATCCGACGAAATAAGAGCGATACGAACAGTTATGTTATTGAATTCGAAAACTTCAACCGTGTCATTTTTGAGAAAGAAGAACACAACGTTCTGCTTACTTTCTTAAGAAGTTTTATCAGGAGAAAAAGGGGGCACTCAAAGAGCACGCCGGCGGCTCAATGTGTGAACCACGCCAGAGGCAAAACTCTTTTAGCAAGAGGAAGAAGGACACAGTAACGCAACGTGTAAACCAAGCCAGAGGCGAAGCCTTTCTTTTAGCTATATTGTCGATGTATTTGTTGCTGTTGACAAGCAGTAAAGCATATTGTTGATAAGCGGTAGGCTTAGTGTTGGCAAGCGGTTAGGTTTGTTAGGCACATGATGATATCTGAGCATAAAGCTCGTTTTGGTTTTTGACCGTCTGTAAAGTACTCAAGCAGTGACGCCCGGTTGTGTGCCCCGGGATGGCCAGGGAGGCTCGTCTCCTATAGCTCCGTTCCATTGGTTTCTTAGTTTTACAAATTTATAGGTAATGCGAGCATTGACGTTTGTATAGAGCTTCTGGTGTTTACGAGAATTGATCAGGGCTACACATTAATCTAACTTGGGTGGAAATAACGTTATTCCTTAGTACGTTGATCGAATGTGAATTTATAAACCTAAATACCACGCCGTTTAAAAAAAATAAACAAAATCGAGACTGCCCCCCGTCTACAGATCCCCAGAAAAAAAAACAAAAACAGATACAATAGCCAAAGAGTTAAAAAGATGTAAATTGGTAGTGGATGATGTCATCTTCGAGCAGGTAGGTAATGGAAATAAATTATTTAGGTGTAGGTACCTTTAACGAACGACGGACGAGTATAAAAAGAAGTATACGTATGAACAAGTTATGAAGGTTAATAGAGTAACTGAACGTCTAGATAGTGTTATTTAGAATAACAAGTACATAAGCCAAGTAATGAAATGCATAAAAGTGCAGTGAGACGAATAATCTCTTATGCAGCAGAAACGACACAGGATACAACTAAAATGAAACAACAAAGTGAAACAACAGAAATTAAGGTATTTAGAAGAATATAGGGAAAACAAAAATTGACAGAATACCAAGTACAAGCATAAGAGAAAAGTATAAACTTACAAATATCCCCGAGTGGCTTGCGGATTGTAGAAGAATCGACAAAAATGGAACATTAAGAAAAGCAAGAGACAGAAAACCAGTTCCACAGCTGATTGAAAAATATGTTCGAGAAAGGTAGATAACATTAACAGCAAATGCAAGCACAAAATACGGTTTTCTTATTAACTGAAGTTTTATCAGAACTTCGTTTCTACTAGATTTAACATGTAAATACACGAGCAAATGTTGTTTATGTATATTTATTTATAAATAATATGGAAACGATTAGATTTTTCTCGTTTCTAGTACAATAAAGAAAAATTCAATGCTAATGAATGTAGAATAGAGTATAAGTACTACGTACTTATTTAAAAAAAAAAAATGGGTGAAATGTGTTCTGTTCACATGTAAATGTATGTTAATGACAGAAACTATTTATAATATACTCGTGCATTTCCGCTTTGTCGATTATAGTAGGAAAAATAATTAGAGTGTGTACAATAATCTACAAAGGAATTTTACTATGTTAATTACACTAGTCATACAACAGAATACGTTAACTTCACGTTTCAATCGGTCAATAAGAAAAAGATTGTTCGGCTATTTTTACAAGCTTACTTAACATTCTCCTGTTATGTTAACATAATTTATTTATCGGTAACGTGATTATCCTGCAGTAGCTTTGTGGCACACATTCTTCATTCAACTGTAGGGTAAAGGGTGTTCTAAAATTAACTTATTGAGATCAGTAAATTTCTGCATTTGTTCTAGTAATCGTATATTTCAAAAATAAATACACGATGATAAAGCTCATTCTTTGAAAAGCCCAAAATTACGAGGGAACGGCCTGTATATTGCATATAGCTCGGTATCAATATTTAAAAACATTCAAACGTGCTGTTCTGAGATGCATACCAAATCGTTGAATAAATTAGAGTTAAGGTTAACAAAAACTGACAGGTTATCACATTTCTATGTATTTAAAAACACCAATAAGTACGAATTTATTTCGCATACATGGTCTATATGTCGTAGAAGTTTGCTAACATAATAAAATGATTTTTACTAAGTTTTGGTTGGTTTTTGAAAGACATAACACATGACCAAAGTTTCTGTAACTACGTTTATTCCAACGTTTTATGTGTCAAATTATTTAGAGCGTGTCTTCGTAAACAATGGAAAACGTACAACTGTACTCAATTTCTACTTTTAATACTTCAATATAAAAATAATTGACTCTAACTTTTAAATATTCTAAATTTTAAGTGTTAGGGAGTCACAGGTAGTAATATTTATTAATAGATTCAGAACATCCTTTTAAGTATAATTTATGACATTAATGATATCAAGTTAACTATCCAATTACAATTTTAAAACTAATTACCGGCGATGTGTTTAGTAATGCAAATAATTCATCTATTATTTAACGGATATAACGTGTTTTGTACTTCTGGGAAAATTCAAAGATTTTATAATCTTTTTCATTCTCGTTGCTACAGCTAACCCAGACATTCAGTTTGAATTTTGTTTTATTATTGCGTTCAAGAATTAAGGAACTGGATAACTTCTAACATCCGGACACACTCCAGTAATCCGGACAAGTCTGTCCAATTTTGTGTTTATTTGTCCAGACACTCACCAACGTATTGTCAAGTTCGGGAGTTTCCAAATTTTCCGTAGGCGAAATAGCGTGTCACACGAAATGTAATTTTATTTAATAACCTTTGTTAGTTAATATGATTATTTTTATAGAAATAATTGAAGTCTGTCGGGAAATGAAGACGTATTAAACTTTTATAAACCTATTTGACGTTCGTTTATTAATTTTACTCTATCCAACTTTAGTAAATTTAAGTAAGTCTAATCTAATACTATTTAACTGGCTGTTTGAATCGACTTTGTTTAGTTCATTACAGATTAGGTAATTTTAGTTTAACTATAGCTGTTTTCAATACAATCGAATGAATAAATTTTACAGCCTCATCTAAGCTAACTTAATTAAGCGTGGTTTAAGTTAAATTAAACTAAGGAATTAACCTGAAAGTATTTTGCTTCACTACGACATGTAACTGGGCGCAAAGTAAATTTCACTATTTTTTCTGTTTTCTCTTCTACCGCAATGCAGTGTCGAGGCTCATTCACACTTGCTGGTATGCAGTGGAGGTGATGGATCCATTTTTGGACTTGCATCACGTTCTAACCAGCTTTCATCCACAACATACCTTAAACCTAAGCCTAACCTAACGAGTTCGACCCAAATCGGCTCCATAATACTATGTATGGCCACCGCTGGAATCGAACTCGTGTCAGCCGAATAGCTAGCAGGCACTTACCTAATTGAGCTACCCAGGCTGCCTAAATTCCACAGTTTAATGTATTAAATTCAATTAGATTAATGCAGTGTATTTAAACTGCTCTAACATGACGATTTTACGTGAGCTACGGACTGAGAATGATTATTAGGTACAATAACTATAAATCTCATAGTACAAAGAAAATATTTAACCAGAGAAACAGATTAACACAAATTGGCAGAAAATACGAAAACTTAAGAAAGTACAATAAAATTTAAAATATAAGAGAAAACAGGAAACAGTATTAAGAGTAAAAGTGAGAAATTGAGAGTGAGTAAAATCACATAGTTATAATGCTATAATGGTAATAAGAACAACAAACATAGTGAGCGTAATTGAAAACAGGAAATACTTGAAATCACTACAGCTTTAAATAAAAGAAACATGAGGTATCGCATGGTGAAGGACGTGTAACATAAAAATCTTTAAACTAATAAAAAGAATGCCTAAACTCTTCGATTTCCTTTTAGATACACATTTAGAAAAAGCACTGTGATTCGACAAAGCTCCGATACAATAATTTAAAACAGAGACACTGTTCAGTTAGGTTTTTGTCACATAAAGGTAAAACTACAGGCGCTATTACTCCATTGGGGAGTATGGCCAGCAACATGGAAAGTTAAGGCCTTCTAAGTCGCTTTTGTTCCTCGGTTGTTTCGCATGCAAAACCACCGACCTTCTCACTATCCACCTTCCCAATTCTACCACTGCGAATCGGTTCCCAATTATTTTTAGTAAATGGGCAAACCAGCCGCCGAGCATCCAACTTGAGTTCGAACCCCCGACCGTTTGTACAAGTCACTAACGATAATCATAACTAATCGAATAACAATAAACTGCATTTCTATGAGCCATAAGAGCAAGCAGGTTTTAGCATGATTAATCACTTGCAAATTACAAAAACTTTGATTGAAATATGTGCCAAATATATTTTACCCTTACATACGACTCGCCGGAGTGGTTATGTCATTCGACTACAACGCGGACGGTCTCGGCGTTAGTGCTGATATTTCGGCTCCGCAAAATGGCTAGAGGCACTTGACAACGTAGTAGTAGATTATGAGATTTCAATACAACAACCATAAATAATCGAAAAATAGCGATATCTCAACACCGAAGAAATTGTTTTTAAAATGTTAAAAGGATTTAAACTCCAGTTCGTCCTAGTACAAACGATTTATGATGGTTGTATTTAAATCTCACAATCCACCACTAAGTTGTAAAACGCCTCCAACCATTTTGCGGACCAGAACGAACAGATTATACCTCTGTATCTTTATTATACGACTTTTGACCATTGCCACAAAGCCCTCGATACGATGGAACTGTGGAAGTATTTGAAGCATTGGATAATGTTAGAGTAGATTCATGCTACACAGCTAAAACACCCGTCTGCTTCCATCGGAAAGTGATGGCAAACCACAGAGGTATTTCTGACTAGTAAGTCTTGCCTGGAATATAAGTGCAAGCACTTTAGTGGTTCTGCGCTCAAGTAAAGCTGTTAGTCCTCTATGCCTGTAGGCTATTTAATAAGCACACTACAGACATACAGAGAGAAGACCGGCAACGCCCTGTAAACGGCACGCCGCTTTAGAAGCAGATTCATGTTATACTGGGTTTACAGGAAATTTACATAAAAGCACAACACTGAAGATAAGTATTAATGAATACATTAAGACCCAACCTTCTCTACAAAATGAGGAGTTAGAGAGAGTGATGTAAAATCTCCAAAATCTTTTGCCTTGGTGTTAACAACGTTTAGTTCTTAGGTAACGTCTGGGCTTGCAAATGACAAATTACTCAACTCACGTCATAGCGCTTGAAACTATTTGATTAGAACTCTTCCGAGCTATTAGATCTTTATCACATATCGGTCAGGGCATACAGTTTGACTTCATATTCGAAAGAAGGCATAATTTCAGATTTCCTCCTTAGCTGAACATGTCCAGTACATTTAGTATTCAGCTCAACCTTGCACTACCTCACAGGATCCCAAAAATGTGTTCAATAATAAGGTTGGGTTCAAGAAAGTATAAATATAGACAGCAAATTTTTGATATTCCAACGATATAGTACTTAAGAGCTCTAATGCTAAAGAATAATAAAAAATCTTAGTTTAACTTGATGAAAACTTCAAGCAGATTGGCTTAAAATGGATTTTAATAACAACAATATAGCATCTAATAATAATAAACAGCAGATTTGAGCGATTTGAGCGATTTGACTCAAACTACAAGTTTATGATGTTCCGTAGTGCCGTCTCTTAAATTACAGAGATACAATTCTAACAGACAAGAATGTAAGAATGTAAAGGGCTATGAGACGAGCAATAGATGTTAAGTATAAGAGACAAAATCCTTATTTAATTTTTAATTATTTCGTAAAAAATCCAACAGCAATGTTGTTAATATAGTTATTGTTACTGTTTAATAAAGTAGTACCATGAGATCAAAAAAAAGATGATTCTGAGAAGGCCTTGACTAGCATTCTAGAACCAGTGTAGCCAATCGTGTTGTACTAGTCAAGGCCTGCTCAGAATCATTTTTTTTTTCGATCTCATCGTACAACATACATTGCTATTCCAAGTATCACATTTTTTGTAATCGTCATTATACAAGTGTATCGGATCTGAGAATTGCTTGCTTGAAGAGGAGTTGAAATGGCCATGTTGCTCGTAGGATTGAAAATGACTCTCCAAAGGATACCAAACTGACGACCAAAATATTAAAAGGCATAACTAAGTTAGAAAAACGATGAGTGGACCAAAATTTGAAAATTTGTTGACAAAACCTGCCATCCAACTACACAAAACAAAATAATTTAGAATTAAATAGGAAACGCCTACATCCAGCAATGAATGGAAAACCTAATTTACTTAATTATTTAGAAACCATTGTACTCAAGCCTTAAACTTCTTAGCTTATTGTGGCCTCTTAATATGACATCTATAAATAATAATCTTGTGTGCGTGTAAAAGTTTTTCAGATTCTAATAAATCTGCTACAAGAGTATAGTTTCTTAAAGGTCCGCACATCAGTACAGATTTAAGTTGAACCTTAATTTAAATAGACTTGAATTAGAGCTTAAACCAAGCTTCGTCGTACTCAAGCCATAGTGCTAACCAGTAACTTAAACCTACAGTGATCCTAAGATTCTCGAATTAAAGGCATTCGCACACGGTATGTGCACTAATTTCTTTCTCCTCATATATTTTGCAAGTTGGCTCGTTTTCTGTGCCTACTAAGTTCAGCCATTTTCTGTTATTGCAATACCCTCCTACTTACTCCTTTTTTGTTGTTTCCTGCTCAGCAGCAAAACTTCCTTTAATCGAAATTGAGAGGGATATAGCATAGAACATCCCCAACTGCCTCACTCCAGGGTTCTTTCCTTTGTACTGCCAGTTTAAAAAATTGACTAAGGCATTCTAAGACCTTGAGGATTTACTATCATCGTTTCCACAGCTTCTAAAATAGCTTAACTGTTTATCATTGCGCAAAGATTACAATTTTTGTAGCTCTCTTCAAATGATGTTTGCAAAAATTATAATGGCTGAACTATCCTCGTAAGCTACTCAGGCTATTAACTGTATATTCGCCTCTGTTGAACTGATAGGTAACTCCTGCGCTACCGAATGCTTTTAAACCGTCGTTGTACTATACATAACATCTATTTTTCAGCCATTATCTTCTTTTCTCTACCCCCGTTATTGAAAACAATCCTGATAGTTTTCTCGAATTCGAGACGGTGCTGATTCTAACAGAATTCGTTACAAGTATATGCTTCAGAATCTTGCTTTCTCCAAAGGTTTTTGCTATATCCTGCTATATTACAGATGCGGTAACTGAATGGTTTATCGTTGCCGATAACAGACTTTTCAGTTTTCTGGCAATTTCTCAGTTTTTATGCCATGAGCTCAAAGATTCATAGATTACTATGGGTATCACGACTTTGGTGTATAAAATATGATCAAAAATTATTGCCATCTATACTAAATTTAAAATCGAGCTGCAGTAGATCAAAAAAAACGTATGCATAGATCACGCCCCTTAACCAATAAAAACGTAAGACTGCAGCCCTTGACCAATAAAAACGTAAGACTGCAGGTACACGTGTGTTTCACATAGAAATTATTCTTTACTCGCACTGCAGCTCGATTGTGAATTTAGTATAGCGTCTCTATGGAGGAGCAAATTGATACCTTTGAAATTGGTTCGCATATAAAATATGAAAATTTCCATTTAGTATGATTGTGCAAGTTCAACCTACCCCTAGTTACTTCCACTTAAAATCTAGCCTAAAAATAAGAACTATGCTCACACACAATCACTACATTTAACCAACTAAACTTATTCTAAATTACAGATGTTGGATGTCTTCTTCTTCAATGCTCTCATACTATCAAACATTTTTTGAAAAGACGAGGTGTAATTTTTTTAAACTCAACGATAACATGCACGTCTTAGAAATGGTGTTTATTGCCAAAGGAAACAGAAAATAATCTACAGAACTAAGATGACACGATCTTGGTGGATATCGATCTTGTGAAAGGTGTTTAAAGGTGGTACGAACTACATGGGGTCGAGATTGTCCTGATAAAGGTAACCGTGTTGGAGTTCTTACTCATTGAGGTGATATATGAATGATTACAGAATGTTGTTCCAGTATCCTTTGGTAGAGATAGTCTCCTAAAAAATATAGGTCCGATCAACCTCCTTCGCAAAAGAACTACCCAAATACCGTTTTTAAGACAATTCCTTGCATTGCTTCTCGCATGAAATTATGATTATCGGTACTTCACATTCCCATCACTTGCGAGTTAATATATTCAAAGAAATCTGATAAAAATCATTTCATGACATTTTGATGACAAGATTAACTCCCAGGTATTTAAGTTTTTGTTCTCATTTGTAATTGGTAATCCCTTCAAAGCCCGTATCTTTCTTTTTAGTTTGCAGGCCATTACTGAGGTATTAAGGATTTGTTGCAAAACGTTTTAATATCTCCGTTTCACGTCAAAGTTAACATTATTTTTGATAAAATATGTTATTTGTTTTTAAATATTTCTTCAAAGGAGTGAATTATTAATAAATCTACAGAATATGTTATTGGTTTGAATTAAAATAAATTAGCAATAATATTGTAACCCAATTTTGTAAATACTACTAAACATCGCCTTAACCCCTATCTTCGACACTATTTTTGTGTTTGTAAGGCTTGTACGGTCCTTATGGTTTATTGCATCAAACATAACTCACACAGCAAAACTACTGTTATCTTCACTCAGTCAGAATTGAATAAAGACATTTAATTAAAAGAACGTCTTCCGGGTTGAGACCGTATCATGGTTGAGAAAAAAGAACCCAACGTTTCGCCCACTTTCTTTCTTCGTTGTTTTGTTCTGTTTTTCTTCAGGAGGGTTTCGCCTCTGGCTTGGTTTACAAGTTGAGTTACCTTACTCTTTTAGTGCCCCCTTTTCCTCCAAATAAAGCCCCTTAAGAAAGTGAGCGAAACGTTGAGTTCTTTCTCAGCAATAACACGGTTCCAACCCGGAAGACGTTCTTCTAACACTAACACTGATCCTGGAAGTCTTTGAATTCAGCCAATTAATTAATTTAACAGCCTAATCCAACTTAATGTAATTAATTTAGAAACTAAATTTTTGGAGGATTCTCTTCTTTGGGAAAACTTTTTGATATTAACTTGACTTAAATTAATTTAGCACAGCTTCGAAATACGAAAACTTATTGGTTGATCGGTTGCGTGATCCTGATTCAACCATAGCGAACTCAAATAGCCTAACTCAATGTAATTAAAGTTAACCCATCTCTTATATAATTGATAGGTGATGAGGTAAACCACAGTGGAATTACGGTATACATGGAATTTTGGAGAAATTCACTACGAGGCGGATTTTTGAGTTGAATACCGTGGAATTCCTTGTGTTATTTTTCCTTGAAATTTCCCTGAAATTCCGAGAGATTTCGGTGTATAAAAATTTTCCAGGGTTTAACCCTCGTGATAATATCGAATCGAATAAATTCAACGTGACTAATTCAGCCCACTTAACTGAACCTAATTTAAACCTAACGACTTAAAACGAATGTTACAAAAAATTACTCAGAATCCACTTCTATCAAATCGATTCATCTTGATAGGCCCCGAGGTGAAAGACGATATTGTTTGTTGACATGCACGTGCCGATCTTTAATTAACTAAATTGGGCTATCTTTATTTTTATCTAATTGAATCCAAATTTTAGATAAAAGTAAATTATTTTGATTTGAACATACTGAAATTAACTTGCCTAATCCATCCGCACTTAAAGCACTTGAGTAAAGCCCATCTATATCTCATTTTTATGACAATTACATTAACTTAAGCTAGATTAGAATGAAGACAGCATATCATAAAAACATTTTGAACACAACATTATCAAATCGGTTAAACTTGACACACCTTTGAAGTGAAAAGGGTTATTGGTTGGTATTTATAAATAAGCATGTGGCAACATTTTCATATCTTTCATAATTTCTTATGATTGTTTATAAATAAAATATGCAGATGACGAATGTAGAAGTTTTTCCTCTTGATTATTTATTTGTTTTTATGTTTAGAATAATTACATTAATTTAACAGTCTATTAGTTGTGAAGGATGTAGAAACTCAAATCTACACAGTGGTAAAAAACGATATGTATCTGTATACCTATTCAGAGATCGTTAATATTTGGATCTAACATTTTCCATCATGTAGTTATTTTAATATTCTATCTTTTTTGCGTACTTTACAAATAAAGTGCTTGATGAAAAAATAATCTTTTAATTTAAACTCATTGCATCTTAGTACCTATTATTAAAAAATTAAATCAAAATTACAAAAGTTTGGGTACTCCTGTTTAATTTATTTAGAATGGCCAAATATTTACAAACAGTTAATAGTTTCGCTCAGTTAACCATGAAATTGTCAACTAATTTTTGCATTAGACAAAAATGAAACTGTTCAATTGAAAAGTTTGGTTGCTCCTTTATTACACAGGTTGGTTTAATTCAAATTCAATCAGTGACTGCATTTATTGAACAAATTCGGAAAAGCAGAAAAATAACTGATTGTTGTTTGTTCTGTATCAATATTAGGAAAAGGTAAATGCCAAATATAGGTACGTTTATCATACTTGCTCTATTTGTTGTTTTGATAATTTAAGACCATGAGAACTTGAGATAACGATGAAGTTTAATTAAGCACTATAAATAGCTTAGAAATGGTATTTAACATCATTCGAGAGATCGTAAACATTAAATTACACCTACGAAATGATTACAACTTGACCTAATAAATTTGGCCTTATAAAGAGGTACTTACAATGTTTTGACTGAGTGATATCCTTATTACGTTACAATAAATCCTCAAGTGTCACCCTGCATGCACCAGCAATCACCGACCGCTTCCAAAACGAGCTAGATTCGCGCTCTGCGTGCTGCAACGGACACGATGTCGCGCCAGACTGATTGACTTGGAGCTGGTATAGATAAGGAGGACGGCACCAGCTTGATAGGGAACGAGCTTGACGGGTGGGCTTTCGTGTTCTCGTTTATCTCGATCAGAATGCATCCGTCAACAAATCGTTTCTGACCACAGAAGGCGACCGAGACACTCCGAAATTCGTTCGCTAGCCTGGACAACGAATTTGTTCTGCATTTTATGTATATTTAATCGCGGATAATTTACAAGAAGTGACACCTGTTTGTATGACTCGTCATGGGTTGGGTTTGTGGTTGTGAATTCATTATGTGAGCAAAGCAAACACATCCATAAGCTTCAAGACCCATTGTTGTAGTTCAAGATATTTTTTGTTGAATGCACTCACGGAAACGACTTTTGCACGACAAAGATATATAATTGCTTCAGAATTTACAGTTTTAAAACCTCGAGTGAAATGTCAATTCTTTTGAAAAAGAATTGTTAAAATAAATAATGGTGCCTGCTGCATAACTGAATTTGATAAAATCGGGTAGGAACAAAACACAACTCGTGTTAAAACGTTTATCTTTGACAAGCGATACTTTAGGGTGAAATTCCAGCTTTTAAATACAACAAATCAATAATCAAATGTTAACGTAGGAATTTAAGACATTAAAAACAGTTTGAAAAATTCAAAAACCACCAATCTTTTTGTAATTCCTTTATCTAAGAAAAATGATAATTCTTTAACTTGTTTTCTACAAGCCTTGTTTGACAATCAATAGCTAGTTGCACCAACCGCCAGTTAGGTACCTCCAACTCTTGTCTATTCTTACCGGAGTTGCTTTGACTCTTGTTTATAGGCGTATTAACTGAATTTAATCCGAATAAAGCAATTTATCGATTAGATAATATTCCATTAGCATCACACGAAACAGCTTTTTCGGCTAAATTATAGGTATTACCAAAACTTTACATAAATAGGTATGGAATACAAAAATTTACTGCGTACGAGGCGTTATCAAAAAGTACTCGAGTTACTCTCGAACACCTTATTAGTTATTGTAAACCCAGAGAGAAATCAGCGATATAATACAATGAATGTAGCTATCATTTCTAACTCACAGGTTTAGACCTTTATCTTCTTCTCCTTCTTCCTAAGCTTTTTCTACCGTCGTGTGGTGTGAAGGTTTGTTTCGCATGACTACGCTGAGCATTTGCTTCACTACATGTTCACCCATCACTTTGTATTTGGTCTTTGTCCCCTTTGAATATCTTGTTCCCGTTATCTAAGGCAAGTTGCCGTGCCTCTCCTTTTTATTTATTTCTTTAGCACAGATTATTGTTGGTTGCCTTCTTGACCTTCGGCCTATCAATTTCGCTTCCTAGATTTTTACTTCTTTTTGCTTGTCACTAATCATACTAGAATAGAAAGTAAAAAGAAGATATCATATAGTGCGAGAATCGCTATTCAGTGCACCATACACATTGTGTGAAATATGAGAGCAAAGACTGAGAACAACATTTGGAAGATACACAAAGCAGCTTCAGATACAGAACAAGCAAATTTTGGTTTCCAGTAGATAATAGAAAGGACTACAGCAAAGCTATAGATCTACTTTGTAGATATGAGAAGAGAAGAAAAGCCAACTGTGTGAAGTTTTTGAAAATAAAAGTATAAAGGAAACCTGATTCATGCAGTGAGAAGCCCATACCAGAACACACTATTTACATAAGAACAGGGAACAAAAAGTCAACAGAATTCCAGAAGTACGACAAGGGGGAATTTTTGGGCCGCTGCTGTTTAGATGAGATAACAAAAGAAGACCAAGATTAAAAGAAACCGAGTAGAAACATAGAACCCGTATTAGACTCTAAATTTATATTTGTAAACGATTTTGCACCAACAGAAAAATTTAAACGAAGCAACTCTCCTTGATATCCTATATTGAAAACTTGTTTCAAAAGCCATCGAATAACAATGGAGATATGATCAAGGCGATTAATAATACAGCCAGACTTTGTTAGGGTGCGCAAGTTTGGAAAAATTATTTTTCCGTTAATAAAGACAAACAGACTAATTGCTACATATATTTTTTTACTTTAAGCTACCATATTATGTTCAACCACTTGTAATATTTTACGATGCTAGATTTAAGTTAGTTAAGAAAGATATGATCCGTAAAACGAAACGTTTCGTGGGTTGTGTAATTTATGTTTCCCTTGCAGGCATTTTTAATTATTTTTCAGGCCAGGGTGTTTCGTAATTCTAGCTAAGTTATTGGTTCTTAATCATATGCAGTTAAGCGTGTTAGCGCAGCGAAGTCCCAGATATTGGGAGTCTCAGGTTACGCAACATATGTAGCTATAAATCACGGCAGAAATATGAAAGAATTTATTCCTATGGGAAACTTAGTGTTATGCCGATTTTGATACAAAACCGGTCAGCCAATCACGGTTAAACTTCAGTTTGAAGTTCAACTTGATTTGATAAAAGGAACCCTTTCTATTTGTGGGTTGTCCAAAATTATGGTATAAATACATTTGATCACAGGAGCAAAGGAGAATTCCCTTTTAATTGTATGAGTACTACTCTGGGATCTTACCAATAGGCACCTGCAATTCCTTAACCCTTTTAATTGTACGAGAGCTAATTCGGAATCTCACAAATCTCGTGAGGCTCCTGCAATAATCCTTAACCCTTTTCCTTGTGCGAGTGCTAGTCTGGGATCTGAACAATCTCGATAGGCACCTGCAAAACTCCATAACACTTTTAATACTACGAGAGGATCCTGTTCGGTGCCTACGCCCTTTGTTATTTATATCGTTCTTTTTCAGGAGATTCGCAGCCAAAACACCTACTCGGGTGCGGACACCCGCCTTACGACTACCACTTGTTAAGAATTGCTGTTCAGAAATATCATTGGCTATGTTAATAAAGCTTAAAGTTGTACTTTGACTTGTGACTTTTCTTTCCTACCATTTATCAAAGACGCCGGGGTTATAAACACACAACAAAAACAGTTATAGAAAATTGTGAATTTTCATTACCCCGCATCGTTAGAACTTTTATCATAAACAACGCGAAAGCAAATACTTATAAAGATATTCTAAGACATACGTATTTGTACCAGCCTTAACATGCAGCAGCGACACATGGAGTTTAACGAGAAGACAGATTGGAAGACTACAAGCATGTGTTAAGACGAATAAAAGCAGTATTAAAGATCGTATTAGAAATACAGTAATCAGAGCAAAGCTTTTGAAGATATTGTGAGTTTGACAAAATTTAAATTAAAGGAAAAAGAATGAGAAGATGTGGAATCAAAAAGGCGAAGAATAAAAGAAGAAGAAGAATTATCTTAACTAATGAAGATGATAAAAATCTGATGAGCCTTTAACTCCCAAAATCAATGAAAAGATTTTCAGGCTCGCGAATTTATTCGTTTCAATTAATAACTGGTTTTTGGTTATAAGTTATAACAGACGGAGAACACCATACGTATCTTGTTAAACATTTGGCTAATCTTTTGAATATAAACCATTTTGTGCACTTGGTAAAAGAACATAATCAAAACGGTGTGGTATGTAATATTATAACAGATGGTGAAACTTAGATTTACAGTTGTTTAGCTCTAAATACGTACCTAAGCAGTACCTACTGTGAGTGCACCTAAACTATTTCTTTTATAATGAGTTTTGTTATATGGTAAATATGTAATGTATACACTCAACAGTGCAATGCAAAGGAAGGCTTAGCATTTGTTTTTCACCACTAAAAATGTCAAAACTAAATATAATCCGACTGATTAAATTTGTCTCTATTTTGCCGTAGCATTAATTCTTCGGAAGGCATTTCACTTTGACATAATCCTTCTTCATGTTTTCTTGTGGGTTTCTTCAGCAGTTAAAGCTATTATAAAATTCTTATGGATATGTTTGTTCGGACTTACCGCACCAAATTAGCAACGGCCCATTAAACTTTCTTCGAAAGCGTTTGAACAGTAACTACAGTATTTCTCTTTAGTACTCTCGAAAGCTTATTTTACTACTTATTTGTACGTATTGATAACTCCTTAAGTATTTGTTTGTTTGTTTATTAATTAGATTTGTTAATATCGCCGATATTTTAAACTTAGCTTTTTGCATTTTTCAAGACATTATTCCCATAGAAATTAAGAATCAAGAGTTATACCTGGATACTTTGCAAAACTCGTGTAATATTTGGAAGACGAACAATGAATTCTGAACACTAAACCCATATACGATAATACACTTCGTTTGTGTAGCGATTGGTCGTATCGATTTAATTGTCGCTTTTTTAATGGTGTTACCTTTTGTTATATTGGTGGTACCTTTAGCAAGGTTTGTAATAGTGATTTATCTAATATGATATTGCTCACAGGCGCCGACTCCATGAGGGTACCGAGGCTTCTGTCTTCAAAATCCCCTATAATCGATCATTCTCAGGAGATAAGCCCTCTTGTGGCACATCAGTAATTATTTTTTCTAATTCATAGCATTCTTCATATTCTACGATTTAGCCTAGAAATTGGAAATTTCTTCTTCTTCCTTCTACGGTCGAAGCCTAGGCGAGTGGCATGTTGTCAACTTCTGAGTTCTGTGAGCCCTCTTTACACGTATGCTGAGCCAGAGGCTAATCTTACCCACCGAGAGAGCTTAGTATGATAATAGCAGGGACCACCGGCTTTACGTGCCCTCAGAAGCACCAGGAAGCATACAACCTTCGAAATATTCCAACGGGGATATCGTCCCGCTCCTCAATTGAAAATAGCGATAGTATCTAATCATCGCAAAAATCAAACATTAATTTTTGTAAAACTGAAAAAAAAGCGTCAAGTAAGGTCAGAAACGAGAACCATTATGACTATTTTTTATAAGCATCACCAGTTCAAACAATAAATAGGCATTTTTTATGCTCCCAACAAAATCCCATTCTGAATTATGTGAAAGTCATAGATGCTGAATTCTAACATTTCATATTTCCTTTCAGTTTTTAGGGTTGATTAAAATCGTCTCTATTTATCTGACACCGTTTTCTGGTTAATTAATTCCGAATCAATTTCCATAATGAGAGAATTCATTGAAGCGATATGAGGAAAAACAAAATTTAGTGGTCGATTTAGGAGTAATCGAGTTAGAGTTAACGCACAAAATTATTTCCAAGAACGCTAGTTTAAATAATAGTATATTTTTATTAATAACAGAGTTTTATTAACTTAATTCCAGAATTTTTGTTTAACATTATATAATATTAATAGCAGAACTCTGCAACTTCTTTCCACAAAATATTTCTATATTTCTAATATGGATGTATGTATATTATACATTGTATAACCATATATTAATGAAAATTTATTTTATTTTATCCGACTAATCCAGCTTTTAAAGTTTGTTTGGATTTTTTATAGATTCATTTGAAAACGAATGGTTTTCTCCTAAACTCTACGTTGTTTTTATAACTAGGTACATGTTTAACAACTGGTGATTGAATATCCAACTAAAAATGTCCAGATAATTGCACATTCAGAGGCTATTTCTAAAATATTCTATACTAATCAGCATCTTCAAGAAACGTACGATTTAAGGCTGAGCCACTTACTTTATTACGATGAATTAAAATTAATTAAAGGAAAAAGGAAACCAGTAATGAAAACAATTCAATTTAATACGGTTTGTTTTAGCTCACTGGAAATTCTTTAAAACAGGAAAACATACATATTATTTAATTTTCAAAGCGAAATAAAGAATATTCGAACAAAATATCGCTTATTAATTATTAAGAAATTTATGCATTGCATCCTTATCGCAAGGCAAGGCATAAAAGTAAATTATTTATTAACAACATCGTTTCTATGGAATGCAGAAAAGTTAAATTTTAGTATAATTCAATTTAGTGAGTGCAACTCAGTAGCTACGACTACCTTATCTTATATTAAAGAAATCACAAGCCTAAGATTAATACATCAAGTTTATTACTGCCTTTATTTCACTTTTACCTCTATTGATTGAATTTCAGAAAGAGAGAGCATATAATGCGACGCCTTAGGGACGCCAACCAAGGCTACGCAATTTTTAAGGACATTAATGTCTAAGGTTGTAAGCACACATTCAAAGGATGTAAAACTTGAACTCGCTGTTAATACAGATGCTCATTAATATTAATTTGGCAAGGGTGAAACGCAAAACAAACAAAGTAAGTTTTAGATATCTTATTAATATTGTACGCAGGTGTTACACAGGGTGTTCCAAATCGAACTTGTGATTTCTAAACTGATACTGGTGCGCTTCTGAAAATTGACAAGATGTAAGGGACCAACTGGATGTATTTGTATTTTCTAATCAAATTATTTTTGACAATAACAGAATTAGAACTAGAATAACAAAATCTAGTTGTAAAAGTCAATAAAACGTGACAAAAGGCAAAAGGTTGCTTAAGCAGATGTTTCATGGATTAATCACTTAAAAAATTTGGATTTGGTACTGGTTTTGTAATTTAAAAATATTTTAAGATTTTCAGACGTTTCATTTTAAAGAGGAAATAGATGTCCTAATGCTACTTTGTGTCCGGCCTGGTTAACCTAGTCTACGTGAAATTTGGAGTTAAAAATAATTCTATAATTCAGAATTTCGAGAAAGATTTCCTTGCTGTTTTCACACTCAAATTACAAAGATCTTCTACAGGTGTTAATTCATTAAGAAAATTAAAGTATTTATACTGAATAGCAATAGTCAAAAGAGATTAAAGATTAGGTAAAGTACTTATAAGAAACCATAATAAATTTTCAAACAACGAATGCCTAATAAATATGTTTGTACATTTAAACAAGAGGCTCGAATAAACTGAAACGTAAAAACATTTTTAAGTAAGGTAATACGTAAACAACTTTTATGTCGGAAAAATTTCAGAAAAAACGTTTAAATGTTAACTGATAAGTTGACTGTCCTAGAAGCGTACAAACACTGACTAGAATTCCTCGTTTCACCGCTTATGAGTGAACGATCTATGTAATCGTCGGATAGGTAACTAACGGATTTCTTGAATTTTTTGGTTTTCTTCTTTACTCTAAGAATAAATAAATCTTTATGACAAAAGGACCGAACCTTCAAGTATTTCGTAAATTTTGATTTTTAGTTTAGTTTTGTTGTAAAATATGTATAATGAACTATTTAGATAATTAGAAATTTCTTGCCTGCAGCATCTAATGGGTAGATTGAGTGACTAATGAATGTTATTGCCGGTCCCAAGCCCGGATAAAGGAGGAGGGTTGGTGGGCCAGGTTAGCAGTCTACCCACCGTAAAACGAATCACCGCTCATAGACCCACGCATACCATCAGACAATGACGATCGACAACAAAGGAAGCCTCGAAAAATAAAATGGACAGACTAGAACGATGACGACCCGGTCAGGAAATGGGCCACAAAATAAACAATATAAGAAGAAAAATTTACTCAAGTTAGGAACGTGGAACATCACATCCTGGAACCAACGAGATCAGAAAATAACTACAGAAATTGTGCTAAACAATATTGACTATATTCAAAATAAATAATACCTTTTTCAACCATTAATGGTAATATAAATATACTTAGAATAATACCAGAGGACAAAAGTCAGCAATTGACTCTGTCATAACTAATAGACAATCTAAACATAAACCAAGTCAAATATTAGTTGTTTGAAATTGAATTCTGCCAATATTGGAAGCGATCATGATCTACTGCTGTGTAAAGTAAGAATGCAGTACCACATACACAAAATGGGGCCAACAGCGAAAATAGAAATATGTACTAATCATTGGAAGACAAAACGCCGATACAAAATTTATATGTACAACAATTTCTTAACGCAAAAAAAAATTAGAGCAAATCTAATTAAGAATAATGTCAATAATATCAATGTTGACGAAGCATGCTAGCTAACGTAAAAATAAAAAGAATAAAAGAAAAATTCTGCGAAGCATATACCTACTAAAGGTATTGAACGAGCTATATATTGCTAACAGAAAAGAGTCTGGAAGAAGCTCAGAAACAGAACATGTGAAATCAATGATATAGTAAAAACAAACAAACTTCAAACATGTCAATAGAAAGAATATTTCGAATGCTTATACAAAGGAAATAGAACAGAAAAGCGCCCAAACATGATGAAATTAAGAACGAATTCTTGAAGTATAGATGAAGTGAGTTGACATCAGAATTATATTGGTTCAAGGAAAAATACCAACCGCATGGAAAACCGGTATAACAATTTCTTTGTTCACAAAAGGCGATAAAGAAAAGCCGAAAAATTATAGAGGTATCACATTATTGAACTCGATCCAAAAACTGTCAAACAAGATCATCGGTTTTCATGTGTTTTGTTGACCTTACGAAAGCTTTTGATCGGATACAACTACAAGATGTATTAAAAATACTTAAAGATACACATGTACCATTAAATCTATTAACACTAATAAAAGAACTAAACACAAACACGAAAACAAAAATAAAAGTGGAGGAGGAGCTAACCGAAGATACAAAAACTCCCTTAGGAATTAGACAAGGCGATTCACTGAGCTCTATATTATTTAATGTAATTATAGATATAATAATATAAACAGTCAAGTCACTGCCAGGTTACCAACTAGGAAGCAAAAACATTGTGTGCTAGGCCGACGACGCGGTGTTAATCGTAGATACAGAAAATAAACTACAAAACATGTTTCATCAGTCTGGTGCCATCGCCAAAACCCTACAACATGACAATCTCAACAGATAAAACTGAATCCATGACTATATTAAAGGAACCTAGAGGATACAAGCTAGAATTGGAAAGGAATATGATCGAACAAGTCATGTCTGTTAAATATCTGGGAGTTCCCATAACAAAAGAGGTGAAATAACATGTCATGCAGGATTCAAAAATATCCGGCTATCTACGAGATGCCACATGGAGAAACAAATATGTCAGTCTCAGTAGAAAGCAAAGCAAAATTGTATAAAGCTATAATAACACCCATACTGACGGAGCAGAAACCCTCGCAGAAACTGCTAGAACAAAGCAACTTGTAAGAACAACCGAAATGTTCACCCTAAACACAATCATCAGAAAAACAAGATTAGATCGCGTACGCAGTGAAGATGTAAGACAACAATGTAACATAACTGATATTGTGACATAGTGACATTTATAAAACACAGAACAAAACGAATGGAACAACCACGTTGAAAGAGCTGAAAACGATAGATTTATTAAAATAGCACGTGGCCTAAAACCAGAAGAAATACATAATCCATGGCGACCTCAGAAAAAATAGAGAGAAAGTTGGATATCAACATCAGAAGAAGGGCCATAATCAGCGTGAAGAATCACAAGCTATAAATGCCTAATTAAAGACGAAGAAGCTGAAGAAGAAATTTATTTTAAAATTAAGAGAACAATTCTGATATAAAAATTAAATTTGGAAAGTGGATTAAAATAACCGTGAAATGGGAATTGGAGATAATTCATATATAATGTGAGAAACCAAGGAATTGGATTTTGAATTCTAAAAATGTTGTTTTGTTTTTACAGGGTGATTTGCGGCAAATTTTGGTAAGAAAATTTTAGGGAAATATACATATAAAAAACGTATTTGAAGACAACCAGGACTATTTTATGTAAGTTTAATTTTTACCTCCAAAAAGAATATCAAAAAGGGAGGAGTTTGTTTTTGTTAACAGCCTGTATATGTAGATAAAAATTACTGTATCCAAAATTGAAGAATATAACAATAGTGTAAACATGATAGCTAATCGCAGTACACATTTTTGTTTAAAATTATATTTTATTTAAAAGTTTAACAAAATTTAGTAGTTGATTCAATTAAAAACAATTAATAACTAATCTTTAAAATGAAACACCCTGTCTAATGATAAGCGATCTTAAATTAAAGAGCCAACACTTTTAATTTTGGTGCAAACTTGTCTAACAACGACATTGTCGTGGAACACCCTGTAAGCCATGAAATGGCTTCTCTTGAATAAGAAAGTCAATAAATCTTGCTGGAAGTACCCTACTTGTAGCAAGGTAAAAACTATATGAGAAATTGTTTTTCTCTGAACAAATTAAGTACGAAATTTCTGTAGGAATTCTTTCATATTGAAGTTGACTGTAATGAAAATGTAGGATTAATACACCAAAGAAATGTCATATCATATCTGAAGTATTAATACTTCAAATAACAAATTTAATATTGTTAAAGTATGAAGAAATGTAATATAATAGGGTGAATCAGATATGTAATAAATATTTAACTTTTGGGGTATTTTACAAAAGCTAATAATCTAAATATACTAAGAAGGGGAAAGAAAAGAATACATAAACGATATGCGAAGGAATTTGAGAATAAACTAATTTTATAGGTAGAAGAACGGCACTCGGAAATTTTACAAAGCTATAAATCAAAATGTGTAAAGACTACAAGCCTGGGTGTAACATGTACTATGACAAAGAGTGAAATCTTATTAGTAAGAAAAGCTCGGTACTGGATAGGTGGAAGAAATACTTCGATGAACTTCTGAAGGTACAGCCCAATAACACAAACGAAGAAGATCCTAACCTAGACGAGGGCGAGGGAAGTCAGGAAGAAGACGAAACTGGGCACCAGACCCCCCCCCCCACAAGAAGTTGAAGATGCCAGGTCAGATGGAATTCCTGCAGAGATATATGGAATACCATGTCCGTTACGAGGGCGATCAACTTATTTGCAACAACCGTCGAAGCATTACTCTACTAAACATGGCGCACAAAGTACCGTCTAACATTTTCTACTCAAGACTCCAACCCTATGTTTAAAATACCGTCGAAAACTATTAAAGTGGCTTCCGCAACGACTAATCGAGCACCAACCAAATAATCTCTCTTAGCCAAATGCTAGAAAAATCCACAGAATTCTCCATTACGACATACCACATGTTCATTGATTTTAAATCCGCATATGATAGCATGATAAGAAAACAGCTGTATAAAGCAAGGAGGTAACTTAAGATACCACCTAAATTAATCAGGTTAGTAAGAATGACAATGACCAAATCCTGATTCAAATGAAGTTGTGATGCAAATTTCAAACAAAGAAAGTTGACGTGTCTCCTGTTTAATATAGCGCTAGAAAATGTTGTTTGGGATTCCCGTATCAACAGCCGAAATACAATATAGACAAGATCGGTGCAACTACGCGCATATGCCGAAGATGTGGATTTAATAATAAGGTACATCACAACATGCAGAGAGAACTTTATAGAATTAGAGACGGCAGCAAAAATAATTGGCCCCGAAGTAAAACGAAGGCAAGACAAAGTTAATGTACCACCCAAGACTGAAATGAGACATAGAATAGGACAGAACTTTAATATAGGAGACCAGAACTTCGAGGACACCAAAGAAGCGAAGAAATAGATAGAAGAAGCATGTATGGCCAACAGGTGCCATTTTGGGCTTAACTATTCACCAGAAAATCTGAAACTATATTATACAAAACCTTAATTACACCGGTCCTTATGTATGCCTCCGAGACGTGGCCCCTAACAAAATCTGATTAAGCCCGTATAAGAGCATTTGAATGGAAGGTATTTCGGAAGATTTATGGAACAGAGTAGGGCATTGACATCATAAAAGTAATTAAACTAGGAAGACTTCGATGAGCTGGCCACGTGATAATGGAAGACGAACAGCCCACAAAGAAGCTGCTACTAGGAAAGCCGGAGGGTCGAAGGAAAGTAGGACGCCCTAGCTTAGGTGAAGAGACGCAGTGGAAAAAGACCTTCAGACATTGTCCATAAGGACTGGATAGTAACATCAGCGGATAGAGATGCCTGGAAGACCATGCCTGAGGAGGCGAAGGCCCACGTAGGGCTGTAGTACCACGGACGATAATGATGAATAATCTAAATCTAAATAATTTTGCAAATTCGAAAATGTCCACTAAGCTTTTACTACTACTATTTGAAAGACATACATGCATAGCTTTGTATGAGTCATTTGCTCGTTGCTTATTAAAAATGTAAATAACTAACCGAGGGTAGGCCATTACCTTTGTCAGTCATGAAAGCGAGTTTCATAAATCATTGTCTTCTGTAAAAGAAAGGTGCTTACGGTCAACATATACAACAGATTAAACGACACTAAAACCATTAATTATTTGTAGTGGTTTGTTAATGACAGATGTTAATTACACCTTTTTTAAAATGTTAATTAATTAGAAAAAAATGGGAGGTCCCGTTGGCAATGTCAAGGTTGCGACTAATTTATTAATTATTATTCTGGTTATTATTTACCAGTTCAGTTAATTGAGCTATTACAAAATTATAAAAGTTGAAAACGTTCTTTCAGGTCGTAGTACTAAACGTTGGATTGGAAAACCTCTGGGGTTTCTTACCGAAACTATGTAACTCAAAAACTTGGAAAATAAAAAGTATGAATTACAACAGAAATATTATAAAACAAAAGGTTAACTAATCATTGTTGGTGAGCTGGTTTTTCCATCTTTTTTTGGGGTTATATTTTCAGACTTCTGGATTCTCCAGGTTTAATTCACTGACATGACCAGCTTTCAAAATCAAAAATAATTAACAACATAACCGGAATCTTGGTTTAAAATAATTGTGTGTCTGCCTTCAGGTTCTAATTGTTTCATGTAAATTTGGAAATCATACTGAAATGTACAAAATCTCAAAGTATTTACTTCCTCAAAGCCTCTTTTGATTATATCTAAAATTATTTAAATTTAAATATCAACAAAAATCAATATTCTCAGTTATTAATCTCAGCTTCAGGATTCTTAAAAAAAGGTTATAAAGGTTATTGCTTTATAAAAAGTCAATGTCATGACTCGCAAATCTTCTGTGATGTGTTGTTATAATTCGTAACCGAGGCCACTTTTGTAATTGCATAGTTTATGTTTTATTGCAGTTAATTTTAATTGTTATCTTAAATAGGTTTTATTTAAAAGTGTTGACAGGATTTTGTTCAAAATTATTAAAAATCAAAATATAATTATTATATTCACGTTCTTTAATTACTTCTTAATTACTCACACCTCAGATTATTTATGTCCTTTAATTATATGGTATTTACAGTGGGATTTGTGCCGATTTAAGAGAAGACCTTGATGAGCGTTTAAAAGGTAGAAAATTGAGGATATCATAGTAAGTAATTATCTGCTTTTTTAAGAAACAATTTTACGTTCCTCTCTTTGACGAAAATTTTTTACATATAAATATTATTTTAGTTTAGAAAGTGGGAATTTTTTAATTTATATATTACTTTGGGATTTTTCAGAACTTAAAACTCATTGAAATATTAACGAATCGTTTTTACGGAGAATCCTAAGAGTTTTTGGAACCAAGAGCTCTGCGAAACTTTATTTTTTAAAAGCAAAGAATTCATGTTTAAAATTTACGTTTCGCATGTTTAAAGGTTTTTTCCATTTACATCTATTTGGTATTATTTCTGGCGAAAGATATTCTTGGAAAAAAGATATTAAATGCATATTGCAAGTTATATGCAAATATGAGGATGTTTGCTAAAAATGTCGAGTACACTTCACAACATTTTTTAGTAAAGGTATTTCTTCAGTATTCAATTCCTGAGCATCAAATAAATGTTTTATAAATAATTACCATCCTTTCAAGAACGTTTTTGTTACTAATTCTGATACTTAATTTGGTGCAAATTATTTACACCAGCAGTTAAGGAAACGATCTATTCTACATTGTAGGATTTTGATCTACGTTAAAGGCAGCCTAAATTAATTTTGACTGACAGTTAATAAATTGTTTGAAGGCTACTAGCATCTGTTATAAATGGTTTTAAGTTCAACCATTCATAGAACTATGACTAAATGTGCAGAATATTTAGACGTCCTCGACACGTGTTTGATTTTGGTTTAATTAAAAATTATTGGTACTGTTCCATGGTGCACTTCTAGTTTTGCATTATGTTTTCGTTACTTTTCCCTCTTTATTTGTGTTGAAATTATACAGAACTAGATAAATATTTTTAAATGTTTTTTGTCATGTTTTTGAGCAGCAAAAATAATAATCTAGATTCTAATGAGAATGAGTTTTTATTAAAGAACTCTTTTGTCTGGCGTCAATTATGCTGAATATATTGGAATTATCATTTACAAATCATTTAACCTAATTCCCAAATGGTTTTATTGTAAAATAGTCAGAGTTAAAATCCACAGTAAAAATCAAAGAGTAACATTTACAACCTTTATAATCCTTTAATTTGTCACTTTTAAGATAAAACGCTTTTATTTTTATTTCCTATCTCGTTAAAAGCCGTTTAATGTGTATTTTTTATACTTAAAAACGTTAAAGCAATACCGCCCAAAAAATGGTAAGAAATTTCCATATTCTTTGTTTCTTGTGCTTGTGGTTCATTGCTTTGAAACAAAAATAGTCAATAAACAACTCACTGCATATACAAAAAACCAAAATTTCCATACTATTTGTTACTTAAAAAATAACACCATAAAACAGGTAAAAGTTCAACATACCAATAGATCTTCTTTTTAACACAAACACACGATTTGAACTCGGTCGTTTAGGAACACAAAATAAACATTGTGTGATTACTAAATAATTATAACTTCGTCTAATTGTAAACAGGATAAATAGGACAAATTTGTTTACGCTGCACTTAAAAATGATTGATAATACAGAAAAGCAATGATTGATAATATTGAAAAGCATCGCGTCATTTTGATTTAGATATATGAGTAAAAAGTTTGTTATTTATGATTTGTAAAATTGCTTCATAAAGGTCATTGGGTAAATAGGAAATAGTACGTTGGATACGTAATTGATATTCGGTAAAAGGAAATTAGTAAAATATATTCTAAAATAGCAGTCATTTGGATTTTTTTATACTCTTGGGGCACTTTTACTCTTTTGTTTATACTCAAGATTTAATTAAAAACTAGATCTGGAAAACAAAAATAAAATCACATAAATGCAAAAAGAGTTCTAACAAAATGAAACAAGGTTAATCCCAGAAAGATCTTCGATTCGAGTTTAAAATTTATCAATCAAAGGAAACCTTCCTTTATTAAATTTTATCAATCTATTTTAACAAGGATTATTTATATTTTTGGAATTTTTATAAAAATAATAATGTAGGTAAAACAACACAAAATTTTGTAGGTTTGCGTCACTTCTCATTTTTAGTTGGCTCATTGAACCTTACCAGTTTTCTGTTTAAATACAACGTATTTATATTTATAAAGAATACAATATGGAAATTTAAAGGTTTCGCCTGTAAGTAATAAATTATTTATTTATTGACCGTCGTCTCGTTAAAAGCAACGAACTGTAAAGTGCCATTAGCTTCGTTTAATTGAAGTTATTAATTTTGGAAAGCCATAAAAAAGATGTCAAAATGAAAGTTAAAGGAACTCATTAAGAAGGTTTGGTTGTATTCTTAGATGTTTTAAGATATTGCTAAATTTAAAGTTATTTATAAAATGTTTATTCATACCAAATTTTTTCGTTTGCATTTATGTGGTTTCGTTGAAAGTTTTTTGTTATGAATTAATAGATTTTTTAGTGGTGATTTCTATAGAAAACCGGGCAACTAGCCTTCAGTGCAAAACGTCTTATAATCGATTATTATTATTACATATTTATATTATTAATAACTCCTGACTATTCTGAAAAGGGGGTTTTAAATTTAAGTCATAATGTCAGTTAATATACATATTAATATACAAACAAAGTTTATTTAAAGATAAAACGAAAGATATTTTTGATTTTTGTCTAGGAAAAACAACAGTCAGCAATGGCGAAAAACTAAAAATAGATATTTTCCTAGTTTTCTAGACTGATAAGACTAATATTTTAATTTATAAGTACCATGTTTATAAATAATACATTGACGGAAGTAACTATAAAAAAAACTTAAAACAATTCACCGAAGGCAAGGAGATGATCCGTATGATAAACTAAGCCTATCGTATTATACAAATGAATAACGCTATCGAAGAGATTAAGCTATATTAGCTTGCTATTTGTCCGAGAATATTCCATTTCCAGGGGCCAAAACAAAGAGTCATGTGTTAACTAACAGCTAACGAAAATTGAGGTAGCCTGATTTATGTGACCACTATTTACTTTATATTTTTCCAACATTTCCTGGTCCAACCTAAAACAAGAGTTTTAATTCAATAGGTCACTGAGGATGACATTAAATTGGATAGCTTGGTAAGTTTCCTAGTCGGAACAATTGCCATTCTGCATTGTCGTAGCAAAACCAAGGAGTTAGAGAAAGAGCTCAGTAGAAGAATATTTTTAATATTTTTGCCAAGTAATATGAAGTATAATTTCTCAGTCAACAATAATAGTAAATGTTTTTGCAAATTTATACTTAGCAAAAACAAATAATGGGCGGGCACTGGCTTGGCGAAGAGAATGAAAATGGTGAATTCTTTATAGATTGGTGCGCTGTAAATGAGTTGGTAATAGGGTCAACGATTTTCCCATAAAGGCATACACAAAGCTTCATGGCGACACCTAAATCAGAGGGTAGATAACCAAATCGGCCACTTCGCTATACAAAGGCGACGGAGGAGCTCGATACCAGATGTAAGGACTAAGAGAGGGGCCGATATTAATAGTGACCACTGCCTAATAGTGGCCAAGGTTAGAATTCAAATTATGGCAGCAACAAACAGCTTTGCACTCCAAAGCAAAGACATGAACTAAACAAAGTGAAAGATAAAACAATAAACACAGAGCTCCAGATATCATTAAGAAATATTTAGATACCAAAAATTAGGTGACGTCAAAAAAGACCAAATTGAAGAAGGGGAAGAAAAATAAGAAATATATATATAACAAGACAACTCAACAAGTTTTAGGATTCAAGAATAGCACGAGAAAAAGTTGGATTACAGAAGAAACATGAAAAAAGATCGAAGGGAGAGGGAATATAAAAGCATGTACGAATGTGATAAGAAATGTTGAATTCAAGAAGCAATATAAGGACAAGGACTGAAAGTATATAGTATATAACACAACTAAAATGTTGGCCCTAAAAAAAAATCCAAAAGATCGATCAATAAGAAATAAAACCGGACGCTATTGACAAATAAAGACGAACTCAGTGGAGAGAATATTTTCATGAGCTCGTAGACCAGTCCAGACCAGAAATAGAAATGCAAAATGAAGAAGAACCACACGTGCAACGTGCAACTATTTAAGAAAGTAAGGTCAGGCCGACCAACACGATTAGAAGTAAGATTAACTATAAGTAAAAAATACTTGGTAAGGCTCCATGAATTGACAACATCCCACCAGGACTTCTCAAGGAACTAATAAAAAAAAGGAAACTAACACAATGCCCGAGGATTGAAAAAAAGGCTTGTTATTCAAGATACCAAGGAAAGAAGATACAACCAAATGTATAAACTGGATGTTGCATTATGCACATGATATTGTTATACTATCAGAAACTGAGGAAGAACTAGAAGAAGTCCCAAACGAAAGGCAACAAATATTTAAGCAGGACTACAATATGAAATTAAATAAATCAAAGACATACATAGTGGTATGTGGGAAACGTGGGCATGGACAGATTGGAATAAGAATAGAAAACTAGAGAATGGAAGAAGTAAGGGAATTCTGATAATTGAGGAGCATTTATTTTATTTGGCGTATGGCATTTGTAGCCAGGAGATCACATAGTGATTGTTTGGCTGCCAGTAGTGCTAGTTCTGTTAGCGCTATCCAAGGTGCACGTGTAGCCTAGCTTTCGCTACGGACGCGAACTAGCTTAGCACCTGCATTGTGTGTGAGTTTGTGTGTGGGTGTATGTGTGTGACCTTGTTACTCTACCTCTTAGGCCTGTGTTCAGAGGAGAGCGTCGTTAATTAGCCCAACGACGAATGGTCACCAGGGCTCGATACCGATCTCCGGGAAAACTTGCACCCAGCGAGATTCGAACCGGGGACTAGCGTAACGCTAGCCTGGCGCTCTTACCACTGCGCCACCCTGGCATCATTGAGGAGCATTATAACAACAGATGGAAAGTGTAAAGGAGATATAAATAGCAGAATACTACAAGCAAAATGGCCTTCAGTAAAGTAAAACATTTACTAACATCCAACAGTATCAAACTAGATCCAGTTAATTAAAATATATCTGTGGAGCACAGCATTATATGTATGTGAAACGTGAACTGTGGGGAAAAAAGGAAAAGCAAAGACTGGAAGCATTAGAAATGTGATGTTACAGAAGGTTACTAAAGGTAAAATGGACGAACATGATAACAAATAAAGAAGTGCTACGGAGGGTGAACGAATGAAGAAGCCTATGGATACAAATACAGAAAGACCAGACAGCGTAGTCGGGTATATCTTAAGACACGAAGGAATATTAAAAACTTTACTAGAAGGAAGAATAGAAGAAAAACGAGAGAAGAGGCCCAGAATGGAATACATACAACATGTAGTTAAATATTCCGGGTGCAGAAATTACACCGAACTAAAACGATTAGCGAAAAACCGACAACAGTGTTTGTCTCCGACCAACCAACCCATAAAAAGGATTGACGACAATGAAGAAGTAGGAACTGGAAAGGTGTAACCTTACTCCCAGTCTCAAGTAAAATACTATCTAGGATTGTACTAAATAGAATCAAAATCCTGTGCTGATCGAAGAAACACTCGTATTATTCTAGAGCAACGCTCGGAATACATAAGAAATCTCTTTTTGGTATTTGTTGATCTTGAAAATATGTTTCATATAGTAAAACGGGACAGCTTATCACACATAATACAGAAATGGGGAATATCCGAGTAAATAAAAGATCTCATCGAACAATCGTACGAAGGATATGTATGCCAGATAGCACATGAGAACAAAATATCAAAACCAAGACGGACAACGGCAAGAGTAAAACAGAGATAAGGTTTGTCCCATCTTCTGTTCCTAATGCCTATGGGCAAACTAATGAAACAACTTGTAGGAAAAGGAAGAAGAGGAAGCAACTGAGGCCTTGCAGAATAGCTTGAAAATCTAGCCTTCTCAGGCGACATCTGCCTCTTATCACATACTTATAACTTCTAACTTATAATCAAATGCAACAAAAGCTCAATAGTTTAGAAAAAGAAGGAATAACTTTTAGACCAAGGATCAACTGCTAAAAAACAAAGTCAATAAGAATTAACACTAGCAATTCTAGGAAATTGCACCTGAATGACATATATACATAGAAGGCGTTTATACTTGGGCTGTAAAATAACAGAAACAGGAAGGGCAGAAGAAGATGTAAATGAACCAGTACGAAAAGCGAACGCGGCCTTTATTTAACTGTACCCAATATGGAGAGCAACATATTATGTATCAATAGCAACTAAATTCAAAATTTTTAGAAGTGATGTAATACCCTTCCTCCTATACGGCAGTGAAGCTTGGAAAATCAGTTAGTCCACCTAGGAAAACTTGACACCTTTATTAACAATTTATTGTCTTAGGAAAATTTTTAAAATCCGTTATCATCACCAATGAAGAGCTGTGGCAGTGCAGACGAGAGTTCCATAAACTATCAAATTAAGAAAAGGAAGTGGAGGTGGACTGGACACACCCTCAGGAAGGATCCTTCAACTTTTAAAAAACTGGAATGCAACCCAAGATCCAAGATGAGCTGGAGAAGAACAACAGGGGCAGAAATGAAAGCAATCGGTAGCTCATGGACCGAAGTCGAAGTATTAGCCCGGTGGCACTGTTTCATACAAGCCCTATGCTTCGCGACATTCGCACAGAAGTCCCACATACTTATACATACAAACAGTGCAAGAACCATATCTAAACCAACGGACCTGTTTAATAGCTTTTTTAAGTAAATTCGAAAACCAAGTGTCTTCTGTTCGGCAACGTTAAACAAACACAACATTCATATTAAAATAACAAATATTCATTATCTACTTAAATATGAACTTTTAACACAAAGAAACATTATTCATGTTAACGTGAAAGAAAAACTGCCTTTTTTAATCTGTATTTATTACTTTGCTTATAATATCAAACACTTCTTTGTTGCCCCTTATATTTTCTTATGTTTGTGCTTTACAAAAGCGCGTGAATAGAGGTACCTACTGTAATCCGAATATTTACAAAGTGGCAAATAAATTTACTTGAACAAACACATGTTTTATTTGTTCACGTTAACCTTGCGGTGGAGAATTTGTGATTTTTTTACATTTACCGTATAATACTACACTTTATACCATGAGATCGAAAAAAAGATGATTCTGAGCAGGCCTTGACTAGTACAACACGATTGGCAAGACTGATTTCAAAATGTGGCAGTAGGTTAGAGGTTAATAAATGTCAAATAAATTAAAACACAAAACAGTATTTATTCAGGGAACAAACTGAAAACTAAGATGAATACATGTCTGTAAATTGTGTTTTTTGGAAAAATTACACTAGTATTACAACGATAAACTTAAATAATTCTGGAAACAAGATTGCAAAACTGACTTACATTTGAAATGTCACTGTCACATTATAATTCATAGGCATTCTAGAACCAGTGTAACCAACCGTGTTGTACTAGTCAAGGCCTGCTCAGAATCATCTTTTTTTCGATCTCATGGTATTTATTGCTAAGCTTATGTACACAAGTATCATGTAGATTATAATCATAAACTCGTTAAGCATTGATTTCTGGTGCTTCCCTTTTAATGTTTGTTTTCCTGTGTTTTTTTTTCTTTCATATTTTGACATTCATTCTACCTGAATAGAAATAGGACCCTTTTCTTTACTATGAAAAATTTGTTGCACTAGTTTACACTTTTTCTAAAAAGTGTGTAACGCGACAGGTATAGATTTAGTAACTCAAGGCTGCAGAACGTGTTTTAAATTTGGAATTCTAAAGTAAAAAGTTAAAAAAAAACAAAGCACGGGCACCCATAAAATTCAGAGCTAGTTTACTGGCCGTGTTATGTAAGTCATAGATTATTTCACAAATTATCTTGTTTACATAGTGTCAAATTAAATAAAACTAAAAAATAAATTATGTGTCAGTTACAGCCTGCTAGATATGCTTTAATTTGAAATAATTAGGTCTAATTTTATAAATTAAACATACATTTTCTACGCTACAAAATATATGTTGGTTTTGTAGGTAGGTTTCCTTTTAAGTAAAAATTAAATTTATTTTTTACTGATTTAGGATATTAATTTCCATCATCAAGTTCGTCAAATTTCCTAATTTATATATTATGAGTAAATTAAACTTTTTTAAATCTAAAAATAGCAATTTAAATAAACATCTGTCACTTTTTATAAAGCCAAAAAACAAAAACCGGTAGCAAAATAAATTTGAAATGAGTTGCATCTTAATTACAGGACCAAGCTATTTAAGTTTTTACAACCAGGAAAACAACACTCGTTTTAAATTAAGTTTAATTAATTACTGACATTATTTAAACTTTTTCAAACTGTAGGTCAAAACCGAAACTATTGAGAATGGTTTTTGTGACTTTTTGAGATATTATGTAATTCGTATTTAGTATTTCTGATATTATATTTGGTGTTTACTTATCCTCCTTATTATATACCGGGTGGCATTGAAAAAACTAAAATGCATAGTACCACGCGATAGAGGACCATAAAATAATAAAAAAAGTTCTTATACGCTAATGTCCCATCGCCTTTTTTTTTTCAAGATACTATAGCCAACTACAGGAAAGCGTTTCAACGCGTTAAAAATATGATAATATTCTAATAATACTCGAATCTAAAATACACAAAATAGCCACCTGCAAGGGCATAGTGTGCACCAAGTTTGGTTCAATTATGTCTTCACAATCGGAAGAAATTTAAAAAAATTTAAATTTTCTAACAAACTTTTAACATCCTGTATCTTAAAAAAAAGACGATCGGACATTAGCGTATAAGAACTTTTTTTATTATTTTATGGTCCTCTATCGCGTGGTACTATGCATTGTAGTTTTTTCAATGTCACCCTGTATAGTTAATAAATGTTATAAAAAATATCAAATACTACTAGCTTTACTTTTGAGAGTGTTCAAATAATCTCTTCAGAGGAAGAGAAAAAGGCAGCATCAGAAATGAAAAATGGCAAGTTTGCAGGACTGGGAAGCATCCCCATTGAACTGGTGAAATATGGACCAAATGTTCTTTTTGAGATATTAACAAAACCTTTTCAATCAACTGTTGAAAGAGCGAGAAGAGCTACCAAAAGACTTAAAAATTCCATATACTTATAAGAAAGGAAACGGAAAGGACGGTAGAACTTATAGAGGAATTAGTATAACCACCTCAATGGGAAGGCTTTATGGTCGGATATTGAAACACATGATTTAAAAAAATTACCATAAATGAAGAACAAAGTGGGTTTGAGGCAGGAGGATCTTGCATTGACAATACATTCTCAATAACACTAATAATAGAGAAGTGCTCTAAATTATTGAAAGTCTTTGGCTGCGTAGTGCACTGACATTGGCTATGTGCTCCACAGCAGGCATCCAGCAGATTACCGTCCGTAACAGATTGACAGGTACATCGACTCACCTGCTAACACCCCAAGGAGCTACTTATTCCTGTTCTTCTTTAGTTTTCTTGGACTCACTTATGAGTATAAGCCTCCCTTAGGTGTCTTTAACCTTCTCTCTCCTGTGCAACCCTTAGCCATAACATTCCTTCAATTCTCTTGTTGCCGTCGTATCACTTTGTTAGTGGTGTTCTCCTCTATTTTCCTGCCGACGGTCTCCATTGTAGTACTTTAGTGTTCCGCCTATTATCTCTAGATTTTGTTATGTTCTGCATAATTTAAGTTGTGTCTTTTTATTACGTCTGTTATTTCATTTTCGTTCGAATTCATTGAGCTCGTATTGTAATCCCTAGCATGGACGTCTCCATAGCCCTTTGTGTGACTTACAATTTCGTTAACATTATTTGTTTTGTGATAGTCCATGTTTGTGTTCCGTAAATTATAACAGGAAGAGCACACTGATCGAATACTTCGGCTTTTAATGTAAATGAATTTTCTTGTTTCTTAATATAGAAAACAACTTTCATAACGCTGTTTTATTTCTATTTCTTTGTTCTTTTGCCTAATACTATTTAACTAGGCACCAGGGTGGCGCAGTGGTAGAGCGTCAGGCTAGCGTTGCGCTAGTCCTTGGTTCGAATCCCCCTGGTGACCATTCGTCGTTGGGCACCTAATCAACAACGCTCCCTCCGAATACAGGCCTAGGAGGTAGGGTAACAAGGTCTTACACATACATCCACATTACACTATACACATGGTGAAGTATGTAGCTAAACCGGCGCACCAACTTCGTAACCCACAGAGACGCGCAGAGCCTCATACGTTAACGCACCAGCCTGCACAGTGAAAGGTATAATAAGTTACAGGTAATACAATATATACTATTTATCAAAGATATGCATACTTATTGACGTTCACTATATATGTATAGGTATTCCCTCAGAAGGCAATGGCAAACCACCGAGGTGTATTCTGCCTAGTAAAGTCCTCTCTGGAGTAGAAGTGCAAGCACTTCCGTAGTTCGGAGCCCACATTAAGCTGTAGGTCTCCTATGCCTGTAGGCTACTTGACACGCACACCACAGGGATATGGATAGAGGGTCGGCAACGCCCTGTAAAAGGTATGCCACTCTAAGAAGAAGATATATTATGGGTATGTGTTTCTTTTCTGATTTTTTTCTGCATCTTCTGGGCACATTGTTTTTATTTTATTTAGAATAAATTGTAGGCCCATTGCTTTTAATTTTTCTTCTAGTTCTGTTAACACAGTTTTCAGGTGTTCGTGTCCCCAAATAAAACGACATCGTCAGCGAATCTTAAGTAGTTTAGGCGTTCGGAAAAATATGTTGACGCGTTTATCCGACCAGTTCAGTTTTTTAAAGATTACTTCCAGAGCCAATGTAAATAATTTTGGCGACATTGTGTACAACTGTCTTATACCTCCGTCTGCCAGGAAGGCTCTTGTACTTTCATGTAGCTTCACAGATGATATTGCATGCTTGTTGTATATTCTTTATTAATGTTGCACAACGATAGTCTACCAGTATACGAGCGCGGTTCAGTTCTTCCATTATGGCCCAATGCACAACAGGATCAAATGCCCTTTTATAATCCATAAAGTCCATATAAAGAGCAAGGTTGTATTCGACTATTTCTTTTAGTGTTTTTGCCGTTAATAGGTGGCCAAAGGCACAATAGTCTCTACGAATACAGGTTGTTCAACGGGCTGGTATTGGTTCAATTTCTTCGATATTTTCTTTGTAATAATCCTTGTAAACAATTTATAAAAATTCGGCAGTAAACTAATTGGACGACAACTTTGTAAACAGGATGATCTTTCTCTTCTTCTTCCTTAGCCCTCAACCCATTTCAGGGTGTAGGGTGTTTGCCAGTTTGTACGATTCTGTGCTCTTTTGGCCCACATTAGGCCACCGTGTTGTTTGATATCGTCAGATCATTTTATCTTCGGGCATCGTCTTGTTCCTTTGCCGAGCCAAGGTCGCCATCCCTGTATTACTGCGCTCCATCTATCGTCGGTCTGTCGTGCTTTATGACCGGCAAATCTCCATTTTAATTGGACAATCTTACTCTAATCTAATGTATATGAGTTTTGTTCTATCTCGTATCCATGTGTTGCATTTTCGATCTTCTTAGATGCGCTGTGAAGTTCTTGGACAATAGTTGCAAGATCGATTTCGTTTGCAGCGATGGACATTATGTCTGTAACGGTTCATTTTCCGTTATATTATTTTGCTCCTTTCAATTGCTTATTTACGGTGAATGCATTTATTGAACCTCTATTTATTATATATTCACTGGTAAAAGATTACGTAGTTAGTGACTTTTTGGTTTTGAGTAGGTTTTCTGATTTGGGGAGAGAGCGTCATGCGCGTTTGGGGATTGGCGTTGCGTTCTAGAACTCTTGGCTTTTTCCGTTTGGGTTGTCTGCGAAGCAGTTGAGTTTGGTAAAATTTATCCCGAAGTTACTTATTTAATTCTGATGGAATTTTCGTAATTATAACTTCCGAGATTTTCGGTTTTGTTTCACTTTGTGAAATTATTTTTTAGAAGCACCAAGATTGTGGTGGTAAGTGGAGATTTTTGTCTTATCATTGAACGCACGTGTTAATGGCGAATTTGTTACAGCTTCTTTCTTTTCGTTTGGTTTTATTTTCCATTACTTTACCGTACTCCGGCTCTTTTGGTTATTGCCTTTTTGCGGCTGCATTATTTATGGAGTTGAAGGATGCGGTAGTATTGAAAAATTATTTATCATTGCTGGTTATTCGCAACTCGATTGCTTGGAGGATTCAAGGTCGGTGTTTATTGAATTGTTAAGTGTCGTCGAATTTACCTGGTTTTATTCCATTTATTAAATTTCTTAATTTTTAACTTTGCTTTACTTAAATATTTGTACAATTGAATTTTGAATTTTAACGCCTTCAGCTAATTGAACTTGCATTAATTATCTCATATTAATCCTTTTTCGCTTCACGAAATAAATTTATATTTTTGTTGTAATATACTGTAACGCTTTAGGTTGGTTTTTCCATTTTATTTTATTAACATATCGAATTTGCGTGTTTTTTTCAAGGTAATAAGCTTGAGTTTAAACAAGGCTATTGCTATATATCTTTTGATCGTTCATTTTTTTATTAGACTTGTTTTCACTCAGGTAATAAAGGTAAGCGCTTATTTATTTTTTATTTATCCACCTTGATCGTTTTTTTTTTCATTCATGTATATCTTTCTTTAATTCAACTAACGTTGATATTTAGTTTTTTTTGGTTCCTTTGAAATTAACCTAAGCGATTTGTTTTTGTACGTTTGGTTGCATATTTTTGCTCTTACTTTTTTTATTTAATTTGCATATTGTTAACTATTTTGAAGTCATTAAAATTACTTATTTGTATTTCTATATTTTTTTGAAAACTGAAAAGTTTTCTGGCGCCCAATTTTTTCATTTTTTTATTAGTATTCACTTTCTGAGTTTTAACTATGATAAGGCAATCCTCGGCGATCTACGGCCCTCGCAAACAACTAAGTTAGTCGGCGAATTCTTTTGAGTTTTTTGTAAGTATACAGGTAGGTGATTATTTTTCTTTGTTTCGCTTTTACCTGTTATACTAAATTGACGCAGCAACGTGAGGCCTTCGAGATTGCTACTGGTTTTCTCCCCTTATCATTTTATCATTTTTTTCGACACCTTTGTTCGGACACTTTGTCATTTTATTAATTTGCCACCATGAGTTTCAACGTTAATGCTTTGAGGGGCGATGAACTCTCTTATGAACTAATCTTCCGAGGGATAGATCCCGAATTCATGTCCGTTGACCAAAAGCGCAAGGCTTTACGTGCTAAGTTAGCCCTGGAGAAATTAGATACTTCCTTAATAAACAGTTACCCTCCTATTCAGTACGATGTTCCTGGTGAGTTGGATGTTTGTGGAACGAAATTGAGTGAGCTGTCCTCCCAGATCAATAATGTTTTTCTTAAAAAACCTACTTCTTCTGAATGTGTGAGACTTGACGCTCGGTTGTCCCATTTATTTGCTAGGTTGAATCGTTTGAAACCCGAAAGTGACCTAGAATCCCTTCACGCCGATAAGGTTAGTCTTTGTTTGGACTTACTGGACTTAGTTAGGAAAACCGTTGACGACGATGAAATCCCTGAAGATGAATCCGAGGTTGAACAACCCGAATCCAATATTGAAGAAGTTTTACCGTTAGCTAACTCCACGAGTCAGCGCCCGCGGGTCTCTTTTTCTGACGTTCAGGTAGTTGATTTATCTCGTCCAAGAGCTCCTGTATCTTCGGGTGGTGGTCCAATTGAAGATCCAATTGATGAATTACGTCGTCAACTTGATCGTTTACAACTCTCTAGAGCTACTTCGAATTCTATCACGACTGCTAGTTTACCTTCTTTTACTAAGTCAGTTCCTGTTTGTGAGTGGGGTTTAACTTTTACCGGTGACGCCAGTGTTATTGGAGTCAACGCTTTTTTACAACGAGTCGAAGAACTTAGAGTCGCTCGCAATGTTTCTTTTGATCAATTGTTTGCCAGTGCGGTAGATCTATTCTCTGGTCAAGGTCTTGTTTGGTTCCGAGCTGTTAGGAATCGTGTTACTTCATGGTCCGAATTAATTGACAAGTTACGTTTTGACTTTTTGCCTAATGATTTCGACGAAGCATTGTGGGAAGAGATTAAACGACGTAAGCAAGGTTCCGACGAAAAACCAAGTTTGTTTGTAGCCGTACTTTTAAACCTTTTCGACCGTTTAGTAGAGAAGCCTTCTGAGTCGTTAAAACTTAAACATATTTTACGTAATTTACAACCTTTTTATGCTACTCAACTTTCGTTAACTGAAATTAGAGACGTTGATCAACTTCTTGTTTTGTGTAAACGGTTAGAGGAAGTTAAACTTCAAAATGCTAGGTATAGAAATCCTAACCTTGATTATTCTTTACCCCTCGAACCTGATTTAGCTTACCAACCCAAGAAGAAGCATCCAAATGTTGTTAGTGCCGAAGTTTTCACTTCTAAACCTGCTTCTACTTCTAAAGTTTTTAAGAAAGTAGCGAATCGAGCCAGGTCTAATACTAAATGTTGGAACTGTCAGGGTACGGGGCATACTTTTCATACCTGCTCTCAATCCAAGACTATCTTTTGTTACGTCTGTGGTAACCCTGGGGTTTATTTTACCAAATGTTTAAGGTGTCATCCAAAAAACGAGGTTTAGGGATTGGATGTTGCAGCCGATCCATCCCTTCTGTAGAATTATTGAAGGCTGAACTCGAATTATGGCCATCTTGGTTGAACGTGGTACGTAATTTTTGTGTTTCCTCTCCTGAGACTTCAGCTATTTTTGCTAAACGTCCAGAAGATAACAGGCCCTATGTTTCGGTTTTTATTAACGGCGAACCTGTTCAAGCTCTCTTCGATTCTGGAGCCAACCAGACTTTGATTGGTAAGAATGGTTTTTACCTAATTCGAAAACACGATCTTAAAATTAATAAAAGTAATTTACCTCTTTCCTTAACCACTGCTGATGGTAATTCGCAGACTATGTTGGGTACTGTATCACTTCCTATTTCTGTTGACGGGGTTTCTAAAACTCTTGACGCCGTTGTTTGTGGTACTATTCCGTCTACTCTTATTTTAGGGATGGATTTTTGCTACTCTTTTGGAGTTAAAACCGACTTTGTTTCTAACCAATTTTCGGTGTCTGAGGTTTCCGCATTACAAGCTATTTGTAGTACTGACGATTTGAGTCCGCAACAGAAATTATTATTGGATGAAATCATTCAAAATTTCACTGAAATTTCAGGTCCCGAGTTAGGTCGAACTGATAGAGTTTGTCATATTATTGATACTGGTGATGCAGATCCCATTAAACAACGTTATTATCCACTTTCTCCTGCTATGCAAGTTCATGCTAATGCCGAATTAGATAAGATGTTAGAGAATGGTATTATACGTCCTTCTAAATCTCCTTGGAGTTCGCCCATGGTTCTGGTTAAAAAGAAAGATGGTGAATCTTTTCGCCTGTGTTTTGACGGAAGGAAACTGAATTCTGTGACAAAGAAAGATGCTTATCCTATTCCTTTCTTATCAAGTATTTTAGATAAATTAAGAGATGCGCGATTTCTTACGTCAATTGATTTGAAGCAAGCTTTTTATCAGATTCCTCTCCATCCTGATTCACGCGAAAAGACTGCTTTCGTTGTTCCTCGTAGGGGTTTGTTCGAGTATAATGTTATGCCTTTTGGTGTTGCCAACGCTCCCGCTACGCAGCAGCGTTTGATGGATTCTATTTTCGGTCCCTTGCTTGGTGATAACATCTTTGTTTATTTAGACGACATTATCATTGTTTCGAGTACTTTTCAGGAACATTTAAGCATGTTAAAAGAAGTTTACGACCGGTTGAAGAATGCCAATTTAACTGTTAACATTGATAAGTGTGAATTTTGCAGACCTAGTTTGACTTATTTAGGTTTCATCGTTGACAAACATGGATTGCATACAGACCCTAAGAAGGTCCAAGCTATTTCTAATTATCCCAGACCTTCTACTGTAACCGAGGTTAAACGTTTCCTTGGCTTAGCTTCTTGGTATAGGCGTTTCGTACCCAATTTCGCTACTCTTTCTGCTCCCATTTCAGACCTTATTAAAGGACGTGTTAAAAAACAAAAGATTACCTGGACGGAGGAGGCTGAAACTTCTTTCCGTGAAATCAAATTACGATTAACTTCAGCTCCTATTCTTTGTAGCCCTGACTTCACTAAACCCTTTAATATACAGTGTGACGCTTCGAGTTACGGGTTAGGTTGTATTCTTACGCAAGGTGAAGGAGATGATGAAAAGGTCATTGCATACGCTTCACGTACTTTAAATTCTTCTGAACGTAATTACTCTGTGACTGAAAGAGAGTGTTTGGCAGTTATCTTCGGTGTAGAAAAATTTAGAGCATATATTGAGGGAACTCATTTTACAGTTTTTACCGACCACTATTCTTTATTGTGGTTAACTAATATGCGTGAGCCCACTGGTCGTCTTGCTAGGTGGAGTGTTAGACTTTCACAATACTCTTTTGATATTAAACATCGACCGGGCAAACACAACGTTGTTCCCGACGCTTTATCACGAGCTCCTGTCATAGTATCCGCTTTAGAACTTGCTGAAGTTGATTTAGATCCTTGGTACCTGAAGATGATTGACAATGTCCAGAAAAATCCTGATAGTTATCCCGGCTGGAGAATTGAAGGCCATAGCTTGTATAAATATACTTCTAATCGACATAATATTACCAGTAATTTGATTGAATGGAAGCAGGTAGTCCCTAAATCAAGACGTAGAGAACTTTTCAAAATTTTTCATGATGAGCCTACCTCCGCTCATTTGGGCGTTTATAAAACATTTCATAAACTTTGCGAGCAATATTATTGGCCCAAAATGCATGCCGATGTTGTTCGTTATGTCCGTCATTGCGATATTTGTGCGGCTAGTAAAGCTTCTCAGCTTGCTAGACCTGGTTTTATGGGAAAAGAAAAGAAAATTCTATATCCTTTCCAATGTTTGTCCATAGACATTATGGGTCCTTTTCCTCGTTCTAAAAACGGTCATACTAGCATCATCGTTGTGTGTGATTGGCTCACTAAGTTTGTGTTAGTGAAAGCAGTGCGTCAAGCTACCGCTAAATCGGTTGTTAACTTCATTGAGAACGAAGTTTTTCTTATTTTTGGGGTTCCTCAAGTGTGTATGGTCGATAACGGTCCACAATTCATTAGTTCTGACTTTAAAAAACTTATGAATAATTACAAAGTTCAACAGGTTTGGTATAATGCTTCTTACCATCCACAGGTTAATTTTGTGGAAAGAGTCAATAGAGTAATTGGTACTGCTCTCCGTTCATATGTAAATGACAATCATCGCACTTGGGATGTTAATCTTTATAAAGTAGCTCATGCTTTACGTAATGCTATTCACGAAGTTATAGGTTTTACTCCTTCTTTTCTTAACTTTGGTCGAACCGTTCCGGTTTCGGGAGATTATTATGGTCGTCTAAAGAATTTTAAAGAGGAAGAACTGACTCTTGACACCCGCGAAGACTTAGTCGCCGATGTTAATCAGTTGTCCGAATTGTACCAAGACGTTCGTAGACGCCTTAACAACGCCTACCAAAGAAATTCTAAATCCTATAACCTTCGTAAACGACCTTTAAGATTTCATCTTAATGATTTAGTTTGGAAACGTAACTACGTTTTGTCAGATGCTTCACGTCATTTTAACCAAAAGTTAGCTCCTAAGTATGTCAAATGTAAAGTCATTAAAGAAATAGGACCTTTAACTTATCAACTCGCGACGGTCCCTGATAATAAACGTGTAGGTGTTTGGCATATTAAGGACCTCAAACCCTGCTTTGGGGAAGAAGAATTTGAAGAATAAATTTAGTGTGAATGTGGGTGAATGCAGTGTGATTGTTGTTGGTTGAGCTGGTAGATATGTTCGGTCATTGACCCTAAGGATTTCTTTATGGTGTTTGTTCGCTCTAACTATCTATATTTTGATATTGACCTTGATTAGGTTATTTTTAGTGTTAGGGGTCGAAAAGCATTTATTTTACTCCTTTATTTATAACCATTTTGGTTTATTTTTGTTTAGGGTGCATTAACACATTCCTTATTTTTAATGCGAACCTATTCTTATTTACCGATTTGTTGGTGCTACTTCCACTGATTATGGATTTATTTAGGGAAGTTTATTTGAGTGGCGGATTTTCTGTAAATTCAACGAACTCATCCGTTGTTAGAGTGGTCAGGCACTTTCGTGTCTTTGATTGAATATTTTTCCTGCGTGTGTTTGTGTCATTTACTTCTCCCTGAAGACCTTTTATCCATGTTTTGGTTAACAGAATCGTCTTCCTTGTACCTTTGTTTTTAGTCTTTTGTCCTCCATCCTTTCCTTTTCCTTCGCTAGCATTTTTGGGTGGTAGGTAGAGGATGCCGGCAGGCCACGGGGGTGTCTTTTCCATTCCCCATACAAAAGGCGCTCTCTAGGGTTTTACCTTCAGGTTGCCCTTGTGTTATTGTGTTCGTGTATTTGATATGTTTTTTTTGCAATTTTTGATTTCGTTTTCCTACCGTTGGTCACGGTGGCGGTAGTTTCAGTGGGCTAGTCGGTCCTGGACTAGTTCGCTTTACCTTGGCCTAGTGTGGTGGTGGGTTTAAGATTTTTACTGCTAATCGCTGAAAGTTACCTACGTTCACTGATGTATTCTTTCGGGAACCAGTGCCGGGTGGCTCAAGGTGGTAGTAGTTTCGTTTGTTTTTCGGCTTGATTCCATTTTGAAATTTTCTGTTGTCTTTTTAGTCAGCCACACGAAACCAACCCTCCTACCCTCTCCTTCTTCTGTGGTTGTTTTGTGCCGTTTTATCCCATTTTTTTATTGTTTTTTCTCGGTGCTGCCATGCTGTTACTCATCTATTTTTTTGTTCATTAGTGGAGCTAACACTAGTTGTGTTAGGGTGGTCGGTTGGCCCACCGGCGCAGCAGTTTTCATCCATGCAGCGAGGGGTCAACTGGCATTTGTTATTGTCATTTTTAGATGAGTAATGGTTGGGTCAGTACTGTGTTTTTTTTTCTCTCCTTTATTTTATTTTTTTAGTCCTTTGTTCTCCTTTCATGTTCCTCATTTTCTCCGCACCTTATTTTTCTCCAGTTCCATCTTTGGTGAGTTCTCTCCTCTGATCGATGGTTTCTACTTTCGTCGTCTTGGTTGGGGGGAGTGTAACGGTTCATTTTCCGTTATATTATTTTGCTCCTTTCAATTGCTTATTTACGGTGAATGCATTTATTGAACCTCTATTTATTATATATTCACTGGTAAAAGATTACGTAGTTAGTGACTTTTTGGTTTTGAGTAGGTTTTCTGATTTGGGGAGAGAGCGTCATGCGCGTTTGGGGATTGGCGTTGCGTTCTAGAACTCTTGGCTTTTTCCGTTTGGGTTGTCTGCGAAGCAGTTGAGTTTGGTAAAATTTATCCCGAAGTTACTTATTTAATTCTGATGGAATTTTCGTAATTATAACTTCCGAGATTTTCGGTTTTGTTTCACTTTGTGAAATTATTTTTTAGAAGCACCAAGATTGTGGTGGTAAGTGGAGATTTTTGTCTTATCATTGAACGCACGTGTTAATGGCGAATTTGTTACAGCTTCTTTCTTTTCGTTTGGTTTTATTTTCCATTACTTTACCGTACTCCGGCTCTTTTGGTTATTGCCTTTTTGCGGCTGCATTATTTATGGAGTTGAAGGATGCGGTAGTATTGAAAAATTATTTATCATTGCTGGTTATTCGCAACTCGATTGCTTGGAGGATTCAAGGTCGGTGTTTATTGAATTGTTAAGTGTCGTCGAATTTACCTGGTTTTATTCCATTTATTAAATTTCTTAATTTTTAACTTTGCTTTACTTAAATATTTGTACAATTGAATTTTGAATTTTAACGCCTTCAGCTAATTGAACTTGCATTAATTATCTCATATTAATCCTTTTTCGCTTCACGAAATAAATTTATATTTTTGTTGTAATATACTGTAACGCTTTAGGTTGGTTTTTCCATTTTATTTTATTAACATATCGAATTTGCGTGTTTTTTTCAAGGTAATAAGCTTGAGTTTAAACAAGGCTATTGCTATATATCTTTTGATCGTTCATTTTTTTATTAGACTTGTTTTCACTCAGGTAATAAAGGTAAGCGCTTATTTATTTTTTATTTATCCACCTTGATCGTTTTTTTTTTCATTCATGTATATCTTTCTTTAATTCAACTAACGTTGATATTTAGTTTTTTTTGGTTCCTTTGAAATTAACCTAAGCGATTTGTTTTTGTACGTTTGGTTGCATATTTTTGCTCTTACTTTTTTTATTTAATTTGCATATTGTTAACTATTTTGAAGTCATTAAAATTACTTATTTGTATTTCTATATTTTTTTGAAAACTGAAAAGTTTTCTGGCGCCCAATTTTTTCATTTTTTTATTAGTATTCACTTTCTGAGTTTTAACTATGATAAGGCAATCCTCGGCGATCTACGGCCCTCGCAAACAACTAAGTTAGTCGGCGAATTCTTTTGAGTTTTTTGTAAGTATACAGGTAGGTGATTATTTTTCTTTGTTTCGCTTTTACCTGTTATATGTCATCGGCGTACGCGAGGTGATTTAGCCCAATTTAGCTGTATAAACAAATTCTCCCAATGTGTTTATGAAGATTTTGGGGGATATTGTGTCGCATCGGGACGTGACAACTGCATTTTATATAAACCTCGACATCCCCTTCCAATACACAAGTTTACTTAGATTGTAAGGGCATGCCGGAGAAATCTATGGTTTGGATTTTTTTTAGTAATTTGCTTAGTATAGTGTGTGTAATTATCGCCAACAAATCCAAAGTTTATTTTTAAATTGTTTAAGTTTATTATTATCAAATGTATTTTTATTTGAAATTATTAAATTATTTGAATTATTTGAATGTTTTCTTTCACCGCGCTTAACTGGAATGCGAGGCGTTTTGCCGTAGTATTTCACTCTGATGAAAGAGTCCTAATGTATACAGGGTGATTTAAAAGTATTTGCATTAATTTTAAGGGTAGGTAGAGCATATAGCAAATAGTTAGAACAACTTTTCTCGAGAAACCATGTGTCACAAGTAAACGATAACCTCCGAAAAAAATTAAAAAGATCAATACAAAAATTGATTGGGAATCCCTGTACTAGAATAGATCAGTTCTGTTTACATTCAAAATCAAACACCTTTCTTGTTCTTCCTCAACTGATAAGCCATCCAGGTATGCGTACGTGAAATGAAGCCGGTAAATTACATAATTATGTAATGTTTCATTTATCTTTGCAGGGTCAAATTTCTATCGCAGGCTTTTCAAATGCATATTAGCCAGCGGTTCTCAAACGTGTGTAACAAAATTTTAAATAAACAAAAATTGCGATAAGCTTTAAATTTTTGCTGTAATGTACTTCCATTAAGGTCAGCATATACCCATTTAATTTAATGACAATACTTTTGAATCATCCTGTATTGTGTAGCAGTATCATATATTGAAAATCAATTCTACAATTCCACGCTGAAGGCTTTGCGGAATCCTGCTTGCTCCTGGTATGCTTCTAGATTATTGTAAATTCTCTTTACCATTATAACAGTTAATAATTTAGATGGATGAGATAATAGTGTTATGGAACGATAGTTTCCGAGATCTAGGTTATCTCCCTTCTTAAAGAATGAAATCTTTGTTGCATTTCTACATGATCGGAAATCGCTCCTCCTTCGAAGCATTTGTTAACTAAGGTTTTAAAAATTCCGATTATATCAGCCCATCTTTCCATTGCCATTTATTTTGTAATGTTATTGCGGTGGTTTATTGTTTTTCATTTCCTATATCGTTCTTTCAATCTCTATTTTAGTTATTTCTGGTAGGTCTTGCGAGTTTACGTTTAACACCTTTTTTTCAAGTTTTATTCTTGTAGTACGTGAGATGTTCGTCCGTTTATAAAATTCTTTCTTTTCCCTCTTATTTCTTTTCCGTATTCATCTTTTAATGCTATTATTTGTGTTTTTCCCAGGTTAAGTTTCAGGATGATTAATACAGCTTTATTCCAGGAATCCGGGAATGTTAAATACGATTTTCAACTTTGATATTACTATCTCTTCTGCTTCTTTTATCATTTCTATTGCAATATCTTCTTCATCAGGTGCTTTGTTATTTTTCAGAGTTTTTAAGGCATATATGGTTTCTTCATTGCTTGTCGCAGGTATCTCTTCTGAACCTATATTAATTATTTCCCTAATCTTATCTTTTGCGTAGGGATTTTGAATTTGCAAACTGTAGAGCATGTTGTAGAACTCATCGAAAACTATTAACATTTCTTCTCTGTCTCTAATTCCTCTATCGTAATCCTTAATAACCAGAAAATTAAGTTTTCCATTCTTTTGTTGTAAACAGTTCATATTATTATTATTTGTCGTTGATAATTTGTGTCCAGATCTTTTATTGTCACTTTGCCAGTTTCTTTTCTATTCCTAGCTGTCGTATTTGCCTTCTTCATATAGATTTCTTCTTTTTTCTATTTGTTGTCTATAGCTATTTCCTAGATGCAATACGACATGCATTTTACGTTCGATTTCCATTATATAAATTTAAAAGCTTTCAGTTTTTATTTCTGTAATTTCTATAATTTAGCTAGGGTAGGATTAAATTAAGGATTTAGGGATCTTGTACAACTTCTGGCGGGAGAGTAAAATCCAGATAGTTAATCCCAAAACCGGAATATTTCTACTCGAAAACAAAATTCACAAGTACAAATCACAGTTGGATTGATACTATTTGTATTTTGTATCCAAAATTATAAGATTTAAAAGTCAAGTTAAATTCAGGATAATACTTCAGATTCAAAGGGAATCCTCCACTTCAACTGTGAGGCGAAGATTTGTTAAATTTAAAAAGGTATATATATTTTCCAGGCCCAATTCGAAATTCAGGTTTCATACTTAAAAACTAATACTTCTGAACTAAAAATTTTGAGTAGGGAAAACAATGAACAGTGGAATTATTTTCAGTTTTTAATAATTGCCTCACATATTGATAGATATAAATAATATTTACAGTCCCACTCGAACTGACATCATAATATCAATTATATTATTAGAACTGGTGTCCCTGAAAGAAAACTTCAAAAGAACTCACAACAACCAGGTGTTCTTTAACAGTCGCCAATATTCGCAATAATCTATTAAGAGTTCATCGGGTTCATGGGGTTTTCTTAACACGAGTCGAAGCCTTCTCAGAAAGCCAAAGCACCCTAATGGTAATTCGTATTTTAGCTTTTTTTGTAAAGTTGGAAGTTGGTAGACTACACGACAAGAATATATTATATGTCAACCTAAATCCGTGATCATGATCTTGCTTTCAAGGCCAACAACACACTTGACATTCTGAACAGGTAAATTACATATGGAAATTATCGAGGGTTTTGTTCTTTACTGTGTCTAATTACCTGGTTGTGGTTGAATGAAATTCTATGAACTTTATGAAAAGGTTATCAATAAATTTAGATTATATTTAGTGAAATTTTAAAGTTTGCTACTTGTAAAAGATTAATGGAAAATCGACAGTGTATATTCGAGTTTCGGATTATTAAAATTCCTTATTTTGCACTTTAGGGAATAAAACTTTCGTTGCTCTCCAAAGTTATGAAGGCATTATTTTACGTTATCAAAAATGAAGCCTCTGTTTTGCTTTTAAAGGTTTTACAAATTATAAACTTATATTACTTATAAAGTAAATAATATTACAAAGAAGCATAACTCTGCATATTGTTTATGACACTTTCAAAATTTGTGGTAATTTTAAGTAGTAGAATTTGGTGGGTCTGTCTGAATTATTTATTACTTAAACTGTTTTTAAAACCATCACAGATGTATGAGTATGAGGGTTAGTATTTTTCTGCCAACTTAAACCTGTTACCTTTAATATTTTAAAACCAAAATTTATTTTCCTTACAATAAGTTTCTCGTGATAAGGGGGAGAGATCAGATTGCAATTAACCAATTAAAAATTAATTCAAGCTTTTAAAGGAACATTCATACCTTAACGAATAATTAAAGAAAAATCATGGACGTCCTTTGACAACCGCACATTTGTAAAAATTAAGTTTTTACGCATGATTACGTTGGTCATTATTGCTCATTACTTTTTTAAAGTAAAATATTGAAGGTTTCATCCTCGAATCACAAATTAATTTCTTTAACATCAACGAATATCACGGAATTACCTACTGGTTTGAAACTACCGCATAACGGTGTCAATTTTATATGTTCATCATCTTCGAGGTAGCTATTACAGTCGTAAAGACACGTACAATTTTTTTAAACGGTTATCAATGGGTTGCAGTAACCCAGAAGAAACTGGACTTTGATTGTAGTACAGTAATTAAAGGTGCATTGCTCTCAGATAATATCGATAAATCAGTAATAATAATAACTATTAAACTTAATGGTGTGAGTTTAACATCGTCCGATAGTTATCGAAGTGGAGTAGATGTTACCTTGGGTGTTCTGGGAATTTGGTCATTTTATTGAAAGCTTTATAATTATCGTTAACACACCTTGATGTTGTTTTCTTGTTAAGATTGATTAGTATTTGAAAATACCAAACTGTTATCATCTTTAATTACTTGGATCCGTTAACTATAGACATTTTTATTACTTGTTATTCTGCATTATTTGAAACTTTAGAAATCGTTTAAACGGCATTGTTGTAAATTTCGAACTAAGATACTGACTTAAATAGCATCGACCCCACCCTTATCATTAGGTACCCCCTGAGGCATACATAATCAAAAAATTTAAATACTATCTAATTTTAAAGACGATTCTTCTAATAAACAATAACAATAATTATTTAACGTGTAGGACGAAACCTTGCAACTATTATTACCTCTAACTTTTATTTGATAATTCGCTTCTTTTGTTATGTAAATATCAGAATTATTTATACACTTGAGGCATCTTTCATGTATTTTTTTTAGTGGTTTATGCCTTAAATGGAAACATTAATTTACAACACTGATTGGTTAATTTTTTGTAGTACCTAATTTATGAATTATTAAAATAAATAAAATACAAAATCCTGGTTTATTTAATAGTTTTCAAGGTTATGTAGAGATTCTTATTAGTAAATTAATAATTAAATAATAATAAAAAAAACAGGGATTTAGAGGTGATTCTAATAAATGTTATATTGCAAGGTACATATTATGTTTCGGTTATTTACGTTAGGTTATGTGACCAAGATGCTGATACTTCAGTATGTTGGGTTGCCTGTATGATTACTTAAAATTATTTTCAATCGAAGTGAATGGGTAATTTGAATAGTAATTTGTTCATTTTATAACATTACATGGCTTGAACTAAAACAAGCTTAGTATTTTCAGGAACTGTTTAATCGTCCCCGAATTGTAACTAAATATTAATCAGATTTAAATTTCTACTAGTAATCTGCACTCGGTCTTAGAATTGCGATTCGAGATTCAAATTTGAATTACGATAAAAGTTTTTGAGTCTACGTTGTGATTTTATAAAAGATTAGAGACTTTACTGGATTTTACTTTCTAAATTGATATTAGTGTTGTTGTTTACACTTTGAATTTTAATGAATGAATCTTTTTATCAAATTTAGTGGGAAATTTAAATTTAAAAATAAAACAAACATTTTTCAGTAAGAAACAAATGTCAGACATTAATTGCAGCTTAACGGGGCCCAATATTTAATAAGACTAGTATACTTTTTCTACAGTCAAAAGCTTTCTGGTTAGATTCTGGGTATGTGATGTTGAAAATGTCCTATTTCGGATTCAACAGCAAAGTCCTGTGTCAATACAGTGTCTGTCACGATAAAGTTCTCTGTTATCTAGATTCGACTTACATTATTTGATACCAGCACGTTAAGATCACATTTAATAAATAAACAAACAATGAAACTGGCCACTCAGTATACACACGTATCTGTGAATATAAACGTTGCTTGAAATCAGGTGTTCTCTTAAATCAATCATTGGCAAATCTTCTCATTTTTCAACACGAAAATTCACGAGGCTATTGAAACCCCTAACAACTTGAATCGTGACAGTAGTTATTATTTGTCGGACATATGAAGGTCTGTCATTACTATTGGCTCCGTCACCTCTGCTCCTGACCAATCGTCATCTTCGTCTGTTACGCTTGACTGATACAACCGGTATAAATGCGCTACTTTCTCCTATCTTCCTTTAGAAGGGTCTCTCCTCAGATCCTTCTTTCTCTTGCTTTTCGCCTCTGGCGTTGTGATGGCCAGCTGTTGCTAATTTTATTTTTTTTTCAGGGATTATATTTTAATGTATTTCCTTTTATTCAAAGCATAACGTTAGGAGTGTTTTGGACAATTAGGTGGCAAGAAAGTATTAACTTCATTTGAAACGGACATAAGCCCTGAAACCAGCCGTTCCTTTCTAAGTTAAGTCACGCCGCTCGGTATTGAGACGGACCGACACAGAAGTGTGGCTCACACCTTCTAATAAAGTGTCAAATTGCAAAGGTATCTAAAACAGACCACAATATTAGAATTTTGAAGTAGACTCTTAACTATGAAATTTGTTAGTTTTGGACAAGTGCCAGCTGCACACCCATGGAAACGTTTGATAACCACCCACTTATGAAATTTGTTTTTTCTATAAATACGCGACCAATTTATGCCACAGGATCCACTCTTAACTATTTAGCCTACCCTGTATAAATAGTGGTCTGGAATTTCGATTAGTACGCTAATACGTGTATCTAATTACTGTAAAATATACAGTTAGCTGTATTGCACTTTGTTGCTCTACACCAACTTGTAGAAATTCTTCATCATACGTACACCGCTGTAAAGCACTGCTTTTTCGGTTGCGTGTATTGATCAAAGAGTTACGATAAAGTAATTCCAATTGAGGAGTCTCCCAGCGAAATCCAAATTTAATGCACACCGTAAAAGTTAGCAATTTTAATATACTTATATCGTATTCAAAATTGTCAAAATTACATTAGGGTTAGGCCACCCTGATTATATCAAAATCATAAAACAGATGATAATAAGTATTCAAAGCCACTGGCGTGACTTGACTAGCTTAGTGTTCATGCACTATGGTTCTTTATTTACTGTATTTAAATTTGTAAATATCTGTACATAAATATGACTTTATAATATATGTATTAAACATAATGGAGTATTTATTTCTTGTATTATAAGGTGAGCTACTCTAGATTGACGAAATCACAACAACATTAAGGGTCCTATGACTAAAGCCATTCATTTAAATAAAGGGTAAGATTTTCCTTGATCACTAAGTGTTGGGGGTAACGAGCATCTTAGTGTAAGTTAGATGATCACAGTGAACAACTGTAACGGGTAACACACCTGGGGTACGTACAGTTACAACGTGGTTCACACGTTGAGTTATCGTGCTCTTTTAGTGCCCCCTTTTTCTCCTGATGAAACCCCTTAAGAAAGTGGACGAAATGTTGCTTTCCTCTTTCTCAACGATGACACACGGTCCCAACCCGGAAAACGTTCTTTTAACACTGACATTGACCGTGGAAGTCTTCGAATTCATTTCAACAAACAATAAACTTATTAGGCCAAATCTAGGCTGAAGGATGCCAGGGATCTTAACGTGCGTCGAATGCAATTTAGCACTATTCGACTAGAATTTTACCATACCCAAATTATTTACACCCTGGAGAGGATTTTTATTGTACCAAACATCGCAATTCTTAATCAAGCCAATTTTGCTTTCAAAAACTTTTTTTTACATAATTGACTTGCTTCTACAGCATTTGTTTTTCGAACAATGACATCATTAACATTCCTTTTGAAATGGTAACTTATATTTTTTTGTATACTTAACAAATGGGTCGGTATTCTCACCTCATATAAAATATGACATCCTTTTTTATCGCCATTGCAACATAGTGTATTTCTGTTAAACTGTTCTGTTAAAATAAATTATATAAAACTATATCGTTCTATGTTTACGCTACACACGACTTTAGTTAGAAACAACTTTAAACGTGACGCCAAAATAAGGCCCATTGACTTTAATATTTTTTTCAACGATATGAATTTTTGTATAGTTTAGTTAAAAGAAAATAGGAATCTTTAGTTCAAATCAAGATGACGAGAAATCAAATCAAAGTTAAAATTATATTTACAATCCACTCCGTTGAACAATAAACAAATTTTTTGAAAGTTGGAAAATGGCATGTAAAGGAAATTCCATAAAAGATTCCCTTTCTAGAATACTACAATTTTGTTGTTAATGCTTAAAGTAAAAATAAAGCGTTTTTGTCTTTATAAATACACGATAAAATGGAAAGTATGAAATAATCATCAGTTTCCGTTTCCATAAATTTTGAAAACCGTTAACCCTGTAATGTACGGTGCTTATTCAGTTCTGCTATAAAATATTATGCCGTAACGTTTTCTTCAAAAATATTTGTTGATGTAAGTTACAAAAAATTTCAGATTGTTATAAAGAGAAATCAAACCTGTATCACATTAAATAGAAACAAATATAGGTGGCCATAATTCCAAGCCGAAGTGTGGTAAACTCAAGCATAGAAGAATCTGTATTTTTCAAATTAATCAATACTTATGATGTTACGAAATTTATTCCTAACTTCAGAAACGCAGTTTGTAATACGGGGTGGTTCATAAGTCATGGGACACAGATCTACAGTAGATTCGTGGGCCCAAAATATTATGATTTACCTACGGTTATTACCTTAGTCCAAAAGTTAGTACCTACTTAGAGAAATACAGGGTATCACAGATAAAATTTTAATTTTAATTTTCTTATGTTATTTTAATGCATCTCCTAAAAGAAGGTTGCCTTGACTGCGCCTAATATCTTAAAAAAGCTTTAACTTTATTATGTTTAAAGTTATAGCATATTTAATTGACAACAATTGCTCCATGGGTACTTTCTATGAAAAAAAGGATTACTGTTTAAATGTCTCTAAAGTTTACTGTTTTCTAGATATTTGCTGTTGAAGTAAGTGATGCAGCATCTTATTCGTCATCATTGTAACGCAGGTAGGCTTGTATTTAAAGCAAAAAAATTAGATATTCTTATCAAAACGCAGAGCAATAGTGCATCAGTTGGATATTTGCTATTAAAATTGTTTCTGATTGTAAGTATAACGCAAGTAATGCTCTTTGAGGAACTGAAAAATGTTTTCATTCTCTGGATGGAATTTCATGTGGTCTTTTCTAATATTGTTAAATGCTTCTGGTAATTTACTACTCCGTCAATAAATTCAAGTTGTTCTAAATTTTTGGCGAACATAAAACCCACACTATTAGTCCTTTCGAAAATTTAACTTCACACTTAATAAAATCTTAATGAAATGCTTCATATCTTTATAGAATAACTCGTTTAGCACAGTTTCTTTTACACGGATCCACTATTGCTCTGTATCCCAGCCCTTCTTTTCACACGAAAATTGGTATTTGAACGAATAAAATGTTGCATCGTTTACTTCAATAGCAAATATCTTGGGAAACCGTTCACTTTAGAGACATTTAGATAGTGCATCTTTTTTACATAAAAAAGACGAAGGCATTGTTTTCTTCAATTAGATCTGTCCTAACTTTAGATACAAGAAAGTAGAAGCTTTTCTAAGATATTAGGTGCAGCAAAATAAACATGCTTTAGCAGTTACTTTAAAATTATTTCCCACCCCAAAAAAATTAGTTTGCCCTATTTTCATATAAATATTTCGAAAAGGTTTGAACTTATGGAAGAAAATTAAAATTAAAATTTTACTTTGACAGCCTGTATCTCTTTTAGTATGGACATTTGGACTAAGGTAATTCTAGCCATTCTAGGTAATTCGTAGTATTTTAACCCCACAAATCTACGCCCCATTATGGACCACCTTGCAAATGCTATTTGTGTTACTAATGGGTACAGATATTATTATAACAGGAATGAATACACGACGGAGTTTGCCATTATTTCACATTTGACTTTTATCTGACTACTTAAAATTTGTTGTAAATCGCAAAATGCACATTTTATGTTAATTTTGTTTCGCAAGTCGCGGTATTTTTAATAGCACAACTCTCGTTGTCTGTAATCTTAGTAAAATACAACTGCTGGTACTTGCATTAAAGATTCGTTTGACATTTAATTAATTAATTAATTATTTTGTTTTGGATCCTACAAAAAGAAACAAAACAAATGGAAACCAGACCGGATTTAGAACCAAGTGTGCTTTCGAGATAATCAATAGTTCTGCAATTTTAATCTAAATTTAAAATATAAATATCCACCAATTAATTACTTATTCGAAATTTAATCTGAAATATAAAGTTCTGAATCAACAGCTCCAGGTTGAAGTATGATGGATTCTAAAATTTGAATCTCCTTGAATTCGAAAATTATTTAAAGATCTCAGAAAGTGTAAATTTGGATCCTAGTTTGACAGATTAGCACCGTATAGATTTTCACAGATTTAAATTTTAAATGAGTTTAAATTCTGACAGTCTTGCTATTTAATACAATGTGAATACAATTACATGAATCAAAACAAAAGTAAATACTTAATGAAATACCCTAAACGATTCTAAACGGTTAAAAAATGCGCTGTAACAAAAATTTTGAATGCTATGTTGCGGCCTTACAGATAATCATTTACTGCTATGTGCGTTTGTTTTTCAAAATTTAATCTTGTTATGATATATTTAAGGTTCCTTTATTATTACTGCAATTTGTTTAAGAGCCGACAATTCTGAGTAATTTCTTAATGTTGTAATATATGAAGCGATTCTAAAAAATTGCTCTGTTTAAATATTTAACGATCCCTGTATTTGCATTAATATTTTTTACAGTGATACATAATAAATCAAAAGTTTTAAATAGCATACATACGTACTCTTCTTCTTAGAAACGGTTTTGGCATGTGAATTCCAAAAATTGTTATGTAATATGTTTTAAGAGAATTAATAAGTAGAACTATTTAGTTAAGATGGCTTAAAAATAGGTTAACTAAGAGATCATTTGAACTAAAAGCCAAACAACGCACTTCCTAGGAGAAGCAGAAGTTTAATCAAAAAATGTTGAAAAAGCACGGCGCCCAGTATAAAGGTCTTGTTTTATATAGTTATTAAGTTGCCAGTAATTACTTATTTTAGTTTGACGTGGATCAATTAAAAACTAAAAAAATATTTCAAGGGCCTTTCTGTCGTTATGTACATTGTAAGACGGTTTAGTATTATACTATAAGCTTTTGCAATTTTAAAAGTTTACACAAGGTTTAAAGTTTAAGCTAAAAATTGCTAAAATGTCAGAAACAAAACATTATTTGCATCTTTATGAATAAGTAAATATAATAATTTTGTAGATATGCTTATCATCAACAGATAAATAACTGTTTGAGATCTTCCACTGCATTTATACGAGACCTACAACACTTCGATACATGCGACGTGAAGTGTTGCAAAAAAATAGTAAACATGAATACCGTAATAGCTGTAGTATTGTTATCTGCGGTAAGTATTATTAGAAATCCTTAGATTTGAAACTGAACGATTTTGAATTAACGATTCCTAATCTAAAGATGTGAAAGAAGTATTAATTATAGGTTCTTAGGGTTCAAAAATATTTTTTGATTAAAATTTGTCTGTGTTTTAGTTAGCTGTATCGAAAGCTGCTGGTTTTGTCGGCACTATATATACAGATTATCGCTTGAATACTCGAGCAGTTTTCGATCCTAAAGAAGATTGTCAGAGTTCTATGCTAGCCTGCGGCAATTGTACCCATCTTGGTATTTGCAAGCTAGACTCTGACACTTGGACAGCAGAACCAACTATTCCTTGTCCAGCAGGACGTTTTTGTTCTAAAGGGCAATGTGTTCCACCAGAGCAAACTGAATGTGCGAGCGGAGGTGACAGTGATTTTGTCTGCACGGCTCCTGGAATGTTTCCCAATCCTGGAAATTGTACAAGATATCACTTTTGCGTGAAAGACGGGTCGCCTCTACAGTTGAAACAATTTGAGGCTGAGTGTTCTGATGGTTACGGTTATAATCCAAGGACAACTTACTGCAGGGGCGGACTGGGTCGGAATTTTATATGCGGAAAATTTTTCAACCGGCCATCCTTTTTTTATGAAAATGTCAATAAATAAAAAATAAATTACTCTTGGGATAATAGAAAATTAAAATCATTTTATTTTACATTTAATACATACAAACACATACTTAAGAAGCAATTGAAACATTTTTGTTAACAAAAAAAGGGTACTCAAACGTTAACAAAAACAGACATTTCTTTGCAAAAAAAGTAAATAAATAATATTGCAATAAATTAATACATTAGTACTTAAATAAAAATATTTTTATAAAGGAAGATTTTCTTTTAAAAGATTGCTTTCTTGAGCAACTAAGTATACCGGGTGTTAATGAAACCTGGGGCACCCCTATTTTTTAAATTATATTTTAAGATATCAAAATGTAATTTGGTATATGCAATATACTCTTTAAATAGTATGTTTTGACATAGAAGACACGTTTCTGTCACTTCCGATTTCGCCGGAATTACCCTCAATTTTGTTATTTTAAATGAACAACCTGTATATTTATACATTTTTGGAATTTCCATTTCATTCTACGTATGGTATATCATGTTTGAAACATTTTGATGACAAAGTAGATGCCATGACCTGCGCAGTCGGGGTGCTACGACACCCAAAACAAATTATTTTAGTACTTCAACTGTAGCAAGTCTGTCACTTTTTTGTGCATTTCATTTGTTTCACTTGTTTTGAAATCCAGTGTCTAGATTTAACGGAGAGTGTTATTCCGAATTAAATTTTCATATTAATCCCGCGTTATTGGTATCAATAAAATCCTTGAAAAACGCTCGTTTTTAATATCCTAGTGTCTCACCCTAGTGCCATTTGAAAAAATAGAGTTATTCTCGAAAAAGCATTTTTGCCAACTTTAGGTTATTCTAATACAGCAACTAAAATAGTTAAAGTTCTAAAACAATTTGTCTCGAGTGTTGGGGCACCTTGACTTTATTTTGCGTAAGCCATCAAAATATTTCGGACTTGATACTATCATATGTAAAATTGAATGGAGAATGGAGGGTGTTCCATTTAAAATAACAAAGTTGATGTCAATTCCGGCGAAACCGGAAGTGACAGAAACTTGTTTCCTATGTCAGTAAATGCCATTTAAAGAGTATATACATATACCAAATTTCATTTTGATATCTTAAAAAATAAGAAATTTATGGGGGTACCCCAGGTATCGTTGACACCCGGTATAGAGTATTGTTATTTCGACTACTGAGATCGGTAACGACGGTTTTTCGCGTTTTTGAATTTGTAATGTGCACTGAAAAAATAAACTGTTAAATCAAAGAAATATTGTTTAAAACAAGCGTTTTTGCACATTCAATACGAGCAATGTGCTCAAACTGTTAAAAGAAACAATATGGAATGTTAACCTGAATTGATTCTTTTAACAATTTAACAGCATTGCTCTAACCCATTTAAAGTGTCGAGGGAAACTACTCGAAAGATTGGTTCAACAGTTTTGAGTATTTTACTTACAGAATATACAACGTTGTTATTACTTATAACTTTGGTCAATTCAACTACTTTATTTATTATGTAAAATAATCTAAAATGATTAATCCGATAACAGCATATTTCATTCAATGTATTTTTTTTTGTTGAAATAAAGAACAAAACTGTCGATTCAAAACTCACATCACATTTGTTTATGCAGTTATTAATTGATTTAACAGTTTTAAAATGTTGTTATTATCATTCAGTTTGTTAGCTCAATAGGTTTAATTTATTGGTTCAAGTATTAAAAAAATTTCCATTTAATGTTTTAGACGTTTGCTATACAGGGTGGCCCATTTTTGAACGGATTCCAGGCTGGAATCCCTTCGAAAATGGGCCACCCTGTACAGCTTTTTTGTGTTTAAATTAATTATTAATACCTCTAGCTTAATTACCTAGAATGGTTTGCGGGATTTTTAGGTATTTCTAACAATAACCTGATGTATGGATTACTACTGCATCTGCCTCAACTTACCAAACATTTGCACAACCTTCCTGGATTACCGACTTATTGTTAGAAATACCTAACAACCTGTAATCCTCTGTGGGTAAAAAAGTTGAAGATAACAATTAAGTATAAACTTGTATGCAAAATATTAAAAATAAGTAGACAGCAGAAATACATTTTTGTTGTAAGATAACTAGAGTCTAACAAATTATAAAGCGTATACGTAATTGAATAATCTAATCTCATCTAAATAAAATACAAAGTAATTTGAACTATACGATTGTATTTGAATTAATAAAGTAAATGCTTTCATTAGATATTCATACATAAAAATAAAAAGTTGCTATAAAAACACTTAAAAAGAATATACATAAGTATCTAATACTATTTTAAATCATTATGAGTAAATAACGTTCACTTGCTTTTTAAATAAAACTAAATAAATGATATTACTATTAATTTACAATAACAAACATTTTATTTTTTACAATGTGTATTAATGTAGAAATGTTACTATAAAATATTCTATACTACATAAATATTAAATATGATTATCGATTACCAAATAAGATTCTGTGACAGACGAAAATGAAGCACCAACTACATTATATATGGCTGTACTGTCAAATTCAATTCACTTATAGTTTATTTCTTCTTTGTATTATGAAATCTTAAATATTTCCACACATCTTAAAAAAATATATAAACAAGTTAGAAAATAACCAACTACTTATTAAAAGATGTAGAACTAAACACAGAATAAGAATGAGGCAGTGGCGATACAGGCACAAGATTGATAATAAGTACTTTCTTGACATTCAATAAATCCGATACGTCCTTTTGGAGGAAATAACATTGGCGAAGCTGCGATTTAAATCGCGTTTTTTGAATCTGGAGGATATGTAGGTAACTGATTTTATACAAATTTTAGATACTTCAACCAGCTGATTTTGTCTTGTACGTTAGAATTAAAAATATGGTCTCTAATAAAATTGTATTACTACTAATAGTTGCTTGAGACAGTAATATTTTACACATTAAACCATGCAATCTTTATTATTATGATAGGTATTTACTTACCAGTATTTTCGCCAATTATATCGAGGTAACTCTGTGTAACACCACAACTAAATCACTTCTGTGTGAATAAAACGAAAATTGCTTGTAACGAACAGTATTTTTATGCTGACAATGCGTCTCTTATGGCGACTTAATTCTTGCGTCATCCAAATATAGCATTGTTTTTTTTACAAACCTTCTGAAAATTATAACTGAATGTTTTTAAGTGTTAAATTAAACAACAAAGTGTTGGCTAAAAAAGTATTTAAATTATGATATAAAGACCGCAAAAAGTTAAATCAACTAACAAAAAATTCTTCAGCTAATAACTGTAGAATGTTGCATCAATATTTATTTCAGTTAATTTTGTCGAAACGCAGCATTAATATAAAAATCTCAGTAACTTGAAACAATTAATAAGAAGATGTTTATATTAAAATGCCGTCCGATATTGCAACAAGTGGCTTTTTGGTTAAATTAAAGAACTATTTTTAACCAAACCATATTGTTAAATTAACATGTAACTTAAGTTTGTCGTAACGAATTTTTTGTTGTTTCAAAATATAACAGGCTAACATTTTTCAAGCGCTTAAAACAACAAATTCATTTTTCTCAGTGTGTGAAGCTGGTGTGAATCGCGCTATAAAATAATTTTAATAATTTAGATTGTTTGTCAAACCGGCCCATAATCGGACCGGCCCGTGCGGAAATTTCCGCATCCTCCACATGGCCAGTCCGCCCCTGACTTACTGCGACAAGAAACTTACCAATAATAATCAATGTGTCGCACCTGTGCCCGCATGCAAGAATTTTGGCGATACAAATGCCCTAAGGGAGAATCCTTCCATTTATTACAGTTGCATGCCTAGTACCGCTGGTGCGCTTTATCCGTACTTATTCCTTTGCCCAAATGGTAAAACTTATTATTCTGCTACTCGTACTTGTCGTTAAACGAAGAAAGCTATTTTTTGTTTATATAAATGCTATAATTGACATGTAGTACTGTAGTAGTAATGTACAGATACAACAAATAAATTAAAATAAACTACAAACTTAAAATTTCTTTTTATTTGTTCACTGGACGAAGTCTACTAGTTTAGTTATTTAACATTACTTACGAAAATTTTACCTAATTCAAATGGCTGCCACTTGTGGTAGGGATCTTTCCAGTTCCAAATACCGCACTTTTTCGTATTAAAAGCCTTATCAACTTTTACCTTTGTTTGAATCGGAAGAAGTAAGCTAATTGTGGGTTTAATTATTCGTGCGAGTTCGTCCAGTTTTAGGTTTTTGACTAATCTTTTTCAGCTAATACGAGACAAATCCAGAGACTATATTTTTAGCTTAAACTTTCTACCCAGTCATAAAGTTCTATTTACTTGCTATATCTATCCCTTTTTCGGGTACTGCGAGAGGTACTACCGTTTCCCTCTATTGCAGCGTACCCCCTGTGTATAGGGAAAATGAACCAACACTGAATCTAACCTAATAATACTGCAGTGAAAGTAGAAAATAGTAAATAAAGGGTAATAAAAAATAGAAAACTCAGACGATACTTTCGTTGGTCTCTGAACAGTTTCGGTCGACAGCACACGACGGTGCCTTCGTAGTGGTTGTTGTTCAGTACAAAAACGAAGGTTTAAAAGGTAACTGTGGTTCCAGCAAGTGATAATAAAATATTAATCAAAATAACTAGCGCCACAAGTTTTATAATTTACAGAAAATTACAATCTATTAATAGAAAAATAAGGCGCTTACATTTACAAGATGAAAAGCTAGAGTTCAGCCAATGAACAAACAAGAAGGTACATCGGTGCGATATTAGAGACAATAAGAGCTTTAGGTGAAGCATTAATTGATTATTGTTGATTCTAAATGCTCGAAGGGTGATGTTTGACAAGTTAATATGATTTCTCTATCCGCCGCAGGTTTTTGTTTTTCTAAAATAGTTTTCTTAAACAAACTGGAACAAATTACGAAAACTAGACTTTACTAACTAAATATAGAATACAGTGAGCACACAAAAAATCTAATTCTGAATTTAGGACGCATGTAGAGGGTGGGTGTCCCATAATAGTATGTATATCATCAATATGAGCGAACATTATCACGGACTTGGAATAAGAAAAAAAGATTAACATAAACAAACTTTTTATAGACATTTTATTTTGACAATCTAAGTGGGGTGTGGTATATTAAGAGATCACGATTAAGATCATTTAGATGATCGTCATGCATCTGAATAATAAAAATATTCTTGCATCCAACCGACGGCAATTCAGCATTGCCATCAGTTCTATACAAAACACATTACATTGCAGCAGATTCTTCAATGGGGCAGTCTATGTGGATAGCTGGAGAAGAATTATCAAGACCAAAACACATATTTAAGTTATACTTCACAGTGACATATAGAGGACAATTGTTTATTCTACATTACTAAATAGCTCAATAGCTCAATAGCTGTCACTGAAAACAAAAAGCCTTGTAATTTTATGACGAAAGGTCGAAATCTATATGTCTATAGATGAACTCTTTTTCGTATTTTAAATCATTGGACATATTTCCAAACTTCCAACATGCCTTAAGAAGGCAGCCTATACATAAAAAAATCTTTAAACAGTTACTATATCTGGCTAAAAACGGCCGACAACCATGGTCCGAATTATACAAGTTCAGGAAGTAATTAATGATTGCAGTTTTGTAAAAATAAAGCCCTGATTTGGTGTATAGCAACTTTGACTTGTTTTCCTAACAAAAAAAGGTGATGAAACATTTTTTGAAAAATGTAATAGGTATAGGAATTTTTAGGAAACCTACCAAAAGAAGTTTTTGAAGCATTACGTTAGTTATTGTAAAAATACTGGAATAACTGTATAAATTCTAATATAACCCATGTTGAAAAATAAAATATTGCTTTGTCTTCGGTTATTTTCATGTACATCCATAACGTGAACTTACACGAGACGTACAGTATTTTTCATCTAGCATTTGGGTTGTGACATCAACCCGCCCAAAAACTGTCTGTTTAGACACGCGTTCGTGCGCAGTAGGTAATGAAAACATAGTTTAGAAAGAGATGAAGTATAGTTGGATTGTAAATTTATCAACAGCGCGTTGACGTCACAACCCAAATCCTAGGTGAAAAATACTGCATATAAAGTATTGGAAGTACAAGTAAAGTCATCACCGATTATTAAAAACACCTCTTCGAAGATAGCTTAAGAGGTAACGCATAGATCAAACGAACACAACACGACCAAGAATATACAGGGTTACTGGTAATTCGATACATTCCTTTGGAGAGGTGATGGGACAGGAGCTAAGAAACAAATTTAACCCTAACATACATTATGCAAAACTCAATAGTTTTTGAGATATTTCAATTTTTGTGTTTTTCTCAAAAAAGTAGATCTTAATGTCTTTAAAGTTAATTTTTAAAAAATCTACTTGACATTTTCTGAACTTTTTGACTGGGTTACTTGTCCCACTCTATGGTCATCCGTTTCGAATGGAAAATATCCGGAAACATTTCGATCATGTGAAAATTTTAAATAAAAACTTATTAAAAATGATTTCTAAAAATCAGCTACAAAAATTACCTATTCGTTTTTCTCAGAAATTATTTTTTTATTTTTGCATAATGTATGTTAGGTTTAATTTGTTTCTTAGCTCCTGTCCCATCATATCTCCAAAGGAATGTATCGAATTACCAATAACCCTGTATAGTAACATAAGACAGTTTAAGAAAATTAAAACAAGATCAGTAAAAAAAAGTAGTGAAGCTGAAGCAAAACCATATTGCTTTGGTATGTTATTCATACATAAGGCTAATTAAAACAAGCGCTGCTTGTGAAATATTTACTTACTGTATTTGACTTTAATATGTATTTATATGATGTAGGTATTCATATATATCATTTTTTATGGTACACATTACCTTATTTGGAAAATGTTTTAAAAAATTTTGAAACAATACTCTTTTGACCTTTATTTTACGTAACACTTTGTCGAGTTTAAAAATGATATATAGGTAACAATGTTAAGCCGAATCTTCAACGTGCCTTATCTGCACTATATTAACGTATGGCCGAAAGTCCTTGGATTTAAATTTGGTTATGAACTGTGAAACATACTTCGTGCTTAAGTCAAACTTATTGAATCTGCCATTTTATAGAATGTTAAAACAAATGCCCACAAAGTTTACGCTTCTTGTTATATTTTCAAAAACATCACTGAGAGCATTTAGCTGTATTAATTCATCTGCTTTGCCTTATGAGGGTTTTGAGACCATTAAAATTTGTACAGGATTTTTATAAACGAAGTTTTTCAAATAAAGAAACACAAACACCTTGAACGTTTAGTCACATAATTTTAGCCGAAAAAACTTACACAAGTAATTAGGGGTATTTCCTGGGCAATTTTAAATCAAACGCAGTCTTTAATTTGATTTATTTTAAAGAGGAGAGTGATAAAATCGAGATATGATAATCCTTCACTTGAAGAAAATACGCAACCTAACTGCAAGATGGTCACAAACCTCAAAATTTACTTGTAAAAATGCTAAACTCATGCTTGGATTACTTGAGAATTATTTATTTAATGATATACATATTTTTAAAATTACTGAAAACTGAACAAACAATAACCGAGTCTAATTAATATTCGTTGTGTTATAATTGGTAATTTATTTTGATATAGGTACCTATAAAAATTTTCGTTCATGAATAAGGCATAGCTCACTACAATATTAATTAATAAGTGCTATTGATGTATCGCCATAGTTCTATGGTAGACTTACTTAGTTTACTTAGCAGGCAATTAAATAAGAAAAACGATTTAAATTTCCATTAAATACCTTACTTGACAGCCACCCTGTAATCTTTCTTTCGTAAATCATACAGTAATAAAGTAGTAGACATTCCAGCAGTGAACATCTGTCCCAAATAGTGCTAACAAATGGCCCTTCTTGCAATTGATATGCATCTCAGTGCATAATTGCAACCAAATAAATGGAAACACTAATTTTTATATCTTGTAAACGTTTTTGAATCACAGTCGTCATGTCATTGTTTTTGGCCTTTATAATGAAACGCACCTGGCTTTGCGACATTTTTTTAAAGTCAGTGTGACATAAAAGCCATAATTACAATGTTTAAAATCAATAAAAAACTGGATTAACGTTATTGTTGGCATTTTTTGTCCGTAATTGTATATACGAGGGTAATTCGGAGAGTAAAGAACGTTTGGGCATTCTATTATTCATTCGCTGTTTTAAGAAGGGCGTAGATAATCACCTGGTGCAGTTGGTGCAGCGCATCTTTTCACGTGGTGAGCGTAACGGGCTGCGAGAATAAACTCAGCGATATCAAATCTACAAGGTGCGGGGCGTGATTCGTTTTTTGCAGGACGAAAACGTTAGGCCCAGTGAAGTTCATCGAGGACTTATTGTAGTCTATGGCGAACGTATTATGAACGTGACCAGTGTTCGGAAATGGCGCATAATGGTTAGGAATCGGCGAACAGATGTTCATGACGCCGAGAAATCAGAGCGACCCTCTGTCATCACCTCATCACGGATACACTGAAGCAAAAAGTGAACCTCATTATTCAAGAGAATTGGCGTTTCATGAATATCTCCTACAGCTAGTACTAAATTGTCACTGAATGTTTGCAGTTCCCCAAAATTGGTGCGGGTTGAGTACCGCGGATGCTCACAGATGCCCACAAGGTTGCGAGAATGGGTGCTGCCTTGACGTTCTAGGATCATTACGAATGGGATGGCAACATGTTCATCGATCAAATTGTTACAGGATTTGAAACATGAATTTCACACAACACCTCCACCAGCAAACGGCAGGAGTGGCTTCGTGCTCAATCGCCACAACGGCCACGCAAATTCAAACAAACTGTGTCAGCCTGAAAACTGATGGCCTCTGTTTTCTGAAGTGGTCAAGGGGTCCTGCTCGTTAATTTTATGTGCCACAACGCAACCATCAATGCTACTCTTCAACGTAGAATTGTTCTGATCGATGACAAAGCACGCCCGTATACTGCTAGACAGATACAGACCTTGATGCATCATGATGCATTCCATTGGGACGCATTTGGTCATCCACCCTACAGTCTGCACCTTACTTTTAGGTCTTTCTGAAAATAAAGAAGTACTATGCCGATAAACGTTTCATGCTGTCATGGGCTGGTTGAATACCCATTACCCACGCGGACTCCTGGTATGAGGAGAGAATAAGTAAACTGGTGTTAAAGTACGACAAGTAGCTCAATGTCCAAGGTGGCTATGTGGAGGAGGCGTTTGGTAAAACGGGTATATCCTGTTTCTTTCATATTTATCAATAAATATCTTTGCATGACAAAACGTTCTTTACCTTCCGAATGACCCTCGTATACAGTTGTTAACACCGCGGTTGCGGGGCAACGAAGAAAGACGCTTGGAGGCTGGTTAATAATATATTTACACACAAATTACAAGTATACAGTAGCGGGTATGTACAGAGGAGACACGCTGACGGCCGTCAGGCGTGGCTTGGATCGAACGGCGGACGCCGCTGGCGTGCCTGGACGGAGCGCACGTTGGCAGGCGTCGGGCGGGCGGTCGGAGACGGCAGGCGACGGACGTCGGGGGCGTCGTGAGTGTACGTGGCGGTGCACGTGACGGCAGTAGGGCACGTTGAGGGACGTCAGAAGTGGCGGCTGCAGACGACGGGCGTCGGCGGCGTGTCTGGGAAGGCGGGCACGTTGACGGGCGTCGGACGTGGGAGCGATCGGCAGCGGGCGACGGACGTCACTGGCGGATCGGAGGTGGCCGGCGTCTCGGCGGACGTGGTAACGATTGCTCCCACGTCCGACGCCCGTCAACGTGCCCGCCTTCCCAGACACGCCGCCGACGCCCGTCGTCTGCAGCCGCCACTTCTGACGTCCCTCAACGTGCCCTACTGCCGTCACGTGCACCGCCACGTACACTCACGACGCCCCCGACGTCCGTCGCCTGCCGTCTCCGACCGCCCGCCCGACGCCTGCCAACGTGCGCTCCGTCCAGGCACGCCAGCGGCGTCCGCCGTTCGATCCAAGCCACGCCTGACAGCCGTCAGCGTGTCTCCTCTGTACATACCCGCTACTGTATACTTGTAATTTGTGTGTAAATATATTATTAACCAGCCTCCAAGCGTCTTTCTTCGTTGCCCCGCAACCGCGGTGTTAACAATTGGCGCCCAACGTGGGGCCTTCTAGAAGAAGATCTTCAGGACCCAACGACGCCCGAGATCAAAGGTCCAGCCGGCATCAAACCTCCGCAGTTCTGGAACTGCCGCCAACAAAATCCAGTGGCGCCCAAAACAACAACAACCACCACCACCATGGACTCCGCCATCCGACAACTGGTGCAGGAGATCCATGCCATCGAGGGTAAGAATTTTACCTTACCAGTCTTCACCGGGAGCCCCCTGGAGGACCCCGCCGCCTTCCTCGACGGGTTAGAAACCGACGCCAACCCGATCGACAGACTCGAGGACGTGTCAAAGCGGCTACTTGGACAGGCCGCTGCCTGGTGGGAAGAATACGAGAGCTTCTTCCAGGACTACGCCGAGTTCCGGACCTTCTTCCTCGGAACATTCGGCTCGGCCAAGCCCACGACCAAACCAGCGGCCAAGCCAGAGGCCAAACCAGCAGCCGAGTCAACGGCCAAATCAGTTGTACGTTCGACAGCTCCACCAGCAGCAGCTCCAACCGCAGCAGCTCCAACCGCAGCAGCTACACCAGCAGCAGCTCCAACCTCAGCAGCTCCAACCTCAGCAGCTCCAACCTAAGCAGCAGCTCCAACCTCAGCAGCTCCAACCTCAGCAGCAGCTCCAACCTCAGCAGCAGCTCCAACCGCAGCAGCTCCAACCACAGCAGCTCCACCAGCAGCGGCCACTTCGACCGGCGACGTCAGCCCGGCCCCGAAGCCGCCGGAACCCACTGCCCACACAACGGTCGACCACCCAGGCCTCCGCGGACAGCCTAGGGTCAGCGTCCCGTCAACTTCCAAGAGGAAAGTGAACAGTGACAAGTGTGTGTTACCAAACAAGACAAAAAAGACTAGAAAGACAATTTTAGGTTTAAGTTGTACATATTTAAAATTTTTTTCGTTCTCCATTTTTCTCTTCCCTATGTTCCCCTTTTTTCCCTTCCAGGAAGCGGAGTGCAGCCTTGATGGGGGGGGAATGTTACCGGATCACCGGCAACCGCTGGGATCCGCCCACAGACCAATCCCAGCGCGCCACGCTGCGTAATTCCCCAGGGCCCCTACGTCACGCCAAGGGATTCCCCAGAGTGCCTATGCTGCACTCCCGCTTCGTTGGTATAAATACGGGAGCCCAGACCAGCAGACTTCACTTGATCTCCAGCTGCCCAGCCGTCCAGATAGTTGCTAACTATCTTCAGCTTCGAACTCCTCTCGATCCGCCAGTGACGTCCGTCGCCAGCCATCGATCGCTCCCACGTCTGACGTCCGTCAACGTGTCCGAGCTTCGAAGTTCCGCCGATCCGCCGTGACGTCCGTCGCCAGCCGCCGATCGGTCCCACGTTTGACAGCCGTCAACGTGCCCACCTTCCGAGACACGCCGCCGACGTCCGTCGCCCGTCGTCTCCAGCCGCCACGCTTGACGTCCGTCAGCGGGTGCAAAACAAAGAATTCCTTACGTCGAATCATCGCTACGTCCGCCGAGACGCCGACCGTATCCGGTCCGCCAACAACGTCCATCGCCAGCCGTCGCTCACTGCCAGGTCCGACGCCGCCCACGTGCCCGCCTTCCCAGACACGCCGCCGAGGTCCGTCGCCCGTCGTCTGCAACCGCCACGCCTGGCCTCCGTCCACGTGCCCCTGTGTCCGAACCACGCCGCCAACGCCCGCCGTCTCCACCATCACGCCCGTCTTCCGTAACGCGTCTTCCTGACGCCACCGACGTCCGTCGCCGCCGTCCCCAGCCGCCCGTCCAGGCACGCCAGTGGCATCCGCCGCCGAGCCAACCCACGCCTGACGTCCGTCAGCGGGTTCCGTCGTACATACCCATATCTGAACTTGTATATAAATAATTGTATGTTTGTAAATATATATTCTTAATCCTCCTTCAAGCGTCTTTCTTCGTTGCCCCGCAACCGCGGTGGTAACACAGTGTGTTTCACTTTACATGAAGCCACCTAAATAACTATTTTATTAATACCGCAATTAGTATAAAATTTTAACCAGTGCTAGAGGCCATTAAGACGAATCTTTTTTGTAGGAATGAAATTTTTTTAGAGTCCAAATCTAGCCAACTATGATTAAAATGTCAAGTAAAGTCATAGCAGCGATTAAGATAGAGCAAAAAAGTATTTAAAAAAGTTGTTGCTAATCACAAAAATACTCCAAATACGAAGTTTCGCTGAAAAGTTTCATTTTTTAATTTTCTACATTTTTTTGATTAATAGGTTGAGTTTGAAATGTCGAACGGAACAGACGTTGCAGGCTCCAATTTGTGCGGAGTGTGTGGCGCGAATGCCGTATTAAAACGTGTCAATTGTATTAATTGTGGTTGCATCTATCATAATAGCTGTGCTACGAAACTAAAAAAATGTGAGACTACACCCGATAAGGGTATGATAATATGTTGTGACGAAGCCAGTGAAGAATCTGATCTTAATGAGCGGTCTAATGATCCCAAAGAGACTGAAATAACCCTACTTAGAGCTATTATCAGTGGAAAAATTCACAGAATACATTGGAAATGATAATGCCATATATAATATGTAAAACATATAAACTTACCTCAGTTACGACTTCGAAATTGTGGAACTATCACACCTCTGAGAGTAAATTAATATTTAATTTCCAATTTATACACATAAAGTGGCATTTTAATGTGTCAAATTTAGTTATCCAAGCAACATTGTAACGTGAAGGGTGGATAAAGTGTTGCTATAAACATTTAATCCACACTTTCCTTGACGACACTGTTTCTATAAACATTTTATTCACACTTTCCTTGACGACGTGAATTTTAGAATGAAAATCATGGTGCTTTTAAATTAGGTTGCTAGCTATTGTTTCATAAAGAGATTTTATCCACTCAAGGACATTAGCTCACTCGGCTGCGCCTCGTGAGCTAAACTTTTCCTTTCCTGGATATCATTTTTCTTTATTCACTCACGGAACGCCGAGTGAGCTATATTCTTAAATAGTGGCGGTGTGGCCTCTTTAATTTTCTATAGACAGAAATATTACACTTTTATGACCTAAAATATCCTAAGGCGCCTTCAAGACATATTGCTCGCTCCGCCTCCCAAAAATAGGTACGTCACTGGTACCATAAATAGCTATTAAACTAAATAAACAAAAGAAAATACATATTCAATCAGTTTGTATCTGTTTGTAATACGAATACGACTATGGGCATTTCCTTACACTTGTAGCAGACCTTGTCTATTCTTACGCAGTTTTATTAGTTTATTACGAATAATTCAAATGTTTGGTATGAGATAATCGATTTACGAACGAGGGAAGCCATTCAATATTTAACATTCAAGCTGTTCTTTACTTATTTTATCGAATTTTAATTTTTTGTTTCGACGGCACGAGTTAATGCGATCCACGGTCACGTTGAATATACCCGATGTAAGAAAACAGTGAAAAACTCCAATCAGTTGTAACACGAACCTATTGAACGCTAATAAAAATTATAATATGTGTACACCGCATGAATTCTTAAGCGGAAGTCTCAATGTTTGTTACTTGTTCTCTAATCCCGCCAAACACCAGCTGGATAAAACACATCAATCACAAGTTATGACCAATAACCATAACAACATGCCCGAGCTGGAGAATGATGTCATCGGCGTCGGCAACGCAATCTTACGCCGACACTTTTGGTGTCTCGTGAAACTGTTGAAATCCTTGTAACTTTGTCCCATGTACGAGCGCATAAACATTTCCAATGTTAAAAGTGTGTTAATACGTGAATTGTTTGAAAAAGTTGAACTCTTAAAAGAGAAAATAAAACACCTGGAAGACAAGCGTTCAGGTAAAACTGTCGTCGACAGTACCGATAAGAGCGACCGTGAACAACAATCATCGGAAAGTTCGGAAATTGCTAACAATCGCTACAAAACTGGTAAATGCGAGAAAGATATCCGAAAAAACAGCGGGCACTCTGTCGACAAAGGTATTGCTAGACAAGCAGTAAATAGTGCGTGCGAAATAGCTATATCCGAACGCGTCTTAAATAATCTAATCAATTTGGGACTACCTGATGCAAAGAAAAATAACGAAGAGGATATTAAAAAAAAAGTAAAGACGTCGACATCGATCAACAGTGGTCAGTCGTTAATAGGAAAAAACCTCGAAATAAGGTTGTTATAGGTACAAATCCCAGTTTAGAGACGTCAGAAAAGTTTAAAATCAAAGCAGCTCCGAAAAAAAATTCATTATTCGTCTCTCGTTTGGACCCCACAACAGAATCTAACGATTTGCGATTATTTTTAAAGAAAACCGCCCCTGAAGCGGAATGTGAAAAGATTGACGCCAGATACCCCACGTCGTACTCATCATTTAAAATCACAATCAATGAGGACAACGGTATCAAAGTATTTAATCCTGAATACTGGCCACAAAGAACGTTTATATCAAGATTCCATTTTCGAAGACGCCTGAAATCTGACACGGAAACGTAGAGCACGCAGCAACATATGCCGAACAATTAAAAATCTCACATGTAAATGTCTGCTCAATGTTTAACAAAATTTGTGAACTAAATAGAAGTTATCTGTAAAACCGAAAATATGGACATATTATGTTTAAGTGAACACTGGGGACATTCTGAAAACATTCACCTTGTTAGCATTAATGGATATAAACAAGCGGCAGCATTCTGCAGAAGCGAACACCAGCATGGCGGTGTTATGATTTGGTGTAAAACTGAGTTAATCAGTGGTGTCGAGCCTCTAAATACGTATAAGTTCTGCGAAGAAATGCACATAGAAGTGTGTGCAATCTCAATTAAGAGACCAGACTGGAATTTGATGATAATAACTGTATACAGGCCACCTGCAGGGGATCTGTCTATTTTTATAAGCAGATTAAGCGCCTTGTTGAAAATGGCCCGCGTGGTAAGTAAAAATGTAATATTAAATGGGGACTTTAACATCGACTTTATAGCAAAGAAATTCGATTATAAAGTACTGACAGATGTTCTCAATTCCTTTAAAATGAACATTGTTGTAAACTCACCAACTAGATATACAAGCACATTAAGTAGAGGAATTGATTATATGATCACCAACATTCCTCCCACAAATTACCAATGTAATATACAAAATTACAATTTAGCTGATCATTTAGCGCAAGAATTAGTGATACAGGTTGGTCGGAAAGAATCACCTACACCAAATCATACACTTACTAAACGAAAGATAAATAATAACACCCTAAATAATCTAACTGACCTCTTAAACAATAACGATTGGAGCAAGATAAACAATAACAACAACGGATGCAAAAATTTTGAAATATTTCTGAATTGACTAATATATTTTTTGGATATAGCTTGTCCGGTACAAAAAATGCAAATAAATAAACTTCGCAAGAATTGGGTTAATGAGGAAATCGTGCAATCCAGCAAGGACCTAAAATCGTTTTTCTGGTCACAATTAGACGCCCCTAACGAAGAAGCTAAGGAACAATACAGAAAAATGAAAAGGGCCCACAAAAAATTACTTAAAAGCACTAGACTAAAATTCTTCTCTAACGAAATTGGACAAGCGGTATATAAAACCCGCAAAAGCTGGGAAATCGTGAATAAACAGCTAGGAAGAAAGAATTGTGCAGGACAGGAACATCCCACATTAATCAGCCAAAACACGGAAACAACTAATTCGAAACTAATCTCCAATTATTTTGCTAGTAATCTTTGCAAACGACGTAAAAAAGAAAATTGAAAACCACTTCGATGAGACCACCAATGACAAAAGTACAACTGGAAAAGTGCAACCGAATACATTTTTCTGTGAAGCTGAGACAAAAGAAGAAATAGAAAAGGTAGTAAGAGGATTTCCAAGTAAAAACTCCGCGGGTTTTGATGACATCTCTCCGAGAATACTGAAAGCTATCGTGCCCGCGATATCAACCAATCTAACATTCATATATAATCAAATAATCACCGAAGGAACTTTTCCAGAAATCCTAAAACTGGCTATAATTGTTCCGGTATTTAAAAAGGGGAATAAAAAAAGTGTTGAGAACTATCGACCGATTAGCTTAATTAGTGTTTTTTCGAAACTGCTGGAAAAACTAATTGTAATCCGAATAGAGAATTTTCTACAACAATTTAAGATCGTGTCCCAAGCACAGCATGGATTTCGCCCGCAAAATCAACGGAAACAGCAAGCTGTGCAGCTTTCAACTGGATCCACAAAGAAAGAGATAGAGGGAAAATAGCTGCATGTGTCTTCTTCGACCTTACACGCGCATTTGACTGTCTAAACGTAGATATTGTTAAATTGAAATTAGAAGCCATAGGAATTAGAGGTGTGATTTTGGAACTGTTAATTACTTTTTTGCAGGAACGCAAACTGTGCGTTAAAATAAAACACTGCACCTCTGAAGTACTTCAAACCAGCCTAGGCATCCCCAAGGCTCGGTCCTTGTGCCACTTATCTTTTCATTGTTTGTTAATGACTTAGACCAACATGTGGAACCCCGCAAACTACTAAATTTCGCAGATGACACCACAGCCCTGCTATCGGCAGACTATCAGCACGAGTTGAACGCTAAAATCTATGATGTAATCGGTAAAATGAAACTATGGTGTCAAAAAAATAGGTTAATCCTTAATACAGAGAAAACCATATCATTGTTTTTAACAAGCTCTATAACATTGTAAGTATTGACAAGCAATGTAATACTGTAAAATTTTTAGGAATATTTGTGGACAATGATCTGTCATGGACTTCACATATTGAATATGTCTGTAAGAAACTCAACTCTGCCTATTTTGCCCTGCTCCAACTCAAAAGTGTACTTAGCACTAAAGATCTAATCACTGTCTACTATAGTTTAGCTCAATCAATTATGCAGTACAATTTGGTGATCTGGGGCAGAGCAAAAGACGTGCACCGAGTGTTTATCTCGCAAAAAAGGCTAATTCGACTTATATTTAACTTAAAACCAACTGAAACATGTAAAACTACATTTAAAAACAAGAAAAATTTGACGTTATATTCGCTCTACGTTTATAAATGTGTAATGTATATAAGGCATAATATTCAGGATTTAAAAAAAAATCACGATTTCCACAATTATCAAACCAGAAACAAAAACGAGTTAACAGTCTCAGTTCATACTACATCTTCGTACCAGAAAGCCCCTGAATACGCTGCCGTATCACTCTACAGAGCACTGCCCAAAGAAATTAAATTAACCTCTACAATCGGTGCATTTAAAAAGAAAGTCAAACATTACTACTATTTTCATTTTTTAATTTTCTACATTTTTGTGTGAACTGATTAAAAAATTCCTTATCTCAAATATCAAGTGTGCGATGAACAATCAAAACAATTAAAAATCGTTTGAAACGTCAGCTCACAAAACAATTTACATGGAATTTTTGTTTTTTGATTAGTGATGGCTGAACAACGGTTAAGTATTCCTGAAAATGTAGAAAAATTCAAGTTAAAATTTTTCAGCGAAACTTCATATTTGGAGTATTAGCAACCACTTTTTTAAATATTTTTTTGCTCTATTTTAATCGCTACTATGACTTTACTTGAAACGCTAGGTTTTATTTTAATCATAGTTTGCTAGATTTGGGATCTAAAGAAATTTCATTCCTACAAAAAAGATTCGCCTTAATGGCTTCTATCACTGGTAAAAATTTTATACTAATTGCGTTATTAATAAAATAGTTATTTAGGTGGCTTCATGTAAAGTGAAACACACTGTATATCCAGCTATCCAATTTAAAGTCACCTAAAGTAAACCATGGAATGAAAACTTGCATCTGAACTAACGCCAATTAGTAACGTTTAAGGATTTATTTAGATTTATGCCGTTATTAGTTGTTTTATATTTTGTTAACATTTTCTGGACTAAGTTAAAACAGGATTTTAAATATAATCTAATTCATTAACCACCGTTACTACCTTGCTAGGTAGGTATTAACAAACTCTGATGAGGTTCTGCATAAGGTTACTATGTTTCTAGTCTTGAATTTAGATGCGGAATATGTATAAACTTCAAATTTATTGCGAAACTCTTGAAAATCAAAAAATAAAATAAAACTTCTTTTATGTTTTCGAAATTAGCATTCTTAGATTATTAGATGCGGCAAAAATTAAGTGGTCTATTTCTTTACATTAAATATCTTTATTACTAAGGGGATAACTGAAAAGGATAGATAATAAGGGCATTAGTCATTAAGTTTCAAATTTTGAAAATATATTGTGTTAAGTTTATGAATGCGTACGAATGAACATCTGACTAATGTTGATAAAGCAAATATGCTTATATGCATACTTTGCTATTCAAAGAAAGTTTTATATTTTGCTAAATGCAAATTTACAAAAGTATCAACTTTTATGATAAATAATAAGAGAGTACCAAGAGACAATGTATTGTAAATTAAAAAACAGATTAATATTTCCAAGAATTATTTAATACGTTAGTGCATTAAATGCGCTAAACGTTCATCAATATTTGTTTAAACAAATTATAATACATAACTTTTTGGGTATAAAAGACAGTTTAATAGAAGTTACTTTCAGTTTAACCATCGTGATACTAGGAATATTTTTAAAATGAATATAATTACGTTTGGTATACTGTGTTTATTAGGGGTACGTATTTTCCTAACACCCGACTGGCAGGAGCGAGTCATTGCTTTATTTATGGAATTTATGATTTCCGAAGTGTAGATAATTAGATTCATACTTTTCAGGGACTGTTACTTAGCGATTATTATTATTATTATTATTGCATATTTCAGGTTACGACCACTTATGGTCTATGGGGATCCAAATGGATTGATTACCGTTTAGTTCAAAGAGGTTCATTATTATCTTTAAGAGAAGATCCTGTGGACCCTGAGCTTCCAGCGCCCACCCCATCACCAACATCAACACCAAAATGCAAAAACCCAGGGAGAATATGTCACGAAGACTGCTCATCAGTGTGGTCTTGCACTACCAACGAAGGGGACGCATCACTTATCGAAACATGTTTTACGAACCAAACTTGCAATAATGGTTTTTGTAGTTACACCCCAAACCCCCAATGTACGCCTGCAGCAAGGCAACCTTTCCCCTGTAAAGTGGAAGGAGTATTTCCCGATCCTGCAGATTGCAGAAAGTACCATTATTGTGTGGCACCTCAACAAGGAGGCGTCCCCGTCGACTATTCCAGACCATGCCCAGTAGATTGGGGTTATCACGCTGGTATTACTTACTGTACTAAGAAATTAATTGGAAATAATTGTGGTGCTGCTGATTACCCTGTACCTATTTGTACAAAACCTGGACAAAATGCTCCTCTAACGGACAATGCAAGAATGTATTATATTTGTTCTGTATACGGAAATAAGGGAGAGGTTTTATATCCTTACTTGCATATTTGTCCAAATGGTCAATTATACAAAGGTGACTACGTCTGTAAATGAATAAGTCACATTTCACACACACCAATTCAAATTTTAAAAAAATGTATTGTTCAAAATTACTGGTTGTAACCAGTAATTTTGAACAATAAGTGGTTTGGTTTTAGTACATTTCGATGTTTTAGATGTTGTATAAATAAATACTTATGCAATAACAGTTTTTCTTTATTTATACATTATTAGTTTAGAATATTTTAGAACTTTAATGTATTTAAGTCAAATATTATATTATAATTGTTATTTGAACAGTATAATCAGTTGCGTTGTATGTTTAAATCCACCCAGCGATAAAAGAATTAGCAACAATGAAATATTATTATGACGCTATACCTAAACAAATTGCATATTGGTTATACATATATAGATGTTTTAGCGATTCTGGATTAAAACCATAAAAGAGTTTACAATAAATAATGCTGGTTCAAAATAACTTATTTATAATTCATTAGAAAAACCTGGATCAGTTCAAGGTTCTTAAAAAGACCTGTTATACAAAAAAGCCCTTTAATTAAGTGTACTTATTTAAGAGAGTCGAAGATTTTGCGAGCCTAATTATACCAGACATACCTGGATTCAGTTCTGCCAAGAAGATTAAAAACATCAAACATCTGGTCTTGAAACCAACAGATTGTGATAAGCAATGTTGAATTTCTACTAATTAAAAATGAAAACAGAAATGAATTGAAGAGAATACACACTTATACTGAAACAAACCTTAGAGTAAAGTCATAGTTTGAGAGTAACTGCCAATCTATGCGTGAATAATTTAAAAATTATAACAAAGTAAACATTTAACTAAATCGCGAACAAAATAGAAACAATTAAATATTGTTAAAAGCAGGCTGTGTTAAAAGACAAAAGGAGGAAAACAAACGAAGACTAACAATATTTTACTACAAATAGAAGAAAGACAAACGCACCAAAACGGAAATTAAAGCTACAGGAAATTATAGACGACAATCGGATGCAAATCCAAAATATAAAGGAAGAATGGATGGAAAATAGATGCGAAGAGAATCCAAGTGAAAATGTGACTTTACCATCCACAAACTCTTAAAAGAAACGCTTACAACTTACTAGGTAACTATCGTAAATATACAGAGAAACTTCCTCGGCTTACAACCGGTATAAATACACAGCTTTTTTTTTGAAAAAGAGTTTTACTCCTCCTTTCCCTTTAGCATCTGGCGAAGTTCTGGGGACAAAAAGTAAAACAGTTATTTTCCCTCAAATATGGCACGGTCAAAAGCCAGAAATTGCCATTTAATTATAATTGGGACAGTGAAAGTCTTCATAATTTATTGTTTCAGGTAACAGATTACAGGTGGAAATTTCTTAATATGAAAGTATGTATCACGCAAGCATTACCATAACCTACTAGGTTGCTATGCTATTCTATGGTTATTTCCGGGTTACCAACTGGAGCCGAAATCTCTTAACAGACGTGTTTTGTTTAAAGCAATCAAAGATTGTACGGAATATGATAGGATTGTTACCAAAATGAAGAATGCTACCACAAAATTTAGAATGGATTTTCAAACCTTCAAGTACCTAAAGTTACAAAAAGTAATTAAAATTTGAAATACCTACATAAATATTAATTTATAACAAAAAAGTTACATTAAATGGAAAAAATTGGAAAGTTTTCGTTTTTATAACAGACGCAGATGACGTAAGCCTATACTTACACAGACTAAATAATAAAGAGAGTCAAAAAGCAAACTCCGGTAAACAAGGTGGTATATTTAACCTATATTTTGCACTTAACTAGTTGTGTTTACAAATTAGTATCAAATAATCAAAATAAACGTCAAAAAAGCATAAGAAAGTAAAGGCATCTGCACTAACGCCCCACGAGGAAGCATGACCGGTAACATGAAGGGTTAAAACCTCCTAAACCGCTTTTCATACTTTGGTTGTCTAGCACGCGGGGTGGTATGGTAAGCACCACGCCTTCGACCAAAAAGCATAAAGATGTTAAAGAAAGCATTACCACGAAAGCGTTCAAGAGAAAAGGGTGCAAAATAAACAAAGACAAGAATAAAAGAATGCATTCTGTAAATCCACCAGGGACGCATAATTTGTGAGAACAGGAATTAGCGATTTCGGATACCTTAACCTCTCTTTAGTTCAAGTCACTTCACTTTCATCTTTTCTATCAAGCCTTCCTTGGTCGATTTTTTATTCTTCACGACTCCGAGGCTATGAGAATAATCAAGGACTAGAGATTTCTATCTTCCCTAATTTTCCTCCTTATTTTCACTTTCCGATACGTCTATCCAGCATGGCAGATTAGACTAAAAAAATTCAAATGAAATTGTTGAATTTACAAAACGTCCTACCCAAGACAAGGAGGGTATGATCAAAATTACGCACTGAAAATTATTTTAGCCCCAAATCGGATTCGAGAGGGCAGGACATAAGTTAGGTGGAGAACCCACCAGTCGTAAAAAATTAAAACAAAAAAGAACAAACAGAACAGAATGGAAGATAGCCACATTTAACGTTTCAACATAAGAACACTGGAAAATGATTGAACTGAGATTGAAGATGATGTAAAGTGGACAGGAATAGGTTTAGCCAAGGTTGTGCCAAAAAAAAAAGAGAACAGTGCATAAAACTAAAAAGTGGACGTACATTGTTCTATAAAAGACATAAGGAGAGGAAAAAAGATGAAGTGGGATTAATATTTAACAAGACAGGAACCAAATTAGCCAACGTTACTCATGTATGTACAACCGAAAAGACTTATTTCAATTATATCGGCCTAAGAAGAAGAGCAAATTCAAAAATACTATGAAGAAGACAGTGAAGCAATAGAAAAGAGCAAAACAAGATAGAAAACTTCAATGCGAAAGTAGGAGTACAAGAAGTCCCAAATCAACAAGGCATATTACCATTTGGACCAGGAAAGAGAAATAGCAGAGAAGAAATACTAATAAATTATGTCAACGAAAATATAATAGCCCATATTTAATGAATAGGTTTCAAAAAAACCGAAACAAAAGAGCTGGACCTGACAAAGTCCAAATGGAAGCACAAAAAATGTAATTGACTAGTTCATCCGTAACGACAAAAGTATAATCATTGACACAACAGTGCTGATTACAATAAATATAGAAAGTGATAATCAGATGCTAAGAGCGAAAGTATGCATCAAAACACAGAATAAAAGAAGAAAATTGGTACAAAATATTGTAACGTAGTGGTTACCACCAAAAGAAATTAATGTTAATAGTTAGTAAAAATAAGTTAATTAAATTTAGAAGAATTACCTTATAATTCTTCAGTGCCAACGTGGTGGTGTATTTAACCACCTACGCCAAGTGGGGGTTTGCTCTGCGAGAGGTTTTAAAGTGAAGGTCTGGTTCAACTAACATAACATATATTTCACAAAATATTATTTAAAGTAAACACAGATAATTGTACAAACGTCAAAGTTAATAAATGAAACAAAGGGTTAAATCCAAACTACTAGCAAGCCTTACATACAAACCGTAGACAACACCACTAGTACGAAGGACGTGACGTTTTAAGGACATGATTGTTCTTCGAGGACCACACCAACCATGGTGAGCTCTGTCAAAGCAATTCCTTATATTTATAAGACGTCGGCCACCACTCAAACACTTTTCCCGCCGAGTTCAGCGTTTGTGCAACTGTGAGATATCGTCTTTCATGCACGTAAATGACCATGAATCTCGCCAGTGTAATAACCCTGACTAAACACGTCATATCAATGCGCGTGGCAGTGCATTCCATGATGGATAATACTAGAACTAGAACTAGAACATGAAGCATTAAATAAAGAACAGTAATGGTTATCTAAGTATTTTATGTACAGCGAGAGCAAATAAGATTGACCGAAGGCAGGTATTGCAAATTTTTACTTCCACTTTGCTTATGCACGTCTTGCGGTCCAGTGTGATATTAGCTTCGCATTTTGACGTTTGCCTTACAAGTTTAATTTTTCACCTTTTCTCGTGTAAAAGCCTTCATAATCTTCTACATCAGTCTTTTTCAAGACTAGCATTGATATTTTCGGATTTAGTACAAATTACAAATTATTGCAGAATGCAGATACAGACAGTAACAACTATAACGAAATGAAGAGGAAATCTAGTAACCGAATCGAATGGAGAGCTGCAGCAAACCAGTGACATACTGACAACTTGAATGGATAGATGGCGCCTATTTTTCCCAATATGAGTAGGTTGAACGTTTCTGTTGGTTTTTTAAGTTAAGCCTAACTTGACCAGTTGCATTATGCCGTTTTCGCTAGAACAGGACAGATTTCTACTGAATTATTATCTCCGCAATTGACATAAAGATACTCAAGGCAATTGGGTATATCCAATTCGTTCATGTTGCAAAGAATTTATGGAAGCATTTCCTGACGTGGACTTTGATTGCGATGTTTTGTGCCGCCACATTCGTCGTGTGGTTCAGCGCTTCGATGAAACAGGCACTTTAGCCCACGAAAAATCACCTGGTCGTCCGAAAGTGATCAACGAAGAAGTATTCGCAGATGTTCGAAATTGCTTGGAAGAAAGCCCCCGCAAACCATTGCGTCAGTTATTTCAGCAAACTGGTTTGTCGTATGGTTCATGTCGCACTATTGTAAAAAGGGAATTGCATTTTCACCCATATAAAATTTCTGTTGTCCAAGAATTACTCCCTCTGGACCCAGGAAAGCGGATTCAATATTGCAATTGGTTTAATAATAATAAAATTAATTTTTTGCGGATTCACCATTTTACAAAAATCAATATTGTGTTGAGTGTCATTACAAAACGAATTACATTCTAAGATACCTCTTAATATTACAGGAAAAGTATGAGAAAGTAACTGAAAATAAATCTATATCGGGCAACTGATTAACTATTTTAGTGATACGATTGACTGGGCTATTAGTTCCATATACAGTTCTATGCAGATTTTGTTTTAATAAGTAGAAATTGCGAATATTAAATTGTGGCACATAAAAGCTAAACAATGAAAGAATTTCAGAACAGGGTTTGAAGCCAGTTAAATATTTATATGCAAAACATAATTCAAAATAGTTTCTTCTGATGTGGATTGGATGCAAGCCAAAATATTGCAACAACTGAATATAATTTTCATCATCAAAGGTAATTAAAGATTTATGACAAAGCGTTTCGACCAATTTTCTTTGAACATTTTCAATTTTATTCACATGTATTTTGAATGCAGGTTACCATATACGAGTAATACAACTGTAATCAAGAACTGAGCGAACGTAAGCTACATACAGCATCGTTAGACACCTTACATCAAAACATTGTGAAGTAACCCTCTTAATAAAGCCAGACATTCTTAGTGATTTAGCAATTACAAAATCGATATGATTATTAAAAGATAGAGAACTATCTAGTTATATTCCGAGGTCGCGAATAACATTTTTAACTTTTTTGTTGTCAATGTAATAAATATTTACAATAGTTAATAATTCTTTTTCTACTAAATCCATATCAGTTTTCAAACACCAATCATGTAAAGCACATAGATCATATTGTAAAATCAAACAATCATTATCACTTTCTATTTTTCCAAAAAAGTTTAAATCGTCAGTAAGCAAAGGAAAATGTGACGTCAGCTCAACAGCTATATCATTTAAGAAAATAGAAAATAGAATTGGTCCTAAATGTGTCCCTTGAGACACTCCACATGATACATTAAATTCAATGCATACTATACAAATATTTTTTATTTTTACTAACTGTGATCTATTACTGATGAATGAAATTATCCATAATCGCAGCTTTCCGTGAATACAATAACCCTTCAGCTTAGCAAAAAGTATGTCATGACTTACTCTGTCAAATGCCTTACCTAAGTTGGTGTAAACTGCATCAACATTAAATTCAGTTTCCAGTGAATCAGTTATAAAATTGACATAAGAAAATAGATTGGTAGTAGTAGATCTTCTGGGATAAAATCCATGCTGATTATCAGTAATGATATTCACAAAAAATGAAGTCTTAAGGAATAATAACGTATTAGATAAAACATTTTTCTCAAATGAAGCATGGTTTCATCTGAGTGGATATGTAATTTCACAAAATTATCGCATTTGGAGTGGTGAAAACCCACACGTTTTTCATGAGGCTCCACTGCATCCCATAAAAAATGGAGAGTGGACTGCAAATTTAAGAAGACGAATTGAACTTGTTTTCTTTGATGATACAGACAATGCAGAATGATATTAAAATATGTTACAAATATTTATCGATCAGCTGCTACTGCACAAGCACGATTTCTGGAAAAATATTTTGACGGCAGGATTATCGAAAGAGGATTATGGCCACCGAGGTCGCCAGATTTAACTCCGCTGCACTACCTTTTGCTTGGACATTTAAAAAACAAAATTTATAGAAATCGGTAACATACATTACAGGAGTTGCAAGTAGCAATAATATATGCCGTCTGAACAATGCAGACCGTATTTGACAATACGAAGAAAAGAGTAGATGCATGTCTTGTTAATGATGACTCACATTTGGAGCACCTTTTGTAACTGTGTTTCATAAAAATAAAAACATTTAACGATGTGCATACTTTCTTGAAATGAGTTGGTGTTTGACTTTATAATTATTTAGGCAATCCTAATTTTTAAAATGCACAGATGTATTGTACTATACCCAAATACATACTGTTGAATTAATTAAAGACAGTTTTCGTGATGTTCTTTGAATGCCTACTTACTTATACCCTTAAATAAATCACTAATTTGCAGGGTTACTGTACTCCTTACTTTACGTTCTGATCATAAGAGCTAATTAGTTAGACCTCCAGTGCGATTTATATGTTACTTTCTTAGCTTCGATTGTCAGTTTTCAATAATCGTAGTTAATGACATAACCTGAATGAATGATTGTGCATTGGGCATTTACTTGACTACGATGACCAGAACGTACAATAAACAGCAGAATTGCACCATTGCATTGGTGATGTTTGAAAGATTTAACTTGTTTATTGCTATGGGATAATTTACCATTTAGCTCAACACAACGGACTTGTCCTAAAACGACAAACAAAATGTCAAAATAGACACGAAGTAGGTAGACTTACGGTCCTTGGGCAGACACATCCCGATATCTCATGGCCCTCAGTACAGAAAGAGAAAACGCATCTACTCCCCAATCTAAAAAAAATTCGTTCTGTCAAAGTCAAAATATGAAAAAATATTATTAGTTAAAACCTATCTTTATGCTATAATAAGCTGAGAAACTTTTCAATTTCATAAGGAAAACAATTTCAAATTTCACGCGCTTTTTCCTGAGTGCCGCATGTTTTTAGGTTTCACTATTAGACTTCCATCTCACTATTTCACAAATTCGACGTGCATGTCGTGGGCCATGAGATATCGGGATACGCAGTCCACGCTTACATACCTACATACGAAGTGGCATATTTTTACTATGTTCATTTTTCAAGGAGGTGGCACGGCCAGGCTTTACTGCTCTCGCCGTATTATTTCCTGCAGTATTCCAGTTCCTAAAAACGTTTAGGAATAAACTTCATTCTAGTGTCAAAAAGCTTGCTAGAATGATTTCATCCCAATGCCGAAACAGAGACACGACGATTATACCCGTAAGTCCCAGCACGTAGTCTATATTATAGAAGAATAAAAGTTTCGAAAACAATACTAAGAGTGGGATTAAAAATACTATAAACAAAAGTTTTCTAGAAAGTCCAGTGGGAGAACATCAACGCATATGTCGACTTTGACCAAAGATACAAATAGATTCAAGACTCGAAGCCCTAAGACACAAATTAATGTAGATATGGATAAGGCAAGAAAACTAAAAAGTAGGAAAATTGCAATATTCGCAATGATATTTATTTAGTACTTATTTACTTTGATTTATTATTTCCTGTAATTAACACATCTTCTTCGCAATCATACATAGACCCCCAATAGTTAAGACAATAACCTTTTGATAAACCACTTCAGTTCTATTTTTAAGTATTCCAGACATCTTTTTCCAATTGAAAAATATTTTGTACGCCAATTTTTATCCAAGTGGAAACTATATAAATATTGTTTTCTTTGAAATTGATCATATCGTTTTTTACTTTGTTGCAGCTAGTTTCGCAATGATAAAAACAATACTAATTACGTTTGTATTCACTATTGTGGTAAGTAATATATTATAATATTATATTTTGCGATATTATTGGTTTCTCTAATATTGTTAACAAAAATATACTGCAGGGGACGTGTTTCAGTTCAAAGTTTTTATCTAGCATAATTTTAATATAGATACAGGTTGGCAAATTGCTTCAACCACCATGCAAATTCAAATGGTAAATTTTTAACATGTAAATATTTGCTTTCCTAGACTTGTATAAACTAAAGTTTTTTCCAAATTAAATTAGGTATTGTTTTAGTTCTGAATAGGACCCCTAGAATGGTTAAGACTTAATAAAATGTGTGTATTAATATCTTAGAAACAGACCTCACATACCAAGAATAAATATATAAAGAATAAAGGCCTCATTAATTAAAAGAAATCAGCTCACGACAAAACATTTGCCTTCTTGCAAAATCGTATTGGAATATTCTCCCCAAAGATTTGTCTAATCTATTTTGATTTTGTATATGTAACCTCTTACACATTTTACAGTGCTGAAATAATGCATGTACTGAACGTTTTCATTGGCAGATTCAAAGAACTTCCTCGGGAATATTGGAAAAAGTAAAGAACTATCCCTTACAACATTTCAATACAGATTATGCCTCTGTACCGGACTGCAAAAATAGAACAGGATTAATTTGTGGTAGTTGCACTGAATCTTATGCTTGCATCCTGATAAACGGCGTATATAAACCAATATTGGCCAATACTTGTAATGGGCCAGAAACATGCCTCGACGGCTACTGTACTGCGCTTACTCCAAATCCTCCATGCAATCCAGCTTATTCCTCTCCGTTCCTATGTAATGCAATTGGAATGTTTCCCGATCCTTTAGATTGTACAAAATACCATGTTTGTTGTCCTTCCGATAATTCAACCGTGAAAGAATCTTCTGCCGTTTGTAGTTCTGGATATGGGTACAATGTAAAAACAACATATTGTGATAAAAAACTGAAGAATAACGAATGCCCTTCCGATCCTCCTGTGCCTGCTTGCTCTAGTTCTGGTCAAACTGGAGCTTTGAAGGGGAATCCAACGATATATTATATTTGTTTACCTTACAGCGAAACTGAAACGAATTTATACCCCTATCTTTTCTTATGTGACAATGGTGGTAAATATGATGGCAAATATGGATGCAAATAAACTTAACAGAAATAGCAATTCAGATTTTAACCACAATTGGTTCAAGAGTATCGACAACTTATATGAAGATATTTTATAATAATAGTCAAACAAAACAAATAATTTAAAAAATAAAATTGAAGGTCGTATAAAGCGCTTATAGAGCAGGTTAAAACATTAATATAATCTAGTATCTAATAATATAAGAATAATAGCTGGTAATTCAATGGTACAACGGATTAAGAGTAGCTTACATACAGTATGGTCAGCGAAAAACACCAGTTTAGCTTAGTAGGTACCTCATAAGTTTATTAGAATGTAAAAATTATTTAATTTGCTAAAATAAATTTCTCAGTATACATGTCACCATTTCTTGTTAAGGTTCTTGCAATAATCGGATAGCGCAAGGTAAAATTTTCTGAATTAGATGGAATACATACATACGTCTGTTATGCTCTGTGTTTTGTATAATTTTCTACCCACTAAGATGTAAACCTTTGAACGTTATTAGAATACATCTTGTATACATAAAATTGACTTTAATTTTTGCTCATTTCAGACAGTCTGTTAAGATACTAATTTACATAACAAGGGAGGTAAGTAGGGTTTACTGTAGTCTGCAACGATAACTGGCAGAGTAAATCACGAAAAATTTAAATTGTTTTTAAGGCCGGTCGTTCCATCTCCTAATTAATTTATCTTCCAATTATTCTGCTTGAAAACCCAACGATTTACGTAGAAAACATTTGCCAAACAGCTTACTAAAAAATTTATTAGGAAATAAGTTAACAGTAATTGTCAGTAAATCAATCACTTCACTTACTTTCCAAGGGAGATAAATTCGCATTTATTTTCCTGTATTAGCAACCAATAAACGACTGGTAAAATTCACCTTCCTTCTTCAAATAAGTATGATTAAATTTCACATAATTACTGAAACTTATAAATCGGCTAATCGGATAATAATAAAGTATAAATAATATTGTATACATATACCTCTGCACTGGAGTTTCCGGTAGAAGAGGATTCGACTAAGTAAGTAAGTAAGTAATATTGTATATTATTTATAATAATATTGTGTAAAGCTTTGGAAAGATAGAAACATTACAAAAACAACAAAAATCAGGCTAATGAATACATTCGTATTTCCAATGGCACTATAATAGGTATCAAAATCGTGAACCATGAAAAAAATTGAGAAACAGAAAATCAATGCTTTTGAAATGTGGTGCTGGAGAAGACCGTTAAGAGTAGGTCAACTGCAGCAATGACTCAGTTATACAAGAAACAGGAGCACCTCGGAGATTGATAAATACATTACAAAAAAGAATACTTCAGATATTTGGACGCACTTCCCGTAGAGCGGAGGACAGTTGAAAAAACTAGCTGTACAGGGAAAAACAGAAGGCGAAAGTCCTAGAGGAAGATCGCCAAGACGATAGCTAGAATTAAGTAAATAACTGGAAACCATCTAGAAGGAAACATAAGATAGAGATAATAATTGGAGAGACATCATAAACAGATATACAAATTAATTGCACAAATCACGATCTTCGGATACGACAAGAGAGAGAGGCCTTATCGAAAATCTTGTTATAATCTGTAAAGCATGCATATACATTTTGATTAACAACCACGCAGCGTTGTACTAAAATGTTGTACGCAAAAAGAATCTCTCTTGCCCCAAAACCATTGCATAATTCAAAATGTGTGTTACTAAAATTTTCTTCAAGCTTTGCGTATATTCTATTATGAATGATTTGAAGGAACCGTTTCAGTGTATGGCTACAGGCTACAAGGGCTACTGGTTCTGTAATCATTACACCGTCGTAAATTTATTCTTTTGGCATTGCATCAAATGTAAAGAATAACCAGTCGTTTGGTATTATGCCAGTGCATCCATATCCACTGACAAAATGGATTTTAGGTCGTTTAGATTATGAACGTCATCGCATAATTCTAATAGTTATTTAAGCATCAAGGGAAGTAAGTAGCTTTGCCAGCCCGAGCGAGCGAGGGCAGGCAAAGTTCGAGACTAGTTGTAGATAGTTACTTCCCGAGCATGCTTATAATATTTTTCTCCATGCCCAACAAAAACTTGAATAATTTTCCCTTAATAATTCCACGTTAATTGATAGAAAATTAATCTATTACAAACAAAGCAAATAGTCACGTAGTGTTGATTTGCTTAGTAGCAATTGTTTTTCAGTTGTTTCTGTCAATATAAAAAAAGCACTTGTACTTGCGTTTCTTGGTAGTTTTCAAAAGATAAAATGCAAATAGGCGATAAGGACAATAGAGAATTTAGCGTAGATGAAGCGGCAAATATTGCGTGTTTGGAATTACTACCAGAAAAATCGAAAATCCCTTATGAAAATACATACAAGTTGTTTAAAAAATGGTGCGCGGAGAAAAACATCTATTCAGTGGAAGAAATAGTATATTGTGTTATTAGGAGTAAAAGTGTCATTTTGTGTGCCGAGCATGACGTTTGAACGACGAGCGCCAGCGAGTCGGACTATTCATGCGAGGCACACAAAATCACTTTTACTCCGAATAACACATGTTATTTTTTCTTCAAACGCACAAATTAAAAGTAATTCAGCAAGAAAATTTAAAAAAAGTCAAAAATGAACGTCATACCAGCTGTCGTTGCTTTGTTATAAAAAATAAAAATTACGAGTTGCCATTGGCTCATTAAGTGTCACTTTTACTCCTAGGAGTAAAAGTGAATGTTTATGTCACTTTTACTCCTCGGAGTAAAAGTGAATGTTTAACTGTGTGTATCCAAGGACACAAAGTCGTGTTTTTCTGACGTTTGAAGAAAAACGTGTTTTTAGCGTATTTTTTAGAAAGATCAGTCAAATTAAAATCTCCATCGAGCTTATAGTGTGACATTTACGACAATAAGGATATTTCTAAATATCCAAAGGTATTAGCATTTTTAAAACGAAAAAAATGATGGTTAACAACCTAGAAAGTCAAACGTATTTACTATACTCGATATTAATCTTTTTTTGATTGAAGCTCCTGACGAAATTTATTTGTTAATGAAGGTTGGTTTTTAATATAATCTAATAAATTAGTTCTTTAACTCTTTTTATGCCATTTTAGTTATACCCTAACCCTACTTATGTTAACAAGTTTTTACATTTCAAATAGGTTAGTATCAATTAAGTTCAAACCCGTTCAGATCACTTACAAAACTAAAATTACTGTAATAACACGTAATTCACTTACTTCCCTTGGGGAGTAAGTTTTACCTTACTTCCCTAATGTCATGACAACCAGTAAACAAACAGTAAAATCAACTTACCTGCAATGGATATGTCAAAGTAAGTGTAACTTACTAGATGGGCATGGAGAAAAATATTTTGTAGCCTGATTTTCTTTTCCGATTCTAAAATTTGATTAAATGATACATGATAGTTACATCCAGAGAGATTCCTGTACATACCAAACCTTTTTTCTAAGTTGTCATTTTAAAACTTTCCAGGAAGTATATAATTTAAATTAAAATTATGAAAAGAATATTCTGTAATGTCAATTAAAACGTTAGTGCTTCTTTTGAAGGCTTGGTAGGTATCTTTTGTTAAACAATTGTTATCATCAGACTCATTCTTCCAAGTATCAAGCCACATAACAATTTTTTTTTATAAAATCTATTTTAAAATCCAAAGCTGGACTAACTTAACTTAATCAACAAAACAATTAGTGTGACACTACAGGCATCGACAGCTACGAAGTGCGTACACACATCCTCCGATACAGCAACCCCACAGCAATGTTGCCACATCAGCTATGTCACGGCTTGTAAGTATAGGAGGCTGTGATACGAGCCGTTGCCATGGCAACGGCAAGCTTGCAAATTAATTTGTACGGAGAAATGAAACAGATTCAAGGCCTGCGTCAGTCGCAACCTGCCTTCTGGTTTAGGTGTAACACATATATTTTGGTTTATTGTTTATTTTAACGGACAGACCACGCGAATTTTTATACAATGTTCCCATCAATCGATCCGGTATGTGTTTTATTAGAAACACCATCTTCAAGGTGGAATTCACGTTTTTTGGTAAGTGAATTTGATTTTAATGTTTATTATTACCCCTAATTTCTTTAAAATTGCTCTTAATACACCTTTAAAGAATAATTCCAAAATATATACTTTTAGTGTTACATTAAGCGAACCCGGGTTCCATGGATGGCCCTGCAGCTGGGCGAGGGGGGACATAATAATCTGCTTCGCCCATTCCTAAAGTTAAGAGCCGCCACTGTAAAGTAGAAGACAAAGTAAAATGGGGTAGAGAACGAAGGAGACTGTGACTAGCACATGTAGGAAGAAAAGGCAGCAATCAAATAGCAAATATCTGCATAAATGAAGCGCCCTTAGGCTACAGATTACCGAAGAGAAGACCACCGAAACGATGATGTGATAGTTGGACATCTTTGTCAAAAGAGCCGGACTGACCGTAACAAACAAGTCCTGGACCTACATACAGAAGAAGAAGAAAAAAAAATGATATTACGAGCAACAAAATATTAAAAGTCTAAGTTGCTCAACAATAATATTTTAATATTGAATGGCTTAAACGGCATAATATGAAATAACAAATATTTATATAAAGCTTAACCAATAGAAACTCAGTTGAATGCTACAAAAGCTATACAAATAATGAAAACTACGAAAATATCATCTTTAAGAAACAGTGTAGGGACAAACTGGCTTTAAAGAAGAAAACAATGAATTGATTAAATTAGCATAAGACCACCACCGTCTTCGGACGCCCACAAAAAGGACATAGGACAATTTGGAAATAACAGGCTAAATGCCTAATTTCAAAGTGTAACAATAACTTTTAATAGTTCGCTGGAGTACATAATCACTTTCGACTTTATCTTTAGACCTTGTTGGCGATAAAACGAAATGTATAAATTAAAGCAAAATTAAACTTTGATATAAAGAAATTCCATAAATTTCCAGAAACTCTTATCTAATTAAATTATGTTAACGCTTGCTCCGCCAAATAGGTAGTTTTCCTATGAAATGAAACATTTAAGTATGTAATAATTTCTGATTTCTAGATAACTTTTGCAACAGTTATTTACGTATCTACCGCCGATAACCATCTACAAGATTTTGTAATTAAAACGTTGAAGTATCGTATTTTTGACTTAACAAAATAACTAAACATCTCTGACGACACTAATGAAAAATCATTTATAAACTCTGAAAAAGGCGAATTGAATTAGTCTGACTTCATCATCAGCAAACATCGCTAACAACAATGAAGTTTATTTTGCTTGTGGTTGCTTTGGCAAGCGCTGTAAGTAGTTTTTGGTTATTTTAATCCTTCTTGCATTAATTATTAATTAAATTATTGAGAATCTAATATTGTTTGTTTAATTCAATAACTCTTTATAATACTGTATTTTGTTTAAATTCCATATTATTATTCTAATATTTTTTATAATTTTCGATATTGACTGGGTGTCAAAATTTTCCATTTTTAAGAATTTGTCACTGATTTTTACATTTCATACTTACATAAGTCAGCCCTTTATACGATGTTTTATAAAGGTGTTTAGTACGATACTGAAATTCAATTCCACCTGTTTGGGATTTCTTAAAAGAAAACAGACAACATTTATTTTAAATAATTATGAATGATTTAAAAAAAACTATTATTGATTTAGGCCGCCGCCATTGATTATCCCGAAGATACTGAATGGATCGATTACCGTCTGGTTTCGTCGACAGACGAAACATATAGTACAACAACTCCCCCAACCGTGTGTGACAAAATAGGATTCAAATGTAAAGACTGCTTTAAGCTAATTTATTGTAACTATATCAATGGAGAATGGGAAGAAAAAGATGTACAAGATTGTACAGAGACAGATCTTACTTGTAACTTTGATACAAATACTTGCAGCGATAAACCCAGTGCAGGTTGCGACGACCGCGATTTCACATGTAACTCATTGGAAGGAATGTATCCAGATCCTACCTTCTGTAAAAAGTTCCATTACTGCGTTCCAAAGGGACCTGGAAAACTGGATCACGTTAAGAGTGAGTGCGGAGAGAATTTCGGATATAATCATCGTACAACGTACTGCGACAAGAAATTGACTAACGATACTTGCCCAGATTATCCCGTCCCTCTTTGCACTACTTTAGGACAGAAAGGAGCACTAAAAGATAACCCAACAATATATTATACTTGTTTACCATATAGTGGGCAAGTGCCCACTTTGTATCCTTTCTTGTATCTTTGCGAAAATGGAAAATCTTTTGATGCTAATTCTGGCATCTGCAAATAATTATTATAATATCCTTTTTGTTAATTTTGGCACTTGAGTGATCATTATGTGTTAGCTTGCCGTAATTTTATTGTATTTCAAATACTTTACAAATAAAATAAATATGCATTAAAAGTATTGTGGCTTTTTTTTATACAGTTAAATGGAATTAGTTTACTATTTCAATTTTTTTTTTTTAGTAACCGCTAAAAAAACTAACAGGATGAGGTTTAGAATTTTGATGACGGTGACGTCACATCAAAATGTTTTGTTGGCTTGTTGCTATATTAATGATCGATATACCCAATCATTCTGTTTCAAATCAAGAGTACTTTAAAAGTAGAAAACGTAGAAAACGTAATTTCGTTTAAATCCAAGGAGCCTATGACTTAGTCAAAAACGTTGTAAAGCCATAAAAAATAATTAATAACAAATACGCATTTCGGCAACTAAGTTGACATCCTTAGTATTAGGCTTTCTGGACAATGTCGGTTGAAGTCAGTCTTTGAAGAGATATTTCTCTGGCGAAGAACATACCTTCGGGAATTCTACCTCGGCCACCTTCTACTCTTGTAATTTAGTGAAGAAGACATCTTCAGAGACTAGAAACTTAGCATTGAGAATGATAATTTAATTGCCTAAATGCATTTGTTTTTAATTAATTTGTATGCTTTTACAGGGCTTTTGACGTTCAAATAACTTTGATCTTACAAAATGTATTACACATTCACAGTAAAGCTTAATATACCTGTCCTTAGTAGATCAGTGAAACTTTTATTGCGAAAATATACCATAAAGTACGACATCTTTCAGTCCCGAGCCAGTACAATGTTTGGTACAATAAAGATCCCTCCCAAGGTACTAATAACTAGAGCAGTTGAAGCGCGTTGAGCTCCCTGGCACCCGCAAGCCTAGAGCTCGCTCATATGTTATAATTTGGCAAAAATCATAGTTAGCATTCGTTTTATGGGCACTGACAATACTTCTAGGAGTAAGAGCATTGAGTATTCCATGAAAATATTTGATAGTAGGACAATAGGTAAAATACACTAAAGCTCATGGAAGTGTGAATACTTACTAGTTTCCACAAAATTGATGTAAATTTTAAAAATATACACAAACTCTAGAAATGATAATATATTGATATCGATTATTTACATGTTTCTAACCAAAATATACAAAAAAGTCCATTGTAATTAATTAAGTAGCACAAGATAGACCAACAGATGGAAGAACATATCCAGGATGGCCCTCCAAACGTTGGATACATAATCGGGGATCCACATCAGATGAGGCGCAACATAAGGTTTAAAGAACATGTTAGTAGCCTATGTAAGAAGATTAAGAAGCGAAGAAAAAATTGAATTACGCTTTTTTCTCGTCAAAGAATCCCAATCTTACATTAATTAATTCGTGTAACTCTTGGCATTCTCTCTACCAATTCTTCTATAAGTTCTATAGTTCCATCCTCATTGCAATGCTGGCCAAAATTCATTTATTGCTGTTACTTACACACATTTTATGAATCCGTCTATCGAGTTCGTCCCATAAGAATTCAATCGGATATAAATCTGGACACTGGGGCGGTCACATCATTAGTTTTAGTATTTCTTCATCTTCAGCTTGTGATAGATAACTTTTGCACGGCAACGACATGTGTTTAGGTTCGTTGTGTGGTATAAACCCAAAACTATTTCCTATTAGGTAAAGACTGGAAGGTAAGCATTCTGCTCTAATGGTGCTTTCTAATTTTATTTTCTCATGATCCCATCGATTTCTACTAAATTTTCTGTTTCGGTTAACGAAAAGTATTTCACCTTTCGTACAATACATTCAGAAAATATTTTTTCGTGCTTTGAAAGTTAATTTTGATTAAACTATTTGGCAGAAATTTTGATAGCTGGTGGCTTTAGATTGCTATACTTCAAACGAACTCCTTAAAAGCTCTCGCTTTGAAACAAATAAGATATGATAATCTGTGCTCATTTACGTAATCTACAGGGAAGAGGTGTGGGCTCCTTGTACCGCCAGCATTTAATGAGCAGTCGGAGGTCGTTCCAAAAGGGGTACCGGCTGGTATCAAAAACAATTGAACCTGTATAGTCTTAAGTTACCTTATAGCTCCATTCAGCTTTTATGGTAGGGAACTGAAGAGATATTGACTGACATTTAAGACTGTCAAGATCGTATACAAGGCATTTATTAACTCCATAGCCAAATTATCTCTAATGCTTACTAACCCCAAAACGAGAAAAAGAACAAACGGATAGCGCTAAGCTAAAATTTCTACCAAGATTACGATGAACAGTGCCAATGAAGAAGGTGTTGGTAAGCCAAAATAGTAGAATATGCAAACCTGCATCTTATGGATGGCGCACCGAAATAAGGGCACCAAGAACTCTCGGTCAAGATACGTACAATAAGTTGTACCATGAGATCAAAAAAAAGATGATTCTGAGCAGGCCTTGACTAGTACAACACGATTGGCAAGACTGATCTCAAAATGTGGCAGTATGTTAGAGGTTAATAAATGTCAAATAAATTAAAACACAAAACAGTATTTATTTAGGGAACAAACTGAAAACTAAGATTAATACATGTTAGAGTAGGTGTTCAAAATGTGATACTTCACTAGTATTACAACGATAAACTTAAATAATTCTGGAAACAAGATTGCAGAACTGACTTACATTTGAAATGTCACTGTCACATTATAATTCATAGGCATTCTAGAACCAGTGTAACCAATCGTGTTGTACTAGTCAAGGCCTGCTCAGAATCATCTTTTTTTCGATCTCATGGTACTTTTACAGCATTGGTGTTATAAAAGTGAATTCTATATTAATAAATTTAAACAACCAACTTTGAAAAGGCTTACTCAGGCAGTTGATCTGAATGAAATAGTACCATCACACCAGTTCGGCTTCAGAGAGCACCACTCCACAATCCAGCAAACTCATAGAATAGTGAATGAAATACATAGTGGTCTTGAGGAGAAGAAATTATGTTCTGCCGCCTTCCTTGATATAAAACAAGCCTTCGACCGCGTGTAGCATACTGGGCTATTATACAAATTGAAGCTTACTCTACCCACACCCTATTATCTCTTACTCAAATCCTATCTATCCGACCGCTACTTTCAAACAAAATTCAATCTGGAAACATCCACATATCATCCCATCAAGTCAGGAGTGCCACAAGGTAGTGTGCTGGGACCCTTTCTTTACCTAATTTTTACCGCTGATATTCCAACGACAGCCAGCACAAAAATCGCTACTTTTGCGGACGATACCGCCTTAATTGCTACAAACGAGAACCCTCAAGTGGCATCAGATAACCTTCAGCACCACCTTAACCTCCTCGAAGACTGGCTCGGCAGGTGGCGAGTAACAGTGAACCAACTTAAATCAGCACATGTCACATTTACAAATAGACATATTGAATGCCCTGAAGTAACAATTAACGGTATCCGACTTCCTGTGAAAAATGAGATAAAATATCTAGGATTGACGTTGGATCGCAGACTAACTTGGAAATCTCATATCATGAACAAGAGAACACAAATCAACCTCAAGCTACGACAGATGAATTGGTTAATCGGTCGGGAATCCAAACTAACAACTAACAACAAAATTCTCCTGTACAAATGTATAATCAGACCTATTTGGACATATGGCGTCCAACTTTGGGGTTGTGCTAAACCCTCAAATATTAAAATCATCCAAAGGTTGCAATCCAAAATACTAAGAATGATATTCGATGCACCTTGGTATGTCAGTAACAAAACCCTACATGAGGACGCAGGCATACCCCTCGTTGAAGAGGTAACCCGCAACCTAACCAGTAGCTACTTAATCAACCTACCTGGACATCCAAACGAAGAAGCTAGAACTCTAAACGTTCCCCCACCAGTACGAAGAAGACTGAACAGAAGATGGCCTACAGATGTGGACCCATAGTATTACTTTCAAATTATCTGCCAAACAAATTACATAAGTAGTAATTAATTCGGAGTGTAGTCATTGGACTACTTCTCCCTTCATTGTAACTTACTTAACTAATTTACTTATTGCTATGTAAAGCAGATTGTAAATCTCCATAAATGATGAAAAAAAAAACAAAAAAAAAAAACAACCAACTACCATGACTAACTGATATACATATAAATTTACACCTGGAAAAATCCTGTTTTCTGTATAGTTTTCTGTAATCTATAACATACTTTGCATCACGCGTGGGGTGATAAAGGCATACTGAATTGTGACAATACTTGTAGCAATGGCCTACGCACATCCGTGAGTGTCAGTTCTGAAAAGCTGAAATCGCTCTATTAAAATTACTACAGCTTTTCTACCATTCAAAAAGGTTTATTGACTGATAGAAAATATCTTTCTGAAATCGTTTAGGCATGTAATTAGTTTATTAAAGCTCCACTTTCTCGATCAATCTATCTGGTACACTAAATATTATTTTAAAGTAGTTGCTAATGGAATAAGCAGAAGATCTGCTTTTTAAAGTCCCAGCAAGTACTTGATTTCTTATATTTATTTAATTTAATTTAATATGGCTTCAAAGCAAATAAAACTGTTATCCAATACGTTTCTTGGACACTCTAGATAAGGTTGGTAATTGTAAGTTCAAAGAGCAAACAAAGAGTTGTGAGAAATTTGGGCAGAAAATGATGGAAAAGTATAAAGAAAAACAAAAACCGTTTTATGGAACTTTGAAACAATTCGAGAAGAAACAAATATAATATGGTAAACGTAAAAGACAGGAAAAAGAGGGAAGAATAATTACGCATAAGGATAAAATAATGGGGAGAAATGGAGGTAACACTTTAAGGAACTAATGGAATAATTTAGAAGTTTCTGTAGAGAAAAGAGAAATAAATAATAATCAAGACATGGACGAAATCATGCAAGAAGAAATAATAGAAGTATTAAGGTATCCCAAAATAGGTAAAGCCTTGGGTAAGGATGAGATTACCCCCGAAATAATGAAATACCGAGGAAAAGAAGGATTAAATGAATAAAAAAACAATAAGATCAAATTTTGTTTCTTAATTTGTAGATATTTCTAATAGCTTTGAATTATATTGGGTTGCAAATTAAGTTTTTTAAGGGGCGCGTCTTACATAAATCACCCAGTATTATTATGTTATTATAACGTGTGATCGAAAAAATTTCACCTCAAAGTTGGCCATGAAAAATATAAATCGTGTCTTTGCTAAAGTCATACAACTTAAGTCATTAGAACTACTAAATCTAAAACCACGCCTAACTGATAAAAATTAGAGCAGATTAAATTATTCTAAAAACTAAAATTAAATACAAATTGAACAGAAAAATGTTATTAACGGAAAATTATTTTAAAGTAGATGAGTTATGTGACCTCCATTTTCTTGGTGGCAGATTTGAATTCTGTGTTTAATAGAGTTAGTGACATTTTGAAGAATCCGAGGATCATTGTTAATTTCTTCAAATTTCTGCGAAATGTTTTGTCGAAGGTCAACCATATTTAGTATGGGTGTTTTAAAAATAGAATTTTTAATGTAAGGCCATAAGAAAAAATCGCACGGAGTTAAATCACAGCTTCTGGGAGGCCATATTACAGGCATGTTTAAGCTTAAAATGCGACACCGTAGAATTCCCTTAAAAAGTTTAAATTTCCTGGTGTTATGTGAATACGAGCACCATCTTGTTGGTAATATCCTTCATTTAATTCATCATCATGTAAACTCGTTATAAATGGAGTTAATATTTCTTGTCGATACCTTTCAGCATTAAGTATACCTAAGAGTTATTTATGTAATCATACAGTAATCATCTTAGTACCAGGAAATCACTTTACCTTCAAAGAATATGGGCCCTCTAAGTCTTCTTGTACTGACTGCTGCCCAAACACCAATTTTTTGGGGATGGTGGGGAGTTTCAACAAAAAAATGAGGATTTTCCGAACTCCAAAACCTCATGTTTTGTGAGTTTACGTATACGGATAAATGGAACCACGGCTCATCTGTATAGAAACTTTTTTCTAGAACTTCTTGGTTGTTATGAAGATTTTCTAAAAACCAGTTGCAAAATTGCAACCTTTCGAGGAGCATCAGTAGGCAATAATTCCTGAACAGCTTGTAAGCGATACGGATGTAAATGCAAATCATTTTTTAGTATAAGTTGACAGGTGCCGTAAGAAATACCGGCTTCCTGTTTAATGTGACGAATAGAAGATTGTGGCTGATGCTCGATTACATCTCTTACTGTTTGAATGTTTTCTGGTGTTCTTATCTTTGGTCTTCCACCACCTTCTTTACGATTCACACTTCCCGTTTCTCTAAATAAGTTTACCGTATATCTTATGTGTGTTTTTAATTGGTTATAATGTTCAACAAAATTTGGAAACTTCTGTAAAAAGTCTTGAAAAGCATTACCAACAGAGTACCTCCATTCTCCATTAATATTTACACCATTGCGCAAATAACACTCTATCATAAACGATTTATGTTCTTGATTAAAATTCATTTTAACTACCAAAACAAAACTGACAGTACAGATTTTATATGCCTGACAGCAAAACAGACATAACCTATAAAACAACAGCTCGTGAACTGACATTTGTATGAATTAAAAGTCGACATGCCTAATGTTGTGTTTTGATGTTTCATAGCCAACTTGAGGTGAAATTTTTTCGATCACACGATATAGTTTGATAAGCGTTATCCTAAAGGGCGCATAATCAAGTCGGTTACGAAGGTATGTCGTAGTTTAATGTAAAATTAATGTCAAATAAATTAAATTAGGTGCAACGCATTTCTGATTTAATCAACCATAAATAATTTTAATTTTCGTCCCACCAATTGACGAAATTTAGGCCGATTGTAAACAGAAATTAGGCAAAACTAAAGAACCTTTTTACCTCAAATATACGTCTGAAATTGGTGTTGTTTTTTAGTTTTACTTTATATGGTCCTGGATATCAAAAAAGAGCATGACTTTTGCTTTAAATCAAACTAAACAACTTGCAATATGAATTTTGTTCAAGACTGCATTCAAGAAAGTGTAAAATTCTTGCGAGAGATCGGGGACATTTTCCTGATCCGTTCTTTTGAAAAATGTGCCATTATATTATTCAGACCAAACCCAAATTTATTTATTTAACAAAAACATGGCCCATCAATAGGCATAAGCCCATTTACTACAGACAGACCAATGACAAACAAAAATACAATAATACAAACTTAAGAATTATAATTACAATTACAGTTTTACATATCTATAACAGAGGTCGGTAGATATTGTTTGAATATTTACAGAACTATGGATAGAAATACAACCAATGATAAACGAAAATCTACATAGACATTCTAACATTACACATTGCCTTAAGTTTTCCAAATGATAATACGACTCAGTCAACATCGTTTATATACCTGTTAAAATTTCGAAGAATTCTAGTGAATGGAGAGAAATAATAAATTCGAGAATTTATAGGACGAAATACTAAAATTAAATATGTGCATAGAACTACCACTTATAACTGAAAATATGGAAGACTCGTCCACTTAACACGACTTATGTAAGAATGAAAAAATACAAGAGCTATTTTAATTTCTTGTTCTGTCCCACAAGACAAAAGTAATCAAGTAAAATAAGGCATGCTGTGAAAATACTATTCTGAATTAATTTTCTCATATTGGAATGTATGGTGTTAAATTCGGTTTGTGTTAACAAGCATAATACGTATTTTATACTTCTTAATTGGGCCAAACTTGCCACAACAAACCTTTAGAAAGTATCGAAATATGTATCCTCCAAAACACATTTGTAGATTTGGTTGCCAACAAACCAACAATTAAAACGAATAAATAAATTGGAAGAACGGATTTTCCCTCCTATTACAAAAGTAAAAAGAATAGACATAGAATAGTATATTAAAATACAAGTTGCAGAAGGCATCTATTCAAGCACGAATTTGATATTCCGAAACGAGCCGCATAGCGGCGAGTTGAGGAACAAATGAGTGCTTGAAAGACCTTCTGCAACGAGTATTTTATACTATTTTTTCTATTTTGCCGCTTTACAAATTAAAAAATAAAAACTTTAAATCTAGGGAATTTTGCGGTGGTTGGTGACGTTTATGTTGGCGTAATTTTAGGTTAGAAAATTTATTGCCGGACAAGTCCAAATCCCAGTATGAAATAGAATTTTTGACGTATGTCAGTTGACAGTTCAACGCTACCAACATCAATACAGTAAATTTTACTAGTCTATTTTAGCACTCCAACGACTTATTCTAACACTCAAATGACGTCATTTGGGTGCTAGAATGGAGTTATTCTAGCACCCAAATAGAAAAAATAATCTTTTAGCGCATGTATTATTTAAAGATTTGATCTTGCGCGACTTGGTAATGGTAATGTGGTTTATAACATGTACAATCGAAGAACGACAATATAATTTTATCAATTTTAATTCATTAAAGATCTCGTAAATAAGTAAATATCTAGAAATACCTCTTTTAGATTATTTTTTATTTTTGTTTGCTTCAATCAATTAAATAGTAATGTTTTTACCTGTTAATTGTAAATACCCCCCCCCCCCGCCAAGAAGATTTTCTACAAGCTACCACGGTACAGGCGAATAGTAAGTTTGACTAAGGCCAGGGCACAGAATTTCTCAAAAAAATTTAACACGCTTCCTTGAAACCTCGGATACTCGATTCATAGCTAGAGGTGACTTTATAACTCGAAGCATACTGCAATGATTTTTTGGTTACTTATACATGTTTGATATTAAAATTGGTATTTAAAGCAATTGCTAAGGGTCATCGTGAAGGTTTCTAGTTTTAATTTTCTCTTATTCGATATTTAATTTAATTTTAAAATAAATTTACTTAAATTCATTGTGGCAGACTTATTACAATTTAATATTGTTTTTCATATCTTCCCTACTAAACTTATTTGTAATAATTTTACACTCACAGTTTTTATATTCCTTTAAAACTTTTATTTTACTCCACACGTTATGACACTTAATTCTTCATAATAAGTAATCCTCAGCATACAATTATTTCGAATTCCAATTCGAATTCATTGCCAAAAATTAATCATCAGCATACAACTATATCCAATTCCAATTGATTACCAATTCAACTTATATTCAATTCCACTTCACATATAATAATATAATTCAAATTTATTTTTATTTAGGTTTAATTTTTCTTTAATTCTCCTAGTGAAAGATAAATAGAAGTATTCAAGCTTTAATTATTATAGAAACTTTTAATTAATAATAGTTATTTTCACCAGGACAACAGTAATTACTAAACTTTTCTATTATAACCTTACTTAGCTATTTATATTTCCAAAACAATAATACATTATTTACATTTTCAACACCTAACATATAGCCTAGCTACCTAATTTTTATATTACCTTTTTTTAATAAACTTTTTTATTTTATAATTAAATCTACATTAAATAATAATTAATTTTAATTTATCGACAATAAGAGTAACTTCCATTTAACATAATACGTAAATACCAATTGAAATCATCTCATTACTTAGTGGGGATCAAGGATGATCGCCACCAGAGGCAGGGAGCTGCATAATGTTATCCATGATAAGAAGTATACACCAATATCAACAGGGAAATTCACTTACTGGCCTACTGGCCGAGCAACAAAAACAAGATTCTGGACGTCAAAATTGACAGTAACTACGACTTATCATTGGACCATTCTCCAATAATTCTGACAATTAGTGATTCTATTATAGTAAAGGAAAGTCCTGTAACATTTGTTAACAAATTCACAGATTGGGACAAATTTCGAGAATACCTTAACACCAGAACTTAAAGAGACCACTAATCACCTAATTACAACCATTCAACAAGCAAGATGAAATTCCACGCATGGAATTCCACGCCCTTACCTCGCCACAAATCGCTGTAAATAAAACAACAAATCACTGGAAAACGCAAAGCAACTTGGAAACTCACTGGTAATATTATAGATAAACGAAGATATAATTGTTTAGCTACTAAACTAAAGCAATCACTAAAGGACCTACACACTGAACAATTCAAACAATATTTTACAAATCTCTCAGTAAAAGATCAGTCTATCTAGAAAACCACCATACGTTTTAAAAGACCCAACGATTTATTCTTCCAATACGTAATTCAGTAATTGAATGGGTAGTTAGGGCAGATCAGAGATAGAAAGGGGAAATCAAAGTGAATGAAAACACCACGTCACGTTAACCTTGAGAAGACAGCAATGTCCAACCGTTATCCTGAATAATATTCATGAAAAAGAGAAAAGAATTGGATATCCGATCAAAAAAGAAATATATTGGTGGATAGGAAAACGCTCCTGTGCATTGTTAGAAAACAAGTTACTTGTTTATAAAACCATTATAAGGCCCATAAGATTATACGCAATAGAGTTATGGGGATGTTCCAGTTACTTCAATATAGATATTATTTTACAGAGATATCAGTCCAAGACGCTTCGCTTATTAGTAGGCGCACGGCGGTTTGTCTGCAACCGAACTTTAAGACTCATTCAGCAGATATTGTAGTCCCATCTGCCAACCCCATCCCAGAAGATTGAAGCGAAAATGGCCAGCTGTGTGATTTAGCATGGTAGTGATAAATTAATTAAATACTGAAGTTATATATTTTTTCCAATTCCTACACATAAACTGGCATTTTAGTGTGTCAAATCTAGTTATCAAGGCAACATTATAACGTGAAGGGTGGATAAAGTTGCTATAAACATTTTATCCATACTTTCCTTGACGACACTATTGCTATAAACATTTTATCCACACTTTCCTTGACGACGTGAATTTTAGAATGAAAATTATGGTGCCTTTAAATTTAGGTTGCTAGGTATTGTTTAAAAGCAACTGTATTAATATTTATGTAAATTAGCAAAATATTGATAATTAACTGTTTTTTAGAAATTTTAATGTAGGAATTGGAAAAAATATTGTATGCTACACTCGAATAAAGAGATTTTATTCACTCAAGGAAATTAGCTTTTCCTTTCGTGGATAAAATTTCTCTTTATTCACTTGTACCATAAATAGCTATTGTTAGTGTTTGGGGATAATGCCACTGGGCATGCTTCTCTTCATGTCATAATATAGCATAGCCAAACAATTAGCTTAAAGAAATTTATTGTAATTACTATTTTCTATTTGTTAATAAATGTGATTACAAAAACAGTTTCCTTTTAAATAATAGTCTGCACCATTGAATTATGAAGAAACTAGTATAATGTTTTACTCGCATATAATGGCTGTTATTCACTAAGGCGAAATACGACACATGATTTCCCTCGTGCGCCCTAGAATAATACTCCTAATATACTTCTGCTTTATTAATCCTGTTTTCACTTAGTATCTTGGCTGTTTTATGTAATGTCTTACATTATACAGATGAAAGGTTAAAATTTGCACGCCTACTGAAATACAGCCCCTCTAATATGAAAATATTTCTATTAATAAATTAAGATTTTTTTTACTTAACACATTTATAATTATGTATTTGTCAGTAACTGTTATGTGTACATAACACTAACACACGTTTTACATTAATATTGTTTAAATTATTCTGATACATACACTGTAATCAATAATGCACAGCAACCTAACTTTTATCATAAAAGATCCTTTGATTTAACAGTGAATGGTGTGAAATTTAATTTAAATAACATTGATTAGTCACAAATCACTTGGTGAAGATCAAATCCCGTCTTTAATCTTGGAACAAAGCAGCAAGAAACGCAAATTGTTTTTTGTTAAATTAAACGATAAACAATTTAATGTGGTATGGACGTTTTGTTAAAAATATTGGTTGCCAATACAGTTTAATATCCAATTTTGTGAATGAGAATTTCGAACGTCACTTTATATTTGAAACAATCTAATTTATCAATTGGAATTAAAAAATTAAGATTTGAGTATTCTGTTCCCAGAACTACTATTTAGTCGTACTTAGTAATTTGCTTAGCCTAATCCAACATTTGGTGAAACCATTACCAAAATGATAGATATAAGCTGTATTATTTTCTTCAGCAAGAACGTAGCTTAATTATTTAACGGCCGACCTGTCAGTATACTAATTAAAAGAAGAAATCAAGAAATTATGAAAAGCAAAAAAACTAAATATTGAATTTTTAAAACTGTCCCGTACAATTAGATTGGCATCAACAATTTTATTTTTAAAATGATTTAGTTACGATAATATCAGAAGTTTGAAGAAATCATAATTGAAATCTCTCCCAGTAATAAGGTACATTAACAAATTGATAAGAAATTAATTAAAGTTACATGAATTTCTACTTTAGAATTCGTAACAAAGTAAATAAAAAACATAACACTCGTATTTAAAACAAAACAAAACGATAAAATCTTAATTATGTGCCAATGAGTTTGTTCAAAGTTAACAAGATCTTTTATGCTAGATATAAATCATTTAGATTCCAAATTAACCAAAGTTCAAAGATGTGTTGTATACATATCACGTGAAATGAAAATGTTTAAAAGTCAAGATACAAGGGAAATAAAACTAGGCATTGCTATCATATGTTTGATATCTTATACCTTCCCTGAGAAAAAGAAACAGAATAAGTATTCACTGCAATGTTTTGCAAGAAAACATTTGTTCTAATTTGTAAGTGTCATTGGTTAAATATTGCGCCCTTATGGAAATGTACCTATAATTCCAGTTCTATTAATCGTCCTAAGGCTGACTAAACAAATAAAAGTTTGCAGTTCTTTTAAATTATGTGATATTGATTTTCAACATCACACATAAAAAATAATATTTCTAATGTAAAGTAGTAGGTACCTAAAGGTAGACAAGAGATATTGTTTCGAGACTTTGGCCTTCTTGCAATTATTTATTAATTATTAAGTATATGTATACTATTTAGACAGATTAAAAAAAATAAAAGCAATCTGTAAAATCAACAGGAAAACTTACCCGCATTTGCTGTTATTAACCGAGAGTACACTCCTGGATGTTCTTTGGTTTAAAAATTCACCACACTTAAGTAACGAAACCCGAACACAAAAAAAATCCAACTGATTCCTTAACCGAATGTTTTACGATTAAATGTACAAACAAAGTGAAGATTCACCTTTCCTAAAGCAAAATCCAGTAAGAAAAAATAAAAAACACTTCAAATAGATAACTATTTAGTTATTTAGGTGTTTATAGATAATAAGGAAGCCCCTTTACAATACAAGAGATTATTATCTGCGAGCTTAATACTCCTATAGATTTAATGTTGAGATTGACGTGTCCAAACATCAAGCAGATGTTTTAACCACCTAACAACAAACGATTTAGATTAATATTTATACTTAAAATAAATCACCGGTAAGTAACATAATAAATTTCTTCTGGGCGCATTCTATGCTTTAAAGTATCAAAATTGTATTTAGTTAGTCCAGTTTAAGAAGGGCGAGTAATAGTTATCGTTTCAAGAAATAGCAAACCTTGAAACATTTGCTTTTAAGTTTTCATAGCTTATAGTTACGGCTTAGGTTTACGGTTTGGATACTGGGTGGATTGAGTAGCCCAGCAGGTATCGCCCGAAATCCGAAGAAAGAAGAGAGGCTAGGAACAAAGAATTATCAACCCAGTTCCTGCAAAACCTGAGACAAAACCCGTTAAAAATCTCAGGACAGAGCCTCGGGGACGGATTTAAAGGACGACGAATAAAGTTACGAAAAAAGATATTGAATGTTGCAAAGTGGAAAGTACAAAGACTTGTTGCGAAACTACAAGAAATTATCTTGGAATTTGAAAAACAAATTAAACATCCCACTCCTGACTGAAACAAAAAAAAGGGAATGGGCCAAGAAGAAGTTGGAAACTATGTTCACATATGGAATGAAGTACCAGAAAACGATAAGGCTAAAACGGGGTATCTATACTTGAACATGACATGATCACGAGAAGAAATAAGTGCAAGAATTACGAAGATAAAAGTTACAGTTCACAGACGTATGTAGTTGTAGTAGGAGTATGTGCTGTAAACAACCACGTTTCTATACAAGAAAACGAAGATTTTTATAACTTACTTAGTGACACAATCAGAACCATAAACGAACAGCTAGAGTTAATAGTAAATGGAGATTTAAACAATAGAGTGGACAAACTCGTAAACGATAGAGCAATAGGAAGATTCGGGGAAGATACGACAAACGACAACGGGGAAAGGCTAGTGTAAGTTTATTCAGGGAACATAGGCTTAGCATACCCAATACCTTCATTCAGCACAAAGACAAGCAGAAACGCACTTGGGGGCAATCTTCGAAAGGGCTCAAATCAGTTATTGATTTAGTAGTTGTTAGGCAAGACCCTAAAATGACAATTGAAGATATAAGAACATATCGACAAGCCGAATATGGTTCAGACCACTACATGGTAATTGGGAAACTCCTCGGCTTCGGATAAAAAAACAGATAGCAGAACACAAAGAAGATGAAACGAACTAGAACTAGAAAGCGTAAGAAATGTATAACAGAAACGATTAACCAGAAAACTAAATAGCAGTTTAGAAGGTTCACCAAACGAGTTATACTAATGCATGAAGGACTTCATACATAAAACAGCAAATAAAGCTTTATGGCTACAAGAAGAAGGAAAAAATTATGAAGTATTTGAAGAATCTAGAACAGAATATGTACAATGCAAAAAGCTATACAATGATATAATGGTAAAACAAGAATGAAACGAGTATTGGAACACAATATGGTCATAAAAATAGGCTAAAGTAAATCGAGAGAATAATACAAACAATAACAGCGCAAGAATGGATCCAATACTATTAAAAATTTACTTCAAGAAACTAGAGAGCAATATATAACAACGACAGACGATATAAAAGAACAAATAGTACCGGAAAATATTGAAATCACAGGAAAGGAAAGAAAAACAAGAACCGGAAATATCAAAATGGAACTCTTAAAGTGCGACGAACCAAAATTAATAAAATTTATCACCAAGATATTTCTAAAAATTAAACCTGACGAAGGTACATCACAAGAATAGAACGAGTGTTACATAACATCAATATGTAAATAGGTAAACCAAAAATATGTGACAACTATCGCGGAATAAGTATAATCCCTACAATAGCACAAGTTCCCGGAAGACTCATTAAAAATAAAATAGAAGAACAGGTAAAAGAAAGATTCAGAGAAGAACCAAGTGGGTTTCGAACAGGAAAATCTCTTGCCAGGATAACATATTCTGTATAAGACATGTAATGGAAAAAAATGTGGGAAAGAATATAAACACATGTCACTTTCGTGGATCCTTTTCTAAGCTTATGACAATGTGCCCAGAAGCAACGGAGAACGGAGAAACTGGGGGTTAAAGCAAAATGGATAAAGGTGGTTAGGAAGATGTAATTATGAACACGTCCAAATAAAAATATGAGGAAAATTGTCTCCGAGTAGAGACATCACCAAAGGACTAAAACAGGGGCGCACCATTGTTATTTAATATGTATATATTGATCAAGCCTTACAAAACTTGTATAAGAAGTGTAGCAAGAATGGAATTGAAATAGGAGATGCGCGTCTTCATTCCTTACTGTTTGCTAATGACCAGGTTATCTTTACACAGAATGATACTGGTAAACGCACTTGTAAATTTGAATGCAGAATTCGAAAATTGGAATTTACAGATCAATTTCAAGAAAAAATAAATTCATGTGCATCGCAAGGAACAATGGCGACTTGGTAGTGACTGACAAGAAACTATAAAATAACGAGTTTAAGTACCTAGGAACCATAATATCTAACAACAGAAAAATAGACTAAGACGTAGAAAATAAAGTTGGAATAGAAAGAAACGCTACAAGAGCCCTTCATGGAATTATATGGAACAACAACGTTTAAAAGAAAATGAAAAACATAATATATTCTAGAACATAGTAGAAGGTGTAGCAACGCACGAAAGTGAAATGTTGCCAATGACGCAAAAAAGGGATAAAATAAGAACCGTTGAGCTAGACTTTATAGGAAGATTCCTACAGCTAACAAAAAAAGATAAAACAAGAGCTGAAATAATCTGAAAAAGAATGAATATTACATCAATAACATTTAAGATGGAAAATCAAGCTTTAAAATGATACTAACGTGTGCAAAGGATGTGCGATGAAAGGAGGCTCAAAAAGGTGTTAATGTGGTCACCCCGAGGAAGAAGAAAAGGTAGTCGGCCAGCTTTCAAATGGCAAACATGGCAAATAAAAGACTCGAGACTGGGCCGACCGAAGGACATGGCAACTGAAAACGACAAACCCTTAAAGGGAAAAAGGTCGAATAAGAGAGAAAAATTCAACAAGTTGAGAGATATATAAACGTAAGTGTAGTTTTTAAATTTTAATTACCTGTTACTCGTTACATCTTACTTGTACATGTACATTTTAAATGTTTGGCTACAGTCCCTCCTTAACTATCGAAAATGCTACAGGAAATACTAGAGGTTAGATACACTGTTCGTCACAGTAACACTATTCTTGCCAAAAATATATCTACAAAGGTATTGCATAATTTTTTTTAAAGAGAAATGAAAGGTTACTTATATCAAGTAATCCGATTTAAGGTCATCCTCAGTGACCCATGGAATTAAAAATCGTGTTTTAGCTTGATTCAGGAAATGTGGGAAAAATACAAAACAAATAATAACCACAAAAATCTAGATACCTTAATTTTTATTAGTTGTTATTAGTCAAGGGGTAAATTTTAATTTCATGGGTCACCGGAGATAACATTAAATTGGATCGGTTGATACTTTATAGAGAAAATAAACGTGTGATTTGGAACGGTTAAACAGAAGGAAAAATGTATCTGCATAACAAAAAAATTAAACAATCCAAACATTTTAAACGCCTGGTATCAGCACTGAATGCACAAAATATCATAATACCTGAAATAGCGAGTGGACTAAACAATGCCAATAAACTTTATTTTGCTCTAAACAAAACTTTCATAAGGAAGAAAGAGATATCAGCAGAAACAAAGATCAAGATTTTCCACAGTGTGTTTGTACCGGTTTTAATTTATGGTAGTGAAGCTAGAACTATGAACGAAGCCCAAAACAGCAAAATGCAAGCATGTCAAATGAGATATCTAAGACCAATCACAGGAGTTACCAAAAGGAACCATATTAAAAATACACCAATTGATTAAAAGTGGTCCCGGTTTAAGAGAAAATAGAAAGAAGATAACTCGCGTGGCAATAATAGAAAAGAGAAAGCAATTTAGAAGGCAGGAATAGATAAAAGAAGGAAAAGAGGGCGACCTGCTGGATCCTGGAATGCAGAAATAGCGAAAGTATTGGTCTCCACACCTCAATACCGTAAATAATAAATGAGATTGCAGATGTATGTATGTATATAATTAAACAAAGATAGAGCCCCTGTGTCCTTGGGGGGCTTATTCTATTGAAGACAAACGCAAATAAAATCTAAATCGGTTTGTAAGAAAATAACCAAATTAAACTTTACGTTTTCTCGTCGTTATGTTGAGATGTTGGGGCATGTGCTTGAATTATCTTCATGTTATAGCGAGCATTTCATTTTAATGTGACGTAAAGGACACGGTTTGCTATTTTCTTTATGTTCACAATCATTTTTGTATTTTTTTTTATATATATAATGAAACCTACACTCTCTTCGGATTTCCCTGTATTGTCGCTGCGACACAAAGTGTGACCTGACTGTAATTCTATAGATAAATTTTTCTTTCTTTATTTTTAGTTCACACATTCCAATTACTTCTCAGTTTTTTTGAATTATTTGTTTTATTTAATTTCTCTTCGATTTTCAAGATTTGCACGTTCGATGATAGTGTACGAATACTGTAGGTTATAATGTGGAGTTTTCTAAGTTTGTGTTATTTGAAGCATTTTCTTGTCAAGTTTTTGGTCCTCCCCCTGGAGATTTTAGCATGTTTGTGTTACTCAGCTGGTGTACCATCCATCTTGTTCTAAAGCTTGACATTTTAGGATATTTGGCTATAACCCACCGTACTAGTCTAGTGGGTTAACGAGTGGACATGGACAGGTAAGGGATATATGGCTATAGGTTAAAATTTTTGGGGTTTGGGGCACGATTTTCCCCAAAGTAGCGAGTGTGAGGAGAAATCGTGCGCTCACGAAAGGGAAGGGTTGTCAAACCCTGAATTAAGCTTATTCTCCACCGGCATCGTAAAGAAATACCTGCCTAGTGAATTAATATTATTAAGAATTTTGTGTCAAATCCTCGGCACATTTATACTTAGATTATATTGCAACGATTTTTTAAAACAGTTTCGTGGGTCTGGTGAATTAATTATTACTTAAAAATTAAAACTTCAACAACAAACTTCGATGTGTCTCTGTGGTTGTGACTGGACTGCCCTCTCTGCCATCTGCCATTTGTCATCTCTCGAAACTTTGCTTAGCGTAGAGTAGAATTCCGCTGGTTGTTTTGACATCGCTGCAGGAGCACCCTCAGCGATGACGTGTTTCGTTACAATATTTTTGGTGTTCTTCTAGCTTTTGGTAGTATAATACTTTCATTATCTATTAAAATACCTTGTTCATTGAAACATTAAAAACAGAAAGTGAAATACTTGTGTTGTTTCTATTTGTAAAAGTAGGACAACCTCATTTAAAAAATCCAAAACTCAAAACGATAAGTGGTACCAATATTTTGCCAAGGCAATTGTTTCACCTTTACCTCATTTCTATTATTGATAAAAAGATTCCAATTACTTCCTTAACTTGTAATGCAATATTGCTTCCCTTAATAATTAAAAACCGATTGTTTCATTTGACTAAAACCAAAGAGTATAAATTAATACGTATTCTTTGCTAAAACTAGACATTAAGAGCAAGAACAATTATCGCAATTCTACGAAAAATCTGGAGTATAATCTGAAGCCAAATGAACTATTCCTTGAAATTCTTATTGGCCAAGCAAATGTGTCATTATCTCAGACTGATAAGCTGCACACATTTTTTTATTATTTAAGTGGCTTACGGTATAAAAGGTTTTCAATATAACACACAAATATTATTAAAAATATATACAGTGACCTTTTAAAACTGACTTAACTTTATCCTCTCTTCAATATGAAAAGTTTTATATTGGCCACTTTACTTCCAATGGTAAGCACAGTTTACAGTTTTTAACATTTATTTCATTACATGTACTTGAAACTGATCTTGCATTTACGCATACCATTTATTTGAAAAGTATAACTAGTAACTGAAAAAACTATTTTCTGTTTAGTTAATTGCCTCATCTGCATTAAGTTCAACAAATTACAATTACATAGATTATCGCCTAGCTCAGAATAACTTTGCAACTGTTGAACAATGTAATAGCACAGGAATCAAATGCAAAGGTTGCACTGATTTAGTGTACTGCAGAAATAATGGTCACGGTAGTTGGGAAGAAATACCCGTAGGACAATGTCCATCAGGTCAAACTTGCTACGAAAATGCTTGTATTAACAGCATGCCTCTTGAATGTTTTCCGTTAACGAATCTGGAGTTTCCTTGTTCATCGACTGGAGCATTTCCGGACCCTGCTGATTGCCAGAAGTATCACTATTGTATTCCCGATAGCGATAATTTGGAATCCTTCAAAAATGTACCATTTTACTGTACAAGTTCAGATGATTTTATCTATGGTTATAACGCACGTTCTTTCTACTGTGATAAAAAACTGTCAACAAAATGCTCTGACTATCCTCTACCTATATGTACAACACTGGGTCAAAAAGAAGCACTGCCAGAAAATCCTACAATTTATTACGAATGTCTTCCACATCCACATAACCTGAATATCCTCTATCCTCACCAAAAGACTTGTCCAAATGGTAAAATTTTTAGTGCTGCGAATAAGTGCTCATAAAATACCAAACATGAAACTTAATAACTCTGTTAACCTCTATAAAATTGTTGTAAATAAACACTTTCTATAAAAAATTTAGAATATTATAATTAGACTTACCTAAGGATTTAATTTAACTTGGCCTAATTTAGATCTAATTAATAAACACGTTTGAGCTTTGAGAATGCCCAAGTTAGCATATTTAGCAAATAATAATAACAGCAATGAAAAATACCAGAAATACAATACCTCGTTTAGTAATACAGTGTGATTTTAAATGAGTGAGGACATACTCGCATTATATCTTACAGGGGTGGAATCTCTTCTCACAAAATCTCACGTTACATCTGGTAAAACACGTTCGGGGGAATTCAGAAGTTGTGGACAGTTGGTTATTCTGTCGGGTGTCCAATTATAATACCGCATCTATGTGCCAATCCAAGAAAGTTTGTAAACCTTTAACACAATTCTGCGATAGACGGGCATCGTTAGTGACTCTAGTTATCACCGGTAATTACTGATGTCATTGTGGTCAAGAGATTCCCGAGAGCTAAACAGAGCTACTAGTCGTTTAAGTAGCGGAAGATTTTCTGAGTTTAAAATTTAAAATCTGCGAACCACGAGGCGCATTATAAAAAAAAATATGAACTCGACCCCCGGGTTATAAAACAACAAACAGCAACTATCAAAGCTTGATATTTTAAAAGCACATCTCAATGCCCTAAGAAATATCGAATATAACAACACTTCGCCAAATTTGGAGAGCCCTAACTCTAGCTAACAGCTAATTCTAGCCCTAACACCTGCTAACTTTGGACGTACACTGATCCTATCGCTGTATTTGGCACTATAAGCACTTCACTTATTTATTCTTTCACTAGTTGAACACCTAGGTCGTTTCTGATGAGTTTAATTGGCACGAACGATTGAACGAACGCGTTGACTATAGATTTGAGAATAATACAGGGTCCGGCAGGGAGGTGTTAGATTTTTCAAAACGCTCTAACACAGATGTTTTTGAATAAATTTCAATTTTTATTTTTTTCAAAGATTACATGTATAATGCCATTTAAGAAACATAAAGCACAAAATTCAGGGGTGAAAAATGATATCATATAAGTGGTGACCGTTCTTGTCCAGGTATTGCTGCAGGCGGGTGGAAAAATTGTCCATACACGTTTCAAGCATAGCACGTGGAATGGCTCGAATTTCTCGAGTTATGGCTTCCGAAAGAGCTTCAAGAGTCCGTTCTTCTATGTAAACCTGAGCTTTCAGGTAGCCCCATAAGAAATAATCACACGGTGAATTGGCGAAAGGTGAAAGAATAGTTATTGGGTTTTTATGAGATGCCACAATCCACAAACGTACCAAAGTGTTGATTGCCCTTGTGAGCAGATCAGATATGTTTAGCAGATACAAGTTGATTCGAGAATGCTTCCTTGGGGTACCCCAGATTCAATATGCTATAACGCAGTGCACTCGATATTTGATCAAGAAGTGCCTCTCGATCACGTACGATTTAAGCAAATTGATATACAGCGTATGGAAGCATTTCCTTTAATTTATACAGAAGTCCTATATGTCAAACTTTATCAAATGCTTGCGGTATATCTATGCTGGACAGTACCTTTTCTACAACTCTACAGTACAGGCTTGTTCGGTTTTGGAGTGGCATTTTTTGAAACCAAAGTGGTTAAGTTTCCTATTCTGCGTTATCGTTTTAAGCCTCGCCAAAACAACTGTTCGAAAAGCTATAACATTACTGATGGCAAACTGATGAGTCTATGGGTTTTTTTCCCGATTTCGGTATTATACTTAGCGCCACCTTTCAGCGAAAAGTATTCAAACCTTCATACTGCATTAAATAGCATATAGTCCAGTCAAAATATACATAACAGTTCAGAATAATTCCCATGGGAATTATTCCGAACTTTGGACATTTTTGTGTCTATTTTGACTGGACTAATAGTGACTAGCCTTAGTACGCTGTGAGATAGTTCTTTTGGTATCTTGCCAGCTAATAAGTCGTACCCTGGGATTTCCTAGCTGTTAATATTATTCGCAATTACATTGCATACTATTTTGTTTTAAACATTTGGTGAGAGGTTGCAAGAAATAATCAGGGAGGCCTCTTCTTCTGATATGTATTTAAGGGAACGCTTGAAACACCTTTTCAAAACGTTCACCAAAGTTTTTATTTTTTCTTTGTTGTCTTTTGCCCAGTATCAGGTTGTGATTGTTTTAACTTCCTCGTGGCTTTCCATAGTGAGTAGTACGTTGCTTCAGTTGCAGTTACACAGTCCAAATATGCCTGGATAGTCAGTTGCATTCTTTTCTTTATGCAGTAGCTATTTTAATTCTTTGGTTATTTTGCTTAGCCTAGTTTAGTTTAGTGCAGATGTTATCGTTTGCAATTTCACCCCCGATTTTCTTTTTCTGCAATTTTAGCGTTTACAGCTCACGAACAATCCTGAGCAATTTCTAGTGTATCACGTTCAGGAGTAGCTCTCCAGACTTGACAAATGTATTGCAAGAAGGTAGTAACCTGGGGTGTACAAGTGTTCTGAGAACTTCTAGCGTGTAAGGGGTTGATGACTTTCTTAACTCCCTTTTGGTGTACCCATGCTTGACGATATTGTCTTAAATATCGGTTAACTCGACATGAAGACCGTCGTCGTGTTGCAACACTATAGCACGATGAACGAAAAAATTGATTACTGAGAGTTTTTGTGCCGTATGATGATGTGAATGGGCGTGAAAATACCTATCCATATGTGTAGGTTTACGATAAACTGAGTGTGCAGAAGACGCATTGGTTTGCAGGTTACCAGAACTTATTTTATTTCTATTCCATAGTAAACTTGATATCAGAATGTTGATTGTTGAGATGTTCTAGGAAAGAAGCAAGATTATGTCTTCCAAGGGGCCAGATAATAACAGTGTCATCAAGATAACGGAACAAGACCTTGGGTTTTAAATCAAAGGACTCCAGCGCCATTGCCTCAAAAGGTTCCATAGAGATGTTTGCAACCACCTAAGAAAGGGCAGAACCCATAGGAGCGCCTGTAGCTTGCTTATAGAAATGATTATTAAAAAGCAAACATGTGGAAGAAAGACACTTTTTAACGAAAATGGTTAAACTTTCAGGTTTTCCATCTTGAACTAGTAACTATTCGATAGTAGTCAGGGATGTGAACCTTGGTGTACATAGAGGTAACATCAAAACTGGCAAGCAAGTCATTAGGGTCTACAATGAGATTGTCGGTGAGGTTTGCAATGTGCGACGAATTTAGGATATGTGAAGAAGAAGAGATTCCTTTAAATGCCTTTAGAATGCCAACGAGAAAGGATCTGCTGTTTGTAAATTTTAGAAAAACCACACGACCTCTGCGGTTTGTATTCACGTTGAATACCCTGTTTGAGGTCAGATAATTTGAAGAGTGTAACAACCTCACGTTTGATTTTCGAAGATCATTCACTTTAGCAAGACAACAGTAGTATTTTCTTTGTCAGGTGGTAATATTACCCATGCTACAACTGGATCGAAGACTTTTAACTGCAACGCTTTCTTCCTTTGGGTTATTGCAAGATGGAGGTTTCTCAGAACGAAGATACCCGGTTGTTTCGAAGCGAACAGTGTTAGCACAATTTGTTTGATATAGTTGTTTATTTCCTATTGTGTGTTGCGCATATGACTTTGTTGGTATAACATTTGTTTGATTATAGTTATGTAGCATTTGCTTTGTCCTACGTGTAGGAAATAGAGCAGGTGTAGCCGCGTTTCTTTGCCTAAAACGTTTATGATTCTTACTACCTTGTAGTCATCGGCTATTGTTTCAGCTTTCAAATCATTTATGTCTAGACTTGAATGTATTATTATTAGTACATACTACATACTCCCTTGAAGGTTCTGTCTGTTTTTTTTTTTTTTTTGATACGGATGAAGTTCAGTATTTCTATCTTTTAATGCTTGAATAATGAGCAGGTATTTTTTTATACAGTTAACTTAGATGTTTACCTAATTGTTGCACAGTACCTTTACAGTGTATTTATCTTTTACTATGTTATCCATAAGTTCATATAGTGGTGGGATATTTAAAATTAGATGAATGCTTTAGACGCATTTTTATCATGTTAAATTTTATTAAAGGTGTGATTAGTCAACAGCTAATAACACAAATTGACAATTCAGGATTGACGCCCTGTGGTACATTATTTCTACATAAGAAATCAGATTAAAAATACTCTTGGCTAATGTTATAACTAAGTTACAAGAATTCAAATGTTTGTCAATATACAAAGGACCTACACCACAGTGCACAAAATTTAAAACGCATCACCTTTGAAGTATTATTGACTGAAAAGCTATTTTGTTGTACCACAAAAACAAAGTTAAAGATAAGTCGAGTTTCAAACATTGGGAAATATTTTGTAAAAGTTTGATATTCTCAGGAAATTACACCAACCTCAACATATTTGCTTCCACTTATTGATAACCTTCAAGGTTATTATTAAAAGCTCTTGAAATATAGCGCAGTTATTATTTATTGCAATTTTGTTATTTTGTTATAAATTAACCTTGTTTATTTCACTTAACTGGGACGGTAAGGTCTACCTCTACAGCTTTAGTTGTAATCTGTAAATCTATTACTTATGTGTCAGCAGTTTACAAGGTTCAAAAATTGGTTGATCAAAGGTAACGCTCCAAATAAACATTTCAGTTTTACCTTTCAGAGGTACCGGTAAAAAATATGTATAATTTAATTATGACGACCAAAAATCAATCACGGCATAACAATCAAATCGTAAAAGTAATTTGTGTTACGATAAACAAATATGCGATAATCTGCAACTGATACAAAACAATTATTTATTAAGTGGTTCATCGTAACTAAGTGTTTGCTAAAAAGCATTTAAGTACGATACTTGGATATCAAATAAAAATACATATACCTACTGACGAAGCATACTGATTTGCTCACATGCGGCAGAATGAAATTACTTGCAGTAATAATACTCATTGTCGCAGTAAGTACAATTTACATGCGACGCCTTGGTGTTTATTTGATAAGCCCTGGTATAGGTTTTGCATTGGATTGATTAAAACAAAAAATTTTGTTTGTTTCTAGACAAATTAACATTTTTGTGTTTCAGTTGATAGAATCGGCCATACTGACAAAACAAAATCTCGTCGACTTTCGCCTAATATCTCCAGATAAAATTTCAACTTCTGAACCATGCAGCACTGGTGACGTCATATATAAAGATTGTAATCATTCGAATTTCATATGTTAATAAAAGTTACATTGTGAATATATTACAGGGCAGCGTCAAACAACAAATTGTCTTACGGATAACAACTGCGACTGTTCCCCAATTGCAGACCTGGATTTTCTATGTTCATCAATTGGAGCATTTCCTGACCCTGCTGACTATAAAAAGTACCACTTCTGTGTCCCAGACGATGATATACAAGGAAATTTAAAAAGTGTAACATTATATTGTGAAAATACCGATATTTATAGTTACAATCCAAAATCTCATTACTGCGATCAAGAGTTATCATCAGGAGAATGTCCCAATTTTCCGTTACCCCAATGCTTAGAAATTGGCCAAACAGGTCCATTGTCACAAAATCCAACTATATATTATATATGTGCCCTGTATTTCGACGATCGCAATATACTTTATCCTTATCAGCGCTCTTGTCCGAATGGTAAAATTTTCGACGACACTTATGGTTGTATATAAATATAAGTATGAACTTGTATTTTAAATTACTTTAATTGAATAAAATTATTAAAACAAATACATGTTTAAATAAATACTACCTTCCAAACGTGGTATCAACACGGTGTAAGTGGGTGTCCATGATTATATCATGTGTAATACCACAAGCACTCAAAGTACAAGTACTGCGATTAATTTTAAGGTGCTAATCTTTATTTTATTTGAATACGAATAGGGCGAGTCCGCCCAGTACATATATAAAATTATAGGTTACGTAATTTAAATAGGAAAATAATTTATGCAACATTCTAAAGATTTAAAAACCAAAGCCGTTAACAAGATCTTTATTTCAGAATAAGCGCCAAGGTGTTAGCCGGGTAGGTTCTTGAAACTTTTTCCAGGACATTTTCGAGACCTTGCGTTGTTAGCGATAGGGACTAAAGTACACTGCATTATAATTCAAATTATATAAATATGTTGATGTGTTTAATACAATTTTTAGAGTAGAGGTATTATTAAAAATTTATTACGGGATGTATAATAAAACAGGTGGTAAATAACAATGCATTTTCTACGAAGTAGAGCATGTTATTAATATTGATGGTGTAACAAAACTGGACAAAATGAACCCTCAAAGCATAAGTAAACTCTTTACACATTTTAATATTAATATGAGGCATACTTCTAGCATATTGTTTGCAAATATATAGGACATATGTCTGATTACAATTAGTAACAATTAACTTTTATAGACGCCAACGTGAACAGCAAAATAAAACTTCACACTGGCACGAATATCACTAGTAAATAATATAAATAACAGAGAACCTAAATTGGAAGACATCCCTAATTTTCTAAAACAAATGATCCATTATCACTGTACGAAACAACAGAACGGTTTGTTTTAACTTAGGTAAAATCTAAAAACGTTTTCCGGATTGAGTTAAAAATAATAAACGAAACTGGAAGTGAGATTGGATTGGACCGGAAGTCGAAATAAATTAAATACAAACTGAAAATAAACTGGATTTGAAGTAGAGGCCAAGTGGATTTGATTTGGAACCATATTCTGACTTAATACAGACAGTTCTAAGGTTATTAAGACAGAAAACGGCCTGCTGCAATTGAGTTTTTAAAAAATCACATTGTATATGCTGTAAATATAAGTACTCGTATAAGTGAATTATTCGAATGCGAGGAGCAAAATAAAGATGAAATGGTTCACACGGAGACCAAACGTAACGAACCAGCATAGGATATTGCAGATAGTGAAATAATTGCTTACCACTTTACTTGAATCATCTTCTACCGTGAGGTTTAATAGCAAGCATCACCATACCTTCCGGTCTCATGCTAACTTATAAATCACTTCCCATTGCAAGCCTTTCTCAACCAAGGCATCTTTGGTGTTGTCTTGTAATTTGATTTTGGGTCTTCTTCCTTCGCCTCTAGCTTCCCACGCCAGTCGGGGATAGCCTGCGTTCGGCATAATTGTTTGCTTACGTACTCTGTCTCGTCTTGTATTTTGATGCATTTTTCTTCCTAAGTAATAAACCTCTATTGCCTGTAGTCTGCTCTGATGTTTATTTCCTAAAGCCCAATTTTCTGACCTATGTGTAAGGGTATTCAGGTATACGGTATACAGGTATTTAGTGCTATATGTAGTTAGCTTAGTTTTCTTGCTTATTTCCCTTCTTCCTAAGAATCCTTTGTTAATCGGATAATAAAGTTTTGCTGTGGCCTTGGTTCTCCAGTTTGTTTCCATCTAGACTAATGTTGGCTCTAAGACATTTAAGGTTTTCTTGAAATTGTCATAGTATCTGTTTTCTCGGTACTGATGATCATATTGCGTTTATTCATTTCTTTTCGCCATAATATGTTGATGTTGCGTTGAAATTTTTCTCGAAAGCAATATCGCATGCAAATACTTTTATTTCTACTGGCTGCATCTTCCAGTAGTCCACCTTAAATTTCTTGATGCGTTCTTTACAGTCTTTTACGATATCGTCCACTAATATCATAAGGAGGTACGGTGAGAGTATTATATTATATTATGTTATATTGCCCGGTCTCACTTCGGTGGTAGTTCTAAATTCAGCTGACGTTGCATTGGACATCCTCACTTGGTTCCTACATTTCACATACTTAGAAACTTATAAAACTGTTAAGTCCTTCGGTTACGTTGCGTTTATATAACACTCTCCAGACTTCATTCCAGGGGCCCTTTCTAAGGCTTTCTGGGGATATAAATAAATAACAATTATGAACGTTGGTGTTACGTTCTATTAATTTTCCATTAAGACTTAAGACTGACATACAGAAAGAAACTCGGACATACATAGAAGAATTTTCAGATTGTTCAGAAGCATATAGTGCATGTGCATCCCAACTCAATTCATATATAACAAAATGTACGTCGAGCAAAGTAGTTAAAGCAGGCAAAAAGAAAATAAAGCCTTGGATAACGAATGAGCTAATATTAGCTATAAATAAAAGGAACGAGATGAGAAAAGAGTCATTGAGAGACAGAAATAATCAAGTATTAGAAGTTAGATATAAACAATACAGAAATGCAATTAGTAGGCTACTGATCAAAACAAAATCAAATTATTATATACAAAAGATAGAAAATTCTACTAGTAAAATAAAAACAATTTTTGAAAGTGTAAATGAAGTTTCAAATAGGCAACAGCGTAAAAAACTAGTCATCAAGTTAACTAATGAAAAAAACGAACCAATTACTGATAACAAAATAATATCAAATAAATTTAATGAATATTTTACAAAAATAGGAGAATATATGGCGACTTATATAATAAATAAAAATAAAAACAATAAAAGTTCATTAGGTACCCTACAAAAATAAATTAGTAAGTAAGAGCATGTTCTTATTACCTGCAACTGAAGAGGAAGTACTAGATAATACAATGCAGTTAAAGGAATATTTCAGTTAAAATCATCAAAAACATAAAAACTCACATTGCAAAACCGCTGGCACAATTAATTAACTTATCATTTAAGACAAGTAAATACCCAGATATGTTAAAAGAAACAATAGTAGTACCCATATACAAATCTGGAAATACAAATGAGATAGGTAACTATCGACCAATCTCGATCACTTGCTGTTTTTCTAAGATTTTTGTAAAATGCATAAAAAAAGAATCACAAGCTTCCTAAATAAAGAAAACATAATATCTATAAATCAATTTGGGTTTAGGCAGAAACTATCTACTGAGGATGCTATGTTTTCACTTATTCCCTCAATAACAAAAATAAAGTACTGGCAGGCTTTATTGACCTCGCGAAGGCATTTGACTCTGTATCTCATTCCAAGTTAATTGATAAATTAGAACGCATAGGAATACGAGGAGTACCCAAAAAGTTAATAGAAGATTATTTATCTAATGGAAAACAATGTGTAAAAATCCAAAATTGCACTAGTCAGTTCTGTACCATAAAATATGGAATCCCTCAAGGAACAGTATTAGGTCCCTGACTTTTCCTGATATACATAGACGATTTATTACAAAATTTCACAGATGGTAACATAATTTCATACGCTGATGACACAGTCTTAATATTTGAAGGAACATCATGGGAGGAAGTCAAAAGTAAAGCTGAGAAAGGATTACTAAATGTCAGGAAGTGGTTAGATAATAATTTACTCACTTTAAATGCTTCTAAGGCGAATTTTGTTGCCTTTTCATATAATATAACTGGACAGCCTCTTTACGTAGACCTTAAGTTTCATGAATCAATTTGTGATTTTAGTATGTGTGAGTGCTGCGAAAAAATAACCAAAAAATCTCACGTAAAATATTTGGGCGTAATAGTAGATCAACATTTAAAGTGGGAAAAGCAAACAAAACAAGTGACATGTAAGTTAAGAATAGTATATTATACACGTCGCTATAATGTATGCTATTATTACCGAGGATAATGTTTGCAAGACGAGCGAGCGTGCGAGCTAGTTTTGCAATTATCCGAGGTAATAGTAGCCATTATAGCGAGTACTACTATACTTTATCCTCGACTACAAAATACTAAGAATTTTTAATTAAAATTTAAATAACAACATAACCTATTTCAATGACAACATAACCTATTTCCTTCATTATACACCATAGACAATGATGTTACCATGACACCGTGCATAATGATTTCAGTGTATAATGGATATAGCATTATGAGTGACCAAACACATGAATAATTGACAGATTATTGACTAGTCGTGGATAAAACCAATATACATCGTTAAACAAATTAACAATTTTTTAAACGAAAAATCTACAAAAACAGTATATTATGTCTTGGTCGAGTCCATATTGCAATATGGTATTATTTTATGGGGAAATGCTTATAGTAGAGCCTTAGTTCCTGTACAAATTGTACAAAAACTTATACTTAGAATAATGTTTAAAAAACCGATACTGCACCAGTCCAGTCAGTTATTTGCAGAAAGTAAAATACTAAGCCATATAACCTTTATATTTACAAAGTTTGCACATTTATATATAAAAACCCTAAACCCAGAGAAAAAATTGACCACAGATATCAAACAAGATCATTAATAAATGAAGAAAGCAATATTCCACTAGTAAAAAACACGTCTGCCCAACAGTTTTTAACATACAATAGTGTAAAACTATATAACTCGCTACCGATGAATATCCGAAGTCTCAATAATATCAAATTATTTACGAAAAAAGTTAAGAAATATGTTATGGAAAACTCTCAACAATTTAAGTTTAACAGGTGAATATTAACGGTCTAGGACATTTAGGCGCGCATCTTAAGGCGCGCACTATACGGCGCGAGCTATTAGCCGCCGGCATTTTGGACGCAGGAACCTTTAGGCGCAGGGACGTTTAGACGCCGGCGTTTTTAGGCGCGGGGACGGTTAGACGCCAGGCATTAAAAAATATACGTTGCGTTTTGATCTGTACGTTAGAATCGTACTTGAAACTAAATTGCATTATAGTTAATAAAAGGTTCTCTTCGTAATTATAAAAACTGCTTTAAGGAAAATTTAACTACAAATATGTTATAACTAGACAACTTAATTGAGCATTAAGTGACAATAAAAAAATTAAGTATAAAAAAATTAGGTAAATTATTATTCGAATTACGATAATTATTATTAAAATTTAAAATTAATACAACTTTATTTTTGAGTTTTTGTTCTAAATAGATTAAACTTGTATTACAATATTTTTTAGTTTTGAAAGATAACGACAGTTTACTCTTATCAATTTAAATTTCACGAATTTTTTACATTTCAAAGGATACACAGACTTTTTATCAATCAAGTTGTTTGCAAATTAAAACCTGTTTTTCGTATTGAACGCTTTTTGAAAAACACTGTAACACTGCAAAATGGCAAGACTGTAAACCAACAGTTAACAATATTAATAAATATGAGTGTTTATATAAATTCTAGTTATTTAGTTGTTATTTTTTCCATTATTAAAATATAAACTTTATAAAATAAGTACCTAACTTTGTGAAGTTTTTCAATTTTTATTTCTGTTGTCTAATTACCGAAATTATTATATAGTCTCTCCCTCATAAGACTTCAGTTAACGCTAGATAGTATATAGCAATATAAAAGTTTCCAGCGCCTAAAAGTCCCACGCCTAAAGTGTTCGCGCCTAAACGTCCCAGCGGCCAAAGATGCCCGCGCCTAATATTGCAGCGTCTAAAAACTCGCGTCTAACTATGCGCGCCTAAAGATGCGCGCCTTACTGTCCCTTTCCGGAATATTAAATAGGTAATTATATTCAAAATGCTTATTATCCGCTGTCCCCGACAAGAGTGTGTGCGCAACAAACTAAACAAATAATTTTTGTCAACAAATATATACCATGTCAAATTATTTATATTTATAAACAAATACTTGCAATTATTCGAGGCACAAACAACCATTAGGTTATGTGCCATATATCTAGTACAGTGTTTCTCAAACTTTTTTTACGTGGAACACTTTTTTGTAAATGTAAGTTGTGTGGAACCGGAACCGATGCATTCCAGAATCTGACGTCACCACACCGTACATTAGTCCGGCAGATTTCGTAACAATACCGTAACAAAAAATATTTTTTTTTATTTCGCCGGACTTTGCGCGGAACCCTTGGCAAGAGTTCCGCGGAACACACTTTAAGAAACACTGATCTAGTAGGTACATATATGGCACATAACCTAATGGTTGTTTGTACCTCGAATAATTGCAAGTATTTCTAAGGTAGTGTATCCTAAGTATTTAATCTGTAAAAATTTTAAGAGAATAAATATTATTAGTATTATTATTATTATTATTAATCTAACGTATCATAAAAATAAATTCTTGTCAAAAGCCACACTGAGCCTCTTCTAGTTAGTGTTTTACTTTGCCTCGAAGCAGAGTTTCTAAAATTCATGAATATAATTTTCCAGTAACGTTGAGAAGAAATGTTACCCTTTAGCTCATTTTTGGTTGCTTCCTTTTTTATAAATTGGGACTATCCCAGCCGGTTTCCAATTCGTTGGGATTTTCTTTTGTTAGCATACTAGCTGGATGACTTATAGAAGCAACTGTTCACCTTTATCTCCCAAGAACTTAACTATCTCCGGTATGATGTAATCACTGCCTGGGACCTTTTGGTTTTCATTTCAGGATTTTTTTATGTTTCATGTTTTATTTACCAAATTGATTCCACGATTCACTGGATTTTTTATTACTGTCATATACTTCTTGTAGACCTAGTAGTCTTCTGGTTTCTTTGGTGAAGTTACTCTAGCCCTTAAAAGGTTTAAGGAAAGAAGTTGGATAGGATAACATTAACCTGAAAATGTTAAAGTAAATCGGACAGAATTATAATAGGATGCTACATAATCAGTTATATAATTAATTTAGTATGGAGTCAGAAAGAAATTCCCGAAAACCGGAGACTGACAATAATAGTACTAATTCATAAAAAAATGTGATATTACCACAGTATTACTAAGTATAGTAACTACAGAAGGATTTCGCTCTTTCTGTCGCCAGAAAAATATATGAAAGAATGGATTTAAAAAAATCATTGAAAAAAGACTGCAAAAACACTAAGTGGGATAAGAGTTGGAAGGCATACCCACGATTACGTTTTTAGCTTAAGACGGATTTCAGAAAAGGTAATTAATGGAAACGAAACATGTACGTGACTGCAATAGATAGAGAAGGAATTTGATACACTGCCAAGTAAGTGTATGTATATGGGAAACGCTATAACGGCAGAAAATAAGACCTAACTTATCAACTGCAGCCAAAAGTATGTGCACTAACACTTAAAGTACTGTCAAAAGACAATTAGAAGGAACAGAAGACCAGGCCACACCAAAATGAGTAGGGTTGACAGGAATTCTAAGTCCATTGCCATAATAAGCAAAATATCACGAAAGGCCAACGCAGCTGTGAAAGAATACATAGTTTTTGTTAAAAAGAGCAAAGAGTTATGTATAAAATGGTGCTAAATGGATGCGCACTGAAAATAAATACAGGGAAAGCCGAAATCAGACGAACATGTGGCTGAGATGACAAGCAGAATGAAACAGACCCAGCAAAACTTGGAACCAAAATATTGACAAAATACTTACTAACAGCCCAAGACAACATATGGGCATAGCCAAAGAACATGCCAACTACAGGAAGAGTTGGAAATTGTTCTGCAAAAAGAGGAAAACCGCCGACACCTAACGGTATAAAAGATCGTCAGATATGTAAGTAGAATCCAAGTTAAATCAAAGTATACATTTCTTGCTCTTTGGTTAAAAATAAACGAAAATTTTAATTCCTGTATTAAAATCTGATGAAATAAATTATCGCGATTAAAATTTCGAATTTGAAATACTGCGTAAGCATTTAGATAAACGTAGCTTCACTAATAGGAATCATATGTCTGATTAATTGGTAGATAAATATAAAAATGTGTGATAAGAATTTAGGAGTGCTATATATAAGTGACAATTGTTATATTCTGTATACATTTTTTCAATAGAATTATCAATACGAAAAATATGAATATGAATTCCTTTCTCGCAATTGTTATACTGTCAGTATCGGTAAGTGATATTTATAAAAGTAAGATTCCAGTATAGTTAGTTCTGTCTAGAATCCTAACTTTGCACTAACATATTATTTTTTAATTATATGTATATCAGTCTAATAAGTTTATTTTTTTATCGTTTTAGTTGACGCTTTCAAACGCTTTCGCTGTAAATACAGAGAATGAGCACCAAATTGATTATCGTTTAAACTTGAATTTGGATGGTTCTTCGACCTTCGCTGAGGGTGATAAACCATGTAGCAAAAGTGGCTTAATGTGTAAGAATTGTAATGAACTGGTAAACTGCGTTCCTATGGGAAATGGTTCATGGCGCGAAATGCCGGTAACTGATTGCTCTAAAAATGATATGGTATGTGGAGAGACAATGTGTAAACCAGACGGAGAAGTACCGGGATGTTCTACAGACGGTCCACTAGCTTTTCTTTGTTGGATGATTGGAATTTTTCCAGATCCCTCCGACTGTAAGAAATATCACATGTGTTATGCAGGTGATTCTGAAATAACAGCTGCTGAAATTATTTGTGAAAATAGTGACCAATATTATTACAATCCTAAAACGCATTATTGTGATAAGAAATTACCAACTAACGGCGAATGCAGTGGTTACCCTGTACCTGTCTGTAAGAAAGCTGGAGATACTAACTCTCTTGCAGAAAACCCAACAATTTACTACACGTGCGCTAACTATCCCGGTAAAGACAAAGTATTGTATCCTTTCCAAATGGTTTGTGAAAATGGTAAAACATATAGTACTGCCATATCTGGGTGTAGATAAAATTATAATTTCCCTATGTATTGACAAAACTGTATAACTCTGAATAAATTAATACTGAAAAAACTTGTTTTTAATTTTTAGATATGTTTTAAAATAACCGCTTAAAATAATAAAAGTTATAATATCACAACATTTTTCTAAAATCCCCCTTTTAATGCGTTGTACAACTTGTAGTGCTGTCCTTTTAAACGTTACAACAGTTTCCTTAAACTTGTTTTGTATTTCATTCCAAGTTATATAAAACCTAATGAAAATTAACTAAAAAATAGAAAAATACTAACAAAAAAAAAACAACTAAAAGAAAATGTAATTTAACTAACTACAGTTTAGATATATTTATTAGCTACAATTGCTGCAGAACGGTCTATTATACATCTTGACATCGTTTGAAAGACAAATGTAGCTTAGTTTCTTTGTCTTTAAAACAAAAAATGTACAAAATATAAACATTTAGAGTATGATAACTTTTAACAATCCATATAAGGACAGATTAGAAAAAATAGATCCAAAGAATATAAATCTAAACGTATAAGGCCTGAAGCCTAAACATAAACAATATTTAAATTATTGAGAAGAAAATTTATTTACGCTAAGTCGTTTAAAAACGCTTTGAACCTCCTAGCCAACATCCTGAAAAGGATATGGCGCTACAGAAGCGTGCATGGTGTTTTATTTAAAATAAAAAAGTTATGTCCGACATTGACCCGGCGAACAAAACGCTCAGTATATATTTATATTAGCGACAAATATGAATAAAGGTTCAACAATAGAAGCACAACCTTAATTTCTACGAACGTTTGAATTCGGGACAATTTTTACAAAATAGGGAATATCACAAAAACTGTCGAATCGATTTCCGCTTGTTTAACAAGATTTACAATGCAGATTAAGTTTGTTCATCAACAAATTTTATACAAATAGTGCAAAATAATAATTAGTGAATCAGAAAGTAGGCTCTTAGACATTGAAGAAGCTGTTGTGAATGCGATTTCGTGCTTTCGTCACCTTTACCTGATAAGTCGAAAACTTTTATAAACGGTTAGTGAAACGAACAAATTAAAAATTTAAGCAAAAGCGAAATACTTCCTGTATTATTAGCATATTTCGAAGAATTAACGGAAAATTACATATCGTACAGTCATTTGGCGTTTTATTCAATATTGCGAGCAACAATAAATTTCTATGAAGTAAAAATGTTGATATTAGCAAATTTAATAATCTAGCGGCTTTTCTAAAAGATCAATCAAGAATTTTAACAAAAAATAATTTCACAAAGTACCTACTTATGATGATATAGCATCTTTGCTAAAAAAAGATTGCGCTGATCATCGAGCTTGGAGGTGCTTCCAAGAAGGAAAACTAACTAAATCTACAGAAAAACGTGTAGGATAAAGGACACATTTTCCTTATCCTCATACTAAACACAAAAACCAAAGTTTTTCGAAAATTCTTGCCACATCAATCGAGGGAGTAAAAATAATGTAACGTAGTGGTTGTCACCAAAAGTAATGTCAAAAATTAGAAAAAAAGTGAACTAAATTTCAGATAATTCTTAAATATCAACACCCCGTTGTACCCCAGTGAATTTAAGCAGCTATGCCAGGTGAGGGTTTCCTGCGAGGTGTTTTATATTAAATTTCTGATTCAACTAACATAAGATATATTGTCCGACTTTGATTAAGCTTCAGAAAATATTATTCATGCTCATGCTCCATGTACATACAAACATCGAAGTTAATAAAATGAAAGAAAGGGTTCGATCAAAACTATTAGCAAGTCTTGCTATAAATTGAATTAAATTAAATACAGAAGGTCGTGGCTCAGCGTGCGTGTGACCACTGAGATGGCCCGGATTTGGTTTCCAGGGTCACATATACACCGAAAATACCCAATCGCTTCCCTCGGAGGGCAATAGCAAACCACCGAGGTGTATTCTGCCTAGTAAAGTCCGCTTTGGAGTAGAAGTGACAAGCACTTCCGTGGTTCGGAGCCCACGTTAAGTTGTAGGTCCCCTATGTCTGTAGGCTACTTGACACACACACCACAGGCATATGGAGAGAGGATCGGCAACGCCCTGTAAAGGGTATGCCACTCTAAGAAAAAATACAGAAAAATATCACTGATATGAAGGACCTGACTTTTTAAGATTCTTCGACGACCATACCAGCCATAAAGAGCTCTTATTGAGCAATTCCTTACATAAGAAGTCAGCTCCGACGCACACCTATCTTGGAGCAAAGGCATTCACTTTGCCGTAAATATGCTGAGCTGCGTAATTCGATTCTGCCGTGCATTTTAAAGAATGCTATTCCATGGAAAATTTTTTGTCGTATACAGAAATGATAATTGCAAAACGCTTTCAGTTAGCATAAATACATTTGATAGCATGCCAGACAAGATTTCCTCTTTTCTCGATATGCCAAATCTTAAGGATACATGGGACATTGCTTTAGGTGATCTTCCACTTCACTTCTAGAAGACTCGGGATCGGATCTTTTAAATCTGAAACGACATAGTGGTTGGAGAGAGGTCCAACATAGGGTATATTGAAGTTTCCATCAAAACACTGAAAGACTAGCTTCCAAAACTCTCAGATAAGAGATAAATAACGATAAAATGTAACATCACTTAATTCAATAGCAGATATCTTGGAAATGGTTAACTTTGGAGACATTTACATGTTATGCCGTTTTTGTATAAAAAGACAAAACAATTATTTTCTTCGATTAGATTTGCCTTAACTTTAAGTATAAAAAAGTTAAGATATTAGGTGTAGCAAAAGTAAGGTTATTTTAACAGCTACATTAAAATTGAGGAAAGATTACTATTTCCCGTCTCAAAAAACGTAGTTTCCCCAATTTTCATATTAATATTTCAAAAACTTATGAAATTACAGGAAAAAATTAAAATAAAAATTTCGACTTTAACACTCTGAATATCCCTAAATATTAACTTTTGGATTAAGGTAGTTTTAGAAAAATCGTAATATTTTAACCTCACGAACCTACTGTTGATCTGTGTCCCATTACTTATGAACCACCCTGTATATCAAGATATCAAAAATAAAGTCATCCTCAGAAGACCATGAACTTAAAAGTTATGTCTACTGAATTTAGGAAATATTGCATCCGTTTGTTTTGACAGATATTCCAAATTAAAATGTTTAAAGCTGAGAAGTTTTGGCAGAAGCTTAGGAAATTCGAAACATCGAACTTGATTTAGCGGTTAACCTTCAAGCGGTGCCCAGAAGTGCGACGCCGGCGCCGACAGACTTTGAAGATTATGAGGATTAAATGTGAACCATTCAAAAAACAATTCAAAAAACGTCTTCTCCACAAATAATTTATTGAAAGAAACGTAGCGTTAATAGGTAGCTACATATATATATATGTTTCGGCCTTAAAATTTGCTAATAACTAAATTAGTAGGCCATCCTCAGGCTAGAAAAAATTTTGTACAACGGTAAACTTAAGTAAAAAGAAGATTATAAAGGTTCTAATGTCTTACCTATAATTAACCTAATAGGTTAATTTTTCTAACATCGACTAGATAATGAAAACATGCAGAGAAAATATTAATGCATAAAAACTATTGAAAAAACCTGAAAATATGGATTGAATTACAAAAAAGGTTGTATTAAAGTTTTTTAAAAAACTAATCTTACCCAATAAATAAAATATAACGGATAATTTGGCCTTAAGCCTCACTTACTGGAGATAAACTATATATAAACCAAATCTTTGGCATTGCGCCTAACTTAATGAAGATAAAGATAAAAAATCTGAAAAAATGTCTTAAATTACACAAAGCATGTGTTGGAGTTTGAACAATTCTTACCCCAAAAAAATAAACTATATAAGCATTATAAAGGCAATGCGCCCACTTACATCTTACATTTAATACCTCTTATCATTATGATGACAGAGGATAAAATGAATTAACAACTTTTTGAAAACTTTGATGAGTATTTAGGTCACCATTACAAAATTTTTGACAAATTGACAACCGTAAATTTGACATCAACAAACTATCATACCAACCTATCCTTAACCGCTCAAAAATATAAAATCTCAAAAGATGGCGAAATACAAGAAAACTGTAAAATAAATAGTAAAGAAACCCACTATTTTTGGTAACCCATACCAGCAATAGCAGGGCAATTAAATATCTGTTCATTAGTTAAATCAATATTAGGGTCCTGATGGGCTTTCGATATTTCGAATTGTTCAAATATTAATAAACTGTGATAATTATTTAAATTATGTAACACTACTGAATCCTTACTCGAATCAAAAACATGCCCTGTCCTAAGAATATGATCAGCGAATGCTGATTTGTTTTGATCATTAATTTTATTATTATTGGTTCTAATGAGACGTACATGTTCATTGACCCTGGTAAGGATGTCCCTACTGGTCATACCTATATATGAACAATTACAGTCCTTCTCCCCACAATTAAGCTGATATATCCCAGCTTTGTTTTTCTTATCAACTATATCTTTATTTTTAGAAAAAGAAGTATATAAATTGATATTATTTTTAAAGGCAACACTGAAGTTAGAACTTCTCAAAACTTTGGCCACTAATTCGGAACATTTATTCACATAAGGGATAGAAATAAAATTTTTACTATTATCATTATTTAAAGGGGATAAGCCCGTATTATTATATATATGTTTTTGTAATAATTTTCTGTTATAAATTCGTTGAACTGAGTGTAAAGGAAATTGATTTTTAATAGCAATTTGTTTAATAATGTTCCATTCTTTATTAAAGTCTATTTTATTTAAGGGTATAGAAAAAAGGCGATGTATCAAAGCATTGATCGCAGCAAACTTATGTTGGTATGGATTATTAGAATTAAAACTTATTATATTATCTGTGTGGGTGGTTTTCCTAAAAATATTGAAGTTGAATTTATTATTATTAATAGAAATTAAAATGTCTAGAAAAGGGATCGTATTATTAATAGCTTTTTCAAAAGTGAATTTGATGTTAGGGTGCCAAGAATTTAAATATTCAAAAAAGTCCGAGAAATCAGTGTCATTACCCTTGAACAAACATATCACGTCATCCACATATCTGTACCAAAAAACTATATTACTTGTATAGTTGTACCGAATCTGGCTAAGACATAACTTGTAATTCCATAACTATCTGAGGTTGACTTTATATTGGATCTTCTTCTATGTAAGAATTTCAGCGGTAACTGTTAGGAGAAGACAAAGGGAATCAGGATTCGTTAGGAGGAGGCCCGCAATAGCACCGCTGCTCACCAGAACAAACAAAGTGGCTAGATTAATGTTTGCATCAAACCATACACATTCGACCATAGATGACTGAAAAAAAGTTTTGTATGCAGATGAAACCAAGGTAAGCTTGAAAGCAGCAGATGGTCTTGGACGAGTATAGCGAAGACCCGATCAAAGATTTGCTGCCTGTAACATCGCTGCAAATTATTGGTCAAACAAATATGTTATTATTTTAGACTGACAAGCTACAAACATTTTTTTTACTATTTAAGTGGCTTACGGTATAAAAGGTTTTCAATATGACACACAAATATTATTAAAAATATATACAGTGATCTTTTATAACCGACCTAACTTAGCCGCTCTTCAATATGAGAAGTTATAAGAGTGTTTCAGGATGAATCTGCTAAACTTCAAGGGTATATTCCCTAAGTAATTTTAAGCAAAAAAGTCAAATCAACATAGGCTCGATCCGAAAAAATTATGGAGTTATGGCCTACTAAAGAAGACACATGTATGTGCATGTCAAAGTAACAGTTTTTATTTAAAAATAAATTATATAACTACAATAACCGCTCAAAATGCGCACCTGTTTCTTTAATGCACGTTTGAGCATAGGGCAATATGGAGCTTGTCTTATTCTCAAGTACTTGAGAAGTAGCTCGTATTTCAGTGGCAGCGTTAAAAATTCGCTGAAGTGCATTGCGATCGTTGGTCCTTTCCCAATAAACCAAATCTTTCATATATCCTCATAAATAATAGTCGAGGGAATTTAGGTCGAGGGACCGTGCTGGCCACGCATGTGGTCCTCCTTGACCGATCCAACGATTGGGATAATTATGGTCAAGATAATACACTACGTTACGATATTCCTCCACAACAGATCTAGCATTGCCATCACAAAAACTATAAATAAAATGTATATCCACAAATTCTTGATTTGAAAACTGCAATGTCATTATTGCAAAATAACAGTCTGCACAAGCTAATGAGTTTACTGATGACAGATAATAAACGTTGTTTAACAATCAAACAAGCAATTCTTTCGCTCGCCTACTTTCTGAAATGTACGATCGAGAAGCATAAATGGTCCGGATTTTTCATGTATGTGTTTTTCTTTAGTTGGCAGAGAAACTAATTAACCCTTCTTTTCAAGTTACCACCCCGAAAACTCTGATGTAGACTCGCCACTGACCTCGCTATACACCGATAAAAAAAATTGCTATCGATCCAAAATGCAAAGTTGAATTACCATTTGACTGCACTAAATGGCAAACTTTTTTTAAAACTTTTAAACCACTGTAACTTCTTTGTTATTGGGTTTTGGTCAAAAGTTTATTAAGAAAATAACTTTATTTTGGTCCCCTCTAGCTACCGCTTCAGTCTCCTCCGTACGTTATGAAACACTCTGTATAAAACAGATAGTAAATAACAATACATTTTTTATGAAATAAAATGTAACCTTTATTAAAGCATATTAATATTAACGGTAAAACAAAACTGGACGAGATGAACCCTAAAAGCATAATTAAAAGCTTTAGGCATTTTCAATATTCTTCTTCTTCCAGTGCGTCCCCTATCGGAGGTTCGCTATCATCACAGCTAGCTGGACCTTATTCACTGCTGCTCGAAATAATTGAGTGCTGTTACAACCAAACCAGTCTCTTAGGTTTTTTGAGCCAGGACACACGTCGTCTACCAATGTTCCTCTTTCCACTAATCTTCCCCTGTATTATCAGTTGTAAAAGGGTATACTTGGGGCCTCTCATTACATGGCCTAGATATTGACTATTTTATCCAGGTTCCTAGATATTGTTGTATAGAGGACTGTACATTTTCTATGACGATGTTCGCTATTGTCAGGTTTATATGGTTTTGATTTCGATTTTGTAGGGACTTTGTAATTACCATTAGTTTGGTTTTATTAAAGTTTATTTTGAGACCATATTCGTTATATCGCTCATTTAGTTTCTCAGGAAGGTGTTGCATGTCATTGAAATTGTCTGTTAGCAGGACGGTGTCGTCCGCATTCCTCATATTATTAATAATTTCGCCATTTATAACTATTCCCATTGATTCTTCATCCAGGGTTTCTTTAAAAATAGCTTCACTGTAAAAGTTGAATAGGAGTGGCGATAGGATACATCCATGTCTTACTCCACGGCGTATATCCATTTCTTCTGTTAGTTGGTTTTCAACTTTTGTATTTGCCTTTTGGCCCCAATATAGGTTATTAATTATTCTTATGTGGTCTGAGTCTATGTTTTTGTTGACTAGTAGTTAGTAGTTGATGTAACTTATGATGTTTCACTATATCGAAAGCCTTCTCAAAATCTATGTAACATGCAAACACCTCTCGATTCACATCTAAATAGCGTTGGCAAAGTACGTTAATCCCAAAGAGGGCCTCCCTGGCTCCGAGATCTTCGCGGAATCCAACCTGTGCACTGCATATATCCTCCCCAAATTTTCTATATATTCTTTTGTGAATGATCTTTAAGAAGATTTTTAGGGTGTGGCTCATGAGCGCTATGGATCGATAGTCTGCACACCCTCTTGGATTTGGTTTTTTCGGAATAAGTACAAAGGTAGATGACAACCACTGTTTAGGAATTTCTCCCCTTTCATAGAGGATATTGAAAAGGCCTAAAAGAGTTTCTATTACGTCATCATCGAAAAGTTTTATAATTTCTATGGGTATTCTGTTAGGACCAACAGGGCGTTTTCATAGTTTTCAAAGCATGTTTTATTTCTGTTCTTAATATTCTAAGATGTATATTGCTCTCTTCTATGATCGGTTCTGGAGGTCTTTCATCATTAAAGAGTTTCGAGAGGTTCTCTTTCCATCTCTTTAATTTGTCTCTTGCGTCAGTTATTATACCCCCATCTGCGTCTTTAATTATGTTACCAACAGCTTTATTTTTATTATATCCGACCATTTCTTTTATCTTTTTGTGTGCTTGGAAATAGTCGAATTTCTTCTCTAGTATTTCGATTACTCCACATTGAGCGGTTAGATAGTCTTCCTTGGCTACTTTAATTTTCGTTTGTATTGTTTTATGTATTGTTTTATATTCATTTATTTTATCTTTGCTCCAGGGTTTCTTTTTGGTTCTTTTGATTATTAGGTGATCTTTAACTATTGTTTGTAACCCTGTTTGTATTTGTTTCCATTTTTCGTCCACATTGTTTTCATTTAGCATATCCATGTTTCTCACGTTAATGTTTCTCATGCATTCATTTACTTTTTGTTTTGCTGTGTGATGGATTTTGGGATCTTTTTCATTTTTATATTGATTTTAGTTATCACCGGGTTATGGTCGGAGTTAATGTCAGCGCCCGAGCAGATCTTTGTAGACTTGACTGAGTTCTTATAGCGATTGTTAATGAAGATATAGTCTATTTGGTTTCTTATTACGATTTTCGGACTATCTGCAGGGGATTTCCAGGTATATAATCTACGTTCTGGAAATTTGAAGAATATGTTTGTTATCATAAGATCTTTATCCTGACAAAACTCTATCAGTTTATCCCCTCTATCATTCCTTTCGCCCTGGCCAAAACCTCCTGTGTGTAATTCCACCTTGTTTTTGCCCACCTTGGTGTTGAAATCCCCCATTAGTATTGTAATATCATTGTTTTTGATGCTTCTAAAGATAGTATCTAGTTCTGCATAAGATTGGTCAATTTCATGTTCTTCCTTGTCTGCTGTTGGTGCATCTGAATAATTTTGATGTTAAAAGAATTCAGCGTATGCAAAACTCTAGTCTTCGATTAATCTTTGGAATTAGGAAGAATCAGCATATATCCCACAAATTAAAAGAAATTAATTGGTTAAATGTGCATAATCGTAGACTTTTGCATTTGGGATGTTTGTATCATAAGATTGTAACGACGAAAACACCTTACTACATATATATAACAAAATTCAATTTAGAATAGATTTGCACCAAGTTAACGTACGATCAAAATATGATATTACACTACATCATCACAAGACTAGCTTTTGGACTTACTCGAGTACAAATATTCTTAACAAAGAAATATCGTTAACAATATTTCGAATAATTTTTTTTATGAACTAAAGATGGGTTTCAATTGAACGTACGTCGTAGCATCACTTACTTCAATAGCAGATATTTTGGATCTTTTTTGCATAAAAAAGATGGGGCAATTGTTTTCTTCAATTAGATTTGCCTTAACTTTAAGTACAAAAAAGTTGAAGCATTTTTAAGGTATTAGGTGTAGCAAAAATAAGGTTCTTTTACGAGCCACATTAAAATTGAGGAAGGATTATTGTCTCCCGTCCCAAAAAAGGTAGTTTTCCCAATTTTCATATCCATATTTCGAAACCTCTTAAAATTACAGCAAAAAAATAAATTAAAATTTCGGCTTTAACACCCGGTATCTCCCTAAATATTATTTGGACTAAGATAATTTTATGTAAATCGTAATATTTTGTACTAGAGAACACCCAAAAATGGTGCCGTGCAATTTTGAAACACCCTGTATATGTGCCATAGTTTCATTTGTAGCTTCACAGAGTCTGCACGTTTCAGTATCGGCTTTGCACATCTTTTTCAGGTAATACCTTAGGGGGCAGTAAGCACTAACAAGACCTGTTTTACTCTTACGTTTGCCTTTTCACACAGTTCTCTTTGGCGAGTTGTAAATAAATTTCTTAGCTTGGTTTTGACTACGGGTATTCCCCCAATAGAACGCTTTTCTCATGTGGATTTGGTTATTCCACAAAACGGTTCTGGTCCAGTAAATGGTGCCTCTACTCCTTATTTTGCAAGAGAAATTTCATTTCCTTCAAATCCTTCATGCTTCGGCACCTATATTAAAATTAATGTTGTTTGCAACCAGTTGCTGAAGGGTCTTTCTGTAAACCCAGGCTATTTTAGACTCAAAAATATAATATTTCAGAGCTTTTGGAGCAGCTGGACTGTCCGAAAGAGATAATTCTTAATTCCTCGCGTACCCTTTTTAATACACTCTTGAACGCATAGGTCTATTGCGCGAATTTCCGCGCGGAAAATAGTTGGGGTGCTTCCCAAGGAATACTACGTTTTTCTACTCCCATACTTTAATTGATTTATTAAACATTTACTACCTGTACTTTAATGATATTCATTAAGATACAGATTTTTCATTAAGATACAAGTTCATAACCAATAGCAGCAAAGTATTTTATTTGGTAACTATAGTTACGCGAGTTGTTGATGTTTCTTAATTGAGATAACTAATAGCAGCAAAGTTGTCAAAAATAAGGTTAGGTAGCAGATTTTCAGAAGGTGCCTATCTTTTTATTATTATAACTGGTCGTAGAAAAAATAGTGTTTGCAACTCGCATTTAATGGCTATTAAGACACTCGTATTCATTAATTCTCATACTCGTGTCTTAATAGCCATCATTAAATGCTCATTGCATAATATACTATTAAACCCTGCTATGCCCATATAAATCCCTTCGTCCATTGTAGAGCCATCAGTGTACTATACACTTATCCCAGGATCTAACTTTAATCCTTGTAAAATTATTTCTTTACGGCTTGATAAGAGTAGTCGAAATCGTATTCGACTGGCATTATATCTGAAGGTTTGGCCACGAACTCTAAGTAAATCATATTTTTGTGCAACCGGACGCGAAGTGGTCATTTCGCGTACGCAATACAGGACGCGAAATCCGATTTCGCGGCCTAGGCTAGATCATTTGTGGCTTTAGGCTACACGTCCTTCCAAAAAGTCGCTAGCATGTCAGCATTGTCATTGCTGATTTTATAAGAGTCTTTTCTAAATGATAGTTCCAGGTTAACTTTTAGTCGAGAATAACTCCCAAATATTTGTGTTCTTTAGTACCTACTCTATGAATGAAACTAACGAGTCTACGTTTAACCCACTTTTCTTCCAAATACATTTACGAAGTTGAGGTACCATCAGTTATGAATGCCTCAGATTATCATATTTTACTTTGAATCAACGCCACGGAAAAATTCACCTTTTGAAATATTTATCTAACGGATCAACTGGTACATAGGTTTCGTCGTGTATAATGAGAACTTTACTTATACATTTTTCGATAAGCTGATTTTGCCCGTTCTTTTTGATCTTTCACGAACTTTGAAACCTTTGGTTTCATACATACTTTGATCCCCAACCGTTTGGCTTTAATATCAGAAGCTATTGAATTGGAAAATGGAAATGGTTTCCATTACTTTCAGCTGGAATAGTCGCTCAAGGATTAAATTTGTCATCACTACTATTTCTGGGGTGGCTTGTGTAGCTGGCTTCGCAGGAATTTTCTTATAAACAACTAATCTCCTATTTTCATACATCTTTAATATAGTGTATAATAGCTGAAGAAATTTTTCCATCTTTTATAAAGTGTTGAACAGGAAGACTTTTCTGCTTGCATGATTTAGATAACTCTTTTCGCGCACTGTTCATGTTATCTTCTCATTGTGAATAGTTTTATTCCGACACAAAATTTACTAGGTAAATTAAAAGTATAACTTTACCTTCTGCTATTTAAATTTGTTTTGGAAAATACCATAGGCGAAATTGTTGTGCGGCTATTAACCGGAGAACCCTAATTTTGGAAAAAATTAACATAAAATTATTGCAACAAAATGTACATATCACCTTCTGATAACAAATACAAAATAATTGTTATTAAGTGAAGAATATTGTAGTTTATCTGTAAAAATAGAAACCTGTAAAAAGGCTTATCTTTCTTACTGATTAACAACCAGTCTACCATATATAAAGCAATCTAGAACCAAGCTATTCCCATTGGTTTTATTTACTGTTTTCCTAAAAAGGGTGTAAAAATAGTGCATCATGAAGGTCTTTGTAAATGTTACAACCTTAACTGCAGTGAGTGTATTCCATACATCATTTGACTTTCACAATTTTTGTGCTTTTTGTTTTATACTTTACCAATCACTGCTTTGAATTTTAGTTAATCATAACAATCACTACAAAACTGGGAGCAAGTGAACTACTTGATTATCGTTTACTAGTGGAGCAAGATGAAATTTCCACTTTCGAAAATAGATCGTGCTCTCAAATCGGCATTATGTGTAAAAACTGTAAAGAATTAGTATCCTGCACACCTGATGGAGAAGGTGGTTGGACGGAGAACTTAGTTGCAGAATGTCCTGATGGAACTTACTGTGATGGAATAACTTGCGTCAAAGCCGAAGCCAAACCCGAATGTTCACCTTTAGGAAGTTTGTCTTTTCCCTGTTTACGTGTTGGTGTATTTCCCGATCCAGCTAACTGTAAAAAATATCACATTTGCTATCCGGATGAAGCGTCTAGCACTATTAAAAACGTAGACGTCTACTGTGAAAACTCCGATGTATATTATTACAATCCTAAGACTTATTTTTGCGACAAGAAACTCCCATGCAACGGATATCCTATACCTTTATGTAAAAAAGTAGGTGATACGGCTCCTATTCCACAAAATCCCACCTTGTATTACATATGCCTTCCTCATGCAGGCGATAGTAACACGACTTATCCGTTTCAAACGGCTTGTGAAAATGGTAAAATTTACAATAGTGCTGCGAAAAGTTGCCGATAAAGTATTTTAAGCATGTAAATAATTATCTATTGTAATAAATAAACAGTAAAGTGTGAATAAAAAAAGGTTCAGCTTTTTTCCATGAATTTAAATCGTTGGAAATCTTATTCTTTCTGATTATTGTCAACAAATGCAACATAAATTGTTTAAACAAAGCGTAGGCGAAATGCGCACTGCGCAGTTTAAATTTTAGCATCGATGTATTTTCAAAACCATTTCACGTAGAAAGAATGAAGAAGCTTTTAGTGAAAGAATTACTTCCATAGCTTTATTTTTATAAAAAATATGATTTATTTTTGTACAGCGCTCCGTTGTATTTCGTAATGCTAGCATAAATTTACGCTGTATACTTTTACGCATGATTTGCCAAAAATAAATTAATTTGAATAATTAACCCGAAGAAAACTTTGAAGACAACCTAAGCGCCGCATTGTCAAATTTTACACGATCGAATCCGATTTACTGGTCAATTTTACGTGATAATAACATTAAAGACTCGAATCTTGAACGATTCACTTCTGAATCGATTCACTAATCGCGCTAGAACAAAAATACTCGGCGGCTCCACGCACTTCGACACCGAGTCGAGTGAATCAGTGAATCGATTCGCTACAAAGTACGGTGTCTCCGCGCCCTTCGACACCGAGTCGAGTAAAGCAGTGAATCGATTCACTTCAAAGTAAAGACTCGATTCATTCGATTCAGTGTACTGATTCGTTCTTTTTGAACGAATCGTTCACGACTGGCACACCTCTAATGCAAAGTCACCTAATAAAATAATTAAATTGAATAAAATTCTAATACTCTGCGTTTAAAAATACTGATAGCTATCCTTTTTTTATTAATCAATGACGTTAACACTGTAAATGAACAAAATAAGTCCAGAGTCACTAAAGATACAAATAAAAAGATAAATTAATATTGACGAAAATCATTACAAAATTCATTTGCAAATAACGATCTTTTTCAAAACTCACCAAGCTCAAAATCAACAAGCTGAACTAATTCTTTGCCTGCCCTGGAAGGCTTTCATGGCCGTGTTGTTTTTGATAGATGAGGCGGCTGATCTCATGCTTCCTTATCCTACTACTTCTCTCTTTTTCTTTTCCATTTTCCACATATTCGTTGAAGACACTCACAGTAATATATTTTCCCACGAAACATGTCTTATAACTAACTGAAGGTATACTACAATTAGCCCAATTTTGAAAATATGTAAAAATTAAAGTAATGGGAGACAGCACAACATTATATGTTTGGAGTCAAAATTTTACGATTCCTCTAGCCAGGCGATCGGCCTCGTTGTTGCCTAGAATGTTACTGTATGCTGGCACCCAGAATAATCGAACGCAGTTGACTAAGCCAAGCTTTTCCAAGACCCATAGACTTTCCGTGGCCAATTTTAATTTAATTTTACACAGTTCAAGGTTTTGAGCGCTGCTTAACTGTCGGCGCATATATAGAAATGTCTGTTTTGGTAGCTTTTGGCGAGGTATTCCTGGGCGCAATCTAAGATAGCGTAGACCTCAGTCTCATTCTAGGATGGTCGCCATAAATGCCAGCACCTAAGCCTGCATCTGTTTTTGACCCATTTGTAAACCACAGTAGATCAGAACATCTGGCGCGGTGCTTGTGCAGTAATGAGCATTCCTCCCTAACAGAGATAATTCCCTAGTACTTTCTGGTGAAGGAGTAGCAAGGAGACACTGTATCGCTGCGATCATTAAGCAGCGGGTCAGAAACAAGATCTGAACATTCAGCCTCCCATCAAACGTTCAAAGGCTACTGATAAATAGTCTGTAGGTCAACTTTCGTGCTTCTGCCTCAATCACAATGTGAAGGGGTTTAGGTTAAGAAAGGCTGTGGGCAGCCCCCATCATAACAGAACCTGCTAGACTCTGGAATTGGATAAGAACTGTCCATGTGTTCATGTGTGTAGCCTTGCAATTGCGGGTCACCACAGCAGTGAACCATAGGTGATGATTAATCTAATCACCGTAGTGTAGATCCACATCAGCAATTGAAGGCACTCAAAAAGTGGCAGTGACTTTCTTTATCTGTCTGGCTTTGTGGTTATTCCAGGCAAGCTTAATATCTAGGGTTAAACCCATTACCCAAATGTTATAAATTTCACCAAGGCTTTCAATCTTCTTTTCCTGATGGCGATTGCGAGCTCATCCTTGGTAGGATTAACTGTTAGGCCCTAAGCTGAACACCACCTCTGCACTATAGATAGTGTACCTTGCATCAATCTGCTAACTATGCCAGGAAATTTCCCTGAGACCAAGATTGCAAGATCATCTGCATAACCCTGCGCGTAATAACCAGTTGCTTCCAATTCCACAATAAGCCCATCAAGGACAAGACACTACAGCAGAGGTGATAGAAGATATGCACATATAGTTTTAACAATTTTTTCTAACACTAATATCTTATACTGTTTCTATGGTGCATAAGAGCTCACTATAAAATACGTCGTCAATGACAACGTATTTTATAGGCCTTTAAATACGTTGTTGCCTAGCAATCTTCGCATTTTGTGTATTATGAGGCGCCTCAAATAATAATTTATTAAAATTTCTAATAACTAATATATTAGTGAAAGAAAATGTCTGATATTAGTGTTAGAAAAATTTTTGAAGACAACTCGTGTTTTATAGTTTAAAACTATCGGTCTATCAAATCCTCGGCTCACTTCGTTCGCTCGGATTTGAACTACGACCTTGATTTTTAAACCTTCTATAAAACACTTGTTCTCTTAATAGCTATATTACCCCTGTAAATAACTTAAGTACCGCACTTAGCAAGGTCATACCCTAGTAGTTGGCTGGGTTCTTCTTGTGTATTAATATAATTACGCTAATTTTCCAGTTTTGGGGAATCTTTTCCTCGCTAACTATTTTATTGAGAAATTTTGTTTCTGTCCTTAATGCCTATCCTCCATTTTTAATTTTTTCGTTAGTAATCATAATCTACTTTCCTATTTTTAAATTTCTTTATAGCTTCTGTTACTTCTTCTTCTTCCTCTTATAGCCGAAGCCTAGGCCAATAGCCTGTTGCTACAAAAACTTATCAAAATGATAATAAAAAGCCTTTTTATTCAAACATTAACAATTTATTTTTGTCGGACTCAATTCGGCGCAAGGCCAGGATTCCAAATAATTACAAAAAAAAACAATAATTAAAGATTGATTAGAACATGAATTAAGACTTGTCAAATTACCTAAAGAATTTAAATGTACTTAAAAATACAATGTTAAAGAATTAAAAAAATCACATATAAATTAGAGTAGTTGGTAAAGACTTGATATGATAAGATACAAACAAATTTAAATATACTTATATATAAAAGATATAAAGTTAATATGAAAGTTCAAAATTAATACATCTAGAAATAACTAGATGGAAAGTCAAGCAAAAATTAATAAAGATTATCTTACCACCAATTTAGTGCGAAAACGAACTGTTAACAAGCATAACAGCTATAAATCCAAATATCGGATACTTTATAAAATGACGGTCATTATAACTGAACGTACTAAAATGATGAAATTTTTAAATATCTTAAACGTCTGTTCACATTGAAGTTCTAACGCCAAAAAGAAAGAAAAATCTGGGTCAAGAATCCACATCGCCTGACAATGAAATATTGCGCAGGTCAAAACATATACAACCCAGATAGCGCTTATGCGAATACAGTTGCATAAAACTAGGCGAAGATTTTACTCAAAAATGAAAATAATTTTAGTAATTGGTAATTTGAAAATTGAAAGAATTAATAAAAATATGAAATTTTGAAGAAAAATTAAAGAATCCAACAAAACAAACACAAAACAAAAATTCTTAACGTTCACAACATTGGCAAAAACTTGAAAAACTGTACAATTAATTTGGGAAATCCAAAAAATTGTAACACTGTTAATAACTCATAAGTATGAATACTGTGAGCCCTCTTCGCACGTATGTTGGGCAGAAGGCTAACCTTACCCACCAAAAGAGGTGAAGAAGATCGCCCGCAATGCTGCGAGGTTAACGGTTATCAAAGGTGTTAGTATGATAACGGGGACCGCCGGCGTAACGTGCCCTCCGAAGCACGGAGGAGCGTACGACGTTCTAAAATTCTGGTAGGGCTATCTCCGCAATCAGGAATTGAACCCGAGATGCCTACGTGAGAGACCGAGGGCTTTTACACATGGCTATCTGCTCCCCTTCTGTTACTTGTTCTTCTGTGATTGTTGTTGTTAATATCATCATTATTATTATTATTATTATTTTCTTTCTGCTCATCTTTCTTCTGATGGTGAGAATTTCTTTTCTAACGGGTTGGTACCAAGTCAGAAGAGAGGAGTACTATTGTGGAGGAATGATCGGACTATGTTGCATGCTTTCAGAAGAATTGATTTTTGTGCTTGTATTTGTATGAAAGGGTCTAGCTGGAGTTGTTTAAGGTGTTGTACGAACGTGTTTGGGGTGATTCCCGTTGCTGATATGATGAATGGGATTATATATACTTGTTCTTGTTTCCATATTCGCTCTATTTCAAGTGCTAGTGGTTTGTATTTTTCTATTTTTTCGTTGTACTTCGATGCGATGTTTGTATCTATTGATACTGCTATATCTATGATGTATGTTGTGTTCTGTTTTTTTATCTTGAAATGTAATGTCTGGTCTATTATGTGCTATAGTTTTATCTGTGTGTATTGTTATATCCCAGTATAGTTTATATTCATCGTTTTCTATTATGTTGTATGGTGTATATTTGTAGTATGGTACCCTGTCGTTTTGTAATTTGTATTTATTTGCTATTTATTATTATTATTATTAAAATCCATTAGGGACAGATGGTATCTCTGGGAAGCCCTCCTTCGTTCACCCCGGGGATAGGTCATAATCTAGCACCCGATCACTCACGTTGGAGGGTTCCCAGATCTCCTACAGGCTCTACCAACTTCAGGCCGGGTGACTCATCATACCTGGCATCACCTGTAGGGCCGTTCCACGTGCGCGCATCCCAAACCCTGGTGATGTGCGAGAACGGATTACACCACCTCGTGCGCCCTCGAGATGTGGAGGGAGCCAAGAAGAACAGGTTTTTGTATTCTGCAGGTCAGGGAGGCCGAAACTGACTTGCATTCCGGGATGATCTCAAGTTCCCGGACGAAGCTTGCCTTTATTCCGCCTAGGACCCCAATAATCAAAACGACCAACTTGACTCTATGTCCTGGATACAATTTTCCAAGTTCGGACAGCAGATCTCTATACTTCTCCCTCTTCTCGATCTCCTTAGATGTGATGTTAGGTTCTGCTGGACAAGAAAGTTCGATGACATACAAACATTTGGCATCTAAGTCCAGCAGGATTATATCCAGCTTGGTTGCTTGGAGCTGTCGCGTGGTGGGAAATGAATAATTCCAGTATATACGACATCTGGTATTTTCCACCACGGACTCGATCTCAACGGGGACATACGGTATTACAGGTGCATTGTCAATACCGTAAGAGTACCTTAGATGATAATAGAGCACTCTCAGGGCTGCATCGTGTCTTCTGATGTATAGCGACACAGCGTATGAGGGGCATGCTGACAATATATGCATAAGTGTCTCGGGATGGGCCTTACACGCTCTACAGGCAGTAGGAAGATGTTCCTGAAAGACGATATTACGATACACCAGCGTGTTAAGGACACCATCCTGGCATGCCAGTACAAACCCCTCAGTCTCGGACTTCAAACCGGCCGACTTTAAGAAGGCGAAGGTAAGTTCTCGAGAAAGACCCTCTCGCTCCACATGACGAAAGAACTGGGAGTGTATCGCCTTTCCCATATGTTCTCTCATCAGACGATCGTATTCTGCCTTCTTCGTTCTTGAGCTGACGGTTGTCACATGCTCCTCAAGATTAGGAGCACCGTCGGCTATATGCCGATCTGGTGAAAGCTCTTGTAGTTCGAGCTTTTCTGCAGCCCTGCGGGACGCTTGAAAATGAAAGGCTCCGTTCCCCACTTGCTCATGTGACCTAACAAACAACATGAGCGGATCATTACCTCTTAATACACGGTGACATGTATCCAGGACGACGCGATCGTGTAGACACTCCAGGCTTAAAATACCCCTTCCTCCAAGATGACGTGGGAGGTAAATGCGCTGAACGGAGGACTTCGGATGCAAACTACGATTGATGTTCATGATCTTTCTGGTTTCTCGGTCGAGCGTTTGTAACTCTACGACGTTCCACTTCGTAACGCCGAAAGAGTACAGAAGAATCGGGACAGCAAGCATATTCGTCGCGGCGACCTTATTCTTACCCGACAGTTGCGATCGCCAAATCTGTCGGAGACGCGATTTATACTTGCTGCGGAGAGCCTTTTTTACAGGGGACCCATCCTGCGTGCCACTTTGCTGGATGCCCAAAAACTTGTATGACTCTCCGACATCTAGATGTCTCATGATGTTCCCATCTACCAGATGAACATCTTCAACCTCATCCGGTGGTCGGCCGCTGTTCAGATGAAACACAGCGCATTTGTCCATCCCCAAACTCATGCCGATCGCAGTACTATAGGTAGATGCAGTGTCAAGGGAGCTCTGAAGGTCTCCCCTGCTGCCGGCATAGAGCTTTAAGTCATCCATGTAAAACAAATGGGTGACTTTATGCCGACGTATACTGCGCGGCCCGGCCATGTAACCTCTGCCTTTCCTGAGCTCGATCGAAAGCGACAATAGCGAAATGCAAAAGAGAAGCAGACTCAAGGAGTCCCCTTGGAAAACACCGCGCTGGATTGTGATCCACTCTGTAGATACCACTTCCTTGCCGGATCTTATGGCAAATTTTGTTTTCCAGAGCAACATCAGACTTTCATTATTATTATTATTATTATTATTATTATATCAATGTTGATATTCTGAATCCCTAAGTTAAACCAACCAAAGTATCGGCAATTTTTCTTCACATAGTAATTAGTTATCTTTGTGTTAACGAAAATCGTAATAACAAAATGTAAATGTAGCGTTGATAATTATAATCGATTTGTTGGGATATTTATGTCTATTATAGAACATATAAAAAAGACATACCAGTAAAATAATTTTATTAAAGCAGTTGATTCTTTAATATTTTAGATTCTCATATTAACCCAAAAGGTAGTAGTTACTACATATGTTTTAGGTTCGGCTGAAGTACAAGGGTTTATGAAAATAACAATTAGAGGTGTTACTTAATTGGGCTTTTCGCACACTCTGTTGCATTGATGGAATGCGACGTTTCGGAGACGGGATCTGCCCCGCCTTCAGACATGGATCGGCCTTAGAAGGGCGAATTGGTCTTGGGAAAGAAATATATTTCAATTTATATATTTTTTTCCCGGATGTAGACTTCCTGCTGGCACTTGGATTCAAACGTTGGTCAGTAATCGCTTTTTGGATTGCTAAGCACGTTCGTTAACCACTGAGCTACGGAGTTCTCTGAATATTATTGTTGTTAACTTATATTTAGGTTTCCGTAGCGCATCCGTAGCAGTTTCATTGCGCAAGTTGCGCCGTAGTCATTTGCGCAGGCTGCGCTGTAAATGTTTGCCCAGCTGGTGGTTTGTTGCGTCTCAGTTCTTCGGGCAGTAATGGCATCCATATGGATTTGATCTCCATGCTTGCTTGGCTAATCGGTTGTTCTGCCAGAGCAATGTACGTAGCTTCTTTGAGTTTTCTACGGGTTCGGCTATCTTCCCAAGACCAATCCGCCCTTCCCAGGGCGATCCATGTCTGAAGACGGGGGTAGATCCAGTCCCCGAAACGTCGCATTCCATCAATGCAACAGACATCTGAAAATCCCAATTAACACCTCTAATAGAAATCCACACTGAAAAACGTTTAGAGAAAATAATAATATTGTCTTCAAGGTTTCGCCTACGCCTCGTAATGGATTTCGCTTATTCGTTTCATAAGCGGTCACTTTACGTACTTGTAAAGTAATGTGCTATTCTGTGCTCTTTATCACCTATAACGCGTTCGTTTGCTTTCGTATTTGTATTCTGCGCCGGGTTACTTTTTGTTATATTAAGGGGTGGTCGTATAATTTTTTTGTTAAATTAACAAATGATCAAAGCTGACAAAATAGCATCATTCTTTGTTTATTAATGTGTTATTTGTTATATTATGCATTCCAATTTTGATTCGATTTTGTTTACTTTGTCAAATGATTAATTTAACGGGGCTGTTAAGTCATATTTGTGCAACCGCCCTTAGATTAGTAGTCTCACCTCATGTTTAAATTACCATGGCAATATCATAAATGTCTGTATATGCATAACTCTGCACATTTGCAATTGTATGAAGCTATATTTTTTATGTTTAATTATGAGATAAAATGCAGGCATTAATATTTATAGTTCAGCCAATTTTTTTAAATTTTGTTTTGGTTACTTTTAACAGCTCAAGTAACGACTAAGGGCCGGTTGCACAAAGCTTTTGTTAAATTAACGAATGATCAAAGTTAACAAAAAAGCATCATTTTTTGTTTACTAATGTATTATTTGCCATATGCATTCCAATTTTGATTAGATTTTGTTCACTTTAACGAATGATTAATTTAACCAAGCTGTTAAATCACGTTTGTGCAACCCGCCCTTAGTAATTAATTGTTAAAGTTTTCATACAGTCTGTGAAACAGAAATTCATAATTTTATATCCCCCCCCCCCCAGCTCGGATTTTGAAGCATTTAGGGCATACAATTGTACAGAATATTCATCTTATTTGTGTTGAATAATATGTCGTATTATTATACTGTGCCCTTAGGTGAGATACCCTATATTGCAAAGCAGTCTATAGACGACTACGGTCAGTCGAGTAGGCATTTCGTCAATTTCGAGTTCGAATCTAAAAGTTTTAGTAGGTCATACTCATTTGTGGACCTCAGTTGTTAAATTATCTCAGCAAACGTTAAATGCACATAAGCTTTTGCATGTCCCAATGTTTATGTAAAATATTATGAACTCGTTCGGTTGAGATTCCTACCATGTCTGCTATTTCCTTGATCGTCAATCTTTGATCACTCATAACTATTTTGTGGATCTTAGTCATCATATCCATAATTGTCACATCACTAGGGCATCCGCTGCGCGGTTGATCTTCGGTACTCGTTTAGCACGTTTAAAGTCCTAACTTACTTTTTATTTGGGTCGCTGTTTTCCCCTGCAAAAAATAAGAGTTTCTCTTGGAACAAGTTTCCTTTCTGTCCATCATTTTTGAAAATGCTTGCACGTTAGTCGCGTGGCCAAACAATTATCCTCACAATGCGCCGAGCTGAAACTCGGCAAGGGCTCGTTTGGAGAATCAAACTTGTCGACATGGTGCTGCCATCTCTGCGTCGTTTACCTTACTTTTCAAACGATCCACGTTCTGTTAAAATAAATAATTAAATGTAGGTACTTTATGAATTGTAGAGGATCCACTGTGAACCAAAATTGTTTCTGAATTATGTTGTCTGATATACATAAAAGTGATTAATATGAATTACAATTTACACCTTCTGAACTGCTGTACATTATGAACTAATTTCATAATGTACTATTATAGCTACTGGTCGACTGTTTATCTACCCTCTTGAAAATTTTCCAGAACCTTCGAGAATCTTTCCCGGCTTTCGATATCCGGCTTCTAGAAATATGCATCCTAGACCTGAGTGCATTGATGACGTATCAGTTGCTAGCTACACTTGTAACATTTTCATAAACAAACAATTTTACTTAGAAACGAAGAGCATTAAGGATTTAGCATATTAGTAAACTTGTTCCTCTTATAAATGAATACTTCTATCAATTTTATATTGATTGTAAACAGTCTTTCACTACGCAGTTTTTTCAGAATATTTTGATAATTCAGAATACTCAAAATAAAATATTTCTAAGAATTTACAATGTTTTAAAAATTCTATGTGTAAAAATTGCGTTCATTTTCTATACATAGATCCACGTAATCGAGAATTGCATGCCTTATTGTTGTTTCTTATAAGTTATGTTGAGTAATTGTTTCCGATTAATTTGATAAAAACAACAAAGAACTTGAAAAATAATATAAATAAGCTCGCGCATACATGATTTTCCACTTAACTTCGTCTTTATCAATAGTATTAATCGCACATATTTTACGTCTTTATAAAACCATAGCTTAATCTTCGAATCTATACAGTAATTAGGGAAATTCCTTGTGTTATTGCAACTACATGTAAATAAACACTTTAAATTTATCTAATATCGTTAGACTTTGAAATAAATTCATATAGTAGGTTATCTTATCTGATTTTAACCTTGATGATCTGATGATTAATTTACTGATATTCATGAAGCTTATGAGTAGAGCTCGGAAATATATGCATTTGCATATAATTTAGCTGTAATTTTTGATAATTATCTGAATTAAGTTCTTCAAACTCGATTCTTGAAAATTTCATTTTGCATATATTTGCATATTTGGTGATTACAGTGCAAAAGTGACCATATTTTAACATGTTACAGCATCTAGAACGCATATTTTACATTTTCTGTAATAAAATAAGGCAACAAAATGAATTTCATATTTTTTTTCGATAAAATCTACTTTTAAAACATTAACCAATTTTGCGGTTATCATTAGTCACACTGCTAGTACAAGGTTATATTTTAAATTTTTAAAACGTTTGCAAGACCATTAAAGATGAGTGAGGGATTAGGAAGAACTTAAGCAGTACTTACTATGGTTCTTAAATTCTAAGCTTACTACGGAACCACTCGTTTTCAACGAAACCCTGTGATCAGGCAAAACCAATAGTTTCACCGGAATGTCTTCTATTCTGTTCTTTCGCATTATACTAATGGTAGTTTATCACTTTCTTTTGGCTTAGTTAAGAAAAGCAAAGAAATGTGCGTGAAAACGAGTGGTCCGTAGTAAGCTTAGAATTTAAGAACTACATCAAAGAAATGTTAAAGAACTTAAGCAATTGTTTTCAGATTTTGAAACTGATCCTATTCCTTTAAAAAAAACTGCAAAAACGCTATTTGAAAATACACAATAATAGCAAAATTAGAAGCTGTTGGTATGCCCTTAACTGATTCCCTTTGTTTAATAGAAAATTTGTATGAAAACTGCAAAAAAATACTTTCGGAACAGGAAGTCAAAAATTTTCTTATATTTTTAGCAATAATCCAGGGTATGAACAAATGAAGCAGATATATGTATACAATCCTTAATGGTTCGAACACAACTCAACATGTTGTTGTTGATCCTCTGCTTGTGAGTAAAAGGAAATATTCACCAATTACTTCTTGCGACGAGGAAAGGCCCTTTTCTGCTTACAAACATTTATTGAGTGACGGACGTTTATCGTTTTTAATAAAAAAATTTGAAAAGTATCTAATTGTTTATTGTTATTCAAATAATAAGCCATAAAACAATGAAGTATAAGTTGTTTAATATTTGTTTGTATTTTTATACCTATAATTTTAGGTTTTATATGGTATGTTTAAAAATAAATCGTAAATTTGTATATGTTATTTTCTTATTTTATTAGCGCAATTATATACTTATAATCATCTTTCATTTTTACAAATGCTTATTAACTGCAAAAAATGTATTATTGTTGGGGCATATATTCTGTTTCTTATTGTCTAGTAAGTGCATATTTAAATGATTTTTGAGTGCATATAAACTGCATATTTTGTCATTTTATAGTGCATATTTTGCGAGCTCTATGTCATGCGTTTCATTCACCATAAAACTTTTACACTTTCTGAATATTTTAGTTCAGGATTAAATCAAAAGGAGCATAAAAATTTCTGTTTAATTTATTTGTATTCTGAAGCTTGAACCGGTCACCTCTCTGTCAGCTTAAAATTCTAGTGGTTCTTATTTACTTTAACTAGTTCCTTCTAAATCCTAAATTCTGCATGTTATCCGAGGGTAAATAGTAAAACTTATTACCAGACTTTTCCCCTTCATTCGTAAAGAGAGATAAAAGTATCTAAGTGCAAATGTCTTGACCAACTTCCAAGAACTCAAAATAACAAGATCAGATTATTATCTTGCGCTGATATGCACCTACGCGGTTCTTTAATTAACCTAAAACTTGCCATATTTGTAATAATACTAATAAAAATACTGATAACATTAAATAAGTTGTATAAATAGGCAAGATTTTTAAATTAATTTTATTACAAGCTTAACTTTAATTCGATTCACTGTTACGGTAGCAGCATGAATACTTTATTATCTTCCATTGTTTTTCTTAGTATAACCATTGTAAGTATCTCTTTTTTTATTATGAGTTGGTTTAGTTTTATATTTTCAAATAAATAAAATCAAGACTTTAATTCATTTTATGTTGTAGATTGTTACGGCATCAGCCCAGTCAGAGAAGGAAAATGCAGAACAAAGTACCTTAATAGATTATCGTTTAAAACCAAGTTACAACAAATCTTTACCCTTTGTTGACCGTGAATGTGAAGCTACTGGCCTCATGTGCAAAAACTGTTACGAACTCGTATATTGCCGAAGTAGACCAGGTGGTGGATGGACACAGGAGTTAGACAAAATTTGTGGTGGTACTGAAGTTTGTTCTATTAACAAATGCACTACCACCCCAGATCCTAAATGTAATCCATGGGAAGATTTACCTTTTCTTTGCGGTTCATCAGGAATGTTCCCAAATCCAGGAGATTGTAAGAAATACCATTTTTGCGTACCAGATCTAAATACACCAGGTTATCTAACGGAAGCTACAGCCCTGTGTCTAAATCATGGATTTGGTTATAATCCAAAAACCACTTTCTGTGACAAGAGATTAACAAATGATAAGTGTAACCAATATCCTATACCGCTTTGTAAATATGAGAATTTTATGGATGCAGTACGTGAAAATAGAGTGTTATATTATCAATGCTTAAGGCACCCAGACAACACGGATATGCTTTATCCATTTCTAAGTGCATGTGAAGATGGTAAAACTTTCTCCGCCAGTTCTGGATGTCGTTAAAAAATAAGTTACAAGTAATTATTGGAAATGTGCATAACAAGTATCAATTTTATGTACCGTTTCGAGCAAATAAATAAATACGAATCAACGAAACAATGTAGTCGCTTCTTTTAATTTTATATAAAAATCGACATTTTTAAACAAGGGAAAGTATCTTTACAATTCATGGCTTTAATTTTAGTTACTTCAGTTCTAAATCTGATCGTAACTTATACGGATCTGTATTATACAACATACTAACGTTAATTCCCTGAATCAACGATACTAATAAAATTAACAGTCGTTTAAGTTTGAAAATTTTGCCCGATAAACGTTAGTCGCTGCTAAAAAATTGAATTACATATTTATGTGGAATCAAGCTTCTAAAAATAAAGAATTCAAATTTCGAATTTTCTGTTACGAATCTCAATTTGCATTTTTGTTCGGATTTTTAGTTATCAAAACTTTGTATTTAAATTGTTAATTTCTAATTTCCAAATTTTGTAGTCTGAAATCGATTGAACACTGGAAATTTCTTATGTTTTGTAATGCTTTAGTGAGCACTAGTTAATAATAAATAATATAATATACATAATAAAAATATTAATAAATGCTTCACTTTTCAATATAAACTGCTTAAAAAGTCCATTACAAGGTAATATTTCTTCTTAGAATGATCGTTAATTCAATGGTATCGAAACTAAGACAGAATACTGCAGCCTTTGTAGGTATTTATATAATTTACAAAACGCTGCAAAAGCACTCGCAGCCTTGTATGATTTTGTAGATACAGTGTAGACTATCGGCATTTCCAAAAATAACAAATTACGTGAACAAGTAACTTTCAAGAAGTGTACTGCTAGTTTAATCGGCGAAGTGAGTGGGTAAACTGTTAAACTGTTATCGTCGTGTATAATACTCTATTTTTTTCTATAGCATTTATTTTAAAGGACAAAAATTATAAAATAAATTTTGTTTGACATTTATTTGACATTGACGTTTAAAAAATTACATATCGAGTCACGTTTTAAAATGTCATTAGTATGGGCGTTTTAGGGTTAAAAACAAAAAGTAAAGTACTTTCTCTACCTCTACCCTTGCTGTTAAAATAGTACTTCATCTACCCTTGCTGTTAAAGTGCTACTTTATCTACTCAAATTAATAGATAAAGTAACACTTTAACAGCTGCTACAGATAAAAGATATACATATACGAGGGCCAAGCTGAATTTATTGAGAATAAGAAAATCTAGTAGGCTGTGAAAAACAAAACATACAGTGTTATTTAGAGCAACTCTTTATCTGTCATTTGAAGTTTAGTTGTTGAAGTTACGTTCGTTAAGGTGCGTATCCACTGTACATAGTTGGCAATTTCTGTGTTTGCAACTGTTTGCAACTCTTCAGAAAGGCACCAACTTTTGTTTCCATTTTGTCCACACCGAATTAAAATAAGTCTTCAACAATTTGACGAACAGGTCAGTTGACAACTAGCTGTCTCCACCAAGACTATTTAGTTGACAAAATGTCGAACGACGAAGATATTACGCTGGCAGCCGCAGCGTTTATTATGTCAAGCAAAAAGAAACGGAAGCATAAATATTGGGTACGACCAAGCCTCAAAGAAATAAACATACATGGAGAGATTGAGCTAATAAAAACTTTGAGAAGAGATGACTTGTTAGCAGGACGTATTGAAGATGGGCAAATTAGGAACTTTCTTCGTATGACTGACCCTGTTTTTGACTGGCTGCTCAATCTTGTTCGACCAAAAATAAAAAAAAACTGACACTAATTATTATAGAAAAGCAATCACACCTACGGAACGTTTACAAATGTTCCCAACTGAACTGATGTTCCCAACTGAGCGAGCGTACACACAGAGCACTTAAATATCTGCAACACGCGTATTCCTTTGGTGTTTACCGCCTAAAACGGAAACACGATTCTCGACATTTGTTTACAATTTTTGTTGACAACTTAAGGTAATTACAGAAACTTTTGTCACCAACACGTGTTGACAACACAAAAGTTGGCAATTTTCCTTTGGTGGAGACCAAGCTTTATAACTCAAGTTACTAATTTTTTAAAGTGACATTACAGGTAAAAAAATTGAATTCACCAGAGAGCATTTTCGAATCATGATTTATTATGATTTAAAAAAAAGTTTAAGCGCTTATGAGTGCAAAGAGAGTTTAGATTCAGCTTTTAGTGAGCAAGCTACAATTTACCGATGATATAAGGAATTTGAACGCGAAAGGAATTCTGTTCAGCATCAAAAAGGAGCAGGGCGTCCTCCTACAGCTGTTACCGACAAAAACACTGCTGCTGTTAAAAAAATAATTGAAGAGGACAATAAAGCCACTTATGCGGTAATAGAGCATCAACTCAAGATTGGATCCTCAGCTGTTAAAACAATCATACACGATCACCTGCATTTAAAAAGGTGTTCAGTCGTTTTGTGCCGCATCACCTTTCTGACTTCCAAAAAGCAGAGCGAATTTGCCATGAAACTTTAAATTTCTTAAATAATGACGGACGCCAAATTTTTTCCAAAATAGTGACGGGTGACGAAACTTATATTCCCTTTTTCGACGTACCTACTCGCCAAGAGAGTCGTGTATGGATTCACGAAGATGAGGAAACTCCAACAATGACCAAGAAGCAGCGAGCTATAAAAAAAGTTATGTAGGTACTGCGGTATTCTTCAGAAGTACGGGTCTAGTAAATGCAATTAAGCTAGATGGACAAAAGACAGTTACAGCTAAATGGTACACTGAAAAATGTTTACCTGAAGTGTTCGGTAGAGTTCCAGACAAGGGAATTATGCTCCACCATGATAATAATGCATCGTCCCATACGGCAGCTTTAACTCTCCAGTTTCTGGGCAAAAATATAAAAGTAATAGAACATCCGCCATACTCACCTGATTTAGCAATGTGCGACTTTTGGCTATTTTTTGGACTTATACGAATTTGCGGGGTGGAAGGTTTTCGTCCGAAGAAGAGATTGATACCGCAGTTCACGCTTATTTTGAAGGTATTCCGAAAGAAGAATGGGTGGGAGGTTTTAAACAGGGGGAAGAAAGAATGGTTAAGTGTATCATTGCTGAAGGGAATTACTTTGACCATATTTAAAATAAAATCCTAGAAAATATTAACCGTGTGTTTTATTCTCAATAAATTCAGCTTAGCCCTCGCGTATGTGTGTATATGTGTGTATACTATCTTATATAGGCAGCTTCAGAACATGGGACTCGTAGTTCTTAGTACGCATTACTTTATCCTGAATGGCGATGAAAAATCCTTCAGTCTCTGATTATAAGTAGTCCTGACGCAGAAATGCTACGGACTGTGGTTTATTGTTGTGTTCTTTGTTCAGCTGGTTTGGATAGCGCCCGTGCAGTGCCTTTTCCTTCCATTCCTGTGCTGGATTTTTAACTTCGATTATATTGGCTTCTAGGTCGAGTTGATGTAAATTTAGAGGCGTTGCTTTGTAGTCAGCATTAATAATTTCAGTAACCAAGAGACTGTTATTCGCTGTAAAATATAGGCGCAGATTTTTGATTTGGTTTTTGCATAGCCGACTTATGTTTAATAGTCCTCGGCCACCTTTGTTACGTGGGATGTAAAGGCGCTCAACTGCGGAATTTGGATACAGACATCTAAATTTTGTCATCATCTTTCTGGTAACTCTATCCAACTCTTCTAAATCAGTGTTGCTCCACTTGATAACCCCAAATGAATAAGTTAAAGCAGGAATTGCCCAGGTGTGTATAGCGTTATTAAGTTTTTAGAGTTTAGTTTCGTGCATGATAATATAAATCAACCTGAACTGCTAACCCAAGTTCGATGTTTCACGCGTAAGACCACATACGCTAACGCACCGGCCTCAACACCGAAAAGTATAAGAGAACCCTTTGTTTCATTTTAAAGTTGTTTTAAGTGTTTATTTTTAACTCTGAATAATATTTTGTGAAGCTTAATAAAAGTCGGACAATATATGTTATGTTAGTTCATTATAAAACATCTCACAGGAAACCTCCACGTGGCATAGCTGGTTAAATATACTACCCCGTTGGTGCTTAAGAATTATCAGAAATTTTACTAAATTTAATTAACTCTTTTTTTTACTTTTGACATTACTTTTGGTAACAACCACTATCTAACGTAGTATTTTTACTTCCTCGATTAAAGTGGAAACAATTTTCGAGAAACTTTGGTTTTTGTGTTTAGTATGAGGATATGGAAAATGTGTCCTTTATCCTACATGTTTTTTCTGTACAGTAGATTAGTTAGTTTTTCCTTCCTGCAAGCACCTCCAAGCCGCAACTTTTGTTGTTGTACTTTATAATATCATTTTTTGTTAAAATTCTTGTTTGATCTATCAGAAAAGCAACTAGATTATTAAATTTGCTAATATCAACATTTTGCTGCTTAAAACTGTTGCTCGCAATATTGAATATGTAATTTTTCGCCAATTCTTCAAAAAATGCTAATAATAGCTACCTTCCCTTTTGCTTTTTTTTAATTTCTTCGTTTCACAAACCGTTTTCGTACTTATTTTTTGACTTATCAGGTAAAAGTGACAAAGCCGCATTCAAAGCAGCTTCTTCAATGTCTGAAAGCAGGCTTTATGATTCACTCAATATTATTACAAACTTAATCTGCATTGGGTCCTTGAATTTGAATAAGAAAATGTAAAAATAACTTCTGGCATTTACTTACTAAAATATTTTAGAAAATGAGAGATTTGATGTATTTTTAATGGGTTTTCTTTAATTTTGGGCAAGTATAATAGTATATTGAAACGCAAGTTACAGAAGGCAACGTTTTCACGCACGAGTCCGAAATTTGGACACGAGCCACGTAGCGGCGAGTGGCCGAACGGATGAGTGCTCGAAGTGCCTTCTGTAACGAGTACTTTATACTATTTTCTCTGTTTCGGTTTCCATTTACCTTATTTATTTATGTTTATTTTTATAAAAATATTTGACAATTTCTAATAGGGACGTTTTGGTAAATAGTTAGGTTGGTAAGAGCGATTTTTGCTTGACAGTTGACAATGAATGGTTGCCTAGGTATTTTGTGTATTATTTGATACAGTATCACCAATTTCTGAAAACAAAATATCACCAAAAATCATTTAAGAATGGAGCTCATTCTAGCATCAAAAGGCGTGCTAGAATAATGTCATTCTAATGCCGAAACAGAGAAAGAAAATTCTATGTTATACACACACAAAATTAGAGGAACACAAAAAAAATTCATATTTTTTCGATGCTTTAAGATTTATTTTACTTAATTTGGCAGAAGAAAATTCAAATTGGAAGATTGCAACTACACGCAAATTAAATTTCAGATTGAGAAAATTGAGAACAAAAAAATTAAGTATTGATTATAAAAAAAATTGATTTGTAAAAATTCCCCCATTTTATTTCAAAATAGGGGTGTTATTAACAACGCGTGTTACCCCCGCGAGTCCTAATCACAGTTCCATACGTCTGCTCATGCTTTCGATGACGTTGTCAATGGTTGCTCGAGGCAGATTGTCCCATTCTTCCACTAGTGCAGTCGCTAGCTCCTAGTTCTTCCGTGTTTTGTAATGATGGATTTCTACCATTGTCGCGTGGTCCCAGTATGTCCCATCTACGTTCGATGGGATTCATATCTGAGGAACATGCTACCCAGTTCATGGTAACAATACCAACTTCAAATAAGAAATTTGAAACACAGCGAGCAGTATGCGGCCGAGCGTTATCCTGCATTAAAACAAAATCATCCCCTATACATGGAGCAAATTGCAATACATGTTCTTCCAGAATGTCTGCAATATAGTAACGTGCAGCTATCAGAGAACCTACTGGAATTACGACTAATTCAGTGTGTGCTCCCAAACATATCCCACCCCAAACCATAAGTCTCCTCCATATGCGACCGTGGAAACAATGTTGCACTGTGAATATCGCTCCGCTTGTTGCCTCCACACTTTTATGCTGCCGTCAATTGCGTTTACGCAAAAAGGGCTTTAGTTCGTAAACAAAACTTTACCCCATTATCCTAAATTCCAAAATCGGTGTTCACGTGCAAACTCCAATTTTGCTACGCGATGCCGACCTCAAGTTTGGGACCTTTTGCGGAAACTTTTGACTTTAAGCCAGCTTCATTAAGTTTTCGCCGTACAGTTTGATCACTTACACGCACCTGACGTACATCTACTAGGGCATTTCTCGTCTGGACAGCTGTTACACGTCAATTTCTCGTCTCTTGCAGTAGTCACTGTTTTTTTGCCTTGGCCACGTCTTCGTACGTAAGATCCAGTTTATCTCAACCTCTGTACATTGCGATGAACAACATGGACTGAAACGCTGAGGAGTCTGCCGACCAACCTGTAGGTTTGACCACTTTCGGTCATTGTTACTGCTCTAGCGACATCAGTGGCCACTAAATTGGTCATTTTTAATTTTAACCTCTTACAATTGGAACAACAACAACAACAACAACAACAACAACAACAACAACAACAACAACAACAACAACAACAACAACAAAAACAAAAATTATTGTTAACCCTTGATCTAAAGTCAACACTAATTTAACAGAAGCAACATGTTAACAATAGGATAAATGTTGATCAATCTTTATTAGGTGGATAGATTTAAGTGTTATATTGCCATTTGTTATTTGTTGTACATGTTGAATTAACAATACAAACATAAAAGCCATAGTATTCAAACTTTCTTTAAAACATGGCCTTTTTTATATTCCCCTAATTTTGCCGGTGTGTGTATATAGGCTAGACCATATTACCGAAATTCGTGTAATTACAGATGACGACCTCATCATTTCTACCTCTTCACACTTTTAGTGCTGTAGTAATACTTACATTCGACTAAATAATATAATTATTAACCCGTCACCGGCCTGGATGGCGTTTAGGATAGCATACTTACCAGGGATATCGGGTTCGATTCTCGAGCCCGGTCGGTGAGATTTTTAATGGGGAAAAATATCTGAAAGTATACCGTTCTTCAGATATGACGTAAAAACCTGTTTCTCCACGACCATTTGTGAATGTAATAATTCCGAAATCATTTTTAATAATAGAAAGTAAAAATTCTCACTCTTGAGATAGAATATTTATTCTGAAACACTTGCTTCTTATGTGTTTTGCATGTATTTTCATTCTATAACAAGTGACAGAATGAATATTCCATAATTATGCTCAACGAAATACATAGATTGCCATGGATTTTAAAACTGTCAGTGTCAGATGTAAATATAAATATTAATACAATGTAATATAATTGTTTCAATAAATAACTTGTTTTGTTCAGATTTAATTGTTTTTGATTCATAATTTCCGGTCGTGGAGAAAATACAGTCTGTTACTCGGTTAGAATGAAAATTCGATCTACTCGTGGTTCCTCATGCTCGCTAACGCTCGCGTTCGGAATCTTCCACTCGTATCGAATTTTCATTCTAACCTTGATACAGAATATACTATTCCCGTGCCAATACGATGTTTGACAACGATAAATATTCACTTCGGGTTCGGAGGTGGAAATTCCTTGGGTTCGGCAAAATTTTAGTCGGATAAAGCCAATAACCATAGTACCCGACAACGTTGGAAATCCCTGGCACCCGCAAGACTAAATTTCGCTCAATAAATGAACAAACAAACAAAATTTTTACCATCATTTGTCACAGCCTACTAACAGAAAAATGATTTAAAATGAGATAACAATATTCAGATGTTTTCCTGGTTATTACCTCAAAATTACCAGAACTGATAAACAATAGCACTAAAATTTATTTTGAAAACCGCAGTAGGAACACCATCAATATGACATAAAGTTTAGACCAGTGGTTCCCAAAGTGTGTTCCGTGGAACCCTGGGGTTCCATGAAATAATTTTGGGGTTCCGCAAGTCAAATTTTCAGAAATGATTGAAGTCTAAAAGATCTACATTCTTCTCATATTAATCTTTCATTTCATAAAGTATTTGTATAATTATTTTCTTTTGTATTTTGTTTTGAAGAATTTGTAGCTATTTTGTATAATATGAAATACGTATTATGATTTATTGCAACTCTTGTGCATCACACGCACGAGGCGGTATCAAAAAATTCCCAAGGTCCGCTAAATTAACATTTTCAGCGGGCTTTGAAAATTCCTGAGGTAGCTCTGTAGCGCGCCAGCAGATGCCAGCAGAGGGTTGCGCGCGCAGAGATAGTGAGCTGTAACCTTGATAAGGCAATGTGCCATCGCTGTGCTTACATCGGAAGTTGCTAAATTGGCGTTTTTGTGATCATGTGCGCGTGCCAGTCTGCGATTACGACAGGAAAAGAAAGTTGGAACAAAGAGCCAACGTGATATTTTGAGTTAAACTTGGGAACTCGGCCACAGAGACATTGAAGGCGCTTCGGCAAGCTTATAGTAATGAGGCAATGTTTCGAGTGGCACGGGTGTTTCAAAAGCGGACGAACGTCCCTGGAAGACGAAGAGCGATCTGAACGACCTTCTACGAGCATCATCCCCGAAATTTTGGAACTAATTCGGTAACTTGTGCATGAGGATCGTCGGAGGACGATCGACGACATTGCTGACTTTGTTGGTGTGTCGTATGGGTCAGTGCAGGCAATCCTAAAGTTTGAATTGAACATGCGACGTGTAGCTGCTAAATTTGTCCCCCGCCTGCTGACCCCGAAGCAGAATGAACACCGCGTCGAAATCTGCCAAGATCTCCCTCAGCGTGCCGCGGATGAGCCATCATTCACGTAGCGGAGTCTAGGGCCTATGGTTACGACTCGGAGACAAAGCAGCAGTCGTCCCAATGGAAGAGCCCATCACCTCCACGATCGAAGAAGGCGAGGTAGAGCCGCAGCGCAATCAAGAGGATGCTCATCGTCTTTTTCGACGTCCGCGCCATTGTTCATCGAGAATTCGTTTCTCAAGGCCAGACTGTCAACAGAGAGTTTTACTGCGACGTTCTGAGGCGTTTGAGGTGAAAGCGACCGGATCTATGGTGCGCGAAGAATTGGATTTTCCACGACAACAACGCACCTTGTCACCGAGCACTCCTCGTTCGTGAGTTTCTCGACAAGCACAACATGTCATCGCTTCCGTACCCGCCCTATTCGCAGATTTAGCTCCTGCAGACTTCTTCATCTTCCCGAAAATGAAGATTCAGCCGAGATCTAGTGTGAATCGCTTACAAAAGATAACTTCGAGGCCGCATTCCAGAAGTGGAAGAAACGCTGAGACTAGTGCAAGGTGACTGTTTCGAAGGAGATTATGTTCAAACTTAGATAAATAATAGCATATTAAAATACAAGTTGTAGAAGGCATCTATTCAAGCACGAATTTGAAATTCCGAAACGAGCCGCATAGCGGCGAGTTGAGAAACAAATGAGTGCTTGAACAACCTTCTTCAACGAGTGTTTTATACTATTTTTTCTATTTTGCCGCTTTATACCATTTTATAAATTAAAAAATAAAAATTTTAATCTAGGGAATTTTGCGGTGGTTGGTGACGTTTATGTGGCGTAATTTTAGGCGGCTGTGAAAAAAATTAATTTGAAACGTCAGTTTTTTTTATTTTTGCGTTTAATGTTTGAAAATGAATGCAGAAGAAAGTTTATCACTAACGCCGCCGAAAATTAGACAAATTGCACAAAAAACGTTAGAAACTTCTTTTTTACTGTTATTTATTAATTTGCTTTGTTCTTTGTGAGATTTATTTTTTGACGTATGTCAGTTGACAGTTCAACGCTACCAACATCAATATAGTAAATTTTACTAGTCTATTCTAGCACACCAACGACTTATTCTAACACTCAAATGACGTCATTTGGGTGCTAGAATGGAGTTATTCTAAACGCAAAATAGAAAAACTTTTTTTTTTAAACGGAGTTAGTCCGGGAAGCATTTTTTCGTTTCCTATGTGGACAGCGCTACACGGTGCGTTAATCGTATAGGACTAGTTAAATTCAAACTGGGGTTTCATTTCCTATAAGGCTAGCACACATCGCATCCATACGCGCAGACCACTTATGCATGCTGCCAGATTTGCATGGACAATATAACACCAGAGTTGAGTATACCGCAGAGCTAAAGTCATTGGAAGAAAACTTGAAAAAACTGCAGAAATTTGCAGAAGCCCACCCATCCAAACATACCTATGCTACCAAATATTAGAGAACTAAATGCTAAAATTAATAATATTGAAAATGAACAAGGATTTTATGATATTTGTTCGGCTGTAGCAAACATAAAACAAGGACGGCGAATCAAAGTACAACCAACTTCGATCGCACATCGTGCAAAGAGAGGACTACATGCAGGTACCAGAGCAATACAAGCAGGTAGACCATCTAATGCCGAAAAACCACGCAAAAAAGTAACAAAGAGAAAAAGTTCTTTAATATACAATATTTTGGCAAATCAACCCAATGCGAAAAGTTATGGAAGTGTTCATTAATTTTGTAATTGTTTGCCTTACCAATTCGTTAATACATATAAAATGCCATATTTTTTAATTACAATAATAATCGTTAACTCTATACTTAGAGGTGTTTTATTTCAAGTCATAAGTCAACCCGATGCCAAAAGCCAAGGAGTTGTGATTGATGTTTGTGCATACCGCGCAGCATCGCATTACTCTGATGTGCGCTAGCCGTATAGGAAATGGAATTTAACTAGTCCTATACGATTAACGCACCATGTAGCGCTGTCCACATAGGAAACGAAAAAATGCGTCTGGGAACTTTTATACCACCTCGTACCTATATGGTTGAATAAATTATTTGTAGATAATTTTTATTTTTTTTAATGCCCAGTTAAGATTAGGATGTTTGTAGGTATGGGGGTTCCGCGGTATTGGAAATATTGTATAAGGGTTCCGCGGAAAAATAAGTTTGGGAACCACTGGTTTAGACCATGTAAATTTTGTTAAACGATGAGAAATCGATTCAACAGTTTTTGTATTAAGTATACCCTATTTTGTAAAAATTTTCTCGAATCCAGACGTTCGTAGAAATTGAAGTTGTTCGTTAACCAGAAAATAACTTATATTAGTCAACCTTTATTCATTTTTGTTTCTAATATAAATGCATACTGAGCATCTTATTCGCCTACTCACTGTCGGACATACAATGTGATTTTTTAAAAAGTCAATTGCAGCAGGCCGTATTCTGTCTTAATAACCTTAGAACTGTCTGTATTAAGTCAGAATACGGCTTGCTGCAATTGAGTTTTTAAAAAATCACATTGTAGCTATTTTATTTTAAATGAAACATTCCATATCCTCTTCATGATTTTGGCTAGTTGGCTACGGGGTTCAAAGCCACATTTTTAAACGACTTGGCGTAAATAAATTTTCTTTTCAATAATATAAATATTGTTTAGACTTCAGGCCTTGTGTTTAGATTTATATTCTTTGGATTTGTTTTTTTTTAATCTGTCCTAATACGGATTAAAAGTAATCAAATTCTAAATGTTTGTATTTTGTACATTTTTTGTTTTAAAGACAAAAAAACTTTCCGTAAGCCACATTTGTCTTTCAAGCAATGTCAAGAGAATTTTAAAATGTGTAATAGACCGTTCTGCAGCAATTTTATTGCAGCTAATAAATAGATCTGAACTGCAGTTAGCTAAATTACATTTTCTTTTAATTGTTTTTTTTTGAGATATTAGTATGATTTTTCTGTTTTTTTAGTTAAGTTTCATTAGATGTTATATAACCCGGAATGAAATACGAAACATGTTTAAGGAAACTGTTGTAACGTCTCATAAGAACAGTACGACAAGTTGTACAACAACGCATTAGAAGGGGCGATTTTAGAAAAGTGTTGTAATATTATTACTTTTATTATTTCAAGCGGTTATTTTTAGACTATATTTAAAAATTAAAAAAGTCCTTAGTTTTTTAGTATTAACTTATTCAGAATTATATATTTTTGTCAATACATATTTAGGAAAATTATAATTTTATTTACAACCAGATATGTCAGTACTATATGACTTACCATTTGGACAAACCATTTGGAAAGGATACAATACTTTGTCTCTATCGGGATAGTTAGCGCACGTGTAGAAAATTTTTGGGTTTTCTTTAATTGGAAAAGTATCTCCAGCTTTGTTACATAGAGGTATAGGGTAAGCACTGCATTGGCCGTTAGTTGGTAAGCTCTTATCACAATAAAGCGTTTTAGGATTGTAATAATATTGATCACTATTTTCACAAGTCATTTCAGCGCTTTTTGTTGAAGAACCATCTATATAACATACGTGATATTTCTTACAGTCGGCCGGATCCGGAAATATTCCAGCCATCCAACAACGAAAATCAAGTTTAGCTTCTGAAGAACATTCCGGTACTTCTTGTTTTGGTTTGCACTGTGCCCCTCCACAAACCAGATCAGATTTAGAGCACTCGGCCATCGCTATTTCTTTCCAATCACCGTTTGGTTTAGAAATGCAGTTTACCAGGCGATCACAATTTTTACACATTGGGCCAGTTTTGTCACATTTCTTATCACGATCATCGAAGGTCGAAGAATAATTCAAATTCCAGTTTAAACGATAATCAATTAGGTTCTTATTCTCTGTATTTACAGCGAAAGCGTTTGAAAGCGTCAACTAAAACGATTAAAAAATAGACTTATTAGACTGATATACATATAATTAAAAAATAATATGTTACTGCAAAGTTAGGATTCTAGACAGAACTAGCTATACTAGGATCTTACTTTTATAAATATCACTTACCGATACTGACAATATAACAATCGCGAGAAAGGAATTCATATTCATATTTTTCGTATTGATAATTGTATTGAAACAATGTGCACAAAATATAACAATTGTCACTTATATATAGCACTCCTAAATTTTCTTATCGCACATTTCTATAGTTATTTACTAATAATTAATCGGACATATTATTCCTATTTGTTAAGTTACATTCATCTAAAAAATGCTTACGCAGTATTTCAAATTCAAAATTTTAATCGGAAAATTTATTGCATCGGGTTTTAATGCATGAATTAAAATTTTCGTTTGTTATTAACCAAAAAGCAATGTATGTATACTTTGACTTAACTTAGATTCTACTTACTTATTTGACGATCTTTTATACCGTTAGGTATCGGCGGTTTTCCTCTTTTTACAGAGCTCTTCTTGTACTTGGCCTGTTCTTCGGCTATGCCCATCTGCTGTATTAGGCTGTTAGTGTTTCGCCAATATTTTGGTTAAAAGTTTTGCTGGGTCTATCTATTTCATTCCGCTGTCCTCTCAGTCATATGTTTATCTAATTTCGGCTTTTCCTGTATTTATTTTCAATGCACATTCGGTTAGTACCATTTTATATGACTTTTTGCTCTTTGGAGGTAATTGTTGTTGCCTGGGGAGATCGTCAGCTTGTAGAAGCTCTTTCGATCACTACTTTTTAAATCTTTCTAACACAAACTATGCGTCCTTTCATAGTTGTGTTTACCTTTCGAGATATTTTTCTTATTATTGCAATAGGTTTACAATTCCTAAATACCCTAGTCATTTTGGTGTGGTTTGGACTTCTGTTTCTTCGAATTGTCTTTTGATAGTATTTCAAGTGTAAGTGTATATACTTTTGACTGCAGTTGGTAGGTCAGATCTTGCTTTCTGCCGTTATAGCGTTTCCCATATACACTTGCTGGGTAGTGTATTAAACTACTTCTCTAGACCTTTTCTTATATCTGCCATAGGCTGAAACCCCAATCGTGGGTACGTCTTCCAATTCTTATCCCGCTTAGTTTACTTGCAATCTTTTCTTAATGATTTTCTTAAATCCATTCTTTCTTATGATTTTCTAGGCGACAGGAAAAGCGAAATGCTTCTGTAGTCGCCTAATATAAAGTTTTTGTGTTTTGACGGGAGGGTATTTAATTGTATACATCTTGCAAAATGTCATAAACTCTTTTTTTTCTTGTTTAGATTGCGATGTGTCGGTGGCATATATACATATTATGTTCATTTTGCTGTTTGACAAAGTCATGGATATCACCATCTCGTATGTTAACGTATGTGATTGTATCGATACTTTCCATGTATATGTACTTTTTATGTATAAGAATGTCCACTCCTGCTGTAACCCTTTGATGTTTTTCGTTTTTCGCTATACACAGGTAGGTAGTCTCCACACGTCATCTTTCCTTACCTTTTTGTTTCGCTTATTCAGCATATATTTATCCGGTGTTTGGTGTTTGTTCATTTTTCTTATGTCTTTGTGTTCCAAGATACTACATTAAATGTTAGTCCAGGCAAATTGTCATAAATGATTACATTAATTACGGTAGTTCCGACTTTTTGATTACCTATATACTTCCCATAATAAATTTTTAATAATACCCCGACTCTAAAAACTGTATTAAACATATCAACACATTTATATAATTTGAATTGGAATGCACTGTACTTTTATGTCTATCGCGTAAACAACGTCTCGAAAATATCCTGAAACAAGTTTCAAGAACCTATCCGGCTAATTAATACCTTGGCGCTTATTCTGAAATAAAGATCTTGTTAACTGCTTTGGTATTTAAATCTTTAGATTGTCGCATTAAATTAACTTTTCTCCTATTTAAATTATGTATAATCGTATATACCTACTGGGCGGACTGGTCCTATTCTTATTCAAATGAAATAAAGATTCGTGATTAACACTTTAAAATTAATCGCAGTACTCGTACTTTGAGTGTTTGTGGTATTACGCCCGATTATTCCTTATACAAATTTTATATTTAGAAGGCGAAGTAATCATGGACACTCATTTACACCGTGTTGATACCATGTTTGGAAGGTAGTATGGGAGAGTCGGACAAAACCGGGTATCAGACCAAAAACTGACTGTATTGAGTGCCACTTTATAGTAGCAAAAGTTTCTTTTATTTTGAAATATTCCAAAATTACTATTACTACTATAACTAGTCAAAACAATATTTTGCTTAAAAAGTACCCGATTTTGTCCAACCGGTATGATAAAATCGGGTAGTAACATAAATACCATGTAATTAAGCAAATAACGAAAAAAGTCTCTATTTATTCAAAACACGTGAACAAAAAATCAAAATATTCATAAAAGTTAGAAACAGAAGTCGCAAATAAATACTTCATATGTGTTATCACACCCACTACAGGCTTCATGAGTCCATTTGTTGCACGACACACATTTTAACCAGCCTGGTACCATAAATAGCTATTAAACTAAATAAATAAAAGACAATACATATTCAATCAGTTTGTTCCTTACACTTGTAGCAGTTGTCTATTCTTCTTACGCAGTCTTATTAGTATATTACGAATAATTCAAATGTTTGGTATGAGATCATCGCGAACTTATTGAACGCTAATAAAAATTATTAACAACATTCCCGAGCTGGAGAATGATGTCATCGGCGTCTGACGTCGACACTTTTGGTGTCTCTGAAACTGTTGAAATCCTTGTAACTCTGTCCCATACACGAGCGCATAAACATTTCCAATGTTAAAAGTCTGTAAACTTATCTTAACAGTCGAGTTTAGTGCACTTAAAATATTCAAGTTCTTACTGCTCCGACACATGTGACTCAAATGATGCAGAAACCAATACATGCGACTGTTAACTGTTTAAGGACTTTCATTTTAGTATTTTGGAATGGATGGCAGCAGCCGTTTAGAAAAATTAAGTGGTACCCGGTTTTATCAACCTACCCGATTTTGTCCGACTCTCCTCTATTTATTTAAACATGTCTTAGTTTTAATAATTTTATTCAATTAAAGTAATTTAAACACACAAGTTCAAACTTATATTTTATATACAACCATAACTAAGTGTCATCGAAAATTTTACCGTTCCGAGAAGAGAGCTGACAAGGATAAATTATATTACGATCGTCTAAATACGGAACACATACATAATTTATATATGTAGTTGGATTTTGTGACAATGGACCTGTTTGGCCAATTTCTAAGCATTGGGGTAAAGGAAAATCGGAACATTCTCCTAATGATAACTCTTGATCGCAGTAATGAGATTTTGAATTTTAACTATAAATAAGGCAGTATTATCGGAATTGTCACAATAAAATGGTACACTTTTCACATTTACTTGTAGATCGTCTGGTACACAGAAGTGGTACTTTTTACAGTCAGCAAGGCCAGGAAATGCTCCAATTGATGAACATAGAAAATCTAGGTCTGCAATTGGGGACCAGTCGCAGTTGTCATCCGTAAGACAATTTGTTGTGTGACGCTGACCTACAATTATATTCACAATGTAACTTTTATTTACATATGAAATTCGAATGATTACAATCTTTATATATGACGTCACCAGTGCTGCATGGTTCAGAAGTTGAAATTTTATCTGGAGGTATTAGGCGAAAGTCGACGAGATTTTGTTTTGTCAGTATGGCCGATTCTATCAACTGAAACACAAAAATGGTTACAACCCTTATATGTGACGTCACCAGTGCTGCATGGTTCTGGAGATATTAGGCGAAAGTCGACGGGATTTTGTTTTGTCAGTATGGCTAATTGTATCGACTGAAACATAAAAATGTTAAATTTGTGTAAAAACAAACAAAATTTTTTGTTTTAATCAATCCAGTGCAAAACCTATAGTGAAGCTTATCAAATAAGCCCCAGGGCGTCGCTTCGCATGTAAATTTTGCTTACTGCGACAATGAGTATTATTACTCCAAGTAATTTCATTCTGCCTCATGTGAATAAATCAGTATGCATTGTCCTTGTATTTATTTATTTAATATCCAAGTATCGTACTTAAAAATGCTTTTTGGAAAATAACTTACTTAATAAATAATTGTTGTTGTTTCATATCAGTTGCAGATTTTCGCATATTTGTTTATTGTAACTCAAATTACTTTTCCGATTTGATTGTTACGCCGTGATTGATCTTTGGTCGTCATAATTAAATTCTACATATTTTTTATCGGTACCGCTGAAAGGTGGAAAAACTAAAATGTTTATTTGGAAAGTTACCATTGATCAACAAATTTGTCAAGCTAACAGATGTATTTCAAGAGTTTTCAATAATAACCTTGAAGGTTATCAATAAATGGAAGCAAATATGTTGACGTTGGTGTAATTTCTTGTGAATAATAAACCTTTACAAAATATTTCCCAGTGTTTGAAACTCGACTTATCTTTAATTTTGTTTTTGTGATACAAAATAATTTTTCGGTCAATAATACTTCAAAGGTGGTGCGTTTTAATTTTTGTGGACCTTGATAACGCAACTGCCGTGTAGATCCTTTGTATATTTACAAAAAGTTGAATTCTTGTAGTTATAACATTAACATTATAGTATTATTAATCTGATTACGTAAATTTAATGCATCAAAGGGCGCCAATCCTGAACTTGTCAATTTGTGTTATTAGTTGATGATTGATGACTAATGACATCTTTAATAACATTTAACATGATAAAAATGCGTCTAAAGCATTCATCTAATTTTAAATATCCCACCACTAATATATGAACTTCTGGATAAAGCAGTAAAAGTTAAATACACTGTCAAGGTACTGTGCAACAATCAGGTAAAAATCTAAGTCAACTGTATAAAAAAAGAAAGCGTTGCTGTTAACAGTTTTCGGTCCAGTTGTAGCATGGTAATATTATTACCAGCTGACAAAGATAATACCACTGTCGTCTTAGATAAAACTCCCAATTCCTTGTGACTCCGCTTCCAAAATCGAACGCGAGGTTGTTACACTCATCAAATCATCTGAGTATTCAACGTGAATACAAACCGCAGAGGTCGTATGGTCTTCCTGAAATTCTTAAAACAGAAGATCTCTTTCCGCCCCACTGTTACGAGTAATACCATAAATTACCCGTTGGCATTCTAAAGGCATATAGAGGTATATCTCCTTCTTCGCAATTCTAAATTTTTTTCACTTTACAAACCTTATCGACAATCTCATTGTAGACCCTAATGACTTGCTTGCCATTTTTGATGTTACCTCTACGTTCACCAAAGTTCCAATCCCTGACTCAGTAGCTACCATCGAACAGTTACTAGTTCAAGATGGCAAACTTGAAAGTTTGGCCATTCTCGTTGAAAAAGTGTCTTTCTTCCACATATTTGCTTTTTAATAATCAATTCAATAAGCAAGCAACAGGCGCTGCTAGAGGTTCTTTCCTTTCGCCGGTGGTTGCAAACATCTTTCTGGGACCTTTTTAGGCGATAGCCTTGGAATCTTTTGTCAATCAACATCCTGATATCAAGTTTAGTATGAAAATAGAATCAAACGTTGTATCCCTTTCCTTGACATTCTGGTAACCCACAAACCGAAAGATCTTCTACACACTTAGTTTATCGTAAATCTACACGTACGGATAGGTATCTTAGCATGGGTACAACAAAAGGGAGTTAAGAAAGTCATCGAAAATTACACCCCTCACACACTAGAAATTCTCAGAACACTTGTACACCCCAGGCTATTACTTTCTTGCCGTACATTTGTCAAAGCCTGTAAAGCCACTCCTACACATGATACACTAGAAATTACAGAAACATTGCAGAAAAAGAAAATTGAGGAAGAAACTGTAAACGATAAGATCTACACTAAATCTAACTAGGTTAAGCAAACTCGCCAAAGAATTAAAATAGCTCTGCTTAAAGAAAAGAATGCGGCTGACTAATCAGGCACATTTGTACTGTCTAACCGGAACTATAGCAACAGACTACGTACTGTGGAGAGCCTTGAGGAAGTTAAAACAATCACAACTTCAAACAGTTCCAATTAAACGCAAAAATAGTAACTGGGTAAAAGACAACAAAGAAAAAACAAACACTTTTGTTGAACATCTTGTAAAGGTAGGTATTTCAAGCATTCCCTTCAAAATCTACCAGTAGAAGAACTATTTCGTGTAAGCTCTCACCAATCGGATGTACCTGTCAAAACGTTTAAAACAAAATAGTATGCAATGTAATTGCGAATAATATTAACAGTTAGAAAACCTCAGGGTACGGCTTGATAGCTGGAAAGATACTAAAAGAACTACCTCACGACGTACTAAGGCTATAGTCCAGTCAACGAACGCTCAATGGAGGGGTGTAGAATGCATGGAGGGTATCACAATTTTTGACTTTCGGGCTTTGTTTGGAGTCGTTAGGAGGTAAACATACTAGCAGTCCCCGGACATAGGAGGTGGATCCCTTTTTTTGGTTTTTTGCTTATATCTTGAAGACGGTGCGCTTTAGCGAAAAAGTCATTATATAAAAAACAAAGCTTTAAATTTCCCACATTTTTTCTTTGTAAAGTTTTTTTTTCTATCTCCAACCGTTTATGAGATATCCACTATCAGAAATCCCAAATTTTCGACAAAAATATAAAATGTAGATACCATTTTTAATCCTCTACAACTTCTTTTCTGGGGATTTTTCTGTAAACCCAAGAGATGAAGTGCTAGAGAGAAAAGTTTAACGAAAAACGTGAGGCAAAATATTTTCTTTCGAAAATTAGCGATTTTTGATAGCGGATATCTCATAAACGGTTGGAGATAGAAAAAACTTAATAAAACAAAAATGTAGGAAATTTTATCGGCTTTGATTTTGTATATAATATCTTTTTCCATAAGATGCACCGTCTTCAAGATATAAGAAAAAAACCAAAAACAGAGACATTCTCAGTCCCCCCTGCACCCCGCTCAACGCCTATGTCCGGGGACTTTTAGTATGTTTACCTCCTAACGACTCCAAACAATGCCCTAAAGTCAAAAATTGTGACAACCTCCATACATTCTACAAACCCTTTATTGACTGGACTACTAGTCACTATGCTATTTAATGTAGTATATAGGTTTGAATACTTTTCGCTGGAATGGAAGGTGGCACAAAGTATGATACCAAAATCGGGAAAAAGAATTCATATCGACCCATCAGTTTGCTATCAATAATGTTATAGCCTTTCGAGGGTTAAAACGATAATGCAGAATAGAAAAGTTAACCATCAGTTTGGTTTCAGAAAATGCCACTCCACAATCGAATAAGTCCGTAGAGTTGTAGAAAAGGTATTGTCCAGCATAGATATATGGCAAGCATTTGATAAAGTTTAACACTTCTGTATAACTTAAAGGCAGTGATTGGAACATTACTTTTAAAAAGGAATGCATTACAATTACTAATTACTCAGTCAAAAAAGTAATGCAGTACCATTACTAATTACTTTCTGTAGAAAGTAATTCATTACCATTATTGATTACCGAAAAAAGTAATGCATTACTGTAGGCATTACTTTGTCGCCATATAACGCTGTGGTATTCTAGCCACATCACCTGAAGAGTGATAAAATGCTTGTACTGAATTAAAACCTGAATTAAACTGAAGATACTGACAGCAACATTCTTAGCACTGCTTCTTTCAAAATACTGTAACGAGATATGCGAATGATGGGATGACATCACCGCTTCGTCAGCGGTTCTCGATTGTTTGAATGAATTCCATGTGTCAACAACAATGTATAAATAAATAGACTTGTAGGCAGGAACTTTCCGAAAATTGCTTCTTTAAAAATGTTTGATATCATGGCTATTTCTTCAGTCTTCTGTTAAATATAAAAGTATGTAATGGCAACAGTAATGCATTTTTTCATTACATTACTCAGTCCAAAAAGTAATGCATTCCCATTACTAATTACTTGGAGAAAAAAGTAATGCATTAAATTACCCATTACCGAAAAAAGTAATTTAATTACAGTAATGCATTACTTGTAATGCATTACTTCCAACCACTGCTTAACAGTCGCACTGAGAAGGGGGGGGTCAGCCGCTGACCCCAGGTTACTTAGTTTGCTCGTTCTCGTGTAATTTTTAATATTTTTATCTCAAAATTTATGACTTTTATCCCTGAATCACTCTGAATCTGGCGATATATAATTGATTAAGATTAATTTCTAAACATCGGCGTAAAAAAATAAAATCCCCGGAAAGGCGCTCAAAGTTAATATTGTACGGCGGCGTTGCAGTCAGATGGTATTACATTTTGTGTAATTTAGGCGGGAAATAAATATATGAAAGCCTGCACTCATTGCCAAAAGTATATTTACCCAAAGCATACCGCCGAAAAACAACAGACGACAACCATGACACGCATCAAATGTAATCATTCTGTATAATATCTTATGTGTAAAAATAAATATTAGAAACTAAAATACACTTTATTTAACTTATTTCAACCTCTGTATTCACTATCGCCTACATTTCCATGTAATAGGTTAAAAAAGCACTACAACTAAGACTTAAAACACTGGGGTCAGTCGCTGACCCCCCCGTTCTGAGTTCCCCAGGTACACGTATAGGGTCTCAGTGCGACTGTTAAAGGTAATGCTTCCCTACGCTGTATATCAATTGCTTAAATCGTATGTGAACGAGAGGTACTTCTTGATCAAGTATCGAGTGCACTGAGTTATAGCATATTGAATCTGGGTTACCCCAAGGAAGCATCCTCGAATCAACTTTTATCTGCTAAACATATCTGATCTGCTCACAAGGGCAATCAACACTGTGGTACGTTTGTGGATTATGGCATCTCATGAAAACCCTATAACTGTTTGTGAACTTTTACAAATCAATTTGGACAAAATCCAGCGATGGTTAAAGACATAGCGAATAAAGGAAAACAAAAACCAGTCGGCGAATGTAATTTTTACACTAAGAAGTTGAACATATCCGCCGGCAATTCTAAATAATAAGCAGATATCACAAACAAAACCAGTAAAACATTTATGAAGCAATTGGACCGTCGGCTTACTTGTAGTACTCCAAACTGTAATTGGAAAAAAAGATTTCACTTTGTATATTAATAATCAAGTCAGTTTGGACGTATGGAATTCAGTTCTGAGCCTCTGCCTTCAATTGTAACTTTGAGATTTTGGAAAAATCCCAAAATAGTATTCTCAAATCGATAGTCAACGCGTTCGTTCAATCGTTCGTGCCAATTAAAATCATCAGAAACGATCTAGGTGTTCAACTAGTGAAAGAAGAAATAAGTGTTTATAGTGCCAAATATAGTGATAGAATCAGTGTGCATCCAAAGTTAGCAGGTGTTAGGGCTAGAATTAGCTGTTAGCTACAGTTAGGGCTCTCAAAATTTGACGGAGTGTTGTTATATCGCAATATTCCATAGGGAATTGAGATGTACTTTCAAAATATTAAGTTTTGATAGAAGCTGATTGTTGTTGTTTTATAACCTGGGGGCTGAGTTTATTATTGTTCATGTATAGAACTCTGTGGCTTTTACATTTTTTTAATGAGCCTCCTGGCTCGTGGATTTTAAATTTTAAACTCAGATAATCTTGCACTACTTAATTCATATTTTACTTTGGATTAGCGGCATGAAAAAATTCTCCTTTTGGGATATCTAACGGTTCAACGGGTACATAGGTTTCGTCGGCTAGAATGAGAACTATACTTGTACATTTTTCGATAAGCTGATTTGCCGGCTCTTTTTGATTGAACTTGGGACCTTCGGTTTCATACATACTTTGATCCCCAACCGTTTGACTTCAATATCAGAAGCTGTTGGCTTTGGCAAATTTATTCGTTGAGCGACTACTCTAGCTGAAAGTAATGAAAATGGCTACTACCATTTTTGGGGCGGTTTGTGTCCCTGACTTCCCAGGAATTTTCTTATAAACGACTAATCTCTTCTTTTCATACATCTGTAATATGGTTTATATAGCTGAAGGAATTTTTCCATCTTTTATAAGGTGTTGAACAGGAAGACTTTTCTGTTTGCATGATTTAAATAACTCTTTTCGCGCACTGTTCATGTTCTTATCTTCTCATTGTGAATAGTTTTATTCCGACACAAAATTTACTAGGACAATTAAAAGTATATATAACTTTAAATTCACAATGCAACATCTGTTATTTAGTTATTTAAATTTGTTTTGGAAACTACCATAGGCGAAATTTTGTACGGCTATTAACCGGACAACTCTAATATTATGGAACATTAACATAAAATTATTACAACAAACTGGGCATATCACCTTCTGATAACAATTACAAAATAATTGTTATTAAGTGAAGAATATTGTAGTTTATCTGTAAAAATAGAAGTTTGTAAAAAGGTTTATCTCTCTTACTGATTAACAACCAGTGTAGCATATATAAAGCAATCTAGAACCAAACTATTTCCATTGGTTTTATTTACAGTTTTCCTCAAAAGCGTGTACAAATAGTGCATCATGAAGATCTTTCTAAATGTTACAACCTTTACTACAGTAAGTGTATTCCATATATCTTTTACTTTCACAAGTTTTGTTCTTGTTTTATAATACTTTACTGATCACTGCTTTGAATTTTAGTTAATCATAACAATCACTGCGCAACTGGAACCAAGCGAACTACTTGATTATCGCTTACTAGCGGAGCAAGATGAAATTTCCGCTTTCGAAAATAAACCGTGCTCTCAAATCGGCATTATGTGTAAAAACTGTAAAGAATTAGTATCCTGCACACCCGATGGAGAAGGTGGTTGGACCGAGAACTTAGTTGCAGAATGTCCTGATGGAACTTACTGTGATGGAATAACTTGCGTCAAAGCGGAAGCCAAACCCGAATGTTCACCTTTAGGAAGTTTGTCTTTTCCCTGTTTGCGTATTGGTGTATTTCCCGATCCAGCTAACTGTAAAAAATATCACATTTGCTATCCGGATGAAGCGTCTAGCACTATTAAAAACGTAGACGTCTACTGTGAAAACTCCGATGTATATTATTATAATCCTAAGACTTACTTTTGCGACAAGAAACTCCCATGCAAGGGATATCCTGTACCTTTATGTAAACATGTAGGTGATACGGCTCCTATTCCACAAAATCCCACCCTATATTACATATGCCTTCCTCATGCAGACGATAATAACACTATTTATCCGTTTCAAACGGCTTGTGAAAATGGTAAAATTTACAGTAGTGCTGCGAAAAGTTGTCGATAAAGTATTTTAAGCATGTAAATAATTATCTATTGTAAATTGTAATAAATAAACAGTGAAATGTGAATCAAAAAAGGTTCGGCTTTTAAATAACTACTATCATTTTTAAAACACCTATTTTTATCCTATTCAGTCTCGTGGATATAAAAGGAAACTTAATATTAAAAATTAATCAGCCGGTTCCGCAAATCGCCACGAGCGATCATAGCTCGATGTATATGCAGAAAATGTCTAAAAATTTGTTATAAATGGTATAAAATGTGAAAATTACTTAAATAATTATCACGTTAATTGCGCAAAGTTGTTAGTTTGTCAAATATCTATTGGCGATTCACATAATGCAATGGCCGTAGAATTGGCCCATAGCTTCTACTGAAGATTCTATGTAGATTTTCGTAGGTACTACATTTTCATAATACTATTGAAGAATTTATATCCTCTAAAACTGATTGATAATTAAATTAAAGTTTACCTATTTACTTAAACAAAAATAAACAGAATCATTATTTCACAAAGTTAAGGAATGAAAAGTTTTTGATGATGCAAAGTCACCTGAGAAAATAATTAAATTGAATAAAAATTCTAATGCTGGGTTTAAAAATATTACTGATAGCTATCCTTTTTGTCCAGAATCGTTAAAGAGACAAATAAACAGATAAATTAATATTGACGAAAATAATTCAAAAATTCACATGCAAATAACGAGCTTTTTCAAAACTCACTAAGTTCAAAATCAACAAACTGAACTAACTACACTTTTTTAATAAACCCGGTTTCCCAAAAATTATTTTAATTGTATTAGTTTATTCGGTTTTATAACGTACAATTGCGGCCAAATAAATGAAAACACTAATTTTTACATTTTGTAAATGCGCCTTTTTCATGTCGCTGCGACCATTAAGTAGCGGGCCAGAGACAACATCTGAACATTCAGCCTCTCATCCCCCGTGCAAAGGCCGCTGGTAAATAGTCTGTAAGTCTTTCATGTTCCGCCTCAATCACAATATGAAGGGATTTAGGTTAAGAAGAGTTGAGACCAACCTCCATGATAACAGAACTTGCTAGCCTCTGGAACTGGATAAGAATTGTCCATGTGTCTATGTGTCTAGTCTTGCAATTGCAGGCCGCCACACCAGTGAACCATAGGTGATGAATAATCTAATCACCGTAGTGTAGATCCACATCAGCAATTGAGGGGACTCAAAAACTGGCCTTGACATTCTTTATCTGTTTGGCTTTGTGATTATTCCAGGCAAGCTTAATATCTATGGTTAAATTCAGGTGACCCAAATGTTATAGATTCCATCAAGGCTTCCAATCTTGTTTTCCTGGTGGCGATTGCGAACTCAATTAAGTGTTAGGCCCTCAGCTGAACACCACCTCTGCACTATAGATAGTGTATTTTGCATCAATCTGCTGTGCAAGAAATTTCCCTAAGACCAAGATTGCAAGATCATCTGCATAACCCTGCGGCTTTCAATTCCACAATAAGCCCATCAAGGCTAAAGCTGCGGCAAATGATCCTTAATGCTTCATAGCTTTGCCTCTGGTCAGACGGTAAAATAAGTTGACATTAATCTCGTCCATCCACTCAATTTGTTTACCTTGTTGTATATAGTTTTTGACTGCATTTACATAATCGACACATATTCTTTTATTTCCTTCTGAATTCATGGTTATAGGTTTCATGTGCACGTACTTCATGATAAAAGAACCTCCCTTCTAAGTAGTTAATCGAAACAAATTTTTGCAAAATCCTGAAAAATTTCTTGTTTTATTTGCTACAAGCAGTAGTCACACTTTTTCTCTATCCGTGAAATTATCACGTTTACTTGGGCTTTACTCAATCTTTTCGATCTTCTTTCACCTTTCACCAACATTACGTCCCTCCCAGATTGTACCAAGTGATATGCAGTCTTATATTTTATACCCAGAGTCTCCGCTAACACTACCCAATCACCCCCTCGATTAGAACACGTTACTATCCTTTGGCGATCTTGGTCTATATTGCTCGACAGCGTTTTGTTTCAAATTGTTAGATTGTCACTACAACACACCTGCATAGGATAAAAGTCCTATGGTTCTAGTATATCAAACAGGGGTCCAGTACATGTTCTATGGAGTAGGTGTTTGTAAAATATCACTTTGATAACAGATTTGCTCGCCATTGAAGCTCGACAAATACCACAATTATCTTAAAACTTCATCTATTGATTCTGATTGAAAATTATTTGCAAGTGACAAGTTGGATACCTTTTAATGTAATTTGCTTTATTGTTAAGGTAAACTATTTCTATTTTCTTAGATAAATATAATGATGACTTGGAGCAAATTTTACGATGGCATCGTATGGTGATGAAAACATCTATTGACAAAGACTATTTTGTAAAAGAAAAATATAAAAGTACGTGGGTCGTTTGAAAAGTAAGGCAAATAAATTTGACCAACTTGCATTTATGTTTCAACATAATCTCCATTGAGTTCGACACATTTTGCCCAACAATGTTCCAAATTTCTCATAATCTACAAACTAGCCGTTCACACTCACTTCACTGTTGTCGGAAAATCGTTATCTTCCGAGCCATCTTTTGAGATTCGAAAACAAATAAAAGTTAGACGGGGCTAAATCACTGAGTGGGATGATCCAACAATTCGAACCTGAGTTCGTGGAATTTGGGCACAGAAACCGTTAACGTGTGAACAGATGCATTGCCCTGATGAAAGAGGATGACGCAAGGTGCGGTTGTTCTTTATTTCTTCGCTCAAATTTTGCAGAAAACCTGCATAGTAATCTCCAGTGAATATCCTTTATTTTTTCAGGTAGTCAATAAAGATCACACCTTGTGAATCCTAGGAAACCGATGCCATGACCTTGCCGGCAGGCGCTATTGCTATTCTTTGGAGCAAGTTACCCCTTGGATGTTCATTGTTTTGATTGTTCTATCGATTCCGGCGTGTAGTGGTGGACCTACGTTTCATCGACAGTCAAACGACATTGAAACGCTCCAAGCACGCAGACGAAATGCTCATTCGAATACGCTTTTGGTCTAAAGTCAGCAAACGCGGCACAAGAAGCTTTTGCATGTCCAAATGTTCATGTAAAATATTATGAACTCGTTCGGTTGAGATTCCTACGTGTTTGTTACCTGCCTGATCTTCAATCTTCGGTCGCTCAAAACTATTTTGTGGATCTTCGTCACCATATCCGAAGTTGTCACACCTCTTGGGCATCCACTGCGCAGTTAATCTTCCGTACACGTTCGGCACATTTAAAGCCAACAATCCACAAAATCTTAAATAAAGAGTAAGACTCGCCAAGAACACGATCTAACTTACTTTTTCTTTGGGTCACCGATTTCCTCTTCAACAAATAAAAGTTTCTCATAGTACGAATTTCCTTTCCGTCCATCATTTTTGAAAATTCTTGCATTTCGCTGTCTTCGCGTGACCAAACAGTAACCGTACAATGTGCTGAGCTGAAACTCGGTAAGTGCTCATTTGGAGGATCAAACTCAGCGGCCGTGCATCGATTTTATTCATGGTGATGCTATTTCGGCGTCGTTTGCCTTATTTTTCAATCGATTCACGTACGATAATAGGTACTTTATAAATTGTAGAGGATTTACTGTGAACCATAATTGTTTCTGCATTATGTTGTCTGATATACATAAAAGTGATTAATATGAATTACAATTTACACCTTTTGAACTACAAGTGATGGTTTTTGAATTTAAAATGACGAATTCTCAAATACAATTGACTAATCTAAATTACAAATGTCAATTTCTCAAATACAACTGATTATTCTGAATTACAAATGATGCTTTCTGATTTAAAATATATTAATCTGAAAGTTAAATAAACTTTCTGAAATACAACTAATTTGATTAAATTTCAAATGCTCCATTCTCAAATACAATTTATTAACACTTCCGAAATAGGTCGGACCTTTCTGACTTTCAGTTAGAAAAAGTGTAGTCGTCATGGACCAAGATTTATTTCAACTCCGTGTGCGTATTGATATACATTCATTTGTAGCTACTGCCCGACTGCTTATCCACCCTCTCGAAAATTTTCCAGAACCGTCGGAAATCTTTCCCAGCTTTCGTTATCGGACCTCTAGAAATATGCATCTTGAACCTAAGTACATTGGTAACGTATCAGTTGCTAACTACACTTGTAACATTTTCATAAATAAAAAATTTTACTTAAAAACAAAAAGCTTAAGGATTTAGCATATTAGTAAACTTATTCCTATTGTAAATTAATACCATAAACTAAATTGTAATATTAATACTTCTATTAATTTTATATTGATTGTAAACAGTTTTGTATTCCGCAGTTTTATCAGAACATTTTTTACATTTACATTATTAGTAGAAAAATTAGGAAAAACTAGGTAAAAGAGTCAAGGAAAGGAGAAAATAGCGGTGAGCAATAGAAGAGATCGAAGGAGATGGTTAGACGTAAGTTACCCGACGCTGTAAAGGCATAAGGGTATAAGAAAAAGAAGAAGAAGGAGAAGGAGAAGAAGAAGAAGAAGAAAAAGAAGAAGAAGATAGCTATTTGGCCATGCCTCACAGGTAACAATAAAGCTTTTGGCAATATATAAAAAGAATGTGACTAAATAATGCCTTACTTGAAAATCTCATACGGACTTTTGATAATTCAGAATACCTACTCAAATTAAAATATTTCCAAAATTTTACAATGTTTTAAAAATTCTACGTGTTAAAATTACGTTTTTAATGCAGTCAGCATTTAAAGTTGAGCTTTCTGTTTACTATACATAGATCCATGTAATCAAGAATTGCATGCCTTATTGTTGTTTCTTATAAGTCATGTTGAGTAATTGTTTCCAATTAATTCGATGAAAACAACAAAGAACTTGAAAACTAATATAAATAAGCTCGGGCAGACATGATTGTTGAACCTTGTCTTTATCAATGGTATTAACGACACACACGTCTTTATTACGAATTTATATAGTAATTGGGAAAATTCCTCGTGTTATTGAAACTACATGTAAATAAACACTTTAAATGTATCTAATCTAACACGTTTTTGCAATACCATTAAAGATGAGTGAGGGATTAGAAAGAACTTAAGCCGTACTTACTATCAAATAAATGTTAAAGAACTTAAGCAGTGATTTCGAAGCTGATTCTATACGTATCCTTAAACAAATACAAAAAACTATTTGAAAATACACAACTTCCACCATTTGTCTTGTAACTATCATTCTGTAATAGCAAAAGTAGAAGCTGTGGTATGTTGTATGCCCTTAACTGAAGTTGTATGACAACTGCACAAAATTACTTTCGGAGTCAAAGTCAAAATTTTTTTTATGTTTTGAGCAATAATCCAGATATGAATAAACGAAGCAAATATAGTGTGTTTCACTTTACATGAAGATCTAAATAACTGTTTTATTAATAACCCAATTAGTATAATAGTTATTTAAGCATCAAGGGAAGTAAGTAGCTTTTACCAGTCGAGAACGAGTTTGCCAGCCCGAGCGAGCGAGGGCTGGCAAAGTTCGAGACTGGTTGTAGATAGTTACTTCCCGAGCATGCTTATAATATTTTTCTCCATGCCCAACAAAAATTTGAATAATTTTCCCTTAATAATTCCACGTTAATTGATAGAAAATTAATCTATTACAAACAAAGCAAATAGTCACCTAGTGTTGATTTGCTTAGTAGCAATTGTTTTTCAGTTGTTTCTGTCAATATAAAAAAACCACTTGTACTTGCATTTCTTGGTAGTTTTCAAAAGATAAAATGCAAATAGGCGATAAGGACAGTAGAGAATTTAGCGTAGATGAAGCGGCAAATATTGCGTGTTTGGAATTACTACCAGAAAAATCGAAAATCCCTTATGAAAATGCATACAAGTTGTTTAAAAAATGGTGCGCGGAGAAAAACATCTATTCAGTGGAAGAAAACGTGTTTTTGGCGTATTTTTTAGAAAGATCAGTCAAATTAAAATCTCCATCGAGCTTATGGTATGACATTTACGACAATAAGGATATTTCTAAATATCCAAAGGTATTAGCATTTTTAAAACGAAAAAAATGATGGTTAACAACCTAGAAAGTCAAACGTATTTACTATACTCAAAATTAATCTTTTTTTGAATGAAGTTCCTGACGAAATTTATTTGTTAATGAAGGTTGGTTTCTAATATAATCTAATAAATTAGTTCTTTAACTCTTTTTATACCATTTTAGTTATACACTAACCCTACTTATCTTAACAAGTTTTTACATTTCAAATAGGTTAGTATCAATTAAGTTCAAACCCGTTCAGATCACTTACAAAACTAAAATTACTGTAATAACACGTAATTCACTTACTTCCCTTGGGGAGTAAGTTTTACCTTACTTCCCTAATGTCATGACAACCAGTAAACAAACAGTAAAATCAACTTACCTGCAATGGATATGTCAAAGTAAGTGTAACTTACTAGATGGGCATGGAGAAAAACTTTTATCAGTGATAGAGGCCATTGAGAGAAATCTTTTTGTAGGATGACATGTTTTTAGAGTCCACATCTAGCCAACACACAGAAATGTAGAAAATTTAAAAAAATGAAAATTTGTCAGCGAAACTACATATTTAGAGTATTTTTGTGATTAGCATGAACTTTTTTAAATACTTTTTTGCTCTATCTTAATCGCTACTATGACTTTACTTGAAAGGCTAGTTTTTATTTTAATTATAGTTGGCTAGATTTGTACTCTAAAAAAATCCCATTCCTACAAAAACATTCACCTTAATGGCCTCTATCACTTGTATAAATTTTATACTAATTGTGTTATTAATAAAACAGTTATTTAAGTGTCTTCATGTAAAGTGAAACACAATCCTTAATGGCTCGAACACAACTCAACATGTTGATGTTGAGCCTCTGCTTGTGAGTAAAATGAAATATTCACCAATTACGTACTTCTTGCGACGAGGAAAGGCCATTTTCTGCTTACAAACACTTATCTGGTGATATACGTCAATCTTTTTTAATAAAAAACTTTAAAAAGTATCTAACTGTTTATTGTTAGTCAAATAATAAACCAGAAAATAATGAAATATAATTTTTTTAATATTTGTTTGTATTTTTATATCAATAGTTTTTAGTTTGTATATTTAAAAATAAATCGTAGATATTATTTTATTCACTCGGTTACATCCTTATAATCGTTTTTTTTTTTTTTGTAAATGCATATTAACGGCAAATGTGTCAATATTGGTGCATATATTCTGTTTTTACTGTCTAGTAAGTGCATATTTGCATGCTTTTTTAATGCATATAAACTGCATATTTTATCATTTTATAGTGCATAGTTTGTGAGCTCTATGTCATGAGTTTCGCTAACCATAAACATTTTACATCTTCTAAACATTTTAGTTTAGGATTAAATCAAAATGAGCATAAAAATTTCTGTTTAATTTATTTGTATTCTGAAGCTGGAACCTGTCACATCTTTGTTAGCTTAACATTTTAGTGATTCTTATTTACTCTAACTTGTTCCTTGTAACTCCAAAATTCTGCACATTATCCGAGGGTAAATAACAAAACTTATTTCCAGACTTTTCTCATACATTCATTAATAGCGATAAAAATATCCAAGTGAAAATGTCTTGACCAACTTCCAAGAACTTAAAATAACAAGATCAGATTGCACTGATATGCACCTACACGGTTCTTGAATTAACCTAAAAATTGCCATATTTATAATAAGATTAATAACAATAATAACAACACTGATAACATTAAATCAGTTGTATAAATAGGAAAGATTTTTAAATTAATTTTATTACAAGCTTAACGTTAATTCGGTTCACTGTTACAGTAGCAGCATGGATACTTTATTATCTTCCATTGTTTTTCTTAGTATAACCATCGTAAGTATCTCTCTTTTTATTATGAGTTGGTTTAATTTTGTTTCACATTTCGAAATAAATAAAATCGAGACTATAATTCATTTTATTTTTTAGATTGTTTCGGCATCTGTCCAGCCAGAAAAAGAAAATGCAGAACAACATTCCTTAATAGATTATCGTTTGAAACCAAGCTACAACAAATCCTCGTTGCCCTTTGTTAACCGTCCCTGTGAAGCTACTGGCCTCATGTGCAGGAACTGTTACGAACTCGTTTACTGCCGAAATGCTCCAGGTGGTGAATGGACACAGGAGTTAGAAAAAACTTGTGGTGGTACTGAAGTTTGTTCCGTTGACAAATGCACTGCCACCCCAGATCCTTCATGTAGTCCATGGGATGATTTACCTTTTCTTTGCAGCTCATCAGGAATGTTTCCAAATCCAGGAGATTGTAAGAAATACCATTTTTGCACACCACATCCAGATGATCCATTTTATCTAACGGAAACTACAGCCACGTGTTTAAATCCTGCATTTGGTTATAATTCAAGAACCACTTTCTGTGACAAGAGGTTAACAAATGGGCAGTGTTACCAATATCCTATACCTTTTTGTAAACATGAGGGCTTTATGGATGCAGTAAGCGAAAATAGAGTTTTATATTATCAATGCTTAAGGCATCCAGACAACGATAAAATGCTTTATCCATTCCAAAGTGCATGTGAAGATGGTAAAACTTTCTACATCAGTTATGGATGTTATGGATAAGTTACACGTAATTATTGTAAATGTGCATAACAAGTATCAATAAATTATTAATTTTATGTACCGTTTACAACAAGGAAATAAATATGAATCAACAAAATGATGTATTCACTCCTTTCAATTTTATATAAAAATCGACATTTTTAAACTGGGTAAAGTATCTTTACAATTCATGGCTTTAATTTTAGTTACTTCAGTTCTAAATCTGATCGTAAGTTATACAGATCTACATTATACAACACAGTAATAATTAACGGTTGTTTAAGTTTAAAATTTTTGTCCGTTGGACAAGAGTCGCTGCTAAAAAATGGAATTACATATCTGGAATGAAACTCGTAAATGAAGAATTCAAATTTGGAATTTTTCTGTTACGAATCGTAATTTGAATTTTAAAATATCTTCCGAATTTTCAGTTCCCAAAACGCAGTAATTAAATTGTTAATTCCTAATTTTCGAATGTTTTAGTCTGAAATCGAACGAACATACGCGGCTTAAAAAGTCCATCACAAGGTAAATATTTCTCCTTGGAGTGATCGTTAATTCAGTGGTATCTGACTGAATACCGTAAACTTTGTAGGTAATTATATGATTTACAAAACTCTGCACTTCGCAGCTTTGTATGATTTAGTAGATACATTGAAAACTATCGGCATTCCACCAAAAATCAATCTTCTTTTTCTGTAACAGTAGCCTGCTTCCGAATCTCTTGCTACTGCTTGCTGTCTTTTGCTTTAATTATCCACCTTCTTCCTCCTAAGGTTCTTCAATTGTCCTCCACAAACTCGCCCGCCCTTAATCTTCTTCTTCAGGTTTAGTTTCACATGCTTTCATGGGTCACTCTCGCAAAATACATAGCCTAGTCATGTCACTACATCAAAATGAACTTAATTTTCTAGTGTTTGACATCAAAAATGAAATATTCAGTTAAAATGATAACGAATTCTTTACTGAATTTTACAAAATTTTGTGCACAATTCGTTCGGAAAAGTGTTTTTTCCATTCACAACGTGTATTTTATCTTGGCTTCGCCTCGATCAAAAATCTCACGTCTAGAATGGAAAAAATGCACTTTTCCTATCTCATTGTACAAATAGCTATTCCGTGAATAAACAGTGCACACTAAAAATCCCGCACACCTAGATTACACCAAACAAATTTATAATAATTAATTTTTGTTTACTGAGCTTGAGCTTGGTAATGCAAACGTCTTGGGTTCGTTCCCGAACGAGATCAGGTGAGATTATAAGAGTACAAAAAATCTGAAAGTACATATATGGAATAAAACTGTGAGTTCCACGTCAGTACAGTTTTTAATAAGATAAAAGTGTCTTAAGGAGTGGAAGTTCTTTGAATAAGGCAAAATGCTAAATGACGAAAACATTCGATTAGCGTTGAGTTACTTGGTAATCCCAAAACTGACCCAATAGGTAATTAAATAACCAGATAAATAACCTTTGTTTTTACATTACTGCTAAGTTTATACAGCATAGCAGAAGGTCCCTTAACTATGTGTGCGCTGTCTATAGTCTATGATGGTGGTAATTCACATTTAGATTTGAATTTGTTAAAAATTTTAGATTCCAGATTCGTATCCATATAAGTCGAATATTGATGGTACCTAGTAATTAGAATAATTATAAATTACTTATGTTGTTTTGCAGAGACAAATAAATAAGTGTGTATGTATAATGAAGCAAGAAACCCGAACGGCTAAACTCTGGTTTTAGTTTATTAATAGCGTGTAACCAGTTTGTAAAGTCACAAAAACATAAATACCTACTTATCAAAGTTATTGGGTTATTATTCTTCAGCAGTTTTTGGTATTCAGATCCCAGCGTGGTTAATATGATCAAGAATATAGTTCTTAGGAATGCAGGTAACAATGGATAAAACGTACTGTTTCTTTCATAAAAAATTTTCAATTAAAACGTGTACAAAAAGCAAAAGTTGCATCGGCCGGGAATCGAACCCGGGCCGCCCGCGTGGCAGGCGAGCATTCTACCACTGAACCACCGATGCTACATTCAACTTTACCAGTACATACTATATTAACTAGAATATATATTAATTTTAATCTTGCTATTCATATTAAATATAAATATGTACTATTATTATTTTCAAAATTCAAAAATAAATACACGTTTATACGTATACATGAATAATTAAGCTAACTTGTTTCCAAAATACAAATTCAAAAGTGACATCTTTAAAGCAATAGCTAAAATATTTGACAGCACTCTTTATTCCAATATTATTAATAACTTATAATAGGTGGCGCTTCTTGCAAAAATTTGAAATTTTTCTAATTTGTTAAAGCTAAATAAGGTTAATACTAAATTTTAAAGCAATTTTGAAAACGTACAAATTGAATAAATCGTCGATTGTTTTTAAAAATGTTTTCTTCGGAATTTCTTCATCTAATTAAAAAAAAAAAGTTTTGTTAGTGGTCTACCGAACCAGCCTGCATAAAAATAGCTTTATAAAGCTAGAAGCTAGGATTAAATAGTGATACGCTTTTCAATTTTTTTCTAAAACTGATCCACCCCAAATACTATAACAAAGAAGGGCAAGGTCCTCAACAAAACTTTCCATTTATACCGTTACAGTAAACAATGAAATTTAAGTATAGATAATAAACCAGTGGGCAGTTCTCACGCAACTCCCCAATTTTACAAAAATAAATCTCAAACAAAGAATCTTTTAACTAAGCTAAATTAACGATGGCGTTATTTTGATTTGGTAATTGTTGGGGTAAACGAATTCAAACCAAATAACGGTATAATTTAACAATTGTACAATACAATTTAACAATAATATTTCAATTTTACTTCATCCTGTTATTTTTCTGCTTGATTACACGAAATAAAGCTCGCGATTCATGCGAATTACTGGAAATTGCTAATATGGTGCAAAGTAAATTATTTTTGTCTGCCAAACTCTTTAAAACGGAAGTGCGGGTGTGTCGGTGGAAGTAGTGGGGTAATGCATCCGGCCGGTCAATGTACCATCTCATACATTTATTACATACACCCACGCCCGGTCATTCATCCACATTTGACAACTTCTTTTGTATCTTATTATTTTCATCGTGAATTTGTCAAACTGTGAAATGCATTATTTTAAGATTAAAAATCATTTGGAAATTTTAGACCTTAGAAGAGATATATTGTAATAAATCGTATTTTTATTTAACATAAATCACTGACCAATTTATAATGCTACCTGTTTTAGATAACAAATTATGGGAAATGCAGGGTGATTAAGAAATACTGTTTCAGTCAGTTAACAATAGAAATCTCGGGATTTTTAGTGGATCGATTGACGTAGGTAATAACTTACTAACTGGATGTGTTGTTAGTTAATTTTCCCTAAAGATTCGAGTATACAAAACAAGTATTTGAATATTAACAATGCTAAAATCTAAATACATCATTTGAATTGTGCACCTTTATTTTCTATTATTTTTCAGTAGGTATCATAGATATAAATCAGAAATGATTTGATGTAACATCAAGAACACTTTTTGGATAACAAAGCTAGGAGATGCAGACAGTGGCGGCTGGTGCTAAAGGGCACAAGGGCACGTGCCCTCCCTACAATCGAGACAAAGAAAGCTTTTTTTAATATCTTAATAACACTTCTCACTTCGTTAAAACTTTCATCCGGGGACTAGATGAAAATGATACGTATTTGCGCAAGCGCAGCGGAAAATTGCAGCAAAATTTCGCCGTTGCTTGACCGGCGTATAGGGCGTGGTAAGGGCACATTAAATCGCGGCCGTTGGCACGTGACAGATTCAAGTTATTTGGTTCACAATTGGAGTACGTGTACGTGTGAATTGTGTTAAGCGCGCATGTTCCGTTTAACTGTTGTTTTTATTTTGACTTCGTGGTTTGTTCGTTAGTGGTTATAGTGGTTATTGTTGTTTACAGTGAAACTTGTTAAAAGGGAAACTCGTATTTGCGTATTTAAAGGTTTGTAATTTTTAGACACAATCAAACATAACTATATTAGCTATTTGTATACGTACCTATCGGTATATTGACTTAATTTTATTATAAAATGCGATCTCGTAGGTACAACGTACTACAAAATTTCGGTAGCTAATTGTCTGCAATCAGATTTATTGATTTATAATTAAATATGTATAAACCAAATATAATCTGTACAAAACAGTCCGGCATAATAATTATTCCGCGAATTTGCTCCACGACCTTCGCCCGTATCTAATTTCGACGCAATTAACATGTATAGAGTTACGTCTGGAGAACTGAAACGTTCATTTCTTCGTTTTAAAAGGTTTTTCCTTAAATTTTAATTCAATTAGCCACAATTTCCGTTGTGAATTCTTATCCTATGTACCTATGTTAGATAGTGTAAAATTAAAAACTGAACTTAAAGCAATTTATGAACGAGACGATATGTGTAGTGGTGGTATTTTGTCACTTTTGGTGTTTATTGCTGACAAGAGTGTTTTCAGAAACTAATAAATTAGTTAACATTATTTGTAACAACACCGATGTCTACGAGTGAATGTGAAAGATGTTTTTCCACTTTAAAGCGCATAAAAACATTTTTGAGAAGCACCAGTGTTGTCGATTGAAAACAGTTTATACAATCGATCCCCGATTTCGACAATAAAGTTATTGGTGTATTCAGCAGTAAGAAGAACAAAAGGATGGACTTTCTATTCAAATAGGGAGGTAAGTGTTTTTAGATATTGTTTAGAACTCGATTTTGATGTGCCCTCCCACTAAAAAAACTCACGAGCCGCCACTGGATGCAGATGTGCTAGAAATTCAAGATGATATGGCACTGAAAAGCCTAGGAATGGAAAAAATGTCCGGTCAAAATGGAATTACAGGAGAACAGTTAAATACGCACTTGTCCCATTAAAATGCAATGTTGTCTCTAATAACAAAATCGGAAGACGGAAAATATCTCAGACCCCTGAAAATCATCATCAAAAAGGAGATACGCAGGATATTAGTAATTACAGGATTTGTATGTATCTGTTGGTTCAATAAAATTTTTCCTTTCGTCCTCCACACAGATTGTGAATCACGTCTTGCTATAATATTTATGATTAACCCACGACTGTTTCAATATTTGTTTTTTACATCAAAATATTACGATTTCGTCTGACTAAACATTAGTTCATTTACAAAAAACTGTAATAAAATAAAATCATATTGCTTCCCTAATTTTTACGGTCGCACCCTTTTATATCAATTTCAAATAAAACAGCTGTTCCATTATAGGTCTACAGGAAATTATTACCGAGGGACGTTTCTATGCCACTAACTTCATGCTCGACTGACGATGCTTGCTTGTAACGGAGAAGGTTAAACAGTAATTGCACGTATAGAAAGTAAAAGTGCTTTTTTTAAAGAGCCGAGTATAACAAATGAAAGATGCATTAATTCATACATGAAATAGGCGAGGTCAGTTGCAGGGCGGTAACCCAACAAAATAACGCAGTGTTCTGATGCTAACCCCTAAATGACAGCTTGGCGCCGGCAACATGACAAAGAGGAATTGCTGTTTGCTCGTAAATTACTGCGATTACTGCATTATAATACAGTTGATTCTCTATGCGCTCTGTCGTTGACATTTGGCAAGTTATAACCACCAAAACAGAGCTTGCTTTGTTATGCAGTTGCTAAAACGAGTATTGTATGCTTCAACAATTCGCAATACTGAAAATTAATTTCAGAATTTTGTCGTTCGGTTTTAAAATATTTCACTTTATTATTTACTCAATTACACAAGTAAAAAATTTTACTATGAATCAGGAAATAAACTATACAGTGCGTTTGACAAATCACGAACCAACTGTTATTATAAGACAGAATAAACAAATACAGGGAAAAATGTATCCGTCTTTTCATACGAGTGGCTGATAATATCATATACAAAAAAAAACAATTAAATATCTTTATTAATATATAAAAAAAAAGATATGAGCACGTTCATAATTTGTCAATGACATTGTATATTTAAGTGATTAATTTTTGTAATTTTTTAAATAATTTTTGTTTAATGTCGTAAAAGTAGCAAAAAAAGAAAACATTTTATTACTTAGAACATACGACATACTTGATATAGTCATAGATATAGGATATACCATCACGGATCATAGACAGAATATCCAGAAAAGTTTGGGACAAACTTCAAAGCTTCTTCAGATCAAAACAATCAGATTTTATCAAACACACCTTAGTACGTAGTACTGTTTTAAGAAATTTCCTAATTTTCCTACATCAGATTCAATCCTGGATATGCACTGAGCACCAACAATGTACAAAGGACGTCCAATCTTAACTTCTAATAACAAGGATTATCTTCAAAGACTGATATATCGTCACCTTAATGCAGAACTAGCCTATGTCCATTTTTTTCAAAAATCAGTTTTCTAGCCTATGTTGTGTATTGAAATGTGCTGCATTTGATGCAGAAGTAGTCTATGTCTCAATATTAACAATATACTCTGCAACTGCAATTACACAAACATCCTAAGTTCCTTCTTACTTTTAAACTAAATGCAGAACTATTCTAAGTTGACTTGGGATATAACTGCAGTGCCCGTTTTGGACTTAGGATAGTGCAAGTGGACATAGGATTATAAACGTTAATTACATCGTGGACATAAACTATCGCAGCTTGTATCTGGTTTGAATAAATATCGATAATAATGTATATTATATTGTTTGTTTGTACATAATACATTTTTTAATAAACTAATTTAGTATTAGTTAACGCTATATTATTTTATTTTTAAGATTGTGGACTTAGAATATCTTCCAAGTCGATACGTTATGATATCCTAAGTCCGAATCATTGGACTTAGAATACTTCATGTTAAGAAAATAAGCCTATGTCCATTATTTTTTGTTTAATCTAATGTAACAAAGTTTATGCAACAACATAACGTGCGTGACAAGAAGAAGACACACATACTAGAAGTTCGAGTAAAAAAAAACATTACGTAGAAAACTATTTAAAAAAAACTTCTCCTGTAAAATATGGGTTTTCGGACTTAAGCTAGTTCTGCATTAAGGTGACGATATATTGATTTAACATAGTACTTAGGATAATATGCAAATGTGTACAAAGGAACTACGTGTAGCATGGCGCTATGCTATGAACGCGTCTCTAGGTCAAAATAAACAAAAAAGGCTAAAGGTACATATCCAAAAGTGGGATGCTAATAAAGTAACCATGGGTGGTTATTGCAGGTTTTCATTGCATATGGTTTATTTGCTACAGTAACTATCAATAATAGCCTGATGTCATAAATATTCTAAATAAGAATTGCTCTATTTAATTTTTTTCCAAATATATCTGCGAAATAAAAAATATATTTGTACCGTGAAATGTTGAAAACTGTGTAATAGAACAAGTGTTGTATTTTGAGTCACCACAGTCCAGCGCGTTCTCCAAGGAGATATGCAATCTATAAACATAAAAGCACTACCCAAGGGACACTAGATGATGAAATTTTACTTATATCAACATATTCCACCAAAATTAAGACGAAAATCAAGAACGGTTTACATGAGGACTATGAGGAGATAAAGAAGAAACAATAACTGCGGAAAAATTTACTATCAAGCAGAAATTTATTATAGTAATGTAACGGTTTTAAAACGTTTATTTAAAACTTCGGTTCGTTGTGTGAATTATTTATTAACAAATATTAAAATTATTAAGCAACGAAGAAACACGAAATAACAACACTAATATTAATTCTAATACAAAACACTAATATTAACCCGTAACACTAATTAATTTATTTGTACAGTTTGTTTATTTATAACTATTCACGTATATTTATATTAACTTTACCGACGTACACAATATTCGCGACCGTTTAAGTAGGCTGGATTAGACTGCCCCGTGTTCGTTTGGTCGCGCCTTATATATCCCAGCTCGTCCTTCCAGAACTCCATTCCAGAAAGTTCGAGTAGTCGCGCGAGTATGAGTAACCATCGACCGCTGTAGAAGCTTCTCGGCGGATGACGAATATGATCCCACACGTGTGCTGACGCATCTCGTTACAGTAATTACAACAGTTATAAACTGCAGATGAAGGTCGTGAAAAACCTTTTGGTAATATTCAAAACTGCACATAGGGAAAAATTTTAAAGTTGAATAAAAAAGCAATGCTAAAGAAAATATAAATTTATTCTGCAGGAGCCCTTCTGGCGTCGCAAGTAATAGGCATTTTGTGGAGTTTGTATCTACTCTTCTAGTGATATGTCCCGCCCATCTTAGCCTTCCTATTTTTATATTTTAGATGATATCTCGTTCATTATAGTTTCATATAATTTGTAATTATATCTTCTCCTTCAGATTTGGTTCTCAATATTTTTCTTTAGAATATTCTTAGGGACGTTTCATTTGCCTTTCTTAGCGTCCATGTCTCTGATGCGCAGGTTTAAAGTGGTCTTATCAAGATTTTATATTGTACGTACGTAATTTTTGTTATGGTTTTAGCCCACAAAGACACTTGTTTGCTAGCATAATTCTTCTTTTATTTCTTCCTCGTGTGTCCCTTTATTATTTACTTGATACGCTAGGTATATAAAATCTCTCACTGTTGCGATGTTATAAGTTCACCTATTGTTTTATTTTATCCTGCTTCATTTCGCAGTCGTTCTGTGGGTGTTGTTTGTTTTATGTTCGTTTATTTTTAGCCCCGTCCTATTTGCTGCTTTTTCCTAACTAACAAATGCTTCATTGTTTGTTCTATTTTTTCGGCCCACTATATCGATATCATCAGCGTATGCCAGTATTTGTATCGATTTGTTAAATATCGTTCCCTTTGTTTCAATCTTGGAGTTGAATATTAAACATGCAAGTGAGTCCATTTGCCTTACTCATTTGTATGTTTTAAATTGTTGTGATGATTCTATATTTTGACTGAGCATCGAACTTCCTTCATGGTGAGTTTGGTTAGATCTATTAACTTTTGTGGGATTCTTAGTTCTTCCATTGTTTCGTATACTGCTTTTCTTTTTATGTTATCGTATGCAGTCTTAAAATCGATAGATACTTGGTCCGTGTCTATATTGTGCTCTAGGGGTTTATTCTATTATCTGTCCCAGTGCAAAGATTTGATCATTTTTTAATTTTGCGCTTCGGAATCAACACTGGTAATCCCCTGTTATTTGTTCGGAATGGTTCAGGGTTATTTTATGTATGACTTCATATACTGCACTCAGGAGGATTATGGCCGCAGTTGTGAGCATTGGAGTTGATCTCCTTCTTTGTGTAATGGGCATATATGTAGTGCCTATCTTCCATTCTTCTGGCATACTTTCTGTCTCCCATATGTTTGCGATTAACTTGTGTATGTGCTTGAGCAGCTCTTTCCGACCATATTTGATCAGGTATATCACCACATCCCGGTGCTTTGTTATTGTTCAATTTACGAGGAGCGTTCAAATATGAGTGAGAATCTAGTTGACTTGAGTATAGAAAACAATGGATGGAAACAAGCACTCTGTGTCATGTTCTTATATGTTCCAACTTCCGATTAGTAACAATCAAATTCTTCGCCGTTACACCTGCCAATAATAATTAGCATGTCAGAGAAAGAAGTACCGTGTTTTGTTGCACAACGCATAATTGTTAAATTTCTGGCGAAAGAAAATGTTTTACCGGTCTGAAATTTTTACAAGACTTCAAGCGCAGTTTGAGGATAAATGTATGTCCAATGTTGGGTCGATTGATCAGCTTATTCGGGCTGATCGTCGGATTTGTCTCCATCAGATTTTCATTTGTTTACACCATTGAAAGAGTTTTTAAGTGGCCATAAATTTAGGGATAATGATGAACTCTTTGCAACTATGCAAAACTGGATACGCACGCAACCAAATCGCTTGTTAAAAAACGCTATACGTAAGCTTCCAGAACGTTGGCGCAAGTGTATTGCAGTTGAGGGGGACTACGTTGAAAAATAGTATATACCATGTTTTTGTTCCATTGATAATAAAGATGTTCTAAACTCATTCTCACTCATATTTGAACGCTCCTCGTATTAATAGTTTTTTAGGCTTCTTCTAGCGTTTGTACCGGATGGCCTATATCTGTTATTGGGTTGTTAGTATCTTCCTCTGTGCCTTCGTTGTCATTCCCGACAAGGTGCTCATTAAAGTATTTCATCCATGGCTCAAGGATATTTAATATACGGGTGTTGAATGACGCAGTGGCGTATTTATGGGGGCGGTCCAGCGGGTCCGGACCGCCCCCAGAGACCCAAAATCTTCTAATTGTAACAAAGAGGATGAAAAAGACTTTAGAAGATTGGCGACTTTTTATGAAACGGACCTAGTTACTGCAAAAGATGATGCTCTTTCTGAATTTAAACTGTGGCGCCGGAAGATATTAGACACAGAGAACAAACCCTTAAATGCAATGGCTGCTTTGTAAATATGCAGTCTGGAGATCTATCCAAATATTTTTCGATTGCTCCAAATTCTGGCTACATTGCCCGTTTCAAACGCTTCTTCTGAGAGATCTTTTTCAACGCTAAAGAGAATCAAAACTTATTTGAGGAATACAATATCTGAGGTAAATGAAGTTTTTATAGGTTGCTAGAAGAATCACTTGTAATAATGTTTTTTTGCAGGGACGATTAAACGGTCTGGCTTCATTGTCAATTCATAAGGAAATTAATTTATCTTCATCGGAGGTAATAGATGAACTAGCCAAGAATCCAAGAAAACTGGATTTTATTATTTAATTTATATAATTTTATTATATAATTTATTGTTTATTTGGTGAAATTTCGTTCCATATTTACTTAGGTACTTTTTTTATAGCATTTTTGTACAAGGTGGTCCAAATTGGACACTTTTGATAGGAAACACCAATTTCTAGAGGAGATAGAAAAAAACTAACCTACATGTTACGAGCTCGATTTTTGTGAGAAAGTGAATGCCGAAAACCGCACATCGATATCTTGAACTGTTTAGAAGATATAGGGTGGTTTTCAATTTTGTGCATTTTTGACCCACCCCCGTAACTTATTTATTTATGAATATTTTTTGTTTCTGTAAAAACATTCTTAAGGCACTTTTTTTAAAGGAATCCAATGGTGTCCCAAGTTTTTTTGTAAAAAGAATGGTTTTGAAGATATGACATAAACTTGTATTTTTTCTTATGGACTACCCTATATATTTTTGCATATTCTTTTTCTAAATATATAAAATACTTGCTACTTTGCTTTTTAAACATTTATTTTATAACAGCTATAAGTTTATTTCGTTTTATTGTTCAACATGGCACTCCAGAGTAACAAAATTCATCTATAGTATTTTAGAAACAGCAATAAGAAAAAATACAAGTTTATGTCATAGCTTCAAAACGATTCTTTTTACAAAAAAACTTGGGACACCATTGGATTCCTTTAAAAAAAGTGCCTCAAGAATGTTTTTACAGAAACAAAAAATATTCATAAATAAATAAGTTACGGGGGTGGGTCAAAAATGCACAAAATTGAAAACCACCCTATATCTTCTAAACAGTTCAAGATATCGATGTGCGGTTTTCGGCATTCACTTTCTCACAAAAATCGAGCTCGTAACATGTAGGTTAGTTTTTTTCTATCTCCTCTAGAAATTGGTGTTTCCTATCAAAAGTGTCCAATTTGGACCACCTTGTACAGTTGAATCGTTCGATCTGGACGTGTAGCCCCAGAACATTGCTCGGTAATTTGATTTCGCAGCTATGACCTGATTCATACACTTTATTCTCATTATCTAACAATACTTTGTTTATTTCATTTTTAAGGTGAATTATTAAAGAATCATTTATATATGTTTTTTTTTATTTTTGATTTGGTAAATTTGGTTAATCACCTGTTGTACTTCATTCCAATAATACTTATCTATTTAAACTTCACAGAACTCGCGTAGATACCCATCTACCTATCTCAATATCCAGTTGGACCGCCCCCAGAAACAAAACGTAAATACGCCACTGGAATGACGTACCGTACAAACTCAAGGAGCGTGTTCCTGCGGGCATTTTAATTAGAAAATGTCCTATGAACAATAAACATGGGTCCAATTCGCAACGGTTACGCAGCTATAGACGTTTAAAGTTTAGAAGTAATTGCAAGAGTTTTTGGAATGATTTACTTATACGAGTCAGAAATAAATGAAAACAGAACGTATAAAACAAATATCAACAAAACAACTTAAAAATCACATAAAATGTTCAAACTGACGTCCTTCAACATTGATACACTGTACAGTGCGATCTAAAATGGACTGAGTGGCTGCACGTAGAACCTCAGGGTTATTTCTCACCTGCTCACATGTGTCAATAATATATGCTGTATTAGTTCAGTTCTGGTATTAACTTTTACCTCATACACTAAACTTTTAATATGGCCCCACAGGTAATAGTCTAAAGGAGTGAGATCTGGTGATCTCGGTGGCCAAGGATGTGGGCCTCCGCGACCGATCCATCTATTGGGATAAGTAGCATTTAGATATTCTCTTGCTTGCAGACTAAAATGAGGAGGAGCCCCATCATGTTGTATTATCATCTGTTGTCTTGTAAGTAAAGAAACATTATGTAACAACGGTTGCAATTCATTTCGCAAAAAGTCGGTGTGCACTTGACCTGTAAGACGCTCCTCGAAAAAGAAAGGCCCAATAAATTGATCGTCCATTATACCACACCATACGATGATCGAAAATCGTCGTTGAAAGTTAGTTTCTGTTGTGCCATGTGAATTCTCATCAGCCCACAAATGAAAGTTGTTGCGAATTGTTCACTCCATCTTGAGTAAACTGCGCCTCATCAGTAAATAAAATGCACCTAACTAGTTGAGGATTTGCTTGAAGCCATTGGCAAAAATTTACCCGCACTGAAAAAAATAAACTGTTAAATCAAAGAAATATTGTTTAAAACAAGCGTTTTTGCACATTCAATACGAGCAATGTGCTCAAACTGTTAAAAGAAACAATATGGAATGTTAACCTGAATTGATTCTTTTAACAATTTAACAGCATTGCTCTAACCCATTTAAAGTGTCGAGGGAAACTACTCGAAAGATTGGTTCAACAGTTTTGAGTATTTTACTTACAGAATATACAACGTTGTTATTACTTATAACTTTGGTCAATTCAACTACTTTATTTATTATGTAAAATAATCTAAAATGATTAATCCGATAACAGCATATTTCATTCAATGTATTTTTTTTGTTGAAATAAAGAACAAAACTGTCGATTCAAAACTCACATCACATTTGTTTATGCAGTTATTAATTGATTTAACAGTTTTAAAATGTTGATATTATCATTCAGTTTGTTAGCTCAATAGGTTTAATTTATTGGTTCAAGTATTAAAAAATTTCCATTTAATGTTTTAGACGTTTGCTATACAGGGTGGCCCATTTTCGAAGGGATTCCAGGCTGGAATCCCTTCGAAAATGGGCCACCCTGTACAGCTTTTTTGTGTTTAAATTAATTATTAATACCTCTAGCTTAATTACCTAGAATGGTTTGCGGGATTTTTAGGTATTTCTAACAATAACCTGATGTATGGATTACTACTGCATCTGCCTCAACTTACCAAACATTTGCACAACCTTCCTGGATTACCGACTTATTGTTAGAAATACCTAACAACCTGTAATCCTCTGTGGGTAAAAAAGTTGAAGATAACAATTAAGTATAAACTTGTATGCAAAATATTAAAAATAAGTAGACAGCAGAAATACATTTTTGTTGTAAGATAACTAGAGTCTAACAAATTATAAAGCGTATACGTAATTGAATAATCTAATCTCATCTAAATAAAATACAAAGTAATTTGAACTATACGATTGTATTTCAATTAATAAAGTAAATGCTTTCATTAGATATTCATACATAAAAATAAAAAGTTGCTATAAAAACACTTAAAAAGAATATACATAAGTATCTATAACTATTTTAAATCATTATGAGTAAATAACGTTCACTTGCTTTTTAAATAAAACTAAATAAATGATATTACTATTAATTTACAATAACAAACATTTTATTTTTTACAATGTGTATTAATGTAGAAATGTTACTATAAAATATTCTATACTACATAAATATTAAATATGATTATCGATTACCAAATAAGATTCTGTGACAGACGAAAATGAAGCACCAACTACATTATATATGGCTGTACTATCAAATTCAATTCACTTACAGTTTATTTCTTCTTTGTATTATGAAATCTTCAATATTTCCACACATCTTAAAAAAATATATAAACAAGTTAGAAAATAACCAACTACTTATTAAAAGATGTAGAACTAAATACAGAATAACAATGATTCAGTGGCGATACAGGCACAAGGTTGATAATAACTAATAAGTACTTTCTTGACATTCAATAAATCCGATGCGTCCTTTTGGAGGAAATAACATTGGCCAAGCTGCGATTTAAATCGCGTTTTTTGAATCTGGAGGATATGTAGGTAACTGATTTTATACAAATTTTAGATACTTCAACCAGCTGATTTTGTCTTGTACGTTAGAATTAAAAATATGGTCTTTAATAAAATTGTATTACTACTAATAGTTGCTTGAGACAGTAATATTTTACACATTATTAAACCATGCAATCTTTATTATTATGATAGGTATTTACTTACCAGTATTTTCGCCAATTATAACGCGGTAACTCTGTGTAACACCACAACTAAATCACTTCTGTGTGAATCAGTGGCGGATCCAGCGGGGGGCACAGGGGGCAATTGCCCCCTCCGAGAATTGATGTTTTAAATATGAATTTCTTTTTCTCTTGTTTTGTCAATATTTATTAGAAGTACTTATTTATTTTGTAAGTGAAATCCTGAATATAATTTTGTTTCATTCTTTAAAAGTTTATTATATGTACCTAGTTTAATTTTAATTGTACTTAATTCTGCCCTATTACTTTCGGACACATGTTTATATTAAAAAAAAGTCTTATTTTGACGTCTACAAGACGCCTGTAAAGTTTGGCTACATGTTTGAGATACACCCTGTACCTATAAATATTCAAATTAAATTAAAAATGTCGTAAAATAAAATTTTTTTCTATGTTTTATTTTCTTACGTCCCTACATAAACCTAATGCCCCCTCCGAGAAAATTGGCTGGGTCCGCCACTGGTGTGAATAAAACGAAAATTGCTTGTAATGAACAGTATTTTTATGCTGACAATGCGTCTCTTATTGCGACTTAATTCTTGCGTCATCCAAATATAGCATTGTTTTTTTTACAAACCTTCTGAAAATTATAACTGAATGTTTTTAAGTGTTAAATTAAACAACAAAGTGTTGGCTAAAAAAGTATTCAAATTATGATATAAAGACCGCAAAAAGTTAAATCAACAGACAAAAAATTGTTGAGCTAATAACTGTAGAATGTTGCATCAATATTTATTTCAGTTAATTTTGTCGAAACGCAGCATTAATATAAAAATCTCAGTAACTTGAAACAATTAATAAGAAGATGTTTATATTAAAATGCCGTCCGATATTGCAACAAGTGGCTTTTTGGTTATATTAAAGAACTATTTTTAACCAAACCATATTGTTAAATTAACATGTAACTTAAGTTTGTCGTAACGAATTTTTTGTTGTTTCAAAATATAACAGGCTAACATTTTTCAAGCGCTTAAAACAACAAATTCATTTTTCTCAGTGCGTAAAGCACCGTCTTCAGGTTCTAGGTGCTGAACCTTTTATATGTGATAGGGATATAATAATATTAATAACTTACCATTTATTCTTCGCCATACTCTCCAATGACGAACGCCCGTACGTGAAGAAATTCTTCTGGTACTTAATTCTGGGTTGCCTTCAATAATTTGTAAAATGTTTTCTTGCTCATCCAAATTTTGCTGCACAGGACGTTCACATCTTGTGGAAGCTATTGGAAATGAACCATGTCTTCGTGCATGTTAAAACACACCCGTAAAGCTTTGATGATTTGGCACCCTCCTGTTCGGAAATCGTAGTTGATACTCTCTTCGAGCAGCTCGCGCATTTCCATCACAAAATCCATAGATGTACATTGTACATAATATCGATGTACTCCTCATTTGAAAATTGCACGGGTATTTTTTACAGTAACGTCGATAACTTTGTACAACTTTTAAAGGTAACATACCACACCTACGTAAGTTTACAATTGAGGGCTCGGAAAGCAGAACGCGATCTGCGCTCGAGCCAGGAGCCGCTAGTGGGCAATTTCTGACGGGTCACAAACAAAAGTTTAGAATTTTATAGCCTACATTAATATTGTCTAAACTTTAAACGTCTATAGCTGGGTAACCATTGCGAATTGGACCCATGTTTATAGGACATTTTCTACTTACAATGCCCTCCAGAACATGCTCCTTGAGTATATACGGTACGTCATGCAACACCCTGTGTATATGTATACATAATACCATATGAACAAAAATTATTTAGATAAGGGATGGCCATGGTGAACCAAATCACTGCCTTTGATTGGTTCAGCTTGTTGTTGGTTCTACATAATAGGTACGTTCAGAATTTCAAAGCCACCCTTTATCTAAATAATTTTTGTTCATATGGTATATTCAGCTCTACAGGCCAAGTTGGCCCATGGCTTCTGTGCAAATTCTTCTCCATCTTTTCCTATCCTCGGCACCCTACTTCCAATTGCTGATCCCTAATTCAGCTAAGTCCCGTTCTACCACTTCTATCCATTTTGTCCTGGGTCCTAGTCTTTTTATTTTCTATTCGATGCCCCTTGTTAATACTTACCTGGTTGCTCTTTCTGGTGAAAGCCTGTATACATGACCCATCCTTTGGGCTCTGATTACATTAGTTATTTTTGGTTCTATGTACACCTCCATTAATTATTTCCTTTCCCATATGTTTAGAGTTTATTTTTCTTTTTGATTTAAGTTCCATAATTCACTCCCATACATTACTGTTGGTCGTATGATGGTTTTGTATATCCTTACTTTCGCATTGCGAGATATATTATTTGCTGCTAAAACCCAAAACATCATCAACATAAACAAAAATATCCTCATTGGTATACTAAAGAAATAATTAAATTACTAAACAGTAAAACCAGGGACAAACTAGCTTATAAACCAATTGGCATTACTGAGTTTAACATTAAATACAAACATTTAAGCGCGACTACAAAAATAAAATTTGAATTACCTTACGAAAATTATACAGGGTGTTTTCAAAGTTGAGGCGTTTATTTTAACAGGTTGTAGAACTCTTAAAAATAAATCATTTCACCAAAAATAACCTACATAACATTTGCGTTATCATTTCCCTCTTGTTTAATGCCATTTTAATGTAAACAAACGGTTAGTAATCCTGCAAACTATTACGTATTACACATAATTCTTTCTGAATTCACTTAAACACATTTTGTTGTATATTTAAATCCAAGTTTCTCAAGTCAAATAAGTAGCTTAAAAATAAATTTTAAAATGCAAGCTATAACGTATAAAATGAAGAATATTGACTAGCAACATCCGCTCTTAACACTAAACAAGCATATCAATTTAAGTAATAATTTCCAGGTTTATTTTCAATAACAAATAAATTTCCTATCCCTTAGTTTCCCCAAAAATATGTGCATGGAATAATAAACGATCTTTATTATAACCTTGGTAGACCACCAACTACGTCAATATTCATATGTTGATGTATTGATGGTACCCTGTCAGTTAAATCTAACAACTATTATTCATCATAGAATCAATTGAAGATGCGCCCTGAACATACTGTTGAAATGTGTAATATAATAAATCTTCCGTTTGCTATTAAAACCGATAAAATGATGGATATACTTTTATGGAATTCTTCTTTGTTGTGTCGGCCATACACACCTAGAGAATGCAATAATGTAAGCTTTTGCTTGTTTTTATATTCTGATAATCGTGCTCTTTGGCTTTAAGATAGAAAATTACCTAAGAATGGGTTTGGAATTACTAAAGCAGGTTAGGAAAGTTACATTTCCCAACACCAAGTCCTGGAAATGAAAGGTATGTGAGTTAATCACAGAGTTTTTATCCTTTTGGCGTTTAAATACTTCGATTTGTCACTTTGATTATTAATCAGGATTTATGAGCATGATATGGTAAACGGAATTAATATGTTACGGAAATAAATGGAATTTCTTATCTTAATCATCTGTATATTGTTGGATAAGGAGGCCAATTAATAATATCAATTTCCGAGTGATTTTACAAGAGTGCTGTGCCCAATATGTAAATACAAGGAAAGTGACCTTTTACACGTCCTTATAAGGGAGAATTGCATTGCACATTATGTTGCGGCATTCTTCCAGGTGTGCAGTTATTAAGTTGTGCAACTCATATTTTCCGCTGCATTTACGTTAAATTTATTGCTGCCAACGTATACATTGTCGTTAATTTAGGAAGAAAATTCAAATAAAAAATTAAATTCATAAATATGCCTTATTATTGTTTACTTTAATTTAGTACAAAATAAAAGCTGACGTGGTGAGATTTTATTTTCTTTATTGAGATTTAAATTCTTGTTACAGATACATAAAATATTTATAGGTTTCATCTTATAAAAATTAAATTATTAGCCATAAAGTTTTTTCTTTGATGCAGGGTTGAGATGCTTTTAAACTTGTCGATATAGTTTATGATCCTATAATTATAAAGTAAAATGTTTAATTTATAGCTGATGTTAGAAATATTTACTGTTTTTTTTTTTTTTAATAACATCAAAACAAATATTTCAGATGATGGCGGCAATAATTTCAGACCTTCACCTGTTCAGCACTGCTGCAATTCTTTTTGTCCTTGTTTCGGTTATCAAAAGTTTATAACATAATGAATTTAAAGGTCTATATAGATTTTTTTATAGGTGGGCATCTCATTTTCGTAATATTAATATTAATGTAGTACTTCTTCGTCTTCTTCTTCTGCGCTTCATGGTTTAGGCTGTAATAGCCTCTTCCGACACCTATTGCTTTCTTGGCCGTCTAACATTTCTTCGTCCTTTTGGTTTCGGGATCCTATCTCTTGACATTGTAGACTCCAATTGTTTTTATATTCTTTAATAATTGTTTCTGTGAGATTAAAGGTGTCTAGTATTTCTCGAATATCGTCATTTCTCAGCATGTCTAGTTTTCTACAGCCAAGTGGCGGATTTTCAGATCAATTAGGTGAAGTGCCTCTTCACCTAATATTTCACCCGAATTTGTTTTTTTTTTGTATATAAGAATGATTATTCATTCCATTTATCTAAATTCCTAAATAGTTTAACTTATAAATGAATTTTAACCCAGTGTAATACGCAAAACATTTGTGATAGGTATGTATTTCCCAGCACAGTATCAAATTGCAGAGCTAGTAGTAAATGCTTGGAAGTCTGCACTATTCACTGGGTTGCCATGGTAACACTGACGTCACTCGCATGAGTCGCTACTTAGGTCCCCACCACAAGTGAAGGATTTTTTTAGGCAACGGCAGTCGTCTGCATCTGCAGGATAGCTTGCGCTTGCCGTTTTGTTGTATGTTTGCAGAGTGTACCTTATATCGCGTGTAAAGTGAATTTTACTATGAATCCCATTAATGGCATTAATGACAGTGTCTGTAATTTATTGGAAACGATTTAAACGCAAATATGCCGTTCTTACACTCAAAGCAATTTTTTAAAATTATAAACAATCATATTTTGAAATTTTGGATCACATTATTATGGAAATCAACACAAGATTTAAAGATTGTAAAAAACTTAAATTTTTTTGTTTTTCTGATACAGAAAAATTCGAGTATTTTGATTCATCTTTTCCTTCCCTTGCTCTTGAAAATCTGAAACATTTTTACGGCAACATATTTACCAACCCCCAGCGCCTTAAAAATGAATTGACTCTTTTGTATTCCGATGAAAAATATAGAAACATATCGACGCAAGAACTTCTTCAAATGCTTCATGAAGATGAAGGCATTTTTACAAAAGCTTACAAATTGTTTTCCCTCATTTTACCAATTCCATCTACAAGTGTGTCAGTAGAAAGAAGCGTTTCTTGCCTTAAGAGTATAAAAACTTACTCACGAAACACCATTTCTCAAGAAAGACTTTCTCATTTGGCAAATATTTCTATTCAGAACGAATTTCTACTGATGCTTATGAAGAAGCACAGCCATTTTATGACGACATAATTGACAAATTTGCAGTTTTAAAGAATAGAAGATTTAATACACATAAAATAGGTAAGTGATAATTAAATGATTTTCAGAGTAAATGTTTCTTATGGCTAATTTTGTAACTCTTCGCCTATTTTTTAAACCACGAGCCGCCACTGGTTTAAGCCAATTTTATGGAAAATTATTTCCTAGAAATCGGCGTCTAACAAACGAATTACATCTTCTGTATGCCAATGAAAATTATAGAACTATACCACTATAAGAATTACTCAAAAATCTCAATGAGAATAAAGAAATTTTTACTGAAGCTTATAAGCTGTTTTGCCTTATACTAACCATTTCATCAACAAGTGCAACAGTTGAAAGATTTTTTTCTTGCCTTAAACGGATAAAAACAGACCTTAGGAATACGATATCTCATGATAGACTTTCCTCTTTGGCGAATATTTCAATTCAAAAAGAACTTTACTAGGGTTAATTAAAAACCAGCCATTTTACGAAGATATTACCAACAAATTTGCTACCCTAAAAGACAGAAGGATTGACTTGGTGTACAAAAATGAGGTAAGTGCAAATAAAAAGTTTTTTTAATTTACCACAATAGCACTTCACCTATGTTTTGACCCACGAGCCGCCACTGTATGACATTCGACTTAAAGAATTTTAGAAGGCTTCATAAAGCCTGGGTTAAAAATTTAACAGGCTGTGAAAACAACCGGAAGTTCTCAACCACGTGCAACCAACCTGGCTTGCGCCCTGGACTGAACACGTGTTTGGGAAATCTGTCACAACACGTCTGCTGTCTACGAGATCAGGATGCTGAATAGAATGCTCGCTCGCTTGAAGAACGCTAGAAGAACGCAACGACTTTATATAGGTTGTAACCGGTCAAGCGTATCAGGCGAAGTTAATGGGTCAGGGGTGGAGGGGGCGGAGCGAGTAGCAATGACAGACTTCCATATGTTTGCTCATAACCAACATTACGTTTCAAGTTGTTAGGGGTCTTGATACGTTAAATAGCCTCACTAATTTTTCTGTTGAAAAATTAAGAAAAATTAGGGGAATTGGCAATGATCGATAATTTTTCAAACAAAATCTTATAGCCAATGATGATGTTTAGCAATACTGCACTAAACCACAAGAACAAGGCATGCTGTAGACGCCTCTTGATGACAGAAGTTGGAACTTATCTTTTAAGGGAGTATCTATGATACTTTTGGAGGGGGTTTAAAGATGGTTTTGGTGTTGTGTTTTTGAGAATCATACCTATGCGACCTATTGGGCTATGTACAGATTCAATATTTTTCGTCAAAGTCATCCCTTCATCATCAAAATTCATCGTAAAATAGAGAGTGTAAAGTTTGCTTCATAACCGTGTTGTCTTCACAAGTGTTTTCAGTATTTACAATTGCCTTCTAATTCTTGAAAATTGTATTTCTGCTTGGACGTATACTGTTTGTTTCAAAATCTTCACTCAAATATAAATAAGCTCTACCAATTCCTTATTATTTGGTATGTTAAAGATCTTTAAATTTAAAAGTACTTGGTAATCTCAAGCCTTAATCTTCTTTCCTAAACAAATATTTTTTTAAATAAAAAAAAAGGTAAAGAGAAATCCTCGTATGTTTTCACTTAAACTCATATCATAAGACGAGATGAATTCAAATACGGTAATAAAATGCATTCCTTTTGTTTCTGTTTTTCTTACCGACGAAATAATGTGTAGATTTATATTCAAAAACAAATCGCAAGGAAATTGTTTATCGCTTCTAACGATCAAGTATTACTAGAAATGTGCTCATTTTTCTTTTCATTTGGCCAAGAATACTTCAAATTACATAAAACATGAGTTATCAAACGCTGGCGCCTATTTAATAACGTTTTATAAACAATAACCTTCTACGTGTTTATCATACATGCAAAACTTTTATTAAATAAAGTTATGTAAAATCGTCCTTACTCATATCACATATCATTCCAAGTCCTTGATGTTATATCACATTTCCGTGACAGCATTCTGCTACATCTTTTACTTAAAAATCGTGAATGTTTCATTATTATTTATTTATACGCCTTCAGCTTTTAATTCACTATTTTAAACTACAGAAATTCGATTATTTTGATCTAGGTTGGTGTTAAATCAAATTAAAGTGCAAAGCTCTTGACATTTAATTTTTTATTGAAGATTATTGCAGGATATAGCTTGAAATAAATGTTAATAGTTCTTGTGGTTGAAGCAGAATGAAGAGTAAGTAGGTTATTTGCGGACTTTTTTAATATTCATTTCATATGTGAAACTCAGGATTTTCAGAAGTTCCATATTCTAACATAGAAATTAATTTGAAAATCGTCATGAGAAATAAGTTTCGCAAAAAAATGCAGACAGTAGAAAAATCTGTAGAGTTGCCCATGCAGCGGTTGGAGGTCGTTTAAAACCAGGTAGTATGTTAAACATGTTCAGTTGTTTACACTCTAATTATACCTTTCCGTGTGTTTTTGAAATTAGATGTATGTATGCGCCATCGTAAAAGGAAAATTAAACTCACGTCCTAAGTTTAAGTGAACTGAAAACTTTAGTACTTGTAAAGGCGCTAACTATGCTAAATTATTACTTCTGCCGGTGCGAAAGATATTTACCTGCAATTTTAAGTATTAGTTATGCAAATAATGGTAGTTAAGGTTAAAATTACACATTCACTTCGACAGCTTCATGAAAGATTAAATGTTAGCAAATTGTTTTCGAAGTTTACATCAGAATGAATTTGCAAACGTTTGAGTAATATATCCTCGAGGATTTAATTTAGGTGTTTGACATTTTTAGATTTTCTGGGCATACCCGCTAGAAAACAAACAAAGCAAGCATTATTAATAGGTAAATTAGCTACGAACTCATTTAACTTTACAAATGTATACAGAAAATTACAAAAAATTCTAAACAGAGGTTTCGTAAATAATACCCAAATTGTAATTTTTGAAGCTGTTATTATATGAAATATTCTAACATATTTTCCGTTCATTTCACAAAATTTAATCCATAGGGATTCCTGCTGCACAAATCCACGACATCCTTACTATTTTTAAACCACTTTATGCAGGACTGAAGTAGCTGTCACAAGTCACAACCTACCATTTAAGGGTAATTGCGGTTCTGTTCCACAATTTTCTTCATCAACATCATACCATTTTGTACGTTTTGGTTATTCATTCAGGCTTGCAAAACTTCCCCTTTATACGTAAAACATTAAAATAAACTAAGGTGTGCTCCTCAATAATAGTACATGCAACTGAGTTATTTTTAAATTTGCAAATCGTAGATTTGTAACTGTATGAATGAAGCTCTGGACGTGAAGACAGTCCTAATCGAAACGATCGTAGAATGTTAAAAAGTAGTATCAATTCAAATAAAAACTAAAAACAATGCATTGTTTTGAATTAACCGGACGTTGCCTTCGGTTGCTAATGTAAGGTGGATAAACGAACGCGATAGGAAGGTTGGGATGTTTTTGTTATAAATTCAGAAATAAAAAGCAAATATGTTTGACAAAACTCTATATTTGAGTTAATTAAGGTTATTTGTTTTCTATCCCGAGAATAAAACTAATAATGTTTTGGAATACATAATGATTGATACCCATCTGGATAAAACCTCAGTTCTAAAGTTTAAGTATTTATTTTGATTTATACGACGGAAATTTTAAAATCTTAAACTTAGCATTAGGTAGTTCAAATTTGTACAAATAATACAAGTACATATACGCTCCAACAAGTAATTAGATCCGAGAATACACACTACGCGAAAATCGGTAGCAACAAAGAGACAACACAACATGTAGGAAAATTCAGACAAGAAACAATAAACCCCGGGGGGGGGGGGGACTAATACATTATTTACTTAGAAGAAGAATATTGCGTGAACTCCTTCTTTTAAAATCCCTTGCGATGAATATTGGCATTGAGAAGCCCAAATGGAGCAACGAGAAACGAGATCGACTACATTATTTCAAACAACAAGGAAATGGTACAAATGAATCGGTATTAAATAACTGTCACACGGACAGTGTTCACAGGTTAATATGAGCATAAACATGCAATATCAGAATAGAAGGAAAAACTAAAATCTGAAATATGTATATCCAACAAAGGAGTATTAAAATCCTCTGTTATTACCAGGATTTCTTTGTTCGGTGTGTCGCGTATGATTTGTTCAATGATTTTGCATATTTCTTCTAGTTCATCATCTGGCGTGACTGTGGTAGGCATGTATACTTGTAGTATATGCAGTTTCGTGGGTTTAGCCTGTAGGGTTATTTGAATTAACCGATTGCTTATTGGATTGTATGCTTCTACGTACTTCGATATTTCTTTTGATATTAAAAACACAACTCCGTTTCTTCCCGTTACGTTTGCTCCTGAAATGTATACTGTATGCTCTTTTGTTTCAAAATGTCCTTTGTCCTTCCAATGCGTCTCCGATATTCCGCATATGTTTATGTCTTCTCTGATTAGTTGTCACGTGCCAAACGCACACTACGACATTGAATGGGGGATGGTAATCCCTTATGCGCGCGGCTAGCTAAAACAGTGGAGATGGGCGAGTTCGGGTCGCTAAAATAATACTCAAACACTTATTAACCCTTCAAGGGGGATGGTCGTAAACGGTAGATAGGGCGCCACCATGAATAAAATCACCTCAAGATCTAAAAGAAGGAAACCCATCATGGAAGGTTTCCAGGGCTCGGATGAAAGGGGGGTCGTCGTTATAGCTGCATCCTGTGCAAGATGTGACTTACCTTGCTTGACTGAAATTACTCTACTTTACTTCATGCTCAAACTTGAAAGCAGGCTAACACTTTACACATAAATCATAAAACATTGAACACAAAATACTCTGAAATAAACGGGAAGCACTCAACACAAATTACAACACCAAACTGAATTGACAATGAAATATTTAATGACTTAAAGACACAAAAATGAACAATGAAACATTACGCAAGAGACAATCAAAAATATTACGTTACAAAAAATTTGTGACTACGAAACTTACTTTACGGGAAGAAGAATTGAGGGAACTTGATTTACGTTACTTCCTGCAAAAATATCCACAAGCTAAGCCCCTCAATTCCAAACAATATAGAAAGACACAAATAATAATACATTAAACAAATTAACAAGAAATAAGCACCAAAAATTCCACACATGCAACATAATACTAAATATCTTAACTTTACAAATATTAAACTGATCACTAAAGGTCTTTACTCGACGAACACAAATGAAATCGTTACGTTACTTTACTAAAATTAAAACAACAAACTAGTTAACTGAGTTGCCAGAGACCCTCAAATTGCTATGTGACCAATGGATCCGCCAAAGGCGAGGTTCACAAGCCTTCACCACATGTCACTGGACAAAATAGATAAGCTAGATGTCTGCTATTACTTTAAAAGTTGCACATCAAAACACAAAATAACAAAAGACAAAGGCGGTACTTATTAACTTCAAACACTGAAAAACAAGCCTGCCAGCAAGAGGCAAACGTCGGCAATAAAACTGACGTTGAACACAACGGCAAATGAAGAAAACAGGAGCAGCTTAAAGAAGTAGTTTTACCTGGCGATGTTGATGGTACTTAAAAACCAGGGAGCGACGTGAGACTGGACGGGCTAGATGTTCTCCCTTCAAAGACTGGTGCAGAACGACGATAAATAGTCCAACGGCAATGGGGTTTACGGGATCCCTCAACGAGGAGGAAGTTGCGTAGAAACGGCACGACAACGCTGTCACAAAAAAACTTCTCACACACAACTGTTTTATTCCGGAATTATTACTGGTTTCTTTTTGTGGATCCGACTATGTCGATTATTGTGATTCCTCCACGAGGAAATCACCGATATAGAAACCTTTCCGGTATTATAAGAACCCCAGCGGTCGACGATAAATTCGTACCACGTCTTAGAAGACGTCCAGCATGGTTGGTAATCTTTCACGCACTGAAGGCACTAAGAAGGCAGAGGGGAGTGGAACGCTTAATTGACACAGCCCGCGTCTCGGGGAATTCCCGGAGACGTTGTCACGAGAAACTGAATTCAATGAATAAGATGACATCATGCCTTGCTGAAACACGCGTAAAATTTAGGTCACCTTGTGATTTCTAACAAAGGCAGCTTTGACAACTATGCAACATATGAAGTGACTGAAAATTTCTCAGAATTATAATACAGAACGTGCCAAAATAAGTTAACCTTAATTGTCCTCTAGACATAATGAAATCAACTGTAGCAAATATGAAATAATCGATACGAAATTTAAATTAAGGAACAGGACCGTACTAAAAAAATCTTAATAATAATTTAAAATGACTGAAAAATTGCAAAATAACACGGGATTGTAAAATCACGTGACATAGTTCTCTTTCCACTATATGTAGTTTTCCCGTTTGGAGCTGTCATCTGACGTTCCACGTCGGTATTGTCGTTCCACTCCTCATTCCTAATTTTGGTCTTCCAGTAACCCACTTCCCATGCGTTGCCTGGTTGCTCGCATTCGCATGACCAGTAGCCAATTTCACACCATCTGACCTGGACCCAGTCTGGTGCCGGTCGCTAGCTTGGCACCTTTACATCTGTAATCTGTGTACTCATACTCATTTTGTTCTCTTGGGAGGTATAATCGGATGGTTTGCCGTTTGCCTGTCCGATCGCAGTACTATAGCCGTTAACCTTATTCTAAGGACGCCTGTAGCTATGTGTTATGTCGCTGTTCTGATCTGCTTGATACCCACCGCCACACACTAAGGACTGTCCTGCTGCCAGCAGCCATGTTCTGTGCTAGTTTTGGTCCGCCCCGGGTATTTTATTTCCCCGGTACCCGCCATATCTGGCGAGCTTTCCCCTATCCGCCACCTGGGGAGGCGCCCGATGGGGGACGAGCAACCCCACACGGTTATGTCCAACCACACAGCATAAAATAGCACCAATCGCAGCCTCCTCTAATTATAAATTCCGATGATCGCCCGGTATTATATTGGATAGAAATTGAGTCAACTGCAACACCGGCCAAACAAGAAGCCAGAGATGAGATGCATGAGTCTTTCGTCAATTCGGTCATTGAAAATATACATGGGCGAATTTCTGAGTACTGAAGAAGCAGAGGAGGAGCAACCCATTATTAATATTGTTTCCTTAAGAATGTTTTTCCCTAGAGATAGGATCAGCTCCCCTAGCACTAAAATGCAAACGGTTTATTGTGCTCCCAAAACCAACACCTTTTATAAGCTTACATTCCTGAAGAAATTGAGTATGTTCTTCTAATATTATAATATACCAAAAACGTTTGTTTGTAAGTGCTGTATTTTCCGTGAAACTAATTGGTTTGTCTTATTTCAAGTTAAAAAGTAACAGCAAAATAGTAAAGAATGTCAAAAATAATAGTTCGCTCCGCGAAGTGTGCCTGTATTTCGACATACGTTCAGTGAATTATGGCCAATTCCAAATGTTATATTGTGGACTATCCTCTGCGTTACGACTTTATCTTTTAGTGCAGTTTTGCAAACTAATAATGCTGAAATAAGTATTCTTTAGACGTTTGCTACTATTCTATTAAAAAATCGCCTTGGATAATTATATTGTTCTAAGTAGGATAAATTGATAAATAACAACAAAATCACATAACAATTCTTTGTTTATTTTCGAGCATTAAAAGAATTATAAACATCAGTTATAATACAATCCTATTGAATTAGATAATAAACAATAAAATCCATATACATACTAACTTTGGTATAAAATGTAGGTGTATTAGCACAATCTCCACGTCCAAACGATACAATACCAATGAGATATCCGTTTTGCTCCAATGGTCCACCATCATCACCATGACAACCATTCTGGTACGATATCATAGTGCATAAATAGCTTTCCTTGTAAATTATCACGCCACCCAAGTACATTTCACATACTATAATAATCGTCTCAGAACATAAATGTAAAAGAACAAATTCGCATAAACTAACCTTCGATAGGATAAAGTGGTGCAGAAAAATATTTCAAAATACTAGATCCCATAGGCTTACCTACTGCATCAATTCCCCAACCGGAAGTTGTTGCATACGGAGATGTTAATTGTTGTCCTCGGGGTAAAGCAATAGGTTGTACTGTATCAGTGTACTTCAGATTAAATGCTAATTTTAACATTGCTATATCGTTAACCAACAAAGCTGAAACAAAAAACAGTCCCCATATTTGGTCACCCTATAAAAATGCCGATTTGTCTATTTCTACTTCTTATCTTAATCCATTAAAAATATATATGGCCTTCAAAGAAAATCATTTCTGAGATAGCTATTGTAAGATTACCTTCTGTATATTCTGGATGAACAAAAACACCAGTAACTGGAATGATCTGTGTATCGGGGGTTTGTAGTTGGTTCCGATTTACTACACCGGCAGCGACAGATACATTTACATCTTGCAATTTCAGCGAATTGAAACAATATGCGGAACTAACAATCCATTTACGTGAAACAATAGATCCACCACACCATGGATTCTCATTTACTAAAGTTAAAACAATATATGGAATTTGTCCTCTTTGAGCGGGATATCCGTTAATAATTCTGCTTTCTGGATTTTCGAGCTTGTTAAAGGAGTCTTCTGTCGCTGCTATGGAAAAGATAAACATAAGTATACCATTTTTAAACTAAATTGTATACTACAACTGGAAAGCGAGTACTTACCTAGCACGACTAAAAGGTAGAAAGGAAATGCAGCGAAGTGTTTCATTTTTCTGATTAATGTAATTCGGTAAACAATTTCAACGCTTTTATATTGTGCGGTTCAAATGTTATGTTCACGAATTTCTTTAAAGCATGTGTTGATAAGTTTTATGTTGCTTTAATATTCTCGGCATGAAAATGCTGTCATTTTTTATGTTTTTGTAGAGCATAAGACATGTTTTTTTTTTAAATGAGCTTATCGGCGCCGATTACTGAAATCGTTAGCCTGCTAAACTTCATTATTAAATTGAATTATCTTAACCCAGGTTTACAGGTTAATAGGTTCGAAGCCAATCAGGCACCAGACAAAAAGAAGTCTTTCCATGGTTAAAGCCGAATCTGGGACGTAAAGTAGGCACTCGCCCTCTGTGCCACCGCGAGGCCCAAAACATGTTTTTAAAATTATTGCTGGCCTCCAACTCAATTTAGTTTTTGGCTTTTATTAATACTAAGTTCAAATTTAACGTCAACGAATTAAAAAATATATTTCAATGGGTTTTACGTCATTCGAAGATTCTGGTCGTTTCTGCAAAGGTAGGTATTCTAGATTCTAAACTTTAAAAGGGAATATTTTATAGTACAAGTATTTAGAGCATAACAATACTATTTCGACCTTTGAAGTCCAAGTCTGTTCGATTTAGGTTTTTTTTTACATACACCATACTGAAAGCAGAGTTAGCACAAACAAAATGCTTTCTTAACTTTGCATAGAGATTCAATAAAGTAAGCTAAATATCTGGTATAATCCTATAATTTTAATACAGAATTTTACGTAAGGCTAACAAACTAGAAGTTACAGAGTTTTGCTAACAAGAAAGGACAGTGGACATGAAAGGAGGAACAAGATATAAATAGAAGAATCACACAAGCACAAAAGGCGTTTAATATGCTACGGAAAATATGAGCTGACCAAAATATATCAAGACGAACTAAACTGAAGTTATTTAAGTCAAATCTAAAGATTTTTTTGCTCCATTGGAAGTTGTGGAAAACAGAAGAGATATGCAGTAATAAATATTCTTTTAAAGTTATTTATCAACAGTGGTGCATGATTCTTGCTTGGCAAAGACGATGGTGCTGACATATAGTTTCAATTCACTACGATACAAACTAAAAGCAGAGAATGGACAATTTTCTCAAAAAGAATGGAATATGACTTCTACTGACTCCAAAAACAAATACGGCGATTAATCGGAAGCCAGAAGAAAGAGGTAAATGAGTTCATCGGTATTAGGATATTAAAAAGGACAAATCGGACCAATCTTAAAAAAAACTTTATAGCAAACCAAATACACCAGAAATGTTGATCAATAAAGTATCACTTCAAAAATTCAAGAACAGGAAGAGACCAAGCCAAGATGAAATTACTAATGAGCTACTTAAATATGGCGGAGAAAGGCTATATTAAGAGTTAACAACTCTTATCAACAACATCTTAGCGCAACACAAAATCCCAGATGAATAGAGAATCAATACCACCATATTACTCTTTATGAATGGCGATAAAAAAGTACCATCCAACTATAGGTGGATACATTTTCTCAATACTACATTACAAGCTAACTACGGTTATAAAGGTAACGGCAGTTATACTCCGCGAGGGAGTATGGCCGGCAACACGGAGGGTTAAGGCCTCCTAAGTCGCTTTCATACGCGGTTGTCTCGCACGCTTGCACGTACTGGGTGATGTGGTAGGATCACGCCTTCGATCCACTACTGTGCTTCGGTTCCCAATTATTTTCAGTGACGGCGTAGGCCACCCGCCGAGCATCCAACTCGGGTTTACCCCGAGACTGTCCGCGCCGTAGTCGGTTGCCTTAACCACTCGACCACTCCGGCGATTACGATTATAACCAACAAAATAATTTAATTTATTTGGCAGACGAACAACAAGAATTCAGATCCGGAAGATCTTGTACCGATGCCGTTTTTGTCGACCAGCCTTTTTGTGCTTTATTGACTTAGAAAAAACTTTCGATCGAATACACCTTTTTTAGCCAGACAGATACCCCACAATATCATCAAAACGCCCGTGAAAGAGATGACTGTGGCAGCACCAAGCAATTAAGCATATCCACCCCCACTTCGGACAGCGAGACCGCCGTTTCCGACGTCCTTGTCGCCCGTCAGGACGTCTTAAGGTACAAAGCGCCCTTATCGCCCACCAGCACGCAACTGGTACACTGTTTGGGGCAACCGTTGCACCGACCTCCCTCACCCATGTAGGGCGCCAGCCTAGCACACTGACTTCCTGATTAGGGCCAAGGCTTGCCCAGTTGGCCCCAGGATCCAATGTATCCCGGGTCCAATGTCCAATAGTTACCACTGCCACGTCGAGTCCAACTTAATCTCGGGAACCCGCCCGTTTACGAGCGACGGGTTTGGTCTCGAGCTCGAGGCATCCGATAAAGCACGGAATATCCCTACCAGATGTATGTGCAATACTCCTACTGGTGAGGGAAGCTGAAAAAACAAACATTAATCTTCTTGGCAACGCTGCTCCTCCCGCTCCTTGAGTATCGTTTCCGCAAACTACATAAATCGGCAAAAGACCTCTTCTACGACAAGGTCCTGTTGTGATAGTGGGCATCTGATTCCGCACTGCTCGATGAAAATCTGTAACAAACTCCGCTCCCTTTCCACTCCCGGCGGCGCACAGTCGACGAGGAGATGTGCGCTCGTGGCACTCCGCATTCGCACTCGCCCTTGTCTACCAGACCGTGCCCCATTAGGAGCTGGGTAATCCGGTACGAGGGTACAACCCACTACATCTGTAGCCTTTCTATCACACTGGGGAAGAAGCCTACCGTCCAGCGATGTATTTCATGAATCCTCCCACTTCGCCAGGATGTGGTCGTGAGCTTCGATGAAGGCTCGTCCACCTCTTCTCTTCCCTAAACGCGAACAGATTTTTTTTGCGAATACACCTAACGCATCTGTGGGCACTGTTTTGTACGCCTTGGTCGATGCTAGAAGCATCGGGCGCTGAGAGACATTCAAGTTATCCCTATTTTTGCCGTTCAATTTATCGAATCAAACCCCTGCTCCATAGAAAGCGTCCGGCTCGAAAACTCCCTTGTGGAGCATCTCCACCATCTTGCTTTGACGAATCGCCTGAGGTCCGTCCCTAGCCTCCACGCCCGTTCTTTGACCTACTTCACGTAACGGACGGTCGACATGCTTTCGCTCCAGTGCACTCCCAGGTGTCTAACCTGTTCTACCATCCTAAGCTTCAGATTTCTCATTCCAATCCTCGGAAGCCGCTCGTGATGAAACTTGCTTTTGAGAGCATAAGGCCCACCGACTTCTCCTCTGAGAGGTGGAGTTTGTGCAGATCGCACCACTGCCTAACACCTCCTTAGCTCGATCCTCAAGTTGAACCCTTGAGTTCGCTTTCACGCTGATCTCACCGTCCGCGTATGCTACCTTCCTACATCGATCCATCATCCTCAAAGTTCCCGTTCTGTATTTTACTGTTTACAATTTTTCTGAGAAAATAAACCAATGATCAGATTTTTTGTTATCCTTTTGAAGTTCTGTTTAATAGTTTGGCGGAAACTTTTCGACTTAAAATAAAACCATCAACCTATGAATCAAGCCTCGATTAATAGGCTCTTTATCCTTTGCCTTCTTCCTCTTCTCTTTTTTTAGTTCTTTCTTGGTGTTTTTTTTTATTTTGCTCTGTTTCTTCTGCTTTGTTTGCTCCTTCTATTCCTTCTGATTCTTATTGTTCCTGGCTTTCTTTTTCTTCATTATTTTTCTTCTTCTTTCTTTTTCTTCTTATTTGTTTTTTTACCCGTCTTTCTGTTTCTTATACCTCTTCAGCTGTTTCTTATACCTCTTCAGCTCTTTCTCATTCTCTTCGCCCTCGGTGGTTTCTTTGTCCCTCTTCTTCTTTTCCTTATTAGTTTTGCGTCAAGTCTGTTTTTTAACCTGCACTGTACTGTTTTTAATTTTTCTAAGAGTATGCAATTGACCAGATTTTTTGTGATCCTTTTAGAGTTCTGTCTAATGGCTTGTCGGGAGCTTTTTTATTCTAAATCAAACTATAAACCTAGAGCTGCTCAAGCCTCGAAATTTAGAATTTGATTGCTGCTTTAGTAGATATTTGAACCTCATTCGGAAAACTCGAAAGATTAAATTAGAACTTAATTGATATACGGTGCTAACAAACCTTTCAGTGCCCATTATGCAGATGTACTGATTTCAAAATCTGCTTCTTGCAGGCCTTTATTTGACCATGATATTTTAGGCAAATGAATTGTTTGTTTTCAGGGTTGTAGTTCATTCTTAGGCCCCTACAAGCGCGGGGTTCGGGTGCATTGCACTCGCTGCACCCCCCCCCCCCCCATGGCCAACCCTGTTTGGAGAGATAAGGATAAGTGGAGATAGATTAGGAATCGGAAGAAAGATGGCGTAGAACGTTTTAATCCGATATAATATTAAATTAAAATGGAACCTACGGTCTAATCCAATCGAATGAAGAGAATATCTAAATTCAGCAAACCTTCCAAGGATGTTTTTGTTTTTAATATTATACTCGTATTATGATTTTTAGGGCTTTTGAAAGTTTTCTCTGCCTTCGTTCTACAAACTTGTCCTTACTTTTCATTTAGTTACATTTAACGGAAACAGCTGTTTTAATCTCATCCCGTGCATAAAATATTTATTAACATGATTGTGAAAGGTAACGTATTAAAATAAATTACAAATCAAAATTAAACTGCATCTAATTACTAAAATATTTCCACGCGTTTTAGTTGCCCTCATTCTGCATCTAAAAAAGATTTATTAACCCACATCAATAATGTAATACGGGTGTAATTAGAATTTTTAACTAAATTTATAACACGTATATCATGCCTGTACAGGTAGGTACAAAATATTTCCAGATGATTTAATATACATCGCTCTGGCATTATCCTCATGTGCATCCAACAATTATTTTAATTAAAAACTTAATGAGGTAAACATTCAGAAAACAGCAAGCCGGTATGCAGTAAGTAATATTTCATTATTCTCCAAACAGGAGAAAAAATTCCATAGCTAAAGTGTACAAGACTATAAGATGAATGTGCATTATGCATACTAACCCACTGCACTTCAGTTCATAATGCTTGCTGCCGTGTCGTAAAGATAAATGTTGTAAAGTCACGACATAGGCATGCTTTGTTAAAACCACACAACACGTACTGCCCCACACGTGTTTACTCTTAAAAAAGTAAAGTAGTCGAGCACATCAAAAATTTTATTGGGTACATTTTAAAATTTTATTACTCCGTTTCCTTTACGGGAATTTAGAAATGAATAGACGTATATAATTTGGTCTTAAAGAGATCCTTTTTATATTCAAACCTAAGAAGATTTAATTGGTGGAAGGTACGGAGAAACGATTTTGAAAAGAAATATTTTGGATTTAAATTTATTGATTTATGTTGATATTTTACTGTTGCCAGTTTCTTTATATTTTTAGTTAAATGAAAAATGAAAACAACCTTTCGAAAGAATAGATGGATTTGCGAAAGGGACGTAAACCTAGCATAGTTTCCTGCAAATATTGATGGATTGAATGTTCTTAGTAAACAATTTCGAGCTACCAACGTTATGCACGAATAAAGAACACGATTTATTTTATTGTTGGACTTTATTTATATTTTAAGGATAATAATAATTGTTATTATTATTATTTGGAAATGTTTTAAAAATTGAGACCTGAAAATGCGAAAGACATTAGAATTTTTTATTGCCTATGAAATATAAATATTGTTTTAGCTTTTAGCTTTCGTTCTCAGATAACTTGATTCAAATTAATTATTACAGTCTTAAGTCTTAGATAAAGTCCTTTAGAATGCTTTTTTAGACGGTCCTAAAAGGAACTTTTATTTAAACAACTAAAATGCAGCTTTGAAACCATTAAGACGTCTGAAAGGTTTTATTTCAACTTTTATAACAAAATAATTTGATTGTTGTTTAGCTAAAAAGAAACACAAAAAAGCAAAACACGAAACAATTTAACAACGTATAATAAATTAAATCAGCACAAAGCCTGAATTTTGTAAATTAAAACCGAAATTTGTTTAGTGGTGGTTTAGAATGGAAGTCATCCCTTCCGTCCTAAATCCCGGTAACGTAAATGATTCTGTCCGAGATTTAATTCCAGGCTGTGCCCACAAACTCGAGCAAGATTGGATATAACCTGTGACCTCCATGTTTATGTAGTAGGTGTCAACCGGTGTGTTAACTCATTTGAATTTCTAACAGGACACGTCTGCTTCAGATGTCGTGATCTCGGTTCCCGTTTTTCTAACTTTTCTTTTTATCACTCTAAATGTCCTAACAACTTCGGATTGCTTTCTGGCAAGTGCCTACTTGAATACTTGATAAGGATGGGTACTTTGGTGCTAAATGAAAATTTTATTTGCACTAAACGAATTTTTCAAAAGGGATTATTGGTTTCTATTCTCGCATTTAAAAACCTATTGTTGCAACTATTTCCTTTTACTTTAACATTTGTTACAATTTTAAACAGTTTGTTAATAAGGTATATACCTAGTTGATCTCTACTTTTAGGATCTGTTTTATTCACCACAATAGAAATCGTCTATGTCAGTCTATATCCTTTTAACTAGTTGCAGCATTGTTTCTTTCAAATTTTAGTATTTATAGTTGTTCTTAATAAATTGTGTCGGTTGTAAAAGCTGTTGCTGTTTGATCGATTATTATTAAATGAAATATGTCCTACCAGACGTATAGGCCCATAATATCGCCTGCTTGTTCGCCAGATCTCAACCCACTAAACCTTTGTTTGTGGGATTGTTTAAAGTTCCTGATTTCCTGCACAGGTTTCAGGGTTGAGATAGACTCATAAAAAGCATTTTTATAAGTATTTTCAATAAAGTAGCTCCCTTAATATTGTCTTAGTACTTCTTATTAACATCTGTCCGGTAAATATCCCTTCATAGCCGATTTTTGTTCAAGCTCAATTGAAACAATTTGTTACTTTTTGATTACTATCATTTATATTTACTGTGACAAAAGAGAAAATACTGAGACCTCACTTCAACTATCCCATTGCGCCGTACCTAACCAATTCTTTTTTTTTTTTTTCTAAGAGCAGATTTTTATATAAACTATGGATGGATAATTTTTTTAGAGGCAGGATTGTATTCTGCATATAAGCTGTTACTGGCTTCCGATTTTCCACTCTCCCTTGTACACCATTCTCTTCAGATATGACAAAAAATATTCAGTAACTTGAATTTCTGTAGTTACGAATTTTATACTTCGCTCAAGAACTCTTGCAATTTTCTTGTATGGTATGAGGTCGTTTGATCGGAAAGAAATATGTATGATGCAGGAGTATAATTAGAATTGATGTAGAGAATCAATATTTTTTCAAACATTCATTCATTATGCGTTTCTGCTGTAATTGCCATGCCAAATGGAATAATCAAAAATCTGCTCAAACCTCCAATTTCTTCTATTTTTTTGGAAATATATCGTTACCGCTGATCGTTGAATTCTAAAACATAAAATACGATTCGTCGTCCAGAATAAAAGCTGACCGCATTTTATTTTTGCTGAGACAATTTGAACTTCAGTTCTACCTACATCAGTGTTCTTTGCATAGAATTTAATATGTTTTTTCCCGAAAACTTGATGTGCCCAGCTCGTACTTGCATTGAAGGTTTTTGCAGCGGTATAAATCGAAATTCGGCCATTTTTTTCAGAAGAAATTTTGAGAATTCTTCCTGAGCCGACTTTCCTGAATGGTAGCAATCCGTTCTCCCGTCTCTTGAGAATATCGTACACTTTTTGGTACATCCTCTTCAGTAAGATGATGAACAACAAAGGATTTTCCTTTAGCTTGGTGTTTTTCAAAGAACTTGTATACGCATTCACGTCGATCATTCTCTTTAGAAGTTATTTTGTCAACTGATTACAACTTTAAACAAATGTAAAGATAACCTTAGCAACAGGACAATGCCTACTACATGCGTAAGTATCAAATTTCGTTCGGGACGGAAAATCAATAAAAATCATACCCTACAGACTTTATGAGAATTTTCACCGGACAGACGTTGGTTACAGACAGTTAAATAACTCGTACTTCAGAGATATACTTTGTACATGAACTTTTTCCATTTTGATTTGCAGAATTGACTATTTATTGACACTCTTCGGGGTTTTTTTTTCTACCACTCTGGCTATGGCATTTCTCTCCATTCTGCAGACATGGTCTGCCCTTCTCAATCTTCCAAATCTGACAAATGTTACCAAATCGGCCTCATCGTATATTTCGTAGAATTCGTGGTTCCTCTTTATCTAAGTATATCATCGGGATTTTTCCTTTCTTCATTTTTTTTGTATCGTAGTCCACGCTTCACTGCCATACGTTAGTATAGGTCTCACCAATATTTTATAAATAATTATTTTTGTATTTCTCTCTACACTTTTATCTTTTGGTATGTTATTCAAAGAGTATATTAGCCTATTTGCCTGTCGTATTCTTGATTTAATTTCTGTCGTTTCATTGTTTTCATTGGTTACTGTTACACCCAGATATTTAAAACTATTAACTACTTCTAAATTGTAATCGTCAATTGTCAGTTGACTGTAAAATTTAGGTAAGAAAAATAGTAAATTCTCATTCAAAATGCTAAAAAAATATTTGATCAAAAATAAAATTCAATTGGAAAGCAAATTTATTATTATTATTGCAGGACATAAACAAATACAGTAGTAATATTAATATATATATTACTAATACATTTAATATGTAATTACTTTTTTTAAATATAATAAAAAAAAATCGATTTTAAGTAAGAATTTATCACAACAATATCGGTTCAAATTTAAAAATAAACACCATTGAAGTTCCAGTTCCAAAAATCTTGTTGAACCTGCATCTTTTACAATTTATGCTGATGTTAAATGGATGAAGAGCCTGCTAGTTGGAACCAAAATTGCTCTGCTACAGTTGATAAATTAAATTCTATTATCCAGTCAAAGGCGGAGTGAAAAAGAGTGCTCCCATTTGCATTTGAAACCCTCCTGCCCTTTTTCTTGTCCGGCCAAATTAAAAAGTATCCTTTTTTTTAATTATAGGTATGCGATTTCAAAAATAATATTAAACTGTACTTTAACAGAGGACAAGTTTTTTCAATGAAGTAAGGTTTCGAAGCGAACAAGATTTGTCTTATGTTAGCACCCCATAACTACTGGATATAATAGGTACAGGGTTTGTAACGACGACCGTCGATTAGACGTTTATCGGAAATTACTTACAGCATCCAAGTCAAAATTTGCACCATAATGTTTTCTGATTATGCCGGAAATTGACACTAACTTTGTTATTTCAAATTGAATGCCCTATATATTTTTAGATATTCAGAAATGGATTTATTTAATTTAAGGGCTCTATAGCTAATGGAATAACTAAGACTACTCGACACTAGCATTTACCAGTATACAGGGTGATCGCAAAATACCCGACCACTATTTTCCTCGATTTTTTTTAATGGAATGCCCATATTCAATTTGCCAGTTAAATAGCCACTTAATAGGTTTTTAATTAATAAACATAAAGTTACTAAATTTCAAACTTTTGATGTTATCAGATTTTAATTTTTCTTTACATAGAACCATCTTTTTGTGCTTTTGATTAAAAGATTATAAAACATGAGTTTCTATGCAACAATACAACCTTCAGAACGAGTGACGAGCATTTCAAAAGACCTTTCCAGGTCCTGTTTTGGTATCTCGTTCAGTATTGCGGCAGGGCCGTCTTAAGATATTTGGCGCCCGCGGGCTAATACTAACAATAATGCGCCCCTCTTCATAAGAAAACACACGGGGGGGGGGGCAGCTTTACAAAAATTTAAGAACTAGAAAAAGTGAATATATTACCAATAAACAAATAAAAATATATAACTCATACAAAATTCTAATAAACTATAAAAACAAAAACAAACTATATAAATTTAAAAAAAAATGTTTTATTGTTTTACATACACTACACACATGGTGCTGTATGCAGGCAAAAAACGGCGCACCAATCACGTGACTCGCATGCGGGCCGGATTGTGCATTTCACGCGTAAGATCACATACGCTAACGCACCAGCCTCAACACCGAAAGGTATTTATAAGAGGTAAACGATTACATACATACAAGTGCTGAAAAAGATCTTTCGCCGCTGCAATTTGTGGCGGCAATACCTACTTAAAAAAATTTGCATTGCTGTGGCCACATTAGGAAATGTAGACTCAATTTTTGAATCAATTATTGTCCTCAAATTAAGTTCCGCAGTAGGTATATTTTCTTTATCTTCACATAAATAAACGTGTTTAAAATGAAGACATTCTTCGATAAAATTATTTTCTAGATCGTCAACATAATTATGTTTTACATAACTGCAGCATTCTTTCTAATTGTGTCTTCATCCAATTTTCAAATTTTTTTTCAAATTGACCAGAAAGCCAAATTTTGAGTAAATGTCATCATAGGCACACTTTCTTTTTTCTATTTCTGATAGAAGTTTATCAATAATAACATAATACATATGTATTTATGCGGAATTCGGTATTGGCATCAAATTCAACTTCTGCCGACGTATTGCAAAATTACCGCCCCAAAAGGCTGGCGCCCCGGGGCTATAGCCCATTTAGCCCTGTGGTTAAGGTGGCGTTGTATTGCGGTCACAGCGACCTCAATCTCGGGAATGTCCTTGTAACGTATCCCTCTCATCGGAATTTTTAGTTTCGGAACAGATAATAGACGCAGGGAGCCAGATCGGGCGAGTAGAGGGGATGGTCAAAAGTAACAATACCTTTTTGAGCCAAAAAATTGACGCACAACAGTGACAGGGTTTGTGTGACGGTGCATTGTCGTGCAGCAGCGCCCAGCTTCCTTTGGCGCGATACTCCGGCCGTACTCGTAAAATTCGGTTGTTAGATACAAAATGTATTTATCAATTCCTTTTTGTTTGTACTCTATCAATTTGTTAGAATTTTTTTGTGATTATTGTAAACTACAAAAGTGCTAAAATGCCAAGAAGACAGATTAATTATAGCCAACTGAGTGATTTTGAAAGGGGTCATATTGGCCAACACGAGGCAGGACTTCCATTACGCAAAATTGCAAGACGTTTGCAAAGAAGCCTTCCTACAATTATTCGTCGTTGGAGAGCATGGACTGAAGAAGGGAGACAACACCGCAAACGAGTATCCGGGCGACCTAGAAGTACCACGCTCGTAAAGATAGACGACTTAAACTTCTTAGCTCCAGGGATCGACACAGCACTTCAAGGGCAGTCGGAAACACTTTTTTGGAAGATGTAAACCCCAGACTGTCAATGCGCTCAATATATCGCCGCATTCGATTTTTTCATCTGATTTCTTATCGACCAAGGCTAATACTCCCTCTTACAAATCGACATCGTGATCTGAGACTAGAATGGTGCAACACACGGTCCAATTAAGATGAGGAATGGAATAAAGTAATTTTAATAATACGTTTAGCAGATAGAACACCTGTAGTATTTCTTCGTGGAAATTTAAACGCTGATGGATATATCCGACAAGTTTTGGAGCCAGTTGCAGTACATTACCTTCGGGAAGTTGACAATGCTACTTTTCAACAAAACAATGCTCGACCTCATGTAGCAGCTGTAATGATAGAGTATTACAACACGCCAACATTAATATCCCTCCCTGACCTGCTAAGTCACCGGATCTATCGCCTATAGAAAAAGTATGGGATATTATAGGTCGAAGACTGGGCATGCTCCCCAGCCGTCCAATGAACCTGCAGCAACTCCATGATGCTGTTCAGAGAACTTGGGATAAGATACCTCAAGAGATCGTAGATAATTTTATTCGAAGCATGCCTAGGCGAGTAGCAGAGTGTATTAATTTACGTGGAGCAGCGACCCATTACTATTATTTTTTTGTGTTTTTTGAATGTATTTTTCAATGAAAATGTAATCGATTATATTTGGTAACACAATAAACGTTTATACCAATTTTTGTTTAAATCGGAATAGTTACACTGGGTGATATGCTTTTGATGGCGAGCAGTATATATTAATAAACGAATAACTCATGTAACGTTTCGAAACGTTAAAGCCCACTGCGTTAAAGAATACTAAAATCATAAATAAAATGTATAGTCGCTGACTTCCAATATCTTGAAAACGGTTAATTCTAGGAACATTTAAACAATATACAAGGTGTCCCGAAAGTAAACCGCCATACGTCAACCACTGATAGAAAATGTCAATCTGAGAATCTGAGAAGAAAAGGTTTAATGAACTAGTGTCCTATTTGCTTAGAAGATAAAAATAAAATGTAAGACAACTTAACATAACGAGAACAAATAATAAATATTTAATTATGGTAAGTAAAGACTACTGAAGAAAACATAAAATAATAATATTTAATAAATCATAACAGGTGCTCAAAATTGTCTCCATTGGATTGAGCGCAAGCTTCTGAACGCCATATGATCATTGTATGTTTCCTGTAGATTTTGGCGTATGGTAATTGCTGCTGTATTAATTCTTTCTATCAATTCATCTTGCGTATTAATCTCATGTAGGTAAATCAATTGCTTCATATAGCCCCAGAGATAAAAATCTAAGCATGATAAATCTGGTGACCTAGGAGGTTAAAGTTAAATTCATTACATACTTTGCTGACCTATATCTTCTACACCACAGCAAAAAGGACACTAGTTCATTAAACCTTTTCTACTCATCACTGAATCAGTGGTTGACGTATGGCGGTTTACTTCCAGGAGACTCTGTATACATAAAGCAATTGTTTTTTCAATTAAATCTGCCATAACCCATAACTTTTTGCATAATAAGCTTTTTTAATATATTAGGTAACGTTCTTTTAGGAGCTACATTAACATTGAGCTTATATTTTTTATTTATTGTTTCTCATCGCAAAAAAGTCAATTTCGTCAATTTTCTTCAGAATATTTCTAAAACCTTTGAAATGACAGAAGAAATAAAAAATAAAAATTTGACTTTGAGACCCTGTTTCTGTAATTAATCTTTTAAGTTGAAATATCTGCCTACATAACATTATAAAGATGTAAATATTGCAATATTATAGTCAAAAAGTAAAATAAAAATATGAATTTCTAAATTACCCTACGACATTTTCTTTGCCAAAATTTTGAAAAAATTAATGGATTTTTTATTGCTTCCTTGAAAATTCAATGTGAAAAAGAATATACATTTCATTTTAAATATTTTTGCACCATCTTCTTTGTAAAGCATGAATAAGAAATAATTTTAGACAAACGTACATATATTCCAGTTTCCATTGGCGTAAATGGCATCCCCGCAAACCCCGCACGGTGGGGGGACCAGTCCTTTTGAGGGCCCATTTTTGTAAAAAAAAAATTAGAATGAAAAATTTTGAAAGTATTTATTTTCGGGTATTAAGGTATGCAAGTTCAGATTGGAATTTTTGGATTGTATTACTATCTCAACATTCAATTTGATTTTATGTTTTCATTATAGCTAATTGATGGGGTTTGAAATACACACATCACAAAAGTCTAGGGATATATTTTTTTTTATGCAAAACTGTCAAGTAATTTGATTTTTTTTAGGTGGTCTGCATATAATAAATTAACACAATACTTTTACAACATTCTAAATTAGAAATTTAATTTAAAACAAAAGAAGACAAGTTGAAAAAGCTTTAATGAAACTTATTAGCAAAAAGTTGATTTTATACAATCATAAGAAATTGAAGTGTCAGCACTTAAAGTATTAATTAATTAAATTTAGTAGAAAGTATTTCCTCCTCTTTGGTTCAAAACGGCTCTGCATCTTCTAGGCATTGATAAAGTTAAATTATCTATTGCATCTTGCGGTAACTGTTGCCAGTGTCTTACAAGGGTATCACGAAGCTGAATCCGAGTATGAATTTCATCCAATTCACTTTCAATGCTTCTTCCCAACATGGCCCACACGTGCTCAATAACGTTTAAGTCTGGGGACTGCGCAGGCCATGGTAAAACAGAAATGTTTTCGTCTTCAAGCCACTCGGTAACAGTACCTGCAACGTGTGGGGTGGCATTATCATGCATTAGAATGAACTCAGGTCCAACAGCACCTGCGAATGGAAGCACTATAGGCCGCAGTACCCTATTTAGATACCCATCGGCATTTAAAAACCTCTCAAGAAAACAGAGATCTGTTTTTCCGCCAATGCAGATACCACCCCACATCATTACGGTACCTCCTTTATAAGAATGGACATCTTGAACACATCTGAGGCTTTCCAAGTTACCAGGTCGTCTCCACACTCTAACTCTTCGGCTGTCAGGGTGTATTCCAAAACGAGATTCATCTGTGAACAAAACCCTAGACCATTGCTCTTCTGTCCACAGAATATGCTCTTCAGCCCATTCTACTCTACGTGCTCGATTACCATGTCGAATTGGTGGGGCTCTTATTGGACGTCGGGCGTGGAGATTGGCTTCATGCAATCGATTTCTGATTGTTTGAGAACATACAGTTACATTATGAGTAGTCTGAAGCTGTGAAAGCAATTGTTTAGCCGTAATTATTGGTCGTCGTCTAGCTTCCAATGTTAAGTAGCGATCTTGAACTGCGGTAGTAATGCGTACACGACCTGGATGTTGTTCGCTAGGATCTCCGGATGTCCTATATCTACGCCACAGTCTGCTGATAACACTTTGAGAGGTGTTTAAAGCTGCTGCAACGTCAACTTGTCTTCGACCAGCTTCTAGCATACCTAGAGGAAAGTCGCCTAATATGAAGATAGTGCCTAATATGGGGTACCTAAATATCTCATAAAATACAACTCTCCCATCTATTGTAAAATAGCGTATATTACGCTCTCATAGGGTACTGCAATCTGTCAGTATTTAGTTGCAGGCAACTACCACGTCGCTTTATTATAACCTAAAACAGTGAAACTCCCGCTCTAAAAAATTTTTAGTGTACGTGCTAACAGCTTTTTTACCGAGGTAAAAGGTAAGTTTTTTACATAAATTTTGGTTAATTATAAACACAAAGAACTGCTTAACTCCTCTAGAAGTTTAAATTGCAAAAATTTTAGTTGATTTTCATGCTTTCCCTGAGTTTGTTTTGAAACCACAATTTGCCTAATATGGGGTACTATCCTTTGCTTTATTTGGGGTACCCCATATTAGGAAACTGTTTGCTAAAAATATTTGTAATTTCTTCAGATGCCGCCAAGTCAACGAAAAAAATGGAACAACAAAAATATGATAGAGGCTATCAAAGCTTGCAGAGAGAAACGCATGGGATACAAGAAAAGTGCCAAAACATTTGGAGTTCCACAGTCCACGTTGGAAAGATATGTAAAAATGAACAAAGAACCAGAAGAAATTGTCGATGGAAAGCTTGGGAGAAGGCCAGTGTTTTCAGAAGAATTAGAGAAGGAGTTGGCAAAACATTGTTTAGAATTAGAGAAACATTTTTTTGGGGTAACTAGAAAAGATATTTGTAAACTGAGTTTTGAGTTATGCAAGATAAACAACATAAAAAGTCCATTCAATACCAGCAAGGAATGCGCAGGATCAAAATGGCTTAAAAGTTTTCTAAGACGAAATCGAGAAATATCTTTTCGAACACCTCAGGGAATATCCTATGCCCGAGTAAAATCATTTACTAAAAAAAATGTTGCATCGTTTTTTGATCTTTATGAGCCACTCTTAGAAAACGTGAACCACAATCCATCTCGTATTTTTAACTGCGACGAGACTGGTATAACCATAGTGCAACATAAGCATCAAAAAGTTGTTGCGCTGAAGGGAAAAAAACAAGTTGCAGCCCTTTCATCTGCCGAAAGAGGTTCCCTTATGACAGTCGTTATGTGTTTCAGTGCAACAGGTCTATACATTCCGCCGCTAATCATTTTTCCTAGGAAAAATATGAAAGTGGAATTAATGAACGGTATGCCTCCTGGTTCCGCATACGCTTGCCACCCATCGGGCTGGATTCAACAACAAATTTTTGTCCAGTAGTTGAGACATTTTATAAACCACGTAAAACCCACTCGAGACGATCCAGCTGTACTCATCCTCGATGGCCACTACACCCACACTAGGAATTTAGAGGTCATTACAGTTGCAAGAGAAAATAATGTTCATATTTTGTGCTTACCGCCGCATTCGACCAACAAGATGCAACCATTGGATGTTGCATTCATGTCGCCATTTAAAACATTTTATGCACAAGAAATTACAAACTGGTTGAAACAACATCCAGGACGTGTTGTAACAGTTTATCAAATAGGAGAACTTTTTGGGAAGGCTTATATGAGAGCTGCAGTTGTGGAGACGGCAGTTAATGGATTTGTGAAAACAGGTCTTTTTCCTGTCAATCGTGACATTTTCAGAGAGGAAGAATTTGTAGCTGAATCATTAAATGCAAATGATTTGGTATCAGAAGTTTTAATTCCACAGCCTGATGAAATTTCCGTATCAGAGAAAGAAGCAGAAGTAGAAGTACCTCGTCCTTCAACCTCTTCAAATCTGGTGCTGCCTTCCGACTTGCTACCTATCCCAAAATTAGGTGAGAATATAGCGAAAAAAAAAAGATCTAATACAGGAAAAGCTGCTATAGTCACTAGCTCACCTTACAAAGAAGAATTGGAAACAAGCCTCACTAAAAAGAATAGTCCTTCCACATCCGGAGCAACAAGAAACATCTTGTCTACTGGTAAACCGAAAAAATTAAAAAAGCCAATGAGGAGCTTCGAAAAATTGAAGAAAAATAGAATTAAAAAACCAAAACTTTCTTCGTCATCTTCATCAGGCTCCGAAGTTGAAATAACTTTAAATGATGGTGGCGAGTCACCATTTACTGAAGATGAAGATGATGCAGCTTGCATCTTCTGCAACACTCTTTTTTCTGAAAATTCTTCCGGCGAGGAATGGATTCGTTGCCTCATGTGTACCAAATGGGCTCACGCTGAGTGTGCGGAAGACTCTGGCAAAAACTACATTTGTGATTTTTGCAAATAAAACTTACCTATTTGTTACTTTGTATTAAAAAACATTTTCTGAATAAATATTGTATTAATTTCCAGCTTCAACAACTCATTTACAACGCTTACATGTACATCCAATATTGGGCTATACCACGACCCCATATTGGGAAAGCTGTATGCCTAATATGGGATTTGCAGTAAACATGATTAGACAGTGTATTTGGTGTTAAATACAAATAAATTGTCAGTTTAGGATATCTCACTTAAAATACATGAAATGATCTATATGTAGACGCGTTTGCAGTTCATTACAGCAAATATTTCTATATGTTTTTTGAAGCTTAAAAAAAGGGCCCCATATTTGGCGACTTTCCTCTACAGCTCTGTTCATTTCAGCTAAACTTAAATGTTGTCGTTGTTGATTACCTTCCATAATAACAGCACCAATAAAACTTAAATCACCCCAATATAAACGTAAATTAACTGTAAATGATGATTAAATTATTCCCTAACAACACTGAAATTGCTTTACTTTTAGTTGAATTGACAATTAAGCATTTGCATTTGTTTGTTTATTATTGAAACAATTGCTATCGCTAGCCCAAAGACTAGCACTAGCATACTTGATCAATGGTAGAGATATTTAATAACAAAATTGATTTATATCGATAAAAAAATATATATCCCTAGACTTTTGTGATGTGTGTATTTACAGTTGAAACACAATCAGACAAACCTACGTAGCGTGTACAACATTTATATGTTTTATAATTATAACAACCTTTTTATTAGACTTTCAAAATACTACCACAGTTTTAGTTCGTAGGATAATTCGATAGTAAGCGGACATTAAAAATTACAAAAATTAATTTCTCGCGGATATAAAGACAAGATATAAGTGGAGCAATATCCAGTAAAGTGAATAAAGCTCAGCAGGAAGAACAAGAAGTGATTAAATGGACAAAGATTTAAAAAAAAGGGTTTCAAACGTCATTACTATAATGGCAATCTGTAATTTACGTTCCTATAAAAGTTTAAACCCCGATTCGCAATAAAGACATAAAGAGCAATTATTTGAATATAATACATCAATTATTAGCAAAATACGTTCCCGTAATGAGCAATCATTCGCAGAAAAATTTGACTAAAATTTAAGCCCATTTCTTCTTAGTTATCACAGATACAACTCAAGATATACGAGTATTTTAAATTAACCAGCTGAGACTGATTATTTGGTACATAACCAGAATTGATAACTGTGATAGGGACGAACAGCTAAAAATCAATTAATCTTTTGTTGAATTCAAGAAGTTACTGACCAGACTTGCAGAGGTTTGGGAAAAAAACTTAAATGAAATATCAGAGCTGGAAAGTGTAGGAGCGGAGTTACGACGAATATATAAAACACAACTAGATTATCAGGCTAGTTATATCTATTTATTTATTTCTTTTTATAAAGGCCCCGTAGCTGGAGTTTTCTGCTGCGCCACTTCCAGTTTCGTTAATTATAATAATCATATTAATGATTTTATCAATTTTCTCAAACTTCTGGTGTAATCTTTATTTGTTAAATATAAAGTATTAATTAAGACATACCATTTTACTTAATAAATAAATATATATATATAAAGAGAAACAGTAACTTTATAATTTAACTAAAACCAAAGAACACCTAACAATGAATTTATGCTCTTTGGCAAAACCCAATGCTGAATGCTATTTAACTCTCGCGTAGGTTATTTCTTACTTTGCCGTATATAAGGATAATTTTAAAATTTGTATTCAGGATAGAATTTTTTAAAAACCAGTGGTAAATTTCTGTTAACTTACAACATTTACAGCAAAAGCTGAACACAGTGCAAAACGTCAATTTTGTCTTTTAGAATTTTTCTAATAAAAAAAATATCTAAACCAAATTTTCTTAAAATTTTTAAATGGTTTTAAGTCGTTATTATCACATATTAAATTTTGTTAGGTAGCTTAGGCTCTTTTAAGCATTCTTGCCTACGAATCTAAGCTTTAATTTTTTTTTTTAAGAATTCAAATTCAATATATTTTAATTAAAAATATCCCGACCTAAGAATGACTAATATTTAAGTATTTTTATTCGAAATAAATAGTTTAAATACATGAGTAACTTCCACCTACTTGAATTTGTAAAAAATACAATGTGATGGAGAAATTGATTGTAGAATACTTAACATTCTTGTATGAAGTAGTAGGATGTACAAAAGACGACAATGATGAGCAACTTTCTTGCCAATCTTATGATTTATAACAACCTACAAGAAAATATCTCAAGAAACAATGACTCCTTAGAGAGATCCAGTTTTAACATAACTGTAAATATTTAAATTGATAGAATAGTAACTCTGTTTGCTGGGCGCAAAAATAAATTATATGGGTAACTACTGCAACTCCAACCTTTGATTTTTCACTTTAGTAAAAAGTTCAAAAAATTAGATCGAGACTAATATTGTACCTAATATAAAAGTATAAGAGGGCCAGAATCAAGCAAAACTGTTTTTAAATTCAAGCAATGGTAATCAGGCAATTTATCGAAAGATTTACGACTACTTCCTTAAATACAGAAGCTTCAAAACATATAAATGAGTAGGTAGAACGAGTTATATATTATTATTTTGTATCTTTTTCCTTGACGAAATTACTTAATGTTTAAATTAAAATGAATAATCGATATAAGCTTCCATTTTTGATATGTATAATGCAGTAATAGGCGCCATAAAGTCGATAAGAATTTAAGAGCAAGAAACTAACCCGTATTTATTATATCTGAAGCGCGTATGTTATTACCATTGTATTCGAAGATATGCCATGTTTCGTTCGAATGAAGCTAGTTATTACTTATGTAACATAATAATAGTCCGTGATTGCACAATTGCACTGTTTGAAGAAGAACACGCAGTTATTTTCTCGTTAAATGCCAACGGAGGGTTAGAATTATGGAACCTATGGAGAATTTTCATAGCTCCTGTAATACCTGTTTAATTTTTCTGTGAATTTTTCACGGCTCCAACACTTTATAGCACAACCACGAACATGCTATCAGTACGATCAGCAATCATGTGAACAATAATTTTACACCATGTTTATACGCATGCTAATTAACGCGTTGATTAATTAAACGTTTGTAATTTGTTGCATTTCCATTCACTTCCAATTTTTGTAGCAATAAATGCCTTGATGGCTTATCTATAATAATAAATTATGAAATGCGGATGTCCGGGAGGGATTCACGATGATTGAGCAGAAATTAAAACCTAAACAGTTACCCAATGGTGGTTAGTAAGAATTCTTTTAGAATAGTTTGTTTAAGTCGAGATCATTATGAAACCCTACAATTAAACGTAATTAGATTTGCCCGACAGGTGATTCAACCACCAGCTTGTGCGGTTTCAAGACTTAGTCATACTATTAGAAACGAAAATTCCGGCACTCAGATAACAAGAATGTGCAATAAAAAAATCACCGGTTTGTAAGCTTGTTACTCACGAAATTCATAACGGAATGACAACAACCTTTTTCGTGTACTTGACCTGAACGTTTGATAGCAAATATGTAGTTTCAATACTTTCTTTACATCAAGATATCTAAATGAATCAGTCTCTAATAAAGTAGGCGAGCTTAAATATTCCTCCTTCCTATATGTAGATTCATGTTTACTCACTGCAGTTATACTTACACAAACAATCGTATAAATCATTTTCGACTTTTAATCAAGGTTAAGGCTTAACCAACTAAAAACAATTTCAGATTCTTTTGTGGAAAAGAAGAATGTCATTATTTTAGATTCTCCTATTTAAAATAACCGTATGAGTACCATTTTTATTCTTCATAATCTGTATGCTTCTTCATATTGTTACAAGATTGTAATGAAATCGAAATTTATTTTAAAATGTATCTGGTAAGATTTTTACCTAAAGTTTTGGTATACATACGTGTGTCTACGGATAGGTGATAGTGATACAACAAGAAAAAATTATTTATTACTGATTTCTCAGAAAATTCCAATCTCAATGAATATATATTATTATATTCAAATATTTTCACGAAAATTTTATAATACTAATTACCCAAGATTTTTAAAAGACTTTTCAAAACATGCCAAACCCCCAACCAAACTTTTAAAGAAAAATGAAACTTTTGAATGGATCAACAAGATGCATTTCAATACTTTCTGCAAACTCCAACTACAAAACCTATACCACAATTTCCAGACTTAGATCCATAATTGGCTTAACACTAAGGGATGGGATACGAAGCCAAGAAATAAGAAATGGATGCGAAGTCCAATAGAAGAAGAGCATAGTGGGACCATGTAGATAGGATGGAAGACCACCGAATTACAAGAATAGAATGACTGAAAGGCGACAAACAACGTGACCGCGTGGAAGACCACCGAAAAGACGGAAGGGCTGCTGGACATCTACGTCACAGGACAATTAAAAGGCAAAGTTAGGAAACGACAGGACAAATACCCTGATACAAGAAGAAGAAGAAGAAGGGCAATGAACCTTACATTGATTTTATAAAATTCCATTACACTAATGAATCAATTAATAATGTCATACTACTTAATAAAAGAAAACATTATGATAAAATCTCCAAATTCAGTTTTATATTCAAAAGATATGCACGAAAGCAATCTTTGCTTTCAAAATTTAAGTTATATGACTTAGACTTACCATCCGGGAGTATTGAACTACATATATACATAATACGAGTATAATTCAGCTTTGCAGCCCTAACAGGCCCAATGCTTGTTCAAATAGGTACTGCTTTCCGTTCTTTTTTGTCCATTGCTCTGTTCCGCCAGTTGTTAATGCCCAATTGTCCCAAGTCTTTGTGTATTTCATTCTTTCATCTCCCCTTCTTTCTTTCTCATCTTCTTTTCCGCCCATGTTGCTTTTTATTATTCTTTTTGGAATCCTCTCCTGATCCATTCTTAAAACATGCTCAAGGCCAGAATTATTTATTTTTTTGCTGTCATGCATGCCACTGCTGGAATTGTCAAAACTAGTTGGACCGAGAAAGAGTCTCTTCATGCCAGTAGAGTGCATACCAAAGCTCAATTTAATATCTTAAATCGTTTTCGAAATATTTAAAAAAAGTCATTTCTTGGACACCCTGTATCTCGAAAAGGAAGTACTTTCGGGCCCTTATTTATAGGAACTATTTTCTTATTTTGCCCTCTGGAATACTTCTTTAAAATATTGGCCTTTCCTCCTGGGACACCCTGTATATTAATTACTTCCACCGAAACGCACAGGAAAACAAGATAATGTAAATATCTGACCTCAAATGGCGTGCTGACGAAGATTAAGATACCATAAACTTGCAGCTGACTTTATTATATTACAGCCTCCTTGAACTTCGAAATGGTAAATAATTAGCCAATTTCCATTATCAAATCTTCTTTACAATTTGTTTTGGGAAGCTAAATTAAGACTCGTTCCAAAACTTTAAATAATGGACACAAAAAGGCTGGGAAATTATAAAAGGAAATTAATAAGAAAAAGAGAAACAAATTACAATTACATTACCAAGACCTTATACAACCACAATAAACCAAACCACAAGGAAAAACAAGTGTTTGAATTCTGGAACCGTTAACACATGTTAATTTTGATTTAGTACATAAATAAACATATTTCAAGTTTCAGGGATTACGACAAACATTAAAGATAGAAAAGCAAGCTAAAGTTTACGTACACCTCAGCACTTTCTCAAAATTCCTCCAGAACGTCCTTTTGAAAAGAAATCAGAATTTAACCCTAAAGAATGAAGGTCTATACTTAGAATATAGAACTATATTATATAAATTCTAAAAACATACTGTATTTTGAAAATATTGGAAGTATTTATGTTACAAACTAACACAAACTAAATATTTGCTTGTAACTGTTTAAAATAACTAGGTATGTAACTAATTATCATAATACCTACTTAATAAATCTTGTAATTTTGATGATTAAAATTAGTTGATATTTACAGACAAAATCAATGTGAAGTGTCAAATTAGATTTTTAACAATTTTTAAAGAGTCGTAGATAACGTTATCTATGTCACATGTGAGAAACGCATTATTATAGTTATCGTGTGATTACACGACTCGGTCTTCGACCGGTCCTTTACTTTTTACATTAGTATTATAATAATGCCTTTACCATACTAGCAACGTAAATATCTATTCAACTCATTCTAATTATCTTAGTTTTTTCCACACTCACAGCCATTCATGGCCATTTGTAATATTCACATTCATTATAATGTTAAACTTATAATCGGATAGCAAAATATTTCTGTCAAGCATTTGGGAACAGACCAGGCTATTATATACCCAGAAACAAGTTACTATATACTTTAAATAGTTTGTTATAAAAAATCAAGAAGGATTTCACACGGTACCGTGCACTTTTAGTGTCCTCTTTTCCTCCTGATGAAGCCCCTTAATATATTTAAGAAATCGAACGAAAGTTCTTCTTTCTCAACAATGGCACGGTCCCAACCAGGAGTTCTTTTAACACTGACACTGACCGTGGAAGTCTTCAAATTCATAAAAAATTTATGCAAAAAAAAACTTTGATCGAATGTGATCCCCCACAAACCACATTTCGACGCCTCTGATATCAGGAAAGACATTTCTCAAGGAAATTTAATATGAGCGTAAACACATTCATGTGAAAATAGTAATATACACCTTGAACTTCTCAAGAATTGTATTTATAAAGGCAACTGTCGGACACAGTAGTAATAATCATTATTATTAATTCTTAAACCCTTGAAATGTGAAAAGCTGTACAAAGAGACACAAGCAAACAGGAAAAATTGTATAAACAGAAAGTTATGCTTTTTATTTAGTGAAAACGGCAACCAAATGTGCATTTTCATAGCTCTGAACAAACTACAATTAAAATGCCTTTACTTACAGTAATAAATTTGTAGCATGCTTTAATTATAAAACAGCAAAGCTTTGTGTTATACAGTCAGCTAAATAGTAAATATCCTTGCGTTTTATTGTCACCTATAACATCAGCAATTTGTCGTTTTCTCACTTTTCATCTGCCTTTCGCTTAAAGGCCCTGAAACGTTTAACGTGTTATCCGCTTGACAAAATAGGCAACAAGTTTTTTTTTTCTTTTAATATATCATTTGTCCTTTAATAGGAATGCAATTAAGCCACGTTTAAAAATGAATTCACCATATTGAACATAAAATACGATTTAATTAGGTACATAAAAATTTCCTTATAACTGATTAACTCAAGAATCGAGCAAAGCCAACGCCTACTTTTCCTGCTATTATAACAAAGAAAATCATAACGTGCAGTTCCAAAGAACTTAATCATACCTATGTCTTGCATAAAAACCGTCAAAGGTACTTGTTTATTACAAACACAGTAGTTGATTCTAAGAAGGTCAAGAATTTCATTAATCGTTTACGTTCTCGGAGAAATTTTATTTTTGTTATTAAACACACGTTCACTCGTTAGTTCAGTTTTCATGTATTGCGCTCTGTTCATCTGTACAAATTTCTTTCTGTTTTTTTTGTAATTGAATTGAATGATTTTTGCATAATAACAAAGGATTTCAAAAGTGTTTATTAAATTGCTCTGACCTTTTGCAAACAAAGAATTGTAGCCGGAATACATCTGTTCGTTACGTTGTTTGATAAATCAGTTGTAACTGCTGACTGATGATACTAGCCTTTATCACAGTAGAGATAAGAGCAGTGTATTCTTTATTAACGTATCGGTGTAAGTTAATATTTCAAACAAAAAGGTTACGATCTCTTGGTAATATGTTTTGCAAAAAATTTAATTTATGAAGGATGATTATCATAGATATACAAACAGATTTCAGTGTAAATGCATCGATCGGATTGACTGATGATGATTTTGGTTATTTATTTAATTATTGAAAATGGCCGGATATTAATGTTTATAAAAGCACATTCGATCAACTTACCTAGGAATATCGTTAAATCCACCAATCTTAGATTAATGCGTAGCCTCGACCAGGTCTCATAAACACCCAAAGCTTGATACACACATTAATGTTCACATCACCCAGGTGACCCAGGCAATTATACCGCGTGTCCGTTCTTAAAGTCGAACATAGCAACTTAACATACATAGTATTGTTTATTTTTACTGATTCCTGTTTGCCAATTCAACGTACAGAAAAGGTAATCAATAGAAAGATGAAATTATTGCGCATAAAATGATGCTAAAAATAAACGCACAACTTAAGGTTTTGTCTTAAAATACTAATTTGAAATTTAACAGTTTTCTAATATGATTTTCAAATTAAGTAGGGGGAATTTGAAACAATAGTTATTTAAGTATCAAGGGCGGTAGGTGCGTTTTACCGGTCGAGGGTAAATTTTTTACCCGAGACCGGTAGCAGCTACGCCCGTGATGCTTATTACAATTTTTGCATGATCCATGCAATAACAAATTAAATGAATCTAAATTTGTTCATGTCAAAGTGACAATAATTCTGTGATAACTGTAAAATTATCTAAAAATCCCACTATCTAAAATGACAAAAAATGTTCATATTTTATTACTTACCGCCTCCCGATCGGTAAGTGAATGCTTACCGATCAGTAATTTGTAAGCATAACTTACTATTGTCATAATTAAATCAGTAAACATGTCAAATTGACGGATCGTACAAAAAAGTTATTTAGTGTGCCTATGTCAATGCTTTTCTACTATTTATTGTTAAAGTTATGAACGTCAAAATGAATAGTTACTCCAACGAAGAAAGAATTTTTATTGTAAAAACGTTTTACATATTTATTTGCAGTTAAATTTAATACACGACCCATACCCTCTACAAGTACAATTAAAAAATACGTACAAAAGTTTGAAAGGTGTCCAAATATTTCTGTGGAAGTAGAAGTTAGGGGTGGTAAGCCATTATATTACATGTTTTACTGTTAATTGAAACGAAATATTCCGAAATCTCAATTATATCACAGGAAATCGACAAATAGTTGATCACACAGAAGAGCGTGTACTGGTCAATGTGGACCCAACCCAAAGTCTGTATATGACTTTGGACCCAACCTACAGTTTACGACAAATATCGCACGAAGTAGGTTTGTCTAAGTCGCGTGTATGGAAGATACTGAAGAAGTATAAATATCACCCATACAAACTAAATCGTCATCAAAAGAAATTTTAGAAATTGACGAATGCAGCAGAAGCGCATTTTGCTACGAAATGCAAGAGCTCGCTAATCATAATCGCCGGTTTTTGTCGTCAATATGTTTCACCGACGAATGTAATTACGATTAACTATATGTCAGTCGCTGCCTTAAGGTTCTGATTTCAAGTTTTAAAGCTCTTTCACCTTTAGCCGTGTTTTGGGACCTTCGGGGACGCTATTGGAAAGCATATTTAGTTGGACCCGCAAAACTTATTGAAAACATAAGAAGCTATAGGGGGAGACGGGGATAGTGATCACTATATGGTTAGAGCAAAGATCAAGCATGCAAAATCAAAATATATAATAAACAATAGTAAGAGAAGAGTTAATTACGATAGAAAGAAAGCAAGATATGGTACAAGAGTATAGAAACAAATTGGAGAAGGCATTAAACGAGACAGTAGGAATGCAGGATAATATAGATCAACAGTGGGTACAAACAGAAGGACTTATAGCAGATGCAGCGGGTAAGATGCGACAGGATAAGAAAGAGGATAAGCGCAAAGACTGGTTTGACGAAGAATGCCGAGATATATTGAGAAGAAGAAATCAAGCTAGAACAATGACTCTAAAAGACAACACAGGCATTAGAAAAGAAAATTATGAAATAACAAGAAGAGAAGCAAATAAATTCAGAAATAAAAAGCGAAAACATATGGAAACAAATTTAAAGAACATTGAGGGAACCTTTATTGATAAGGAAATAAGAAACTTCTAGAAGGAAATCAAGCAACAAAAGAAAGGATATCAACCAAAGCTACTGTACTGTAAGAATAAAGAGGGTGAACTGGTAGGAGGAACGCAAGACGTGTTAGACAGGTGGTCACAACATTTTGAGGAAGTCCTAACGGGTAACGAAATTGAAACCGCTGGAAATTTAAGCGAAGAAGAACTAGAGGACCAGATTGCACAGGAAATAAACGAAACAAGTCTGGAAGAAATCAAAAGTAGCATAAAAGAACAAAGGGACAATAAGAGTGCGGGTGAAAACGGAATAATAATAGAACTAATTAAACAAGGGGGAAAGACATTGCACCAGCACATACACCAAATTATATTAAAATGCTGGAGAGAAGAAAGAATCCCAGAAAAATGGTCAGAAGCAGTCCTAGTACCGATTCACAAAAAATGGGATGCAACCGTTTGCAATAACTATAGGGGTATAGCGCTTTTGGATGTAACATACAAAATTATGGCTAGCTGCGTAAAGAAACGCTTAAATGAATACGCAGAACAAATTTTGGGTGACTACCAATGTGGGTTTAGACGGAACAGATCCGTAAATGATCAGATAGGTATTTACAATTAAACAAATACTAGCTGATAGTTATGAACACAACCTAGATGTGCATATAATTTTTATCGATTTTAAAATGGCATATGATACGGTGTGCAGGGAAAAGATATACGAGGACTTAATTAATCTGAAAATACCAATAAAATTGGTGCGATTAATCAAAACAACATTGAAAGACTCAAAATCTAAAGTTATTGTAAACGGCGTAATTTCAAAAAGTTTTTAAGTCAACAGGGGGTTAAGACAAGTGGACCCAATATCCTCAATAATATTCAACTTAGTACCTACTAGAAAAGATTATGAGAGAAAGCAAGATACACACACAAGGCACAATTCTACACACCAATGACAGACACCAAGCTCTTGCCTATGCCGACGACCTGATGATAATCACGAGAACTAAATATGAGTTGAAAGAAACAGTACAACGATTAGAAGAAGTAGCACGGAGTAAAGGGTTACATATCAATGAAGAAAAAACAAAATACATGCTAGTAAGAGAAGGAAGTACATCGATAGAGCACAATTTAGATATAACTAGCACAGTAGATGGGAAATCTTATTCCCTTGGAAAAGTGGAACAATATGCATATTTGGGAGTAGTGATAACAAACAGTTGTAGTGAAAGTGTGGATATCGATGGAAGATTAAATAAAGGCAACAGAAGTGCGGGGGCGTTATTAAACGTATTTAAATCAAAAAATGTGTCAAGAAAAACAAAACTGCGAGTTTATCAAGCAATGATTAAACCGGTGGTATTATATGGCAGTGAAACATGGATATTAAATAAAAGTGTAGTGAACAGGCTTGAAATCTGGGAAACGAAAATTTGTGTTGGGAAAAAAGTTAACGAAACTTGGCATAGAAGAACGAATGAAGAACTAACAGAACTTTATGGGCAGCCAAATATTATAGCGACAATTAAAGCCCACAGAATCAGATGGTTAGGTCACGTAGCCAGACTCCCAGAATCCCGCGCTACCAAGAAGATGTTGAAAGGGGGAATAGGTGGCAGAAAGAAGAGAGGCAGACCAAAGAATAAATGGTTAGGCAGTGTACAAAAAGACCTGATGGAGTTAAAGGTCACAAACTGGGAACGAAAGGCAACCGATAAGAAAGTATGGAAGGGGATTGTAGAACAAGCGTTGGGTCTTCATGGCCCGTCGAGCTGAACTATATATAATTTAGTTGGGCCTTTTCCAAGCAAGTAGTTAAGTTCAGTTTCATTTAAGTTCACAGTTTTGATATTTATAACAGGATTGTTAATATAACTTTCGGGTAATTTATTGAACTACTGTTTGCATTTAGTCAATGCCATTGCAGTTTTTTTCAGTATCTATTGTAGATAAAGAAAGTAATTTACACCTTGTTACATACATTGTACAATAATAATATTTTATTATTAAGCTGTCTATTGAATTGAAATTTTGGGTGTGAGGTTATGTAGATATACAGGTTATGGGAAAGTTTAGGTGAAAAAATATACTTTTATGTATGCTGGCTTAGATGAAGGGAAATAACGAACATTAATATGATGTGGTATTATATTCGGCAACAAGGTAAAAGACGCATTAATGGAAAGGAAACCGATTAACGAAAGGTAGCAAGATTAGACCTGGGACCTGAAAAAAAAACTGACGGCAATACAATGCTATTAGTACGTCAGGTACACCAAAGAAAGCTGCACTTTCTGTGCTCATAGTTGATGCCAAAAGGTAACTTTCCAGATAGGGAGCCACTTGAAAATCCAACATACTATATGCTTATCTATGACTTGAAAGAAAATATTTATAGTATAATAAACCGAACAGTGGAAAATGTACATAAGGACAACATGATAATATTAATAGGCGACTTTATTGCCAAAACAGGAACCGACAACGATGGTTTAGAACACATGGAGAAACAAACCATTGAAGAAAGAAATGAAAACATAATTTTCAAACATAAATATTGTCATAAGGTTACATAGGTATCTCTAGGGTATAGCACAAAAAATCAAATTGATCACATCTACATAAATCACAAGTGAAGTAAGCTATTAAAAGACACACGGAACAAAAGAGGTGCAGAAGCAGGAAATGGTCACTATTTATTAATGGGCAAACTCTCAAGGGATTTCAATAAGAAGAAACAGAAACAAGGATATGATACCTACATAAAGTATAACCCAGACAAAGCGAAAGACGATAACATTAGGGAAGAGTTCAAGAATTACATATAGCTATGTATAGTAAAAATTAGGAAACAAAATTGACTATAATAGATACTTTGAAGAGGCGTAGTAGCAAAAGTCTTTTTAACTGCATGCTCAAAAATATTGGAGACCACTACTTAAGAGATCAGGAAAAGGTCTACTACGTGGGATATGGTAGATGAAAGGAAAAGGATTAAACTAAGGAAGATATCAGCGAAATGTGTGGAAGAGCAACAGGAAGATATGCAAAAATCAGCAAAAAGATAGAAAAGCAATTAAGGCAGATAAAAGAAAATATGTAGACAAAAGCACAAGTTGCTGCAAGTAAGAAAGATTCCAAAGAGCTAATCAGAAATATAAGAAACCTATCTGGAAGAAAAGATAAACTTAATACTAAACAGCAAGAATGGTAAACTGCTGTATATAAAGGGAGATCAAATTTAGAGATGGCTCGAACATTTCAATGAAACAATAAACATACATATAACAAGAGGATATAGTTGTAGTGGAGGAAAACGAATACCAAAAAGCAGAGCTTAATATTAACACAGATCCACCTACGCAAAAAGAGATTGGAAAAGCCATTATGCAATTACAAAACGGTAAAGCCGCAGGGATCGATCAAGATTTGGATAGAAAAGCAATTTTCAAAAGATTGGAGGGTTGAAGTCATCTAAAGTACACACAAGTAGTTTTACAAAATTAGTAACGTCAAAAGATACTGTAATTCAATTATTCGGCCCCAAATGGGGAAAAATTCCCGTCGTCCTGGTGGTCCCATACACCTCTGTCCACAACAAACCATTAAAATATGCATGCAATACGCCAAAGTAAAAGTAAAATTTGTAACATTATCAGAATTACCAGTGATCAAATACTTCTTGCTTAAGTATCTGTATTCCATTAATTCAGCATTGGTTTTTAAATAACTACAATCATGTAAAAACTTAGACCTTCACATGGCTAACAATAGAAAATTTCGTGCGTTGTAAAATTAAAACCTTCACTTGCTCAACACGATAATTGCAGAAATGTAATGCGGAAGAACTGTAAACGGTGTTATCACTCTGTCTATAAATACAAATAAGTACATATGCTAATTACAACATTGCATGTCATTATCCTGGTCAAAGAATAATTTATAGGTCTATAAGGAGTCAATTGTAAAATCAATTATATCTTGGTTTTATGAAGCCATAAAATACTTAAATGTGTGATTTTTAGTTTGAAATGTAACAATTACCAATCAGGAATTACCTTAAACACACATAATGAATTCAGTTTCATTTCCAATAAATACATTTTGTTTATTTCTGTTCATAATACTTCTCCCCAGTTCATTTTAATATTTTAAATTCAGCAATCTGCAGTAATTTACGTAAGAGAAAGGAGAATAGATTTTAGTATTAAGGTGACAGCCTCAAATCTGGATTATTCTGAAATTTAAAGCCTTCAAAAAAGAAAACCATAAAAAGATTTACAACAGTATTCACTGAAAGCGGTGCAGCTCTCTTTTAAATTAAACCGGAACTGCAGCGCTAGAACCTCATTCAAACAAAACGCTACAAATGAAATGCATTCAGTAACGCTAAAGACTCGAGACCTCTTATCCATACTATGCATAAAACTTGCTTAAAATTAAAGAGCGGAAGTATGGAGATTTCTGAGAACGTTTAGTCAAGGACTGAAGAGGTTTTCAAGTTAATGAAAGTTGAAGTGGACGGAATCGCGGCCACCCTAAGTTATTTTTAATAAAGAGAAACATAAACGAATTTAATTAATATGGTGCTGAATTATTTAACACACACTTCAATGTTAGAAAAAGGAAAGATTAAGAAACTTGGCGAAGAAAGAAACCGTTCTCGAATAAGCTATGGAGTATTGCTAAATGATTTATGCAAGGAACAAAAATTACGTCAAGTAAAACGAGGCTGTGATGAATGACTAGTTAAAACGTAAATGCAATTTTTTAATGTTGAAATTTTACAGGGTTAGGCCTCTGGTATCAGCTATTTTCAAAAATATGCTACAAGGTTAAAATAGTTATTTGTATCACAAGGCTATAAACTGTCACTTTGCAAGTACGAGTACTTGCAAAGCAGTTTCTAGGCGTGTGATACACAATATTTTTTCGGCCGATAAAAATACGTTAATTATAAAAAATCATTTTTTATTCAAATATTTGACGTCAGAGAATTTATTTTTCTAGGGAATTTATTTTTCTAGGCGTGACAATGGGCGTAGCAATGAGAGGGCGGAGTCAGTTCGGTTCAGCGCCACCAATCAAAAATCCTAATTTTACTTTCTGGACGAGTCCGGAAAATAGCATTTTCCAGACGATTTATACGCATGAAAATTGAGTGTTTCTAGTCGGAGGGCGAAAAAATAGTTTATTGAAAAAAAATTGTTCTAAATAACAAATTTAGTATTCTCTATAAGTACATTTTTGCAATCTGTATCTAAAATTTTGCATAACTCGTTCCAACATTACTGCTCCAATATTATTTATTTACTGTCACAGTTTCGTTATTTTCTTCGAAAAAATATGGTCCTCCGATACCAAATGTCGAAATACCACACCATACGGTGACTTTTTGATCATGTAGGGGTCTTTCATTAACATGTTGTGGATTTACCCTCAGACCACTAACGATAATTTTGTGTACTAATTCCCCCGATTTGACGGCTAATGATTTTTTCCTCTGGGGTATCTGAAGGGAAAAGTTTACGAAAGGCGACCCCATGCAATCAAAGAACTTAAAAATCGTATTTCGGAAGAAATAAATAATATTGGAGCAAAAATGTTGGAACGAGTTATTCAAAATTTTAGATACAGATATTGCAACAATGTATAGAGAATCAAGGTCATTTAGCAGATATAATTTTCAAAACATGAATTGCACATACTAAATTTGTTATTTACCACAATTTGTTTTCAATAAACTATTTTTTAGACTTGTAGCATATTTTTGAAAATAGGTGATACCAGATGCCTAACCCTGTATATTGTATAATTAAACACAGCTACAGTGATCTTAATTCCGATGGTGTCCCGAATATCTAATGGGGCTGCATAAATGATTTATAATAGGTTTTCACTTATGTCCATTTAAAAAAAATAAAAACAGCGAACTCAGCGGTTTTTAGTTGTTTTTTTTTTGTTTTTTAAATGGGAACCATCCATAGTCAGCGTAGACCTCATTTAAAAGACAAGCTTTTCAAATGCCTATAAGTATACAGTTAGTGTTTGAAATTAGGGTGTTATCAACCATTTATACTTAAATTAACATTATACAAATAAACAGTTAGCCATGAAACAATATAGTTGTATAATAGTATTTATAATATGTCTTCTTTTTCTGCTGAATAACAATAAATTTATTAAATTTTTGTTACATGTATCTATTAGGAACTCATTCTCCGATCATGAAGAGCGGGCAGAATGAAATATTGGAATATACCTAACTTCTTCTTAGAGTGGCATACCCTTTACAAGGCGTATACCTATATAATACACACACCGGCAAGAAAAGCGGATCACCTACACCTAGGATTTTATTTATTTATTTGATTATATTACGCCGATGTATTATCAAAATGGGTAACTGGCAATACGTTATGACATTTTAAGCAGTTAAAATTTGTTTAAAGGCATTTAATTATAAATTATTACTAAAACTAGAAACATTACAAATTTATAAAAAGAAAAAATTGCAGATAATTTAATTTATTAATTAATCAATAATGCGTATTTCCTCCTCTTGCCCTTATTACAGCTTTCATTCTTCGGTTCATACTTTGAATAATGGCCTGAATATCGATTTGGGGAATATTTCTCCATTCAGAGCAACGCGAAGGTCATTTACATTCTCCGGGACAGCTGCACGACCTCTGACACGTTTTTTAAGCATGTCCCAAACATGTTCAATGGGGTTTAGATCAGGGCTACGCGCTGGCCAAATCATTCGATGAATTTGCACTTGTTGCAAATATTTTGAAATGATACTTGCTGCGCGCGGTCGTGCATTATCGTCCGTTAACACAAACCCATCACCAATAAACGGGACGTAGGGCACAACATGTTCTGAAAGAATCTTTTCTATGTATCTATGAGCCGTCAAAGATCCATTTTCAACGAAAACCAGATCCGTACGGGCTTGGTAAGAAATTCCAGCCCATACCATTACAGTGTCTTTGTGGAATGGTGTCCTTGGAGGAAATGTACATTCAAAATACCCCTAGTCTTCTCCATACTTTCCCTATACCATCTGGAGACCGCACGGCAACTCTGGACTCATCTGAGAATAGAACATTGCCCCATTGCTGCTCTGTCCAATCTAAGCGTTGCCTTGCGAACTGTAAGCGAGCCACTCGATGTTGTGGGAGCAATTTTAGGCCTGTCGCTGGTTTGAAAGACCCTAACCCAGCCTATTTGAAGAGTCTTCTTACCGTTCTCTCGCTTACATTATTCCCACGTACCTCTGCCAACCGATTTCGTGCCATAATAGCTGTAGAATGACGATTCCGCAAAACAATATTTACTAAAAAATCTGTCATCACGGACCGTTGTTTCTCTTGGTTGACCTGATCCAGGTCTCCTCGTGTAGGTGTGAGTTTCTTGAAATCTAAAATGATGGCTCGGTGAACAGTTGCGTAGGCTGCACGGACAGCCCATGCAGCATATCGAATACTACGCCCGTCTTCCACTAGAGCTATAGCCTTAGCGACATCTTGACTGTTTTACGGCATTATTCGATGCAGACTTAGTAAAACGTGATATTGTAAACAGGGGCGGCCCTAGCAAGTTTTTCGGGTGGTGCGAGATCTCATTGTGGCGCCCCCCTCCCCCCATATGCAATCGCTTATTCGTGATTAAGTTGTACATAGAGACTGAAGATAACATACATTTTTTACATCTTTATATATTAATAAATAACTCAGACCTCCGAAAGATTAATATAGTAGTAGTATGGATGAGAAACAATAACAGTAAAAACGAACAATATTTGTTTGAAAAGGTTTGTTTAAACTACTACTACAACACTAGTAATTGCAACACTGACAAACAACAATTGAAAACAATCAATAAAAAAACGTAGCATGAACGACAAGCATCAATAATGCAATAATAATGAGACGGATGACAAGCACCTGAAGCTTTTGTTTTTTGCAATGGTCGGCTAACACTCTCAAGTATCACTAGTGACTTGATCTTTACATAATATAGCCAGTTTCTAACAAACAGATCTGTAAATTGTAAGTAATCCGTTTTTTTTGCCGGTGTGTGTATATAAATAAAGGAGTTGTAAGACTTAAGTAATAAACAATAATGCCCGAATAGCACATTTAAAAAATTACAAGTCGGCACCGCAGTAACTCCACTTAGCACCTGGTTCGAAGTTTTAATTTGCGCCTTTTTACGGATGTTAGAGAACTGTAATACATACATATACAAATTGTTTAAAACGAAGTGTAAGTAATAAAACAAATATTATTATTATTGATAAACAACGAAGTATAATTCAATTAATGATAAAAAAACTAGAATCTATGAATATTTTATGAGGTATACCAGCAACATTGCATCTACGATCAAATACAAAATCAAGAAGCTGGCAACACTGCAGATATTATCAGTCCCCTGATATTTTTTATTCCATTTGTACGCGTGACAAATAATAATTTTTTCTCAATATGAATGTTTGATAAATAGGATTTGCCTCGACTCACCTTGATTGAAATTGAAAACAGCGTCACTCAGCTCCTGCAGGGGATGGTTTTGCGCCAATTCCAATGGCCATAGGTTAATGTTCTATCTTGCGTTTAATTTTATATTTTTTCACACACCCGAGCTAGCGTTTTATTTTGAAGCGTTTATTAACTGATTAAATTGGCGGTTCCAATGCGAAATTCAACGATTTTGTTATGCGTTTTTTAAATTGACACGTAATGTGAGGTTTTTTCAATTAATTAATAATTTTTACCCCGGAAACCCAAACAAACTCCAAAATAAAAAATTGGCGGTTCAAGGCAACCCTTGGAAGGAAAATAATAAAAAGTAAATGTTGTTGGTCCAACGAGCGAATTAATTATTAATATCATAATATTCATAATAATAAAAGTAAAAGATAACAACAAACACAAAAAAACTAACTATTAATAATCCAACATACCGCCCACCAAAATACAAGTATTTTACAATGCATTATTGATTTGGCAATGGACATAACTTTACTAAAGGACGTTTGAGGGTACCCTGAACGGTTTTAATTGTCGCGACGCGAGATATGCCTTTTGGATCTGGGTGGAGTTGAATCACACGACCCAGACGCCAACGCATAGGAGGGGAAAGATCGTCTTTTATTAAGACCATGGTTCCTTGATCAAGAGGTGGACAATTGGCAACCCATTTACAGCGCTGTTGTAAAGTATGCAAATATTCATGATGCCATCTTTTCCAAAAATGTTGGTGCATACGTTGAAGCAGCTCCCAGCGAGTTAATCTATTCATGTTGATAGTTAACAGGTCGGGTTCAGGTATGCATGTTAAAGGAGCTAAAGTTAAATAATGACCAGGCGTCAAAACCTCTAAATCATTTGGGTCACTACTAAGGGGGCACAGTGGTCGCGAATTGAGTAAAGCTTCTATTTGTGCTAATATTGTAGAAAATTCTTCAAATGTTAAAATTTGTTCCCCTATTACGCGTTTGAGGTGAGTTTTAACAGATTTAATCCCAGCCTCCCATATACCACCAAAATGTGGAGCAGTTGGCGGATTAAATTTCCATGTAATACCTTCTTCCTCCACAGCGCTCTTAAAACAATTAGATATTATGCGTGCAGCTCCAATAAAATTTGTTCCACAGTCACTCATTATTAAAGCACATCGACCACGGCGAGCAATGAAGCGACGCAATGCGGCAAGAAAGGCCGCTGTCGAAAGCTCCGAGACGAGCTCAAGATGAAGGGCTTTAGTTGCCAAGCATACAAATAGGCAAATGTATGCCTTGTGTGTTTTTGCTCCTCGAACCTTTCGCATTGTTATTGTAAATGGGCCACCAAAATCAATGCCTACAGAGTTAAATGCCTTGATTTGCTGTACTCGAACTGCGGGTAAATCTCCCATAGGTGGTTGCAGTGACTGCGGCTTTGTACGGAAACATCGATAACAGCGTGATAAACATCGACGAATTGCTCGATTTGCGGACAAAATCCAGAAATTTTGTCGAATTAAATAAAGAAGCGTTTTGAGACCAGGGTGAAGATGTTTCCTATGAGCGTCTTCTATAATCAAAACAGTTAATCTATGGGATTGGGGAAGAAGTGCGGGATGCTTTTCTTCAAATGATAATGCAGAATGACATAATCGACCGCCCACCCTGAGGATATCTTGTTGATCCAAGAAGGGATTTAGTTTGCGTAGTGGGTGTGACAATAATTTGTGTTGTCTTAAACTATTTATGTCAGCGTGAAATATCTGTTGCTGAACTAATTTAACTAATATAAGTAAGGAATTGTGTAATTCAGAAGATGTGATTGTATCTGACATGGGTTGATGCACATTCCTAAGTTTTTTAGTAAAACGACAAATGTACGTGACTATGCGCAAAATTTTATTCAGCGAAGAATATTTGGTTAATAACTCATTCCAAGGCTTCAGATTGTCATCTTGGACAATAAAAGCCCTAACCTTTCTTTCTTCCTCAGTAACTACGTTTTCAATATCTAACTGATTGACTTGTTGCGTGGGCCAAGAATTAGGTGAAGCCTTAAGCCAAGGAGGCCCCGCCCACCATAAAGGATGGTAAATTAGTTCCTGGGGTAATAAACCACGAGATGCGCAATCAGCGGGATTATGCACTGATCGTACATGACGCCACGAGGAAGGTGGCACGCGTTCTTGAATATGGCTAACCCTATTTGAAACAAACGTTTTCCAACGATGTGGAGATGAACGTAACCAAGCCAAAACAACTGTGGAATCAGTCCAAGCGAAAATTTTATTAATTTTTTCAGAGTATATTTGAACAATGGTATCTATAAGATTGGAGAGGAGATAGGCTCCGCACAATTCCAATTGTGGCAAAGACCGTTTTTTTAATGGCGCAACCTTAGTTTTGGCTGTTACAAATTTAACAGAAACGGTATTAGAATTATCAATGATACGAAAATAAACAACGGCTGCATATCCTGCTTCCGATGAATCGCAGAATCCGTGTAACTCAATGCTTGAGTAATCTGGCGAAAAAACGTAGCGATTTATACGAATGTTACTAATTAAAAAAAGCTGCTGGCGGTAACAATTCCAGCGATCAACTACTTCATCTGGCGGGATAGCATCCCAATCTAAACCTAAACACCAAAGATGTTGAATTAATCGCTTGCAAAAAAAGATTAATGGGGCAAGAAAGCCAAGTGGGTCAAATATTCTTGCGATTTCGGACAATATCTGTCGTTTAGTACAAGTGTGATTGATAGTATCAACTTTAAAAGAAAATACATCAAGCGATGGAAGCCACTGTAAGCCTAGAATTTTGATGGTGGATTCGGATTCACTATCAAACGAAAGACCTTCTTGACACAAATTGGAATCCAACCCGGAAAGCAATTCGGGTACATTACTTGCCCATTTACGTAGTAAAAAACCACCTCTTCTTAGAAGTTCGATTAATTCCCTTTGGAGAGTTTGTGCTTGTAACAGCGTATTACAACCAGAAACAACGTCATCAACGTAAACATCTTGTTTTAAAAGTGCAGCGGCTTGGGGAAAATTTAGCTGTTCGTCTTCAGCTAATTGATGAAGCTTTCTTATTGCTAAAAATGGGGCAGAAGAAACCCCGTAGGTAACAGTATTTAAGACATATTCTTCGATCGGCTCATGTGGCGAAAACCTCCATAAAATTCGTTGATAATTTCTGAAAGCGGGTGCGATTAATATTTGCCGATACATTTGTTTTATGTCAGCGATAAAGACAATTCTATGCGATCTGAACTTTAGTAATATATCTGCAATGTGTGGTAGTAATTTTGGACCAGAATACAAACAATCATTAAGTGATTTATCGTTTGCTGATTTAGCTGAGGCGTCGAAGACTACACGCAATTTCGTTGTAGTACTATCTGGTTTAAAAACACAATGATGCGGTATATAATAACATTCAGATGATGTAATGCGTTCCTTTGCAATGGACATATGTCCACTATCAAGGTAATCTTTCATGAATTCTGAGTAACGAATTCGAAGAGATTCATCGCGTGAAAATCTATTTTCTAAACAATAAAAGCGACGTAAAGCGACAGAGCGAGAATTGGGAAACTCGGGTCTGTGAATTGATTTAAAAGGCAACGCAACACTATATCTACCATTAAGTTCGCGAGATACTGATTGTTTGTACAATTTTTCGCCCATAACGTCATCTGGAGAAGGAGGAATTTCAACGCTAACTTCTTCAATTTCCCAAAATTTCTTTAGCGTTGATTCTAAAGGTTCATTAGAAAGCGCAGTAAAAAAAGAGTTCAAATGGGTTGGTTGGTTAGCACATGCCTGACCAGATAAAACCCATCCGAAAATAGTATTTATAGCTGAGGGCGTATTATTTGATCCCAGTATTAAGCCTGGACGTAATAATTGCGTATAAATATCAGCACCTAGTAAAAGATCTACTTTTGCTGGGATACAAAATTGTGGATCTGCTAAGCGTAAACCTTTAATATGTGTCCACGTAGAAGAATCTATTGGAAAGGCCGGAATATTATGCGAAATAGATGCAATGACGTGAGCATCAATCAAATATGATGGTTGTAACTCATCATGCGGGTATAGACAGCAACTAACCGTTCCAGAAGATAGAAGAGCGGATGATGAACCTATTCCTTGAATTTGAATGCGGTTGGATTTAACACGTAATCCTAAGCGTTGAGCACAAGCAGCAGTTATAAAACTGCCCTCACTACCTCCATCGAGGATCGCTCTTATTGCGTGTGGATATCCGGATTCGTCACGAATATCTATCAGTGCTGTTGACAGCAACACTAATTTATTAGATGTGGCACTAACTAGAGCCGTTACTGAAGAAATCGTAGCGTTTGAATTTTCGAGTGTGTTACTTACAGTATTTGTAGGTTCTAATCGTACAGCGTTAAAAGGTTCATCATTACGATTAGATTGCGTAGCGGAAGATTCAAAATGTAACAAACTGTGATGGTTTTTATTGCATTTTCGACAACGTGATTTTGACTTACAGGTTTTGGTGGTGTGAAAACCACTAAGGCAATTAATGCATAACTTTTTGGATTTTACCAATTCGTAGCGTTGCGTAGGTAGTTTCTCTACTAATTGTGGGCACGAGTAAGTTAAATGTGTTTTACTACAGATAAAACATTTATTTGGTGATGTATGTTCCGTTGTAACATGGAACGTGCGTTTAGAATAATTATTTTGCTTAAAATTAGAGCATTTCGGTTTACACTGATCTAATACCAAACTTTGACCTTCGATGAAATCTTCTAACATGCCAAACGTTGGGATTTCCTGCCTTAAATCACGGATTTCCGATTCGAACAATCTCCGTGTGTTTGGGTCTAATTTTTCCAAAAGGAGATTTAGCAGCATGAAATCTTCCAGAGAATTAGCGAATTTTAAAGCACGTAATGCTGCTACATTTTCCCGGAATTTATCAATCAAATCGCGTAACCCTTTAGACGATTCTTCTTTTAGTTGAGATAACGAAATCATTCCTTCCCAATAACGTGTAGCTAACTTCCTTTTATTGTCATATCTATTGACTAAATTTTGATAAGCGATTATATAGTTATCATCTGATAAATCTAAGGTCTTTACTAAATTTAAGGGTTCACCAGAAAGGCAGCTAATTAGATATTGAAATTTTTCTGTATTCGATAAATGTGATGCGTTGTGAATTGTGGTATTAAATAATTGAATAAATGGCGACCATAATTCTAATTTGCCGTCGAAATTTCTTAAATTAATTTTAGGTAATCGAACATTTGAAAATTCCTTTATAACATGGGATGAATTGTTTGAAGACGGTATATCAACAGGTAATGTTTGGTCATAAAGAACTCCTATTTCAAAATACATAGCATCGAATTTCTTCCTTACCTCGTCTTCTGCTTGAAAATCAGGGTTTTCTTGTGCAGCTATAAGCGATATTACCTGATTGTGAGAGGTTTCCAATTTTGCGTAAATATCATCTGTTGTTTGATAGCGTCTCTTAAATAGTGGAATAAACGAATTATCGTTTTGTGCCATTCTTGCGATATCTAGCGTTTCCTTTATTTTATTAATTAAAGCATTTCGAAAAGCGTAAGCTTCAGCAAATTTAGCGTTAACTTTAGGTGGCATTTTTGAATTTAAAAAAATTCAAAAACGATGCGAATTGAAAAAACTGAGATGACAAAAATGTCAAAATTGACGTAACCAAATAATCTATTTTACCCTCAAACGTCACAATGACGTGCGTGCGTTTAGCGAAACTATTGTATGCAATATAACAATATGTTTAAACAAATATAAATAATGGGTAAAATATAAATTGGATAACCAATTCAGCCAATGTCCACTGCCAAAATTGAATGCGCTGTAATACCAGTAGTAGAATTGACCACTACACCGTTTCAATAATTAAAAGGTAAGAACAAAGGCATTCATATGATAACAGATATCAAACAAACAATCCGAACGTCGAAGGACCAAAAAAATGTACGCGTGACAAATAATAATTTTTTCTCAATATGAATGTTTGATAAATAGGATTTGCCTCGACTCACCTTGATTGAAATTGAAAACAGCGTCACTCAGCTCCTGCAGGGGATGGTTTTGCGCCAATTCCAATGGCCATAGGTTAATGTTCTATCTTGCGTTTAATTTTATATTTTTTCACACACCCGAGCTAGCGTTTTATTTTGAAGCGTTTATTAACTGATTAAATTGGCGGTTCCAATGCGAAATTCAACGATTTTGTTATGCGTTTTTTAAATTGACACGTAATGTGAGGTTTTTTCAATTAATTAATAATTTTTACCCCGGAAACCCAAACAAACTCCAAAATAAAAAATTGGCGGTTCAAGGCAACCCTTGGAAGGAAAATAATAAAAAGTAAATGTTGTTGGTCCAACGAGCGAATTAATTATTAATATCATAATATTCATAATAATAAAAGTAAAAGATAACAACAAACACAAAAAAACTAACTATTAATAATCCAACACCATTATTTACCTTAAATAATTATGTTTGGGCTTCCGCCCTTTTTGTCATTTATTTAAACACCTGTGTAAGGAAAAATAGCATATTAGAAGCATATACAGGGTGATTTGTGAGGAACCCCCCATATTTGGATAATGTGTTCAGGGAACAAAAAAAGTATAATAAACATATGGTCAAATTTCAACCGTTACTGAGATATTGTGAAAATAGTTTTTAATCAGGTGGCCTTAATAATCGCTTCCCTCAACACTGGATTGGCTGTGGGAGTTTTCAGAATTGGCCACCAAGGTCACCAGACCTCACTCCTCTAGATTATTACCTTTGGGGATGGTTGAAATCATTAGTTTATTAAACAAAAGTGAACACTAGAATGACTAACTGCGCAGCACTCATCAGAGATAATCACCGTGGGCTTCAACGAGCTACCCGTGCAATTCGCAAATGAGCTGACGCATGCATCGAGATGAACGGCTGTATTTTTGAGAATTTAATTAATTAGTTTGTATTTTATGTTACAAAATAAGCAGTTTTCCTTCTTAGTGCATTGCAATAAATTCACCTGATTAAAAACTATTTTCACAATATCTCAGTAACGGTTGAAATTTGACCATATGTTTATTATACTTTTTTTGTTTCTTTTAATTCCCTGAACACATTATCCAAATATGGGGGGTTCCTCACAAATCACCCTGTATGTATAGCTCGTCAATTCTAGTTTGAAGTTTGGGACATCGCGATGCTAACTGAGAAAAAGTGCTTCCTCCATGCACCTAATGTTGCATACCCCAAAATTAAGTTTCTGGCTACTTTTACTACATACAATACGTAAATGCGACAATATAATAATTCTTTGACAAAGCATGCGTAATCTTGTAATAATGTAGATTTTAAATTTTACAGATAATTCTATCTGTTTTATTTAAATATTAACCTAATTTATCATTTACATATTATATCAGTTAAACGTTAAATTATCATGTTATGGCATAACACTTTCACGGTGATCATTTGTTTATGGTTTAAGTTTGTTTGAAAAGCGAATGCATAAAAAATCCATTCTGGTCGTTGCACGTGCATAAAAGGTTAAAAAACTGTAGAGTATGTTCTATGAACTGTAGTCCCATTTAAATAAAGCACCCTCTCAATAAGTTTTTAGGCCATCACATTTGCATTTGAGAGCAGCATACAGCAGCACGTTATCGAGTTGCTCATTCTAGCGGGAGGAAAGGCGTACTGACTACATTTACATGTAATTGCAAAGCCTCGTACTTTTGGAACTTCCACTTTATTAAACTTGTTTTTGAACACCACAGTTTTACAGGATAGCGCTGACCCCGCACAACTTTCAAAATTAAATTTCCGAAATCCCTGCCGATTGGATTCGCCTCTTTTCCATGCGTGATTATATAATACGGTTATTCCAACGAAATTTGGTTATCTAACCGTGGTTACAGTAAAATAAAAATAAAACGATGTCAACGTCCTCTTGTCTGGAAGTATTGTTTTCGGTTTATCTTTTATCTCTTTTGCATGGTGGCGGAATGGCAAGGACTTCAAGGACCCGCCGTGTGTTTAATTTTAAGTATGTCAGATGTGAATGACATTACAACACTCGACAATTTACTATTGTTTCACTTGTTCGATAATTTACGTCCTATACAATATGCAATAAATGGCAAATACAAGTTTCTGTATTTGGTACCTAGTACCCTTACACTTTTTAGTCTGGATGAGTTAGCAGAAGCTGTTTGTTATATAAAATATAACATTTACGAGCTATACCATCAAGGTTTTTACTTTGGATGATTTCATTTACTTCATTTCTTTTAATTTCAAAGAAAAATCAAAAGATTTTTGTTTAATTTGGACAAGTACTAACCCCGGTAGGAAGTTTTAATGGACTAATGCTATAAGTGTTTTTAATTTCCCTTTAATGTTTTTGAATGAACCATCTAAGTGTAGTGTTCAACTACTATGTATTAAAGTCAATGCAATTTATTAACTATTATAACTGAAGATGAGGGCGAGGTCCTCGTTCAAGCATCAGGATCAAGCAGGGTTAACAAGTAGTAAACATAATAACTGTCACTTCTTCCGCTAAATAGACTATACTGCTTTGTTTACAGTGATAGTTAGGAACTCTAGGAAGAATTATATCCTTGAAAAGTCAATTTGTTTTCATAAATGTGATTTTAAACCCTGTATCCAGTTTAATATCCTCGGACATTTACGATTTCAGTTCCTACGCGTAAATTCATAGTCCATGATAAATTTAAATAAAAATAACAAATAAGTGATAAAATACATAAGTTGAAGAGAAATTTCCAGTTGACACGTTTAGCATTACATTGTTAACTTTTGCATATACGAATTCAGTTAAATAACAAACAGCACCAAAATAAAATTAAACTTGCTTGCTTGATACTAACCTATTTATGAAACGACAAGGGATTTCATAGTTTGGAAGTTCTTGTTCAACTGTTCAACACTGCTATTTTACGAGGCCAGTGGAACCAATTTACTACCACAATTCAACTTGAGTTATTTGACCAGATTTACAGTTATGTAGCCATTAAAATATTGTTGAAGGCGTAATTGTATTGGTATTATGACCCAGTCTTGTAGTGTCGTACTTTAGGGCTTTAGGCAATTAGTGTATTACGATGTTTTATTAAAAAGTTGAACCAAAAGCTGTAAATATTGATTATATTTGTTAGAGACTAAATTTTATTAATGAGCGTTTATTTACATTTACGAATATATTGTATTAGCAATTAATAAAACTAAGAGCCAAGGTAGCGCAGTAGTTAGAGCGTCAGGCTAGCGTTACGCTAATCCTCGGTTTGAATCTCTCCAGGTGTAGGATTTTTCCTGCAGTATGGAGGTCATCATCGAGTTCTGGTGACCATTCGTCGTTGGGCACCTAATTAACGACACTCTCTTCCGAATTACAATCTACGAGGTAGAGTAACAAAGTCCTACAGGTACACACACATATACTATATACATGGTACTATATGTAGGCATAAAACGGCGCACAATCACGTAACCCGTAGAGTCGGGCCGGGTTGTGCATTTCACGCGTAAGACCACATACGCTTACACACCAGCATCGACACCGAAAGGTATAAGAGGTTAACGATAACAAACAAACAATTAATAAAATTGAGATTTAGAAGTTCCCAATGCCCTAGTTTACTATTACCCAGACGATAGCCATAAATTTATCCCAAGGGTTGACCTAAGCATAGAAAGACACCTGCAGACTTAAGGCACATACGAAGGGAGCGGTATGTGTGATCCGGTAATCGAGAGGGGTTGACGATTAGCACAGTATCAGGGGTGGTGGTTTTGCAGTGACATGACAATAATTAAAGTGTGATAATGGAGTGATACATCTGACTTAGTGATTGTTGCTTGTGCTGTGGAAATATAGCATATTGTGCATGTTTAATCAAAGGATTAGCTTACAGGAAAGATCATTTACAAAGAGGTACTGGCTGGTAGTAAGCTCACGTGAGGCTACTACTGCTTGTACCTGTATGGTCCCAGGGTACCTGTGTGGTCCCAGTCAGATTTTGCGATAGGGGTGTAAGAGTTGTTCGGGCAGACTCACAATTAAGATATTGCTGAGAGTGTGAATGAGGCTCCTATCGGCTCTGAAAAATTTCCAAATTGAGGGAGTTTGCAGTGCCCCACAACTGCATTCCATATGTGCCCAAATAGGTTTAACGATTGCTTTGCAGATTAATAATAATTTATTTCCTAGCTTCAATTGAGATTTTCTGCCAATTAACCAGTATACTTAGTTAACCAAATTTAATTCCCACCTGTTTTCTCTTGGTAAATATGTATTTACGCCAAGTGAGTCTTCAGCCTAGATGTATTCCGAGATATTTTACATCTTCCGTTTGAGGTATTGTAGTGTTATTTAGCTTCGCTGCTGGACATGTTCCTCTTCTCAGCGAAAAAGTAACATGTGAAGATTTCAGTTAGGAGACCTGAATTTTCTATTTCTTTAACCAGTTGTCCATTGGGTTTAAATATTCCTGTAAGTTGTTAGATGCAACTGCAGGTTTAATTTCTGATGCCAGAATGGCCGTATCGTCGTCAAATGTAACTAAGGTTGTTACATTTTACATTAGTAGTAGGAAATGTTCGCTGTGGCACGCTCAAGATAATGGGGTGAATATTTGTTAGTTCTTCTGGTTTGTTGATTAGAAATCATCTGCATTCTAACTGTGATTTAAGAATTTCATAAAAATGCAGTGGTTGAACTTTTTTAGTTTTATAGCGTAGTGGTAAGATCGCCGGGCTCTTAGCTAGGAGCCTCGGGTTCGAATATCACGCAGTGGTACGGATTTTTACAAAGAATTCCCCACTGTTTGAGGTCGGTACTTGAACGAGTGAATCCATTTAATTGTTTGGTTACAATTAACGATTCTGTCTGCGGAGTCGCGGAGCGGTCACCTTCATATAATAATAAAACGCACATTTTTTTTAAATCCAAACTGATGACTCCGGATGATATTTCCCTGTTCTACAATACAGGTAACAAAAGTATCGGTCGGCATGATGCTACATCATTTAAGTTTTTTTTTGAAAGTTGGTATCATGATAATTTGGGCCACCTTTCATTGGCTAGGGAAACATTTCAGTCTCATAACTGCGTTAAATATCATGTTATGAGTTTTATGCATTTAGATGTGGCTTCCGGCAGTACTTTGCCAGTGATTAAATAAATCCCATCCTGGGGTTTTCTTCGGATTAAATTCAGTTAAAATACCGTCTTCTATTTCTTTTTAAGTAAAGGCATTTTTGGGGAATTCCATTTGAAAGTTGTGTGTATTTGATTTTCCTCTGCTGCACTGCGTTGTGATGACAATGATTTAAAAACAAGATGTTTAGCAAAAGTCGTAGATATTTCCTGATCATTTCTTGCCCTTTACCAGCCTAGTCTTTTTTATTGGTGACACTATTTTATGTTGATGTTTAATTCTTCGTATGGCTTTCCACAAAGAATAGTTGGTTGCTTCTGTAACATAGAGATTACTGAGGTATTCTTGTACAGATTGATTTTCAAAGTCAAGTAACATTTGTTTTAGGTCTCGAGTTTATTTATTGAATTTTCTTTTGCCAATTTCAGATCTTATTATTTTTCAACGTTTTTCTGCATTTTTGACTATGACTGATGGTGACTGGAAACTCTTCCCTGATTTTTGTTGTTCAAATTCGAGCAGCTTGTTGTATAGCGTTTGTAGTCCACTTGACTGCTTTATTTAGTTCTTCTTCTGATTTTAAAGATACTCGATTAACTTGTCCAAATACAGTTTGAACAGGCTCCAGTCAGGATGTTTCGTAAACAACTTTCCCTTTTTGTGTGTACATCGTTATGAGAACGGCCGAATGATCAGATGGCAGGTTCAGTGATGATGCAGCTTAACATTGCCTAACATTTATTAATTTTGTAACATCAAAGTCGATGGCATCAGGTATTTTCCGAGGATCATTTGGCCAGTAAGTAGGTTCTGCTGTGGCTAAGCACCGTAGGTTATTATTCCTCATTGTACTCAATAACTCTCTGCCTTTTGTAGAAGGAATCCTTTGAGACCTATGATGGGTGTTTAGCATTGACGTTGGCCCCTGCCCAAAATCTGTTTCCCAGAATTTTGAAGAAGTGTTCGTATTACTCTAGCTTGTTCTTATGTTTAGGGGTATAGTGCACTGCCGGTACTATTAATGTTCCTTTATTTCATAGTGTTTGATATTTTGTCGTGTTATAACCACTGTACCTCCGTATGCTCTTTCCGTAGGGTGTATGGTGTGTTAACCACAATAATTTTTAATGTGACTTTTAACTGTGAAACTTGTTTCGGAAACGTTTGTGTTGGCACAAGCTGTTGACATTCCAAATTGCTATCCTTAGTATTTCAGCCATTATGTACGCTATTTTATTAACAGCGATGGTTAACAGGTTTAACATTGTACTTAGTTGATCCATTAATTTTTTCATCGTATTTTTGAGTAGATTCATATCATTTGTTTGTTGTAAATTAGCAGTTGCAGTTAGTTGTCCTGTATTGTTTAGGTATTGTAATTCTGGGGAATTAGGAGTACAATACTCCGGCTTGTACCATTTTTAAAGGGGTCCTGTTAATTTTTTGTCTCAGTGCCGGGTACAGTTTCTGTTGCAATTCTTTATGCACCCAACATCATGTGTAATCTCTCGTTAGGTGCTTTCCCGGACATTTAACACATTTAGGTAGTTGGTAACAATAATTCTTGGTGTGTCTGTACTTTTAACACTTAGCATATTGTGGGATTTCTCTTTTTACATGTGGTGCTTCAAACTGCACAAAACAGTTCTGAAGTAATTTAACGTTGAATATTTCTTTGTTGTTTGCCTTGATTTGCCGATCAACAAAAGACACGATGTTTGATGTTCCTTGATAGTAACTATTGTGTGGCCAAGTGTTTCTAATTCTTCTTTTAATAAGTCAGTATTGGACGACGAGTGGAGATTTTTTAGTACTACACCAAAATGCCTATGATATTTAGATTTGTTCATATGAAACTCAATGTTTCGTTCTTTTAATGCATTGATAACTGCTACATATCTCCAATTTTTGGCTGGATCTAAACTTGTTCGGCGGTCGTGGCTCAGTTGGTTCAGCGTGCGTCTGACCACCGAAAACATCCGACCGCTTTCCTCGCAAGGCAATGGCAAATCACCGAGGTGTACTCTGCGAACACTTCCGTGGCTTGGGGCCCACGTTAAGCTGTAGGTCCCCTATGCCTGTAGGCTACTTAACATGCACACCACAGGCATATGGAGAAAGGATCGGCAACGCCCTGTAAAGGGTATTCCATTTCAAGAAATCTTGTTCAATGTTAATTGCTTTAATAATATAATTGCCTTTGGCTGTTTTATCAAGCAATTTTATAGGCGCTTTAATGTTTGTGACGCGTGATACAAAAATTGGCGGTGGTTTAGTTTCATGATTGTTGTTTGTTTCCCTTTCTTCGTCCATTTTGTCTTCTTGTCAGTTTTTCGTACCTGTAGTTAGTTGTGATAGAACTACTAAGCCAGTGGCTTGTTTTTGCTTTAGGGATCATCTGTTGTTTCAGGCCTACGTATTCTTTTTTATTATTGTGTACCACTTGCCATTCGTTTTCCTTCTGAATTTTTAGTGTTGAAAATTGGGCATTGGTAGATATTGCTGGTTATACTGAGGTGAATTTGGCAGTGACAGTGGACTATAATACAAATCCATCGGAGGCCAAGAGTAACGGACGTTGTAAAACGAAAATGTAAATTAAAATGAAGTCGGGCGGGTCGCATAGCCCAAATGGGAGATAACCTCTGGACTCATCGACTACTTGAGTTCAGACCATGGAACAACAAAAGAGGCGGAGATTGGACGGATGATAGAGTGAAAATGGCAGGGATAAATTGAATGCAACGAGACAATGAATGTATAAAATAGCTGACGATAGATAGACTGTATGTTCATCCATGTCAGAGAATTTTTGAGAGTTGTCCGTTTAAGTGTTTAAGTTGGCCAGTAGGATTCATGGTGGTTGCGAAAAAAGACTATTCATAGTATCTTACCTTTTCTAAAGGCACCTGTTGTAGAAGTTAATGCAGTCAACTGTAAGAGAGCAGCGGTTACATATCTAGAAATAAAGGTACAAAGACCATCGGGTATTTCGACATCATCATAAAGTATATAAATAGAAAACTTATAAGTCTACAAAATTTCAATGAGAATTAAGGAAAATCCTATCCATATTAAAGCAGGAGAATATTCGCGCCGAAATTCCAGGCGTAAATCCCGTGACAAAAAATCTTTTGGGTTGTGGAAACGAAGATGCAAAAAGTCCCCTCCACTGAACATTGACTCTATTGATTATGTGCAAGCCTCAATAAAAAAAAATATAACTAAGTTCGTATTTAAGTACTCACCCTTTGTATCATCATCATCATCAGCCATTGTCTATCCTGTTTCGGATATAGGCCTCACCAGTAGTTTTCCATTTTCTCCTGTTTTGTGCTTCTCTGTATCAGCACAGTCCAGCTTTGTATAACCAATAATAATTCCAAATATAAAAATTATAAAGAAGAAAAAGAAGCTCACCAATAAAGATAGCAAATTCTGAGATAGTCTCTGAAACTATTATTTTTATAAACCAAATACCTGCACATAAATGTCGTTTGATTAAGAAAAAAAAACGTCCAGTTATTTCCTCTATTTTTGTTGTTATTGCATTTCATCAAAATATACAAAAAATGTCCTCACAGATATCAGCTCTTAAATAATAAAACTTCAATGAGGATGTGCAAAATTAGTTCTTGAGTAACAGCATGTAAAAAAAGAATAATCAATCTATTTTTAATAGTCCGTAGCCTTCGTTAGAGCGTTAGGGGAAGTGCCAGTATGTTATCTGACATACCTACAATAAATTTAAAACAGCTATTTATTCACCAATGCTGTGATAAAAATAAACACTTCTTTAAAATTTCGAAGGCTATGTTTCACTTTCGACTTTCAGCGTCTGAAACGAATGTTATGTAGGTGTCTTGTTGAAACCTACTGGTCTAGAAAACAAATCGAATTCAGAAGCGGTACCGAATCACGAACGGAATAAAAATAAAATTAACAGTAACAAGTTGGAGTTAATGACACTGTAATAAACAAGAAGCGCGGGTGGTAATCATAGTGTAATCATAATAACACACACTTCATTCATAACAAACGCTACTCCCACAGACGAATGCTATCTTCATGTCTACTAAAGTCGCGGCCTAGTGCTGTAGGTTGGGCCCCGTCTACTCATTTATCGTGATTAAAAGTGAGAGTGGTTTTCTGTATTATCTCGCTAAAGGAGAAGATGAATCGAGAACGGAGATGTATTTAATGTATTTCAATTTAGCTTATTTAATCCCACGCCGCAGTGGGTGAGGAAATCTGGAAAATAAATCTTTTATATCTGAAAGTACGTCTAACATATCTAAAATGAAATTAGATTCTCCTTTATTTACAATTATACGATTTGAGGCAAGAATACACAACTCAAGGTTGTTCCATTTAAATTTATACAGATAAGAAATTTTAATTTTAACACCATAAAAAAGACTTCTTTGATGTACTGTTGACTTTTTGTTTGTCTTGACCTTTAAGGTCGAATCTAGTAAAACCCACATCCGGATTCTGCTTTTTTCGTTAAAATAATTTCATAGAAGTTCTGACAAATTATGGAAAGATGATCGTCGCTCAGCAAAAATCCAAGTTTTTTGAAACAAAGCTTTGGTTTTAGAGAACTGATTTTTTCCTCAATTCAGTTTATTTTTAATTTCTGAGAATTCAGCATTTTTGACGTTAATGAACTTTTTCCCTAATCATCCCTTTGCATTAGTTGCTATTTTTAAATATAAAACATACAGCGTAAAAAGTATTTGATATTAAATTGTGTGCCTTGAAGTCATTTTACACAACTTACGAAGTGACTATATTAAAACTTAGTTATAAAGACAGCATATCAAATCTTTTTAATTTGTATATTTATGCTGGCGTTTTTCTTTATTCTGGTTTCTTGTTTCTTGGTTCTTTACGGGACAACCAGTCTTTTGCTTTCCTGATTCATTTATTTAAAAAAAATCCAGTGAACAACATTCCACATGTCTTCGTTTCAGTTTCCAATTCACTTTCTGTTACTGGTTTTGATTTTTAATCTTTAATCTTGATAGTCACTTTATAAAGTTTATACAGGATGGTCCTGAAGTAATGCGACACAAAAGAAGTTCAAATTCCTGGGGTTAAAGTGTTAAGATTTTCCTAGGATTACCTTTGTCCTAATAATAATATTAAAGAGAGATTGGGTGTCAAAGTAAAAATCTTAATTTTCTTCTGTAATTTGAAAGGTTTTCGAAATACTCCTAAGCAGAGACTGGAAAATATGCAAAGTGCATATTGCTATTTTATAGCAAATTTTTTTGAATCTTTGTTTCGCATCATATTAATGGGACTTTTAATTAGTTTTTTAGCGCATATTTTCCTATATTTATTACCATTATATTGCATAATGCATATGCAAAACAGTATAGTTCATATTTCGGCTCGTTTAGGTAAGCTTGATGCATATTTTGTTGGTACAAATGCTTGCAGAAAATCACACTAAACGCATTTCCAAATATTGAATAAAACTCCTAAAAATTCCTAAGAAGGGTTGACAAATTAAAAAAAAAAGTATTAATGAAAAATTTAACAATGAGGTTAAAGTAAAAAGTAGCCATATTGTCCACAAAAGAGAGGATAGGCAAATAATAATTACTAAACTCTAGAACATTGGAAAATGAAGAAAGAGATTATGGAGAAAAGTAAATTACTGAAGGGTACCAACGTGTTCTTAGAAAATGATTTGGCAGTATATGGCAGGTATGGAATGTAAAATTTAATAATTTTATGTTTACATCGCACATACAAGCTTATTTGTAAATATATCTCAATGATTTTTAAACCATTGGAAAGCTTATTCTTTCTAGCTTCAGATGCTGCCACAATTATGTCAAAATTGTTGTTAACAAATGCTACATAAATTAATTAAACTAAGCCTACGCGAAACGCGTAGCCGAAATTTCAGCATCGAGGTACTTTTTAAACTATTTCACATAGATAGGTAATTATATCGTATGAAATGGGTAGAAAAGAATGAAGAAGTTTTTAGTGAAAGAATTACTTGCATAGCTTTATTGTTATAAACAGCGCCGTAGCTAGGGCCTGGCAACAGGGGCACGCGCCAGGGGCGCAAGCCTCGGAGGGCGCAATCAGAGAAGCAGTTATTAGTATTGAATAAATAATTTTATTATTAAATAATTAAAAGCGTTAGTTTATATTTGGCGCGTGCAGCGAGAGCGCACTGAATTAAATATTACATATTAAGGCCTTGCCACTTTATTTAGCCAGGACGCAATTAGAAACAACGGTGGCGCCATTTGAGGTGAACTATACATTTCTCCCTTAAAAAATGTATAGTTCACCGCAAATGGCGCCATCGTCCTTTGTAATTGCGTCTTGGCTAAATAAAGTGGTAAGGCCTTAATGTGTAATATTTAATTTAGCTGGCCTTGTTTAAAGAATACTGGGCGCTGCTGCCAACCGGCGGGCGGCGCCACAGTAGCGCACGGATCCGCTCGCTCTATCTCGTGTGGTAAAATTGAACCCTACTATCGACGACGCGGGGAATCCCCTAAAATTTCTCCTTTCATTACTGCCAGATTTAAAAAGTGCAGATTTTTAACCCTTATCAACTGTTGAGAAGAATACGGGTTGGCGGTTGGCGTCTAGTTATCCAAATATAGGAATATCTTTCCGTTTGGCGCTGACGTTGCCCATTATTTCCGCGAACGATCATTTAGCAAATTAATTAGTAAAGAATTATTTGCGCCCACAAATTGACCAGGAGCGTCTAACTAATCTAGCGATATTATCTATAGAATACGACATCGTTGAGAAAATCAATTTTGATTCAAACAATAGATAAAATGGATAGTGAAAAATCTAGAAAATTAATGCTGCAATTATTTTTTTTTGTTTATTGTAATTTTATTAATTAATTCATTAATTTTTTTTTGTACTTATCAGAGTGGAAATATACAATGTGTCCCAAATTCAATCCCCACCATTAGGATCTCGGAAACCATAAAAGCTACAAAGTTGATTAAATAGGGAAAGTTTTAGAAATTTTAATGCTCATTTCATATCCGTTGAGAAATCACAGCCAACTTTGACCGTTTTCGAGATATCTTGGAAAAGCCGAAATTTGGAGTTTTCTGTTTTCCAAAATATCCCGGAAAGTATTAAGTAATTATTTTCAAGACTTGTACATTGTGAAGGCGCTTTTTTACGGAGAATCGGGTGGTACCATATGTTTATATTTATGACGCTTTGTTTCTATTCTATGAACAACTACTTTTGATTTTCATATGGACGCCATATTGAATTTTGTCGTAACTAAACTCAGCTCTTTTTTCTCTTTTCAACGATGTGTCACACGTACGGAGTTTTTGAAGAAGAGCGGGAATGAAATACATTTTTCTCTTATTCGTGTAGTAGGCTATGACAAAAAAAATTATTTTATTCCCGCTCTTCTTCAAAAACTCCGTACGTGTGACATATCGTTGAAAAGAGAAAAAAGAGCTGAGTGTAGTTATGACAAAATTCAATATTGCGTCCGTATGAAAATCAAAAGTAATTGTTCATAGAATAGAAACCAAACGACATAAATATAAACATATGGTACCACTCGATTCTCCGTAATAAAGTGCCTTCACAAGGTACAAGTCTTGAAACTAATAACTTAAAACTTTCCGAGATATTTTGGAAACAGAAAACTCAAAATTTCGGCTTTTCCAAGATATCTCGAAAACGGTCAAAGTTGGATGTGATTTCTCAACGGATATAAAATGATCATTAAAATTCCTAAAACTTTCCCTATTTAACCAACGTTGTAGCTTTTATAGTTTCCGAGATTCTAATGGTGGGGATCGAATTTGGGACACACTGTATATTTTTTTATTCTTCCTAAAGCTTTTGCTTAGGGACTTACATAGTTTATAAAATAACCTAATTCATAATAAATTTAATGATTTTTTTTGTTTTATTGGAATATATTTATTCAGTAGAAAATTTTTAAGGGCGCAACATCGAAATCTTGCCCTGGGCGCCAATGACTCTAGCTACGGCACTGGTTATAAAAGATATGATTTATTTTTGTACAGAGAGCGCTCCGTTGTATTTCATAACACTAGCATAAATGTACGTTTCACGCATGATTTGCCAAATATAAATTAATTTAAATAATCAACGCCAAGAAAAGAGAATTATAATTACTGATTTACTTATTTGCCATTTTACATTAAATTTTGAATCTACTTTGAAGACGGAGAACCACCGCATTGTCAAATTTTACACCATCAAATCCGATTTACTGGTAAATTTTACGCAGAACTCGAAACTCGAACGAATTGAACGCTGAATCTTTTGACAAGAATACCCGATGGTACCGCTGGCTACGATACCGAGTCGAGTGAATCGATTCACTTTAAAGTACGGCGGCTCCGCAGTCCGCGGATTTCGATGCCGAGTCGAGTGAATTAGTGAATCGATTCACTTGAAGTAAGGACTCGATTCGTTCGATTCAGTGTACTGATTCGTTCTTTTGGAACGAATCGTTCACGACCGACACACCTCTAATATGCAGCAACCGGAAGGGTTTGAAGATGGTTAAACTCGGGTATGTAAACTTCAGAAGAGTTTATATGGACTCAGACAATCGCCACGTTGCTGGAACAAGAGATTTAAAGATATACTTATCAAGTTTGGACTTCAAGAGAGTTTTGCAGATCCATGTTTATTTTATAGAGTTAAAGATCATCAAAAATTGATAGTGGTTTTATATGTTGATGATGGGCTTGTGGCAGCAACAAATAAAAGTGACATTGATGATTTCCTTAATTGTCTGAAAGCCAACTTCCAAATAACAGTCGAGTCAATTGGATTCTTTCTGAATATATTGATCAAACGCCATGAAGATGAGTCAATATTTGTTAGTCAAACTACATATGCAGAAAGTGTGCTACGAAAGTTTAAAATGGATGAAGCGAATCCAGTTTCTACTCCGATTGAAAAACATTCTCCACTGGAGGAAGAAGATAAAGATTCAAATTTATCAACAGTCCCTTATCGTGAAGCAGTTGGATGTTTGATGTATCTCGCTGTCGCAACAAGACCGGACATTGCTTTTGCTGTTAGCTATGTTTCACAATTTCTTGAAAAACCTCAAGAAAAGCATTGGTCAATGGTCAAACGCATTATGAGGTATATTAGAGGCACCTCTACAATGAGTATTGTGTACGACGTTGCTGAGAAGACACGAAGACAGGTACTTTAGAATGCTACAGTGACGCCGACTATGCAAGTGATCCAAATTCAAGAAAATCGGTGAGTGGAATTGTCTTCAAATATAGTGGTGGACCAATCACTTGGGCAACCAGTTGCTCGTGTTAGATTTGAAAATTTACGTTCCATGTTAAGAATAATCTAAATATTAAATTACATTTAAACAATATAAAGTTTTAGGGAAAGTGTTGAAATAGTAATTTTTCTACAACCACCATGGAAAGTGAGATTTTCAGACTTCGTCTCCGTAGATACGAGTATTGAAAATGAGTGTTTGCCGAACAAGTGAAAATTAGCGTGCGGAAAGTTTACTTTCCGCACGCAAATCTGGATTAATCTGGATTTGCGTGCGGAAAGTAAACTTTCCACACTCAAATTTTGATTTGCGTGCGGAAAGTAAACTTTCCACACGCTAATTTGTTTACTTTCCGCACGCAAATCAAAATGTCATAAATGACATTTGATGAATGTCAGATTTGATTTTGCAGAAATATTTAAATTTTTTGTGGTTGTAGAAAAAATAGTGTGTAATACATGTGTTGAAAGCTTGTATTTGCCACACTCATGTGACTGCAGCACTCACTAGCGTTCGTGCTGCAAACTTCACATTCGTGTGGCAAACGCAAGCTTTCAACACTTGTATTACAAATTACTATTGTAATACAAGTGTTGAAAGCTTGCGTTTTCCACACGAATGTGAAGTTTGCAGCACGAACGATAGTGAGTGCTGCAGTCACATGAGAGTGGCAAATACAAGCTTTTAACACATGTATTACACACTATTTTTTCTACAACCACATTTCCATAAAAAAATTTAAATATTTCTGCAAAATCAAATCTGACATTCATCAAATGTCATTATGACATTTTGATTTCGGTGCGGCAAAATTATACTTTGCCGCACCGAAAATCATGCATGTGCGTGCGGAAAGTAAATTTTCCGCACGCTAATTTCACTTGTTCGGCAAACACTCATTTTCAATACTCGTATCTATGGAGACGAAGTCTGAAAATCCCACTTTCCATGGTGGGAGTAGAAAAACGTATTTGTTTAAATATAATTTAAGTAAATATATAGTTGGTGTAAAAATATCATAGTGTGTTGTTTTAGAAAATTTATTAATTTTTGACATACGATAGTTCCTAATAATTTTTCATGCAATAAATCAATTATACAAAAGTGTATCTCTATTGTGTATGCCTAATAAAAGCATATTGATAGTAAATATCAACACTTTTTGTAACTTATAGAAGTAACTTTTTATGCTGCAGTGTGTCTATAGTTCCTTTTCTTTTCGTTTGTTGTTTTATTTCCTCTTTTCCTCTAACTTTGGCAACTACCACAAAATGGTCGCTACCTACTTCAGCTCCTCTTTTAACCCTTACATCTTGCACAACACTTCTATTTTCATTTCCTACTAATACAAAGTCTGTTATTGATTTCTCATTTCTACTTGGAAGCATTTCTGTATCTTTCTGTTGATTTCAAGTAGTACCATGAGATCGAAAAAAAAATGATTCTGAGCAGACCTTGACTAGTACAACACGATTGGCTACACTGGTTCTAGAATGCTAGTCAAGGCCTGCTCAGAATCATCTTTTTTTTGATCTCATGGTATTAGTAACCACTAAATCGTTTTGTAAACTGAAATCTGTTAATCTTTGTCCATTACTGTTTTTATAACTCTCACCAAACATTCCTATTGTGTTGCCAGTATCTTCCATATTATTCCCAGTCCTTCCATTGATATCACCTACTATGATTAACTTTTCCTTACTTTTATCAGGTGGTTCTTTTAGTGAATTCAAAATTAATAAAGAATTATCTTCGGTCAACTATGTGTGAAGAATGCTTAAACGCACTTGCCATATTAAGTATCCAAAAGGGAATTGGTAAAGCTTGTAATTTTTCTAATATGATTAATAACGTGGCCAAAAACTGCCAAATGTTTACGTTCTTTTTTTGAATACTGTTATTTTTACCTTTGAAATAGTAATTAACGTCACAAGTCCGGGAACTCATATTTTACAGTACGAGTAAGATGTTTAAAGACGAGGCGACGCAAGGAGCCGAGTCTTGAAACTCGAAACGAGTACTGTAAAAAGAGTTCACGGACGAATGTCGTTATGTATTTTATTTCATACTGTCAACAATTTGATTTTTAATTTTTACATGTGACGCTTTTTCAAAACGTCAACATGTGACATTACTATGTCAAAGCCGGTAGGTGTGGCTTGGTTAGACTTTTACGGGCTCTGATTGGGTGCATAAAATAACTGTCCGGAAAATGTTGCCAAGCAACATTTTCCGGCTCTGATACCGTAATAGCTCATTTTCCGGACACAAAATGGCGCCGGGAAACTGAATTTACCAGACAGTATGAAATAATAGTAATTAACGTCACAAGTCCGGGAACTCATATTTTACAGTATGAGTGAGATGTTTAAAGACGAGGCGACGAAAGGAGCCGAGTCTTGAAACTCGAAACGAGTACTGTAAAAAGAGTTCACGGACGAATGTCGTTATGTATTTTATTTCATACTGTAAACAATTTGATTTTTTAATTTTTACATGTGACACTTTTTCAAAACGTCAACATGTAACATTACTGTGTCAAAGCCGGTAGGTGTGGCTTGGTTACATTTTTACGGGCTCTGATTGGGTGCATAAAATAACAGTCCGGAAAGTGTTGCTTGGTAACACTTTCCGGCTCTGATACCGTAATAGCTCACTTTCCGGACTCAAAATGGCGCCGGGAAACTGAATTTACCAGACAGTATGAAATAAAAAAAATTACGGTCCCAAAAGGTTTCTCGCGCCCCGGCCCGTTTATAGTGAAGGTCGGCCCTGGCCATGACCTGCGTAAAATGAAAGTCAGGATTCCCCAACAACAACAGAAAATAGAAAAGATTTATTATTATACCTAGGTACATATTTATTTTATACATATGTTTGGTCACTAAACTTCCACATAACATTTCGTTTATCATAAAAATTTAATGTTTCAACAGAAAATTTTATAGTTTTATTCTAGGGGTCGCCAAAATATTTCTTCGCACGGGCGACTTCAAGATTTAAGCGCGGTCAGCTTTTACCTTAGCAATTTAGTAGACTTTCGGATCTTCCTGAACATTTACCTTATCTTTGCAATCCCCATTAAATTTCTTGTGCCACAATTTCTACCCTTTTCTCATAATTTTTCGACTTTTTACAACAGGATGTTAAACCTCGCCGTGTATATTCGCAGCCGATACACATCGAGCTTTCTGCAACGTCTGGTCTGTATATAAAATTGTCACATGTTTATCCTTGATGATGGCGCACAGCCCGAGGAGACCCATGCCGGGAGGTTAGTAAATGTTGGATAAATAAAACTGAGCATTCGTTCACAGGCCGCGTTTCGCGTTGGTCGCAGAAGGCTGCGCAAGAAGACGCGCTCTGTCGAACTCGCAGCTTACTTTTCACGTGCTGTGAAGTTGTTTATACTCGACTACCTAACACAAGTAGGCCTGTGCATAGTGTGCATTGTGCAACTAACAGTTTTCCTTGACTTTTTTAAAAACGTCTTCGATTAAATCGTCGCTTGTTCCTTTTTTAAAAATTAACAGTAACAAATATCGACGCTCAAATCTTCGTCACTAATGAAACCATCAGTAACAACAATAACTTCTAAATAATAATAATAAAGTTACGTGAACCTGTTAAAAAAGATTACCAGAATTTGAAGTCTTCTGAAGCAATATAAATAAATAATGGGCTTGGCTGTTGTGATAGAAAAAGTAAATAAGTTTCCAGTGTTATCGTGCTTTATTATAAAAAGTGATAAGGGGATAATGCTCCAACAAATTCCTTGAACATAAAAATTGTGAATGACTCTATTGACGCTTCTACTTGTGGGTTTTTTATGCGGTGACATTTCCTTCTGAGCCATCCTCGTTAGGAAATGTCTTAATTTATTTATACCGACAAATAAAAATAATAGTTAGTTACATCGAAGAAACCGTACCGGCAACCACTTACCGATTTCGCGAAGGGGCTTGTTCGTTTGTGTTTTTTTTTATATTTTAAAATTTAATAGCCCTTAAAACTTTTATAAAATCGATACCAACTCCTGACGTGTTCATGAGCACGAAACGTTTTACTTTTTAAACTTTAAATAACCCGGTTTGCCGACTAGAAACAATTCGCTTTTAAAATGTGCGAGTGCAGGCTTTTTGCGAAATACGCAGGTGCGTTTTTGGTACAGTTCTTTAAACTTTCGGTGAACTCCTTTAGTGTTGTACTGATATTGTTTTACATTTTCCAACATGGATTTTCTTCACCTGTACGATTTAAAAGGGAACTAGTTGAGGATAGCGTGGTAAGCTTTTTATCTTAGCTTTAATTTTTAATTTAATTTATATATACATAGGTTTCTTTCACGCCACATAATGTTTGATATTTGCCAATAAAAATAAAAAACATAATTTCATATCGTTCTTTATAATAATGGATTTCACATTTTTTCCCAAAGAATTAATAACAACAAAATCAGCTCTGCAAGCGAAATTCAAGTGAAATTTCATAAATAAAAACATCAATTAACCAATTATTTTATTATTATTATTATTATTATGATTATTATTACTATATCTTATATGTCACTGCATTATCGTTTTAATCGTAAAGAACTCAAATGGTAAAAGATGAAATGAAACGTTTGTGGAAATACTTTCCGAGCCTTGGAATATTGAATTTATGTTAAAAAAATATTCAGTCAGACAAAGTTTACAAATAAATTTGGAAAATTGTGCCCTAACACAACATACAGAATTTTTAACAAACATAGTTTCTTAAGTCAATGAAGTTTACTGATTAAGATTACTCTTGATTTTAATTCGTTATTAATTAGTATCATCTAATATGCATTTGTTTAAAAAGGTGTATTTTTATTAAATTAAGAAACGAGGCTCTGTGTACAATGCTTAAATGGAATGAGTGAGTAACACCTATTCATTAGATAATTAAATTATTAATTACTGGTAAAAATCGATGTTATGTATGTTCATTTATTGCCTGTATTAAAGAGGCAAGTCGTATAATGAATAATAAATAAATTACCCCAAAAAAGAATTCCGCAATTCCTTCAAAATTTTCCAAATTGCTAAGAAAAATGCTCGGAAAAATGCCTCAACTTACAATCTTGTCTTTATTTTTAATAGGTTGATTTAAGATGAATTCAAATAAATAGAGAAAGATTAACATAAAGCTCTGTCCTGTATATTTAAAAATCTTTGAATATATAGAGTTTTAAACGAACTCTGGTATTTTTTAAATCATTCATATTTGTTTTTCTAAAAGGATGTGTTTCATTTATAAATTTTACAAATAATTACAGTTATAACCAATTTCTAGGCTTTAAGATATTCAATGTTCAGCATTCAGTTGCAAAATTAGAATATGTAGGGCTAGGTACGTAGGTAGATTCAAAATACTTCAGTTTTTTTGCAATATAAATTTATTTTATCATAGATTCCACCAGTTTCGTAATAACATCTAATGTTTTAATTGATATCAGGACATATAACTTAAATTTACACATGATTGTAAGTGTTGTAAACCCGCTTTTTGTAACAGAAATTTGTTTAAAAATAAAAGGCATTACAACGAAATTATATCATTTTCATTTAACTGAACAACCGTGGTCGACTTACCAGATCAAGCAACACACATTTAAGTTAAGACTCAAAAATTTAGGAGCCCTTTAGATTTAAAAAATCTTGCCTTATTATTTTATTGCTCTTGAAGCCCAACAAATTATTGTTTTAAATTATATTCAGTTAAAATAGCTTCATTTCAGCCAAAAACCACTTAAAAGTATGATTCTAAAATACAAAATATAAAACAACCTGCTCTTCAAGGCATTCAATTATTTGATTATTTACATAAGCCGACTATAATAATTGGATCCTTTCTATAAACAAAAACAAATTTTTGATTATATTCAGTCAAAATAGATTCCTTTCAGCTACAAACCCGTTAAAGTGTGATTCTAAAATAAATAGTACAAGATTTATAAAAACTTGCTCTTTAAGGTACTAAATTATCTGATTGTTTCAAAATTCGACTATAATAGAATCCTTTCTGTAATAACCTTTTGTTGTAAATCGAACATGCTCGTGCCTTATACTTTCAGTTCTTATGAAACTACAAAAAATATTATCTATTATAATATTCAATCAAAATAGTTTCCTTTCAGCTAGTAACCCCGCAAAAGCGTGTTTATGAAATAAATAGGTTTATAAAACCTGCTCTTTAAGGCATTTAATTATTTGATTGTTTAAAAAGTCGACTACAATTAAATCTTTTCCATAATGACCTTTTGTTGTAAATCGTACATGCTCTTGCCTTGTATTTTTAGTTCTAGTGAAGCCCCAAAAAATTATTATTTTTGATTACATTCATTCGGCCGGCAGTACGGCAGATTGGAAAGCGCACGTTACTGCAATATAGAAAGTTAAGCACAGAAATTGAATGGGTGGCTACTCTGCAGCTCAGTATGTTCGGCACCCTCGACACTGTAAAGGTATAAGAGGGCAAAAGGAAAAGAAGAAGGTTATATTCATTCAAAATAGTTTCCTTTTAGCTGCAAACCCCGTAAAAGTGTGATTCTAAAATAATTAGTACAAAATTTCTAAAAACCTGCACTTTAAGACATTTAATTATCTGATTGCTACAATGCATACAAAACTGGATGGCTGTTTAATCGAAGGACAAAAATCAAAAATGTTTAATTGAATAGGCTTGGACTCACGTTAATAATTTCTTCTGAGGCAGGCATTGAACTAATTTACTCTTCATCATAGATAGCTTGCTCCACGACTGTTTTCCAGATTTTCCTATCTCTACATTTTTCTTTCCATCGATTCACTTTCATTATCTGTAGGTCCTATTCTACATCACTTACTGATCCATTATTTTTAGTTTACTTCTTTTTCTGGTTTTTCTTTTTCTGTTTCTGCTTCAGTTTCTTTCGGATATTATTTTTGGGGCTTCCCGGACAAGTGGTTCTGTGACTTGAGATGAATTTGCCACTTCCATGCTCGACCGCGCCTGCAGCGGTTGCTATTGCGTTCCTTTTTGGGTGTTGTATTTGTCGGAGGTTGCATTTTTAAGTGGTGCTAAAAGTTGCTATCTCATGTTCGGTTGGTTAGTTTTCGTTGCTGTGAATGTTTTTTCTTGTGTTTGATTTTCCTTCTCTTTTATTACTTTAACTTTTATTTTATCTTGGATACCCTTCGACGTGTTGAGTTTTTTTGTATTGTTTACCTGAGGATTTCTCGTTCACTTTCCTTTTATATGTCTGCGTTTGTATTTCTTCGATCATATGCTTTTTTAGTATTTTTCTGTGTTCTTGTTCCTGTTTTGTGAATTCTTCTTCAGTTCGATAATTTGTGTTTTTTAAGATGTAGCTATATTTTAGGATTTCAATCTTCTGATTTTTGTAGTTGTGAACTTCCATTCTTCTGCATATTTCTTGTAATTTTCACATTCTTGAAACATTACTCTCTTTATCTTCCTCCTCTACTACATACCATACTATATTTCTCTCTCGATTTCTCTTTCTCCTTTTTTTCTAGTTCTTCAATTTGGTGTCGTTGTATGCTGATTATTTCTTTCAGCCTTGTGTTTTCCTCTTGTAATTTGTTTGTTTTTAAATTAATATGGTCTATTTTGAATCGTATGCTGTCTAATTTATTCGTTTTTTCATGGCTTGCTGTTAGTATTTCTTCTCGTATTTCTTCAATAGCATCCATTGTTCGTTCTTCAATGTCGTTTCTTCCGTTCAATGAATTTTTGGTTTACTGGTGTATGTTTATAGGTTAAGTATTTACGATTTTTATGTTACTGCTAGTCTGTTCTATTTTTCCTAGTATTGTGTAAGGTATTCTTGATATTTTCAACCTCGGATTTATCTTTCTTCTGGCTCTAAAATTTATGAAGTAATCTTCTAGGCTTGTTTCACCAATAAACTATTAATGTTGATTCAAAAAGGTAAACTAAACTTTCAGTTTCCAGATCAATTTCCATTTTGTTGGGTTTTCCAAAAAACGTTTGTCGAGCACAGGTAACGAAATGAATACATAAACTACTAAAGTGAATTCATCACGAGTTCCATAAATCTTTGTTTCCTAAAATAATTTTAATATAAAATAATAACGCCGATAGCCTGATCCTTAATAAGTAGTTTTATTAATTTATTTTTAAGTTTGAAGAAAATAAATGTAGGCAGTGTACGCGTTAAATTCCATTTGGCACTGAATAATATGTATTATTACTTTTATCGTATTGCTTCGACAAGCTTTTGATTTATTAGTAACTATTATTAATTGAAAATACGTTAGACGCGTAAATAAATTAAACACTTTAGTTGAAGATTAATTGAGAAAACGTATGAATACTTATTAGAAGGATATTAACTTAGTTCGAAGAGTATTTGAAAAGAAAACTTTAGAAGATGACAATTTAGAATTCAAAATTTAGAAGAATATAATTTAGCCCAAACTTCTTCTTCTTCTTCCAGTATCCTTATATTTACCCTTAAGGGTGTCGGATAAGCCCAAACTTGAAAACATAAATTTCAAGGCGAGTCGAAGCCTGTTCATAGTTTAGTCCGATTAAACAGTTGCCCTTCAATTTAATACGTACCTATTTTATTGAGTCAACATAAATACTGGCAATCCGACTTTAGTAATATTTTTTAATATTTCATAAATTGCTAATTGTACGATTAATAAACGCTCTCATTATATTCGTCATAACCTACTTTGTTTTATTTGTACTAAGTACTTACACATGTAAATGTTTAATGCAGTTTTTATCGAATCGCTTTTCCAAAAAGTTAGAAATAAAAGCAGATAATTTTATGAGAATGTAGATCTCATTTTTTACAATACAAGTTTATTGAATAATATAAATAACAATAATTGAAATAAAATTATTCAAAACTGAAATAGCCAACAAAACTATCACTCAAGTAATGATCGACCTATTGCTATGTATTTACCTGTAATTTCCAAAGTAACAGCAGCGTAAAACTGAATAAATACATTAACCTGGTTTTTAAATTAAAGGATCAATATAATGAGCTGGGAGGGAACTGAAAAATGTTTTAATTCATACCTGTGTCAGGTAAGGTCGCAGTAAAAAAGCTCTTAATTTTTTTCTGTAGCTGCGAACCTCAATTATCTAAATGGTTTGTTTGATGGATGTGTTGCTAAAAGGTCGTAAAGGTAGATGAGGGAAACATTCCATTTATTGTACATAAAATTTGTTTTATATTTAAACTTCTAAAGGGCTGGATTTACAAATGCACTTTGCACAAAGGGCAGCTGATTAGGCTTAAGTTCAACAAACGCTTTTTAGATAGTTAAATCTGGTTAAGTTATGTAACTACGATTTTTAAAACTGACTAATTTTCCATTTCTTTACTTATCGAGTTCCTGCATGTGACAAAAAAACTCATATCAGTTACAGCCATGCCGGACTTATTTATTCATAAATTTTAATTTTAAAACGTGAATTTCAAGATAAAAGATTTTTTTATTAAGTTTATCGTTTCAAAATGTATTTTATTACGCAATACAAAGCACCATTTTACTTTATCAGTTTAATAAGGACTTGTTCTTTTTAGGCACATTGGTCACAAGATGATAACCTTTTCAAAGTTGCTTTGGATGAGAATCTGTTCAAGGTGTGGTTTTTGAAAAGTGTGTTATTAACGAGGTTATTAATCTTTATAGTACTGTCAATAACTGAATAATCTGTAGGCGTTAATTAATTAACTGCATAATTGCGGAATTATTTAATGTTTTGATACGCTTCGCTTGCTTGCATTTTAGATTACTCGAATTCTTAACCTTTGGAAACTGTAAATTTATTTACAGTAAATTTTTAATGCATGCTACAAGTGATTTCTGAATATTTTTGTGGGATTTTTATTTTAATTAATTTACTAATAACACAACAGCAACATCTGGGTATTGCTTTTCAGGAATTTAATTTTCAGAAGATATGGAAGTAATTAGGTGAAAACTATGATGTTTCGTTCTTAATATTTTTAATAAGGTAGGCGAATTGAAAATCCGCACTATTTATTTAAAAATACGTGGTAAATACAAACTAAGAATATTTTTAAGTTCTTAGTTAAAGCACATTAAGTATCCCTTATTCAGCTCCTACTTAATGTAATGTGCTTTACTTAAAAGTCAATAAACCATTGGATTGTAGTTTCAAAGGCTTTGTTATACCTTTTATGTATTTACCTTAACATTTAAGGACGTTCTTTGGAATTCATTTACTCAGAGTTTTTATTTCAAGGAATTTGTTACAAACAGTGAACGTTTTTGAATCAACCTGCCTACTCTATATAATTTTAATCAGTTCGTTAATTAGCGTTTCTTGAATTCGATGATTTTCACGCGATTTTGCATTCAGAACCGATTTAACAACCCTTCACAACGTGGGTTTCTAATGTAAATGTCAAATGTTAACATTTCCGTACCTTACTCTTCGCTTAGTAAAACTTTTAACTGAAAAATCAATCGCTTTATCTGTTAAGCCTTAATTTGATATTTATCAAAAAACCGCCGAATACTAACTATCTTCATTAATTTCCCCACTTGTACAGTTAGTATTTCAGACCTAATGATCAACTTTTGGGGGTGTTCAGCCCTAAAGCAATGACAATATCCGAATGTTAGTGTTTGATGAGTCTTGAACGTTTCTCATCTGTTCAAACAAGCTTCGCATTCCCAAAACATTTTCCGTTTGTTTAGTTTCGAAGGGGGACTAATACGTCGGTCCTTCAAGGCGCAAATTTCCATTTAAATTAGGAAAGTTTCGACACTAACGTACTTCACTTTAGTTTTGTGGTCATTTTATGCATTTTTCAGATCCATTCGTGCTGTAAATAAAACAGCAAAGGAAGGCCCACACCTCTTCTAAAATTCAGACGGTCATGTCCGCCTGTGTCTTTTCCTTGAGTTGTTTGTGGTCAGATATTTTAAATTTAATGTACTTTCCACCGCTTTTAAACTTTCTCGAATGCAAATTTATGTTGTTACATAATTTTAATCATTCAAGAAACATTGTATTTTTTTTTATCTAAAGCGTGTCCAATTTGCTCTACATATATTTACATAGCCATCGGAACGCGATTATTTAAAATAGGAAATATTTAAAAATTGCTTTCGCATTCAATTTCCATGATATTTAAATACAATTAGCGAAAGAATAAAGCGTTACCGCAACCAAAAGTACGATTTAAATTTTAAATTCCTACAGATGTTTCTCGAAAATATTAAGCTTAGCTGAGCGAAGCTTGAAAATGAAAGCGGTAATCTGAACTAATCTTTTTCGCCACGCAATTTTTAGGATCCTATTAAAAACTGAAAACATAATATTCCACAAGAAAGAAAATAATACCCACTAATCTAAATCTCAAATTCTTTTCAAGGAAAATCTTATTTTCTTATTAAGACACGCGAATGAACTGCCAACTTTGTCTTCTAAAGGATTCTAATTCTAGTAAATTTAAGAAGTGTAAATTTCAAGAAATTGCATCTGCGAATTACTTAGAAACTGTGATATCAACAACTCTATTTACCGTAAATCTTGTTTGTAACTTTCCGTTATATAACAAGTCCTTGGCTTCGTTTCTAAGTTAATATGCTTCTGCAAAATCTGTACCTAATTAAAGAAAATTTTCCACATGAAGTTTTACTAAAAGCTTGGGTTTTAGATTAAAGAATCACAGTTATACCTAATCGAGGTTATCGATTAAGTGCAGCTCAAAAATTTGAGCCAAAACTCTTCAAAATCGAGTAACTTTGGAGCATTGCAATCCAGCTACCATGAGATCGAAAAAAAGATGATTCTGAGCAGGCCTTGACTAGTACAACACGATTGGCAAGACTGATTTCAAAATGTGGCAGTAGGTTAGAGGTTAATAAATGTCAAATAAATTAAAACACAAAACAGTATTTATTTAGGGAACAAACTGAAAACTAAGATGAATACATGTTAGAGTAGGTGTTCAAAATGTGATCCTTCACTAGTATTACAACAATAAACTTAAATAATTCTGGAAACAAGATTGCAAAACTGACTTACATTTGAAGTGTCACTGTCACATTATAATTCATAGGCATTCTAGAACCAGTGTAGCCAATCGTGTTGTACTAGTCAAAGCCTGCTCAGAATCATTTTTTTTTTTCGATCTCATGGTATATTTCAGTCTATCGAATAACAAATGAAAGACTGAAGATTTGTATTTTAAAATTGTATTTCAATAATGATAACAATAAATTCAAATTTTTTATTTCTAACAATTCTAACAACATTTGAAAAGTAGCAGACGAAATGGCGAAAATTGAATAGGTTTTACATGTTAAGAATAAATTCGAAATTAGAATTCGCTAGCAATACTCACATACAACGCAGGTATCTGAACTTAATTGTGAGATTATAGTCTTAAATTTGAATCTGAACGTTCTCAAAGCCTGAATCTGCTTTCTAATATGCAGTCTAAAATCTTGGATTGAAATGCTCAAATTCAAATCCAGATTCGTAAGAACCGTCATTTCGATGCTATTTTTAATTGTTATCTTCGAAGAAATGCCAACAAAGAAAATTACAAAGGAGTAACACATTATGGAATATTTCAAACCACAATAAAATAACGCAGTTTGTTAATTCAAAATGCACAAAGATATTACTTCCGTAAAAATCGGATTTCAACATAAATTGGTGCATTACCACAGGTGCAGGAAAGTCCATATTTCCCAAGCGGAATTAAAGGAAAATTTAAATTGAACTTTTAGTAGTTTGGTAGTTATCAGCGGTTTGCTATGTGGTGAAGAATAACAGATAGCAGATTCGCATTTTAACAGAAAACGATTTATAAGAAGAATAATCCAACTGGCTCAATTTTTATTATTGGACAACAAACGTTTGTTGGAATCAAAGCAAACTGTTTGTTATTAGCCTTGTTACAAATCGACCAAAATAAGAATCAATGTCTAACAGTTTAACCCTGACCCAAGCTGACAAGTTTGTTTATCCCACTCTTCTTTTATATTCTAATATTTCGGAAAACAAATTTTACCAGACTTAAATTCCTAAACATTAAAATATTTCTCTGTTAAGTGCTACGTTCGGAATTTTGTAAATCAAAATGCTAAATTTACTTGGGTGAATTTAGTTGTTGTACTAAATTATCAAAAAGGTAGCCCAAAGATTCACAATTTTTTCCTCCTTTTTTTGAAACAGAACCGGTGAACATTTATCTTCCTTGTACATACTAAAATATTGAGTCGGCTCTTTTAACCCCACGTGTTACTGAGGCAACCACCGTTCCTTACGGTTTCTTATTCCCTATGGCGCCAGGCTAGAAAAAACCCCCAGCATGAGTAAGACAGAGGGGATCGATTCACTCACGGGAATGTAGGACATGGACATGAGACAAATTAAATTACACGGATTATTAAGCATAGATAATTGTTGAATCTGGTATGTTCGTACTTGAAGCTCAATTAAATAGTTTGTTATACTCGTAATACATTTGTAGGTAATTGTTGGTAAAATATGAGTTTTACTAAGAATAGTTTTTGGCTTTCTAAGAATAATTAAGGAGATTAGAAGAGGTTCAAAGTCACAAATTTACAGACCGAATTGCTCTGAATTTATCTTGGCTCGTACATTCAAAAGGAATTTTAAACTCTTTCAGTTTGGTGATAATTTGGCATAAGGAAATCGTTAAGAAAGATATAATTTTAAACTCGTTGATTGAATTTAATTACCTCGTTTTCGCATAATTTGCAACTAATTTACAAACCAACTCGAAATCGAAACGTGGTTAGTGATTAATATTAAAATCCATCTCATAATCCAAATGTATATTTATGTACATCACCGCTAACTGTAAAACACATAGCTTGCGTATTCTGCACTTTCCAGTAAATTGGCAAAGAGGGGAGAAAGAAGAAAAAGAAAATTTTCACTCCAGTGCACGTTTAGTAAACTGTATTTCAACCTAAATGCTACTTACTGCCTTGATTACAAATTTTCTTTCGTATTTACGATTTAGGATGCCCGTTTTTTCTTTGGATATTTGCCTTTATGAAAAGGATTTACTTTCGCATATAAGGTAACTTGTGCTTTTTGCAACTTTGCAATTTACTTATTGTAGCAAACCAAGTTTAAACTGGAGTATAACACTTAAATGAAAATCAACTTGCTTTACAAAATTACAAAAAAATAGCGTTTCTTTAAATGCAGATACTTTTGGCTTATTAATTATGAACAAAAACTAAAGAAGGGGCTTACTATTAGCAACTCTATCATAGGAATGTATAATACATAGAGGAGCCTTGTGTACCTATATACATTTTCACGCATTTCAGAAACTCAGTCTGAAGCTAATTTTAAAATTTGGCAAAAGGCAGAACTTAACATTGCAATATGAAGTTTCTGTCAAAATGTCACATAACCAGAGTTATCATACGTTTATCTGCACAACTAGTGGCATTAATTTGAAACATACTGTTATTAACAAGCAATTGCTACGGCCAAACATACGTCTGTACATTTATTATGCACACTAAAGTACTACTGCTAACTGAATGAATGTTAAAAATTTTATTTTCAATAAACAGGAGGATGCAGCTCGACATTGTTTATTTATACAAATAAATCAACAATATTTGCTTCCTCCAGTGTAGACGCCGTGTATTAGTTTAAACAAGTAATTTAAGCATTAATTTTTAACAAAGTTTCAGAAAATATTAATTGCGAATTCTAACAACTAAAATAACATGTGCTTCAAGCTTCAAGTCTCGAAAATTTACCAGCTGACTTTAACTGGCGCTTTATAGACCTTTTGGATTCGGCATACCACCTAAGGAATATCAAAATTTATCTGTACCAACACCCTTTGTAAAAAATTTCAGCATAAAATATCTATTATTATTGCTAGCATTTCCAAAATTATTACATAAAAAACAATCAAAATATTGTAAAACAGTTTTTAATAAAAATTAATAAGAATCTTGGGCTTCTTTTGCACATTTTTTTAATATCAGGTTCTGTCTATGTTACTCACTTACTTAGTTTTGACTAGTTAGGCTTAGGTAAGTATTAATTTTGCTCTATATTTGTTTTTTTTTTAATATAACATTGAAAATCTCTTTTCGCATAAATAAGGTAGCATTAAAAATGTAATAGCTTTATCTGCAATTTCTTTAAAATCGCTCTTTCTGCGAATCCAAAAAGTTACGACTGTATTAATATATTAAAACACAAGTTACAGAAGGCATCGTTTTCGCGCATGCTCGAATTGCCTTCTGTAACGAGTTTTTTTATACTATTTTCTCTGTTTCGGCTTCCATTTACATTATTTCTTTTTATAAAAATACTTGACAATTTCGAGTTGGGGAAATTTGATTAAATAGTTAGGTTAGTAATAGTGATTTTTGCTTGACAGTCGACAGAAGTTTGCCATTTACGTTTTTGTTGCCTAGCAACTGGCTGGTTGCCTACGTATTTTGTGTATTATTTGATACAGTATCACCAATTTCTAAAAACAAAATATCACCGAAAATCGTTTAATAATGAAGCTCATTAAAGCATCAAAATGCGTGCTAGAATGATGTCATTATAATGCCGAAACAGAGAAAAAATTTTAAATCATCTGTCAACAGGGGGAATTTCTATTAACTGTTCTTTCTCTTTAGACAAGACGTTTTCTGGTATATTTGTAATCAATGGATTTTTAATCCAATTTTCGTTTTCACAATTTTCTGAAAATATTTATTATACAGGATCAATGATAATTGTTGCACTATAAATAAATTAACGTTTGTTCCCTGTAGGGCTAAATTTAATTTATTTGATTTTTCAAAAATATCAGCAACATAAATATGTTAATTGTGACAACCAAAATTCATCAAAGAAACATTTTTTAATTAGAAACCAGAATCACAAAGGAAAGCCTGAACTTCTGATCTAAGCTACCTGACTGTAACAGCAGTGTCTCATGTTCACTTCCCATTTCATGACATAGAATTCTAAATATTCGTGAATTTAATGCTGGCCTTTTAATAAAATTTTCAACCATTGCAGACTGATCCAAAACAGTTTTTAATCGTTTTGGAATGGCTTCATGATGAAATGAACTGCTTTCATTTTAAGATAAAACGCTGCAATTTTTCCTATAAAAACCCGAACCCCATCAGTACCTACATACAGTAATGCATTGTCTAACAAGAAATTGAAGGGAATATTGAATATTTCTTGTTCTTTCAGTAAGATATAAATATTCATGTGCAACTTCTGCCTCGAATCCTATACAAACTAATAATTGAGCAAAATTCGCTATATCGTTTTTATTTATTGAATGATAATTTCTTTTGTATGCCATAAATACGTCTGCATACAGTACCATTTGATAACCGAATATCGTCTAATTTAGTAGCTAATTTTGGGTCAAATAAGCAAGAAAGAAACAATGTCTTTTGGTGTGTCTCTATCTCTATAAGTGCGAGCGTTTCAAGTTAACGTGATAGCTAGCTTTTGCTCTAACAAATCCTCCCGTTAATTGTTTATAGTTTTTTTTTGTCGTACCGGTATATTAATTGACAATAATGACTCTATTTTGAGGTATGTTATATACAAAATAACGCCCTAGGGCTATTATTTTGTATATAAATACTATTTGTTTCCATGGATACAACTTTATAATGCCCCACTGTCACAGTGAAAATTAATGACAGCTCAGTTAATGTAACAAATCTACCCAAATTACAAAATAAATGTGAATTAGATAAGAAAACTGATAGGACATAAAACGTTGAAGGCACCACGGGCATTATGAGCTAAGCGCCCTCGATCGATTGTTGTACACCCCTCGGGCCAAAGGCCCTCGGGTTGTACACTAACAATCTTGGGCGCTTATTTTGCTCATAATGCCCTTGTACGGGGGGCCGCCACTGGGCGACATCTCCTCTCATGTTATTTAGCAGTATATATCATCACTTTTGCTTGTTAGTCTTAGGACTAGTTGTAAATATAGCAATCAATAAATAAAAAAAATAATCCCCTTGGTACCTTAATAACTATTAAAACAGATTATCGATTAAATGAGCATGCTTTGGTAAAACAGTAAAAACATTGCGCTGGTCATTTTTGTCTATGACAAAGAGCTGACAAAGACTGTAATCGATATAATACAGATATAGCTTTAACTTCTTTTTTTATACCAGCTGTATATTATTTGAATAATTATTTAATATAATTTTTCAAAAATAGTGAATTTTCGCGTATCACCTGTAAGTCGATCGCGTACCACAGGTTGAGAAACGCTGTTATAGATAAGATGGAATGTCTATGTATTTTATACTCTTTGGTAATACTGAAAATTTTTAATTTTAACCTCGACTGAAGTTGGTGACATTTTTCTTGCAGCTATCTGAAAGGGCATTTCAGATAACAATTTTACATTTGCGTACAACTGCCTATAAATATAAAATTTTATTGCTAAACTAACCGGACAATTAAAACGATAACCTTTAAAAAAGGTGATCACTTTACAAATAACTTAACAATCCTTAACAGCTTTTTTTATTAGTTTATCGTTGTTCAACTTTTTGTAATGATTATAAAGCGTACTTCTGTTCCCAACACAAAATTTTACGGATATAGCTTAGCTAATTTTGATTGAACACGCACTGTAAGGTGAATCAGAGATTAGTATTTCCAACGAAATTTCCCCATATCGACGATATTTACCTAACAATTTAATCGTGATCGTTACTCAGCTGTAGTAACAATAAGAACGATTTCCGCCTGGATGTTTTATTTTGTAACAATAATAATATCGCAAACTTCCTTGCACCGTCAATTATTAAATAATAAAAAATAACATTAATGGAGCATAGAAAAAATTTCATATGATTTCAATCTACAACTGCAAACTAAATGATAACCAAATTTGGTACTGCAATTTATACTAACAATGAATAATATCAAACCAAACATCGACCGACCAAACCGAAACAGACATGCTTGATGTGCTTATATGCAGCAGACGTCGCCGGTGAATAGAATACAATGGTAGATTAGACGATTAGGTAATCAATAAACCGTAAGTACTCGCACCCAAAACTCAATCGGATGGTAACTTTGTTAATGCATAAACGTTCATTGCTGCCGCCAGTACTTGACCTTAATTTCTGACTGATTGATATCTCTGGTTACAATGTACATCCAACATCCAAAATTGGAAGGTTGCCGTATTTGGCAGAATGGCGAATGCAGAATGCAGACGGAGCATGTTTGCCAGTTGCGAATTCAGCAATGTGCGTACAAACATACCTGCTTATTGTGAAATCGATGGAAAGTGAGTTCACCAGTTCACGGGTTTTAATAATGGAAAAGAAATGCACGTATCATACAGAAACGGTATTATTCACGGCTGTTATCTGTTATTCAAGTTTACCTTGTTCTTGAATCTTAACACATTTTTGTTTTGACACATTACGTGCCATGCAAACCAAAAAGAAAGAGGATTCATATTATTCAAAATATTTTGTTCCTTATATTATAATTTAAATTTAGTTAAAGGCAAGAGAAAATAATCTTCCTACTCATGAACCTCTTTGTTATCATTCGTACGTAAGTTAAATTAATTAAGTTTTAATTAGTCGTGCACAATATTGAAAAAGTATCGATATCGAATGAATTTATGTACCCAATTGATTCATCAAATACTTCATATATCGATAATAAACTCTTGTAAGTAGGTATCCTCACAGAATATTAATTTTATCGAATTATTTCAGAAATGAAAACTATTAGTTAAATCAATATATCGATATTTTTCGATATATGGGTGTATTGATATTTATATAAAAAAAATTCTCAGCAGTAATTGTGATGCTATCGAATTGAGAAAAAGATATCTAAATCTAGCATGCTTGGATATGCGAACAATAATATTACGGTTTCTCATTTGTAAGGTAATAGGACTAATAGGTAATCCATTTAATTTATTCTTTTTATGCTTGATGTCTTCTGAAACCTCGTATGCAAGTTAAGCAAAATTGAAGAAAATCGTGAACGTGTTAATTAACTCTCAGACGTTATATTTTAACTAAGACAGGATTGTTAAAGATAGATTTAGGTTAGACATTTTACGTAGAGAATCGAATGCTCAGCTCGATCTTCTCTATGTATTTGAAAGGATGCCTCCTTTAAAAATAAAACTACATTATTTGGGGGATAACCAAGTAACAGATGTTTATTTTCAACTCAATGAGTGTGAGTTTAAGAGTGTAAGGGCGTTCGCGTCAAATACCCATAATTAAAATAATTATAGATATGTAGTTCCAAACTGACCAAGATAAGGAAGCTGAGTAGCGAAAAGTTTTCCGTGGGACAAGGCAAAAAAGAAATGAATTTATAAAATCGGACAAGTTAATGAAACTAATTTCAGAATGCATTAATATAGACAAATACATAGAGGTTGGATTGGCAAAATAATTAAAAAAGTTCCTGTAAACGTTGCTTCAACCCTTAGGAACATCCATCTTACCATCCTAACTTTTTAACCGAGATATGGTTTGTTTTTCCAGTATTCATTTCTAGTTTGGCCCTTTTTGCTATTACTTGTACTGCAAATCACAAATTGCTCTGTGATTTCCCATTTACCTATATTTATTCCTTTTTGCTCCAAGTTTAAGATTCTGAAGATGTGTTCCAGTGTTGTGGTGAACAATTTTGGTGATATAATATCGCCTTGTTGAATACCCAGTTCTCTTTTGAATGTACCTAATCTGTGGTGGATTTTTCCACTCAGTTTTGGGGTATCTATAACCTATCCCACGATCCTAAATTGCTAACATCATTCCTAACAATTCAATGCTAAAGATTGCATACCTCTATTTAGTATTAAGAGAACAAACTTTTCTGTGTTGTTGTCTTTGGTTGAAGTTAGTCGCCTCTTTTGGTAATTTCACCATTTGACATTCGTCAAATAACTGTAATTCAGGAACAGCTTGTATATATTTTTTCGGCATACCTTCATTGTCATTCGTAATGTTATGGTTGGATTAATAGCAAAGAAAGATTTTCTGTCTCTCTCTATCTCTGTTCCTCTCATTCTCGAAGGTTTTGTTTGTTTGTTTATTTGTTGGGCGTAATCTAGGCTTATCAGGGACTTCTACGCGCGTCGACTGCTACCCGACTAGAAGATTCTATTGTAGTAGTTAGCGACGAAGGTCTTCTAGGTTTTGAAAATTGGTTTTTGCAACTTGTGATCGAAATATTAATTCTTATCTTTTATTGTATTTATAATATTCATCTTCAGCATCTTGTACTTGACGTTGACGCGTAGGTCAGTTATTTAATACTGACTCACAAAAACTCTACAACCCTATGCAAAACGTTTTGGTACTAAAAGTAACCAGTGATTCTAAACGCACATCTTGTTTCATATGGAGCAGAATTTCTTTAAATTTTTTCGATTTAGAAATGCATTGAAGCATTTAGAATATATCAACTAATCCAATTTAAATCATCCTCGGAAAGCCATGAAATTGAAAGTCATTTCCTACCTAGATTCAGGAAATATTACATCAGTTTATTTTGACAATAAAAGGTTTAAAGTTTTGGTAGAAGCTTAGGAAATTCGAAAAATCGAATTTTATTTAGCAGGTAACCTTCAAGCCATGCCCGTAAGAACGCAATAGTTGGAAATTTTGATGTTGTGTTATTTGTTTCATATTTTGTCAACATGGCATTTGCTGACTTTAGCTAAAACATGATTTTTAACTACATAGCCCTCTGAGGATGTCTTTAAATTGGATCTTTTAATATATTCGACATTGTCATAACTTACCCTTTAGGCAATACGATAAGCGACTCAGTGGCGCAATGGATGAAAGTATACTTTCCACCAACTCCTAAAGGGTTCGAATCTCTTCAGTAACATAAAAAAGTTTGATGAACCGCCCAAATATGAATCTTGTTGATTGGGATTAGATTTAAGGTAGGTTTAGTCAGATGAAATGAGCAAACAGTCGGTGCCATTAATAGAAAAAAAGGAAATACATTTAAATACATATTTTTTTGACTTCCAATACACAATCTGTTTTTACAACAACAATAAGTAAATCAAATAACTACAAATTGACAGTAGGAAATCTTTCCAGCGAAAGATTCCTTTTTAATACCACTTAAACATTTATTATCATTAACCAACTTATTATTATTTCAACTTGAATGACACTTCAGTTAAAACCTGTATTAATTCTAATGGTGTACCTCTTTAAGCTATGTGCGTTAGTACCATTGTTTAATCAATTTATTGCCAGCGTGTTTGTTTGTATGAAGTTCTAGACGTTGTTGATATTTTGCCCTCGCGCATTTCACTTCCTTTTTCAGGGTTTTGAGTCCGAAATCCCGACAAATTATTTCATTCGCCACAATTCACGGTGCGTTAATTGTAATTCTTAAGGTTCTGGATTGAAAAGGTTGAAGGATTTCTATGTTTGAGTTCAATGCCGTTCCCCATAGCCACATACGTCCATATTGGTTTCAGTACCACTTTTTAGATGAGTAATTTATTATCCAAAGTTGAGACTTTCTCCCAATCGGCCAATGTAGTTTGGTATATTTTCAACCCAGTTGCTTGCGTTTAGCAAATATGTGTGTTCTCCACGTGGAATGCCTTTCTAAATGCATACCAGGATACTTTGCAATACCAGATTGCGGTAATTGGTGGGCAACTGTCTCTTCGCAAAGTGAATGTAACTTGTACCGATTTTGTTTCATTGGCTTTGATACGCCATTTCTTTAGCCAATTTTCTAGAATCTAGAAGGTTAAGAATTTACAGGCGCAGTCACCATTCGTGTGAAGCCAAAGTGGCAGTATCATCACCATCAGCATATGCAGCTGTCAAAATATTCTGGGTGGTTGGTATGTCTGCTGTGTATAAAGTGTAGAATGTAGGTCCGACAACGCTTCCTTGCGGGACTTCAGAGTGTATGCTAATAAGATCTGAAAGTACTTCTTGGTACTTTACTTGAAAGTATCTGCCTGTTAAGTAGTATGACTTTAATAGTTGAGAGTTTGTGTGTGGCAACTTTAGCTTGATCTTCGAGAGCAGGCCTACGTGCCATGCCAAACTTTATTAAAAGCCTGAGAAGGAACAAGAAAGGCGACTGAACAATATTCTTTTCTCTCAAATGTTTGCTTAATTTTTTCTACGACTATGTCCACTTGCTCAAACGTAGAATTTCCTTATTTTTAGGCCCTGAAACCAAACTGGTGATCCGGTATTGTTTGCATTTTTTCAGGTAGATGATTTAGTCGCTTGAGTAAAAGCTTTTCGAAGAGTTTGGACAATATTGACAACTGACTAATAGGGCGGTAGGACGCGACTTTTTTTGGAGGTTTTCCTGCTTTGTGTACTACCATAATTTTATCTGCGCCACTTTCCACTGATCTGCAAAGTATCCCATTCTTAATTTCGGATTACATATACATAGCTGTGATTAGTTTTAGACCCTTGTGCGGCAGTTTTTTCAAGATCTTTCTTGTAGTAATGTCAGGGTCTGGAACTTTCTGTGGCTTTAGACTGTGTATGATCGCTTCTGCCTCACTGATTTTGTTTTTTCAATAGGTAAAGCCATTTGATTTGGGGTTTCGAGTTGTTGTTGGATTTCCGCTTCTTCTGCAGGCGTTAGTTCCAATGGAAATGGGTGAAATATGTTAGGTAGATGTAGAGTAAAAGTCTGGGCTTTTACTTTTGCTTTATAGCAAAAAGCATTTTATTGTTTAGGGAGGTTTAAATAAAAAGTGAAATTTTAGTGGTTAAATAGTTAGGCTGTGATAATTATTATGAATTCTCACAACACCTGAAATTGAGTTATGTAGTAATTTTTTTATATATAAAAATTTGAATACGCCGAAAAACCTGGAGATGGTCGACATGTAATTATTATTACATTAGAAATCTTATTTTATATTCAGTTATTCTGATTTTTTTATTGTCTTCACCACTTATTTTTATATTTATTAAAAAAATTAAAATTAAGTCATTTCAGTTATTGTTATGGTAATCATAATGCTAAAAACAAACGTACACAGCGGAATAAATTGCCATATAAATTAAACGAGGGACGGTCCTGTCTGTATACAATTTACAACGTGTCGTTCGGTCGTGTTATTACTGAAGCCATAATGTAAAATATAGCACACGTTTCCCCACGACGCGACACGTTCTAATTTCCGCTAGGTTTTTAAAGGTTTGTGCCCTGTAAAATGCAAAAATGTGAAAAACAAGGGGCGGTCGGGAACCAGCCAGGGCGCGGTTTGGCTTCCACGTAATTAAATAAATGGCTGTTCTCAAAACTGCAAAACATTAGCGCTCACTCTGTTACAAATCAAGCTTAACTGAAACATTTTATGTGGTATGCTGTTTAGTTTTGCCCATATACAGAGTGATCTATGTAAAAAAATATTTTTAATGGATTTTAAAATTATTAATATTAATTAAGTATATTAAGTAGTAAGTAAGTAAGAATAAATGTTCAGTCAAAAATGCATAACGAAGGCTCATTTATTAATAGCTTATGAAATGCGAGAACTACCTACGTACCCAGACGCCTAAATAGGTTTTTGAAATTCCTGAAAGAAGTGTAAATTTTTATTCGCCATATTACGACAGTCCCTTATTCTTGAAAATCGTTTCAGTTGAAACATAATTCACCCTTACCAAGGCGTGGCGCCCACACTTGATTTGAGGGTAGCAAAGTCTAATAAATTGTTTCGGAAATGAATATAAATTGATGATTAAGGTGCAAATTAATAGCTCATTTAAGTTACTTCCTTTCGATTTTTGGGAAATTTAATGATTTCCAAGGTTGGTAAATCAGATTTGCTGGAAATTATTGCCTCCGAACATTCGTGACCATGCAAATGTAAACTTTTTATCTTTTTCTGGTATCTGAATGATTTAAAAACAACCCCAGCGGGTGCATGTAATGACGAAGACTTGCTGATAAAAATGAGTATTAATTGCGTTTTAAGATAGTCAAACGAGCAGTTCGCATGTTTTATTAAATTTTAGTAAAAATGCAAGGTAAGGTAGTTCTTTCCATGAGTCATCTAAAATTGATGTTGGGGGAGATTTTACTTTTGGCACTTTTACAAATATACAGAAAACAAAAGTTGGGTTTAATATCCTTGCTACTTTACGTAATATTTATTAATAATATCCTACGTTTGTTGGGCAAAATCTGGCTACCAACTTTTAAGCTGTAGTTAAGGTTTAAACCAAATTTAACAATCATCGAATTTATGAATAACATTAAAACAATTCACAGTTTCACTATTAAATAACAAAACCAGCAGTTGTTCTTGCCGATGATAACCCTACCGAGTAGAAAAAATCTAAGTGTAAATACGTGATAAAACCTTGGAATTATCAATAACTTCAAAAGAACGTTGTTCAACGGCGCAACAAATATTACGACTGTGAAACTCGATCCATAACAATTTTAAAAGCTAAGTGCAGAAGAGTTCCATACGCCGGGGGCTTAAAATAAACACAAGTGGTCGAAAATAAACACTGCATTCGGAAATACGCGATAAGATGCAGTTCGGGGTCCAGTAAGCTATGTTCGATTTTATTTTAAGAACTTAACGTGCATAGAAATCCGGTCTCTATATTTGTGCTCGTGAAATATTGGCTTTGCCTTGGTTTAATAACCTTGGCAGCATGCTTTGTTCGAACAAAAACAGTGTGGAAGTTTATATATAAAAATGAAACAAATAATAAATAACAGAACTTTGCACGGATGACCTTAGAAATATCCCATGTTAAACGTGATTTTGGGAGGTAAACGTGCATTTAATGAAAAGTCTTGAGGTAATAGCAATATTGACAAAGGAAAATTTCGGATGTGTTTATGTAGCTGAAAATTTCAAATCATTCTCAAGATATGTAGGTAATTTTATAGGTCATATTCAGAAAAGAAAAATATATAAAAATAATTAGCAAATTGCAAAATAATTCGTTCATTTGTTTTTATATAAAAATATTATTTGATGTCCGTTTCCGGCGTTTCCTACAACAATTTTTGAAATTGTCCTAAATTAACATGTAGTTTTAAAAATCCAGTAAGTTGACAAAAATAAAAGTAAAATAAAATCCACACGAAATATTGGAACAAGCCTCAGATTTTTCCCCAAAAAGTTTTAATAATTCTACCTTTTACCTAAGTTGAGTTTACAATCTCAATTTCCCGTGTTTTCTTAAAGTTCTCGGGCAAAATTCAACGTAACTTTTAATCACGCTGCTAATCTTATTTACAAAACCAACGACGAAGTTTTTATGGTAGATTTAAATTTTTATGCGAGACTTGTACGGAGTTTAGAGATTAAATCTTAAAAATTACAGCGACGGTAATTATAATATTGTTTGCATGTTTTTAAAAAATGTTAGGTGAAAATTAGTGAACTTTTCGTAATTGTCCACCAACTTAGGAAAAGATCTTTGACGCTTAACAGGCTACCGGTTTTAGAAGAAGAATGTAACCTCGACGGTGTTGTAAATATTATTAAAATGTCGGCAGAAGTGCTGAGTTTTATTTTTGGAAACCGCTTAAATGCATAAAATAATCTGCAAAATCTTTTTTGCATGGAATTGTCGCCGGAGTGGCAGAGTAGTTAAGGGATTTGACTACAGTTCGGACGGTCTCGGGGTCAAACCCGAGTCGGATGCTCGGTGGGTGGCCTACCCAGTCACTGAAAATAATTGGGAACCGACACATTGGAGTAGGAAAGGTAGATGGACTTTAAGAGGCCTTAACTCTCCGTGCAGTAACTGCATTCTTAGTGCCCGAATAATGATGTTACAGTGTTATAACACTCGATTTACTAAATTTGGCTTTTAATAATAAAAGCGTATGCCGACCTTTTAGGCTCATATCTTAAAGATTTGTTTTCGCCTTCCTGTTTCTGTCGCCTTTTCCAGTTCGTTACGTCCTTCTCCCGAAAGTCTTTGTACATCTTTTCCTCGGCGCCCCTACTCCGCGTGTGGTTGTTAATATTGCTTCCTTCGTGTGTTTGGCCACTTGGATTTCTCCCATTCTCTCAAGATGCCCTAGCCATCTTATTCGGTTTGCCTTTATCGCCTGAATAATAGTTGATTGTAAAGGTGCATCACTTCTTCGTTTGTCCTCTCCTCCCAGTGATCTTCTCCTTTTTTTTCCTCCTAGGATTTTGCTCAGTATTTTTCCCTCCCGTGCTTCTACCATCTTCTGTTGACTGCCGATAAGGACCCACGTTTCGCTGGCATAAGTACCTGTGGGTCTGAGCACCGTCTTAAATAATAGCCTAAATTTTTCAATGCGTAAGAAGCTGTAGATAACAGATAACACTTTGCTCAACGCACCCGCGCTTTGATTTCTTTCTCTTCTTTTCACCTTGTTTCTTTTTAACTGCACCTAAGTACACAAACTTTTAACTCTTTGTTCGCTTATTTTTTTGTCCTCCTTCCATCTCGGTACGCGTGTATTTACCTCCTGTTCGCCTAAGACCATTTTCCAGGATTAAATATTCACACATAGGCCTGAAGCCCCATTATGCTCCCCCTACTCCCCCTACACTTATACTAAATTAAATCTAAGAGTATGCTAAGATGCATTAGCATTAGAGGAACGGCGGTTCGAACCCGAGCTAGAACACACCAATGCTTCTGTGGACCCCGGCTCCAAGCGGGAACACCAAAATTGCCCTCGCCTAAGACCATACATTTAATTTTGTTGACATTTATTCTTAGCCCTCTTTTTCTGGCCTGGGATTGTATTTTTCTCATTACTTGTTTTAGTTCTATTTCTGACCTCACCATCAATGTCAGTGTCTCTTATTTATTATTTCCCCTAAGAGGGTTGTTGACAGTGCCCTTTGTCTGGCTCCTTTTTGGGTCTCAAAATTTTCTGAAAGGTCCCCATTTTACTCCTTCATATCTTGCAGTAGTTTGTTTCTTGGGTGGAGCCGGGCGCTTGCTTAAAATTTATGAATAGGGTGTAGATGTTTGTGTTGTGCTTTGTGCTTATAGCTGATGACTTATACTCGTATATGTGGTTAATCACTAACCTGCCTTTTCCAAAGCCGCATTGGTATTCTCCCAGCACGGGCTCTACATCTTCTCCCAGTGTGACCATTATCTTATAAGACGAATCTAGAATTAGTACCACCAGCATTGCGCTTTCTATTCTTCTGGTATTTTCTCAGTTTCCCAAGATTGCCTTATTAATTCGTATATTTTATTATGTACTTCTCTTCCTATGTACTTTTAAAACTAGGGGTGGATTTCATTTTCACCAAGGGATTTTTTTATTTCTTTGGTTTATAATCTGTTATTCCGCTTCCTCCCTAGTTGCCGCCTCTTGGTTTTCGCTTACGCACTCTTCCTTTCCAACTTCATCTTCATTGTTTAACACCTCTTCAAAGTATTCCATCGTCTTATTATTTGTGTATTAACTCGCCTTCTTTATTACGTATGTGTTTTACTATTGCATCCTTGTTGCGTCTTTTTTATTTGTTCGGCCAGTTCATGCTCTTTGAAATTTCTCTTTGTTCTTCTGTAGGTTGCCGTCGTTGTGATTTTGGTTTTCATGTTTACTCTAACAAGGAAGTGGTCTTCGCCCATGTCTGCCGTTCTTTGGCTTCTTACCTTAGTTATTGTATTGGCATGCGCTTCTTGGATGAGAGCGTGATCCACTTGGTTTGTGTATTTCCCATTTGGTGCTACCCATATCCCTTTGTAAATATGTTTCAGCTGGAAGTAGGTACTCCTGCTACGACGCTTATTAATTTTGTACCATTTTGACACCTTATGTTTGCTGTGCTTTCCTATGACCAGTCTATATTGGGGGTTCTTTCCCAATCTGGGCGTTAAAGTCCTCTATGATTATTTAATATCTTGGGCCTCTCGTCGAATGCTTTCTCTAGTTCTTCATATACTAATTTGTTTTTCTCTTTTTCGTATTTTACTTCTGTTTCAGCGTGGATGTTTACTATTTACAATTACAGTATCTAACACATTCTCTCTGTTATTGCTTTGGAATTACTTGTTTATTATTATTATTATTATTATTATTATTATTATTATTAAATGCTAATTTACAGTCTACTCATTTGTACAGAGCAATAAGTAAATGTGATGTAACTGATACACTTGTAGAGAAAAACCATCCATCCATGGTCTTTTTATTTGGATCTTGGGGTGGCGGTGAGAGTTTTTTTTTTTTTAAGTTGTCGTTGTCTAACTGTAGTAAGTCGCTTGGTCACTGTCTGCTTAGTCTTCGCACTACATTTGGTGGATTGGCTAGTTCGGTGATGTATTCGTTCTCATGTCTCCCAGTAGTCTTTCGTGGTACGTTGTTGAAAATCTCTGAATTTCTTCTAATACAAGAGGAATCCTAAACTTTGTGTGGAGTGTATGGTTCGAAACATACCAGGGTGCGTTTGTTATTATTCGTGAGACCCTCAGCTGGAATCGCTGAATGATGTTGAAATTTGTCGGTTTTGTACATCCCCACAGCTGAATACCGTAGGTCCATATCGGTTTGATGGTACATTTGAAATTACTAACACAGTTTTTAACTCTATTGCTTATTATAAAACCCGTGCCTAATCGTCTCGTTTCTCCGCCGCTATTAAAGAATGTGTAGTCTTCAACATTTATCATCGTGTTTTCCTTTCAGTATATGGATTATATATGTTCTTATTTCAGCGATTAAGTGTTTTAGGCCTCCTTCGTAATATCGTAATACGTACCTCTTATATTCCATGTCCCTAGTACTATATTGTTTTCTTTCTGCTAGGTCTTCATTTATGTCTTTTTTTTTACTGGTATCTCGTTTTTATCCAGTATCATATCTATTTTCGCGTCTGCCTTCGTTGCCATAATTCCGTCGTTTACCAGCGTGTTTAGTTATTTGTGCCAAAGTCTTCGGTTCTTTTTAGGCTTCTCGCCTCCTCACGCTCTAGTTGTAATTAATTCCATCTATTTCAGTCTTTCGGTACACCATTCTGGTATTCTTACCCTTACTTTTTCCCTATCTTGTCACTTCTAATAGCTGCTTGTACATTTTGTTCGTCTTTACTACGATCATTATCAACTAAAATGTCCTTATGCGCCAGTTGCAATTTTTGTCTTAATATCTCCGCCTTTTGTACAAAACAACTGAATTTCAGTACTATTAACTATTAGTTTTGTATCTTGTTTCCCTACCTTGAAGACTACGGTTTTAATCATCATCTCCTTCTGGCTTCTTGCTTCTGGCTCCCAAAATTTCCTCCTCGGATTATTAAATCTTTTCAATTCATTTTTATCTCTATCTATCTATCTCTATCTCATTCCGCAAATTATTTTCTCTCTTTCCCAGTCTACTGCTTTCATTAATAAGTCTTCTTTCAGGGTTCTTAGCTTTTCCCCCTGCCTCTCCATTTGATCGTTAATTATTCTTATATCGTTTTATTTTGATTTAGGTATATTCATTTAAAGATTTAGGTAGCTATATCAATTCCCCTGAGCTTGAAGTAAATTAAACAGTAGCCTTTAGACTTAGAAAGTTTTTTTTCCTTTGACTACTCATCTCCATTTTACGATTTTCAGAATGTAACCACAACATTGTTGCCACGTTGCCAGTATTATCAAAATTTTCGTGAATTTTAACTTAAGTTTCCCCATTCCTCAATGTTTACCGCGCTTTTCGATATTTATCTATAAACGTGGCAAAACGTGCTGGAAATTCCAAATTTCTGTAATATTTGTTTGTTAGTGAAAAACTGAACTTTTAATTTATTTAACAAGTTCAAGTTTTTTTATCTGCAGTTACTATCCCAATTTTCAAAATATAATCTCAACACTTTTGCCAATACTAACAACATTTATATGGATTTACTGATTGTAGTATCGATTTATACTTTTATTGATTGGCGAGTTTCCGAAATCTCCCCAAAAAATATAATCTCAACACTGTTGCCAGTATTATCAACAATTATATAGATTTACTAATTTTAGTATCGATTTATACTTTTATTGGTTGGCTTTGAGTTTTTATAAATCACCCCAAAGCATGCAAAATGTCTTGCAGTGAAGAAGTTCCTGAGTTGTTGATTTCGAATACGTCATCGCAGAAATTTGCATTCAAATCCTATAATTATTCAGAGTCGAATGAAACCTTATTTCGATTGCATATTCAAGCAATTTCCTGAGTTGAAATGCAGTGTAAATATTATAGTGTGGGTTGTTTTGCGTGTGTTCATTCGTACGAGAATATAAACAAGTTCATTTACTGTAATAAAATAAATTTAAAAATTTTCCCCACAATGTAAGAAAGGTGTACAAGATGTGAAATGTATGTTTGGTGTAGAAACCTTGTATAAATCTACCTTTTTGTTGTTGGTAAACCAGGATCTCTGCTTTGTTGTCTGACAGATTTTTATTCACCCTAAACATCGCATTCAGCTCGTGTTGTAATAAATTAAAACGAGTTTTTTTAATTTATTTGTTTGAAAACGGTTAAATGTGGTATATTTAACTTGTTGCATTATTTTTCAGCAGAAGCTGAAGTCAGTAATGTTACGGTTGTTCAAAAAAACACATGATAATTAAATCTATTAGCGACCTGGTTGTAAAATTCTTTTCGCACACAAAGAACACAAAATAAAATCGTTGTGGCAGTGAACTGCAAGGAATAAACAGAGACCAGATAACAAAACTTCTCCGCGGTCAGTTACTGTTAATTACTCTAGTCAATTTGTATTAATTGTCTCTGCGAACAGTAAACTGTTGACCTCGGATTATCTCCCGGTTTTACTACATTTTATTGCAACTTTTCTGTAATAGAATGTTATCATGTTCTCAGGCGGGTTTTCTCATGTTCTTTTTTTCTCGTGCCATAATTTGCACTTTTAATAAAAATTCTTAAAAGACAATACTGTAATCGTTTAATGGTATTATAATTAGCCTTTTTTAATATAACTCGTCGGGTTTTTTAATTATAGACTGTAATTAATTAAATATCTTGTCAGCAACACTGAAATACATCACTGCTTTTTAATTGAAGTATATGTTGTACGATAAAAGGCACTTATCACATTTTTATGTATTTGCTATTTTTGACCTTTCTCGTAATTGTAACAGCTTTTTGAGAAAGTTTACAGACGAAGTTTCATTATTTAAATATTTTTTCGATCATAGACTTAGTAACTTAAGTTTACAACATGATATTGGAAGGGGATAGAGTGTGGATTTATCCCCCTAGGGAAGTAAGTGAAGTGATTGCTTTGGTGACAAATAATGTCAAAAATTATATAAATTTCTAATAGTCCAATATTATTATTACGTATAATTTTATTTTTATTACTTATTAATGTTTGTTTTTTCAGTTCAAACACAGTCTTGTAATATTTTTAATTTAGGAACGGATCTCCAGCGGTTACGTTTAAAAAGTTTTTATTTAATATTATTATTAAACTCGACAGGATGAAATTAAAAATAATTACATTAATTGGTACAAGTTTGTTACAAGAATTGAAATTACATTTATTTGTGGTTATTAACATGTTAAAAACGTTAATTTATTCAATATTAGCTGTGTTAATCATGGTGATCGTTCATGCAAACTATTATAAATTAACATGTAATACTATGTTAGCTGCATGGGAAACGGTAATTCTATGAAATTAGGAATCGGGCGGCTCGTGACGTCATTCACGTTAGTTAATTATATTATCTTATTGCATTACGGTTTTTTTTCTAAGGTTAAAAATAATATGACTAGGTATATGATTTTCCTGCTAATTAATTTAAATCAGCTTGTTTTTATTTGGAATAGGTTTAAAGTTCGTTATTATACAGTGTGATCATTAATGACTTATTTTGTGTCCAAACGTAGAATCAAAATTTAAAAGAGGAATCTTTTTAGAGAAAAATTTATCAGTAAGAATTCATGTTTATGATTTTTATCCCTTTCGTATGTTATTCGAAAACATCCCCCAACTAAAATATTCCATTAAAACGGAAAAGGGGGCGCCGTACCACGGTTCATTAGAGTTGTAAATTGTGCAATGATGCAGTATGTTCAGTTAATTTCCGACAGTAATTCCGGTGTAAATATAAACATAACGTTTATTTTAGAGGTCAGTGCTTCATAATGGCGTGTAATCGAACACTTATACGCAATAATTTCATTGCACCGGATTTTATGTAGCGCGCGTTGGTATTTTCGTAGCCTCTTGCCAAGTGCATTTGTTGGGCTTAGAGGGTGTGCAAAACGAAAATAGATTCGTGTAAATAAATACAGCGCCGGTTCCATACTTTTCCTGAACTGATGTTAGCTGTCTAGACGTTTCCGTGTTATTTTCAATTCAGTGTAAATATTTCTTTTGCATTTTGTCTTTTATCACTTCATATAGCACACTGTACATTTTCAGTTGTGTTTGTTTTATCAGGTTTAAGAGTCACCTTTTAATTAAGTTTTCATTTATTTCTGAAGAACTTTACTGCTACGTAGAACTAAGCAATCTTCAGGTAATGGTGAATCAATATTCAGGAAAATATTTGCTTGCGTTTCCTTTAGAAGAAGAGGGCGAATGACATCAAATAAATTACATAAGAAAGGTCGTTAAAATAAAAATAGAGATAAATATGTGTTTTTAAGTTTCAGCAGTCATAACGTCTTGAGGAAGGTACATTGTTTAATCCTCTAGCCACCAAATTAAAACAATTCACTGATTATACGCGTTTGCAGTATGGGACTTTTATAGTTTCTTGTTTTAGAACTGATTTATTTGTTTTTTCTTATCAAAATAATTGTAGGCGAAAGGCGAAATAAAATCATGGAAAAGTAGTCTGAAATTCTTAATTTTGGGCACAAAATGTTTAAAAGTCCCGATTAAAAATTAATGCCTTCTCTTAGTGGCAGTGATAGTAGTTTTTGGCTTATAGGATTATTCCACATTTTATCTTTGAATATCCAAAAATAAGAGCGTATATTATTAGAATTAAACAGTACACCGACTTTTAACAAGTAACAAATATTGCAATATATGAAGTCTTTCTTTCTGTGCCTTATCCTTTCTAAGGACTTTGGCAAGGGGGTCAAACCCACATTTTTAAACGACTTGGCGTTGTGAACTTTGTTATATCCCCCTTATACTAGGAAAATGTGTTCTCTGCAGTGGTTTCCCGTGCCTATATGTGTAATAAGTTTAAAATGAGGACTTTAAATACTAATTCTTGGAGCCATTAGTATCGCTTTTAAGACCGGATTAAACTGGAAAATTCGTTGGTTTCTACGGTGTTGACTTTTTTTTAGTTTAATTACTAATTAAAGTTTAACTAACTTGTGTGGTCATAACTAGTTGTGATGGACCTTAGACAAATTGCTTCTGTAAAATTTGTCGTTAAAGTAAGAAAGTATTTAGCTTTTAGTATTTTTCCTATCACTATCAATGTAAATTTTATGCCCACAACTAATTCCAGTTTATCACAAATCTAAATTTGTAGCTTCTCTTTTTGATTGGTTGTACAGCTAAAGTCAATAGCTGAGATATGAGTCCAAAGTAAAAAAGATAACAGAAGTTGCATGGTATATGTTACAACAAATGCAATAAAAAAGGCAGCAATTCTTAACCGGTGAAGGGTAGCTTTTTTTGGCTTTAAGGTTCCCTAAGTAATAATGGGTGACCTACCCAGTCACTGACAATAATTGGGAACCGAAACACAATGGACGACGCGACGGTTGCTTACCTGTACGCAGAGCGTGCGAGGCAACTGGGTATATATTATAGGGTGTCTACCAGCGTCCTCCGTTCTTCCCTATTTCTGCCATTCTTTTTGCCTCATTTCATGTCACCCTGGTACGTTGTAATGTAGTGCTTGCTTGGCTATGTTATTGTTTGGCTTTCTAAGAGTGTGTCCGATCCACTTCCATTTGAGTTTTCTGGTAGTTACTTCTACTTTTTCTTTATCTGCAGTCTACAGTTCTATGTAACTTTTCGTTTGTAGTTCTATTTGGCGAGATCAATGTTTGTATTTTTTCTAAGTGTTTTTGAGCTACTTTCCATGTTTCGGCCCCATATAGCAAAACGCTCTTTACATTTGTCTTTCTGGATATGTTGTCGAAACCCATACTCTGCTAAGCATATTGAAAGCATTTTGGGCTAATTTAATTCTTCTCTCGAGATCACCTTTTGTGCAACCTTGTACTTTTACTGTGCTTCCCAAATAGCAGATCGCCGCCTCCTCTTCTTGCATTTCTGTCTCTCCTATATGTATTCTTTCTGAAAGCAACTTAGGAGGCATTAACGCTCCATGATTATCGAAAATGTCGAGCTGGAGGCAAGAACCAAAGTATAAAGACGTAAAAGAATAACCTGTGGAAAATATAATCCAACGCATGTTCTTCAAGTTACATTAAGCAATAATGAAGATTCCGGAATGTCAAATTACCTCACTTTTCGCAAATGGTCTTATAGTTCGAGTCTTTTTATACTTGATTAGATAAAACTGGTATTATACTGTTATCGCTTCACTACCGTTCAGTCTTTCAGCAAATATTGAAATCTTATTACTGCACCCCCTACTATGCTGAAACATAAAATCCACAAGAAATTTCTTTTCGAGCAAAAAAGGCTACAGATTTATATGGTTACTCAAAAACAGAACACTAGCTTCATCCTCCTATATTTGTACGATCGGCACGACAAAGCGCTACAGAATCGCCTACATCTTCGAGGCACTAAAATTGGCATCAACCTGCTCAAGTGCTCATCCATACTGGTGCAGATGTTTACCAAATTCCCAACAGTAAGCTTGATTAATCGAGGGCACCTAGCAAAATAAAAAAATTTGCAACAAATAGCACACTACTGATATACCACTAGACTTCTTTACCTAGACGAAGGTGAAGTGTGTATTTTATATTGGCAATTTATTGAATGCCAGTCGAAAGTGTTCCCCGCCATGACGAGAAAGACTGAGAAAAAGGAAGTTTGAAAAGGTGTGGGAAGATCTGCGTCAGCTGGGCATCACAAGCTAGGAAACAAGAACAAGCAACATAAAATAACGGCAAAAAATTGTGAATTAAGCCACCGGTCTACCAGGCCAGGCCAGACCCAGTTGATTGTCCTTCGTTTTTCTTCCTCTTATGGTCGAAGCCTAGGCCGTGTTATTAAACTCGCAAATAAGAGAGTAAATAATGTGAGGCAGGAGACTAACTTTGCCCATCAAGAGAGAAGATCTACCTGCAGTGTTGCATAATTAACGGTCGTCAAAGGTATGACAACGGGGACCGCCGATTTAACCCACCCTCTGATCATTGACAACTTAATATTAACATATTTCTAATGCATGGCCCCTAAACTATCATATTCAGGTACACCTGCTACGTTACAACGAGCCAGACAAAAATTTGTCTAGTCAAGGATGATTAAAACTGTGTTTACTTGGGTAAGAATATGCATTCTATGTTAAGGATAAAAAATTAATTAACATACTAAAACTCAACCTCAAAACATTCCAACTCTCATTGCTGGGTCAGTGCCATCTTCGCAAGAAATTTCCTATAATTTCTTATACGTAATGATAGATAGATTTACTGGATGACCTGACGCCTCTTCTTTAAACTACTGCAGGACGGACACTGTTCCACTGCACTCTTTTATGGCAGGATATTCTGTTCCAGATCAAAAGTTGTTTCTAAAGCTCTTTCTTACTTTATTAGGAATATACCGCCAGTCTAAACTAAGTTTCTATTATTATTGTTTCTAATTTTGTCAAACGAGATTGCTGATATCAGAGGATCGCCCTGTTTTAGTCATCGATTGATCCGTTTACAAATTTCATGATTATGGTTTTACCAGGTTGACTACTCATAATTTTTTCGGAGATTTTAAGTTCTTTCATGGTGTCCCATAAGTATTTTCTATTTATTATGTCATAGACATTTTTAAGATCCGCATGCAACTGTTACTGGTAAGTTGTGGATCTATTTTCCCCAAAAAAGTTCCGATATTCTCTTATTTTATTTTCTGTCTGTTAACAAGTTTATTCCTTGTATCAAGATCGAGTTCGTTAGGGGTAGGTTAAGCTTAGCACATCATTTTGCTTTACTCTAAATTTAAATATTTACCTTTAAAAGTAAATAAACGGAGGTGGTATATTTTTATTTAAGGGCTATACTTACTAACAAGCCCCATATTTTGAAACGTTAAAGGAGAAACTTAGGTATTATATTAGCAAAATATGATGCCGCAATTGTTTCTAGAAATACACGTTGCAAGTCTTCTAAATTAAATTAATCATCGTACAAGATAACTTACTAGAACTTAAATAGGAATAAATCAGCAGCCCAACATTAATTATATCATCTATTTTGCATATATAAATTTTCAGGTAAGGCAAGTACCAGTTGGAAGTCAGCTTCTTTAAGGCGCTTTGTTTTAATATACAACCAGCGGTGCATTTATGTGCATAATAAACCAGATAATCTCAAGGCCGTACAATCTAAGAATAGTTCATCTACAAAGAGATGAAATAAGAAAGCTGAAATCATAATTATTGCCTTCGATTTCTTTCATATTTGATTAATACTCTGACGAAGCAATTAAAAACGTTAATAACCGCTTGCAATATTTTATATTACGTTATTTTCCTACATTATGTTTTATGTTGCACTTTTACGATTGCTGAAAATTTAAATGACTTGCTTTTATTGCGAGTGCGTTAATTGGGTTAAACGTAATTAATTTATTGATTTTACGATGAAATTTAATTGCAAAATAATAGTACTCTTACTCTGTATTACACAATCGTGTATAAACAACTTTAACAACATTCGGTGGCTTATATGGTACAATTTTAATATGTTTAGAGGATGACACGCATGGTGCTTAAATAAAAACACCCATGCTAAAAAGAAGTATGACTAGGCACGCACTCGAGTGAGTTAATTTTAAGCAAGGACTCAATTAAATATGACTAAACAATTAATTTTGGTGGCCCACATTCGTACACTGCGGTTGGTGCTAATGAACATTTATTAAAATGAGATATTAAAATAAATAATAAATAAATAAATGATGAAGCAAAAAATATGAAGTTTTCGTGGGTGTGCCTTACTGAGTAATTAATTTCGGAATATTTTTCTTGTCATGCTGTCATATATTATAATCCCCCGTGGGTAATTATGCTTGGTTATTAAGAAATCTCTAATTTAAAATAAAATTCAGTATTGCCGTTGAATAGTTTATAGATTCAAAATTGTTTAATATTCTGCATCTTCGTATAAATCATGCAATTAAATAGATTACGAGTTGTCGAAACATAAAGCATAAGTTTATACAAATTGCTAACTTCACAGAACAAGGTAACCAAGTTCTGAAAACCTGAAACATCAGTTTAAACTTGAAAACAAAAACAAAAAGTAACTAGAATGCCAACTAACATATAGTTAAATAATTGGCCTGAACGAAGTATGTTTATCCCTTAGGCATAAAATGTATAATTCAATAGACTTGAAGTAGAACAAGACCCAGACGTTGTTACATAGCTGGTGCAATTTATCCCTGATAAAATTACAATTTTAGAAAGTTATATTTAATTTGTACCAAACTAACTCAGGTTAGGGATTGGGAATTTATTGGGAAATCTGAAGTTTTGAAAAGCAGCCAACATTACAAATTTTGTTTGGGATTGTTTATATGTTTATTTTACGTTCTATAGTGTCGTGGTTTTAGCTGGAATGGTTCATATAAAATAAAGATTTTTACTTATAATCAAATTTAACAATTTCAAGATCCTTGAATTAATTGCCGAAATATAAGGTCAAGTCCCATATGATGTTGCATGACCCTTTGACTCATTCTTTAACTGAAAGAGAATTGTTTTAACTGCCGTTGCTTCAACCAATTTAAGTAAAAATTATTGAAAAACTAAGATTTTAGTACAACGTCTTGCGCCATCAACTTGGCATTTCCCCACGAACATTTCAGCTGCTCGAGTGATCTGGAGATTTCTTTATTCCAGTTGTTGCTAGGCCTCGCCTTCCTTCCCTTCTTGTCCGTACCCATTTCCGAAATTTTCTTCACACTTCTGTTGTTATCCATCCTCACTAAATGACCAAACCATCTACGTAAGTCTGCTTTTTGATATAATAGCGTTCAGCGAGTCAACGACTTGATATCTAACCTTCTCCTTATTTCTTCTTTGTGAATCCGGTTCATTCGTGTGACTCCCTCTATCTTCCTTAATATTCTCATCTCACATACCTGATGTTTGTGTATTGTTTATTGTCTAGGAATCGTTTAGCTTTAAGAGCTTTTCGTCACTTCAACCTAGGAAGATCTTTTGTGAGTATCCCTGCAATTTATTCGGTTCCAAGGATTTTTAGGCTTTTAATGAAGTCTATTATTGTCCTGGAGGTCATGGCCCCTACGTCCTCAGGCATAATATATGCCATTCCGAGAAATTTAAGCGTCCTACGAACTAACGCGACGCAGTTGCAGAGTATATGTTCTGCAGTTTCATCTGCAGATTCACAAAGTCTGCACATTTCGGTGAAGTTTACTCTTTAGCCTTCCATCAAAAAAGAAGCGCTGGCACAAATACAGTTCTATAAATCCTTATTTTCGTTTCTTTACTGACTTCCCATTTACTAAAAAATGTCTTCTCGAATCCATACAATAATCTATTTACAACAGTTATTCTATTATTTTATCTTAATTTAATCTGACTATTCCATCAATTAATACCAAGAACAGCAGCTGACTTAGCTTATTCCCTTGACGAACTTCTTTGTATGTCTGAAACTGTCTTGTGCAGGGTGTAGTCTTACCTTACGTAGTTTACAGTTTTTCGATATATACTTTTAATTGCTTCAACTATATGTTCATCAATATTTCTTTGTTCCAGAACCTTTAAAATATTTTCGACGCTAATTAAGGCTTTCTGTAAATCTATGAATGCGAGCTAGTGTTGCCCATTATGTTGCATAAGCTTTACACTAAGTATTCTGAGACTAAATTTTAAATCTTGAGTCCCCCTTCCTGGTCTGAAGCCACTCTGTGAATGCGTTATTGTGTGTTCTAGAACTTGTCTGGGCCTCTTTTCTAAGAGTGCCTCATACACTTTCAGAGGTACACTCAACAATGAAATCCCTTTATAATTGCCACAATGCCTACTATATCCTTTCTGAAATAGTGAGGGTATTACTGCCACTTATCAGTCTTCAGGAATTGGTTTTTGTTCCCACACTCTCTGAATTATTGTGTGCAAAAAAGTTGTACCTGCTTCACCCATATACCTTACTTTCAATAGTCTGGCCTTATTCCATCATGACCAACTGCTTTACCCTAGACTCCATGTTATTGAGTTTTCCCCCTTCCTGTTCCGGTTCCCTCACACGTGATCCGCCCAACATCTCTTTAAAATTTTGTACCCATCTTTCCATTACCTCCTGTTTTGTAGTTAATAAATTACTTTCCTTAGCCAGTACATGTTTAAATGGCAATCTCTTATTTCGTTTTAGGTGTTCTGTACAGTAACTTTGCATCCACTTTACTGTTTTCCTCCGCTTTCTTTCCAAACACCTCCCAAGACTTTAGCTTTCTAGTTTTTTTTCTAAACGCCTTTGTATTTTATATTGTTGACAGGTGTCATGTGTCTTGTTCTGTAAATACTTCTTCCACAAAACATTTTTTCTGTTAACTTCCTGCTTTAGTTTGTCACTCCATCATACTGCGTGTTTCCTGCTTCCCACCACAAGTTTCTGTTGCTGATTTCAGCACGGCACCCTTAAAATTTTTTCACTTCATCTTTAAGCCGTTGGTTGCCAAAGCTGTTACTATTGTTAAGGTACTCTTCCACCTTAGCTCCGTACACTTTTTGCATATATAGGTAGTTCTTAAATTCTAAGCTTACTACGGATAAACTACCATTAGTATAATGCGAAAGAACATAATAGAAGACATTCCGGTGGAACTATTGGTTTTGCCTGATCGCAGGGTTTCGTTGAAAACGAGTGGTTCCGTAGTAAGCTTAGAATTTAAGAACTATATCTCGATTTAGTAATTTGTGACTTTTAATAGTACTACATCTTTGCTTTTCTGTTGCGTCTCGCATTTTAAATCCATTTTCAACTTCGCAACAACTAAATAGTGATCGCCTACTCCAATCCTCTTTTGACCCTTACATCCTTGATGTTCTGCTTGACACTCCTGCCTATCACTACTAAATCAATAATTGACCTTTCTCCTTTGCTTGCGATTTCGCGGGTTAATTTATGAATGTCCTTGTGCTTGTAAAAAGTATTAGTCATCACCAGATCATTAATAATACAAAAATCTAGAATTTTCTACCCATTCAAATTTTTCATCCCTTTTCTATGTAGGTATAACCCGCTTCTTCCACTTTATTTCCCCTGCAATGATTAATTTTCCCCCTTTATATATATTGTATCTTGCAATTCCTCCCAAAAGTTTTCCTTATTTTGCAGTCTTTCGTCCTTATTCGGACCATAGATTACAGTTATAGTGATCCTTCCACCACTTCTGTCTTTCACCTCAATTCTCATTATTCTTTCATTCCTAAACTCCCACCCCAACACGTGTGTCTATGTGTTGTGTATCAGTTATATGTACAAGCAACTCCTGCTTTCGCTCTTTCATTAATTTATTCTCACACCCTAGTACAGCATTATACGTATGTATGTCCCCCATCCATAATCAGGTATCCACATTCTTTTTTATTAGTTTCTTTTACAGCAAATTAATATAATTTTTAATGTATAGACTAATTCAAAGTCAAAATCGAGATCTCTCTTATTATAAGAAATAAGATATAAATGTTGCACAAAAAAACTTTACTTATCGACATTCGTTCATGAGTTACATATTGTATATATCCAGGAAAGTATTGTTTGGTTTTGATGATTTAACATTTTTTTCCTCTGTTTTGTTGTTGGTCTCCACTCTTTTCTATCCGTTCTATGTAGTCTCATCGTACAATCGATCTGAATTCTAGGCCTTAATTGTCTTTATTTTAAGTTGCACAAGTACATTAACATACAGTATTTTTCATCTAGCATTTGGGTTGACGTCAACTTGCCCCGTCCAAAAACTGTCTGTTTAGACACGCATTCGTGTGCAGTAGGTAAAGAAAACCTAGTTTAGAAAGAGATGAAGTATAGAGTATAGTTGGATTGTGAATTTATCAACGCACTGTTGATAAATTCACAATCCAACTGACGACACAACCCAAATCCTAGGTGAAAAATACTGTAGTAATAAAATAAAGGCAACAAAACTTAAAAAAATGTACGGAACAGTTATCAGTGCATTTTACAGTAGTAGAAATATTCCAAAAATGTTAAGAGTACACAGTTTCTAAGACTTTATAGGTCAAATTTTGAAAATAAAAGCTGTTAAGCAGATGATATACTAAAGGTTAAATAGAGAGTGAATGGATTATAAGTATCAACTTCCTCTTTGTATTTTTTAACATACCTGTTTCAAGCATATGATTAACATTTAATTATCCCCAAAGTATATTAATTTTAAATTATTTTTATTAAATCTTCCTGCTGCAGATGAAAAGCCATCAATCAGTATTTAAATAAGCCTTCTAGTCAATATACGTATACATATTTATATTTTAAAAATAGCAAATACGGACAGTAAAGACTTAAACAATAAGCCGAAATGGAAATAACTATTAACAAACTAACGGGAATGTTGCAAAAGGTGATTTTATGTCGAATAATTAATTGCTACTGATTGTATATATTATATACATTAGTTTAGAAAAAAAAAAATGCATTACTTTATAATTTATAAGTATTGTAAGGTTAATGCCTTGAAACATATTGATTTTCAAGGCTGACGAAATGCAAGGTAGTGCTTTAAATATTTCACTTGATGCACATATCTTTGCTAGGTGAAAACTTATGTTTTGTACGTGTTTTTCAGCATCTTAATAAATCTGCCAATAAAAAGTGCATTTTTTATGATATAAATTTAATTTTGCTTAAATTAACAGCTTAAAAGCTCCCAATATAAATTCTTGGCTGACTTGTAAATTAAAGATGAGTTTTGTTATCAATGAAATAACGGTTTCTGCAACTTAGTTTAGTTGCAAGTGAATGTGGAAATTGCATTTCTTCTCCTATCATCACTATATCCTTTCAGGAAACATGTTTCATTGAAATGAGCGCGTGTTATATAAATGAGGAGCCATGAAGGGCTCATCAACATCAATCTCTCGCGAAAATTCTAAGTGATTAGAATACGAAACTGGTTTTGGAATGTGGGACAAAATTCAGGAAGACGAATCTATTATTATTGGGATATCCTGTATACCAACCAGACAAACTTTTACTGTCCACGAGACAACAACAACCGACAATGACGAACATTAAAGGTGACAGGTTCTACGAAACAGATATAATCTCCGCGTTGGTATGCAAAGCGGACTACGAGATTCCCGTTGTTTTGGACAGTTCCGGTCTATGCACTTCCTCTGCGGTTGACAAATGCCAACCTCTTTTACGTCACTTCCCTTAAGACCATTTGGTCACTCGTCCATGATCTCGAAAAAGCAATCTGCAGTTGACTTACGAGCACAATTTATTTCGCTTATTACGACAATTTATTGCTACTATTTGTTTTTAGAAGACTGTTTGCTGGAGGCGGTTTGTTATTTTGTGATTTTCAGACGAAATCGGTTAATTAAAAAAAAATGCACCGAGAGTATTTTTGTTGGTTTAAATTCGGCTAAATGGCTATAAAACTGTACGGCATTTTAAGTAACACCTTTTTATTATGAGCAATAAAATCCAAAATTAACGTGGTGCAGTTTGTCGTGTAAATAACGTAAAATTAATTGGCCTAAAAATAGGGAACTTTTAATTGTGTATATGATGAAGTACATGCAGCGAATTCTTTGTCGTCTTAGTTCTTTGGAACAGGCCCAACTTTGTTTTCTGCCGTTTAAATTCTTACAAATTTTATGTTCAAAATGTAGTCGTATTTTATTACAGTTTACCGTTTCATGTTGGGCATTTTTACCGCCTTGAAGTTACAAGTGTTAGAAGAGCTACCAACCCCCAACTAAAAAACAATTCGATTGAAAAAAATAAAGGAGCGCCACAAACAGGAAACGCAACATTAACATCTCCACCGATAGATAGTGTCTTGAATATAAACATGTCTACTGGCTTTCCTTTCTCTGTTTATTTCTTAAACCGTGTACAGACATCCCAGTCATGTTAAGAATAAATTAAGGAGAAATGGCCGCAGAATTTGCTACAGACCTGGCATTGAACGATCGTGCGTGTGGCCTTCTCGATTCCTCTTAATTAATGTACGTAAAAAGTTTCACTCTTATCTGGAAAAGTGTTTTCAATGTTTTGATACATTACCAACGACCATGTCGAGACTAATCGCCTCCGTCTGGTAACTCCGGTGCGATTCATTGCTGGTAACAACGTATTGTATACATACCGTCAGATATGAGCGATACGTAATTTGTCATTTGTACAATGTAGACGACTTTCCCATTAAAACTTCTCTGGGCGCCCGTGTTCCTTTAATCTTGTTATAATATGTTCTGCACTACCGTGCACAGAGCATATCCAGGGGAACGTTTCGTATGTAATGTCCATTAAAAACCGACGAAGCTAAAATGAAACCTAGGAGCGTTCGAGGTAAAAACCTTAACGACTCTCGGCTAAATCTAACAACGACGTGAAACTCGCGGAATGGAACGTAAGTGCCTTTAGCACTTTGTAGAGTAATGTGATTTTGTAATATAAACAATGTGTTACAAAGGATAGGAATTTCAGGGCATTATTTTAAAAGATAGTAAATGTTTACTCTATTGAAACAGGTTCAGATTATTTCTAAGACATCATTTAGGCATTTGCATAAAATCAAAAAAAAGTAAGTAATCCATTTATAGAAGGCGTTTAGTTATGCATATCACAGAATTATGTCACTTGTTATTCCTCCAAATCTCTTTCATATTGCATGTGTAAACAAACTCTCACAAGCATTAAAAAAAATAAGGCATATTAATCAGTTTAAAAGGTGATGTATTTATTCAAACAAATATTGTAAGTCTTTTTATACATTTGACACGGTTGTGGCTCTGTTGGTTCAGCGTGCGTTTAACCACCGAGACTGGCCCGGGTTCAATTCCCAATGTCACATAAACAACGAAAACACCCGACCGCTTCCCTCGGAAGGCAATGGCAAACCACCGAGTTATTTCTGCCTAGTAAATTCTCTCTAGAGTAGAAGTGCAAGCACTTCCGTGATTCGGAGCCCACGTTAAGCTGTAGGTCCCCTATTTCTGTAGGCTACTTGACACGCACACCACAGGCATATGGCGAGAAGACGACAACGCCCTGCAAAGGGCTCGCCCCTCGAAGAAGAAGATACATTTTTAAGTTTTGTCCACTTGAGAGGACCTTGAATAATACCATCTTCTACTTTATCGGCCTGATTTATTCATTTAACTGGACATACGCCTCTGCAAGGTTTTTCCAAATTTCTCGGTCTTGTGCTTTTCGAGATTTCGAGTCCAATTGAGTTTGGCCATTCTCGCGATATCGTCCTTCCACGTAGCCCTTGGACGTCCTTTGTCTCTTTCCCCGTCTCCAGACTATCATTTTGTCGCTCCATCTGCGATGGTCCCTGCTTAGCATGTGTCCCGTCCAACGCCATTTCTGGCGGGGTATTCGTACTGAAACATCTCACTTTTGTTTGTTGCCTTAAGTGTTAGTTTTTTTTATCGCTTAATCTTATGTCTAGGCATTGATATTACCATTTTTCTTTATTTTTATTTTCGTCATAGTGGTTTTTGTCAGGACCCATATTTAGGATGCGCACAGGGAAGAGGCATTAGTCAAACACTCTTGTTTTTAGATTTTGTTTGAAAGGACCTTTGAACACGTTTCGAGCTGAATTCGTCTGTTTGTCTCTGCTATCTATGTTGATTCTTTTAGTGTAAGTTTTTGTCCTAAATATGTTTATTTGGTCACCATTTCTATTAGTTCTTCGTTTATTTATACTTGACTGCCATCTTTCTGATTTGTCATTATTGTAGTTTTTAGTAGTTTGACGTAACTTCTTACGTTGCTGTCTTTAAATCATATATCATTTGGCTCCGGTTCTTCTATTTATATCATTAGAAAATAGGACAACGTCATCGACAAATCTTAAGTTTATTAAGTATACGCCGTTCACATTTATTCGCTTCTCGACCTATTTACTTCAATTTTTAAAACATTTTCCAACGTTAGCTTCGTGGAAATAGAATCACCTTGTATTACACCTCGTTCTATCTTGGTTGGGTTTCTGTTATCGAAGTTTAATATGTAAAGGATTTAGATCTGAAGTTTTTTAAATCTAACTTGTTTCCTTTTCTGTGGATGAGAATATCGTCAGCGGTTTTTCATGCTTTTGGTATTATTCCTGATTCTAGACACTTGTTGAATAGTTTTTCAAGACGCTGTAGTAGTGTCAGCCCCCCGCTTTGACCATTTCAATTATGATCCCATCAGGTCGCCGTATTTTCCGATCTGCCATTTGGTCAAAGGCCTAATCTACTTCATCTTTAATTACATGTGTAAAAGTTTGGTAAAAGTTTTCTACATCGCATTTCGAATCTGGTATGCATTCTCCCGTTTATTTTATGATCTGACTTTTTCCTATTGCTAACTTTTTCGTGAACAGTTTTGAGCCTGTATGTTCCTCTATAACCCGTTGTATTGTGTCGTTGTTTACCATGGTTACATCCTGTTTTACTATGTGTCTTATTTCTTTGTTGAGTTCTTTTACTTATTTTTAAATTAACTCGTTTTTCTTTTGGTTACTAGATAGCATAAGTCTTAATTTACTTTTCGGATCTCCTTTGCATGTTTGCTTGTAGCTGTTTTTAATAGTCTATGCTTCTGTAATAGATTCGTTTCCTTGGTTTATTTCATTTTCGAGTTTATTTCTAATTTTCTTTTGTAGTCTACCTTAATTTCATTCAGCACATCGCCATCTAGCTTTGAATATTTTCTCGTATTTGTGAGTTTATTCCTGTCTATTTTAATATTTATTTTGATCTTGTTTCTTAATAATCGATAAATAATCACTCATTTGAATTTGGTTCAGAACGGTCACATCATTTTAGCTGTTCTCCGTTAATACAAAATCTATTTCGATTTTAGCAGCCGCCATCTGGGCTTTGCCATGATCACGTGTACGTATGTTATTTTTTGGGGAAGAATGTGAACAGTATTACATATAGAAAAGACTAAATAAAATAAACATCTTACCTTTCTTTTGAGATGCTATTGCCTGCTCGATGATTACATATGGTAAAATAAAGAAGGGATATAGCCATTTGAAAAGTTCTTTTTGAAAACTTATTAGGTACGTATAACAATTCAGTTGGAAACTGACAAAATATAAGACGGTAAGGTAGTAAAGTTAGTGAAGTAAATCTCAATATATTATAAGATACATTTATGTAAACGATTAACTGTCGTAGCTCAAGTAAACCTCACAAATATCTGATGAGTAGGAGAGTAGGTAACAAAACTAAAATAATATCAAAACAACAAGTCCTTCCGACTATGTCGGTAAAATGCCCTATCTTAGTCGGGTAATATTGTCCAGAAAAATCTGTATTACATCCAGTTAACAGATTTAAAATCACCCACATGTGTATGCCAATTTACCTTGACACGCTGGACAATACCATGGTTCTCTTTGTCAAATTGAAGCCGCTGGTATGGCTTTGGATGTAGTCGCTTCTTCTTTATTAAACAGGGCTTTTGTTACTTGCTGAGCTTTGTAATTGATTGCTTTGCGGTGAACTTTTTTATTTATTTAGGCTTGTTATGAAGTGTTGGCAGTGACTCTTGCAATGACTTTTTCAGTCTTTCAGTGGGATTTACATCGTTTAGTTTCTTCCAGGATTCTGTAGTAGCTAAAAGAATGTTTGTCTTGGCGGTCTGATGTTTCTTCGCTCTGGGATTCATTTTGCAAAGCATTTGCAGGAGTTAGTAACTCGCTAACTAATGATGGTACAAACGCACAAATATGGTGTTACTGATGGATCGAAAGGTTACAATCCTGTTGACCTAAAACCGCTCTGTTTCGCCCATTTTTTTTTTTCGTTCACTTCTGGTTTGGTTTACAACTTGAGTTACCGTGCCTTTCTTCCTCCTGCTAAAATAGTTTCGTATCTGGCGTAGTTTACATGTTGAGTTACTGCACCCGTTTTTCTCATGAAGCTTCTTAAGAAAGTGGGCGATACGTAGAGTTATTCTTTCTCAACAATCACACGGTCCCAATCCGGAAGACGTTCTTTGAAAGCAGCAATATCATTTGCTATTTTTTATTCTAAACTTTTTTTGTACATGTCTACCCTTGAAGTGGCTTCCTTTCCACTTTAAATTTAACCCTCTATAGAGATATGGTTATAGTTACAATTTTGTCTATAAACTCATTCTGAATTTTTTCTTGGTGTCAAATTAAATACGAATTTAACATTGTGGGCAACAGTGTTCTTATATTTCAAAGAACAACGGTACACTTTTCCGCCACCGTTGATGGTTTATGTATTTCCACATGTTCAACTAGGGTTATTTTTGAAAATTTCCTTTATTGGAAAACTTTGTTAGGATATATTAATGTTAAGGTATGATTTGCTTGGAAATTCTGCTGGTTCGGGAATATGAGGTTTTGTAAAGGCAATGGGATGTATAGGCAATAGGATTTTCTAAAAAAGAAATGTTGAAAACGAAATGCTTCGAGAAACGTCCAACATTTTTCCCAGGTTAGGGAATTTATGAAATATGTCGGTAGTGCAACATGTATGTAAGGTACAAGATTTCATATTTCCTTTGTATAAGTATGTACAACAAACACTTTAAATTTTAATGCCAGATCAAAAGCAAGTTTATTGTTATAAACATAATTTATTTAATTTATTCCAAAGTCAATGCGTTGTGCCGTTACATAAAAACAAATAAATACTTTGCATTTTGTTGTCTATGGCCAAACCCTAGATCAAATTAAATTGAACCCTGCAGTTTTGACGATTGAATAATCTAAATGGCTGGAAACTTCATGTGTTATGTGTTATGTAAATTCAATGAAAAGTCTAGTCGTCATGTTGTCCTTAGGGGCCGCTTGGACTAATGAACCAAGGAGATAAATTATCTTGAAGCTCAGGCTTTAGACGCTTGCTCTTAAAAACAATCATAGACGGAATGAAGTTTCCTATTGCCTTGCAGCAACCAACGATAGTGATAATTTCTACATATTCCGGTGCAATCATCTGAACACGTTTTAATATTTTTTTCAGTACAATTTGTTGGTGATGTATCTAAATCTGCATCCTTTTTCATACATGTCATCAATGTTTTATGGTTTATCTTTAAGTCGTTTTATTAAATCTGGATTCTTTTGAAGACATGATGATAACCACGTTCTTTATTTTTGTTAAAGTTATGAGAAATATTATTTATTTCACAATATCTAAAGAGCTTCAGAAGTTCCTTCGGCAATAGCTACGATATTTCTTAGAAAGGGGAATCTCCTAAAACTGTTCTGTTTAACTGTTAAATCTCATATTTGGCGAGTATTATTGTATTGTTTCAGGCCATAGCTGTGTTCACTATCTTACCGTTTGAAACAATCGAAATATTAATAACAATTGCATTAGAATCCTTTTAGAAATATTTAATATTACATCTTAATAAAAAAATAAATCAAAAAGCTGCATATCGCCTTCGAAGAAGATTCTTATAGTGAATCTGTCTTTTTTCGGCTTATTCATACTATTTCCACATGTTAACCAGAAAATACAATTTATGGTATTCAGCAAAATAATTACGGAGAATTATAAAAAGTAGCGCTGAAAGACTATGACGAGACTGAATTTTAATAAGCTGGTTGTCCACAAAGCGTGAAATTTCATTTCGCCCGCCCCCAATTCCATTAAAATACATCAGGCATATGCAATCTACTTTAATCTAGGTAATTACAGTGCGGTTTTTCTAACAAATTGTTGTAAAATTGAACGAGACGGCTAGGTTCTAGGGAAGCCGCATATCCTAACTTCCTCGGAAGTTTCGGAATATCCAGTTTTTTGGTGTGACCCGCATGCCTTACATTACACCGTTCGTGAAACGAAGTAAGTTCCGGACATACATACGATTCAGGAATGAAACTTGGTTCTATTAGATTAGAGCAACATTGCATGGTCGTGACTCACCACTATTACTATTTGTCAATGTCGAATTTCGTGCGATGAACCTAACATTTAAGGTCGCGGACGTGAAAATAATTAATTATGCACCACGCGAGTATAATACAAGGAAAACGGTAATAATAAATGTCGGTTCGTGTACGAAACACTACGGTGGCCAAACATAACCGGAAAATTAAAATGCTATTATAATTGTTTGTTTTAACAAAATGTCGTTCCCGCACTGGGTGGTAACCGTACTGCACCTTGCGTATAAGGCTTCCGAATTGAAAGTATTAATTAGCAAGCATATTAAACTACCACGAAATAATAAAAATTGGTTTCTATGTACAGTTTACAGTATACACTGAAGGGTTTATTTTATTATGATAACTTTACGTATGTATCGTTTGACGAGGCAAGCCATCGTGATATAATTAACTATTTAACATTTGTAAAGTTTCGCAAATGTTGCATGAAGCTACCAAATAATGAGTAACATCCTGTGCAATACTAAAAACCATTAATAGTTTGATCGTGTTGTAGAACACCTTCCCCTTGTGACTTGTGAGTTTAGCTATATAGTAGACCTAGTTCAATGACCAAACAGTTTCTGTTCTCACTAATTTAGTTAATGCAAACTTTTCATATATAATTTTTCTCTTTTATGCTATTTATTGTTATTGAATACACTTTTTGGGTGAAACTACTGCTGCATAGTACATAAAACAAAGCAATATATTACACTTAAGAAATATGTTAAGTAATGATTTTAAAAGGAAATAATTTATTGGTATGTATTTTACTGGAACTTTGGTAAAGGCCATCCAAACAAAAGAACAATAAATTATTCAGGTTGTAATATGTTTGACGCCAATTTCGTAAATTAAAGTTTAAAGAATAACAACTAATCTTTAAAACATAATACCTACGTTCTTGAATGACGAAATAATCATAGTTTTGGCCTTACTTATGTACATAACCTTGTTCATGACACCTCTTAAGATTTTTATCTAAATTTGAAAAATTGTGTTTCATTATATGTTTCACTATATTTGATACCTTAAACATCTTTTCTTTAAAGCGATTAAAAAAGCTTAGCTTTGAAACTTATTTGTAAATTTTCACGTGCCGCTTTGTTATTTATTGTTCTGTTTATTCGGTTAGGCAGAGCTGTCGCTAATTAAACGTCAATTTTTACCAAGTAAACTCTGTACGCACTTGCAATAATACCTTTAATTAATTGAATAATACAAACGTCTAAATGTACACTTTACAAAAGAATTTCGAAGCGCAGAACTTCTTGCCATGCCGGGGCACCATAGATAATGGTTGATTATACGACTCCATTTAAGATAGGTAGCCTTTTTATAATTACTGAGCCCGCCAACGTTGGGCATCAGCTTCATCGGGGGAGTGAGTTACCCTTCTCTCTGCCTTTCTTATGGTTTGTTTTATGTGTTTCGTAAAGCTAAGTCTCTTATCAAACCAGATTCCCAAATATTTGCAGAAATTAGATGGTCCAACAATAACACCACCCATTTCGAAAACTATCCCTTCTCTCTTCTTTGGCCCTTTAATTAATATAGATTCAGTTTTGTCTGGGGCTATGTCTATCTCGTTTTCCTCCATCCATCGTTCTATTATAAAGGGGGAAACATTTGCATTTTCTACTAACGTATGTTTGCCGTTGGCCTTTACGGTATCGTCAGCATGTGCGACCGTTGTACAACCTAATGGGAAATTCAGTCTCAAAACGGGGTCATATAGGATATTCCACAGGATCGGCTTAGGCACCGAAGCCTGTGGAACGCCTTGCGTCAGGCGGATTACCTGCTTTCCGATTACTATCCCTCTATTATTGCGGTAGCTATCGATGATATTTATTAAGTATTTGCTAATGCCAATTTCCCTCAACCTTTTAAAATAATCGTACTCCATGTGGAAGTATTAAAAGACATTTTTAATGTCCACCGTGATAATCTCGCCCTACTTTGTGTTTCTGTCGGTAGTGCACTGTCACTTGTCTAACCACTGTCGAAGACGCTTTCCTGAAATCAAATTGCAAAATAGATAGATTTTTCTTCGCCAGTTCTAGCCGGCTCATCCGCAGATGCTCATATAATTTTCCCATCGTCTCAAGCAGGCTGCTGAAGGGTCTATACGCCTTAGATTCTTTTTCTTCCGTGGTGGTCTTTGGTATTAGCAAATCTTCGCATTTTTCCACGGACTTGAGAATTTTTGTGTCACTACCAAGTTATTCATGAGGCTTAGTATGTGCTCGGGTGCAACCCTTAGCGCTTCCGTAAGAGCTTCTGCCCCTATAGCATCTAGCACTGGTGCCCTTCTTGATTTGAATTTACTTCCTGCAGCAAGCAGTTCCTCCATATTGAAGGGTACCACGTCGTCTGCTCTCTCGCTCCTCTGACATCTGTCGACTTTCTCTGGAAAGAGTTCGCGTGTAATTCTTACTGATTTGTTGTTATCCATCCTATACGGCGAGGGTGCTCTCTTCAACTGTCTCATAACCAATTCGTACCCTTCGCCCCATACGTCATTGTAAAGTTCTTTACACAAATTCTTCCCTTACTATCTCTTTGATCTATTAATGTGTAACTGTGCTTCGAGATTTTCAATGCGGACAGGTTTCTTATCACCGCTTCTTGCTCTTGTTAGTTTCCTTCTGGTCTGTATGCATCTTTGCCTTTGTCATCACTTCATTCCACCAATACGTTTGAAGTAAGTTGTGTCTCTAAACTAGCCTCTTAGAAGACAGGTATTGTGCCGATTTGAAACTGTTCATGATATTTGTACGACTTTTACCCTGATTTACATTAATAATCGTGAGGGCTTTCATAAAAATTTCCTCTTTCGTTAACACCGCATGTAGTCTTTGGTCCGTTGTTCCCAATTTGAAATAAGAGAAGCCTGGGTAGACTGAGAGATTCCTCGTCAAAGACTTCTTCGCATCCAACAATTTTATTTATAAAGTTCGAGGTGGCTATGGTTAAATCTATGACAGAGGAACTGGTTCCCCTCACAAAGATAGGTTTCTTGCCATCGTTTACCGCCACTATGTTTAGTGATGCCATCCACTCGGAGATGTAATTTCCTCCCTCATCTGCTTGGGAAGAACTCCATAAGGGCTAATTAGGGCTTGCTTTGCTCTCTTTCATTATTTAGGCACATTTGATCAGAACAGTTTATAAATAGAATACGGCAATATTTTAACACATATCGCAAAACATCGGCATATTTTTTTTTACACGGAATATTCTCAACCAGAGATATTGTTTTTTAACCACCCTGAATAAATGCATAACATATTTATTTGTGTTGTTATTCAGGGAAATCAACATCTCAATACAAATCGATTGCAAGTCATTAATGCTAGTCCAAACTGTAATATTTGTCAATTATCACAAACGCCTTCGGTTGATTTCTTTCTTATTTTCGAATATGCAGTTCTTCTTTTCTTTGTTCTTATAAGGAGCTCTCGCTCAACAAGAACAATGCCTTATTCTTACAAATGCTGATCTTATCCTAATACTGCGTAAGATTCTTTTCTTCCCAATATTCACTTCACACCTATCTTGGGACTTGCTTCAGAGACAACAGTAACGATTTTTTGTATATCATTGGTTGTCTGCAATCTCATATTAATCATATATACTCTTTTGGCTACTTCTATTTTTGTATGGACATTATTTAGTATTTAGAAACCCTTCGTGTATATATCAAATATTAGTAGAGAGAGTAGATGGCCATTTCAGAGTTCCCTTTTTCACTTCCATATGTTATTTGTTAGTCTTACAGCTGCTTTTTGATATGCCAGTATAGATTTACAATTATTCTAACATCCTCTTTGCCTAACATTATATTTCGAAGCAGGTGAACCAATTCCTTGGTGCTGTAGGCTGTCAAAAACCATTTTATAGTCAACAAAACATTGTCAGACTTTAAAATAATCTAGGCAGCTCGATACTAAGACTCGTGACCGAAAAATCACCTCTCATATTCCAAAACCCGATTTGAAGCTTTTGGTGCATTTATGCATGTATGATTGAAGAGAAGGTGTTTAGGAGAAGGCTCGTTGGGGGCATAGGGTGCTGGATTTGATCTCAGCAGAACAAAAGGTAGTTTAATCCACTCGGATTCATTTTTTTATGTTTCGTATACGCCACTGGAGTTACACTCGAGTTAGAAAAGAAGAAGAAACGAAAGAAGTTACAGGGCATGCTATTGCTCATTGTATTATAGTTGATCCAGATAATTCTTGCTCTTCTTCCAAAATGTGCTACAAGTCAAATCTGTTGCCAGTAAAGTACGAGGCTGTGTAGCCAATTCTTCTGTTTAAAGTTTGGTATACCTTTTTCATTTAGCAGAGACTACTGTGATCTGTTTTTGTTTCCAATTTGGTTAAGGTTAGCAGACAGAGCTGCCTTCGTTGTTTGAATTTGTACATATATTTATTTGACATTTTAATTGGTTGTCTGCTACAACGTGGCTTCCATTCGCTCCTCCATCAACTTTAATTTTTTCCATCGCTCAAGGTTTATTTCCTCTGCTTTCTAAATTCTAAGGTCTGTTCGTGTGATTTAGATATGTCCTTCTTGAATTATTTGGGACTGTGGCAACTTATTTATAGTTTTTGCTGGTCTACAGAACTTCCACACCTGACTGGGTTTTACTGTGCCCAACATAGCATTTGCCTATTGTTTTGTTCGCCTGTTATCCAAAAAAGCTTGAATTAAAATTATTCTCTACGAAGAATTTTGTCTGCCTACACCGGGATCGAATCCCAGAGCATTTAAACTGTCTAAGCCGATACAATTTACACCTAAATAATTTTAAACATAATTGGGGATTTAATATTCATTTACCCTTCAAAACGTCATTAAACCACATATATTATGTATAATCGCAACTAAACTGAAAATCCCATTACAAAAAGTTGACTGGGATTTCTATACTTGGCATACACTTTCAACTTTATTCCAGCACAATGTGCATGTGTTAACTTGAAGTATTGTTCAATGATTAACTGAAAGAAAAACTTGGAAAACTCCGTAAACCTGAAAACTTAAAAATTAGGAAACTGATGTGTTTGAACTCGTTTCCAACTTTTAATTTATTTGGTCAAAACAAATGCATCATAGACTTCCATAATGTTTTTAATAATTGTTATCAGTCATAGTTATCGTCGCAGTGTAGTTCCAAATAAAGTCCCAAAATTCGTCGAATTTTAATTTAATTATATTTCAGAGCTGTAGTAAAAACCCTAATTTTCTAACATTTTCGATAACATATAAATGTGGCAACATTTATTTATTTATTGGGCAAAAGGCTTGCGGGTGTGAAAGATTTCAATACGAGTCGATTACTATGGTGTTTGGCACTACCCGACTAGAATTTTGTCGAAGCCAAGGGATTTGGCAACATTGTTAGTATATTTAAATGGCTAAACGAGAACCTCTTTCTCTGTTATAGATAGTGGCTACTTTTACTTGAATATACAGGTACTCTTTGGCAATACGCAAAACATTATTTAATTAATTCATATTTATGTTTACCTCTTTAGTTAAAAAATACATAATAAAGGAAAAAATCCCTCTAATTAACCTATTATTAGTACGCAGCGATTCAAAAATAATCGTTACCAATTATCATCCTTGTAACCATAATAAAAACAAGTAAAGTATATCAATTTTAAATAGTTTACCTAACTAAAAATACCCAGGAATTTTTAGGTTAACTATTATTACAGCTCCGAAAAAAAGAATAAAACGTATTCTGACATCTCTTCGCATTAGCTATAAATATTTAAGTTGTAGTTCTATTTCAAGCTTGAATTTGGATATAAACATTTAATTCTTCACGTTGAATTATTTAATATGCCATTTGAAAGCGGTGCAGGTGCGAGAAATGTAAATTATTAATTAATAGTTCCAGGAAAGGTGGAACTCTTATTCTGTAAATCATAAATGTGGAATTCTAAAATCAATTTATTTCTACTTTTGCTTTCTCAACTTATAACTATGTGGAGATATCATTAAATACAAACAAATAAATAGTTTTTAATTTAAAGTTCATACAAGTTAATCTAAACGCAATTAAAATATCTGAAGTAGTTTCTGTTTTGTAATAACACGAGTTGAAACTAATTATGACGTTCTCCAGATAAACTTTTCCGCCAATTAAAGCCATAAATAATTAATTAATCCTAAATTTATCCCTGATCCAAGTTCTAAATGTACTTGCAAGTTATTTATGGCATATCGTATTAAATTTACACTACAGCTTAGAAACAATTTAGTTTTGGTTATAAGTTCTCTGAAATTCAATTTTATTTGTATTTTCAGAAGAATGATTTAAATATTTTACTAGTTGTTTTCATTAAATATTAATTTTCTAATCAAGTTAGACCAACATTAAGTTTATCTGTAATTGTAATACAGTTAGATTGTAGCATATAATTTACTAGCATAGTTAATCCAAACTGAAAGTTTTAAGTTTTTTGAAGATTGGGTAGAGTCTCAAAGCAGCTTTTTCCATTAAAAAGCGCGTTTTACTTGCCATGGTGGTAGCTACGAATTTATGTGCTCTAAAGCTAATAAAGTAAAGCAGAAAGCCACTGAAATAGTCCTGGATATCACTTTATTAAATTTAATTTTGTTTTCTGAGCACTCAATTAACTTAATGAACTTTAAATTAAATAATCCCTATCACGTGCCGTCGAAATGAGTCTTTTTACTTAGTCGCCAATAGTTTTAACTACATTTTAATTGTTTAAATATTGTCTCATACATTGAAACTGTATTTGTTAATTTGTTTCTTTTTGTTTCAGGTAAGTCCTTTGTATACCTTGATGTGTTTAATTTTGGGTGAGTTTCATAGTTATATTTCAAAGCGTCAGAGCGGTTTTTACTTCCAAATTAATTTTACACAGGCCTTTCTATTAATCCTAGCCAGGACTCTTTCTCCAACAAAAAATAACCACACTAGTGGTGGGTTAACTGCCTTTGTTAAATATATACAAATTACAACAGATGTGGACCTGTTCCAAAAACCGATGTTCGTAGAATTTCGCATCTATAATTTAAAATCTGACAACTATAATTTTATCAAATTTGGCCATTTTGCATGTTTAAACAAACAACAGTTTGCGTCCGACAATTTTTGGCATGTTGAAATTATAATAATAAATAGGAATACCCGTAGTAAACAGCTATTTTTCAATAGACTGCTGCGATAATTTGAAGTAAATTAAATTAAATATTCAGAAGGAGGCAATTTAAAAGTTTAAAAATGCATTGAAGTAAAATTATCAAACAATGTAAGTGTCGAATAAATGAACTGCATAATAAACATAGCTGCAAAAGGAAGTAGGCGTGATTAAAGTAAGCCCAAATATTGCAAATTATGGTTTATTTGTGTAGCTTAGCTTAATTTAGCCGCCCACTGGTCATCAGTCACATCCTACAAACAAGAGTTAATAGTCTAGTTGTGTGAAACATATTTTGTACGAGGTTTTATCAGAAAAATATCTAGACTAATCTTATGTTAAAATTGACCTATTAAGAAATCTCGCCGAGACAAGGAGATCGAGTTATCATAAATCATAAAATTCAAACAAAATAATCCCCTTTTAACAAACACAATATAGTCTAAGTAAGTTTTAAATGGCGGTTGAACGGATTTTTGTTTCCCCGCCCTATGCAGTTTCAGATTTAGACTAAATCTGAAATTGCATAGGGCGGGGAAACAAAAACCCGTTCAACCGCCATTTAAAACTTACTTAGACTATAGCATTTAACTCCCAAAAGATTACATTTTATTTCCGACTATTGAATTATTAAATATAAAACTGCTGAAGCGGTTTATATTATATTATTATCCGAGCGATTATGACAGCCATTATTCACGAAGATGACGTTTGAACCAACAAGCCGTAAGCGAGTGGCGCAAATCATCTGAGCGAATAATGGCCATAATCGCGAATGTAATACTATGCTTTTTCTAAATAAATAGATTAGACTTCAATTTGATAACTTTAATGGAAAAACGTAAACAAACAATATGACAACATACTTGGGTGTCACGCGAGTCGATTGTCAGCCGCAGAAAGAGCTGATCGCGGTCGATTTAAAATATCATTGGATCAGCGAAATAGTGATTTTTGGATTTGTATTTTTGATTGGCCGCAAATAGTGCATTATGAATCCATAATTCACTGCAGTGAATTATAGGTACTATTATTCACGAAGAAAATGCTAATAATTGCAATATAATTAAATAGGTGTAGAGAAAATAATTTTACTCGTTTACGTACTCAAAAATTTTAGCTCTTGAATTGAAGTATTTATTGACTATTTCATCATCATCATATTTTGCACTACAGCCCTTTGTGGGCCTTGGCCTGCTCGACAATAATTCTCTTCCTCACGTCCCAGGAATATATTTTTAGTTCTTTTCTTTTGTTTGGGTTTTGTGGAGCCTTCACAACCGGTTTTATTTTCTGGAAAGGGGTGGTTGGTCCCTTGTCCAACTCCTTAACGGGAGGGGTATATTTTCATTTGTTTCGGTAATATTCAAGTCCATGGGAGTATCTTGAAGATGTGATAGATGTGAAATGAAAGACCCGTAGCCCTCGGATACCCTAATAGGGTCGGAAGCAACAACAGTTGGCCAAGTGAGACCCGACAGGAAAGAATAAAGAGAAGGAAAAGTTCCGGCTATGGTAACTTGGGGCTGCTATTTCCCATACTCACAAGTTGTGATTCCCTGAGTCTACCGCCCTCATCAGCCCTGTAAGGTTCCCGAGGTCTGCAAACTTCTAGAAGAGAATCGATATTGGGTAAAGGAGAGGTTATGTAGCGCATGCGTAGCAGCGTCATGTATTGCGCTTCAGTACCCTTTTAGACCCCTTTATTGACTATTTAGCACTTTTAATTTTTGAAATTTTCGGCCTCGAATCTCTTCATATTATTTATTGTTTTCAAAGGGCATAATATTATTCCTAAATGACTTACTGTTTCTTTGGTAATTATTTTAAAAGAACTGGATATTTGTTGTGTAAAAACATTCATCTCCGATTTTCCCATGTTCCTTCTTCAAGCCCTCTCCTTTCCATTGCTTCGTCCATCTTGTTTCGCCATGATCTTCCCATGGGACTTTAATTCTTTTTATCCATCTTGTGTCATCTGCTCTTCTTACATGTCCGCACCAAAGTAATCGTTTTTCTTCTATAATTCAATAAACTGTAATATGTTCCTTTCTACCTCCATTCTTTCTCTCATTCCCCACTCTATCTAGCCTTGTGATGTCACAGCAGCTTCTCCAGTTTGGCATAATTTTTGATCTATTTTTTTTTTAATTTATTATCCAACATTCAGCCCCCATAAGTCATAATCTCATAATACTTTCGATTATTACATGAAATATTCTGGTTTTCGTATTCTTTTAAATGTGTGTCCCAGATTACTGGGTAAGATGCACCAGGCTTGAATTTATTCTTCTGTTGTTCCATTATTAATTATCAAGAAACCCAAGTATTTGAATTTTTCAGTCCCTTGTATTTCGATGTTATCTTCTATATCTAGATATTTCATTTCTACTCCTACTACGAGATATTTGAGATATTTTGTTTTGTTGTAGTTTATTTCTAGATCTGATTTTGTATACTCTTCTTTTAATTTTGGCAACATGAAGTATAAGTCGTCTTCATCTTGCGCATAATGTGTATAGGTATTCGTCTCTTACTGATATACCCATGCCTTCACATTTCCTTTTCCAGGTTCGTGGTGTGTCCTCTAAAAATATTTTAAATAGTGTTGGAGAAGTAGAACACCCCTGTAGTAATCCTGTGAATGTTTGAAGTTCGCTTGTCAGTTTACCTCTACTTTTTGTACCCACAGTGTTATTTTTCTATGGATGTTTTACAGCATCGATGAGTATTGTACAGCTTGTCAAACTTAGCTGAAAGTCTGAATTCGACACGCCCACGATGCGCACTGGGACTTAAAACATTTACAGCGAATATCTGGCTTCTAAGGCTCACGTCAAGCTCGCGCATCTAAATGGGGATCTCGCACTTTTTCCTATCTTTCACAAGTTGTAGGTATTCTCATCTCTCTCATGACATCCCATAGTTTTTTTTCGGCACTGTGTCATGTCATAATCTTTTCTTCGATCTATAAATGCTAGAAGGATAGATCTGTTTTTAGCTTTCTTTTTTTCTAGTAATTATTGTAATGTATGTGGTATGTACATGGTCTGCCCATTGTAAAACCAGCTTGTTCTTCGCCTATTTTTTCTTTCATATAGTCTTCTATCTGGTTTCTTAACACTTTTCCTTATACTCTACCCATCGTTGCTATCACGCTAATGCCATTGTAATTTTCATATTATTTCCTGCTTTCCTGTCTTTCATATAAGAATTCTTCCATTCGTAGGATATTTCTTCGTTCTCAATTACTCTTTTAAAGATACCCCTTTTAATGATGTTAGGGCTCTCTTAATATCCTTTATTGTGATTGTGACCATTTCTTCCTGTTCTTCTTCAGGGTTGTCCCCGGCATTTATGAGGAATTCTTGCCTTTGTTCTGTTCGTAATGTTTTAGAGTAATCACTCCATTCTTTATCCGTAATATTTGGTATATGTACCTTTCCTTTGGAGTTTGTTCTAATGTCTTAATTACTTTCCAGGCTTCAGAGCTTCTTGCACCTCCTATATATTGATCTATGTATGACCAAGCATATTGCCATCTTCAATTTTTGTCTTTGCATATTAGTCTTTTTTACTCTTTTAGATTGCTTTTCTTGTGTTGTCGTTAATTGGCCTCTTCATCTTGCTGCTTCTTTTATGTTATTCTGTATATGTTGATATGCACTGCCGAGTGTAAATTGTATTAGTTTTTGATCTATTCTCCGGTGGTATAGAATGTATAGATCTCTTATCATCTCATCTGGTAGCAGCTGTATTTAATTTCTTTGTTGAGGACGACCCCATATCATGGAAATTCATTTTTTACCTGTAGTAACCTAGTAACCATGGAACGACAGGTGTTGGGGATATCACTGAAGGACAGAAAGAGTAATATATGTATCCGAAATGCTACAAAGGTTAAAGATGTAGCCGAGACGATAGCCACATTAAAATGGAAATATGCCGGCCATATAGCCAGATGCCAAGATGGAAGATGGACCCAAATATTACTACACTGGCGACCATACTTGGGAAAAAGAACAAGAGAAGGGCCACAAATGCGCTGCACAGATGATTTAAAACTGACTACAGGACTAAACTGGACACGACAAGCGCAGAATAGACATAAATGGAGAGAAATGAGAGAAGCCTGTGTTCAGAAATGGACTGTAAGATAAGGCTTTGAAATTGAGATTGAACTTAGGATCTCTGCGACATTCAGCTCCCCTTTTTACTCTAAGGTCTCTTAATTTGATGCTGGTTTTTTGCTTTACTATAAAGTCTACTATTGATTTTATGTTTTTTGTATCCATGTGAATGTATAAATCAGTTTATGTCAATAAAAGCCATATGTAATTCTGCGAGTACGTAGTCTCGTCATTTTCTCTCTTTCCCGTTCTTTGAAATGGTTTTACTTTTCTAATTTCTTCGCCAACTGCTTTCTTATAAATCGTTCTTTCTCAGCTACTGTGTTGTCGTCATTGGGTCCAGAAACACCTAGAATTATTATATCCCGGCCATAGATATTTGTGTTTGGCTTTATTATTCCTTCTGAAACGGGTTCCCATGTAACAATTCGTTTTGTAAATTTACTTTTTGATAAAATTCCTACTCCTGCGTTTGCTGGATGTTCCTTGTTTACGCCACTCCAACAGTGTAGGATTTCTTTTATTCTTTTAGTACCGTTTACTTTTTTCTTTGTTTCGCTGATAATCAGGATATCAATATTGGCGTTTTTGAACTCTTCTATAACTTCTTTAGCCTTAGTTTTCAACTCCTGCATGTTCTATGTCCCAAATGTCAGCTTCTTTTCTTTTGTTTTGATTTTGGAGTTCTGCTTTTGGTTAAGATTTAAATATGGCTTTTGAATATTAAAGGTAGAACTGCTTTACTGCAGGATTACCACATTCATTCGTTTTTTCGTCCTACTCACTGCGCTTCCTTTATAGTCTTCTGTATACCAGGTTGTTTACGCCTAACGTCGCAATCCTCTTGTATGGAGAACCGTGGTATGAATGAGGAGAACCTATTCTCAGCCGCCCCTTCGGGGCCAGTCGCTGTTCGCAGCACTTCTTATTATTACAAATAAAATTGTATCTTTAAACTTATCTTATATTGCCAAAATTGATATATTGTTCACCCTTCGTAGTTATCCATTTGAAATCAAGTTACCGTTTTATCTTACTTTGTAAATTTCTAGCAATTAAATTAAATTAGAGAACGCTTCAAACAATTTTGTGCACAAGATTCAGTTATTAATTTCAGATTAATAAGGTAATCTGTCAAAATTTTAACTTTTATTCAAAATGCTAACAAAACAGAGAGTTTATTATGTGGTCTCAGAAGCTTTTAAAGATTATGTGCATATGTTTTAAATCAGGAAGTTGCTAATTAGTTGAAACAGTTTTTACGGATCCGTTGTTAATTAAATTTGAACAAGCAACGTTCCATTTTGGAACTGCTGATTTATTAAAACATTCTTAAAAACGTTTTTGATATTTAATATCCATAGAATTATTTACTTCTGTTTGTAAATTTGATATTTTGACTTTAGAAGAGCCTTATGTTATAAAATTATTTTAAAACCAAGCAGTTTATTTTTAGATCAGTTGGAACTTCACAATATCTTGCAAAATATATTTTGAAGGGCTAATCTAGCATTTACGCTAATATTAAGATAAATTTCGTATAATCTTGTTTTTCAAAGATTGAAGCATTCAATTACAATTTCCTTTCGTTATGGTCGATTGCTAACAGCTAACGCCTCAAATTGCGCTGCAAAAGGCCATTTTTAATGTTAATCTACGTATATTTTTCTTGCTGATGTTATTAAAGATCAGAGATATTTAAAAAATAACCCTAAATTCGTAATTTTTAAACACAAAAATGGGTAAAATAGAATACTGTAAGTTTGTATAAATTACACCAGGCGCCTCCACCAAATTTGCGTTTCCTGTTTATAAGGTTTATTCAGTTACTTCTTAAAACTGCAACTGAAAAAAATCCACCATATGCACGATGCACGAATGATAAGTAACGGATCAGCCAGAATTTGATGTGAGTGACCACGATTTAGAAGCGAATCCGTAATAAAAATGCTATTTTTAAATGTCGCACAGACTGGCTGCTATTCTAAGAGACATCTGATCTGTTACAGGCTCCAGATGCAACAAAATTATAAGAAATATTAATAATTCGTTTCTTACTAAAAACGCCAATTCCTAATTTTGTTTAAACTTCAGAGAATTATGCATTGGTTTCGAGAAAACAAGAGCCACGTTGCGTTACATTTATTTTTGTCTAAAAAATTTGATTTCGTAAGTTGCTGGTTTTTCGCCAGACAAAGGAGTTAAAAATCTCGAAATAGATACCGGAAGTTTGACGACAGACTGCAAAAATAAAGACCGATAACATGTTCATATCAACAGCATATTAAAAATTTAAGGCTCGCCCACTTCAACTTCCTTTAATTTCTTTTTATTTTAAGAATTGAATTATCTTGGTACAAGAATAACATTTCGTAACAATAATTCGTTTATAGAATTCATAGAATTAAATATAAATAGAATATAAAGTGAGGAGACGTATGACGAACGAAATTTTAATTTTAGTAGGACGCATCCTGTATATGTTAATTCTACGTTGTACGTGCCAACACGATTGAGGTACTATGATTTATGCATCTTACTTACATCTTCTTGTAACTAATAAATCGTAGATCATACATACACGGAAATAAATAACCACAATTCGTGTTTATGCGTTGCGGTTTTTATTAATCTTTTCATGATGGCGCCTACATACACCGGAATATTTGTCATTTCATTCATCACTCTTGACGCAAGTTGCCGTGTGGTCAGTTAACTGAATATTCTTTATTTTTAACGGAAACATGCAAACAGTCCGGAAGTTAATAATTTATTATTTTTTAATATATAATAAATATTTTAGTTGCCTAAGTTGCATTATGTTCGCATGCTTGTTTTATGTTTGTAATTAAAGTTTCATTGTAGTAATGAAGAAATATAGAAGTCCTACTGGTGTAGCACCTACTCCAAGATTTTTTAAATTTTAAGTGAGGTAATACTGACAGTGGCCATTACTTAAAATGATCTGTAATTATAGTTAATACGAATACTAAAATTTTCTTGTTTTTTAATTTTATGATTCCAAATGCAAATACCAATGATGTGTCTTAAGAAATTGTTGTTTTAGTTTCGTAATACTCAAGTAAGCTCATTAGCTTAATTTATTTTAATCCTTTATTTTTACATTCTTTAAAAAATGACATTTTAACGTCACGCATTATTACCTAAATCCAAGGTTGTTATTGTTAACTTGAACCTTTGTTTTTCTTTTTTCTTCTTGGTTAATATTAATTGATGTTTTTCGGCTATATATTGAAAGTCTTATTTTTTACAGTTGAAAATACAGCCACTCCCCGTATAGGGTACCTATAGGATTGAATTTTCGAAGTCATACTTTCTTAATGTTTTGCTTGTATCCTTGATCAAAGCTTAAGTTACAAAATTTCTCCTAATTTTTTTAGGATTTCAGAAAATCGTTTCACTTATTCAAACAAATTTCGTTTAATCAAACTCATTCACTAACTTTACCCAGAAGTTTCCACTCCTAATTTTAGAAATATAAAGTGAGTCGACAAATTTATACGACGCAGCCATGTAAAAGCGCGGTCACCCTTGTTACTTGCTTTTCTCAATCTCTGAGTTACTGATTTGTACGCCTTTGCTTAGCATTTACTTCAAATAACAACCATCGTAACTAAGCGAAATTTATACTACGTAGGTATCCTGCTTGTACTAACTTTCAAGTAGGTATATAAAACGCCCAGCTTTTAGTTTTTATTATATTATATTATATTATATATTTATTGTATATAGTAGCTTTTCATTTTGTACATGTTGTATAGTCACGGTCTAGGACATTTAACCGCGGCCACTTCGGCGCGGCGGTTTAGACGCGGCCCTTCCGTTTTCTTTCCTTCCGGGTTGGTTCTAATGCCCTTGCAACGCGACCTTATGGCCTTTTGTGCTAGCCAAATGCCTTAAAGTGGCACTCTTGTTTCTTCAAAAAATAATAAGATATTGTCTCTATCACTATTTCAAACCATTTCGGGTTCTAGCTCTTCTTCCCCGAAGTGTTTCTGCCTAAAAGGTGTTGATTTCTGACAGTGGCATAGGTAGTGAATTGAAATTTCGTCCTGGCCCTCGCAGAACCTGCATAGTGGTGTTTCGGGGCATCCAATACTACGCAGGTGCTTGTTCATGCAACAGTATGTTCTGTACCTTATTTTTCCTTTACATAAGTAAGAAGTTTTTGCCCCGTCAGTTTTGTCCCCATAAAGACTTTAAGATGTTTTTCTTTAGGGTATTCTGTGCATTGTGACCACTGGTTTTGTTTTAGCCATCTACTGATCTGTGTTTTAATCATAGAATATTCTATATTACAGTAGGTTCCGGCCCTATCATTTGTTTGGAGCTGGCGCTTCTTGCTAATTTGTCAGCGTTTTCATTGCATTTTATACCTTGATGGTCTGAGTCTGTTGTGTTGTCCTAGCTGCCCAAATTTCTTTTAGCAATCTAGTACCAGCCTAGAATTGAACTGGTTTGCGGTTAGTGCTTTAAGTGCTATCTGGCTATCTGAACTGATGCAGATTATTTTTGCCTTTATAGGCCCTCACACACAGGTCTGTATTTCTGTAGTTTTAGTCCGGAATAGTGTTGCATATTGTCGCAGGTTTATACTAAAGGTATTCTCTATAAGTCTTTGCAGATGGGTGAATATTGTTCGTTCTTCTTTCTTGGACTTCCTCCATCTTACGTATAATAAAACACTTAATAAAATAGCAAGTTTTTTAATTGGGATTACTTTCGATTACAATTCTGAAACCGTCGTCAATCAAATAAGTGTTTTATTATACGTACGATGGAGGAAGTCCAAGAAAGAAGAACGAATACACTAAAGGTATTCTGGTCCTGTTCCATATATTCCTAGATCAGTTCCGTTTTCTGTTTTGGATCCGTCAATGTACGAAATTTCTCCATTAACTTTGTTGAGAAATTCTTCCTCTTTGTTCTACTCTTCGCGCTCTGGAAAGAATAATTTGTACGATGTATGGAACTCGAAAGGGGTTTTTATTTTATCTGACCTCATTTGCAATATGAAGTGTTCATTAATCCGATTAAGGATTTCGGACTGAAAACCATTGTATACAGGTTCACGATCATGCTAATCTAACCTGTGCTTCCACCCGTAGGTGTAATGGAGGAATATCTAATAGGATTTCAAGAGCAGCTGTTGGGGTTGTAGTCATCGCCCCCAGTATTCCTACCATGACCATTCGCTGTAATTTATTCAGCATGCTTTTATTGATCGTGTTATGTGCTTTGTGCCACCAGAGCAAGGTCGAGTATGTGATTATGGGCAAGATCTTTTGTCAAACATCCTTCTGAAGGCTTTGTACGCTTTGTGTATCAGAAGGTTTTGCCGATTTTAAACTCTAATAAAAAAATTATTCGTGATTCAAAATTACATTTATTGACCTTAAAATGTTTACAAAGGATGCGGATTTATTTCCTAAAGATAACATTGTCAAGATATCTGCTGTTGCGTGTCACGCACTCTCGAAGTCGTGAGCTTAAATTGACGAAAACAATGGCCATCATGTGGTTTGCAATAGCGTTGATTTCAGCCTAGATTCGCACCTTTAAAGCTCTCAAAGTGCATGGTGCTGTCTCGTACACTCTTAACTTGAGGTATCCCCACAAACAGAAATCAAGAGGAGTCAGGTCAGAACTCCTTGGGGGCCACTCTGTGTCCCCCCGCTTAGAGATAACCTTTCCCGGAAAAAGTTCGGTTACTGACGTCAAAGATCTAGCGGTGCTGCGGCCCCATCTTGCTGAAACCGGGTGTGCACATCGAATCCCTCAAATTCTAGCAGCTTTGGTTGGAAAAACTCGTTTAACGTAACATAACGGTCGCTGTTCACTGCGACAGTTTCGCACTCGTTGTTTTCAAAAAAGGAAGGGCCAATAATTCCGCCCGAAGACATTTCGCACCACACCGTGACTTTGGGGCTGTGTAAAGGTTTTTTATGCTTCTCACGAGGATTCGCTGCGCTCCAGTAACAACAGTTCTGTTTATTTACTGCTCTATTTAGATGAAAATGCGCCTCGTCACTGAACATGATGTTATCGATCGAGTTACGAAATCAGTGATCATAGTTTGTGCAAAATTACGGCGAATTTGGTAGTCTTCGGGCTTTAATGCGTACACTATGTGAATTTTATACGGATGCAAATTCAATTCTTTCGACAAGAATCGATGCACAGATGTTTGTGAGAGACCCAGCGCTTGTGCATGTTTTCTCACCGAACAACGCGGATATCGGGTGCTTGCAGCACGAACAGCAGCGACGTTTGCAGGTGAGTTTGCAGACCGACGGCGACCCGGTGGCTTCTTGTTTTCTGAAGAACCTGTTTCTCTGAACTTATTCACCCTTGATCTTACTGCAAAAAAGGTGACGTGCTGCAACGTACGAATCTTGGTTTTTAAAATAGAGCTCAATGAAGAGCGCACGATGCTCTTATGTCCACCTCTCCATTCTTGCTAAATAATCTACAACTTTCTACTAACCGGAGAACGCCGACTCGTGGCGCTACTATACAGAGTTGCCAAACCAGCCTACTTTAAAAGCGACAAAACTTTCTGGTACGCCCATTATGTTCGATATGGCATTTAAAGGTAAGTCTGGTATCTAATACAACTCCCAGATATTTTATCCTTTCTGCTTTTGGAATCGTTTTGCCATATATTTAATTTGAAGCCCCTACATGTGTATTTATTCCTTCTCGTGATTATGCAAAGTGATATTTTCTGCGGATTTACCGAGAGCTTCTTTGTTTTGAATCATTCTTCCACGGTATTTACACTCATTGTGTTCTTTCGTATGCCACATCCTCAAATTTATTGCAGATATAGATGGCTATATCATCAGCATAACCCTTTCTCTTCTACTTCCGGTAGGAAACCGTCAACCACGAGACACCACAACCCCCCTATGGGCATCCGCTAGTGGCAAACACTCTCACAGTTACTTCATTGAGAAAGGTGCTAATTATTCTGCTCTGAAGCATTTTGCCAATCTATTTGCAGACCCCCCTTTGGATTGAAACGGGTATTATCAAATGGACCATGGATATCTAGAAAAACCCCGACCCTAAAATCTTTGTTTATCGGAGTATATTAGCTCATGTATTAGTAGCTCACATGATTTTTCCTGACTGGTATGCAAATTGGTACCTGTAAAAAGGAAAGTTATACAGTAGGTTGTCCCTTATATACATGTGAATTATTTTCTCTAAACTTTTGAGAACAAAAGATGTTAAGCTGATTGGTCGGTAAAATTTGGCCCTGGTATAGTTATCCTTCCCTGGTTTTGGTATAAATACCACTTACTTTCCTCCAGCTTACTGGTATGTAATTCAAGGCTAGTTTAGACGATAGTTCTTCCCAGGCTTGAGTTATCATTACTAAACTTGGTAAATTCCATCTCCACCTGGAGCCTTAAATAGTTTGAAAGTATTTATTACCCACTTATGTGTTTAGCAAGTTTCCAGTTTTATTTAGGAGCGCCTTTAAAAGATTTTCGAACTTTCTGGCTCTTCCTCTTAGAGTGTACCACCAGGAGAGTGCGTTTGGAGAAGGGTCTCCAAAGTTTCTTTTTGGTGCATATATACCCCTTTGCGGTTATTGTAGAGTTCCAACATATCGGTGTGTTTTTTGCTAAAGCTTTTTGGAGTCCAGCACGTTCGAATGTACTTTCTCTTTTCTGCAGTACCTTCTCCAGGAGTCTCTTTTAGCTCTTCTTATTTCTTTGTTACATTTAGTCATCAGTATTTTTTGTCTCATGCTGTGAATTTCCTATCTTCCTTTGTATGTAAAACTGCTCTTCCTGTCGAAAATCTAATTAATTTTAGACTCTTCTTTGGTTCTTTTCCATGTTCGCATACCAGATTTGTTGTTGAAGTCTCACACATTCATCTTCTATGTATGTTGCAGTTAAATATTCCTTATTGTTGGTATATCTTTAATTATCGTCGCATTATTATATTTTTCGACCTTCTGGTTTTACTTATATTGTTTTATACGGCAGATCTAGGCTTGTGGATACCAAGCACCTCATCATGCATTGACCCCTTTTTTATTATTATGTTTTTACATAAAACTATTCAGGTTGTTGTTAACTTACGAACGTAATTTTTCGTGGAATTATTCGAAATATTTCGTGACCTAAATAAGAAAAAACCGAACACGATATAAATTTTTACATTTGCGTGATTGTAAGACAACATCTCAATTTACAATAATTATAATAGTTATGGTATAGCACACAAAGGCTGTATTAACATAAAAATATTATCGTATCTGATCTTAGATTCCCTGTTCCGCTGCAAATGTAATAATTACCTGTACTACAATATATTTTAGTGAGTAAGGTTTTCCTGCGTTTATCTTCGAATGATCAAATGATATGTACGAACAAATTATTATTATTATTCGGAGTGATAATAAAAACCTGTTATTATATAACCAATTAATACCTATCAACGTCAATTATTCTTTTTGTTTGTAAAAAAGGCTGTTTGATATAACATATAAGTTTACAAAAGGCCTTCAAATACTTTTAATTTATACTTTAAGGTAAGTAGTATTTACTTGATGATAATTTTCCATTGCTGTTGATTAACTTTCACATTGCTGATTAATTTTTTGAACATTGCTTGTTTATTTAATTTTATTAATTGCACTACTTTGAATAATTAATAAAGTTGTAATTAGTGCCTTACATTCCACTATTTCTACGGTCGCATTCTTGTTATGAAATTGCTCTGTAGAAGTGCTTTGTGAGATTGTAAAAACTCAAAAAATTCTAAAATATATTTTAGAAACATATTCCAACAAGGATCTGCGTGGTTTGATTTGTGTTTCAATTAATTCAGATGTGAAAGAGAATACCCTTCATGTTCTGTATGTTTTTTGAGAAAGATTTTATCGAATTTTGTTTATTTTGAAATTTAGAGAAATTTTTGAATTTTACAATAAATTGCAGTTGTTATGGGTATACAACTATCATCAATTTTGTTGTTTTTAGCCCAAAAGGTGCTACTTTGTTAGTTATTAATTTATAACAGTTTAAAAGAATTTATAATAAAACAATCGCAAAAATATGTTTTATGTGTTATATTTAACCTATTTAAAGTATGAACGAATCTGAAAAATTATTTCACATTCCGTTTCTAAAATACGATTCGTACCATCAAACTAAAATGTATAAAAACTAAATTAATTGCCGGACAAAAATAAGAAATTCCTTGAAACCCGAACCTCATAACATGTGAAATAGGATTTATTTAACATTTAAATTTAATCTTCAAACTAGCGGTAATTTAATGGAATTACGGGTTTAGTTTTTTCGTTAGTTTATATTCCTGCAACGGAAATTTAATGCATAATTTTTTTATAATTTACTTATGCTTATTTTATGCACAAATCATTTTTCATTGCAAGCTGAATTTAATTCGCAAATTCATCTATCATAAACTATGAGTAAGATTAGTCTTTGTCTTTGTATATTTTTAAATATCCGGTCATACTAAACAATAAAAAGCTAACAAAAGTTTTATATAATTCTGCATTTTGTACCTTTTTTATGTGTTCGCACAGAATTTAAAATTCGACCAATTACAGGACACTTGTTAAATTATTAAAGTGCCGTAAAACAATCAAATACGAACATTAGTAAATTTAGCTGTTGAGATAAAAGCAAGATAACCGAATTAAAAAAACATCTGCTACATTTCTGATTGCGTTTAAATGACCTTTATGTTTTGTTTCGCACATCCTTCACACAAACACGTTGCAAATTCCGTATGTTTAACAGTAGTTCCAAGGTCCTTTCACATCAAACATGATTCTTCCGAAGGCTTGCGTGAAGTCACGGTTCGGAGCTGCTGAAAAAATTGTGGTTTTTAAACCGCTTTCAAATTAAAAAGCCTATACAAAATTGTATTAATAATATTAATAATGGACTTTGATGTATTGAAAAACTTTTTTGTTCTACAGTTTGTATTTATGTAAGAAAGCTAGCAGAGAAACAAATTTGATTTGCTATTTGTAGCGTATGAACATTCTACAGAATATAGAAACAATAGCAAATCTGCACTTGTAATTAACAAAAATACAAGTTGGTTGCAATAAATTAGCTAATAAATATTAATCAAACTTATTGAGATTTTTCTACCAATTTTTAATCAAAGGTTAAGTTTGTAGTATCATTATTCTTACTTCTTCCGTGATCTTAAATTCCGTTTAACATTTTCAGATGGCTATTAACAATAAGAAAGTTACATTAAACTTGGTAAAAATTAAGAAAAATTTTTTGTTCAGTTATTTTTAAAAACACGATATTTAAGGAACGTCTATTACGCAAAAAATTACATCTGCTTGAGAAATTTACATCAATTAATAACGAATAACAGGAAGTTGGGAGTCTACCATTTGTGAATTATGTTTTCACATTTTTGCTGGTTTATATTTTCACCAATTGGCAATATAAAAACCATTATAAAATGTTATTAAATCCTACACTTACCTAACAGAAAAAACTTTCCTCGCCATAAAGGATTCTCACGTCAAAGAAGCAATTTTTTTAAATAATTTGTAAAGTTTATGCTAAAATTGAATTCGTTAAAATGCTGTTCGGAAAAACCACGAAGACAAAATATTTTTCGTTTTTAAATCTGCGCAGAAATGTAAAGTTTTCAATCTATTGTTTTAACCGTTTTAGCCGAAAAGCTCTGATACCAACCTTTTTTACCCTATGTATACAGGGTCCGGCAGAAAATTTGTCACTTATGGAAATTGTTATAGTAAATTCCTCAGAAAATGTTATTCTTTATAAAACAATTTGCATCTTCTGAAACTCATATTGCAATATCTGCTGTTGCATTCAAAAATATAAAACTGACTCAAGATACATGATACACGTAAATTATATTTAGAAAAGTATTGCAAGGTGACATTAAATAAACCATGTAGTACAAATGCTTGAGAACTGAGAACTAAGCTTTCTAGAACCGGTTATCTTTAAAGATCTTAGTAGGTGCTAGGTGAGTGATTTCCAACTACTATTTAGTTGGACCAGTTGTAAGTCTGCGAATTCATAATCCTTCAACTTAGTTTTCTTTAATACTGGGTGCTTCACATAAGAAGGCGCCCTTTTGGAACCGGAATATACAACGCAACGTACAAATTCAGAAATAACATTGATTTATGTTAATAATTGTCAATAAGATTTATCGAATCAGTGGTAGCTTACCCCAGAATGATAATACATAATTAAATGTCATATTAAGATTCTATTTTAGAAAACTTTCATAACCGATAACTATAAAATTAAGAAAAAGATTATCAAAAATGTAAACTTATGTAATTATTCCTACAAACACATACAAAAGGCAGAAATAACAATTCTGTATACAAATCACTTACTAAAAAATTATTTTCATGGCTAGAAATTTCTGTTACTTTTATTGGTTAAGCATTGGTGAACGTATCTACTAAATTCTCAAATTTTGTTTTGTAATTTGCAGATATTTCTTGGAATTATGTATGTTGGGTTGCATTTGAAGCTTTTAAGGGGTGCGTCTTATGTGAATCACCCAGTATATGTAGATCATCTTCTGTGCAAATAATTATTTTATTCCTGGCTATTATCATGGGCGCCGCCAGAATAAATTCTCGGGGGGTGCAGCCTCGAAAAGTACGGTGAAAAACTATGGCAAAAATTTGTAAAGTAATTTTTCCAAGGAAATTAATAATATTTATCGGAAAAATTGTTTATCAGGAAATCAACGGCATTGTTACGTCGAAAACATGATATCGGGCGTGGAAACGGTATAGAAATTCACAGAATCTTAGTAAAATTCCGTAGAAGTTCATGGAAGTTTCCAGAACATTCAAGAAATAAACAGAAGCTTCTAGAAGTTCAAAAACAATCGGGATACATTTAGAACATACTGGAAGGTGATGGAAGCTTCTTGAACTTCTATCTATGGATACTTAAAGAAATTTCTGGAACCGAACATTCTGGAAAGTCTTTCCGGAACAATTCAAGACGTATGGGTTATTAACCGCGCCCGGGGAACGGCAACGAACGACATAACTTGCGATACACTGCCATACGAGCGAAAGCGTTTTCAAAGCGATTCGAAAGTGTTGTTCTTTGTGCTTACCGAGTAGGAGTGCAAATAAAATTCTACGTGTTTAGTACGAACCTACCGGCTCGTGGCAATATTTTCAATTGAATTTTAGCAAAAGATTAGTTATTTTCGGGCCGAATACCGCAGGTTCTCAGAAAGAAATCTGGTAACACTGGTAAACTGTAAACTTTACACGGCTGTAACAACGCACAGTTTTGTTGTAGTATTGCATATAATTGCCACTTATTCGGCAAAACTGGAGCCAGTTTGTAATCACCTCCAGCAAGTAGATTTGAACATAAATTCGGTAAATGACCACATTTGCAATCTCACTAAAATATTGGAGAGTCATAGAAAAGATGCTTCTAATGAATTTTCCATCATATATGATAAAGCTAAGCAATTTTGTCAAGAATTCGACATTTAGATTATAAGCCCGCGCACTGCTATAAGACAGAGTCAAAGATCTAACCACCGCTCAGAGAACCCTCAAGAATTTTACGGGAGATTGGTATACATCCCTGATCTGAATTTAGTTATTTCTTGTCCGTTTTTCTGAAACACACAAAAAACCATCTTCCCTCCTGCGTCTTCGCCCCAAAGAAATATAAAACCTCAGCAAAGAAGTTTATGGTGATTTTTTACCAAATTTTATCTCAGAGGCTACATCATGGTTTGAAATGCGGAAGTATCCGCAATCTTTGACTAATAACTAGCAGTCTTGTACATGCGAACAGTCAGCAACATCTTACTGAATACATAAACCACGTAAAAAACTTTTTTCCTGCTGTAGCAGAAACAATCAAGATTGATCTTATTTTACCAGTGACAAAACATATGTAGGTACCTACTATTGAACGCTCATTCAGCACATTACGAAGAGTCAAGACTTGGAATAGATCCACAACGGGAAACGAGCGTGAGCGATCACAAGAAAAGGATACTCAAAAACAATAGTTATTTACATTACAAGTTGCGAAAGTTTACTTTTAGGTGCGAGGTGTTTTTGAATTGCCGAGGCTAATTAAAAACTCCAAGCACCTAGAGGGCTTTCGCAGCGTGTAATGTATTAAATTTTTCATGCTCCCCTCGACATTTAACCACCGTAAAAGATGAAATTATAATAAAATAAAATGATTCAGTGATTAATAAGATGGGTTATTGTCAACGTTACTACGGTAACAATACCGTACTATTTATTTTCGCTTTCGCTCGCTCTACCAGGCTACAAAAGTAACATACCAGGCTACGAAAGTAACACTTTCGCAGGGGGAAGCATGAAAAGATAATTTCATAGCAAAAGTCATTAATAAATTCCGACAGAAACCGCCACTTTTTCTCTATATCTCAGCTTTCTGATATCATTATAATCTATAGGTGCTCGTAAATACATTAACGTAAGGATTTTCTATCATTACTTATATTACTTATATTAAATAGACTGAAATGGGTAAATATGAAACTAATTATTAATAAAAAGAATCTGAATTTTTTTTTAATTTCCGTTGTTTAGATCCCAGTGCCCCCAGGGGGTGCACGCGCACCCACTGGTAATCCCCCCCCCCCTCCCGGTACATATTTATGTACAATGTGATTTTTTAAAAACTCAATTGCAGCAGGCCGTATTCTGACTTCATACAGACAGTTCTAAGGTTATTAAGACAGAATACGGCCTGCTGCAATTGAGTTTTTAAAAAATCACATTGTATGTTCGTGTTTGCACATCGTATTTATTTAATTACTTTATTTGTACCACGCTGGTCAAAATCAATATCTTTGCGTTTCTTAAAGCTAAATATTTAGTTTTAATAACTTCGACCAATAAAATAACTCTGTCAATAGATGGTTTTTGTTTAAACGTTTTTAACAAATTACAGAGCTCATCTGTGTCGCTATTTTACCCAAAAGTACATATCTTTAACACAAGAAACTACCTTATCATTACACCATTTTTAAAAACGGCCACTACTAAAGGTTATATCTGAATGTCATTACTTTTCAGTAGAATGGAAATTAAAGGTTACATAGAATAAAGTAGTCATGTCAAAACCTTAAAAATATTTTGTGTCATTCTGTAAAAATATTTCCTTAACTAATATTCGTACCTGAGTACATATACGTATTCGTAATTACTTCGTCCTTTTCTTTTTTCATCCTGAAGAATCTTTACTTGCTCTAGAATTGTATTCCACTGACGATTGTCTGTTGGTTTTCTTCTGACTTTTGTAACTTACAAATGTTTTTGATTTTTCCTTGATGTCTCCCACGTATCTTTTTCTGTTGGCCTTCCTCTTTGCCTTCGTTCCTCTGGCTTCCCAACTAACACAGCGTTTCCTGTTTTTAATTGTACATCAATTTTTATTAAACGTTTTAATGCTTATTATCCAAATGTTTCTGAACGCTTCATAAATGTCTTTGAATATTTTCCTTTCAAAAAGAGTCCATTCACTCTTAATAGTTTAACCATCTTCCATACTTCGACTGTGTCCTGCCAATTAATCTATCGATTTCAGCATATTTATCTTGTCACATTACATTTTTAAGCTTTGTCTTCTTATAATAGATGCTTCCGAAGTTCTAGTTCCACTTGCGCTCGCATCTATTGGCCCAAGACTCTCTCTTTTCACGTCACTGTTAACTGTTTTATATATGTACCATGAGATTGAAAAAAAGATGATTCTGAGCAGGCCTTGACTAGTACAACACGATTGGCAAGACTGATTTCAAAATGTGGCAGTAAGTTAGAGGTTAATAAATGTCAAATAAATTAAAACACAAAACAGTATTTATTTAGGGAACAAACTGAAAACTAAGATGAATACATGTTAGAGTAGGTGTTCAAAATGTGATCCTTCACTAGTATTACAACGATAAACTTAAATAATTCTGGAAACAAGATTGCAAAACTGACTTGCATTTGAAATGTCACTGTCACATTATAATTCATAGGCATTCTAGAACCAGTGTAACCAATCGTGTTGTACTAGTCAAGGCCTGCTCAGAATCATCTTTTTTTCGATCTCATGGTATTTCCTTCCTTTTGTTTTCGCTTTTATTTAGCCAATTTAAATAATGCTGCTTCTTCCTTTTAACATTGTCTTCTATATCTTGGACTCGTCTGGTCGTCTGTTAGTTTCGTAAATTCTTAGCGCTTCAGTTGCGGTTTCCTTTATACGCCGCTTTATTATACCGGGTGATGAATTTGCCCATTGTTTTTGTACTTATACAATTTACCTCTTACCAGAAAGTGGTCTGAACCGCATTCAAGTCCTCGCTTCACTTTTACATCAAAATCTCTCATAGTTGACGGTCTTTCGGTTATACAGGGTGTAAATAAGGCGGCAAACAAAGTAGACGGGGTGAATATGTAGAACTTGTAGAAGAAGCATATTTTGTTTGTATAGCAATTTTCTGTTTCCTTTGAAAGCTAACGCCTTTTTAGGGAAATTAAATCTGGGATCGATTGCATCTGCATCTATGTTGCGAAGTTTAAAACATTCACAAAATTTGACTGACGTGATTTTTCAAAATAGAATAACGAAAACGTTATGGTCAAATTGTTATTTTTTAAAATTATTTTGGTGCATTGTGGAGACTCCAGAGGCAATAAGATCATTATTCAAGAATGAGGGCAGTTTCAAAAATTTTTCTATTGGTTGCTGATTACTGCGTGTTGCTTTTTCAACATTTTATTTAGTCTCTATTATAGAGTGGTACTTAGCTTTTAATTTGTAGGCGAGAAGTAATCGATTTTTTCTATTTATTTTTCACTGGATAAATATATAGCCCTGCAATTAAAACAATGGAATAATAATTACTTATACTTATACTGTGTTAAAGATAAAACGAGACGAAAAGTTATATAGCATTAAAACGAACAAATTAACAGGCTTATAATCAGAAAGTCAGAGAAAAGTTGAGGCAAAGAAGCAAAACCAAATATTTTATTTTTTACCAACTTTTGTTAAAATTAAAAGCGTTTTATGAAGTACTTAAGTACAATAAGTGAATTGTATTCTTTCTTTTTATTCATTATTCATTAAATTTATCGTTACCTTTTTAATATACGTCCATTATTTGAAACTGAAAAAGAAACATGTAACTAATATAATGTCCATAATTTATGTCTTAATTTCACGTGCTCGCCGTATTAATGCGCTTATAAGACAAAAGGCCCACCTTAAAGCTTAAAACTGACAACATGTTCCTATCAGAAATAATATCCACATCACACGGCTTTACCTCCCACTTTCAGCAAAACAACCGCATAATTCTCACATTCAGATAATGAAATTCAACAAAGTAACTGATACCAAAACTGAATATTCAAGCACTTCCACCACGCATCAACGATTTTCTTGACTCGCAGAAGAAAAAAATACGTTATTTGATCGCCGATTTAGCCTGAAGCTTTAAAATCTCGCACTCGATTATTTTTTCGGTCTGCTCGTGCAGAAATCCACATGCACACCGAATTCCAATCCAATTTTCATCGACATTTCGTATTTTAGTCACATTCATAGGATTTCGCCAATACTTACCCAGTTCATGCATACTGAATAACCGAATTATAAATTCATGTATGCATACAGCCTTGCTCGATCTATATCACGATTTATAAAGGGCACCAGGAGAGTGGGACATTGCAACCAAATAACTTCAGGTCGTCTAACTTGCACCAGACAAGATCCAGACATCGTGTGGGATGCACTGAAGAAAACCAAGATCAAATCGATGGTTACTGTAAAACCTGTCAAAGATATAAAACCACTTTGTATGTTATTTCCAGTCCACGGACCTGTACATTTTATGTATTCGCTGGCTCAATTTAGTAATAATAAATCTGAAATGTAACAGATTAATTCTACTTCCATCATAATATAGTATTGATTATCGTCTGCGATACTATGATTAAATACTTAGGAAGTTGTTAATTAACTGATTTTTTAGAATTGCTGATCTATTCAGTTTCAGATTTTAATCCTTTGATGTTGAACATTTCCTGAGTAGAACAGGCTATTTTAAATTTTTAAAAGTAATTTCAATTTATGCAAAGTGTAAATCGCCTGATATTCAGAACAGATGTGTCTTGTAAAAAGGCAAACGCAAATTAAAAAGAAATTAGCTAGTTGCGTGTGGCTCCTCCACCAAATTTCCAACGTTTTAAATTAACCTGCAATTCTTTGTACTGCAACAACCGTACTTAAACAAAAGTTTTGACTTTGATCATAAGCACACTATTCACAAGGAAATGTTTTTAATCTTAGTTCCTAGTGGCACACAGGACGTGGAATTACGTTAAATTAATGGTTTCCCTAACCATTCTGGAAATAATATTCAGTTAGTATAGGCTCTTAATTGACAACTTGATTTATTTGCAAGTTTCAGCTAATAATTATTGATCATCTAAATGCAGATAATACCTGATCCAATATGTTTAAATACGAATATTTTTATACAATTGTGCCCAATTATGGTTGATTTATGCAACCATATGTTCATAAAATTCTGCCATTCCACGAGTATTGTACGTTTCCTCTTTGAATTTGTTCTCAGTTTTCTTTCCCGAAAGAATTTGTATAAAAATGCATTTAGAATCTTCATTTTGTATTTGATATAGTTTTGTTCTCATCATTTAGTTTGTTTGCCTATTCTTCAAGGAAGGCTGTTTATCTTTACATAACGTGGACATTTATTAGTTTACGCATGAAAAATGTTTATTTTTATGCATTTCAATGGTCGTTATGTGTTTTAAACGTAGAGTTTTATTGCTCTTTATAAGCTGCTATTGAATATTTATTGAAAACTTTAATCGTCCACGGTTCTGGTTTGCCATTTGAAACTGATTTCTAAATGATGACAGAATCTTCCGAGTAGAATTAAATATATTATTTTCTGTAATATTTTTAATCTAAAACAAAAGCTACAAGCTAAAAATGTTACTTCGTTATTATATAATAATAAAGATAGATTGGAAAGTCTGGCGTTATTGGTAGGAGAAAAACTAATTATTACCAGTAAGGCGAGCAAACCAAGGAAGAATTCTGAAGATTTCGCAGAACTTGTCAATTAATGAAGAGGGAACCACTTTATTTTGAATTTTCAGGATGTCCAATCAGTCTTTCTCTTAAGTAAACACCGACATAACTTAAATTCATCTAAGAACCTATAGCTGCTTATTAAATACGATTCAGTCTTAGAAGACGAAGATTTAGATGAAATTATTCAAAACTGAAAAAAATGGCACTTTTATGCTGAAGTTTAAATTTGCAGAACATTTTACTGAATTTCAGTACAATAATTAATTAAATGCTAACAAAATGGATTTACCTAAGAATTTATTAATTCAATGGAATTTTCAGGAAATAAAAAGACGCATTTTATTTTGAAGCTTCAGTTTCGATTTTCAATTGAATGCCAGTCAAACAAAATTTGAATTCCTCCAAGAATCTTCCAGCTCTGGTTTTTATGCCAAAGTCACATCTACAAATTTCGAATTGTCAGAAAATAGTTGATTTTCTTGATATTATTACAAGTTGCTTGTAATTTATTTAGTTTCGCCAGTCATAGTTTAATCCACATTTAACTTAGTGGTAGTTTGGTTGCCTGCTGACCTCTTTAGAGGAAAGGTCATTTGTTATCAGCAAGGTTGAGTTATATTTTTGGTTGGTGATCCTGAGCCTTTTGGGGATATTTGGAACCTCTTCTTGGTTTCGTTCTCTTTTGCAAAAGTCGTGTCGTCAATGGTGGTTGACTCCTGATAGCTGGAAATAATTTGGTTCAATTTACGTTTATACGGATAATCCAGCATCAAATGTTAGTTTGGGAATTATGTTAAGCAATTTTTGAGAGATATTTTGCAAGTGTTACCATTATTTTTTGGCTTAACATAATCGAGCACATGTGTGGTTATATGTTCCACGTACTTACACGACTTGAGGGCTTCGAGATCTTTTAGAAGGTAATTAATGCTTTGTTGCTCCTCTTTTGGAATTCCCTAACGTCCCCTTTCGATTTTTATAGCCGGTTTTTGGAGGGTTATTTTGGATAACCGCATTTTGGGTAAAACCACCTTTTTGGATGTTGCCTTTGGAGGCATGTGTTTGGCTGCATGTTCGTAATCTATGAATTATTAATCATTGGCTTTGGGGACAAGATTTGCACCTGAGTACTTATTTTGAAGATTTACCTACCACATTTTCCAAGTCCGAAGATATATTTTTGGGAAGCCTGCTGCAGTAGCCGGACCTGGAAAGAATCCTTCGGGGTTTACATCAATCAAAGGAATCTTCGCAAGGTAGCATTTCTCCACGTTTTACTTTTGTGTTTGCGGAACCTGAAATTATTTGAGGTTATACGTTGTAAAATTTAACCGATGAATCAAGATTGCCGTAGTTTTATTAATTATTTCTTGTATCAATTTAGTATGGTTAAGTACTTACTGTAGATTTCGATATCCGCAGGGGTACGAGCCTCACTCGGACTCCTTGTCTTTTCTGTGTTCACAGATCTTTGTTGTTAAATATTACACCATTTTGTAACTTGCGGTAGTGTCTCATGCTACCGTACCGGGAGTTTAACGTTAATATTTGTAGTACTTCGAACAACACGTAACGTTTTTCTAGTTAATCAGTGCTTATCACTTGTGATTTTTAATTATACAAATAAGTCGAATTACCGTCTATCTTGACGTCAGAGCTACGCAAGGTTACTAGAGGACTAATTAAGTCTCTCTGATTCATATCTTTGTTTTACACCCATTTTTACGCGCTTATACGACAAGTTACCGAACCAGATCTGCTTCGACCATCTTGCGTACGATATTAGCTTATATATCGTTAGACTTGCGACCTCGGTTATTGATCGGCAATTCGCTTAATCCGCATATATTCATATTTAATTCATTTTGGGTTTAATCAACTACTTTTTCTTTACATATCTAGACGACGTATTGTTCAGGAGTATTGGGCTTCACCCGCTCTGTGATCAGATTGTTCCCTCCCCAATATTTATTGTGATATCTATATTTATTTATTTGTTATATTTATGCATGTTGTTTGTTATAAGTCTATTGTTATTTACACATACCTATATACTGAATATATTTACTTATCTGAACGATCTGAAGGTGTACTTTATTGGGTTATTGGGGTACCTGGTGTTTTGAAGTTATTTGCAGGAGAACTGTTATCAGTTACGGTTCTGCGTCTTTTGCAAGACACGCTTGCAACTGGTTGGCGCCCTTTATTTTCCAGCATTTAGAAGAACCCCGACCTTTTTCCCACTAGCTGTCGGTAGCGTGTCCGAGGGGCTACCTCGGTAGTTTAGGTACAAGTAGCCACCCTTTCTGCAATACCCTTAGGTAGGTAGCAATATTAATAATTTCAGTATTTTTTTCTCTTGTTTATTTATGTCTTAAATTAAATTGTGAAATCATTCTTTGGCTTCGTTTATTGCCTTAAAACAAGTCTGAAGGTTTCAGGGAGATACGTAAGAAAGTATCATTTCATTTTCAAGCCTAGTTTTGGAACATTTTCCTTTATCAAAATTTAAATTCATGTTTTTGGCTTCTATCGTTCATTTTATTAAAGTAAATCTGAAAGTTTCAGTTTAATTTCAGGCCTAAATTGTTAATATTTTTGACTGTACTCCGTCTTTGTTTCAAAGTTCAAAGCAAAACAAAATCTGCTTACTTTTAAAACTTCTTGCCTCCATTTGTCGTGCCAAGGATAAACCCGATATTTCCTGAAATCTAAACTATTTCAGGGAATGATAAAAGTATCCCATTTTATTTGGAAATATTAATTTTGAAAATTGTTCTTGCTTCTTGTGTGGGTCAGCAAAACTTGAATTTATGTATGTAAGAATTTTTAAACCTCATTTGCTTCATCAAAATAGTCTGAAGATTTTTGTATATTTTTCAGGAAGCAAGAAAAACTTTCGTGTTTTTTTTGTGTTTTTGGTCCAGTAATGCCCAAAATATTGTATTTAACTAGCAGCAGACCAGATTCTGAATTTATCCAAATGTCTTGTGTTTATAAAAAAAGCAGCATAATTATTCTCAACCGTTTTTGCGTTAAAATCAACAACAATTATTCATTGTTGTATTCTAAAAAATGAATTTAATAGCCTGAAAGATTACTTTGGTATTTAAAATATATAAAGTAGGTAAGTATTTATACTTAAAAATTTATCTTCTCCAATCGTCCCTGAAGTGTCTTAAGTTTAAACCTAAAATTAATTTTCAATATTTACATTTTTCTTAGTTCATTGCATTTTAATTTATTCGTAGTTTTTTAATATCTGATTATTCATTGAAGTAACTTTAGATTTCTGTGCTTGGTGAATATGGCAATGATTTTCTAAATACTATTGGTACTGCAACAAAGGGCAAATTTTTGCTTCCTTTCATTGACTAAAAATCTGTTATTAATATTGAATTTACTACCCCAAATACTTACTTTACATGGTTGTAGGGTTACCAGGATCCATTTCATCGTGTACATCTATGCTATTTTGAAATGTGAAATGTTACAAAAATCGACATTGAAGAGTTTTAGAGGAATGCTGTTTTCATACGTAATTTTAGCAAGCTCGTAGTATAGATACTGTGCCTGTAATTGGACTTTATGCTGATCGAGTGTTCAATGTTACACACAAAAATTTAAAGTCTAAAATTGAACAGGAAACAAATTCAAATTTATTTGACAAAATTAAAAGTAGATAACAATAGCCTCTATTAACCACTAAATTTTGACATAAATCAGGACAGTTTCTAATCAAAGAGTAGGTACATAGTAGGATATTAGTTGAGGTTCCGTAGTAAGTCACAAAATAGAAGCTGTGAAACCAGATTCCTAAATTTAAAATCAAGCAATCACACCGTATATTAATTATCTTTTTCCTTTCTCTCTTTCTTTCTTTTTTCTTCTTCCTTTTTTTTCTCTTTGTTTTTTCTTTCGTTTTCTCTTCTTGTTCCATTTGATAAGCCAGTGCTTTGCTATTTACTAAGAATGGTGCTTAAGCCCTTTTAACTTTTTAACACGTCACCTGGACAAGATGTAATACAAAATTCCTTCTTGTCTAAACACATTTAGTTGTCCATTATTTTCAAAATGACACAACCAATAACCGAAAAATCTTAATTTACTTAAACCAATTCATTCATAATTTCGTAAAATATGTTGATTTTTCTAATAACATTCTAAAAATAAATCCATAGAATAAATTAATTCAAGTTTATGTAAGTTCAGCAAGATAATTAAAAAGATGCCGTTAGATCTATGTGTCATAAACGTGCATATGTCAAAGTTTTATCTATCGGGTGACATCACGACATCCTATTTTAATTTTATTACTGGAGAAATTAAGTTTTATCTATTTTATGGCTTTAACCGATGCTGTAAGCGCCACAAACAGCTTATGTAAGTTCATTGTATGGCTTGCAAAGTATTAATTTCGGCATTATTATAAAACACGTTTTTTGTTTATGTAACAACATAGGCTTTATTTTCTAAACATACATTTTAATTTTTAGTTTATAAATGTTACTTATTTACACTGCTAGAAAGATATATGCGGTATTAGTTTGTACAGGCAAAGTTTAGTAAATAAATAAAATTATCGTATTTATTTTGAATCCTCGGTGTCTATAAACTAAAAGCAGTTAAAATTTAATTAGTAACGGAAGCATGGGCCAAAAGTTTATATAAAGTTAAATCAACCTGTTAGAAATTAATTTTATTTTCAGCAAAAATATTTTCAAAATACACTACACCGAACGGTTGTTTTGAGAAAGGCATATAATTAATACAAACAAATACGTATTAAAGTGCACCACATCTGCATTAATCGGTGTTTAGAATAAGCCCTGAAATGTAAACTTTAATATAAGCGATACATAAACAAACAGATTTGTCTGTTATGCTACCACATGTTGTGAAATGGTACACCAAAGTCTTAACATTTTAGATTAATTTCTGATCAGTTTTGATCAACTTCAGGTTTTACTGATTTAAACTTCTTCGAATTCTATATTTTTATATAAATATTTCAATTTACTAGTTTATCATGGATATATGTAGCAGAATTAGTGATTGTTGTTTAAGTGATTTTCTAAAGGTATCGGCACTTAACACTCTGCGAGGGAGTATGGCTGGCAACATGGAGGGTTAAGGCCTCCTAAGTCGCTTTCACACCAGGTTGTCTCGCACGCTATGCATACGGGGCGATGTGGTAAGCACAACAACCTACCTTCCCTACTCCACCACTGATGTGTTTCGGTTCCCAATTCTTTTTAGTGACTGAGTAGACCACCGGCAAGCATCTGATTCGGGTTTGGACGGTTCACGCTGTAGTCGATTGCTTAATCACTCGGCCACTCAGGTGATAACAAGTAATTTTCTGATCATCTATTATATTTTTTTAATTTTGATCGGTCACGATGAAGGTTTGAATTTGAATCATTTGGTAGATCGAAATAGAAATTCAGTTTTTTTTTTTAATTTAACACTACTGCACCTAGTAATTAGCAACTTTGTTTTAACCTAATTTACCTAAAAAACTAGTGAAATGTCTAAGTTCATCCTTTGATAAATCCTAATTTCTTCTGGTACACTTATTTCTTGTGTTTAACACACGCATCCTATTCTGCTGTTCATTGGTATACTAAACAAATGGTTTAGTTTTTTTTTTATGTTTTCGCACTAAGTCGCTGTTATCCAGTAGCTGGAGTATTTCAACATTTTAATGATTGTGATAGAAGCCTTTCTTCGTGGTTCCTTGCATGATGTCCCTGTGAAGGCCGTTATTCCTTATCTCGTACCAGGGCGCACCAACGATGTTCCTCAGTACTCCGTTCTGAAAGCGTTGTGTATAGTTGGATTGCTTCGTGCAGCCCGTAACCGTGTACCATGCATCCAAAGTTACTTTAGTATTAACTTATTATGTATTGAAAGGCGGCAATTTTTTCTCTTGAACCAGTACATTTTCCTATATTTGATATGTATAATCAATGTCTTTTTTTCTTAAAGTGAACTTTCCAGCGTAATTTTATATCTAGTGCCATAGGTACCAAGTATTTGGCTGAGTTGGAATGGGGTATCACACTATTAGTGATAACCACTGGTAAGTACTAGATCTTTTTATTAGTGAAGTTTACATGTAGGTACCGACCTAGTTTCGTTTAGTTTTATTTGCCACCTTTTAGTCCAGGTGTTAACTCTATCGACTGCTCTTTGTAGCTTCTTCGTTACTTCTTCGACTTCGTCTCCAACCGCAAGAATTGCGGTGTTATCCACAAGTGGCAACTGTGGCTTCTTCTAATTTTGGTAGGTCACTTTTTACAAAAGGTACAAGACTGGTCCTAGTTTTTGTGTCTTTTGGGTCTGAAGATTCATTTTCTTATTTGACTCTAAACATTGTAGAGCAGATCTTTTTCTCTTCGGGGATTTTTTTCTGTTAGGCGGACAGTTTTGTGTATTTGGTCTATAATTGAATGTTTGGTTCTAAAGCGGAACTGGTGAGATGGTATTACAATTTCTTTTCTTTCGGTTATCGTTTTATGTCGTTTGTATTAATTTGAAATACTTTCGCCATTATTGGTAACAAAGAGATTGACCAATATGACGTGACTTCATTGGGCGCTTTCCCTGAGTTTGGTACCATAATTACCTCCGCTCCAGGGGATGATTTAGTTACGCCAGAGCTGCTGAAATATAGAGGCAAAGAATTAGCAAAAAATATTTACCAAGTTATAAAAAGAATGTGGATAGAGGAAAAGCTTTCAACAACTTGGAATACAGCTACCTATAATCCTACCGTTACACAAAAAATGTGACGAAGCTTTGTGTCAGAACTTTAGATGGATAACATTGCTTAATATTAGGATGCAAGATTCTTAGAGCAGCGATTGCCCTAAAGATAACGCCGATTATGGAAGAAGAGGTAGGCGACTATCAAAATGGTTTTAGGAAAGGTAGGTCTACCCTCGACCGTATTTTCTCATTAAGACAAATACTGGAAAAAAGTTATGAAATTATTTTGAATTATTCCATCTCTAGTATCAAGAAAAAATCGGACCTACAAGAAACATATGTGTCTGGAAAAATAACTACAAAACAATCATGAAAAATCTAAGTTTATGATTACGGCAAGATCCCAAACAGAACAGCTGGATCTAGAGGTAGAGAACAAGATCTTCGAATAGGTAGGATCTTGCAAGTGCTCAAGCTCAATCATCACAGAAAAATATGTGGTATCTGAAGATATATCGGCGATAGTAACGACCGGTAAGGCCCTAAATGGATAATAAAATCAGAAGAAATCTCCATTAACGCAAAGTTAATTATATATAAAGCTATAATTTATCCGGTAAAAATGGGTGTAGCGGAAGCTTGGACAATAAATAAAAAAGAGGAAAGAACACTGCTGGTCTGGGAGCGAAAAATCCTATGGCAGATTTTCGGTTCCGTAATGGAAAATTGAGAATGGATACAAAGATATAACTTCCAGCTGAAAAGAAGATACGACCAACGTAGTATAGTTAATGTAATAGTTAAAATGTAATAGAGTTGGATGGCTAGGACACTTGGCAGGATAAAGGAGACAAGATGTACTAAAAAAAATCTATAAAGGAAACTTTAGGGACGAAGAGACCGAGGAATACCGCGAACACGATGGATGGATAAGGTACAAGTTGATTTAGAAGCAGCAGGTTTTAAACATTGGAGAGAACTAACGGGAGATAGTAAAAAATGGAAAGAAATTAGAACAAAGATGAAGCAGGCAGTACACCAGGACAAAAGTAACCAACTTGTACTGGTAGAAAGAAGATGGTTGAGAAGCACATATAGGAAGGCCATGGCCCTAAAAGGGTTGCCAACCGCCACGAAGTAGTAATTACCTCCGCTACCTTCCACATTCTTGGTACGTATTTTAACCTGATACTATATTATGAGTATAACTATATTTACTTTTACTTAATCTTCCCCCTTTTACCGTTAAGTGTCGGGGTTGCTGTTTTTAGGTGGTGTTGTACCATTTCCTCCACGCCTTTCGATCCTGTGTTAGGTCACCAGCTTGCTTCCATTGTAGTCCTCTCTTCTCTGATATAGGATTCGGTTATCTTGCGTTTGATTTCTTGGATCTCTCTTTCTAATTGTTTGAGTAATGTTGTTTAATCTTGTTTTATCTGATGGTGTCTTAGTTTTCTGCCATTTTTTTTCAAATTTTTTTCTGCAACTAAATCACGTACTCGTATTTCCTTGGGATAATGATTTCCTTCTTTTCAGCCGTAACAAACTTCATTACTTCTTGTTCAAGTTCATCTGTATTTCTGACTGATACAGCCAGTTGTATTCTGTTATACAGTTCTTCCCTAAATACCTCCCAGCCTGTCCAAATATCTGTGAGACTTGGGTTATTTTCCTTCCTTATTACTCTATCACTTTAACATTACTTAACAGTATAGATGAGTGATTCGAGTACACGTCTTGTCCTTCCCTGACGTCTGTAAAGTTGGATGATATATTTTTAGATATGAAGAAGTCAATCAGATCTGACGCCTTGCTTGCATCCGTGTGCCAATATGTTGGCTTTCCCGTTGAGCGTACTTCGCATCTCTACTCCTGTACTGCTTCGAGTACTTCTCTACCTTTTGTGTTGGTTAGTCTTGAACCCCGACATGCATTATTTACATTGAAATCGCCACCTACTATCAATTTATTACCTAATGACCGTAGCTACTGCGAGACAAGTAGTTGTCCCTTTTCAATTGTACTTGGTGGGTAGGAGATCGCCGTTAGCGTAATATTTCCATTATAGTATGTTCCTACCTTAGAAAGAAGTACAGGGCTTATCGAGAACAGTGTTGCCACGTGCAAAACTACGTCCGCGAAAATACAATGCATTCTTGTGCGCATAACACTGTTTTGTTAAAGAAGATGGCATTGTTGAGATAACTCTCAAATAGAAGAAAGACAATCATATCCCATAAGAGCCTGTACTTTCTTCTAAGGTAGAAACGGACTATAGTGATTGTTATTTTTCATTTATCACAAAGTATTTTCTTTCCAACAGAATTTTTAATTACTATAATTTTTGTCTCTTTCAATTGATATAAAGAAGGGTAAGGACCCAAGATGAAACAAAAGACATAATAGATTTCAGATAGAATGAATACAAATAAAATCAAAAATCGAAGTTATTTGGCCCAAATACAGACACAGACGGTAACATTTAATGAAGTTTATTTTATTTAAACAAGTCGTATGTTGAATTTGAACTGACTGTTCGTTCCTAGCGGTAGCATCACTTTTCGGACATATTTCGACGTTTCGCTTTTCGATATGCGTTAACGTTCCAGTCGCGGACTTATGCAAGACTCGCGACAGTTGTAGAACAGTTTGCGAAGGTACAATGATACTATTTTTCTTTGATTTCACCTCTAACATAGATGACACCAACATCGTTTCAGCTAACAAGTTTGCTCTAACAATGGCTTCGACTTAAAAAAACTTAAAATGACAGCCTTAGCATGGCATTATCAAATAGGTAATTACCAAATATGGGAAATCCATCAAAAACTTTTCACCATTTATTTGTAATTTTATTTTGAACGCTAACCATTTCATTTAATCTACGGATGACTTACTCCAAATTGATAGCTTATACCAACTCGTGGGCAAAACGAAAGTCAATTGAAACATATTAATAGTACATAATTATTAAATTACTGGCTTAATCAAATTAAAAGAAAGGTACGTTATATTCAAACCTATAATTTGTGTCGGTTACGTTGGCGAAATGAACCGTAATTTTAGGTAGGCATTTGTAATAATTTCCGATCTGAATAAGAAGTAAACCTAATACGGAACTGAAATATTAATCTGAAGTTATTTCTAGGTATTCTGTTTTTGGGTGGAGGTTGGAGGTAGAATAGAAAGTATACTTTATTTATTGGTTTATTTGCTTTACTTGAATGTTTATAAAAGAACAGTGGTGTAACAATAACCCAGTAATCTTCTCAAGATTAGGTTTAAATCAACGGAAAGCCGCGATAATTTACATAAACTTGCAGAAAATTCAATTTAGGCAGCTACATCCTTAACTAAATTAAAACAAATTTTATTTGGAATTTGCACAATGTTAGCAATTTTGTGATACAATCAGACTGTAATTTATTTAATAAATACAGAAACGCCGAAAACGTAATAACTGTTACATCATTTTTAGCTCTAATAAAAGACGATAAAATGCAATTTTCTTATTAAATCTGAATTTAATGCATTACTTACGTAATCACGCTTTTAGAAATGGAACATATGTATATAGCAAGCGCGAATAAATAACTGTGAACGTTATTACGTTATTAAATAATCTTAATATTTTAGAGTGCCCCGGAGTGACTTTACATAAGCAGGTATCGAATTATATTAACAGACGTTCACCATCTGATAAACATAATCTTCTCAACTATTATTACGCCTAAAGCTATACCAGTAAATTTGACTTTAGAAAGTATTAGAGAGTTGGTTTAAATTTTCAGAGGATTAAAAAAGAATGAGGACCTGTACAGAACGTTACCTTTAACATAACTCATATAGAACAAGAATTTTTAACACACTCCACTAATTTTTTTTAGCTAATTTTGTCAATGTAATGAATAATGTAATGTTTTAAAAATTATTATTTTATTTATATTATATTATTACAATTAATAATAAAAGTTAGTTTTTGTTATAAAAATTGGAGACATACTTCCTAGCAAATTATAAGAAAAACAAAGCATCTTCTTGTTTTGTTGTTAGAGAGGTGGCGCAGTAAGCAGTGAAAAGCTTTCAATAATAAGCAAAACATAGAAGACTTTAAAGAAAAAATGTGTTTTGAATTTGTTTCGGACTAACCAGTAAAGAAACCCAATTTGCATGCTACAAACAGAAAACCAAAACCAGCACCAAATTTCAAGCCTATTAAACCGTAGCACCTTCAAGAATTCTTGGTACCCGCATCAATTCTTTTTTATTGACCGAAACTATTTGGTAATTAACGGTTTACAAATTTAATAAAAGTTAGGACAACTTATTTAACAATCATTGCTGGAACTTTCATCAGCGAAGGCATCATAACTATTCTGTGAAATGTTACTTATTAATTCCGACCTTAGCTGTCAGGGAATCGATAAATAACGAAGGTATAAAACCGTTCACCTTTCTGACAAGTAGTCGTGATAAAATGCCGTGTTTTTCTGACCTACAGGTAGTTTAGACAGAATCAATAATATCTTAAAGGACCGTTGTGAGAAGCTAACAAAGATAACCTGCCCGCGTTGCAACATTATTATTGGAAACGTGCAAGACACAGATAAAGTGCTTTCTGGCAGCACTTTTGATAACGTTGTATTCCTCGAGTTCTTATCTTGAAGCTTAAGCACCTTATCCACTTCCAAGAAGATTAGCTGGATGACTTAACATACGAAATGCGAGTAAAAGCACGCTTTTACCATTCCTATATGTCCCCTAATCGCTCTAAGCTACGTTTGTGTTAAGTGTTAAGGTTCTCGGAACTTTTATTGCAGAACCGTTGAAAATATCTTAGGTTTTATGTTGTACTGCTAATAAGCCAACTAAATCCAAATTGGGTGATTTTAAAATCGGCCGATTTTTCGTAGCTACAAATTTGGAAATTTCTCGGCTATTCATTTGCTTCGCAAACTTTGTATGAGGCCAGTTTTATTAATAAATTATAATAACGTTAATATCGCTAATGAAGCATATTTGTGGAAAGCAGTGCTTTACGCTGTAAAAGCTAGGGTCTTCTATGTACTTTGTAAAATCCTGTTTAGTGAATTAACTGCAATATAGAAGGTTTAACAAAAAAGACAAGTACATAAGTCGAATCAGAAAAAAGGGGGCTTGCAAGAATTCAATGTAGGGCCTCTGTTGTTTATAATTTCTACTGCTGCAGCACCTAAACAAAAGTCAGTTGTCTCCTTTGTTGCAAATATTCTTCCAGTTTATTTGCCATTCCCCAACACATCTTTGGCCAACATAATGTTATCATAATAAACTGAACTAATAAATATGTACTTTTTATCTAAACCATAATAGTACCTATATTAAAACACAAGTTACAAAAGGCAAGCTTTTCGCATACGAGTGTTCGAATTGCCTTCTGTAACGAGTATTTTATACTATTTGCTCTGTTTCGGCTTCCATTTACATTATTTATTCATGTTTATTTTTATAAAAATACTTGACAATTTCCAGTTGGGGAAATTTTGGTAAAATAATAGGCTGATAATAGCGATTTTTGCTTGACAGTTGACAGAGGTTTGACATTTGACGTTTTTGTTGCCTAGCAACTGAATGGTTGCCTAGGTATTTTATGTATTATTTGATACAGTATTACCAATTTCTGAAAACAAAATATCACCAAAAATCGTTTAAGAATGAAGCTCATTAAAGCATCAAAATGCGTGCTAGCATAATGTCATGCTAATGCCAAAACAGAGAAACAAGTTTTCCAGTATTAGGTATATTATTCTTCTCCAAAAATTGTTATTTTTTCAAGCGCTTTCTTCTTCAAATAATTATTTATAGCGAGACTGAAATTCTTCTAATGCATCATCGGCGCAATTTCGGAAAGAAAAAATAAAATAGTCATAAATTACCAAACCTGATGGCTTCCCATGATTTAATTGAATTAGAAATTTTTCTTAAAAATCCGGTTGTGTTGAGTTAACGTGTTTAAACAATAATGATTTAACAACTGAGAAATTTAGGTTACTAAAAATAGACTTGGCAAAACTAAAATCCCTATTAACTATGTAATTATTATTCATGTTAATGTTTTGAATGTGAATTTAAAATTTAAAAAATTTGAATTATAGTTTATCTGACAGAATTTTATATTTGGATTTTTCATTCTAAAACGTCGTGCTGTGCTGTCTTTTAACATATTAAATTGGTTTATTTATTTGTTTATTGTTTATTCCTGTTTATTCTCGTAATAAATCTTTAAGAGTAGGTTTAATTTCGTCCTTTCAAAAGTTTCTAAAAAGAATTTACTTTGCGATTTCGTTTAATTAAGTATATTAGTAATTATCTAATTATAAACCAAAGGAAATACGAAAGAAAATTTAATACGCTGGATAACACATGTGGAATCTAAAATGTTGTTAGGCAAGACCACTTTCAGCCAAATGTAAATAAATATATTTTTTTAATTTGTTCAGTTTCACTTTATTTTATCTTTCCATATAATGTAGATCCGATTAGTTTGAAAACTGTGGCTTTCAGATCGGTAAAGGTAACGGCGGTTACACTCCGCGAGAGAGTATGGCCGGCAACATGCAGGGTTAAGGCCTCCTAAGTCACTTTCATACCTCGGTTGTCTCGCACGCTTTGCGTACGTGGTGATGTGGTAAGTACCACGCCTTCGACAACCGCCTACCTTCCCTACTCCACTACTGTGTTTCGGTTCCCAATTATTTTCAGTGCCTGGCTAGGCCACCCGCCGAGCATCCGACTCGGATTTGGCCCCGAGACCGTATTCGAATGCCTTAACCACTGGCCACTCCGGCAACGGTGGCCTTCAATTATCGGAAATAAATTAACCGATTTTGGTAATTAAATGAAACTTTAAAGTAAACATGTAAACAGTTAGAGTTTAATTGGCAATTAGAAATAGTTAGTGGAGTTCTTCTAGTTTTTAATTCTTTGGCGTAATTGCTTCTGTGTATGTGGTAAATTATGTCTTTTTAAGAATTAATTTTGGAAACTACCGAGGTGAGCTTCAGCTAATAATTTAAAAAAAATTAGTTTTTAAGGCTTTTGTTTGAACGTGCCAGATGTCCTTAGTTAGGTTTTCTGAGTATGCGCGTTCTTCTAGTTCTCTTCCTTATTCCTGCTCCGTTTTTCCTCCGTATTTCTTCTTTTTATGCTGTTTCTTTTGCCCTTTTCTTCCTTATTTGCTTCTGCTTCTGCTCTTGCTTCTTCTGTTTCTGCTTCTTCTTCAGCTACTTCTAGTTCTACAACTGCTTTCGCTTCTTCTGTTTTTGTCTCGTCTGCTTCTTCTTTTATGATTCTTCTGCTTCCTTTGCATTTTTTCTCCTTCTGCCGATTCTACGCCATTGTTCACCTAGTAGTTGATGAGTTACGGAACCAGCGCCTGGAGGGCTTCAAACACCCTAGAAGAAGGAAACCAGGGTCAGTAGAAAACCCGCCTAGAGCGACGCGGAGAAGCACCAGCAGCCGACCTACTGAGAGGTCGTAAAGAGGCTGCAGGAGAAGAGCTGGGAATGCCTAGTCCGCATCCTGCGGCAGGTAGAGGGTGCCAACAAAAAGTCGGGCCGAGAGCTCAAGAAAGAACTCGCGAAGAAAGTCGAGATACACAAGGAGGGAGTACAGGTCCGAGAGGTACAGTGGGAGGTCGTTGGTTTGAAGGCAGAAAGGGGGCGTAGAAGACGCCCCTGCCTGGTGGTGTACGACGCTGAACAGGACAGCGCAAAAGAACTGGCCAAGGCGGCCTACGGCCCTGCTTCATATTCATCTACTTCTGCGTTTGCTATTTTGCTTCTTCTTTTGCTATTCCTACTTACTGATTGATGATTATTCTTCTTCCTTTTGTAGTTTTCCTCCTTCTGTTTATTCTTTTTTCCCTTCTTCTTATTCCTCATGCCAATCCATGGTCTAAGGGTTTGTAACGTTTCACTCCGCTGCAGCTGGCTTTTTTCTGTATTTTCTTAACTTCCTTCTGCATTCGGTTGTACTATGTGCTCATTCTATTTTTTGTTCTTGGTCTTCTGTTTCTTTTGCTCAGTGTCATTTTAAACTCGTTGTTTTTTTCTTCTTTCCCTTCTATTGCTTCGTTGTCTGTCTCATCATCTTTTGCTTTCGCATCGTCTGCCCCTACCTTTTCTTTTCCTATCCATCGTTCTTCTTCTACTTCATCTTTCATCTTTCTACCACTTTATGGTGTAAGGATCTGTATCTGTATCTGATTTACTCGGCGCAGCGTATTTTCTTAGATTTCTTTCTACTGCATTCGTTTTGGTACTTCCTCATTTTATTTTTTCTTGATTTTCTTCTGCCTCTTTTCCTTAATACATTTACTTTATTTTAAACTCTTCTTCCTGTTCTTTCGTTTCTGTTTTGCTATTCTGTGCTCTTCCAGGGCTTTCTTCCAGTTATTCTTCTTTCAGTAAATAAGAAAAGGTATTCACCCCATTTCTTCCTCTTCTCACAGTCTGCTATCTTCCTTTCGCATATTGTATTTTCGTCAGCACTGCTTCTTTTTTATTTCGTACGTTTAATTGTCTCGTAAAAACTATTTTGATTATCGGTATTAATAACAAATTTAAAACAGTAATAATTGATTAACTGTGAAATGTTAATATATTAATATTCTCTTTTAAATTTAGTTTTTGACCTTATCTCTGAATGTTCTTTTAAATCAGCATTTCATTTGTTTGAATTTCACCATCGAAAGTTATTAAGTACTTATCTACACGTTAGTATTGTGCATATATTTTTATTTTATATCTGTTCATTTATGTGACAGTCACTTTTATCTTAACAGGCGTATAATAAAATTTAAGCGATTTTTTTATTTTTAATTGCCGCATTTGTAATTATTAGTAATAAAGTTACATCTACCGTGTAATTAGCAACTTTATAGAGCATTAAATAAGTTTAAAGCTGTGCAATTAAAAATAAAAATTTAAAAGATTTTTAAATTGTAATTGCTGAATTTCGGTTTCACTTGTTTGTAGTATAAAACCCAACTAGCTTTCGATATGAAGTGAGAGAATTCAGCTTATGGTAAAGTGCATTTTAAACTGGCGGATTGCGGATAGCAGGTTACATAGCTTATACTTCCTTGGTAAAGCTGTAACAACTTTAAAATACACCATAATCCATTGTTGTACACTTTATGCATCGACTCTTTTTGGTGCTCAAGATGAAGCAGTTAAAGTCTGTCTGAAAGCACTCCGCGAGAGGGAAAACGTGCTTAAACCACGAGCCGCCAGCTTAAAAAGTACATTAATCATTTTAATTAGGTTTAATATGTTAAATAGAATATAAATATCAAAAGGAGCCTTTTTAAATGTATATTTAAGAATGAAAACTGTGGTAGCTAAGATTCTTTAAAATATTGCAAAGCTCTTGTTTTGTAAAAAAAATTAACTCAGAAACTATCCAAGGCAATAGCTTTGGGCTTTGGATATGATCACCAACAAAACTGTAGCACTCCATACCTAATGCATTATTATTTATTGACTACTGACAGTTTGATTTTAATCAGAATCGATGTCATTAAATTCAATACCTCCCAGAAATTATGCCTTTTGTTGAAAATAAACAAGTTTTAATCTTTTCTCCTCATCTTAATAACCTGGCATTGATCAAAACCAATTTTTTCAAAAGTAACGATTCGATAAAATCGATAAGTCAATTAGGATAAAAACATTTTCATCAACTGCAACGCAGCAGGCGTTGAAGCCCATCGGGAGATTATTTGATTGCGCATCTCATGCATTTTCTGAATGCAATTATGCATCTACTTACGTATATCCAAGAGCTGAACTTACGCAAACAAGTCGTGATGCAATATTCTTTTTGGGTTCGTTAATCGCGACCGTGACACGACGAAGACAGGAGCCATCTCTTCACGAATAAATTCGTCAGAGTTAGTAACTTATTTTTGGACTTGTTAAAATTCCAGACGTCTACAAAAATGGGGATTAATGTGAAAGATTACGGGCCGTTTTATGATCAATTATTCGACATTTGATGCTTTAATGATTTAATAAGGGCTGAACTAATTAAAGGAATTTAGCTCTTCTCTCCAATTACAGTTAATTATCGTGATCAGCGGCTTGTTTTCGAATTATACGTAATAGACCTGTCATCTGGAACGAAAATGTAATCTTTGAGTTTGAGTGAGTAAACTATCATCTATCATGAGATCGATTTCTAAGTGGATCATTGTTAGAATTGATATGTATTGATATGTTGGATGTAAACGAATGTCTTGAAGTCTTGAACGGCTGTTTCTAATAAAAATTAAATTATAACTAAGAAAAATTTTTGATATAATTTTCAATTTAAAACGAATGGCTCAAAAGTGTTAAAAACCTTTTATTTGTAAATAAAGCAAGGACTGATTCCAAGACTTACCAGACATGTTAGGAGTTATTGTGGCTTTCGTTTTATTAGAAATTGTTTCAGACATAAATATTGATTTATATGTCTGATTAGACTTCTAATTTTAACCTTGCTTGACAGTTACACAGCAGTGATGGCAAGATTTCGACGATATTAAGGTTTTTATTTAATTTTTCGCTTTTTAAAATGAATTTTAACTTCGGCTTTCTTTACCGAGATCATTAACAATCTAACTTGCTTAACAGAAATCACATGCCAGTCGCCTCGAATTTAAAAATCCGGCTAGGGCTGAGATTCGAACTTACGCCCTTTTGGCAGCAGAGCAGACACCTAACCACCACGATACCGAGATACCTCAAATCTTCTTCTTCGTGTTACTCTTTGTTTCTTCACACGATTTTAAGGAGATTCTACTATCGGCCCATCTTTTCGGCGGCCTTGCAGGTTGTCTTCTGCCCGGTGGCTTTAGATCTCTTGCTATTTTTATCAAGCGAGTATTATTGGCTCTTTCAACATGTTCGTTCCATCATTTTCAGCCTATATCGGTTATCTTACATTTCTCCCTTATTACATCGCTTCTAACTCCATCTGTTCTTGTTTTCCAGTTATTGATCTTAATATGTTCATCTCTGTTGTGCGTAGCATCTGTTTCGTTTTGTTAGCATCTGCACGTGTCTTCGCTCCTTATGTCAGTATAGGTCTCACTATTGTCTTGTGCACTTTGGTCTTGCTTTTATATCATCATGTATTTCCACACTTTGTCTTTGAGGTTTCTAGCTACTCTCATTCCTTTTAGCGTTTGTTTTTTTACTTCCTCGATCAGGATTTTATTGCTTGTTATTAAAGTGCCGAGATAATTAAAACGCATTACTTGTTCAATTATATTTCCATTAATTTCCAATTTACGTCGCAATGGATTTTTAGGAGTCGTTAATGATTTGTTTTGTTGATTGACACAACCATTCTTTGCAGTAATGACGAATGCGCGTAGCAAGCGTTGTAGATAGCAAGATACCAAGTTAACATTATTATTGCCTAATCTATATCCAGGGAGTTGTCGAATCGTTTGAGTAATCCATAATTAAATTAAAAAGTATATGACTTAAAGAATCCCTCTACCTCACTCCTTTCTTCTTCTTCTTCTTCTGTGTCATGTCCTATTAAGGACGTTGACGAGGGGGCCAAAGCCATATTTTTAAACGACTTGGCGTTGTGAACTTTGTTATATCCCCCTTATACTAGGGAAATGTGTTCTCTGCAGTGGTTTCCCATTACCTTCTGCAGAGTTTGTGAACGTGTATTAAGTGCATAGTGTATGTATCACTATCTGCAGTCGACCACTCCACAGACAGAATCGTTAATTGTAACCAGACGATTAAATGGCTTCACTCATTCAAGTGCCGACCTCGAACAGTAGGGAGTTCTTTGTAAAAATCCGTACCACTGTGTGAGATTCGAACCCCAATACTCCTAACTAGGAGTCCAGCGCTCTTACCACTGCGGCAATGAGCTTCGCCTTACTCCTTTGGTAGTTTTTATTTCTGTTGTGTATTCATTGTCTACCCTTATGTTAGTTTTGGTGTTTGTGTTAAGGTAACCTCAATAACTACAAAGAAATTACCCTCATCAACACAATGCAAAAGCTATAGAATCTCATACAGAAATATCGGAAACGAAATCGGTCAAGGATAACGCATGTTTTGTGCGTTTTCATCTTCTTTATAGTTAAAGTAACCTTCCCATTGTTCTTTCTTTATCGGTTGATCTGTACTGTCACGTACTTCCAATTTTCTGTTTCTCAACATTTTCCACATACAGTTTTTGTGCTCCGTTCATGTCCCGTTCCATCTCTTTCGCGAAGCTCTCCCAGTAGTGTTCTTTTATTTGCTTTATTTTTCTGTTTACCTCATTTCGTTTTTGTACGTATTTAGCCCAGTCTTCATCTTTTCGAGTATGTTTATATTGCATGTGGGATGTGGGCATCTCGCATTTCTTTTGTAATCTCCTTTATTTCTTCTTGGAACCATGGTGCTCTATATTTTTTTGCTTGCTGGTATATTTATTCTTCTCTTTTCTATTGCTTCTTCTGCTGATTTTAATATATTTGCTCTTATTGCAAGCTGCCTTAGCATCATCGTTCTGCTCTAGCCTTTTGCACTATAAGCCTTTAGTGGCTTCGTTATTTAATGACTCTACATTGAACTTTTCGATGCTAGTAGTGTTTTGTGTTGGCCTGATTTTAAAGTTTGATCTTATTTTGCATAGCACCATCTTATGGTTGCTTCCTATTTCTTGTGTATTAAGAGTTCTTACATCCAAGATTTGCATTGGGGTAAATTGCCTATTTGTTATAACATGGTTTACTACGGATCTCCTTTCTTGGATGTTTTCAAAGGTATATTTTTGGTGCATTTTATGATTGAAGAATGTATTATCGATCCTGAAACTATTCTGCGCACAGATATCTACTAGTAGTAGTAGTTCTCCATTGTTGTTATATATTTCTTCGTTAAATATTGACTTTACTTGTAGTACAATAACGCTTCGTATGCGAGCATTTAGGTCTCCTAAGTATTATGATTATTCGCTGGTTTTGGGGGATTCGATCTATGTGTTCTTGCATTTCTTCGTAGAATTCTCTTCTTTCTTGTCTCTGTCTTGTTATATGTGGAGCATATATGCTGAGGATGTGTACGGACTTATCTTGTATCTCTAATTTTATCTTTAGTATTCTTAGACTTTTGTACTCGACTTCACCCATAAACTGTTTGGATTTTGCATGTAGGAGTATGCCGACACTTGCACCTGCAGGTAATTGTTTGTCTTTCCCATTGCATAGTTATGCTTATGAGTATGTAATCGTCTACTACTGTGGTACTCTTCCCTTTCTTTTTGGTCTCTGATATGCAGCATATTTTCCTTTATTTATTTTTGCAATGATCTCTTGGTCATATGCATTCCAAAATCTTATGTTCCAAGTTTTTTTAATCGTTGGGGGCAATCTATTTCCGAGGCTTCGTGTGGTTCATAAGCATTATTTAATTTACTCCCGATCAGGGTGCTAGCCTTAACCAGGGAACCCTTTATCCGGGCTTGGGACCGGCAACAGCGCCCACTGGGGGCTACTCAATCTACTCCGTGGATTGCTGCAGGCGAACTTACCTCAAATTTGATTCTAACAATCACACAATGTTATAGCTATAATTACAGTTTTTAAAGTTTTTATATGTGATTTTTTTCATCTAAAACGATGTAAATACTGGGCGATTTACATAAGCAGCGCCCCTTAACAAATGGAATAGGCAGCCCAACTTACAAATTTAGAAATTAATACATAATATAATTAGAAAATTAAGAAAAATAATATCAATAACAAAAATAAACTTATATCAATTGTATTGACTGAATCAAATTTTATTTTTTGATTTGCAGGTATTTCTAGTAGCTTTGGAAACATGTATGTTGGGTTGCATTTAAAGTTTGAATGAGCATGACTTACGTGAATCACCCAGTATACAAACCCTAAATCAAATTTTTATCTAATACCTGGATTTTTCTTATCAAATCAAAATTGGAATTTAAATTTTCAAGTTGTAAACTTGGAATAAAGAAATATCAAATGAGTTAAGATTGATAAGTTTTAATTAACCTGAAAAAATGACATCGCAAACCAAAGCTGAACTTTAAATTGGTTAAATGGTGCGAAAACCTAAGCATAATTTTGCAAATTATACGGTATTTAATGTTAGTTGTGTAGATGCGCGTTAAATTTCAGCTTCTTTATATTTTGACAAAATATCTGTTGGAAAGTTTATAATATTTAAACCGGCGTAATTCTATTGCAAAGTGAACACTGAGCTACTGTACTACAAGCCCAAAGAAAGCCATACAAGTTTTCAATTTCCTAGTGTATTTTGAATTTAAGATTCTTAATTGGCATTAAATTTAAAACCTAAACCCCAGTTACATGTGAAAATCTGATTTTTCTAATTCAATTTCAGACGGAAAATGTAATACCCAATTTTGAACATATAAAAGAACATCAACGGTAAAAGTTGCTCTATATTTTAAGCATTTATTTTAAGATACTATTCCAACAGATACCGATAAAAAAATTATGAATTGGCAGTCATCATTCAGCTTCATTTCATACAATCGAATTGATTATCGTTGCATGTTTGTCAATACATCAATTTGTAGCTATTTTTAAATGTCATAAATCACAGCTAAATAAATTAAATTATTTTTATCTGCAAAACAGACTAATTTTAAATTAAAAAACGACTTCTTCTGACTATGTTGACGCACTGATAAAGTCTGTATAATCGTAAACAGCGAAACTGGAACGGATGTCAGTCATTCATTCAGAACTAATTACTACCAAGTTATCTAAGAAACATAAGCATACACTTAAGTGACAAATCAGCAACCATGTAATTACGGTTCTTCCGATTAACGTAATTATTTTTACGCTAATTCTCGTGGGTTAAATTAAACAATTTAATTAAAGGTGCCCATTAATCCACCAAATGTTTGAGTCTTCCTTCTTGGGTCGACCTAAATAACTAGCATTCTGTGTGTTGTATTTTTTACATAGGGCTGCATTTCAAGGTTGATGAAATGATAAAAAGTAATTACACGTAAATTCAATGCATAATTTAATCAACACAAATAAGCGAAACAATGGTAAACATTTCATTTATTCAGTACCTATCCCTTTGTTTGTTTATTTGTGTGGTATTGCCATTTGTTACACAGGGTGATTCAGAAAAACGTGTCATAATGTACGTTTGTGATTCTATGGGTGGGTTGCATTAAACATTTGTTAAATTAACGAATGATCAAAGTTTACGGATATATTATTTGCAATATGCATCCGAATTTTGATTCGACGATGCTGTGCAACCGCCCTAAGGCACACAGCTCGAAATAAAATAATTTCTAAGTTACAGAATTAAATGGGTTAGAAAAGAAACAATATTCGTTAATAAACAGAGCCGTTTAATTTGTTGTACGGGCCACACGTAAGAAGTAAAATATAAATTTATTATTGAAGGACAAAAAAATTCCTTCCACTTTAAATTAATAATCACCTCGGTAGCTTTCGCAAAAAATTTAATAAAAATAAATTATAGGTTAGAGTATTAAATTTTTTAAGTATTGTTAATATAAACAACTTATTTTAAGGCTACAGGTTTTTAAAAACCGTAGCGGTTAATTTATACTCTACACACGAAGTTTTAACGAAGTTCCTACAAAAAAGAATTTAACTTGTGTAAATTGCACAAAGACAAGACCGAAACCGGCATATGTTACGTAAAATTTAATAATTATAAGAATTTTAAAAAGCGGAAATCAACTGTAATTTGGTTCGAGTAACAGCTGGATGTCATCATGTTACAGCGATAATTTTAGAACTATGGACGCGAAACGGCCTTTAAAACGAATGCATTCATTTACATTTTCCAATTTAAAGATCCAACGTTTATTTTTAGCAAAAAACAGATTTAATTTTATAGTAAACTGTCCTTGAATTACACATTCGATTTTTAATAAAACAATTCCTAAAATTACTCGAACGTAAATAGCCAACTTCACCACAGCTTCCTTCGATTCTAGCATTAGCTAAAATTAAAATTTTGGTTTTTAACCACCTAAAATTATCTAAGTGATAAACAACTCCAAGAAAACGCAATATAAAAACTTTACGTCTGTAATTATCTTCTGGGAATAAGTATGTTATGTAATTCTAAACAGCTTTTTTTCAAATAAAATAAATGTCTGTTTTCGTCAACTCTTTGGAAGTTCTCATTTGACGTGCAAAAAAGACCTATGAGTAAGTGATTACACAGTCCATCAACATCAACATAAAGAAACAGGGCGCCTCTATAAATAAATTAATACAGGCAGACATGGGGAGAATAACCGACGCATTAGAGGGTGGAAAAATGCTCTCGAACACGCTCCACTACTTATATCGTCTCAATTGGGGCTGTTAACGTTTTTCCCCCATGTCTTGTGGTAGTTTGATTACGTAGCCGTATCTCCCTTTGTTATTTTCTTGTGCTACGTGTTATAAAAGATTACGGTCTTAAATTTACTTACAGATTGGTTTTCTGAGATTTGCTATTTCTTAACTTTATTTGGTTTATCTGCAATAATTTGGAAATTATGTTTAAAAACGCGTTAATTTCGTTTCGCGGTTGAAGGAGTGAAGTATTCGGGCAATTAAGTATGTTTACTTGCAAAAATTCATAATTATTTGGAATTGTAATGATTTTAAGTGATGCCTAAAACGATGAGTGGAAGAGGGAGGCACAGGGATGTAAGGACTATTAATAATAATTAGGCATCCAGATATGCTAATTTATTACATAATGTTAATCAAAACGGATTGGTATAAAATAAAGTATAAACCATCAGGCTATAAAATATTAACATCATCTGAATTTTCTTTAAATTAAAGGCAAAAAAGTAATTCATTTGATGTGTGGGTAACTGATACAAAACCCATAAAACATTTCATGAAATTCCTAAAATATCTAAAGTTTTACGTATAAAAGTATACTTTCTTTGGGCGCACTCGTCAACCAAGATTAAGTTTTAAAGAGATTTATTGGCACATGTGCTTGGGTGTTTCTGAAAATAAATAAAAAACGAAGTTATGTGTAGACAAAGTAAACACATTGACCACATTGTCAGACTGTGGTTCAATCAGAATTTTGCTTTTTGTATCTAAAGTTTGTTATTTTTCTGTCTATCTGGGCTAATCTCATCACCAGTCGATCCTGGATTATGCTATGTATTTAGTATGTAAAATACGAATTATTTCAGAAATTAAAATAGTAAACGAAATTAAAGCAAGAAAAAGAGTATAAATGCCTAAACCTAACCTAGTCTAAAATTCTGTGATGGTAAAAAATGTTAACAAATAAGAATATACATAGGTAATTCAAATATATTGACAGTTGCAAATGTTCAATGTTCATTACCACACTGTTTCTCAAACAATTCAGCACGCAAGTTACGTTTAATTTTTTTTACTCGTGGAATAAACTGTTATAGGTACGTATGGTAAATTTGAAATGTAAATGATCGTTCGAATTGAGACATGACATGTTCTCGTGGGGAAATGAGCCCTCGAAATCTGGTACTAAGATTATGAATATCTGTTCGGAATGTTATTTTATTGTATAAGTAAGGGGGACTTATATTAACCAAAATTTGATGATACAAGCACAGGCAATATAAAATGCGCCTGTTTTTCATCGACAACCAACCAATATCCGCCAGCTTGTGGGATACATGCATGTATTTTCTAATACCGTAGATAAATCTTAAGCAGGCGTTTTGGATTCTTTGAATGCGTTGAGAAGTTATACTATCAACTGCAGCATGATAAATAGGAGATAAGAAGTTGAATTGGCAGAGTTCGTAAGCCTCACAAATGCTTTTCTTAATTTGAGTATTTAAATATGATCTATGCGGATATAACTTCTTAAGGTATTGATAACCTGTACATATATATTTAAAAATTTGACCTCTGTAACGGAAAGTGTTATCTAGGACCAAACCAAGATTTCTAGCTTTATTAACAATAGGAATGCGAACATTATTAATAGATATATTTAACAACTCTGATAGATTATTACAAATATTTTTATTTCCAAATAACAACACAGCAGATTTATTGGGATTAATTTTAAGAGAATGTTGCACAGAGGCATTATAGACATACTGCAAGTCTAAATTGATTTTCAACAATGCTCTTTCCCAGTCCAACGGATTAAATGAACGATATAACTGAGTGTTATCTACATAGATATGTACATTGCAATATTTAATATATTTCATAAAAACAGGTGTATACATAGAAAATAATAGAGGTCCTAATAATAATAATAATAATAATAATAATAATATATATTTGCCCAACAGATAGATCCAATTACAGGACAAGAAATACCTATATCTAATTACACATAAGAAAATAAGATAATATTGATCCCTGTGGTACACCTTGGATAACTGGTAATGGAGCTGAGGTGGATGTATCTAGTTCAACAATTTGCGTTCTATGACTTGGATAGTTACTAAGAACCTCAAAATATATAACAGCGTTTCATGATTAACAGTGTCGAAAGCTTTACTATAGTCAAGCAATCCTAAAGCAGTAACACGTCCACAGTCGGCAGCGGTAAGAATATCATCTGTAACGTTCAATAAAGCTGTGGCAGGTACAACTATAACCCGCCCTGAAACCTGACTGTGTCGCAGGTAAAACCAATTTCTGGTGTTCGGCTAACTGTTGTTGGATAATGTTTTCAAGTACCTTGGAAAGAGTCGGCAGTATACTAATTGGTCCTTCATTTCAGTTGGTTGCTTAATTTTAGGTAACGGCTTAATAACAGTATATTTCCAGCACTGTGGAAATAAGCTTTGTTCTATACAATAATTTATTAGATGAGTAATGTAAGAGATGATTCGATTTTGACTTGAAACATTCCTAGTTCGAATTTAGAAAAAGTGAAATCCGACATTCAGCTTATTATGGACGATAAGTTAATATCTAACCAACAGGAAGCTTGTAATTCAAGTTACTTCAAGAATATATTAGAATAAATTAGAAAATCAAGTAATAATTACAATTCAAAATGTACTGAACATTTCAATTACATTTCTAAATATACTCATGATTTTGTTTTCTTAATTCGTACTGCAATTGTAGATGTGCGCTTCTAAACTAACCAAAGCAATTTCCAAGGAGAGTAAAATAAGGAGACAGTTTAAGCCCACTGCTGTTTGTAGTGATAATGGACAGCTGATTAAAACACAAAGAAAATGATACAAAACCTACAAACGGTAGCAAGGTACAGAAATTTACTGCCGATAAAGGATATTGTTCTAATAGGAGATTCAACGACGAAAATGCAACAAGTAATTAATATATGGGAAAAGGAATAGGTAATTTAAAAAGGCATATAAACATAGGAGAAATAAAAACAAGTTGATGGTAATCAATAATAGGGAAAGAACTGGAAATATAAAAGTATTTTGTAAACGGCAAGAATTGGAAATAGTAACAGAGTACGAGTATCTAGGAAATGTAATAACAAATGACGGAAAAATTGATTCTAAAAAGAGGGTAAAGAAGGCAAGGAAAACATATTATGCGCTATGCAGAACCTCTTTTTCCTAGCACTGTTCTACTGACGTACGCAAATGAACTTTGAGTATTGACGAGGAATCTAGAAAGTAAAATAAATGCAGTTGAAATGCAATACCCAAGATAAATAACAGGTAAGACGAAATGGGACCACGCTTTAGAAACATGGACATCAGGAGAATTATTGAACAAGAACCGATTATGGCTAAAATAGAAAAAGATCAATTGAAATGACTGAGACATATCACAAGAGTGAACGAGAATAGATTGTCAAGACAATAACGGAAGCCGGAGGGCACAAAAAAAGAAGAAGGCGAAGGCCTGGGATGGATATGATAACAGAAATTGGAAAGAAGAGAGGAAAAACAATTGTACAAATGAGAACACTAGACAAGAATCGAACGGAGTATAAGAAGTCGATACAGGGTGATAAGTGTTATTTCAATTACAAATAAATATGATCACAGTAGTTACAGTTACCACAGTTACATGTAAATAGTTACAGTGAGTTATGTAAACAAGTTACAGAAATAAATATACAGAATTTTTACTCTGTAGTTTGAGTGGTTTCTATAAGTGTTTACAAACACATATTACAGTACATTACAGCTTACAAGCATACACAATAGAATTGGCGACGAGGAGAAAAAGAATCTACAGTTTACGAGACAAAGAAAAAAAAAATTAAGATGTCAAACGCAGAAGTTCCGCACATGGTACAAGCCGTATTTAATATAGAACCTTTTGAACCAACGACCATGAACTGGAAAAGGTGGTTTCAAAGATTGGTAGGAGCATTTAAAATTTTTCAAGTAAAAGAAGAGTTATATGTTTCATATTTACTACATTACATTGGTACAAGAGCTTTCGAAATAATTTGCGATAAGATTACACCAGAAGATCCATATTCAAAAACTTTCGATGAACTTACAGAAAAACTTGAACAGTTTTATTCGCCTGCGCCTCTTGAAATTGCAGAAAATTTTCGATTCCATCAAAGAAGACAAAAGGAAAACGAAACTTTGCAAGAATTTGTGGTCACATTGCAGAAACTTTCAATAAATTGCAATTTTGGATCGTACCTTAAAACAGCCCTAAGAAATCAATTTGTTTTTGGACTTACGAATAAGAGGATTCAATCAAGATTATTAGAAACACCCGATTTGGATTTCGACAAAGCTGTCAGAATTGCTACTAGCATGGAATTATCTGAAAAAGATGTTAGTCAATTACAGCAAAATAGAAGCTCTATTACAACATTAAATTATATGGGCAGTCAAACCAAATCAAGATCTAAGAAGAAAAATTATAATTTTAAACCATTTAATTCTAATAACTGTCAAAATTTGAAAGCTAATCAAAATTTCATTTCAAACAGTATTGTTAATTCGAATGTAAAATGTTACAGATGTGGTGGTGGACACCTAGCTACAAAATGTAAAATGAACAAAATATTCAATGCAATGGTTGCGGACTTCGGGGTCATCTGCAGAAAGTTTGTTTACGTAAAGCAAACAATACAAATTTGGTTGAGGAAATTCTGCAGGTTGAACATTACAAATACAGAGAAAAATATCTCGCTACTTTACAAATTAATGGTAAATTAATTGAGTTCGAGGTCGATAGTGGAGCAGCAGTTACTTTAATGGGTAAAGAATTTTTTATGTCTTTATTTCCATTGTCGTCCATTATTAATACTGATTTAAAATTGGTTACATACTGTAAAACTAATCTTAAAGTATTAGGTTTCGTTACTGTTACGGTAAAATACATAAATACAGAAAAAGAGTTAAATATTTACCTGACAGAATTGAACAAACAGCCTTTACTTGGTAGAGAATGGTTACGTCAGTTAAATATTCAACTGAGTAATTTAAATTCTATTTCTACAGATCATTTACAATTACTCTTAGATAAGTATAAAAGTATCTTAGAGCCAGAACTATCAAAAATTGTAGGTATTCAAGCAAAAATCACATTAAAAGCAAATGCTAAACCTGTATTTTTGAAATCCCGTACAGTTCCTTTCAAATTAATGCCATTAGTTGAAAAAGAAATAGACAATTTAGTACAGTTAGGTATTTTTGAAAAAGTAAATACTTCCGAATGGGCTACACCCGTTGTGCCGATACTTAAAAGTAATAATCAGATACGATTATGTGGAGATTTCAGTGTTACTGTAAATCCTCAGTTACTTATTGATGACCATCCCTTACCAACAATAGATGAACTTTTCTCATCTATGGCTGGAGGTCAAACATTTTCAAAAATAGATTTACGTCAAGCTTATTTACAAATGGAAGTATGTCCTGCAGATAGGCATCTATTAACAGTAAATACACATAAAGGTTTATATCAGTGTAATAGATTACTATATGGAATTGCGTCTGCACCTGCAATCTGGCAACGTGAAATCGAAAATATTTTAAAAGATATTGAAGGAGTTTCAGTATTTCTTGATGATATTAAGGTTACAGGACCTACAGATGAAATACATTTACAACGTCTTGAATCTGTTTTTCAAAGATTAGAGAAATACAATATAAAAATAAACATTGAAAAAAGTGAATTTTTCAAAGAACAAATACAATATTGTGGTTATGTCATTGATAGGTTTGGAATTCACAAATGTCCTAAAAAGGTTGAAGCTATTTCTAAAATGCCCAGACCTACCAATTTGACCGAACTAAGAGCCTTTATAGGTATGATTAACTATTATGGCAGGTTTATAAAGAATCTAAGTTTTTTAGTTTACCCCCTTAATAGACTTTTGTGTAAAAACGTTCCATTCCATTGGTCCCGGGAATGTGAAACGTCATTTTTAAACGCAAAACAGGTTTTTCAAAGTAAAGATTTTTTAGTACATTATGATACAAAACTACCTTTGCTGGTTGCTACAGATGCAAGTTCATATGGTGTGGGTGCAGTTTTATCTCACTTGTATCCAGATGGTACAGAAAGAGTTATACAGTACACGTCTCAAACTCTTTCAGATACACAAAAGAAGTATTCACAAATAGATAAAGAAGCATATGCAATTATATTCGCAGTTAAGAAATTTTACCAATATTTATTTGGTAATAAATTTACACTTGTTACAGATCATCGCCCATTAGTTCAAATTTTATCGCCAACTAAAAGTTTACCAATTTTTAGTGCAATGAGAATGCAACATTATGCTTTATTTTTACAGGCTTTTAACTATGATATTAAATACAAGAATACAAAGTTGCACGCAAATGCAGATTGTTTATCTAGACTTCCAATTAAAACTAATGACCATTCTAATATTTACGATGTTGTAGACATTTTTGAATTAGATGTTATTAGTACTTTACCAGTAACATTTAAAAATTTATTAGAAGAAACTAAAAAAGATATTGAATTGAAACAATTATTAATATCCTTACAAACAGGAAAAATGTTACCTCAAAAACATAGATTTCACATAAATCAGTCAGAATTTACACTGCAACAAGATGTTATAATGAGAGGTTGTCGAGTTGTTATACCTAAAGTTTTACGTTCACAAATTCTGTCAGAATTGCACATTGGACATTTTGGTATTGTGAAAATGAAAGGTTTAGCTCGAGGATATTTTTGGTGGCCAAATATTGATTCTGATATAGAAAATTTAGTAAAAAATTGCATTCAGTGCAACGAACAAAAAAATAATCCGGCTAAGGTTGAACCACATATTTGGGAACCAGCAACCGAACCTTTTCAAAGAGTTCATGCTGATTTTGCAGGTCCATTTATGGGTAATGTGTTTTTTATTCTTGTAGATTCATATACAAAATGGCCAGAAGTTCATATAGTTAAGGATATTACAGCCACCACAACAATTAAAAAATGTAGGGAAATATTTGCTACTTTCGGCATTCCTAAATATTTTGTATCAGATAATGGTACTACGTTTACTTCTAAATCGTTTCAAACATTTTTAAAACTAAATGGAGTTACCCAAAAATTTACAGCTCCATATCATCCTGCAACAAATGGCCAAGCAGAACGTTTTGTGCAAACGTTAAAAAAGTCATTAAATTCATTAAAAGGCGATACAAATAACTTTGATTTACATACAGCTTTACAAAAGTTATTATTACAGTACAGAATAATGCCACATTCTTCAACAAATACATCTCCCGCCAAGCTTTTATTTGGAAGGCAAATAAAAAGCAGAATAGATTTGTTAAAGCCTACAGAAACTAATAATAAATGCAATAGTTTCAACAATTCGAAACAGATTAAAGAATTTAAAATAAATAGGAGACAGGGTTGGATGTAGAAATTATTTAGGTAGTAAAAAGTGGATATTTGGCAAAGTAAAAAATCGTATAGGAAAGTTACATTATTTAATTAATACTGATAATGGACGATGTTGGAAAAGACATGTTAATCAGATGAGATTAATTGGTAAAAATACTTCAATTTCAAACCCTGAACCCGAACTGGATTACTTTATACCGTACGATGAAAAGACAGTCAGTGATCAACCTTTAGAAAATCCCCACGAATTTATTTCAGATAACCCTGAAACAAGCCAACCAAATTTACAAAATACAGGAGGTCATACTTACACTTCTCGCCCTAAACGATGTGTAAAATTACTTTCCAAATTTGAAAACTTTCATGTTTATTAAAAGTCATTGTTAAAGTATTATTTGAGAAAGAGAGGTGATAAGTGTTATTTCAATTACAAATAAATATGATCACAGTAGTTACAGTTACCACAGTTACATGTAAATAGTTACAGTGAGTTATGTAAACAAGTTACAGAAATAAATATACAGAATTTTTACTCTGTAGTTTGAGTGGTTTCTATAAGTGTTTACAAACACATATTACAGTACATTACAGCTTACAAGCATACACAATACAGGGATAAAAAATTAACAACAAATCCGACGCTTTAACAAAGCATAAGGATAAGGAAGCAGAAGAAGAAGAAGAAGAACAAGCTGTATTTTCCCAAAATTTGAAAGTCTCAAAGATAACACGAGTAGTATAAGAATGTAAACGCCACAAACCAAAGAAATTATCAATAACAGATTAATGTCATTTTTAGACATGAAAATATCTCAGCTTCGCAACGATATGGATTTAAAAAAAAGAATTACCTTTGTGATAACTAATTTTATACTAACCATCATGCAATCAAATGATAAAAATTTATATACGACTTCAATCTTTTGCAACTTCAGTAAAGTGTTTGATTGTATTATGTGTAGATCTTGTTAGACGTCCAAAAAATTAAAATTGTGGAATTAAAAGTTATAGTACCTTTATTTTATACATTATTTATTTGTTTCTTATTTCATACATTATACCCGTCTAAAGATTACATTTTTACAGAAATTGCAGATAGTTTAGGGAATTCGTATGGATCTCCCTTACAAAACATTAATTATGGAATTCCACAAGGGTCTGTCTAGGGCCCTTCATTCTTCTTAATTTATTTTAATTGCTTTCCTTAGTATTTTCCGCTCGCGGCGCTCGCCCCTTGTTTTTTGTATGCAGATGATACTATTGTTGTAATTAATTATTAACATTTTCAGAACCTTATCGACTTAACTGCAAATTGTTTATGTACTCTGCAGACCTGTCTTCAACAAAACAAATTATATATTAATCTTCCAAAAACTACAATTTTGCTTTTTGGAACTAACGTACCACCACATATTTCTCTAAATATACGTTGGGAAAACTGCGCAATTTTTTGGGTTTCCGATTAATCTAGTCAGATTAAATCGATATAATTTGTAACAAATTGGCATCTGCATGTTATGCCTTAAAAACAATAAAAATCATAGTAAATTTTGTAACTTTACGGCGTACTTATTTTTCGTACTTTTTAACAGTAGTCATCACACGCCACATTGTTTGGGGCAACTCGAACAATGTTGTTCGTATATTAAAGTTACAAAAGCATGCTATACGGTTATTAATGTTCGCTTTAAGTAATAAAACGTCTTGCAGACTTTATTTCAAAAAATATAATGTACTAACCATTGAAAATAACAAAAAACACAGATAAATTTACATATAGAATTAAGGAACGGTTTATTATCAATACTTACTGTACGGTCTGTACGGTATCTGAGTATTAAAAAAACCGTGTTTCGATTTATTGCCATTTATAGTAATTATTGATTTTTTTTAATTATTCTAACTTATTACTCGTTAGCTGTGATGCACGTGTTGTATGTACGCCTCTGTAAAGAGCACTGTAATGTTACATAGATCCAAGACTGGTGAACTAAGTGGAAATTGGAAATATTAATGCTTAATCTAAGCAGTTTTCGTTCTAGTAACGTAATGGCTTTTCCATATTCTTAGGAATTAAGATGCTTAATGCGTTTTTAATCGTACCAATTCGTCTTTTTATTCACCTGTCCTTTGTCATACAAACTCTCAAATATATTACTTCTTGTACCTATATAGATATTGAACAGGGCAACATATTTAATTTCGACTATTGATTGTTAGACAGGTTTTAGATCGATTCAGTTTCAATCCAGCTTCTTCGTAAACGTCCAAAAGATAGTATGTTGTGTCATCCCAGTTTGTGAGTTATCTCAGCCTCTATGTTTTAAGATGATCAAATTTACATATATATGTATTCTGTTGTCACCTTAATCGTATCTTTGTAATTGTTACTTCCACATTTTTGTATTTAATTACGATGAACATTTAGTTATTTGTTTCTTTATTATTCTTGACATCACACCGCCTCTTTATATTATTATCATACATGCAGACCTTCATTCCCTTCACATTCTTGTTTTACGTACATATTCATTTTAACTGTTTTAGCCCTTTCTTGCCCTTTGTTAAATCAGGAAAGATTAATTGAGTAAGCCCCTTGCTACGAATTTAAGTTGTTCGTCAGTAAAAGTTCTAACGTGTGCTTGTATTACAATAACAGTAGAATCCGGATATAACGAACCGTAAGGAAGCCCTGAAAATTAGTTTGTTATATGGGAAGTTCGTAAAATAGGCCATAAAAGTAAGAAATTTATTATTGTTTAAACCACTTAAAAAGGGCACTATTGACTTTCTCTTGTCTTGTTTTTTTTTTATCTTTTTTGCGTGTTATCATGTACGAAAGCCTCTTTGATATTAATTTTATTTTCCAAATGGTCCCACATATTTTGATAGATTACGTTCGCGACACACGGTAATTTGGTTTTTTCCACTTTCTATATCAACGAAAATTTCGTACTTCTCACGTAATATTTTGCTTCCAATGCCGAATTTTTCATTATATGTGAGTTGGTTCGGTTCTACTTCTAAAAGGCTAAATAAAAACTAACAACACCGCGACGGAACTATGCAGATACAGCAAAATTCGATAAGCTGGTGCCAAAACACCAACAATTATTCAATTATTGTAAGAACTTGTTTGTTCATATTGTAATTAACAAGTTTGTTTTGAACGAGTTCTTTAATCAAATGCCCTTAAATTGATTTGTAATAAAAAGAAGTTCCATCATATAAGCTTCGTTTATGAATATTTTCGCTTCTATCTATTGTTTAAACAATTATGTGGACAGAATCTTGTATCTTTTGCATTTTTTATGTTCTGTTTCCGTGGTGTCATTAGCTGTTATTCATATAATGTGTTCTTGTGTTTTTTTAATATTCCTGATTAATTGTGTTTTTTAAACATTGCCAAATTCCACGTGCCTGTAGAAAAACGAGTGACAATCAAACATTATGATAAAAAGAAATTTGAATATTTATATAAGTACTCGTAATTAATCCTTAAGCTATAAATTTCCAAGTAAAATTGACGCCATTTAAATTGACAGCCGCACTATAAAAACCTAGCTATAAATCCAAATTAATTAATTATTTTATTTATCAACTATACAAATTACAATTATAAATTTAAATTTGATGTCCCCTAATAAATGCTGACATAATGACGTATTATCCATTCACTGTTATATAAGTTTTGATAAATGTAATTTCATGACCAAGCGTATGTACGTAAATAAAATTTTAATTTATCTCTAGTATATTATTTTCTTAAAATTGCCGGTATCAATGACACTGTAATTTCTTTGTCTGCAAAACAATTAAGCTTAATAAAATAAATCAATTCGTATTTGGGAACACAACAATGATCGGAATTTAAAGGGATCTCTGACCCTTGTTGCTTCACACACATTACTTTACTTTGTGAAATTATTTTTAATTATTTTTCTTATGAAATATTTGTCATTATAACTAATTTCATTTGTTTTGTTACAGGTAAGTTACGTCCATCTTTCATTCTACTTTTAAAAATTCGGTCAAACCAACAGTTGTTGGTAAGTACATCAATTTTATATTTATTATGGCAACAGTTAATACAAGAGCCAACTAGGATCGTTATCTAATTTTTTATGTAAATCTAAAATTGTATATTCTTAGAAGACGTTGGTGTTCTTGATTAGCGCTCTTATCAGTCCCATTAACCCATGGACTTTAATTCAAAGACCTTTAGCTTATTATTTAATTATAAACAATAAAATATGAGTGGACAGTGACACCAACTGAATTTGGAAGGTGTTTGTCTTGGGCGCCACGAGAAAGTAATTCGAGGTTCCTTAACTTTTTAAAGGCTTTAAAATTGGAAATGATTACAACAAATGAAGATACATAGATATATAGAAAAATTAGGAAGGGAAAGTCCAGGATATTTCCTGTAATAAATATTAATCTATATTTTTAATTTGCAGATTTAGCCTTTTTTATTGATTCGCACTCCCTAAAAATGTTTATATGGGCCATGCTGTTTCTTTTTATTTAATTAAGTATATACTCTTTTTTATATCTGTATCTGTATCCGTAAGATTTTTTTTGCACTCCTGTATTATGTATTTCCAATGCTGTCTCTTCGTGTTATACCCTTCTCTTCCTCCTAAGTACTCGTACTTCATCTCAATTGCTTGTATTTTGTTCTTCATATTACTTGCTAACATCGATCCACGTTTTGCTGCAGTGAGTTAGGATCCGTCGATAGATTGTAGCACTTGCTTTATTTTTTCTCCTCCAAATGTTTAGTGTTTTGCTCGATCTTTATTACCTTGGTCTTTTTGATATTTATTTTTATTAGATTTCGTTCCAGATATGTTCTATGTATCAGTACTATAATCCCTATCTGTCAATCTTCAAGTATTTTATGTTGTTCCAGGTTCTTCAACATTTGTTAAGTTATTCTACCATGCCCCGGAGCTTTCCCCCCCCTTTTTTTAGCACATATTGATAGCTTGTATTATTTCGTTTTCAGGTATTGTTAGTAGATTTTCCTCGTTCTCGTTTGTTTTTGTGTGTAAACTTGTAATTTTGTTGATGCATTCTCTATTTCTTTTATGCACAATAGTTCTTGAAAATACTTTTTCCATCTGTTCATTATTTCTTCATCACTCGTTAAAATTTGCCCTTCTTTGCCCATTATCGTTGTATGTCTTCTATTTCTTTCCATTTTTTCTCCATATTTGTTCCAGTTTCTCTCCTTTACGTCATTAACCATATTTTTAACTTTGGTTCTTTGTTCTTTGTGTGCTACATATTCATTTTCTATTCTGTACTGTTCTGTAGATATTCTTCCCATTTGTGTTTTTTATTTTTATTTTCTGTTTGATCTCTTGATTCCACCATGCTACCTGCTGTGCTTTCATTGTACCACGGACTTCTTATGCCTCTTCTTCTTCTTCTTCTTATGCTTATATTAGGCCGTGGCCTGTTATCCCGGTGTAAGGTGCAATTTCCTTTCATGTCGATTGCCAGCTATCCTTTCATTTCTTTGGTGGTCTTCCTACTGGCCTTCTTCCTGGTGGCTTTCCGTCCCTTGCCAATCTGGCTATTCTTTCTCTACGCATTCTGTTCACATGCTGTACATCTTGTACTGTGCATGTTTCTCTAATTTCGCTGTTTCGTATTCTTAGCGTATTGCTAATTGATCGCAATGTTGCTCACAGTATTCTTTTTGTTTCCGCGGTGTCTGCCCTTGCTTCAACTGCATATGTCAAAAGCGGTCTAACGCACGTTTTATAGATGCGGACTCTACTTTCTAGGCTGGCGTTCTTGTTTCGCCACACAAACGTCCCTCAAGCATCCCGAGACCCGTGCCGCTTTGTTGGCTTGTTTGCGTACTCCTTCTCTAAGGTTGTCGCAACTGGATATTTCTACACTCATTACTTGTTCTATGAATTTTTCTTTGATTGCTATTTTACTTCTTCTAGGCTCTCTGGCTACTACCATACCGTTGGTTTTCGCTATGCTGTTTCTATCATTATTCTTAGTCTATCAACTTTCTTCAATTCCTTCATTGTATTAGTTGTATCCAAAACATATGTGATTTTACATATAGTCTCTTCCTATGCTTATTTCGTGATTCTAGCTCTTGTAGTTACCTTCCTTTACTAGCGTTTGTTTATCTTTAGTCCTATAGTTTAGATTCTGATCTAGCATTTGTTATCTGTTTATTTAGTTATTTATTGTTATAGGCATAGAAAGTAAGAAAGTATCCGAGGTAGTTTACGTTAGCAATATTCTAATCTATTTCTTTAAAAATGCCCTCCATAACTGCATCCTTGCCTTCGACTTCCCTTCATTGAGACATTAACTGTATCGGCCTAGAGTTAGTATCAACGTATTCTGATGGATTTTTCGTAGTGTACCTAATCTACGATATTGAAGAGCCCTCTATTTCATTGACGCTATCAAAAAACCTTTTCGTAATCTATGAAACCCATAAAAAGTGGAATATTGAGTTTGTTAAACTTTTCTGTTAGAAACTAAAAAGGATAATCACATGTAACAAAGGTATTTACCATAGCTGGAAGTCACGTGTAATACATTTAACTTCCACATAGTTTCCTTGGTAACCTTAATACATAATTTCCGTAGTACATACCTGAAAGTTACATTTGTTAAGAAGTGTAAAGACTAAAATATGTCTAATATTTGCCATATAAATTTTTGTTAAAATTTAAGTCACAAACTCTCTTTCAGGACTAATATATGCTTCTTTTTCGTATCTATTTTTAAACATTAAATATCTTTATTAACTTACTAATTACTCCTTGTTGCTTCATTATTATCTGTCTTTTGATGCCATTCTGCGATCATTTTATTAATTATGCTATTCTCGAATTTTTCCTTTATTAATCAACATTTTCAATCTATTTTCACTCATTTAGCTGGCTCCATAACTTAGCTTATATTTTTTACATAGTTTTTCTAGAAGTCATTTTTCCCTTTGACCAAGTACTTCGTTGTGCTTTTTTGCAGAAATTTTGGTGAAGATATTTTTTATCCATTAATTTCGTTTACCTTTAAGAGAATTTCTGTGTGACGATTTTTTAAGTAGTTTCTTTAATTCTTTTCCTTCTTTAATCCATAGTGCTCGTCTTGGTACTATTTTGTTACATCTTGTCCTCACCCTATTTTCCCTTCTCCTTGTTTTCCTTTGGACACTTTTCCAAAATACAGCCTAATTAAGAAGTACTCTTTTTTACATTTTCCTGATAAAGTCGGGTTAATTATGCCAATCAGTTTACAAAAATCACCGCAACTTTATTGCAAACTGAAACGGTATTTTATGATCAATCCGTATCTTCTACTCGCGTCTACTGATTAGAAACTGTTGCTCTACGTTTAAGACGGTTATAATGGATAGACCATTCTTAATTCGAATAACGTGAAACACAAACTATAAAGACTTTGAAGTAACACCTTTAGATTGTATTGTTTATCAAGTGAAATCGTATAACTGCTTGTACGTCTACTAAAATCGTGCAGTACGAACTCAACTTAAACATTACCTACATCAACTATGTATTTAGAAATTTCCGCTTGATTAAGTCTCTACTTTTCTTTCTTGATAGCAATGCATTTCTTCTTTTTGTGAACCTTTCGTACCTACTTACTATAACTTATAATTGCCTTCTTCATGTCTTTCTTTGTTCCTTGTTCTATCTGTAAAGATTACTTTTTAAAGGTATCTTGACGTTGATTAATTTCTATTAAAAACCAATAAGGGTCCGTACTGTGGTGTTAATAATAATTTGTGACTCTTAGGGCTTTATTATTGCTATTGCCCCGTTTCTTCTGGCCGAATTGGTACCAAAAATGGAAACAATAAGGGTTCGAAACGTTTTTAAAATGAAGTAATTTGGAGAAATATCTGAAAGAAAATCAAATTTTATTAAGCCATCTACTTTATATAGTATTTAAGTCAATTTTAGAAATGTAGAGGTACTTCATTAAGAGTTTGGCAGTTGGCTTTGCAAGTTTGGCACAATTTTATGAAAAATGTATATTGTAATTTTAGACTAAACTGGTTAAAAAATTTTATTCCGTAGTGTAACATAAAATTACACACCTAAGTTCGTCGAAAGTCAGGTCAATAAGCTATGTAAATTCTATTAAATATAAAAATCCAGTTGCCCTACAAAATCAGGGCAAATAAAAAAATGATAGTGATATTAATGTAATAATCCGAGAAGCAAGGGTTTATTTCTTTCGAATGTTGATCAGGGCAATGCTTTAAAAAATAAAAGAAAATAATACCATATACAAGTCGAAGCCAACAGCCGTGGTAGCCATAACTTTTTCATAATAATAATAACAAAAAAAAAAAGAAAAACTAGAAATGAATCAGCAGTAGAGTGCTACAACCTATAAAGTGCTAAAACTGCCAACACCACTTAGTAGTGGAGGCTAAAACAACATCTCATCGTAGCGAGTGCAGAACTCTTTTTGTACAGACAGTAGGTGGGTCAACTATAAATAAGTGGCACCAGAGCAGCCAACGGGTAGGACACCGACCTGTCCATTGTTAGCATCACATAAAATACATAAATAGTTCTTTGGCTTCCTCTCACGACAAAAATTGCAACCGAATGTTACAATTACAAAATACGCCCCACGGGCACTGAATGAAACACAAACATTTTTCAGTTGTATGAATACACACGGTTCCATACATATTATAAACAGGGCGAGGTGCAGAAAAATTAAAAACACATTTTAACGACAAACTTGGCTGCTTCTTTAATCTCTTTCGTTCAGACATACATCCTAATTAACTTTAATTGACAGATTGTTTTGTTCTCGAACTCATCATTTCGTAATTCTCCAAAACAAAGAAAAACTTTCCTATATAAAACTTGTTCGTAAAGTTGTACTTTATTAAGGGCGAGATTTATTCTACCTGTACAGTAAAAATCTTTGCAAACAAGCATAAATATTTAGATAAAAACATTCTTCATGAATTAAAACTTGATCGTAACCTGTATGTATCACCAACAGGCAACAAGCTATAGTTGTTATTTACTTTTAAGGTAAATATCGAATTCCAGTTTGTAGAGGACTCCAAGTGTCCTTGTTGTTTATAACATAATGTTAATTCTTTGAGAATGTAAGTAAATAGTTCATGATAAAAACAGCTCTGGTTATTTTTAATAGCAAGTGATGACAGGAATTGCTTCTTTTAGTTTTTGGTGGAGGCGCCAGGTCAAACAAATAAATGACTCGAACACCTTACATAATACTGTATTGAATTTCAGAGAAAATAATTCTCATTTTGACTCAGTGCAAGGCTCTTTTATTATTTTAGCATTAAATTGTGAAATCACATTAGTTTCCAGTTTTAGTTTTATTTTTCGATTAAATAATTATTCAGTCAAAACGTAAATTTAGTATTCTCGTAATTTATTTCGTGCTTTTCATATGCAATTTTTAAGTTAATGCAAAAATTATTTTCTAAAGTAAAGAACTATTTGGATACCTAATCTTTTTACTAACGTTAGATGTAAGGGTGTATAACTGGATTGGCTCTTGTAGTATACCCTTTTCCTTTTCACTGTATTTTTTCTTCTCTTTGGTCATTTAATTTGCCGTCAACTTTCTGCAGTGTGGCTCCTTTGACGTCCTCCGACCACTGTTTCCTATTCTTTCAGAAATTAATCTGTTTTCTGGCATTCTGAACAGATGCCACAACCATCGTAGTTTGGGGGTTTAACTCTTAACTTCGTTCCCAAATGCTTGTACTTGATTCTTGATTTCATCTATTTTGGGTTTCCACCAAATTTCCATTAAAAATACATTGCGTGTTAACAACTTTATTGCCTCTGCGGCATATTGAAAATCTACCAAACTTTTCCTATCTTTTCATTTACTTCTTTGCCGGATTTTCAAATGTTTTAACTGCTTCTCTTCTATTTCCACTCCTTCAAAACTGATTTTATGTGTCTTATCTTTCGTTACTATTGCCACTTGCTTTGCCTTTTTGATACTTATTTTCATGTTTATTCTCTCAAATTTATTATCATGTTATGTGTTATGCCCCCTTTTATTCTTCCAATTACATCCGCGATCATTAACATTAACTAGGCGAGTTCTGACGTGTTAGTTTCGCTGATCATTTTGACTGATTCGGTGAATATATAATGAACGTCAGAACACCTCTTCAGTTAGGCTGATCAGTCATTTCTTCCTTTCAGTGGAAGTGAAAAGTGGTTCTACTTTTGTTCAAGGACTAAAATGATTAATAATAAAATGACACGTGTGGACGTATGCATTTTCATTTTCTTTAAAAGTGAATCGGCCAGAATGAATCAGCGAAACTGATATGTCAGAACTCGCCTTCGCCTTTTTTAGTTTGCTCCGTCTTCCAGAGTTTGCCAATGTTTGTTTAATTTTCTCTTTTGGCTTCGTACTAACAGTGAAAATGGCACTCCCTGTATTACCCCCTAGCTTCCCTTGAACTGGTTTAAATACGTTTCATTTTACTCCATTTTTATTCTATTTCTGATTGTATTTTACACGGTTGGATTTTCTTCCTTAGTTTACAATTTCTTTATCAATTTTTTTTCTGTTTACCCTTTTTTCGTGTTGTTATCTTTAATATGTCTTTATCTTCATTTTCACTATGTACTTAAGTATCTTCTTCCGATTAGGATTTTTCCTGTTTGTTCAGTGGATGACAACACCAACTTTCTCTTCATAGTTTTGGAGATCTTCTTACTGGTCTTCTCCCTAGTGGTTTCTTATCTCTGCTTGCTTTCACCAGTCTTTCGTCTGCTACATTATCGTTCCATCTTTTCTTTCGTTATTTGGACCACTTAACGACATCATGTATGTTACAGGCGTCTCTTATAGAGATGTTTGTTCGCCTGTCATAAATTAACCGTAAATTTTTCATTTCGACTGTTCTTATTTTCTGTTTTGATTTTTCAGTCTCGACGCGTGTTTCAGTTGCATATGTTAGCACAGGAGGTGCTAAGGGTTTATAGATCTTAACCTTGCTCTCGGTCTGCATAATATGTTTGTCTAAGGTATCTTGACAGTTTCAGTGCTTTTGTGACAAGTGTTTGTGTTTCCTTTAGTAAGTTTCGGTTACAGTATTTTTCACCTAGGATTTGGGTTGTGACGTCAACGCGCTGTTTACAAATTTACAATCCAACTATACTTCATCTCTTTCTAAACTAGGTTTTCATTACCTACTGCGCACGAACGCGTGTCTGCCCATACAGTTTTTGGGCGGAGCAAGTTGACATCACAACCCAAATGCTAGGTGAAAAATACTGTACTTCATATTTTTATTCATAAATAGTTAACACTCATTACTTGCTGTATGATTTTTTGTTTTAAATCCAGTTTACAACGTAATGGTTCCTTTGACGCTATGCAGGTTTTTGTTTTGTTTTCTTTTGATATCTTCATGTTGTATTTTTTAGCAGTTACATTTAATCTCAATATATGTATACCTAGTAACATTTGGAGGTTGTCTTCACTGTTGGCTAGTAACAGCACGTCACCTGCATAACATAGTATACTGATGTTTTTGTCTTCTATCTTATGACACTCCTATATTATTTGGTCCATAACGAGGTTGATTAGAAACGGATATAGCGAATCACCCGCCTTATACCTTGTGCTATCTTTATATATTCTATTTATGTGGCATGAGATTTTATAATCGTTCTGTTAACATCTTTTATGATTTTCCTTAATTGTTTCGGCGCATCATGTTTTTACAGTAGTAAAGTAAGTACGTCTGCTAACAGAATTTTGTCAAACGCCTTGGTCAAATCTGAACCCTTGTTGTTCCTCTGAAATTTCTATTTTGCTTGCAATTTCTGATGGATAACTAATGTCAATAATTTCAGTTTTGTATTTAGTCGGCATATAGAGGTACCTCTGAAAGTTTGAAGTTTTTTCGTGTCTCCTTTCTTGAAGATGGGAATTGTTGTACCCAATTTCCATTCCAGTGGTACTGTTCCAGTGACGTTTTATGGAGTACTTTCTATGCCTGGTGGCAATATTTGTTAGGAGTTTTCGTACAGAGTTATTAAGTATATTGTCCATTCGTCTTTTGAAATGTTTTTTAATTTGGAAATGTTGGGCTACGTCTTTTATCCGATTTTGTATCATTCTGGAAACTTTCCTCTACGCCCCATATTTTTTGTAAACTGTTCCCAATAACTCTCCTTAATTCGTTTTAGACTTTTCTTATAATTATGTAATTATTGCGTTTAATATTTGTCTTTACAAGTCTGAAAGATAATGAGCTCGAAGACTGTTTCTTAAATAACAAATCAAATCATTTTCGTTAATTTCAAAATCTTTGTATTACATTCTTAAACTTTGAGATTTTTCGATCAAATTTAGGTCTGTTTATTTTATATGTCTGTATCTTTCATTTCTAATATTCCTTGGTCGCTTTTTTTGCTTAAAACATTACAAAAATTCACAAAACTAATAGAAGAACTCAATTATTATAAATTTATATACAGCAAAATACTGTAACGTTTACATTCACTAATTTTAAAAAGTGTTCTGCACTTAAGTTCCACATTTATTGCATACCATTGTAATTAATACCTGCTTACGTATTCTTCAGGCAAATCTAAATGAGTACCTCGCCATAAATTAAGCCATACATAAATGAAATGAAGATGACAAGAGTAACATGCGAGATTCGTACTTAACAAGATAACAAGGTAGTACCAACATGTGTTCGGATGTAAGAACCCCTGATGGGAAATAATTTAAAAGTGATTTAAATAATGCTTTATAAAAAACCGTAATTCATTACGAAGTTACTGGACATGCTTCGCAGGAAAAAATGAGACATCGTGTTTTATGAATGGCCTCCTACAGACGAACGCACAAAATGCACTTCATTTATATGAAGTGTTGCATACATAAATCTTAACGTTGAAAAGAACCTAAAATAAATTTGGTACATTGTTGCTTAACAAACTAAAGAATAAATAAATACATAAAGGGCGTTAAATTTGCTTGTAAAAAAATGCAGTTCTTGATTACTTCACGGAGAAGAATAAAACTTGTGAGAATATCTAATGCGTGAAAACTTCACGTAATTCTTGTTAATTTTATCCAAGTAATGCACTTCAGAAGCGTTGATTTGTTGTAACAATGAAGAATACAAATTGCTGTCAAGTTCCATTTTTGGCGCTACTTCAGCTCGCTGCTGTCAGCCGAATTTAAATGATAATTTCATCGGACAGCTACGAACACCTAGTCAACATCAGTTTTCTTGGATGCTACAAGGAACCTTAAATAAGCAGTCGCGCTGTTCAATTATGGCCATAAAAATTTAAACATAGTAAACAAGCTAGTCGTTGCCTTTCATTTCGTCCGTATAAATGACTGAACTGATTCATTAATACGTTTTTATTAGGTTTTTTATGAAGTTTATGTGTCATTCGCCCAACAGAAGCCACACAGTGGCATATGGAATGTCTGTCTAGGGACTTCCTAATCCACCAAATCGTTAATGAACACGATTTATCGTGCTTTCCCGTCGTAGCACTTGACTGAGTAATTGTGACTTTTACATGGGACATAATTAACTAAATTAAGTACGACTGCAAAATTTCAACAGAAAGACTGGGAATTGCGAGAAATACATTTAATGGGAAAAACATTTCGAATAAAAAGTGGAGGACCCTTTGAAATGTTTAAATGTGTTTCATTTAATTCGCATATCCCTAAGTTTTATTTATGAACTCATCAGACGCTTAAACATGTATCATGCTTTTAAAAAGGTTTGATCTGGGTTGGCTATGGAAAATTAATTGTAGGAAGATCTAAAGGTTAATACTAAATTTTTTACATATGTCGTATGCTTCAGTTAATACCACATAATCGCATAATATTCTTATCTAGCAAACCATGAAAATTTGAAATCTTTGATTAATCTGAATGTGTATTACGTTTTGTAAATTCTTAAAGGTTGTAATGCTTTATGACAGGCATACGTGCTTCTACCTACTACTAACTCAACTGAAGAAATTAATTAACATTAAAGCTTTATTAATTTCTTCTTCCTTTTTTTATACATATATAGGATTTATTCCTTTTTTTCTTCGCGCATTTGTGGAGAGTTTTCAACGATGATGACAACCAGCTAACTGCCCATCGTGTTAATTTAATTTATGCCGTAAATATTTTTTACGAAAATAATGATATTCACAAAGGTCAACAAATAAACTGGAAGGTAAACATATTAAGAGATGGGGAGACTGGCCCCTGTTGTAATATCGGCACATGTCGAGTTTTAAAATTAATTAACTGATTTTCATAGCTACTGAGTAGAATTACTTACATTTTCCTCCTAACCAAACATAATGGTATTCTCAATTCGTTCAAAAAATCCAGCTACGACTGAGATTCAAACGTGCATTTTTGAGTGTTGCAGATGTCTAGTTTATTAGATTGCCAAATGATACAGCAGTTTTTTTTTATTTTACGACTGTATAATATGAATCGACAGAATGACTGTTTTTCATAAATCATTTATGTCTAGCAAGCAAAAATTATAAAATCATGTAAGTTGGCTCTTAAATTTTAAAGTCATGCGCCGTAAAATAGAACAAACTACCAACCTATTACAACGTTGCATAGTCACCCTTTATGGACTTACTTTTCAATCACGCTAAGTAGAATTAATGAATTAATTTCAGAACGATATAATGTCGAAGTCCTCTCCTTTTTATTTACGTATTGTATTTATTTAAGAGATCCATAACATAGTCCTAAATCCTTAATCTTGAACCTTTCTACCATAAGAGTCCTTCCTTCTCTGACTGTGTTTCTTACTTTTCAAATTTGTTTTCTCTTGCTACAACTGCTGTATTTACCTATTTACTATTTGTAGCCATGTTCTTCTCTTTGCCGTCTTGTGCTTGTTTTTCCAATTTTTTTGGCTTCGAAAACCCTTTTCTGGTTGTATTATCGCTATTGGAATTCATTGAAAACATGTAATTTCAAAAACATAATATCCGGGCCCTTTCTGTATCTTTTAAAATTAAACTTGATCCTAAAGTTTTCTATCATTGGGTGTAAGATTGGTTCTGGATTGAGTTGGGTTCATTCCTTTAGTTCGCTTTTCGATATTTGTAAGTTTTTCTGTCGCGCTTTCCATTTGATTCCCCTTACTTCAACTTGTATCCTTATTCGTCTTGGCCGTCCTTTTCTTCTTTTTCCCATTTGTTTAGGTCCAACGACTCTTTCATTTTAATCATACGGTAACTAATGAAATTTATATAGTATTTATTTCTGAAGTCAGGGTGGCGCAGTGGTAAGAGCGTCAAGCTAGCGTTACGTTAGTGTCTTGGTTCGCATCTCTCTATGATTTTCTTACAGTCTTGAGGTCGGTATCGAATCTTGGTGACCATTCATCGTTGGGCCCAAATTAACGACCCTCTCCTCCGAATACAGGCCTAAGAGGTAGAGTAATAAGATCCTAAACGTTCACACACTTACACTATACACACGGTGCAGTATGGAGGTATAAACGGCGCACCAACTACGTAACTTGCAGAGACGAGCCGAGTTGTGCATTGCACCCGTTAAAACCACATACGCTAACGCACCAACAAAAAGCCGTAGGCCTTCAGGCCTGAAAGTGCTGTACATACATACAGGGAATTTTTCTTTTTAGTATACATATTGCCTATGTATACGTTTAAAAAAAAACGTGTCAAATCATTGTTTTACCCTATATGTAGGCAACCAACTATGCACTAAACTTTAAATTTAAATTTAAAAAAAAATAGCATGCTGTGGCAAAAATAATCAAATTAACTTAAGGCTAGAATTTACACCATGAAATATACCCCATTTTAAGAACATTTTGTTCGAGTTTTTTTAGACTCATTTTTTAAGAAGGAACGGCAGAGCATTTTTTTTGTAATTATCCATGTCTTTTCTATCTATTGATAGAAAGATTTTTTTTTATTTCTAAAAACCAACTTTACAGTATTAAAAAATCTAAAGCTCTCTTTTACTTCAAAAATTTCAAATAGTTTTTACAAAAATATTAATACCGAAAAAATCTCTCTATCAGTAGATAGATACAACCACTCGCTTTCAAACGCCACAAGATTTTTTTTTCAAAATGCAAATTATTCCAGAAAAATTGGAAATAAAGTTCTATAAAAATCGGTTTATTTTTTAAATTTATAATTTTTCGTTAGGCAACACAAATAGCACAGTAACAACGAGTAAGTACTTATCGGCTTTACGGAAACTTGACAAGGAGATTACAATTTAAATACACAGAAAATCGTAATTTTGTTTTTGCCATATCTTTTACAGTAATAACACAAATAACTATGTAAATATGCAAATTTTTAAATATGAATCTTACGCAATTCTTGACCACTGACCTCAACTCGTTTTTGACGTTCTGCTAAACGCGCCTTCTTCTAACTTTTTGATTTTTTAAGTAGTTATGCAACTTTAGATACGTCAAATAGAAATTGACTGTATGTATGTAAATGCCAGCCTTAATGTTAAAAAATTAGTCTTTAACTGTTGCTGTTTTTATTTTCATTTCTGTTTTACATTCTTGATATTTTATGTTTTAGAATAATCGTCGAATTAAAATTATTATGATATTCCACTAATTTTGATTTCTTTTTTATTTACAAACATGAAATATAACCTTTACGCACCACGTGACGTGACGTTTAGTATGTATAGTTGGTTGCCTACATATAGGATTTCGACGCATTTATTTTAAAAGTATACCTACATAGGGGCTATGTATACTAAAAAGAAATATTCCCTGTATATGTATTTCTGCATGCAGGTAAGGTGTTCTTTTCTATTTCTTTTCTGTAGCGTGTACTATTTCTGCCCATCTCTTTCTTATTCAACTTAAGGATTTTTATTTTTTCAGTATATTCTCCCTTCGTTTTCGTTGTACTTTGGCTTCCCCACACTTCTTTTACTGGCCTGTTATCATTCCTTCTAATAAGGTGTCCTAACCATTTTGAATGTTGATTTCCTATTCTTTCGCTTACTGCTCGCTCGCTCCAATTCTTACCTCACTGTTTCATTTCTTAGTTTATCTTTGCGTGTAATCCCTTTTACTATTCTTAATTATTTCATTTCCGTTGCCTGCAGTTTTCTTCTTTGGGCGTTTGATAATACCCAGTTTTTTCTTCCGCGTGTGAGGACTTGCCTGTAAACTGTCTTATAAGCTGGCATCTTCATCTTCTTAGATATTTCTTTTTTACCCGTAAAACCATAATACAATCTGAAGGCATTTGCAATTCTCTCATTTATTTCGTAATCCATATTTCCTTTCTTATCTATCATCATTATCACAATAGTGGCTTTCTTGTTTTCGTTACCAACTATCATAAGCTTTGTCTTGTTGATATTTAACATCAATCTCCTCTTTGTTAGTTGTTGCTCCCATAACTTTAAACTGAACCTTTTTCTCCTGCAGCACAGATCATTACGTCGCGCGTTGTCCGCAAACGCACATTTTGAGAGCTCTACAGATTTCAATTTATAGTATCCAATATACATTTCCTGGATTTTACTTTGCATTTCTTTAATTATTCCATTTATTTCGAATTCTTCTGGCTGCATATTATTTGTCCTAACATAGTTTCTATTGTTTTCGTACAAACTTATTACTCCTCTTCTTAATTTTGAATCAACCCCTCTTCTTCGCCGAATGGTATTTCTAGGTCGAGGGATGCTAAATATAATTCTATTTTCTTTAATCTATTTTTCTCAGTTAACTGCTTTATGGTAAATGTATGATCCTGAGTGCTGCTACCCCTTCTGAAATCACTGCTCTTCTTCTAACTGATCATCTGTTACATTTTTGAATCTTTTATCCATTAACCTTTCATATATCTTTGCCACGTTGCTCAAAATCGTAATGCCTCTATAATTCCCCGTGTTCGACTATCTCCCTTGTTTTTATACTTATATGGGTATTAATTACTATCCCTATCTTCCAATCATCTGGTACCTTTCCTTGATTCCAATATTTCAGTTATTATCCCATCCAGCTGATTTGCCCTTTTTTATGGTTTTTTTTATTTCGTCTAACTCTTCAACTTTTATTTCGTATTGTCCTCTTCATTTACTATCAATGTCTTGCTTGTGCCTTCTTGTTCTTCCGTTTTATTATATTCTTTCTGGTAAAGCAGATCTTGGTAGTATTCTTTCCACCTCTCCATAATTTTATCCTCTTCTATTATTATCGCGCCATTCTTGTCTTTCATTTGCATCAGCTCATTTTGTTTGTCTCTTTTAGATTCTTCAGAACTTTATAATATCATCTGGTTTGTTTGACTGCCTTTCTCCTTGTTTTGTTCAAATTCTTCACAAGATTGTTTCTTTACTTTGTTGCGATGCTGCTTGTATTCTGTGTAGCTTTCTTCTTTTTAATTTGTACTTGATTTGTGATTTCGTTTGCTTCTTGTTTCTGTCTATACTGTCGATCCACATGCTTCTTTCGTCTCCATTAGTATTATTTCTTTGAACGTTTTCCAAAGTTACTCTACGTTCTTATTGCTTTTTTGGAATTTTATTCGCCTTGGCCTGTTTTTAGTTCCATGTGCTTGACACTTTTGGCGACCTCTTTATCTGCTAATCTATATGGCTTTATTACCTGTTGAGAGTGTTGAGACTTTTTTACATTTGTAATTGTCTTTTAGTTTTTCTGTATTGATATACCTACTTTTATTTTTTCTACCACTAAATAGTGGTCCCTATGGAGTCCTGGTTCCTTTTTAACTCTCACATTCATGACTTCTTTCCTGTATGTTTTATTTATTAAGACATGGACACTTATCTATCTCTTTTCTACTCTTCTCTTGTTTACATATTTATGTATAGCTGCGTGTTTGTAAAAATAATTTACTATGCAGGTTATTTTGCATGCAAAGGTTTATCAGCCGTTTACCATTATTATTTCTGCAATTCGCCCCATGGGGGGGGGGGGGGGGGGCTAACACATTATTAGAAAATATAATTCGGAATATATGTAATACTGATTATACAATTCATAATATAATTAACCAATCAGCATCAAGCATTTTGCTTGGTTACTACGTATTGATAAGTGAATATACCCTTGACGACGTGGTATAATCACTTTGGTATATCCGCTGGTCCTAAACAATGTAAAACTCGAACCTACTATGAATATTTTTTCAATTTTTTCCGTAGCAACCATATTTACATTGTTTGTCAACAAACGTCACTTGCACATAAAATTCAGTTTTGTTATTTATTCATTATATAATCTAATTGTATACCACTCGAGCAGTCGCAAATAATCAAATACTTTGCCTCCTTGCTCGACGTATTGTCGCAAAACACCACTCGTCGCTGCCGCGACTCGTGGTGTTTCTTGACAATACGTCTCGTAACTCGTCAAAGTATTTTCGATTATTTTCTATGCTCTCGTGGTATAACTAGTGATAATATTTCTGTCTTTTAAAATTGAAATCTATTTAAAAATCGAATAAGCAAGATTCCAACATACTTAGTCAGTTTTAGTACTTACATTCACCATCAGTTCTTAAATCGCTTACCACAAGCATTTTTGTGCAGGAGCAGGGCAGTGGCGTACCTATCGTTGGGAGGCGGAGGGGGCAATGTGTCTCGAAGGCGCCTTAGATATTATAAGAAAAAAAATTTAGTTTGGGCTAATTTTAGTAGCGCGTTTTTCTGTCTATTTTTTTGCACTTGAACAACGATTTTTTTGTTTTTTTTTTTAAATATACTAGTTCTAGTTCAGTTAAAACAATATAAAATACGTTTTAAGCATGGAACATAATATAAGCAAATCTTTACTCTACAAAATCATACTGCAAATTGCCGAAATGAAAAACAGAACACTACTCTATTCTTTTTAATTTTGTATACATTACGTCTGCATTTTGACGGATCGGCGGCTCTTTTAAAAATAAAGTTGCACATAAAAGGGGTTCTTTGCCGCCGCGACGTAAATCGTAAATAATGTACTTTTTTGTAAATATTACCGGGAAAGACGTTATGATGACAAAGGGCAAAAGTTACCGCTGCCGACGCCCACCAGTGCGACGGCATCGGCAGGTTTCTAGATAATTATTTCTTTGTATAGAAAATTAAAGCGGCCACACCGCCACTATTTAAGAATATTTAAAATGAACGCAGACATTATTTATCAGGGTGGCAAAAAATAAAATAAATACAATGTGGGGGCTCGGTTCTTATAAGGAATATAAAGATCTTGCTCACTGTGCCATTTTGATTTTATCACGTCTATAGAATTATGTAATTAGAATAATTATATTTTTTGTTTTGGTTAATTAAAAAATAAAATATTAAAAAAATGCACGGCGCCGAAGGCGCTAAAAGGAGGAAGGCGCTAAAAGGAGGAAGGCGGAGGGGGCAGACTGCCCCCCCTAGCCCCCCCGTAGGTACGCCACTGGAGCAGGGCACTTGTATTAAAATCTCTAAATTTTCAAGACTTCACAAACAAGTAACACCACATTGAAATACTAATGAAAACAAGATAAAATCTAGATCGAATGTATTGTGAAATCAGCAGCATTTCTTGTACTGGCCCTGGTACTAATAATATTCTTCCCAGTCGTTTTATTAACCAAACCATTCACGGAGAAAGCTCCAGTTGACCATATGTCTGTACGGATAGTATTCCTGAATGATTACATATTTCCATGTGATATACGATGATAGTTTAATATAGACGTAATTTCTTCACACTGCACGTTACTGTATTGTTGAGATGACAGAAATATATTTATGACATACAGTAATGCAAATATAGGAATGTATAAATTTGTTTCTGAATTCATATCACAGAAATGCGCACATAAATAACAACTGCATATACATTTAGTTGCATTAAAATGCACCGTATAATACACAACAGACTCTTTGGTAAGCTCTTGCACCTCTGCATACTGAAAGTTAAGCACCCACAACAAAACAGCATACAATCGGAGATAACGCCAAACCCATCCGATTTTTCATACTTATTGTTTATGGGTGCTTATTTCTACTTAATGGTTATAGTGCGGGAGACCATAACAATAAAGCAATAAAATACGGCCATTAGGAATGCAATACGCGTGCATGGCGCGCGACATATTAATATTTAGCATTGCGAATATTATACTGCTTTGCCAAGACCGACTCCGGTCACTCGCCGGAAATACCATGCAGTCTGGGCGCCACTTCTAAATTCATGTATGTATGTGTCTGTATATATTTCGACAGTCACAATGGATCTGAACTAAACTTCACCATTTAAACCCATATGAATTCGCAGAAACAACGTAACCCTCGTGAGAAAACGTTTCATGTAGGTTGGAGAACAACGAACGACCGTTTTTAGTTTATATGAGATATTTCCATTGTGCTGAAAGTTCGTAGGTGGAAGGATTCTTAGAATCGGGATTCGTAACGTAGTCTTTTTTAGTCGGTATTATTTTCAAAACTGTGAATACTGACTTAATTATTTTTGACAGACTTGAATTGATGATTTTTTATGGATCCCCGAATCACTTTACCGCTTGAACAAAGTGTATTCAGAATACCAACGTCAAGAAATATAAAAAACTTTCCACCGCTAGGTAGATATTTGAGAGTACCTACTGCTAAATGGATAACCTGTTGCTAATAAAAATCATTTAAGACGGCCTTAAAATTTCCCCTACTTCAATTTCTTGGTAACCAAGTTTGCCTATTTTTAGAAATAAAATGTTTAAGAATTCACCCCTTTGGGGAAATGCTTTTAATGTAATTTAAAGAGCTTTTGAAAATTCTTAATATAAAAAAATATCATCTCCGTGAGGATTTGGATTAAAGGTGGGAACGAGACCTCGAAGTTCGGGCTTGGCCCGACTTGGCTCGGTTTAGTTCGAGCTTTTAGCGAGATCGAGCCAAAGATTTCCTAAACCGAGCCAAGCTTTTTTCTAAATTGCCTATATAAAGCTGGGGGCTCGCTGCAGGCCGCCCGAAGCTCAGTAAGTAAAAACGGTTTAAGGCTTGGAAGTTCTGTAAGCTCGGTAGAGGTTCGTAGCTCGATATAACCTTAGCTCGACAAAGGCCCGAAGTTCGGGAAAATCTCAATGCTCGGTAAGAGCCGAACCGAGAATATTTCGCATTTTCTCTGAACCGAGCCGAGCCGAGCATGGTTCGATTTTTCTCCGAACCGAGCCGAGTCGAGCTTAGAAGAAACTAAAAATTCGCACATCTTATTTGGATCTCGGCTTTGCTCGCCGGTGACCTGCTAATTGACTTACAGAGATAAATCACCATGTAGAATTTTTATAGTCCATTAAACAGTATTACTAGTTTACCTATGTAACTGCATAGTACACATATATTTTTACCTTATTTTCGTGGTCTGCAAATAAATTGATGAGGTAAAAACTTGCAACTTGGCTTTAAAAACATTCAGAAATATTACCAAGTTATTGCTGAGAATTTCCAAATACTGAAGTCGACACTGTTTGTTCTATTTCGTATCATATCTTGTCATTTGAAAACAAATACTATTACAATCTTAAATCCTTAAATATTGACATATAAAATAAGGAAGTGAATATACGTAGATGAATAAGTAAATAAAAGTTTTAAGGACTTCTTGCCCTCCTCAAATCATAAGAAAAAGTAATTGGAATATAATTTTAAATATTCGATATCCAATTAAATGTTGAATTGTGAAGTGGATTATTTTTTTTATCAGCGACTTGATGAATTTGGCAAAAACAGACTTTCTAATTTCTTTTTTTATGTTTTGGGTAAGACTTTGTAGTTAAAATTTCAATTTATTATATTCGTATTAAACTCATCCTTTGAAAACACCCTGTTGTTAAATAAAACTTGTTGGAAATGCGTTAAAACAGTAGAATCCAAGTTTAAAAAAAAAATGACTAATTAAAACAATTCGCTAACAAATAAACAACTAGTATGTCTCTCATAAAATTAACCTGATTATAAAACAATAGTTCAAGCAAATTTGTATTTATATAAAATGTTTTAGAAACGACATGCAATAGCTTATTTGAAAATATAAGAATACATTAAATTGCTAAATTTCGCTGTTTACTTTACTACTGCAGATAAATTCCCAAAAATACTGGATATTTTGTGTTAAAAAAATATTTTTTTTCCTATGTCTTCTACTAAAAGTTATTAGACTGTCTAATTTAGACATAATTTTTAGTGCCAATATAGTAATTTATGCATCAAGGGCGTAAAGCAGCTGGTTCTGGCTCGTTGCGTGAAGATTATAGCATGAGGTGCGAAGTACCAAATAATGTAACAAGCTAAGGGTCAAAACCAGCATGTTACGACTGAGGTACATACAACATTTTTTGCACTAGAGATTCTAGGGAAAGCTTAAAATTATTTCGTTTTAATTATGTTAAATTTGCAATTTGTCATATTAAATGACATCAACAAGTATTTCAGAGTAAAGCTAATACATATTAAAATGATTTAAAAATGTACCGTAACTAAGGTAATGAATGAGTGTAGATAAATATTACTATTTTAATGAAATGCCCAGGGAGTAAAATGCGACTTTTTCGACTTATTTTGAAGCATCAAAGGCGGCCGAGAGTGCGAAAATTTCATTTTTAGGCACACACAGTGTTAAATTGGGTCACCGGGCAACTGGGAAAATGCCCGGTGAGTCCCACCAAAAACCGTAAATATGGCGCTCATCCTGTGAAATGAGACATTCCTTTCTATATTTCAGTGTTAGAATCCCCTCCGTGAACAAACTTTCCTAATATAAAATTTTGTTTTTTCTTTATTTCACATTACTTAGTAAACTGATCTTCGTGTTTCCAAAAATATGTATCTATTTTACCTAAGCATATAACAAAAATATAACAAAGAGATGGGCATCTGTTAAATTTTACCCAGTAGGTCATCTTGACCCTATTCCGACATTGGGCACGCATATTTAAAAATGGCAGTTTTAGCACTAACAACTAATAAAGCTACCACATGGCACTTTTAACACGAATACAGAAAAAAATCAATGCTTAACTATTCTATATTTAACTAATTTAGAAAAGCCTTTTTTTATATTAAGGTAACACATTCAAATGTCTGAAAATGAATTTGGTAAGTATATTTGAGGCAAGAAAATGGTACCGCTGCGGTAAAAAAGGGCCAAACTAAAATTGAATTATCCATTTAAATCATGAATTCAACTTCAATTTAAAAGAAGGATTAACAAGAGGAATAATTTTCTCTTCGCATAAATTGACCACAAGCAGTTCTGTTGTGGTTGAACTACCTATAATATACATATAAATCCTGAATATCGTTTCAAACCATAAATAAGAAATAGTTTCGAGGTATTTATTAGAAGAGGTAAATAATTAAAATTGACAAGCTGCTACCAGTTTAACCACTTGAAGATGTAATTCTATAACCATATTCCAATTTTTTTTAATTGGTGCTGGAATGAGAATTAAGCAATTTATTTATAGCTTTTAACCCTTTAATACATTGAAAAGATTTAAGTTGTGTATTCTTTGGTCGAAACAAATAATTGTAGTTACCTATTAATTAATAACGTTCCATATAAAAGTCCCAAATAGATATTCATCATTGTTATAATACCAAAATCTCGATCTAAGAATTTCCACCATTTTCACTTAGAAAGCGAAGTATTAACAACAAAATCGAATTTCTATAATTCAAAAGTATTAAGAAAACCTTCCAGTTTACAAAATTGACGATTACTGAATGTCGTAACTACCTAACTCTCAGAATAGCATCAGCGTTGGAATATCCGTGACTTTCGAGCCCAGCCCTAAGCGATCCATTATCCCTTCGAGATCTTCAGGATCTAGAAAGCTCAGCATCTGGTATGAGATTGGTATCAATGCACGAGCAGTCGACTGTAAGACGTCTTTGTGACGAGATTAGCTTCAATTTGCATAATTATACGCCGAGTTTCCATTTTTAGATAGACTTTATCTTTGTTATGGATATTTCGAATGTGCTGCTTAAACTTAAAGCCATAAGCATGTTAACCGATTTTTCGATGCCCTTTGTTAGTGCCCAAAGAAAAATAATCGAAACTAAATAAAAAGGTGATATGAAAATAACTTTATTTATGCAGGTATTTAAAAGGTGCATTCTTACATACTACCTACTGGTTTATAGCGTCGTGTTTCATTTACAAATAATGAATAGGTTACCACTTGACAGGTTGTAAAGTATGTTTTAAAAATAGAACCCGATCGAAGAAAAAAATTCTTTGATAAAATCTTTATGAGGAAATTTAATGGGATATTAATGGAAACGATGTAAACCGAGAAAGTATAGAGCGTTAACCTTTCATATAAACAGTGATGCATTTGGTGTTTAAATTAAAGTCGGCTTGCAGTCAGAAATCTTGAAGTAATCTGTCGTCAATAATGGATATACAGAATGTATGAAGACCATGTTGCATTAACATATTTTAATAGAATGACTCGGAGGCTACCATTTAAAATTGTATACAAAGCAAGTAAAATAAATACATCTGAATCCTTTCAATCTCATAACATATTTGCTTTTTACTACTTTAAAAAGCCTTTTGTCCTTTAATAATTAAGATTTTTTTCTGGATTCAATGCAGCATATCCTCTTACTAAAAATATAATATGTACCTTGAATTCACCAACAACTATCGAAAAATGTACCTCACTTCTTGACTGCTCAAATAAATTCAGTCAGTTTTATTTTTAACCTTTGCAAAGGTATGCTTTAATTCGATGTCTCCTTATTTTAATTCAAATTTATGTTTCCTCTGCATTTTGCTCCTTTTTGAATTTTATGGTTGTCTACACCGCAACGTCAGTCTTCATTACTTAATTGGTAAAGTCGGTTAGTCTTGAAATTATTTTCGTACGAATGTTTTAATTCTCTTTGTAATTCTTACATCTGCTAGCTTTCGAAGTTTTAAACAAATTCTTCACATGATTATCTTTATAATCTTTGTGTTGATCTCGGCTGATGCTATCCTTATTTGGTTTTCATGGTCGCTTTTTAAAATAATGTGCTTTACTGTGAGATTGCAGAATGTGATATTATATTAGTGTGTTTATTCAGTAACATGAAACAAAACAAATATCGGCTGCTTAAACTTTAATAATGCATTTCTTGCGCCCATGGGACATCTGCTGTATTGATGAAATTCTGTAGGATTCAGTATTACTACTATTTAAGCTAAAAAAAAATTTAAAACCAAATAAACCATTTACACGGGCAAATCGCCTTAAAAATAAATGAATATTTTAGACCTGTTAACATACAAAGGAAGACAACAGGTCCAATAAAAGGACCTTGAGGTATCCCAAAACTATGTCAAATAAAACTTAATGCATGTTAACAAACAATTCGTAATCTACACTCTCTCTAAACATCCCAATTATTCAAATATGCATATCAAAACACAATTCAGTATTTATCAACCTACACTAATAAAGCCCATTAACGCTTCTTTTATCCCATAAATGCATCAAAATAAGGGAAAATTATAGAGCAAGTTATTAATTAACTGATAAATACAAGTCTCTCCATCAGATAATCTTAAAATATATGTTATTAACGGAGAGCACACGGCCTGAAAAACCAGTATTTTGTTGTACTGGCAGAAAACGAAGGAGGCACATAAATCGGACAAGTATTTAATTTAACATGACTAACTTATTATATCTAACCTCAATAAACATTATGAATCAAAATTAAAACAGATGGTTGTTAAAGTAAGTCAAGGTCCATGATTAACGCCAATAACGGTAACCTTATAAATATTAAAGAACCAAAATATTGTCTGATTCAGAAAGGGGGTAAATTATATTTCATTTGTGGAATTAGTTTTCGCGCTGATGGAAACCAAACTCACGAACGGGGAAGTTTAGAGTACAACGCAACTAACTCACTGTTCATGAATTTTGATTAGGAAGTTATCACATTCTTTATGTCATGACAGTTATATCCCATATATGAGAAATTTTAATATTCCGAACAAGATTTCTCCTCGTAATTTATGGGTTAATATCAAGTTTAGGAAATTTCGAAGTGCAAACTCTTTTAACAGAATTTATTACATACAAGCCGTCTTTCAACATGTTCCTTTATAAAGAAAAAAGAATATCCGCGATACCGGATAAATTCTTTACAAAAATATCTCAAGACTTCGCGCTTGATAAAGGAATGACTGTAAAAGTGACATTTAACTGCACCTGTTGCATATTAAACCCTACAGGCAATATCATTAAATAATCTTAAATGCCGCGAATTTTGCTCCCAGCCCTTTTATAAATTAAACGGAATTACTTCCAGAAGTTGTTGAAGAGGCAATCATAGCTTCTGTCTTATCATCTACATTAAGGCATTAAAACGTAAAGTTGTTCTATTAAGTTCGGCTCGTGTTTAGTTTTACGATGTCACATAAAATTAATAAAGAGGTTAGCTTCTTATATTTACGACGGCTGAAGAAAGGACTTTCCTATAAGAAGTCTCTTTAACTTCTGATTTTCTCTGAAACTAATGTGTTTAATATTTTTGCAATGAGGTTGGTTATGTATTTAGTTATAATATTTTAGTATCGGGATTCAGTGTAGTAACTGTATTATTTATTCACAACTAGGAAAAGCACTAAACTGAAATATCTGGTGCATTTTTTTGTTATTGAATTGACAACACTACATGCTTTTAAAATTTAGTGAAATATTTAGTTCCCTGAAATGTTGAGTTATGCTGTCATGTTGACAAATATCAAAATCAAAATTTTTATAAATAGTTCCATATGCAGTTTTTAATTCTTCCTCCAATCATATAGTAACCAGAAATAATAACATTACAAAGCAAATTTTCTGTGCCAATAGGTACCAATTGTTTAGTGTCCGCGAGATCAGTGAACAGAATATACATAAAAGTTTGCTTCAGACAGGTGTTCACACTCATCATATATTCCAATAATTTTTTTATGTGTTCGGCTTTTATGCTATCTTGAAGTTCACATATAATTGTATCATAGCCTACCTAAGAAGAAAACTTAAATAAACATCAGTGTTTACATTAACTGTAATGAACGCAGACCAAAATTGAAAATAAAATAGAACAGCGTTTTAGGAATAGCGAACGCCGAGAATATCCTAGACGGTTCTGGAAGTCTCCATCATACTTATGCGACACGCGCGATTTAATATGAATTCAGCGTTAGCTTAAATTACTGTTTAGTTCTCTTAACTTCAGAAATTAGTACATAAGTATTATAATTATTTTAGTTTAATAAAAAAATTGCACGGAACTTAAGAGCGATTTACCGAAATCGTTACAATATGAATAATCTCATATAACAATAGGTATTATAGAGAATATGCCCTAAACGTTTTTAGACCTTTAGGATGAATCGAGCTTTACTGCTGTTGCATCTGATAAATTCCTGCCTTTCCTTTTCTATCTCTGAAAAAACGGATAAATTTAGCCTGTTTTTATATTAAAATTGTAACAACAAAGATCGACACAGGTTTTATTAACAAAATAGACAGATTTTTTTAACATAATTCTTGTTCTTATTTTTCTTCGTTATTCGTTATTTGTCCACTCCCGGACATAAGCTTCTTCCATGCGTTTGTTAAGATGCAATTTTGGCCTGTGCTAGTTGAAAGCAACTCTTCCTACTTGTTTTTAATATATCATCAAGCCATCTTTTCTGTCGCCTGCCTACACTCCTTTTGGTTTATCATGGTCGCCAAACGGTTATTTTCGATGTCCATCGATCTTGATCATGTCTAGCTATTTCTCCACTTAAGTTCGGCGACGCGCTTTTCTCTTATTAAACTAATTCCAAGCACAGCGCATTCCATCGGTCTCCGTATTATTCTTAAATGGTAGACACTCTTGTTTATTATTGGCATAGTTTCCAGTCCATAGGTTATCACAGGTAACACGCAAGTGTCGAACACTTTTCCGTTTAAGATTTATTGGGATGCTGCGGTTTTTAACTATGTGGTTTAATGTACCCACAGTTGCCCATGTTAGTCCCGTTCTGCGTCTTATTTCTGCCGCCTGATTTTCTTTTCCTACTTATTATGATTACATGTCCGATATCTTTATTTACGTTGTCTACTATGATATTATCTATATTTATTGGCTCCTCGAAAAGGGCATTGCCGGTCTTCTCTCCATATATCTGTAGTGTGCGTGTGCGTGTCAGACATAGGGGACCTACAGCTTAACGTGGGCTTCGAACCACGGAAGTGTTTGCAATTCTACTTCTGAGAAGACTTACTAGGCAGAAATACTTCGGTGGTTTGCCATTGCCTTCTGAGGGTATCGAATCCGGACCATCTCAGTAGTCAAACGCACGCTGAACCAACTGAGCCATGCCCTTGTTATTTTTAGACGATATATTTAATTGTCTCCCATGATAATGATTTGAATACAACGCCAAGGTGAACAATGGTGTGGCCTACGCCTCTATTGATCTTAATTTTATCAGTCGTCAGGTCTTCATTTATCTTCTCTTGGAAAGTTACGTTTCCGCTTATATTTTTTAGGAAATTAGAGTATCGAGAATCAATTCTAGTTCTACTCATTGCTTGCAAGAAGGCTCATGTTTTAATTAAATCAAAAGCTTTCCAAAAGTCTATAAATGCCAGATGAAGGGGTTCTTATTGTCTGGTAATGCTCGATGATACTGAACCCTTTTCGAAATCCTGCTTGTGCTAAGTGATAAGCAGCTAATTTATTAATCTACTCGAATTAGTCACAATCTTTTTTTTGTTGTTAGAGAAAGTCACAATCTTAGTCAAGAGTTTGTATAAATTGAACGATAGTTTTCTATGTTGGTTTTATCGCCTTTTTCGAAAAGCAGGATAACTTCTGCATTTTGCTGCATGTATTTGATTCTTCCTTCTCTTAGACATTTATTAAGCAATATCTGTAACGTTTCCTCTATTTTTCATCTGTTTGAGTGCTACACGTATTTCTGATTTTATTATTTCGGGGGTATCATACCAACTAATATTAGAAATATGAATGTTTAATATTCTCGGGCAGAGGGATATAAACGAGCGTGGAAGTGTTTAATCTGTGCAGTAATAACTTCGTTATCAGTAATGATGTTACCTTGTTGAACTTTCATTTAAATAATTCTATGTTTGTCTAGGGAGAGTTTAAATCTCAAGACTGGCACTTTCTATTGCTTTGGTATTATATGATCTGATGTCATTTCTCACTTCTTCGGTAAATTACTTGTTAAGATCTTGTTATTCGGTTGATTCGCTAAAAGTATTTCTTCTGTTTGCAATAGTTTTAGCGTGTTTGGCTGCAATTTGCAATCTCTTCAATTTTCAACTTTGCTGCAAATATTTTTTTGTAGCAGTATGAATCAATCTTTGTCTTCTCTGTAATTTCCTTGATATCTAAATCTAAAGCTTCAACTAGTTCCAGTTTGTTTTTCAATTCCTTCTGGTATTCGTCTTCTTTCCGGTGGAGTTCTTCTATGGTGCAAAATTGTTGACCAATTTATCTCTTTTAGTTTTTAGGTCGAAGGAGAATATCGCTCTTACTAATCTATGGTCGGTCTCGCTATCGAACTGGTTTAATACTGAGACGTCTGTGAAGATTTTCCTGTTGTTGGCGAGAATCTCGACATCTCGTACTTCGTATTGCTATCTAAACGTTTCCTTGTCCACTTTCTTTGTTTGTTTTTTTTGAGGAAGGTGTTTAGGCAATACAGATTTTCTTTATTTACATAGTCTAAGCGCATATCTCGACGTGGGTTTCTGGGACCCAGATCAAAGCATCCAATATCTGTTGCACTATTTGTGTTGAAGTCACCGCTAATTATTGTATAGTAATTATTTACTGATACCAACATTGCTTTGGTTATCTCTTCAAAGAATGTTTCAATTTTTCCGTCCACCGATTGGCTTGTAGACGCATATCCGTGGATCAACTGTAAAATGTATCTTCTGTTGAGTTTGATTACCATATAAATAACTCTGTCAGAAATGGAGTTAGACTTTTTTATTGACCATGAAGGCGACACCTCCCTGACCTTTGTTGGTATCAGAATTATGTTGGTATAATATATGGCCTGACTTCTTCTCCTGGTAATTGTGTTTCACATAGCCCAGGATGTCCCATTTAATATAATTGAGTTCTTCTTCAAGTTGGACAAGGAAGTCTAGCGCACTCATTGTTCTAATATTGTAAATTGTTACATGCATTTCTGTGTTCTGGTTCTGGTAGCTTTAGACCCTTGTGGTTTCAGTTTAGTCGAACTGTTGCTTCCCCCAGAATCCAAGTTGAGCCAGATTAGACTGATGTGTGTGTGTATAACACTATTCACCTGGGGTTTATTTTTTGAATTCAACATTTCTGCTTAAATAACTATGAAAGGTTTTTGGCATTAAGACGCCTCGCTTGTACCGCCGTAACTCGGTTGTCAGAGCCTCGTTGGTTATCTAGCTGGGTGTACTGGATAACTGAAAAGACAGTCATCCCTCGTGCAGGTGAGGTTGATATTTGGACGGGCTCTGCCCGTCTTGCCTTCGTCCCTTACACCCTAACATAATAAGTATTTAACTAACATTAAAAGATATGTCTGAATAACATAAAAATGGTTGTTATATTAACAAAAACGAAAAATAATACATCCCCAGGAAAGGAAGGAAGAGGACAACCATTAAAGTATTGGCCCATGGTTTCATAAAAGATGACACGCTGCTACAGCAAATCATGTTGCTTTATGCAGAAAAAGTAGAAGCTAGATCAAAAGCAAAATGTAAAGAAAACGTGAAAGAATGAAGGTAATCCTGGAACTGCTGATTCTTATGTAATGTGTTTCATCTTTATTTGAACCAAATTGGCTTTGGATTTTTTAATATATTTCACATTATGTTAGAGTAATTTAACATTTAAAGTATTTTAGATGATAAACTTGTAACGAATCTTTGAGGAAATTTTGCAACATATCTCTTAAAAATTGGCAGTATTCACTTAAAAATTAGTTCATTTTTCATGACTAACCATGGTTCAACTTCAGATTTAAAGGGCTATAGACTTCGACTTAACTACACGGGATGGTCACTGCTCTGTGAGTTTTGTTAAAGAATTATCAAAAAACATTCAGAAGAGCTCTATAATCTAAAAATATATTCTTTTATAAAGGGGTTTCCTCTTCAAAGGTTATTTAAAATTAAGATAGTTTTTGAGTTATTGGTAATTTGTAAAAAACTTGCTCAGATCCTTAAAAATAGACAAAACTCGAATTTTCTCACGCCATAAGAACTTTAAAATAAATTTGTACTGAGTGTTTTCTTCGTCGTGTTCTAAAACATTGAAAATAGATCCTGGGTTATGCAAAATTAAATTCGTTTTTCAGCATATAAACGCATTTCTATTTGAGCTAGTTTCAGCTAGGAAAGTTTGAACATATTTTATAGAAATACTCAATAAATATACCAGAAATTTTTTGGAGACCTTGTTTTACAGCAAACGATTTGAAGGCAAATTGTTTCTGAGCTGTCTTTCACTGACGTATTTCAAACTGTAACAACGTTTTAAACAAATCCTGCACTGAAAAAGTAACGTAGATAATCGTTAAATCTTCAAGGTAACACGTCTTCTTAAAATCTAAAAAACCTTAAATATTTCCCGACAGCTGACATCCACTTTACATAATCTCTTTTTAATTTAAGCAACACAAATAATCACATTAAGTCATGCCTTTATTATCATTTAAGCGTTAATTACTCTCAAGATTTAAGTTTTTTTTTACTGAGTGTTCATAGGAACCATTTAATTGCCCCAGTTATTTCGTTAAAAATCTTCATGAATTTAAGTAACTTCGAAATTAAATTTCTTGGAAACTAAAAAAGGATAATGAATTTTTGCAAAATTAAATTATAAGTCTCATTACGAGTTCAGCTGCACCATTTAACCTTTCAAAGAATAAAGAATCAACACAGACAGACAGTATTAAAAGTGGACGGCATTAATTTATTATAACATAATTGTCTCTTGATTGTAATTGCCTCGTATGTACAATGACTCATCTCATACAAAAGTACCTATTAAGCTACAGCAAATACGTTTGGTTCTTTTTAATTTTACTGTTCTCCAAACCCCCTCGATGAGTTCCCATGTTGAAGTATCCAACTGATGGTCGGAGTTCAAAGGTGGCACTCGCTTTAAAATTAATCCAATGCCACGCGTCAGTAGACTAGTTTCCTTGCTAGTTTTTGAATCTAAAACGATTTGATTAGTGTTATGTCACAGATGTGTGTTTTAACGATGACTTACTTGTTGACCCATTTTGAAGTACTTCCGTTCTTGAATTTGTTTTTTAGAGGGAGTGATTCGTATTAGGATGCTTTACTAAATGACGTTAAGTTTGAATTTGAGATTCTATAACTTTATTAAGCTATTTTGCTACAAATTGCCATTAAAATCTAAAACAAGTTACTTGAATTTAAAAAAAAATGTGAGTGCTACTTTAATAGATATCAATTTGTATATAAATCTAACGATTTGCCGCTCTTTTGATAAGGGACTAATGGCATTCTTTACCTAACTGTTTTTATTTGCACAAATAAAGAAAAAATAAAGCGATGAAAATGTCTGAAGGGAGAGGAGACCGTTTGAATCACTCACGCTTAATTTTCAACGTTCTCCAAAAATATAATATTTGCATATTTTTGCAACAAATTTAACAAAAATTAAAGTAAAGTTGTGTTTGTAACTATACTGTTTATAACAGAAGTACAAAATTCGATTGTTAACAATATAAATGTGTTGCCCGTGACACAAAGGTATTATAGTAGTGGTATGATTTTCTTTTCTTCTTCCAGACTGGTTCCAATGCCCTTGCAACGCGGTTTTATGGCCTTTTGTGCTACCCGTTATAGATGCCTTAAAGTAGCACTCTTGTTTCTTCAAAGAATTCCAGGATATTGTCTATATTAATATTTTGAAGCAGTTCGAGTTCTATCTCTTCTTCTCCGAAGTGTTTCTGCCTGAGAGTTGTTAGTTTCTCACACTGACATAACTAGGTAGTAAATTGAAGTTTCGTCCTCGTCTTCGCAGAACCTGCATAGTGGTGTTTCTGAGTGTCCCATAATGTGCAGGAACCTGTTCACGCAACAGTGTCCATCAAGGATCTTTGTTATGTGCCTTATGTTTTCAGAAGTTTTTGTACCGTCAGTTTTGTCGGCTCCCCCGTAAAGATATTAAAATGTTTTGCTTTAAGTTATTCTGCCCATTGTGGCCATTACATGTAGGTACTGGCCCTACCATTTGTTTAGAACTGGCATTTATTGCTAATATGTCAGCATTTTTATTGCCTTTTATACCTTGGTCGCCTGCGACCTACTCAAAACTGAGTCTATTGTGTTCCCCTAGCTGCCCAAATTTCTTATGGCAATCTAGCACCAGCCGGGAATTGAACTGATTTGCCATTGATGCAGATTCTTTTGCCTTTATAGGATAGGCCATCATCAATATCTGCACACAGGTATGTATTGCTGTAATTTCAGTCTGAAATACTGTTGCTTATACTAAAGAAATTTATTCTCCCTATCATGTTCCATATATTTCTAGACCAGTTCCGTTTTCTGTTTTGGACTCATTGGTGTACCAAATTTCTCCATTAATTTAGTTCCACTCTTCCCACTCTGGAAAGAATATTTTGAACGGTTTATGGAACTCGAAAGAGGTTTTTATTTTATCTGACCTCATTTGCAATATGAGGTGTCCATTAATCCGATTAATTTCGAGTGAAAACCATTGTTCAAACGCTTTCTTGATATTTACTTACATTCCTATCATCTGCGCCACAATCGAAGTCCAACATTTCTTCAACTCTGGCAGTGGTGCACAACCAAACAACGGGGTAATTATTGGAAGGAGAACGTCAACGCTGTATAGAACAAGTAGCCTTGCAGATGACAAATCAGGCTACTTCCACTTAACGTTATTTGTAGCGATTGAAGACCTACCTTGATGCCTCTGCTTCATTCCAGAATAAGCAACATACGTTTTTTTGGCAAAATCAATTATCTTTTCTTTTACGTTTGCACCACAAATGTCAGAACTTCTTAGGATTGTTTAAGCAACCACTAAGAGCCGAATTTTCGATTGTGGTTTAAACTGAGTTGAGAGCTTGAACTTAGTTCATGCATAATAATTTGTTTTTCGGTGCTCATTCAGCAGCTGATCTTTACATGAAGATTTGCTAGTTTCAACTTAGATCTTCCCGGCCCTAAGACCCACGATTAATTAAAATGTCAAATTTGGTATTCGAAACAAAAGTGTTCATTGTGCTTATTTTCCAAAATATGAAACTAAACCGTTATCTGCGATAATAATTATATCATAACAATTGATAAAAACTATATTAAAAATATAATGCAATGTAAAACGGGGTAGCATTATTGATTTCCAAATTAGAAGATATCGATTTATCTCAAAAACTAGAATCAATTCGACAGAACAAATGTCATTTTTGGAATTATCATCACCCAAGTAGGTACTCTAAATTCGTTCAAGCAGCTTTGGCAACTAAAGAAAATTTGTTGACCAGTAAACAGAGTAAGTCTACAATTTCAATACAAAATATCGATTTTAAGAAGATTAATTAAAATTTCGAACAACTGCTCGTTTTCATTAAAAAATTGTTCGAAAGTGTAAAACCAGTAATGTAACCTTCACCATCCATCACACTTAATGAAAGCAGTTAATTACCACAATCATTTAATTGCATGTTCTGCGTTTCCGAGTTTTCACCAAAATGTTATAGAGCCATCTATCTAAGTTGTACAATTTACTAAATTGAAGACATGAAATACTTATAAATGGTTTGCATTGGACACCATAAATTTTATCCAAAGAACTGTATAAGTGTAGTAATTGCTGAGTACGGAAGAAATAACTAGCATCGAATGGCATTTCTTAAAAAGAAAACTCTTACAAATTTCGGCGTAAAGGAACAAAACCCAAAAACCCTAACTTAAAAAATAACATTTTTAATAAAAATTCAAGATCTGGGGCGATTACTTCTTTTATAGTTGCCTTTTTGTTCTGTGTTTCTGTACTCACACAAACAATTCTTAAACTTAAAAGTATTCTTATGTAAATAAAAAGCGAAATTAGAATCAAAAGTCCTTATCAGTTTCATCTTAATAAGTTCCATAACTTTATACAAAAACAGATTTTAGACTTTTAAAATATTCGCTTTCGTTTACATAGTAATTTCCATTTCACGCTCTTGGTTATTCTTTGTGTTAACTTAATTATTTTATCTTTAGAAAGGCACGCTTTGTTTTTATAAAAGTCAATTTTCTTACAAATTTCCTGATCGCCAAGAATGTCTTCTAATATACTCTGCGCCAGTTTTTAAACGTGACTAATTCTTTACTTCTATTGTAATCTTGTTGAAAATACATCAGAACATCAGTTATTGTGGGCTGTTGTTTGTTGTTGATGCTTTGTCCCATGTGAATCATAAATTTAAAATAGAAATTCTAAATTGACGGATATCTCTTTAACGGACGTATCGCTTGCATTCATTACATAGTTAATTCTGAATAGATTCTTTTATTTGCAAACGTGCAAAATGGGGCAGAAACCGTTTATCAGTCAATTTATCTAACATGCATTCCCGTTGGTGCGAATGAAACTAGTCTGGTTTGAATTTGATTTGGATAACGATTTCTTATCACAGACTAAAAAATGCATTTGGACAATATTAGTGTTATAATAATTACCATATTGTTTATATATTTTTCATCCTGAAAATTTTGAAACGAATTGTTCTGAAACAAAATGATCCCTTAATGACGAAGAACGATGCTATGCTATTGAATCCGTCTGCGACCTTTGTTGATATTCCAAAAATCCCTTTTACCTTAGTCTTCTGTTGAGTTTTTAGAAATTTCCGAAATAGATTGCTTTCAGTTTTGTTTTCTTTTCTTTTGATTTTACTCTGAGACTCGTCCATTCTCATCTCCGAGATTTTTTACCATATTAACGTGATTTGCCTTACGTCTCCCAGTACTAACAACTCAATCATGTATCAACTAATCGAACAGACATCGTTCAGAAAAGGGTTTCTTAAATCAGGACAACCGTGACAGTAAATAAAAAGCCATTCATATCGCAGGTAAAGTAATTCAGCAAGTTTTCCTAAGAAAATTTAAGCAGAATGTAAAATTATGCCTATGTACAACATTTCCGATAAATCAGTCTACTGTGATTAATTACGATTTTTTGGATTACCTTTTGTGAAAAACGAATCTTATAGCGTAAAATTAACATTTAAGTTGTTTCGTACATAGAAGTTGGTAAATACATACATTTGACTACTCAACAAGAAATTGAAGCCTCTTTTCTTGAAACCAAGTTACCATCAACTTAGTTTTGTGGTAGTACACTCGGAATTAGTACCGGAGCTTCATAAATCTCTTTAAAATAAAAGTTAAAAAGATAATCGATGTTCATTTTTTGCTGTACATTTCGCAAACTCCCATTCTTGAAAATGAATGTGTTATAAATTACGTTCATTATTGACATTTACTCTTTTGCTACATTGTCCACTTTGACGTTTAAAATTAAATGCGACTTCAAATATACAATGTGATTTTTTAAAAACTCAATTGCAGGAAGCCGTATTCTGACTTAATACAGACGGCCTGCTGCAATTGAGTTTTTAAAAAATCACCTATACTAAGGTAAACCGAAGAATGTAAAATATTCATATTCCATACAAACAAGCATTAATGTTTCTGGCAATAACTTTTCAATCGTACAAATCTATTCATCCAATAAAATAAACAAGCCTGGAAAATATCACCAAAAATTTTAAATTCAGGTCAAAAACCGTAGATTTAGTAATCCTATTTGTACCTAATTCAGTTCCATTAAAAAAAGGGAGAGCATTCTACGAGGCTGGTAGGAAACATTCAATTATTTTGGATGTAAAACATATTAGTTTCATCAAAGCAGGCTGATCAACCTGAAATTTTGCACAGAAACAATTTTATGTAACATACTTAAAATATTCCAAAACAAATTTTAGTACAAACATTTCATTGTATTATGAATGGATGATTCGCTGGCATGGCTATCGTGATTTTAAGAAATCTAAAATATGTTCAGAAGCAGTTTTCAGCCAGGCAATGTGTAATCAGTGTTGTAATTGGCTAATTTTTAGGCCATCATATCTTTTGATACCTTAATCCGAAAACGTACTGAATACGAAAGAGCAACCAAGAAATTGACGATAGATGAAGATGTCAGCAGCTATACGAATACAAGTACATAAAGATTATATAGAGATAAAAAGAGGGAGCAGACAGGGGTGCATACTTTCTACAAGTTTATTTGACATATATTCAGAGGCGTTCAATGGCAATCTTTAAAGAAGTTCTGAGGGAAGCTCAAGAGAACATTGATGTCGGAGATGATAGAATAAATAATTTTAGACATGAGGACGACACTGTTCTAATTGCAGACAGTTAAACATGCATGCAAGATCTCCTTAATATAGTACAAGTAAGTGAGAGTTACGGTCTAACGCTAAATACAAAAAAAAAAACGAAAATCATGGTGGTCGCAAAAACGCAACAGCAACCGAAAGTAGAAATTGGAGACAGTTTGATAATATTGTTAGCTATCAATACTTAGAGTGTATTGTATAATAAAAATAAATAACCTTTGGAACGTAATGCAAGAGGTAAAATCCTGCATCGAACAGGCAAAAAGTGCTTTCCTCAAAATGAAAAAATTGTTGTGTAACCAAGGATAAAATCGACAACCAAGACTAAAGATAGTTCCCTGCTAGGATCTTCCAGTTTTACATTAGGGGATGGAGAGTTGAACACCAACTAAATCTAAATGTGCTAAGTTAGAGGCATTTGAATTGGATATAGGTACTGAAAATTATTTAAAATATCCTGGTCAGACAGAGTAACAGTAGTAACGCCGATGTACTACGACGACTAAATAAAGAACAGGTAATTATGAAACTAGTGAAGATCTACAATATTTTACCGACATCATGAGACACGAACGGCCGTATCTTGCAAATTGTAGTATAAGGAAAAATAGAAGGGAGAAGATCGGTTGGACGAAGAAGGGCGTCGAGACTCAGGAACTTAAGAGAATGGTATGGAAAGAGCACTACTTCATTATTTAGAATAGCCACAACCCAATTAGCTTTAATGATAGCCAACCTTCATTGAAGAAGATATTTAAACTAACTTATGCCCATTGGAGCAGGAGTAAGGCGAGATGGTCAGGACATAGGGGAATAGACGGCAATAAGAAATCCGATGACCTGGCCAGGCAGGCAGTAACTGAGGCGTGCCGTGGTCCAGAACCTGCCTTTGGAATTCCAAGAAGTACAATTCGTAACTACTCGTATATTAAAGACTGAATTCGTATTCAACATATTTGTTACTGGATTAACTCTCCAGAACAGCGCCATAGCAAGGAATTTTTAGAAAGACCATGAAAAAAAGAGCCACAGAATCTTTCTTTAAGTAGGGCGCAGCTTAAAACTATCACTGCTCTTTTAACAGGACATGCGTCCGTAAAGTAATGCCTGCAGAAGATCGGAAAGTTTAATGGAGACCTCATATGCAGACTATGCAATGAGGAAATTGAGACTAAGAACTATGCACATAGTGTGTGAATGTTCGGCGCTGTGGACAAAAAGACACCGCCTATTAGGATATCTAGTTATGGAACCGAAGGACTTCTTATCTCAGCCACTGAGAGACCTCTACACTGTGGTGCGGGGATCTCACAACATGCAATAGCTGTAATCGACATAAATTAAGGTAAACACAATACGCTTTTTACGCTGCAGTGTAAAAACCGAAACCTTTGGTAGACGGGCCTTAAAAAACAATATATTTTTGCTCTACCCCTGAAAGCTGTATACCTATACAAAACACTAAATTGAGAAGATGAAAGAACTTGTGTTGATAAAGAGCATTGTAATAATGTGAGATTCACCGACGATATCCCCCCTACTTACTCTGAACTGAGTTAACGCAATTAATGATAAACGACCTCTATGAAACTTAAATACGAAGAAATCCCAAAATGAACTTGAAAAATAAAAGTAATAAGAAACTTACAAGTAATCATTGAAAATCAGACCATAATTCAATATGTCAACGAGTTTTTCTAGCAAAGACAAGCTATCACAACCAGCATAGACATTCAAATGTGAAATATAAAAAACAATCGCAAGGTATAGGCAACAGTTGGCACAAACTCTTCTATGTCTTGAAAAACCAGAACATCTTCTTGCAGCTATGGCTAAAAGGTATTGGACTCCTTCATTATACCGGTCATCACATACAGAGCACAATCATGGATATTCGTTAAGACCATTTTTAGATCAAATTTGAAAACCCTAAAGGGCAGTGGGGAGGCAAATGTGAGAACATAACTGAGAGACCGAAAAAAAGAGTGAATCAAGTGCGCCAACCCTCAAATTTGGAAGTAGACCGGTCACAACGAAAAATACCATAATCAATGTCAGAACAAGGAAATTGAGAGTCACTCTTTTCTTTTGTTTTCGTTCAAATTTGTCCTGGATCTCTTTCATTCATATTCGTCATCACCGGATATACTCGTACAGTCACGTGCAAAAGTAATGACACGCCTAAGTCTCAAGCAGGCAACACACTACATCTTGGCACCGAAGCAGCGTATAGTGTGTTGCCTGCTTGATACTTAGGCGTGTCATTACTTTTGCACGTGACTGTACATAGCTCATACCTTATGCTGCTTTGAATCGAAGTTCGATCCACCCACAATCTTCTTAGACCAGAACAGGCCGCGCTAAACTACATAATTTAAACGGCGTTACCAAAATAATTTTTTATATGAATCCGCCTTCTCAATTAAAAGTACATTAAAGTAATTTTACATTCTGAACATTTCGAGCTTTATACACCCTGTACTAGTAGGGTATAATCTTCCGAACATGGTTGTTGAATATTTTTAAAGGTATACCAGCTGTGTAATGATTTGGTTATGTACGTTTTCTGTAATTATAATGCATTCCTGAATATATTCGAACAAAGAATTCATTAGCATCCCAAAACACCATCAGCTTTCCTGCGAAAGATTGCGCCTTTGCCTTTGTTGGTGACGGAGCTCTCTTGTGTACCCACTACATCGATTCACGTTCTGTAACATATCTCAACATCAGTTATAAATTCCATCATAAAATAAATATGACGGCATATCTTCGCCATGTATGTTAATCATTTTTCATTGGATAATTTTTAGTCATTTCCTTCTTTTGGGAAAAACTTTATAACACTATGCCTATGGTCAAGCTCCACTCATCTGCTTACACCTAAATTTCTACAGAAACTGCAAAACTATTTTGATTTGAACCAAACCTTCAAAGGCGAAGATTAGGGTAGCTTGGCAGCAAAAAATTGCGATATTCACTTGCTATTTTCTTGGCTAGACTGATTACATATCTATGTACAAAGTACAAATCTCTGCTTGAATGCCCACAAATCTTGTGTTCATCGTGCGATTTATTCTTTTACTCCTTTACTTTGCTTAATAATCTTTTCAATCTTTTCATACGATCTTGGCTATATCATATGTGCCATAAATAACAAACATTGTTCAGATTGCCCTACAGTTATTACGTTCATCGCCACATCCCCACAGGATTCCTCTGCTATTATATTAATACTTTTATGAATTTTTTATCTTTTAAAATACGCTGTTATATTTCTAGTTTTCAGAAATTTTTGAATAGATTAATTATTATTATTGACGCTGATTGTAGCATCAGTTTATAAATTAAGTAAACATACATTTTGAACACGTACCTAACTGTTAAAAATAAAATTGATGATTTTTTCTAACCCATAAAAATTTAATGCTTGTAAAGCTCAACAATCTGATATTCGTTTTCTTTGTTTCAGCAAAATTATTTAATGAGATTTGGTTATCTCAGTGCTTCCCCGTTAGGTGCCGGAGCGCTCAGAACGGAAGAGTCGGTAAGACAAGCCATCCGGGAACTCCAGGAGTTTAGTGGACTACCGGTAACTGGCCATTTAGATGAGAACACCACGAAACTTTTAACGAGGCCAAGATGTGGTGTTCGGGATATTGAACCACACAATATTCGACGTAGGAAAAGGTTTATGCTACAAGGGCAGCGATGGCTTTACTCTAATTTAACATGGAGGTAAGTCCATATTTATGCTTAATAAATACATTAAAAGATGGTTTTATCTTGTTGAAATCGTAAAAAAATTGAATAAATTATGAGTGGGTGGTATAAATCCATTATCATTGTACATTTCCTCACGAAACAGGTATTTTAGTTGCACATTCAAAAATTGGGAAACGAAATACGGTATTTAAATGAAAAAGCTGTAGAATTCTGTGAATTATAAAATCACGAAGATCTACCTGCTTACGAGTTATAAACATTAAATATCGTTCTGAAAAGCCTCACAGCAAAAAAACTTGCTGTGCGATTTTGCCTCATTTTGTTTTTATTCAGTTTCCAAGCAGGTAAGATCATTGTTTTATTAGAAAGTGAATACAATCTAGAACTATCAAATTTAATTGATTTTAAGGCCTTTTCTTAAAAATACTAAAACTTGTTAAAATCTTCAATAAAAGTGGGTCTATTCTTAGAAACCAAACATATTTGAGCACAGATAAAATTTAATTACATACTTATAATTTTAAATTTTAATAACAAAAGGTATTTTGATGTCCTGATGATCGTAAAACCCTCGTAAAACTTCTGATTAACACTATGAAGCTTTATTTATCAGTTTATACTAAGCGTTCATTTGATTCTTATCGTGAATTTAAAGTAAATTAATATTAACGAAGCAATTTCAGCAAATGCAAGTCATTTATTTTCAGATAATTGAAAATAAATTAGAAAGAAAATTTTCAAATCGGTAGTTTGGTTTTGATTTCTGCTGTGAATGACGGCGCCATCTAAACGTCAGTAGCTGTATTAGCTCATGCGTGATTGCCTTTTATTTTACGCTATAGTTCCCATTTAGATGTAGGTGTGGTTCATTACTAATTCTTAAATGTGATCATAGAGCGCATTAATTAATTCAAAAGAGTTTTATTATATGCTTTTTAAATTTAGAGCTACAAACGAAAACTTTCAAATATTATGGTTTTTCGTTTTAAGTATGTTCCTTCCAAACCAATCTTAATTAAATATTTGTGATTTACACTATTTGAATTGAAAATTTTGCCCTAAAAGCATTTTAATCTGAACTATCGTTATTTATTAATTTCTTATGATGTGTTTTTTTTTGTTTACTTATGTGTGTGTGAATTGCTTATGAACCACTGTATTTTAATTTTTTAATAATAAAATTGTACTTCTACTTTTATTTAAAATGCATACGTTTTCACAGTTGTTCTATGTTCGATTTAAGAATCGTTAATTTGGAAATTTGGAGTTACGTGAAAATATTTTTAAAGGAATTACTGGGCATTCCAAATAAATTGTAAATTGAACTTTTAAGAGTTTACTTCTTTAAGCATACCTACATATTTAATGACTTTGAATTAATTTTGGAAAATTAGTTCCAATTCATTGAAAATTATAATATAACAATTACGTAAGGGTTAATGAAAAACTGCCGTTTGTCTATCAGTTTATCGAAATTAAAAAAAAAATACAATTAAAAGGAAAAGCTTCAATGGGCCTTTGCCTTCCACTTTGCTGCTTTATTGAAAATTAGATTGACAGCAATGTCTAACCGAGGACGAGCTCGGTTACTACCAGCACTTAGAGTAAACCACAGCCCACTTTGATATCGCTACACATCTTCCTTTACACCTCTTTACACCTTTATTAGATTTCGAGGTGGTACTCTCGTTTAGCTTTGCTCTACTACACTTGCAATATCGAATTTTTTTATTATTTGTGTCTGTCAAATTTAATTGTACCGTTAAATGTCTTCGGAATTGCTTATACTTAAATGGAAAACTTTTGAGTGTTCAAACATGATCTAATAAGAGCAGAATACACCTAAGTGAAAACATACTACTGTAATAATAATTAATTGAAATTTAAATTCGAAACGAAAGATCTAGACGTTTTACTTCTTCTCCCTTCTAGCGGTATCAAATAGCATTACAAATTTTTGGGCGAGGAAATTTATTATGTACCTTATACATCAATTAAACACTTTTCAAAAACTGATTAACGTGATGAGTACAATTTATTGTTTTTGGCCTTCTCGTGTTGCTGAAATTCGTTCCTCTTCTAATTTTTCATAATGTTCAGCGGTTCATTCACGGATGTGTCCTGCTGAACATAGTCTTTTGAGGTCGGTATGCAACGTGCAATTTGACACGTACGTAGGGCGCCCGTTATCATTCGAAGGATTTTAGAATGGCACATCTGAATTATAGCTATGTTTGCTATGTTAAATTTGCTGGCACACCATCAGATTTCTATTCCGAAGTTCAAATCGGTTCTTAAGTATATTTGGAGTTTTTTTCTCTAATAATTTTTAATTTATTTTAAATTATAGATCTCTCTGTAAATAACAGTATAAAATTCGGCTCAAAAACATTTGATTTGATTGTGGTATGGAAATTCCTTTTGTGCGAATTGTCAGTCGCTTAAGTTTGACTTCAGTAGGTTGTTAAAACATGTCGAAAAATCAGGAGACCACTGTGCCACATTATAAATATCTAGGTAGCTGTACTTATTTGCTTCTAACACCTTAAATACCTTGTTAACAAACCCTTGGAATCCTCTAAGACGTACGCACCATTTATATTATCAGCAATGAAAAAACTCGCCTAACTTTGTTGCAAATAAACAAAATTTCATTTGAAACAGCTTCTTATTTTTTGTTTTTGAAACGTATGAAATTTCTGCAAAACACAAGCAGAAAAGTACTGCTGTATATATACAGATTAGGGGTTGTTAAATTATCGAATTTGTATTGCATTGCTTTTTCACCTTTTTATAGATTAACTAATTCAGCATTCAGCAATTTCATAATAACTTACACGATATCTCTCTCTCTCTCCAAAATATGTCAAACTCACTACACTGCTTGCTCACTTCTACAACTAGATATTATGGCGGCTAAAGGCCAACGCGCACTTAACCACGCCACGGCGCGCCACGGATGACGGCAATTTTAAATTACATTGGTTGTTATGGAATAACGCGCACTTATCCACGCCACGCCACGGCGCGTTATTCCATAACAACCAATGTAATTTAAAAATTGCCGTCCGGCGTGGCGCGCCGTGGCGTGGTAAAGTGCGCGTTGGCCTTAATTTGATTTTATACAGAGTCTTATGAGACAAGCGTTTGCCATGATTAGCTCTCAAAGATGTCAAAATGCAAAAAAAATATTGTGTACAACTCGTATGAAAGCATATTTTTTTCACTCGTTTGATTGATGCACTCCGGCTTCGCCGTCGTGCATCTGCAAACTTCAAACTCATGAAAAAAAGTACTGCTTTCATTACTAGTTGTACAAATAACTATAATAAAATACCAAGTGGTTTCAATGCTGATCATGACAATTGAAGACTTTGCGTTTTGTCTTCAAATTTTCTAACCTGAATATTTCTATGTAGTTGTAGGAAGTCATGGCTTTTTTCTAATACTACTAACAATTTGCCCTAGGGCAATAAGCAAATGGTGTAATATTTAGAAGCTTGGTTAATATCTTACAATAAAATAGTAACTAAGGGAACTACCCTACGGTTAGTTAAGTAAATAAACAGATCAATTTTTACAATAGATTTCCTATATCTAGATCTAGAGAATCACAGCAGTGATAGTCGATATGTTCTTAGATTATTGATTTAAAAGGATAACAGCACGAGGGTTTGGCTGGAGATGTAGGCATGGTAGATACACTTGGTTTCTTGAAGTACAGGTAAAACGCCTAGATCGTTATAATGGCACAGCCTGTACCATTTATGGCACAGCCTGTACCATACCTGTACCATGAGCTGTACCATAGAATTTCGTTACACACATACCAAGACGCGTTCTTGATTTGTATTGAAACCGTTGCGTTTTCGATTTTCGAGTTGCTCCCGCAACTATTAAATGCCGAGATCCATACCGGCTTGAGAATCACTTTGTGTACTAATAACTTGTTTGTTAATGAACGTTTTGAGTTAGTCAGTAAAATTTGGAAAATTTAGGGCCGAATTGCGTGTGGTTGGTGAAAATATGGTGTATTTTAACGAATTGCAGGATTTGAACCATTGAACTTCGGCTTTAAGTGCCAATGCTTTATCAAGCTACAAAGACAAATCACTGAACATATGATATTTGTCTATAAATTGGACACTGTGAAATCTAGTGTGCATTAGGAGTAAATCCTTAAAAAGTTAATTTAAAAAAAAGATGAGTTTCCAATTTAGCCGGTTGGATTCCTAAGTCACCTAAGTGTTTGGCTGTATCAGTTCGTGGGAATGCCTGTTTGTTGCAGCATTTTATTAAACATGCCTGCAGATTGTCCAGGGCAGTTTAGAGTTTCTCTGAGGCATGTGCAGATTCGTCATACTCAGTGCCAAGATAGCAAAGTCATCAGCAAATATATTATTATATTTATATTCTTCTTCTTCGGCGGTGCAAAGTAGCAGCACTCATTGTGCACCCGCCGCAAATTAAAGGATGCCTAGCCCGAAGGAGGCGCTCCGTGTGTCGTCGGGCTCTAAAGAGTCCGGTTCCAAGTAGTCGCTGCCTCAGAAGAAGTTGCAGAATCTGCAAGTTGGGTCCTCCGAGAGGCCCACCAGATGCAGGTGCCGTTTAAAGAGTCCATGGCCCGTAAGGAGGCCTGCGACTATCCTGATGTGCTTCCTGCTGAGCCTAAGAAGCTGTTCGGACCTGGTTTTTGAAGGATGTATACTTATTAATTGTAGATATAGTATTGGACCGACAACACTACCCTGTGGTACACCTGACAGTATGGAGCGCAGTTCTATTGTTTCTTGTTGATATTTTATGATAAAGTATCTGATAAAAAGAAACAGATGATTAGGATTTTAATTTATTCCTGATAGCACACCTTATCGAAAACCTGAAGAAAGGATGTGGCGATGTTTAGTTCATCAAGAATAAATACGGGGGTTTTTCTTGCTGTGCACGGAATGCACCTGCATCCCACTCCTTTTACAATACTATATATTTATTTTTAGAAGTATGCCGTACGATTTTCACAGTTGCTTTAGCTTTGTTATGCAATTAGATGTATGACATACATGACCCATATTTCTTTAAGTATTGGTCAGAGTTGATCCCATTTGACACTGAGAGGGCTTTCCTGTAATCTATAAAATAGATAAATAGAGACGTCTTAAATTTAGTGCATTTTTTCCTATTTTGTCCATCAACAATTCTCTTTCTGTTAACGAAGTCCGGTTCCTCTTGCTATCTGATAATTAACATATGATTTCAGCCTTCATTCGATTTGAAAAAAAGTGTGGTATTAAAGCTATTAATTTACAAGTGAAGGTAGAACTGCACGATTAGGAGACAGCTGTGCCCCAAACTTTAAGGCATGTGTTATAAGTTGCTTTCAATTTCGGGTTATTCGACTACTTTGTAAGGTGTGCGGTGTATGGTGTTGAATTACATCATTGGAGAGTCTCACGGTAAGATCTCCATATCATTTACCTTTTTCCCATTATCGTTTTATATTGTATAACTTCTCGGTTTAAATTCTTTAGTTATCTGCCTAACTGTTCTAAATAAATCTTTAATGGTTTTCTGTTTGGCGTGGTTTATATTTATTTACACTTCTTCTTTATGACTTTTTCCCTTTACAGGTTTGTCGTCTTCAGCCTCAATTTTTCCCGGTCCTCTCAGTCTCCTGTTGAAGATCTCTTTCAACCATGATCTTCTTAATATGTGTTTTCCATTTATATGGTGGGCGACCTCTTCTTCTTTTCCCTCTTGGTGACCACTAGAATATAGTTTTTGGCCATCTATGTTCCTGCATTATTTCTATGTGGCCGTACCATCGTAGTGTTCTGTTAGTAATGAACGAAGTAATTCCCATTTCTCTCCATATATCTTCTCCGTCTATCTTTTCGTTATTTGTAAAGAGCATCTACAAAGGTCCAGTTCTACTGTTCTTAGTTTATGATCCCAGATATGTATAGTTTTGGCTGTATATCTTGTTGTTCCCCGCCAATACACACACATACATGTATTCTGTATTTCTTTATACATTTTTCGTAATATTTGTTTTTGTCTCATGTAAAAGGCGTTTGTACTTATATCTTAACAGATCTACGTATACAAATTTTGGTGGTTTTAGCCCGGACGCTCTTATTGTCGATTTGTGGGTAATGTCAATGTTTCAATAGTCATCCATGTTTGTTTCCCTTTTTAATTTGCTTCTTCAGGCCCTGTTTATATAACGGTTTTTAATATTCTTCAGCTTGTAGTGGGGCCGCCACTTAAACCATTGTTAATTTTTTGACAAAAATTTCTTTGCACTTACTCTTATTTGCAACATGGATGGGTTTTTTAGAAATTATGGTGCATTTGAGTATTCTACTTATTATTAAAGTATTAAATCTATTGCTTATCTGTAAACTGTTACTTGTTTCTAAACGGTCAGGCCTTAGATTCACTACAAATACGTTAGATATTTCATATGATTATATTCAAGACAAAATGATACTAAATCTCTTCTTCTTCTTTTTCGTCTTCTTTATAGGCTTTCGCCTGTTACTTTCACGCTTCGTGGTTACGGTGTATCTACTGATGAGGACAACCAAAGGTCAACCCATCCCTTTGGGGGACATCCTGCATCTCTTCTCCCTGCAGGTCTTAGATCTCTCGCTATTCTTATCATTCTCTCTTGATCTGCTCTCTCTACATGCTTGTTCCATTCCTACGTCGTTTTGTTAATTTTATTATATTCGTTACGTTGCATGTCTCCCTAAAATCCCCTTAAGATTTAAACAAAAAAATCAAGAAACCATCATTCAAAGGCCTTCTAACAGTCTTTGAAAATCAAAAGTTTATTATAAGTGAAAATTGTAGTTTTCTGTATATTTTCCTGGCATTAAAAATTATACGTAAAGCTAAACCCTATGGCAGCCCTATAGGTATGTGGCTGACTATTCTACAGTAACAAGAAACACTGGGGCACCCTGTAACAAATCGAATTTCTAAAAATTATTGTTATATTTAGTAAACTATAGGAACAAATAGCAATTTCAACAATTTTCAGAACATTTTTGATTATTCTATATACAAACTCCCTTTATTTAAGTTTTTGTTTATTAACCGTACAGTTGTTTTGGTAGTTATTGTTCAAATCTAAGCTTTCTACAGGATTTATTTATTGCTAACATTCTCCGCAATGTTAATCGTTGAACTTTTGTTTCGACTCCCATTTTTATAAAGCCAAACGCAACGAGACGGTATTTTCGTGATGGACAGGGCAATTTAAAGTGGCATTTGCCTTGAGAAACGACTTTTTTACAACACCATCAAATTTATTGATAGCCGTACAGATAACAAAGTGTGCCGCTCTTCTAGATAGGCAAACCACGCTACAGCTTGCAGTGCAAGGTGAAGCGAAGAACACATTTTCGATGGGATGGCGTTCACGACACACCTTTAGCTATTATAAGCTATTAGTGCTTCATCCGTAATTAATTTAGCTGTCAATTTAAATTTTACTTTATGCTTGCTCCAGGCGCGTTGAGTTGTTACGTTTCGTATTAAATTTGATGTAATTATTGTCATCGGCACGCCAGTCCCTGAGTTTGGGTCGTTTTCATGCGAGGAGTTGTTATCTTGTTATGCATTCGCAATAGCAATATTAGCTTGAACTACAGATAGCCAGATACAATATTTAACTGTATTAGATATAAAAGTATCTGTTGCAGTTTGCAGTATCGCGCAGCGCTGGCCGAAAAATGCAAAGCGTTTCAAGCGTAAGCCCGGGTAGCTCAGTCGGTAGAGCATTGGACTTTTAATCCAAGGGTCCAGGGTTCAAGTCCCTGCTCGGGCGAATCTTTTTTTAATTATTTTAACATTCCATTCGAATAATACAGAACTCAGTTGTAGACTAAATGCGAACATTATAGCAAAATTAGTTTTTGTCTGTATAAATTGACGGTAAAAGGTTCTCTCGCCCAACTATAGGTACCCCAAAAGTATTCCAATTTATTTTTAACATATTTTATTTGTAATTCTTTCTCAATAATGCTTGCGTTGAGGCATTTGCACATAATTGAAGCTTTAAAATATAAAAAAACATTATAATTAACGTAAAATCAATTAAATAAGAAAGTAAACGTAAAACTTTTACACTAAGATTAAAGAAAGATCGCTTGATAAATAATTGGAACAAAGCTTTTGATCAAAATTAATCAGTTTAGTTTTAATGCAATTGAAACTAAGTGCTTTTAAATTCAATATAGATCATCCATATCTTTTAATACATTTTAATTGAAATTGTACGTTCGGGATGATGGGGGCGAATAAATCTTATTAAGCTAAATTTAGTATAGTCGAGCATTTTAAAACGACAACTTTTAAACATTTTTCAGGATGAAACTAAGGTAAAACTGAAAAATTATGCTTTAACGACTAATTTATTTGTAATTCTTCATTATTCCTTTGGAGAAAGGAACATCCTACTGCAATATTATTCAGAACTATAAATGATTGCTGCACCTATGTTTGATCATTGTTTTTGGGTCCTTAAAGGAAGCATTTTGTTGTCATATATCGAATATTTCTGTAAATTTGAGAATTTAATAATTATCTTAGTAATTGGCAGTCTAAATTACGAAGAATCGTGGTTAGTTACGTTTTCCATGCTCGTTAATCATACGGTTCGAATTGGCTTTCCTTAACTATTTTGATGGAGAAATTCCGTGTTCTTCAAACCTTAAAATAGGTACCAAAACTATAACTAGGTTTTACCTTTTACCAATACTGAAATGTTTAAGTCACGTTCAATGTAAATTGATTTGCATGAAAAAATTTTGATTTAATAGCCTTATAAATAATTAAATCCAGACGCTTTAACGATCATAAACAAAGCCTTCGCGATTCAGCTTGATTCCCGCTCTTTACAATAGGGGAACCAGACTAGATGATTAATTTCAAGATCTCATTAAGTCGGTTCGATTACTCTACTCGCATCATTTACACCTAGCTAAATACACACTCTCTAAGCAATCGTCAATTTGCCTAAGCATTTTTCTGCTTCGCATTTTAATTTCGCTCCGCATTAATAACTGGAATTGAAAATGCTCCCACATGAACTTCAGTAAGTATTGAGATGTAGAATAATCTTATCGAATGCTTTTTATGAAAAGTTTTCAAAATAATTACTTTTGCTTTCCCATATTTTTGTTAATTGTTCCATCCCTGATGGCTTACAGTAAATGAAAATAGAATCAATAAAAGCTTTAATAAGATATAATAACCTTCAGCCGAGTAATTGACATTTGTAAATATCACCCTCCGTATTTTTTACCGCGTGAGCTAAAGGGCAAAAAGGTCTCAAGAGATCAAATACAAACACAGAAGACGTTGTCGCAGCAAGATTTTATTTTTATGTTCTGAAAAGTTTTGATTGTGCTCGTCGAAAAATAACATCATTGCAGTTGTGACTTCAAGGCTTTTTTTTGAAAAGCCAGTTACGGGGATGTAATGCTATCCGAGCAAAAAAGAACTCTGAAGGTTAGTAATACTGGAAGTTCGATAAATTCAAAGTTTTCTTTGTTTTTATTTTATTTTACGGTTATATGACTTTATTGCAAAAAGACCTCGTACTTTTTTAACCTGATCCTCGTAGATTTAGGATAGAATTCTCTAACTTTAAATATTTAGATGATTTACATAGTTTAACGAACGTTTTATTTCGGACAATTTGTTTTAATAGTTATTACATTTCGACGAGATCTAAGATGGGAATCAGGGCCCATCTAGGGCGCCCTTTGATAGATTGTTTAAATCATGAATTTCACTAATAATCGTCTAATCTTTTACGTATTCCTTTTATAAACAAAGTCTGTAAATCTGATGCTATCGACCAAACACCCAGTACCCACCGAGATCTAATGAAATAAAATGGACAGAACAACGTCCCTATTAAACAGAAAAGGCAAAAATTGCCAAACCACGTTTAAATAAACACCAACGACTAACTAAGAAAAATATTTTAACAAAAGATCCATTAGCATCTTTCTATACTGACTTAGAACATATTAAAATCGAGTCTTTAGCAATGAAATATATTCAAAATAATTTTAAATTCGAGTCAGTGACCCATGAATCATTTCCGTTTCTAAAATTATGCTTTTAGCTCGAAATGTATCAATACTAAAGGAATTTAATTTTACCTCTGCAACTTATTAAGAAAATAGTTGCACGGAGAGTTATTTATTTTCTTATTTATTAATTTAAGTGATTATCGTTAAAGCATCGTAGGGAAATATGAAATATTAAATTTCCAACGAGCGATAACGCCAACTATGCGATCTATAAATCCCGATATTGAATAAGGCAGGGTTTGGCGACGGAATGCCCCAAGTTTGATAACAATGCGTTCGCAGACGCGTGCTAAATTTCTGAACAAGTGAAGTGAAAAATGAGATCAATTATCGAGATTCAAAATACCTTCATTTAATCTTACTTTCTATTTTATCGCCCCCTGCAAACGCTCGCAAACGGAACTTTTCATAAAGGCGTTTTCTATTGCGAAATTCTATTGTTTATTTAGTTCTTACTTAATTAGAAAAATGTAGACGATTCGTAGAAAACCTGTAGATTTTAGAAGATGAACAGGTTTATGGTCAAGGTCTTAATATTTATCGCAGAGAGTTCCCAGATGGAGTATCAAAAATTAAAAAGATAAATTGATAACTGCTAGTCTGTCCAACCTGTTACTTCTTCTGAATTTTTCTTAGAAATTGTTGGATTCTGAAAAACTTATCAGCAGACTCAGTTCCGTCATTTATTCTAAACAATTGCTTTTTTATCATACTTCTTTAATCATTAGCCAGGGGTTAATGATAGTTCGTACAACTAAAAGTCCTGCTGGGAGCGCTTCCGGAAGTACTTTTGTACAGAGACTTGCGTCCTGCTAGAAGGACGGGCGCTTCTGACATTTTGTGCATTAATTGGTCCTTCCAGCAGTACTTCTTGCTACCAGAAGGACGATTACTTCATGCGTAAAACTAAAAATAAAAAACAACAGTCCAAAATATGTTTTATTTGAAAACCATAAATAAAATAAAGTGTAATATTCAAAACTTAAAAAAATCTAAGTAGCGTTCCAAACACGAACAAAAAAAATACGCTAGGACTAAAAACTGTCACGTATCATTAAAATACGTGCTAGAAATATAACAATACGTAGTAAAAATTATGATATTGTAACGAAGTGCCTTTTTGGATTTATTGATTATGATGGTAGAGACTTATAGCAACTTCATTACGAGTGTTAAACTTTGCTTGTGCAAGAGGTTTTATTAAAGTACACGGTTAACTAACATCAAATATATTGTTATAAGTTTACATACAAACACTATTTAAACTGTTCTACAAATATGAAATCCAAACACTTAACAAGTTCTAAGTCTGATGGACTTAAGACAAGATACAAAACCCTAGCATTACACTTTAATAATGAATATTAATCTTACATGAACATCTTGAGAGTCGCACACATCTTGGTAACAATGTAAAGAATATTTAATTCAACTCGTGGTTTATCTACCCGAGTTGGTCCTGGTAGAGGCTCTCGTCTGAATAGTAATCAGGCATCGTAGTGACACTCTATCAAGAGACTGACTTGACTCTATGGGAAAGTTCACATATTTATACTACTCAGAGTCTTACCATCTGTTCAAACTGTTTATACAATTTATCCTTAATTATTGCGTTCCATAAACATTAGTCATGGTCTTTCTTGTTATTTAGTGCAGGTGCAATGCAGGTGTTGATTAGTCACTGCATGTTTATCTGCAAATATCGTAAGACATTGAAATGATTCATAATTTAACCAGATGTTCGCATGACACATGTTTATGCAGGTGTTTCCTTAGATAACAAACACACTTAATTACTTCTTACTTTAAACAATCATTGCGTAACCTGCGATATCAGTCATACTCAAATATTAACTTATTTAACTTAGTAAATCATTTCTTATGGAACTGCTTTTATATGATATTTGTTTTAATCCACTACATTACAATATATAAACGAAAAGAAACTTATGCCGGAATACCATGTTGGATATGATATCCAAAACAGTCCCTTCCAGTCTGAGGGGCCCACAAGTTACACAAAAATAGCTCGCCTTTTGTTGTGTAAGTCTTACTCTAGAACAAATAATGCATTTGCGCTGTACTCTCGTTCTATTTTTCGCGTCGTGTTTGGATAAGGGTTCCATTGTATGGCTCCCACGTAAAACAGTTTCTGGTGGTCGGGCGTTGATAGGCACCAAAAGGTTGTCCGTCTCAAAAACGTTCTTCATTAATTGCTCACTAAGCGCAGCAGTGAATTGAGCATGGCTAACTGGTTCCACCATATTTTTTCTAAAATAGTTAAACGCCAAAAAGGCATTTGTCTCAATAATCCCAAATATTGAGGCAAAAATTCGGTGGTACCACTTTTTAGTTAGCCAAGTTTGTTCTAAAGCTAGCTCATCTTGACGGATATGATTGTGAACATCAATAGCTGGACTGCCATCAAAATAATCCTCCACCAACTTAGGTCGTGGAACCTCTTTGAAGTATAACTTTCCTTCAACATCATAACGTCGTTTCTTGCATGGTATTCCTTGATTTGTTGTGCTACAGGTGCCCACAAGCGTATGGATTTTACAATCTCTCCAAGCAACACAAGTTATGGCTACATTATCTTCAGAAGTAGCCGTTGCAGAAACGAAACTTCCCCTGTCTGATGGGCATTTCTTCTTTGCTGCCGCCAATGGATGATTTTTGGTTGCTGTTTTTACGTTACCGAGGAAGAATAAACCACGTTTCTTTAATTCGAGTGCAGTTTTTGCCGATGCAAACCATGAATCCCCAACTACGATTCTTCCCGAGCCATGCCAAGGCTTCGTCAATCGCAGAGTAGTGGCTGTTCCAGCACCAAATTGACGTTGCCAAGATTTTGCTGCCATCGAATTTTTTCCTTCGTTTAGCTCAAGTCCGATCATAATACGTGATTCACTATCCGCCACTGTCTTGACCTCGCACCCAATGCCCTTTGGCCTTCTTTTTATTTTTATAACAACTGGCATTCCATCATCCAAGGTGTTACCTCGTCCGTACCATGCAAACATACTTTCATCAATAGTTATTTTGAAACCAGGTGAGAAAATTTCTGGCCATTTTCTGTTAACCATCTCAATCAATGGTCGAATTTGATACCATCTGTCATTTGCATCATTATCTTCTGGCATTGTGAATGCCATGGCCATCAGTATTTATTCAAATCGGTGTAGGCCCATTCCAAACCTAGCACCAAATGCTGGGGCCAGAAGAATACCATCAGTTGTGAACCAATAGTCTCTTCTTTCACGCAAAGCATTCAAACTCATGGCGTATAAGAATCCTAAAACTTTAAAAAACTCCCTTTTAGTAACTAATCTTCGTCTGTCCCTAAGATTGGCGTTAGTACAATCTAAAATATGTCGAATGTGCTCACATGGAAAAAACAAAAGCCACACATCTAGTTCATTTAATTTTAAAATATCTGTGGCATGAAGACCAGGTTTGAAAGCAGAATCTTTGTAACTATCGATTTCGCATGTAGATCCAAATATCCAAGTTGTTTCGTGAGCTTTAACAATATTTGGATTTATTATTCCCCTTTGCATTTCGTTTTCACCCTCCGCTGTACTATTTTCATATATTTCCTCTATTCTATTTTCATCTATTCCCTCCTAGTCTTCATCATAATTATTATCATAATTACTATCATAATCGGTATCAGAGTCTGAGGAAGAAACTGAACTACTATCACTGTTATCAACTGATGTCGAAATATCAACTCTGTTCTTTTTTTTTTTGGTCTTCCTTGTGATTTTGTAGTCAGAATTTGTGTAGTTACGTTTTTACAGCAGTTTTTTGATGTGCTTTTAGATTTTTTTGGGGAACACTTTTGGCGTTTTTTCGGAGATGGTTTGTTTTTGTTGGGATCAATGGTGTTTATATGTTCATCTAAAAATGAAATGTTAGTAAGTTTGAAAGTATAAATTGGGATCAATTTTACCCGCTTGTAAGGAACCGTTCTCAACTGGTTGCTTTGTGAAAAAAGGTTTCGATGTTTTTGCAGAACATCTCCTTTGTTTTACTTGAACATGATGGGATATCTCACTATTATCATCTGAATCTAAAAATTTTGATTTTTTATTATAATATACTTATAAAACGAAAGACGACTTACCTGAGTAGATTTCATAGCGTCTCTCTTTGACAGGAACCGACACCACAAGATTCATTTAACACTTGCTGTGCAAGATGATACACTTGTTACCAGGCCTTTACATGTTGCTTCTTTATAATTATCACAAAAATGGGATTTACTCCAGGCATTATTTGTGCCTGGCGCGTCGAAATATGAAGCTAAAACAAAGACTTCACATCCACACACTATTTTGGCTGCCATTTATTTGCAGAGCTAGCAACCTGTTCTTTTTTTGCGCTAATTCACAAAAAGCAGCTGATTCCAACGGTTCTATTCATAGTCCTGCTGGAAGGCTAGAAAGTACTCGTAATTCATGTGAAAGTTGGTAGGACGCAGAGGACTTTACGTACTGCCGGCAGGACGTTGTACATACTATCATTATCCGTTGCCTGTTATATTATTTTCAGATTGTGATGTTCTTTGGGTCTTCTTCCTTGCAAAATATTATGTCGATCTCCCTATTATTTTATTAGGTATTTCTGTTAACTAGCGTGGTGTTTTTACGTTTACAAAATGCTTTTCTAGTGGACATAAATTCTTCATATTCGTACGCTTTGCTTAGTTTCTCCTCCGATTTTTCGCACCTTTTCATTTTCACAGCAGCTTTTACACTTTCTTATTTTTATGTTTTTTCTGTTCCCCTTTCCAGTGTTCTTAGTGTGCATTCCTACCTCATAAGTGACATCCTTAACGTATTCATGAAGTTCTGTCTTTAGTTTTTCCGCCTTTCCTTACAGAACCCTTTTAACAAATGCCCATTGTTCTTCTTCCTCGATCATATTATTCGTTGCTTACTTCACTGAATATTCTTGGCAACTATTATTTGAATTTTATTCCAAGCAAAAAATAAAAGGTGTTTATGTTTGGACCTGCTTAACTTGTTCTTATAATTTTTCACAAATGCCGTGTGCCTTGTAAATCGAAAGCCATCCATTTTCACATTTCCTAGAATCTCCACTTGTAAAAACCCTTTTTTTGTTTAATTCCACTATAGTACTTCAGAAATGTTTATTGCATGTAATCACCTGAAGTTCTGTAATTCTTAATTGTTTTTATAAGTCTTAAGTTCTAATCGTGTAATCCAAATTCAAAATTCAATTCTTCTTCTTCCCCTTCTATCTCTCCACTCTCCTTCCTCTATACCCTTCTCTTCCATGAAGCAATAGATGAAATATTGGAAGAGAAAATTCAGTTCAAAATCGTTTACTGATTGAAATATTTAGTCTTTCATTTTTAGAACTTTCAATTCAGATTTTTAGAATTTGCAATTAAATTCCTAATATTCAGATAGAAGTTATGAATTTTGTATTTTAAATGATAAATTCCGACTCAAACAGTTGTAGTTTTATAAGCTCTTTTTTGGATTTTGAGTTGAATTTGAAGTTTCAATGTCCCAAACCTAAATTGAAATCCTCGAACCAAATTTCGACATTTTAGATTTTCTGTTTTAATCTTACACCTGCAGAATTAACTTGAGTCATTAATAGTTTTAAATAGCCTATGATATTTTCATCTTTAAATCCAAATTATAGGATATGTACCTGCTTAAAGTTTGAATTTTGTATAACTGCAGATTAAGCAACTTTAAACCAAGGCATAACTTGACAAATGCCTTCCTTTAAAAACGGCTTAAGCTAAGCTTCTGCTTCTTAAACCAGGTTATAAATTTTGGAATCTTTAATTTGGCTTCAACTTTATTATGAATTTAAATTGTATTTTCTGATTTTGTAATCATTTTTCAATCTAAATTTAAACTCCAAATTGATTTGAAAGCACACTAGAGATCATTTGGAATTTTAAAGTCAGAATCCAGGTTTGAACTTCGAATTTAAAACTTTGGTTTTGGAACATTTGACTTTAATTGTGATGAACAAATGTTTAAATCGGAATTTTTGAAAGTTAATCCAAAATTGTAACCAATGATATAAATGCCTTTTTCGGCTCTAGAATTAAGTGGTTGTACCATTTTAATTATTTCTCCTCATAAACCACGAATGATAATTCTGGACTTCGTATTGGATTGAAAATGAATTTAAATTTCTTATTGGGGGTCTGTTAAACCCTTTGTGGATTTTGCCCTGCTCTACTATTTGTCTCCATCGTGGTCTATCTATCGTGGCTTCTCTCCAATTTACTACGTTCATCATTTGTAAGTTTTCATGTAGATCATCAAACCATCTCTTCCTAGGTCGTCCCCTTGGCCTTGTGTCTTAGGGCTTCCAATCTGGTATTCTTTTAACATTTCGTTGTGGCTCCATTCTGTACAGATGTCCAGTCATCTAATTCTCTGACTATTAATATATCTTACTATGTCTTCTCCATTTATTAGTTATTCAATTTCATAATTCTTCTTATGATTGTTTTGTACATAGTTAACTTAGATTTTCTGTTCAATATGTTGCTTTTTAACAGTTTTAATCCGACTGGTATGCAATCTTGAAATTAGAATTTGAATTCACAATTTGAACTTAAGATTTTTCAATTCGATACTCTTTTCTCTCAATTTAAAGTCATGCTTTGAATTGGAATTTCAAATTCTGCATTATAAAATTTTGTTCTTAGAATGATTAAAATCGTCGAAATTTTTGAATGGCATTTTCTGTACCTGCACGTTCTTGATTAATATAATCATCGATGTTTGAACATACACCCATTGAAAAATATAAACACCCTCAGGAATAGCGGCCAATTAATTTTTCCTTCTGGTATTGACAACTATGGACAATTATTAATCGAATGATTTTAATTAAAATTAATTGTGCGGTAGCCTGTAGTGCTCGCGGCTCTGATGTTAACATCCATCAAAATTACATGAGGATATCGAGGATTTCAAACCCTTCATGTTCTTCACTGTCACTTAATCCACATACCGAATGATCTAAAACGCTCGTTTCGTCTATTGTTTACAATTAGAAAATTTCTCTCTTTATAGGGAGATAAATTGCGGTCCACCGAGGAAAATAAAAAATCCGACCTGGGTAAAGGAACAATTCACGTCAGAGCTATAAATTCATATAACGTGAAAACAATTTACACACAATAAAACTGTTTGCGTTGGAGTGGTTGAAAAGAAAAATGCATATTGTTGACATGTGCAACGTGATCGCTTTCGTCGTGGAACTAACCACCAAACAAGTGCCAAAACACGTGCGCGATGCGCGTATTATATGAAATTTATATGCCTTTTGTACTCGAAATACTAGTACTCAGTCCGTGTGTATATAGGTAACTTAATGATAACCAACACGGTCTTTGTGTAACAAAGTGTGGATTTTTGCTAACTCGCCTTATTTAGAAGCAGATATGTTGTACCTTCGTTTGAAGTTGGGATTCCACTTCGATTACCGATAAATAGCAGACATAGACACAGTTTGTGCCAAGTCTATTCAAAACCGTTTACTTAGTAAAGTTCTGCTAAGGCTAAAACTTTCGCTGATAGTTAATTAGTAAATGTAGGCACGAAACGTATGCGTTTTGTTTGGTTAGTTTTAAGCTGAGAACCGTATTTGCACCCTACTTTGTTGCAGGTTATTCTACGAATTGTTCAGTAAATCCCCATTTTACAAACGAAACTGTATGGTTTACCAATTTTATATTTTTAATTGCTGATAGCGGGTAGTGAGTGATTCACATAAGATGCGCCTCTTAACAATTAGGATAGGCAACCCAACTTACAAATTCATAAATAACGTTGATCCATGTTAATCCTCAATTAAATTTATATAATCAGAGGTGGCTTAATACATAATTAGGTTATATTTCAAACTGAAAACTTTCATAGCCCTTTAACTATGAAATTAAGAAAAATATTATCATCAATAACAGACATAAATTTATATCAATTATTAGTAAAAAAATACACAAAGGTGACACTACAAGACGGAAAAAACGCAATAAATAACCGTCACCTTTAATGAATAAATAAACAATAATAAGTATTTGTGAACGTATCTACTGGATCACATTTTGTTTTCTTTTAATTTGTGGATAGTATTTAGTTTATAACTAGTAGCTTTAGAAATATGTATGTTGGGTTGCATTTGAAAATTTTAAGGAGCCCATCCCGTATGAATCACCCAATGTATTGTGATGATCACCAATAACATCCGGAAGATTAGCTCTAGTTTAGGCATTCCAAAGTTCAAGACACGGTGTTCACATTCTTAAATAGCTAAAACTTGGGAGAAAACAAATTGAGAGAAAATATGAAAACCAAAAATGTATATGGGAAACTTGAAAGGATATGAAAGAATAAAACAAGTTTAAGAAACCGATTTAAATTAAAAGGTGATCGAAAAACGACGATTACATTTTAAATAGCCACTTTCCTAAGATTTCAGAAAGTACCCCATTTGTTGGGCCTGTGATTCTTTATTAGCCCCCTTCCATGTATTATTGGATATAGGCCTCCCCTAATTGCCTGAATGTATTTCTGTATAGTTTGCCTCATCCATCCAAATCCAGCCACTTTCTTTAAGTCGCCCGATCATCTCATTTGCGGACGTGCTCTTCCTCTTTTTGCCCTCCATGGTCTCCAACACTGTATTTCTCTGTTCCATCTTTTGTCTGCTTGGCTCATAAGTATGACCCGCCCATCTCCATTTCATGGAAGTAATGTGCTGTACGGCATCTATTGATTTGGTTTTCTCTCTGATTTCTTCCTTTCTTATTCGATCTGTTAGTCTCATCTGTCTGTCCATTTCGTTATGTGTCTTTGCGAGCCTATCTACAATGTTTTTCGTCAGAGTCCAGGTCTGGGCTCCATATTTTAAGACGGGCAATACACATTAGTTGTACATAAATGCTGACCACGCTTGTCTAATTTTTCTATCAAGTTCTGCGGCTTGGTTTTGTTTTCCACGCTTTACTAGCTGTCCTAATAGTATATTTCATTAGGAGGCGAGAAACAAGGCTTTTCCCGGGCCAGCGTGACAATTCTCGTGTGAGGCGAAGCCGAACACGGGAAGTCATGCAGTTTCTGCCGTGTAATGAACGATATTTTGCATTATACCTCTCCGAAAAACGGCGATAGAACACGCAAATTAAAATATGCGTTGTTACTCATAGCAAACGCCATTTAGAATTCTTTTGAGATTTCCTTACCAACGCTTGTTTGGAATTGTTTATCGAGTGTTTATTTGACAGATGGAGGTGGAATAAGCCGGGAAAAAGTTTTCCCGTGCAGTGCACGGTAAATATGCCCTTTCGCAAACCATAAACCGTCATAAAAACAACTGTTTTCAGAGAGGTATACTGAAAATATATGTACTCATTACCCATTCTCTTCTGTGGTTTTCCAATATCACGTCTATTTTTTTCTTAATTAGTCATTATCTTTGTTTTATTATAATTCATAATCAACGCTATTTTTTTAAATTCTATTTCCAGTTCTTGTATCATTGTTTGTAACCCTTCAAAACTTTCTGACATCAGTTTATACATATTCCTTTCTCTTTCCACTCTAGTTTATTAAATATATCCTCCATTGTTGCTAGAAACAGTTGAGGGCTTATGCAGTCTCCTTACCTTACTAGACTATTATTTCGGCATTCTTGTATATGTATAGAGCGAATCAACTGTATGTATCAGTAATCTACACGACTGTTTTATAAAGATTTTCCATTGCCCATAGTTTTATACTATCAAGAGCCTTATTATGATCTATAAAAACAATATGTAGAGGTAAGTTGTATTTTGTTGATTTTTCTATTAATATTGTTAATGTGAGCAAATGATTTGAGATACTAAATCCTTTGTGGAAGCCCGCCTACATCCACTGGTTGCTAGAACTCTAGTTGTTATTGAGCCTATTAGTTACATATTATATGTGTCAGTAGCTTATACATTTGTTGTAGTAGTGATAAGGGTATACTTTTCGAATCTACTCCCAGTTCCTTTTTTATGTAGCAGTATTATTATAGATGTGTTCCAGTCTGTTGGGATTTTTGATCCATCTAGACAGAGTTTTTAATTATATACATACCACTTCTCCTTCTTTCATTAATTCTGGTGCTTTATTATTTTCCATATCTCTTACAGTTGCTTTTATTTCCTCTTTTTCTATTTCCGAGATATACTCAGAGTTGACATTCTTTATTTTTACCTTTACTTATTCTGTAATTTATTGAGGTGCTTCTTGCTTTTGTGCATATAACTCCTTATAAAAGCTTTCAACTTCTTTTACAATTTCTTTTCTATATATGATTTGCCTGTTGTTGTCATCCTTAATTTCATTTCTGTTTTTTACCTAGACCTTTTCTAACGCTTTTCATGTTTTTGTGTTCTTCTATCACCTTCTCTGTCTGTTTGGTTTTAATAATAGTTTAAATTAGTTTGAATTGTTTTAGAAAATAAAATCTAGGCAGTTTGCGTGTTTAAATTCCTTTTGGCATTGAATATTCATTTTTATTTTGTATATCGCTATGCTTCGACAAGCTTTGGTTTCTTAAACAAAAAAAAAACATTAGAAAAAATGCAAATAACAAATTAATCAAACATTATCCTTAGAAGAAACCAGCACATTAGCAAAAATCAGTAACTTTAGTGAGTTCAAACATTATCTTTAGAAGAAAAATAATATAAATAAATAAGTTGGGTTTTCAAGATTGAAGTTAGAAAAGGTAGTGGTAGTTGAAGATTGGAAACAAAATATTAGAAGAAGAAAAACATTAGTTCAAGATCATTTTCAAGACTAGAATTTAGAAGAATGGCATTTGGCCAGACTTGGAAACGTTTTCAAGGCGAGTCGAAGCTATTCATATATTTAGTTTTTTACGGTCCTTCGAGTAATCATTTAGTTTTGATTAAACACTCTCTCTTCTTTTAGTTGTCTTTTTTATCTTTTCTTATAGTTCTATTTAATGATGTGTATTTTTCCACCACATATTCAGTCGTGGTCCTTTTGTTCTTTCTTAGTAGCTTTCTTCTTCCTTCAAATAATTTTCTGGTTTCCTTACTTCATTTTTTTTCTTAATTTTTGCTACGTTTAGGCTAGATACTATCATTGCCTTTTTCAGCGTCTCATTTATTTCGTTCATATTTCTTCATTTGCAAGATGATCCCCATATGAGTGCATGCCGAATTAGTACTGCGACCTGTATCAGTAAGATATCAGTTAATCATATCCCTTCCATAAGCTAGATGATAATGGGTTCCAAAATCCGTTATTATTTTTCTACAACTATGTTGGAGAATGTTGACTGCAAATCTGAATTTTTCTCTTTAACATTATTAAGTTATCAAGCCATACTTAAGCCTAATGCGTTAGTAACATAAGTATGTACATTATTATGACACCGAAACCCCTCGCTGGTTCAGACTCGGGACAAATCAATAACCAGCATTGATGGTCACTAAATATTTGGGGTAGAATATTTTATACCGAAATTATTGGACCATTTTTGTTTTTTTTTGTATGAACCCGTGACCAGCATTGTAGGAAAATGTTGATCTTGGAACTTGTTAATTAAAGCAATTTCACAATGATGACGCTGTAACCCATAATTACCAGAGGGTACGAGAATTTTTAAGTAATTGGCAATTGCAAAAGCACAAGACATAAGGTCAATAGATTTCTTTCTGTGGGAGAATTTAAAAGACCAGGTTTACCAGTAGTGACCCACTACAATCAAAGATATGAAAGATCGCATACGAAGAGCATTTGTTAACATACCTATCCACACTACTTCGTGTCCAATTGACATTGTTAAGAGGTCTACTCTATGCATTAAAAGAGAAGGTAGAGTTTCTGAAGATTTGATATGGGTTTACTTTTTGGTAACTTGATGTTTAGCAAGTCTTTTTGCTACGGTTTGTCTTATAAGTAGTTTTGCCATTTCCAACTTTCCTTGATCTATATTCTTCTTTTCCGTAGTAGAATTGTTGTAGTTTTAATAGTGTATTACGATTTTAGTTACTTTTTGTTTACTAGAAGCTTGAAGCAATTACTGTTTTTCTGAAATTACTTATTTGCGGCTAGTTACTGACTCAAAGACAAATTTCAGAGCTTTTAGAGCAGCCTGACTGTCCGAAAGAACATAAATCTTAGTTCCTCGTAGACCTTTTTTAATATCCCTTCGTCCATTTTGGAGCCATCGGTGTATCACACACTTGCTCCAGGATCCAACTTTAATCCTTCAGTGTTGTAGTAATAGAAATTTATTCCAAACAGTTGTGTTTTAAGTAAAATTCGATGGTTATCGTCCTTGAAATTACTTAGAGAACTGTCCGTTGTAGAGACAAATTTTGAATAAATTATGTTATTTTAAGTCTCCGCGTTCGTAATAGAGAGTGTGCGTTATGAGAGATACCGCTATATACAGGGAAGTTTCACTGTATTTGTTTTTACAACCAAACCTTTACTTCATTAATGTGTCTATAATAGGCGCATAAACAAGGACCATAAACATATAACTACGGTTAACTTGCTTTGCTCTTATTTCGAATTTCAGTGCCAATTACGGATAAACTGAAACCGATGAAACTATCATTCTGTGCTTGTATATAAAGGATGAGGGAGTACAATAATATATTGTAAGGATTTATGCATTGTAATAATTTAAAGTTTACATTATTTATCGAACTTACCTAACATCGCATGTTTGTAGAAGTTAAAAAATATGAGCGCTTTTCATACCTCGGTTGTCGCGCACGCTAAACGTACGGGGTGATGTAATAAGCACCACGTCTTAAACAACCATCCGCCTTCCCTACTACACTTCGGTTCTCAATTAGTTTCAGTGGCTGAGTAGGCCACCCGCCGACCATCCGACTCGGGTTTGACCCTGTAACCGTCCGCGCTATAGTCGAGTGCTTTAACCATTCGGCTACTCCGGCAACAATTTAATAAATATACAGTTCACAATAATATTTATATTACTAAACAAGACGTGGTAATCATGAATAGCCTAACTATTTTTAATAAAGACCGAAGAAACAATTATAAATTCTGTGGTGAAAGTTTAATCTTTATTACTAAAATTTAAAAAATCTTATTTATTAGAATGGGTCAACTATTTTGAAAGTAAGTAGTATAATCAGAACCAGATTCTCTCTGAAACATAAGGCTGGCTCTTAGACTTTGACATTTCTGTGCGGTTTGCTTGTTCTTCTTGATGAAAAATATCGTACGAGGAAGTACTTAATTATATTTTTTTATCTAAAATTGAAAACCATTAGAAATTATTTAGCTCAGTTGTAGATGTCTTTACTAAACGAATTCAGCTTTGGTTTTACATATTTTTCAGATTCAGAACTAATCATTGTCTTAGTATAGTTTACCCCCGCTTATTATTATTCTTAATACGATCCTATGTAGGTTCGAAAAGAAAATAGTGGGAGCAATCAATGTTTTTTAGAATAATGGACATAATGGTAAAACTAAAACCAGAAAACTATTCTTCGTTGTTTGATTACTTCATTTTTTCGTGTCTCTTGCTTTATCTAGATTTTTATTCTATATTTAAGAAATATTCTTTACATTATTTTCCAAGATATAACTGTAACAATTTTCTCTAAGCTCTGAAAACTAATAGCATTTCCTTTATGTAACAGAAATGAGAAAATCTTAACCAAAACTGTTAAGTTTGATGTTCGAAGACAACATAGAAGGTTCGCCAAGTAGGCACAATAAATTAAACTCCTTTATGTTTCGCAATCTTCCATAGGGTGGGTAATGTTAAAGTGCCCTTGAAATGTCGGGTTTTATGTTGGCGCCACCTCACTTCCGGCGGTGCTGTGGCTGACGTCACGAGTTTAAAGGGCTCTTCTGCCCCTCGACACGACATGAGTGCGCCCCTGACCAATCCTCCGCTCTTGTCAACTGCATGTATATGGGATTATAGGGTTAGCTTGATAGGGTTTTGTTCTGTAGGATATGCAGATTGTGGACCTGATGACGTATACGAGTGATGATCGTTGTCGGGTAATTTGCTTGTACGAACCCTATTTTTTGAGAGTTTTTTCCTTTAAGTGGCAAAGGGTTATGTACCTACGTACAATTGATGCAGCATCGTCGACTTGTTCAGAATTTCAAGGCGAAGGGTAAAGGGCATGTTTCTTTATTCGTAGTTAAGAGAAAGGGGTTCGTTGCTTGCTTGTACTTTATTTCACTGGTTGCAACTTACATTGTACTCGCCAGACAGCTTCATCTCCACCAGGAGGTTACATAAAAACCGATATGATAATATAATAAAGCTAAAAATACTATAATTAAATTTAGAAGGCGCTCATTTTTGGTTACATTGCAAGGGTTTAAAAAGTGTTGTCATCCATGGTGGCACATCAGTAGGGCTTAAGATGCGCTCAGGTGACGCTTGATTATGATTTGCCACCAGGGATTGAAATCGAAATGGCTTGCAGGAGATCTGAGAACCTTCCGCCAGAAGTGACATGATACCGAAATCCATCCCATTCCAAAGGTGTTCAAAGGATAATACCTGTCTCTGAAAGGAATAATAATAATAACAAAATAATTCTAAAATTAAGTAGTTAGGAGAATCGATGAAATCATGCAAATTTTAACGCGTTTATTTAATTTCTTGAACAGTATAAAAATTCCTATGCGGAGAACTTAAACAACCAACCCTACATAATCATAAAATTATATGCATTTACAGCCGCGATATTTCGCCACCTACACACCATTTTCATTACAACGCCAGCAAATAAACCGCGGATGCGAATATAAAATGGCAAAATCGTGATGTAAACTAGCTCAAGTATTGTAAAAGTTTTGATGTAACTGTAGCTAATGTCGTCATACCAGCATAGCCCAGACATTACAATCAGTATTAATTGTGGCAATAGTTATTAAACATACCACGAGGTACAGCAAAACATTCAAACAACTGCTATTGTGCGTGAGGTTAACTGGTTGGGAGTTAGCAACCCCATTTTGTTCTATTGAGATTGTTTCTCGAATGGCTTTCTGAATGTTTCGTGGTAACGAATGCCGATTTCAATGGGTGTGAGATTTCTGAATCCTTTATTTAATTAATTATTTTACTAATTAATTATGTTCTAAACAGATATAGTTTCATTAGCAGAAAAAATCCTGTGCTTAAAGCAATGTAATTTTCAATGAATTTGTCATTTCATTATAAATAGAAAAAAATGTTACAACAAAATTGCCGAATGTTAAATTTTCTTTCCGTTAAGTGTACGTTGATGTAAATTTTGTATCTGTGTAAGTCTGATTGTTTATGACGGAAAATCACTCGGGTTTCAGCTTCGTGATTTTTTCTCTGTTGTTATGCGATTCTTGTGTATTCAATTGTTTTTGAAAAATCTAACCTCTCACTTTAAATGAACATCGTCACCACTGCGAATTTATGTCGAATTTTTGTACATTTTTCAGAAAGTAGTTTAAGCTAGTTAGTCAACACAAATATTATCAAAAATATAATCAAAAAACGCCGATATCGATTTTTTTTTTATTTTTTCCTAGCAAAACACCTCATATTTACTTGACTGGTTAGTCTTCCTCTTCAACCTTAATAAAATACAATCTCATTAGGTTGTAGATCCAAATCTTCGGATTTCGACTTGAGTCGCAGTTTTTTTGAAACAATTCTCTAGCCGTTTCTACTTTACTGCTCAGGTACAAATTGCTGTGGTTGAAATATCAGAATCATACTTTAACTGGAAATTTCATACGGGTTCAGCCGCGAGATGCTTTTGATAATAAGTATGGCAACAAAATAAAAATACTAACATTAATTATACATATACTAACTCATTGATTTTGCTTATGAATAAGGGGAAGCTCCGAAAAATGACATAATTAATGTTTAGTATAAGCAATTTTTTCAACTTTTATTTCTATTTAAAAAAAATTTAATCCTTGCGCTGAAAAATTGTTTGTAATTAATAATTTTGAATTTATTTAATTTTAGTTTTACATATTTGAAGTTTCTTGCGCCAAGGCTTGTATCTAATTCCTCGTATAAAACATCCTGTATATTAATTTAGCATTGCAAAGCGCATTTAATAGGTATTCATAAATATATTGCTCTTTTAGAACTATCATTAAAAGTTACCTTATGAGATTAATTTGATATATAAAATTTTATTTTTATAAGTATTATTTTGTTTATATTTTTGCCTTATATTACATACATACATATACATAAGTGTTCTTCTTGTACCGACTAACGCCAGTGTTGAGGTATGGATTTCGACTGCGTTTCCCTATTATCTTTTTCCATAGTTTTATGTCCCTTGCCATTTCTTCTGCCCTATTCCAGTCCAATTCCATCTGTTTTAGATGCCATCCTACTTCATTCCATTTTCGTTTCGATCTGCCCTTTTCTCTTTTAACCTTTATTCTCTGTTCTATCGGCTTCGCCCCTAGTCTTCTTCTTATTTCTTCATTCCTCACTTTATTCAGTACCTAATTTTAAACCTGTTATTCTTCTTAATATCTTCATTTCGCTAGCCTGCAGCGTACTTCACTGTTGTTATTTGTTCAACCATAAGTTATGTTGCGAATTATACATTCTAATTTTTATTTTTGTTTATTTTTATAGATTAACTGTTTATTTAATGCAAAATATAATTTAGTAGTAGCTTTTACTCTTTCATCCACCCCCGCTTTTTCCATCTTCCATTATAACTGTGCCTAAATATTTAAACTGTTTTACTTGTTGTATTTCTTCTTGCTCTATCTTAATCTGAATTTTCAGTTGGTTTCTGGATTTTATCACTATTTTTGTTTTATCCATATTTTTATTTCCAGTCCGTGCTTCTGAAGTCTTCTTTCCAAATCAGTAGATTACGTTGTAGATTTTTTTCTTTATTGGCCATCAGCACTATATCATCGATACATGTTAATTCTTCTAGAAGTGACGTACCCTTTACAGGGAGTTGCCGGTCTTCTCTCCATATGTCCGTGATATGCGTGTCAAGTAGCCTACAGAAGTACAGACGTAGGGGACCTACAGCTTTACGAGGGTCCGCACCACAGAAGTGCTTTCACTTCTACTCCACAGAAGACTTTACTGCTGGCCAGAGTACCTCGGTGGTTTACCATTGCCTTTCGAAGGAAGCGGTCGGGTATTTTCGGTATACTAACTGGTTTATCATTATTATTTCCACATTATAATATTCACATGTAGCTTCTTTGATCTTGCTTTTACATTTTTTATTATTACGTCCGTCACTACTATGAACAAATAGAGACACTCGATGTTCCCCCTTACCTCCTCATGCCTGAAGGAGTACTAAATTTTTGCGAGATATTGTTATTTGATGTTACATAGTTAATAATGTTATTGTACATATTTCATATACACCTTATTCACTTTCTATTAACATTTAACTTGGTCAGAATATTCCCTATGTCATTCCCTATTATTGAATCTTTGATGTATATATAAAACAGAGATAGGTATATTATTTCGTTAGCGTATATTGATCTTTCGATTACTTGTTTAATGATATGTAAAGCATCTGTTGCCCCTCTTCCCGTTCTAAACACGTTTTGCTCATCCTCCAATTCCTTTTCTACTTCATTTTTCAAGCGTTCCGTTAAAACATGCGCATATATTTTCATTATTACACTTAACAGTGAAATACCACGGTATTTTTTACAATTTTCTCTCTCTCTCTCTCTCTCTTTTTGAACAATGGCTGTATTGCTATTTCCCATTATATGTTCATTAATTCTAAAAGAAACTTTTTTCCTGTATTTCCCATTGACTTCACCGTTTCAGAGATAATCCCTCATGTCCCGGTGCTTTCCCTATTTCTTGCTTTATTATAGCTCTATCTAATTCCTCCATTGATAAATCTTCGTCGCTATCATCTTCTCTATTTCTCACATGTGATGCAACCACTACTCTATTGTTTTCTTCCTCGTTATCACTGTATAACAACTCCTTAAAATACTCCCTTTCCATGATTTCTTCTTCATTCGTTAATAGTTTTTGTCTTTAATATACCTAATTGATTTCGTTGTCATTTTTCTTCCTTATATTTCTTACAACTGTAGAATACCGGTAAAGTTCTCTTCCATTTTCAGGCCAAAATTCTTCCAGGCTTTTCTCTTGGCTTGGGCACGTTATCTTTGGCATTTTTCCTGCAAACCTTGTGCACCTCATAACTTGCTAGTATTTCCTCCTTTAAGTACTTATTTTGTCTAGGCTTCCTTTTTTACTTCTATGGCTTACTTCACCGCCTTCTGTTTTTTACTGTTACTTCACATTTTTCCACGGTACTTCCTTCCTATCATATTGATTTTATGTATTTCCCACAAAGTTTGTACATCCAATTCATTTATTCTTCTATACAATATACTGTTAGTCTTTCTTCTAAACAATCTTTATATTTCTCGTGTAAAAATATCCTTATCTCTTAGTTTAGATGTTTTGATGTTCCGTACCGGTTTGCTTTAGTTTTCTTTCTACTATCATTAACCTCATGTTATCAGCCTGTTCGTTCGCGTACGCAATTTCTCCTTCTTAAGTCATTACAACGGGCAATAAGAGTATTATGACAAGTTAGAAGTGGCAAGTCCTGCCATAAGCACCCTACCAGGGACAACTTTAAGCTGTTCTATTTTGAGGCAACTGTAAAAAATTTCGAGTCCGCTCTAGTAGAGGTGATTTACGATAGTTCTATTTAAACTTGATAATCCACCAAAATTTGGCTTTGACCCCCTTGCCAACATCTTTAGAGGATAAGGCACAGAAATAAATCCACCACTAAGTTGTAAAATCCAGCTATTTTGCGGATCCGAACGAACAGACCATATTACTAATTTCGACTCCAGCAGATAGTAGTCACCACCTATCTCAGCACCACGTTTTATTCTAGTATCTCTTCTTCTTTCCATTATTATTTTCGAAACCAATGCATAATCTACTCGTATAATAGATTTTTCATCTCTACCTTTTACTACTTTCGTATATTTATAATTTTATAAATATCCCTATGCTTAAATTTAGTATTTGTGACTATCAATTCGTGCAATGCAGAATTCTAGCAATTTTCTACCATTTCTGGTGATTTCTTCGTCTTCAAACTCACCTATGAAGGGAGCGTATCTTTCTACATTTTTACCGACCCTTGCATTTAAATCTCCTATTATTATTTCGTTCTTTACTTTGTCAACCTCTTCTTGTAGTTTATTGAAAAATCCCTCTTCTTCTATTTTCTCGTCTCCGATCAGTCCATAAGCTATTTAACTATACAGTCTTTATATTAACTAAATCAAATACCCGGAGTGGTCTGAGTCTGATCTGGTGAAACATTAAGAAATGCTGTTAAAAGTATTAATAACCAAATAGTTATTTCAAAGACCAACTCCAATCAATATTGTTAAGAGAGTCTTGAGCTCTTGAGGATGGTAACTTATCTGCCGAAATACTTGTTTAGATTAGTAATACGTTGCCCTGTTAAAAAATTCAGCTGGATAACCAAATCTTTAATTTATTTATGTTCAGTCCCGTGAAAATATTCAGTTTTGTTTTTTTATTACCTCTACCGCTACAAGGTAATGAACCTATTGTATTCCGGAAATTATAATTATTTCGTAGAATTTTCCATTATACAGATTTCCTGTTGACAATTTCCTATCAACGTTTCGTTTTTGTTGCAAAATCTATCAGATTTGATTTTAATAACCTTTGATTAATTTTAGATATTTTTAAAAAGTTATCCAATTTTTTTTGTACAAATAATGTTTATCGTTGCATTCTTTAAGATTGAGTAAACAAATTTGTAAAATATTTCCAAGTTTTTGTAACAGAGTGCGAACATACATCGTAGTTGGCATTAAGTTATCTTAGTTGTTATTTGTGTAAACAGGAGACTTGATCACTTCAAGACTTTTATGATATTAGGGCTAATACATTATACTAAAGGCGTATACATTGTTTACTTGCGGACAAAAGTAGTAAATTCAATATTTGTACGTACGCAGTTTTCTAGAAATTATTAGCATAAACTATAGTATACTTATGGAATGAATAATAAATAAAAAATGTGGTGTATAAAAGCAGCTATTAAGTAAATAATGATATTTTTACGTATTGAGTAGACACCCAAAAATAGATCGACTTATAAATAGTTCTTTAACGAAATATTCTGATAACAAATTCATCAACAGAAACAAGCAAAAGACAGACACATACATCAATAACAAATCCCCCAGGATTGGGCGTTGCATATCCTGTGCTATTAATTTTTAACATGTGTTTAAATAAATTCAAACTTATCTTTAGAAGTGGGCGTAATGTGGATATCTGTTTCCAGTTAAGTCAATGAGTGGTACAAATATTGTTTTTATGCTTTATTCAATTGTACCAACGTGTACTTATTTTATAAAAAATGAATATGGCGGTTGTGCTTGTTTAAATTTGTAATAACAATTTCGCACCCGTACGTACAGAAATGGAAATTTACTGGAATAGTTTTATTTGTAACCTGAACTATATTTAACAATTGAAATTATTTTGCGTCGCATGTCACGGTACCAGTATGAAATAAAAAATACCATTGAAAGAATGCGCATTTAAATATCTCACAAAAAAAGCAAATCACAATGAAATACAATAAATTTTCCTTGATTAATTGCCAGGTGCCTTGCACTAATTATTCTTAATAAAACTATTTTGGGAAGGATTATTTTGGGCAATATTTTTCTTTGTACACAAATTTTCTTGCTTTTTTTTCGAACAAACTTAGTGTCACATTTAAACTACATACATAGGATGTTCTCTTTCCGCTGAGCCTAGTAAAGTAATACGCAATTTATTGTTGAAAAACATTTATTTATAATTTTTCAAAGAATTCGCCTCCACATTCAATGCATTTTTGCATCCATGAAAACCAATCTTCAAAACTTTTTCTCCAATCTTCCCGCGTTAGGTTCTTTATTTTATTTTTAAATGCGTCAAGCGCTTCTTCGGCCTATGTAAAACGTAAACCCCGTAACTTAACCTCGATTACACGTGGAAATAAAAGGGTCTAGACTATACGGCGAATGAGCCATTATTTCAATGTTCTGGGTTCTGGGCATTTAAATATCCAATCGTTCGAGCAGCCGTTTGTGGTCGAGCATTATCTTAATACAAGATGATCCTTCATCTTGGACACTTTTCGGGAATATTTTGGAGAACTTGAGGCAAACAAACTGTAGTGTACCATTCGGCATTAACAGTACGGCGATCCTCTAGTGCTACAGTGGAAACACTTCCAAAAAGTTGTTTCTAGTTTTTTTCACGAACAACCTTTGTTGGAGCCGACCCATTCTCAAAGACCCCAACTGTCGCTTGTTGCTTTTTTTCTGAATCATAGCAGTATACCCAAGTTTCATCATCTGTAATGATGTTGTACACCAGATTAGACGATCCATTGTCAAAGCGATCTAGTGTAGATCTGCACCACCTCACACGGTCTTCTTTTTGAACTGGAATCAAATTGTAGGGAATCCAACGGGAACAAAGCTTACGTACCTTCAAATGTTTGTATAAAATTGTGTTAATTGCATTCACGTCAATCTTTAAAGTTGCTTGAATACTCCTTACAGTAACATGCCGGTCCTCTCCAATCATGTTCCGAACAAGACCAATATTATTTTCGGTAACGGCTATTTTTGGGTTGGGAGCTCGAAATTGTCATTTAAGGACAGTCGACCACGTTGAAATTCATTGTACCACCGCTTTATGGTAGCTAAAGAACACGACTTGTCACCAAATACTCCAGTGATTTCTTCAAACATTGTTTTCGGCTTAAACCACGTTTGAAGTTGTAAAAAATCACAGCTCGATAATGTTCTTTGTTTAACTCCATGATTTCTTGCGAAAAGGATTACTTTAAGCATATTCAAGTAGGTATATTTGTTAACCATCACTGTCGTTAAACTTGTAAACAACTAGCTTCCACTGTCAAACAAAATTTGTTGCAAATTTTACTGGCCTGCTAGATAGGCTCAACGGGAAGAGAACAGCCCTCGTAAAACGAATAAAACGTTGGAAGCAAATTTAAAGGAAAGGTTACAGATCAAACACCTATTTATCTATTTAACGCTCTCTTTTATTAGCGATTATAAGTGCAAGTTAAAAATGTACACTAAGTACTTCATATCGAAAAAGGTAGTTCACGTTTAAACTGCTGAATGAAATTCGCCATTATTTATCTAGTGACATTTAGAAATGTGTTGACTTTCTTTTTTATGATGCTGTATGAAAGCACACTTTAAATAAATACTCTTTTTCGCATTTCGTACTGTAATGTATTACTTTACGGGACTCAAAATCGTACTGTAATGGGCCACTTTACAGCATAGCAACCATTACAGCATAGCAACGTCAGGTCATTAAAATGCAATTTGATAGCTTCTCGGGCAGCATTTAGAATATCTTCTGAATGGTTTTACAAGTTATTTTCGTCACTCAAGTCCATTTCGGAATTAGATTTCCAAAAATAAATGTATTTATTTGTTTGAATTGAATTCTGTTACCTATGTCAAAAACAGTTCCTGTCAGATCGAGAATCTGCCTACTTTTTTCAGTGTTTTTATTAATTTTATTCAGAATGTATCTCAATAAATTTAGATAACTTTTTATGTGAAAATATAAAATGCGAAAAAATAGTGTACGCGCCGCGTCCGAAAAGTGATTTAACTAGACTCGTACGGCATTTAAGTACTCGCTATCGCTCGTACTCAAACCTGCCATACTCGTCTAGTAAAAATCCACTTTTCGGCACTTGACACGTAATCTACTATTTTTATCACACGTGGCTCTTTGCAATACAAAAACTTCTTTACATCAGAGAAAAACTTTGACTTTTTTTAGTTTGCTTCTGTCTGGTAAAGTGAACACTAATAATTTACGAATTTTTACTGTAAACTTTAAAAGGGACAAAATATATTTTTACTGTATGTAATTTAATAAATAATTAGTAAATATAATATGCCCATTAATAAGCTTTGTTTTCCTGTGACGCCATCGTGCTTCAGTAAGTCACTGACAGTTAATAAAAGGGTAATTGTATTTACTAACCATTAAACTTTCAGTCACGGAGTCAAACGAACCTAAACATCTGAAATATAACGATCATTTTAGTTACTTAGTTACTCAAAATGTGCTTACGAAGTAGCTCTTTTTTTTTATTTACAAAATAGTCTAGTAAAATTAGCATTTTGGTATTGGATAATTAAAGGAGAGCTGGAAACTTTTTTAATTGATATAGCATACCTCCAGTATGGAGAAACTGAGATTGTCCCAATGTCTAACTAGAGCTTCGACCACCAGGTCGAAGAAATCGCGAAATTTTCGCTATTTTTTCAATTTTTCGCGCAAACTCAAAAACGAAGCATTCTATTGAGAAAGTCATTATTTAGTAAAATGTAGAGCATTAAATTATACGTCGAATGAATGCCTCACTTTTGAATTTCGGTTGAATAATACACTTGAAATCGTTCGTCAAATATCATGTATTTTTTTCATTTTTTGTAGAAAATGCAGTTTGTCGTTTTTCCGCCGATATCTTCAAAATGACCGGCCTTGCGCTAAAGTATGATAGAACGAAAGTTATAGAGAATTTAATTCTCTTTCAAGTGGACTAAGTTTGTTTAAATCGGTTAAGTATGACTGTAGATACACGCATTTTTCCGTTGTGACTCGTTTTGCGCGAATTAACCGTTAGGGAATAATAATAATTAATAATTTATTGGTTAATGTTCACTTCGTTCTCATCCGCTTGGGTAGTGGCGGCTTCTCCTCTAAATCTTCCTCCTCTTCTATGAGATCAATTTCCTCCTCATAGCTGCTTACCTGTGCAAGACTTAAGCGAATAGTGTTTTTAAATAGGATGAAACAAAGGGTGGAGCATGTAATAGCGGAGAATCCGAATATGTAAAATATTTGGATTTTCGGCTTATTACAAGGTAAGCTCACTCGAAAAACCAAGAAATTCAGTTGACTTCATGGGTGTTAAGATTTTCAGAGAACTTAAATCACTAACTGTAATTCGATTAAAAAATAACAGAATATATTTACCTTAGAAAGGAGGATGTCCTCAGGTGGAAAATTGGTACACGTTTGACCTTTGCATTGTGTGCAAATTATCGTGCATTTTATGCCAATTTTACGGCAAGAGCAGGCTGCACGGCATTATTTGCCACTAAAATATTGTTGAGGAGCTCTCCAGGTGCTGCCGGTTTGTCTGTATCGATGGGGAGGAAATCATACTTGGAGGCCTTCCAGCCCCACTGCAGTGGACAGAGGGTGTTGTTTCTTCAAACCTGCACTTGTAAATAGGCTCTCAGAGAATGTTGACGTGCGGCGGCCTCAGTTGGGGGCAGACAGGCGAGATTGAACTCCCGTTTTGATTTCTGATACAGTTCAAATCGTATCTCGTTAAGTGGCCTGTCACTACATTTAGAATACAGGACCGCAATGAACTGCAGTCCTACCTTAAGAACTTAATCTGCAGTACTATTGGCATTATTGAACACCCTGACGCTGTAGGTTCACTTTAAGGAACTTCAGTTTCCCCTGCCTGGACATTGCTGAAGTAGTGTCACAACCGCTGAACTAATGTAGAAATAAAATGTTTTCCTTCGCATGTGCGAAGAACTTGAAATTCTTCGGACTGAATAAAAGTTGTCCATTACCTGGCTTGAGTAAATGGATGTTGTCGGCATTAGCGACCAGTGCAGTCAGAAGGACCAAAAGGTCGATATCTTCTCCTACTATGGCCACAGAGGCATAGTCTTTAGCCAACTCAATCGCAGTTCTAACAATTAGAGTATCTGCATCCTCAATGGCTTGGTCAACAATGAAGTGCTCAGCTCGCAGTTTCCGGTCATTCGACAGGAATCATTATTTCGGTATCGTCACTGTCATGGTCTCTTCAAAAATGACTTCAGCTGATGTCAGATTATTAGCTCTGTGAATTCGCTCAGCTGATTTGATACTTTTCTCAGATGCTTCCTCGGGGTATCCATCAAAAACAATGGTTGCTCCTTGCCCGTAGTAATGTTTGACGAAGGGCACGTATTTATTTATGATTGATGAGAACTGTTCATTAGATTGCCACACTACTCGATGTAACAGAAAATCCCCATCAATGACATAAGATGCGTTACCCATGTCAGCAGCATTGACTGGAATAAAAACATCTAATCATACAAAGCAGATTTGCGTGTTTTACGCATTCCGTTTTCATCAAAGAGGGACAATGGATAAGGAGCCAACTCGAATTCAAAAAATACATTTTCAACTGTTCTTTTACTAACTATTAACAGAGCATCCCTCGTAACACAGGAAAACGTAGATATTTCTGTTTACGCAGTAGTCAAGTCTTTCATGAAACGTAACAGTTCAGGACGAGATGGTCTAGATGATGACTACTTGCCTGTGAAAGTATGTAACAACTAATATTATTCCACGTTTTAAAGCACATAATTTGTAGGTAGCAACAATTTTTGGGATTTTTGGAGGTTGTAGACGGGAAGAATTATATTCCTTAACTGTCGATGCTGTTGTTGATGTAGGATCGTCTGTAATTGTTAATATTTCGAAAACAAAGACGGGTCGGATCGTATTATCCGAACATTCATTATTGTTGATGGGGATGGAATAAACTATTTGGATAAGATTAGAAAATATAAAAATTTGAGGCCCCAGCACATCATTCATAACCACTTTTTTATTAGCTGTAGAAAGAATAAATGCACAGTTCAAAGAATAAATTGTTATCAACACCTTTGATACCATATGGGAAAAAATGTAGCTACTTTTTTTAAATTGCCTGAACTGGTCACATGCATTTAGGCATTCATCAGCATCTCTTCTGGCTGATTCTGGTGCTGATTTAAGCATGCTCAAAAGTCATGGGAGCTGGAAGAGCACAAGTGTGGCATAAAATATATTGAAGATTCCTTCGAAATGAAAAATAAAGTTGCAAAAATGATTCAAGGAGCTAACAGTGTAGATGTTTCTGTGAATAAAGTTTTATCTTTATCTTCGTCAAGTTCCGTTACGTGTGCACGCCATTCATTTGGAGGACTTAAATTCGAGAATTTACAAAACTGCACTGCAACCTATATTTCAAAAACTCCCGAAGAAATAATGTCGATGGACGGTTCATCTCGTAAAGAAAAAAATCTTAATAATGTTAGGAGCCGAACATATTATGTACTATTCATTTACTTTAATTTTTTTGTTTTGTGTGAATAAAATTTCGTTATGTTATGATTTTTTTAACAACACTACTGGTGTGTAAAGGTGTTGCTAAGGAGCTATTAGCATGGTAACAATATAATAGTCGATAAAAAAGGTTGTTTTTAAAATTGGCAAACATTTGAAATAAAAAAGAATAAAACAAAGGATTTTCTTGTAACAGGTTACTCAATTTAATAAATGGAAGGCGATTTAAAAATTCGTGTTCTTGAATAATCGTAAACAGTAATTGCGAGTTAATTGTTTAAACTGTCAGTACCAGCATCGTGGCTTACATTGCACCAGCACATACAGCTAATTCAAATATCGTTTAACCCTGAAAACAAAGCAAGTTTAAATTTAAAAAGAACTTCTGCAAGTCCGCTGTTTACATTTACTTTGTATTAAAAAATAATACTCTGAAAATATGTTATAGCTTCTAAAAATATTCTGACAGAATTAAGGTGATTTTTTTTATTATGGGATAATGTATTGTTTAATCCGAAGGGTTTTTAAGTTAAATCAGTCTTTCTTCGTGTCTGCTTTGTTCTTCTTCGTTCGTAGCCAAATACGAGTAGATTCTACTTGGGAATTTGAATTAAAGTAAATTTAAAAAAAATTGAAAACCTGGTTATTTTACACGTTGTAGTGAATTAACAAAATTGTAACTTCTTATGGGTGTTTTGTTTAGATTTTCATTCAACCGAATAGATAATGGTAACAGTTTATATTGACGTTTTTATACAGACTTACATACCTAATCCTGAGGTTTTCTACTTTAAGCTTAGTGTCGATTGGCCTTTATCTTTTACTTTCTTTCACTGTCATCTCTCCTTCTTTGCAGTCCTTCCTTGTAGTTTTTTGGTCCCACTTTTTCCTTTTGCTTCACTGTGTTATATCATTCTTTTCTACATTGCAACTCGTACGCCCTCCTTCCACGTTTTCTTTGGCTCTCCACTCTGTGTTTCCCTTATAGTATTGCCTCAAATATTTGTTTGGCATTCTACCCTCTACCGTTCTGTGCACGTACACCAACCTTCCAAGATATTTTTCTTGGACAACTTCCTCAACTGCTTTTACCCCAAATTTTTGTCTACAAGTCGTATTCGTAATTCTGTCGTGTCTGGTTTGCCTTTCTGTTTTTCTCTACAACTTCATTTCTGTGCTTGTCAGTTTACTCTTCTATTTGTTTGTGATCGGACTTTCCGTACACCAGATACATCACCCTTTTTATTATTTCCACTTTTACATCGTTTGGGATTTCTGTTTGTCCAAGCAAATTGGTTTTGATTGTGTTAAAGATTCTTCCATTTATAGCTGTGTGCTCATTTATTTTGTCAACCATTTTCTCCCTAAGTATTTGATTTGGTGCCTTGTTCTACTACCTTCCCTTCTATTATTATATTGTCGCATTTTTCTTCTGGTGTTGTTAATATAGTTATTGTCCCTTGTACATTGATTTTCATGTTTGCGTTCTCCGTTTACACAACATCCTATCTAAGTTATGGTGGAATTCTTTCAGATTCTGCTAAAATTACAATATCTTCTTCGTAGAGTAATCTTCACCTCCCTGTTTGTATACATATTAATTAGTGTGAATAATAATATTAGGCTTAGTAGAGATCCTAGTTTTAGACGTCTCGTTGTTTCAGATTCCTTTTACTCCTCGTTCCTTGTATTCACTAGATGTATTGTTTTGTTATACAATATTTTTGCTATCTTTATCTTTAGCGGTCGTGGCTCAGTTGGTTAAGCGTAAATCTGACCACTGAAATTAATATTGACCCGGGTTCGATTAGCTCAGAAGGCACTGGCAAACCACTGAAGTATTTCTTCATAGAAAGTCTTCTCTGAATTAGAAGTGCAAGCACTTCCGTAATTCGGAGCCTATGTAAAGCTGTAGGTCCCCTATGTCTTTAGGCTACTTGACACGCAGGCTACAGTCTTCGCTTAAACCATCTGGTGTTTAATATCTTCCATATACTTTCTTTCCTAATCTTGTTTAATCTTGCCGAATGCTGTACATAGATCTATGAAACTTAGATAAACTCCCAACTCTACTTTGTGCCTTCTCCGTGATTCGTCTCAATGTGAGTGTATTGTTTTGTATACCTTTTTCTTTTCTAAAACCGCACAGACTATCGTTTATAGTGTCTTCCAGTTTTTGTATTTAATCTAGTCTTCCAAATTCTTGACCATACCTTTGCGATGCTTAGTAAAATCATTTCTCATAATATGTACTTTATCATTTCCGGTGTTTATCTCGTTTTTCCGGCTACCCTTTTAAGCTTCATCTTTTGTATTGCCTCTTCCACTTCCATTTTGGGTTTGGTCCCAGTATACGAGGTTTGATCAAATAATACGTGAAATTTTCCTTTTCCTCAAAAAATCTTTATTTATTCATCATTTCGTCAATATTATTTTTGTCCCCTTCAAAGTAATCCCCATTAGATAATACACACTTGCGCCACCGCTTTTTCCAATGTTCGAAGCACTTCTGGAACTGGAATTTTCGGTATGACGATGGCGTTTAGCTCCTTCGGCGATTCTGTCATTATTTCCTCAATGTTGGCAAAACGTCATTCTTTTCCTTTTGTGTTTTTTTTTAATCTTCGGGAATAGGAAGAAGTCGCAGGGGACCATGCCCGGCAAATACGGAGGCTAAGGCATCATAACGATGCTTCACATTCGATCGAACTCGACGAGCTTTTTTCGGTTTTGGCTCTTTAGAAAGCTTCCTTTGGGACGATTGGACCTTAGTTACGACGTCATATCCATACACTCATGTTTCATCACCAGTTAAGACCCGTTTCAGCAGTTCTGGGTCGTCTTTGACTTCATTCCGCAACTCCTGAGCGATGTCCATTCGGCACTGCTTTTAGTCGAAATTCAACAATTTTGGAACAAATTTTGCTGCCACACGTCTCATGCCCAAAACATCCGAAAAAATTGCTTGGCATGAGCCAAATGATATGCCAACATCATCGGCAACCTCTCTGATTAGTGATTCGGCGATTGTCCATAATCATTTTCTTTACTTTTTCGACGTTGTCATCGGTTGTTGATGTGCTGGGGCGTCCAGGGCTCTCGTTATCTTCAACGTCTTCACGGCCCTCTTGGAAACGTTTGTGAACGCATGTTTTATTCATAGAAGACTCGCCAAAAGCAACATTCAACATTTCCAATACGGTGCTGCACTTATTTCCATTCTTCTTCTTGATTAAGCCCCGTATGTGTTTTCGTTTCCCATTATTTCTGTTTTCGTTGCTACTCTATTCTTTTTCTTCACTGCTGTCCAATAAATAAATAAATAAAATCTTTTTCCTTCGCCGATTGACATCAAAAGTGACAAGCAGAAAGGTTTCACTTTACTTTCCAGTAGCAGAACATGGAAACAACCAATAGACTAGCATTTACGAAATTTATTTTTCCATAGCAACCGCAGGAGCAGCTTGCTTAATGATAGTGATAACATTATTATTAACGTTAAATATAAACCATCCGTGAAAAAATTACATGTTTAACACGGCAGGCATACAGATTTCTTGCCTTAGTTGGTTATGCAGCCTCAGCTGCGCCTGCGTTGTGAAACGCCAGGTACAACAGTAAATTTGCTACTTTTTTGCCTTGTTAAACAAGTAACTATTCGCCAAAATGGAAAATAGACCAACGCAACAAAACCAACCAGACAACTGGGGTAAAAATATATTAATCTGACAATATCAGGTATGTCTGATAAAACAAAAAAACGAATTTGTCAAAAATTCAACATTAGAACAGTTTTCCAAACCAAGCATATTAATTCTTTTTACAACCATTACCATACCAACGAAAGACGTAGACAAACATATTTGCTATGAATGTGGGAAATACCGTATCCTTGAAACATCTACAACATTAAAGAACCGAAAACCATGATGAACCATGAAAACTACGAAAATAGAAAATCAAAAATTGCAGAACATACTTAAAACTAATCATAGAATGCATGGAACAACTCCTCAGATTTCTATCCCTATTTAGATTTACAACTCACATATTTCCTTAGTTTTCAGTAGTGAGGCAGGCCGGCCATCTTTAAAGTTGCCAAAAACCAGTAAAAGGACCAGTGTAAATTTATTGGTTACGTAAAACATCTCTAAATAATGAGTTAGGATCAATTTATATGAAGTATTTTGATGCATCAAGTATCTAAAGTCAGTTTTCAAAAGGAAGCCGAAAGTTTTTAACTCAATTTAAACATGAGAAAATTTCAAATTAAAGAAAAATGATACCACCGCGAGGAATCGAACCCCGTCTTCGGTTTTCAATTTAAACATGTCATAGTAATCAAAAATGTTACTCGATTTTAAACAAACAGCACAGTCACAAGAAAATCAATACGTTTTTGAGAGATATGTAATAATTCGTGTCCACATGGCAATGACATGGTTTTATTTTAAAGATGGCCGTCCTGCCTTCCAAGAACAGCTAAAGTCTCAAGTCAAATCTAAATAGAGAGAGAATCTGTGGGCAACTCTAAAACTTCCTCTAAAGTACTCGTAAAAAGCAAACTAGAAGTTACTTTCATTTACATTTCATCTTATTTAGCAAATCAAAACAAAATTTGGGTTTCTAAGCACATGTTTATGACAGTTTTACTTATTTAATTTTTGGTTTTTAACAACTGGTGGCGAAATACCTATAAAAGGTAAAAAAAAAGTAGACACTCATCATAACACATATTCAAAAGGTGCGATGCGTGCAGTCTTCATTACTAATAATATATAATGATATAATGAACTAAAATTATGGCCAACGAGTGACCAAAAAGGAGTTAACGGTGTAACGATGTAAAACCTACAGTGAATATACAGGGAGCCAAAAACCAATTTATTAACACTTCCGGTTTCGCCAGAAATGACTTCAGATTTCGATTTTTAAATGGAACACTCGGTATGTTTTTACATTTTTGGAACCCGGGGCAAATTTTGATATTAAATACCTAACTCTTCTGATATTAAAAAACTCGAAAAATTTGTCTAAAGTTATATTTTTCCATCAAGAGTGCCAGCCATGGCCTACAAACACTGTTTCTTACCGATCCCCTTCATTAAATTACAATTAGGTCGTCGCCATGCAAAATATTAGCGTTTGAAATTAGTTTCTTGGCTATAAGCTATAAGTGATTTTTTCAAATGGAAAAGTAGTGCCGCACTAGATTATTTGAATAGACTAGGTAGGTACATACATAGGATGTTCTCTTTCCGCTGAGCCTAGTAAAGTAATACACAATTTATTGATAAAAAACATTTATTTATAATTTTTCAAAGTATTTCCCTCCACAGTCAATGCATTTTTGCATCCGTAATAACCAATCTTCAAAACATTTTCTCCAATCTTCCCGCGTTAGGTTCTTTATTTCATGTTTAAATGCGTCAACCGCTTCTTCGGGCGATGTAAAACGTAAACCCCGTAACTTATCCTTTACACGTGGAAATAAAAAGAAATCATTAGGTGCCAGGTCTGGACTACACGGCGAATGAACCATTATTTCAATGTTCTGGACATTCAAATACTCAATTGTTCAAGCAGCCGTGTGTGGCCGAGCATTATCTTGATGCAAGATGATCCTTCCTCTTGGACGCCTTTCACGAACATTTAGAAGAACTTGAGGCAAACAAACTGTAGTGTACCATTCGGCATTAACAGTACGGCGATCCTCTAGTGCTACAGTGGAAACATGTCCAATAATTCTAAAAAATGTGGCGACCATCTTTTTGTTTCTGCTTTTTTCACGAACAACCTTTGTTGGAGCCGACTCATTCTCAAAGACCCAAACTGTTGATTGTTGCCTTTTTTCTCGGATCATAGCAGTATACCCAAGTTTCATCATCTGTAATGACATTGTACACCAGATTAGACGATCCATTGTCAAAGCGATCTACTATAGATCTGCACCACCTCACACTGTCTTCTTTTTGAACTGGAGTCAAATTGTAGGAAATCCAACAGGAACAAAGCTTACGTACCTACCTTAAAATGTTTGTGTAAAATGCTGTTAATTTCTTTCACACCAATCTTTAGAGTTGTTTGAATACTCCTAAAACAGTAACATGCCGGTCCTCTTCAATCATGTTCCGAACAAGACCAATATTCTTTTCGGTAACGACTGTTTTTGACTTAGGAGCTCGAAAACTATCATTTAAGGAAAGTCGACCACGTTGAAATTCATTGTACCACCTCTTTATGGTAGCTAATGAACACGACTTGTCACAAAATACTCCATTGATTTCCACAAAACATTGATTACAGCTTAAGCCACGTTTGAAATTGTAAAAAATCACAGCTTGATAATGTTCTCTGTTTAGCTCCATGATTTCTTGCGAAAAGGATTACTTTAAGCTTATGTATTTTAAAATATTCAAGTAAGTATATTTGTCAACCGTCACTGTCATTAAACTTGTAAACAACTAGCTTCCACTGTCAAACAAAATTTATTGCAAATTTTAATGGCCTGCTAGATAGACTCAGCGGAAAGAGGACAGCCCTCGTAGTTACAAATTCAATAGTACTAAAATCTTGTAATTATATAAAGTTTGTAAGCATAAATGATAAGATAAAAATGCTTTTAACTTAGAAGGCTTTGACAAAAACAACGGAAAACAATGACTGAAACAAGTGGACCTTTCTTCTTTCTTCCTTTCTTTCTCTTTTACCTTCTTATACCTTTACAATGTTGAAGGGGCCGGACACACCGAGCCGCAGAGCGGTCACCCATCCAAGTTCTGGCCAAGCAGACCCTTGCTGAACTCTCAATATTTCAGTATTACATGCACTCCCACTCTGCTATACTGCCGGTTTCAAAGCTTTCTAAGTTGAAAAAATTTCTTTCTGTTGTTTATTATTATTGAAAAAATAATGTAATTTATCTTTTCGGGTAGCTTTAATCTACACAATGTATCTACTTAATGAATTTTCAAGATTTTGGTATCGTTCGATTGATATAAATATGGTCTGTTCATTCCAAAAATTTTGAATGCCGATATTTGGTATTGTACTGAATTTTCCTCCAATTACAGGGACCAATAAGAAACTTTTTATGGCACTTTTGGAAAAATAAAAAACAATTGTGAAAGTTATGTATTCAGATTCAGAATTTGCTTGAGAGTCAGAAAGTATAAAAATATAGGGCGTTCCTTTAAAAATCCAAAGTCAGTTCCGGCGACACCTGAAGTATTACTAACTTGTTTTGTATATGTTCACTTTTCAACTTCAAAAAATAATAAGGAAAATGTAGCTGTACCTATTTTGGTTTTTGATTTATCAGACGTATACTAATCTTATTCTAAATGGGCTTTAACACTGCCATTTAAAAAACACAAATTTTGCAAAGCTTATTGCGGGGCTTTTTTAGAAATAAAAATAACAAGGAATTATTTGTAAGTATTGTTAGTGATAAACAAACATCACCAGTAAGTAATGTTTAGTTGATCCACCCTGTATACCATAAACAACTCCGCAGGGGCTTTTAACTATGTTTATTGTTTCAAACGTGCACCGCCGCCAAACATAATTCACCCAAACAATCCCTTCGATCATTCGACCCAGAGATAAACAACATCCGAGTTTGTTTGATACTTCCTGTAGTTTTATGCATCAGTAATCTATGGTTTGACAATTCTATAGTTGGGTGTATATCTTGCGCGCGCAATACTGTTTTCAGTACTTATATACCACATCTGTTAAAAGCTCCAACAGTGGCGTTTCCGTTTAGGTGTGGGTGGTTTGCATTAGCGCTGCCATACGCGTTGCGTTCAATATTTCGCGATGGGTACTCGATTTGCCGGTCGGATTTCATCACGGAATTCACGCAAAAAGTACAAATCCCACTTCGGAATGGTACGTTTAATTTTTTTAAATTATTTTTAATATCATTTGGTAATTTTCCAATATTTTTTTTCAGTTTAATTAAGATTATTAAAAGTATTAAAAGTGCACATGCCTTCTTGGGCTCTTGATTAAATTTGTTTAGATTGCTTAGGGTCGCCCTTGCCTCATATTTACTAAGTTCCAAGAGTGTTTTGAAGCTTCACGATAAATAATTAGTTTTTTTTTGGACCGAGTTTTTATAAACTGAAACCTCTGTAATTTTATTTGTCGAAATTGCTTTTTAGATCTTTTCGCAAAAGTTTGGGGTTTAATGTAGGGATTTTTTTAATTAAAAGCGGATCTTTGTTTTTGACTGATTAAAGTTAGCTTTGGTTGTGTAAAGCGAAACGATTTTTGAAATTTCGGAAAATCTCTTTAATATACAAAGCTAGCCTGGTTTTTGTTTTTAAATATATCTACTTTTGAAATGTTAATGCTCATTTGACATCCATATTAATTTACATATTTTTACAACTCGTACGTGGTATGCATGTAACTCCCGATACACATAACAAACAAGTCATGAATACTAAATGAAATTTTTCCTTAACAATGAGTTTTCATGGAATATAAGCAAAATTGTGGTTGTTTTTTCCGGCTTATTGTAAATTTGTCGAAAATATTAGAGGACTCATTTTTATTTTCTTTAACCTGAGATAAACCGATTTATTTCGAAGCAAGTAAATTAAACTGATAGATAACTACAAATCAATACGACACAAAACTAAACCCAAAAAAGGATTAAATAAAAACAGAATTCCTTTCAAAAATTATTCAATGAAGCTAAATACGTGTTTCTGAATTTTATTTAATTTTTTACTCTGTTTTAAATCATTTCAACCTTGTAACTTAAAATCATTTGTAAAGCCTTGAATATTTGTTATTCGTTTTAAATGATACTAAAATACGAAGTTCGTAATCTAAAAATATTTTGTAAAATTTGTCACAGAAATCGCAGTTGGTTTTGTTAATTTAAACGATAATAGCTTAATGTAAGCACTTCACCCTGACTGTTTTATTAAATAATTCAATTTCCCCACTGAAATTAACTTCATTCCGTATTCCAACGCGTTTTACTTACAATTTGCAACGTAATTAAGAATCGTAACGATTTTGTTTGTTTTGTAAAATGATTAAAAATGTGTGATATACAGGGTGATGAATTGTTTCACGCACAATAGGAATTTGCTTCCCTAATTATTTTAGACCAAAAGTGCAAATACGCCTTTTAAAGAAAAAATACTGAATCCATTCAAGCACTTTTGCATAATTTTTGATGTTTGTGTAACTGAAAAAGCGTGGAAATTAAATCTTACATTTTAACAAAAATCACTCATGCCATGGAATTTGGGAAACAAAAAGATTTCTGGCATTTGCAAAAAATGAAATTTTACGTACTTATTTCCATACGAAAAATGTTACTTTTCAGGCTTGGCACACAATTAACTAGGTATTATTCAACAAATTCAACATTAAATAAAATTATTGTATGTAACAACTTTAACACTTGTAACTGACTGACAAGTTAAACTGACAACTAAAGAACAAATGCTTTGTTTCTGTAATTCCAAGGCATCACTGATTTTTGTCAAAATGCAAGAATTGATTTCCACGGTTTTTCAATTACAGAAAAATCGAAAACACTGCAGATTGGCATTAATAGATGCAGTATTTTTTTCTACAAAAAATGTATTTGCGGATTTGGTCTAAAATTATTAGGGAAGCGAAATTGTACATGTTAAAAATTACCACTGGAATTCCTACGGTGCGTGAAGCAATTCACTATCCTGTATACACTGCATTCATAAATTTGGAATAAATGTGATGAAATTGATTTCCGGAAAAGGTCCTCGAACGGGTCAATTTTTCTTTCAAAATACCCACATTATTCTGTACTTTTCTTAAATTTAGGGCACTCCATCCTTGAATAATGGCGTCGTCCATTTAATATGAGAATTCTCTTTATAATCTGAAATTTTCTGGACGTAACAATATTTTCAAAAACACCTCGGAGAATATTAGTTTATTGCAGAATCTAGCAAGTTCTCCAGGTTAACAGTATTCAAAATCCATGAAAACTGACTTTTTACAGCTAAAAACATTTAGTTTAATATTATGGCTAAAGATTTTAATTTTGATTTGATTTGACCCAAAAATCCGATGGTTTCTACTGTTTTCTTTGAAAACAATAGTATGTAACCTATAGAAAAATGTATTTCGTTAAAAAGAGGATTAAAATATCATAAAACACTTCTTTAAAAAAAAATGCAAATGCTATAGAAACAAGCTAATCTAAAAAAAATGGGTTTCAACACAAAACTGACCCGTTCCAGGATTTTTCCCAAAAATTAATACTTTATAGCTTTATAAACGCAGCAGCCATTGAAGACCAATTGTGCTTGAAAAGGTTCATTCAAGAAACAAAAAACGACCAAATGATTCTTATTTAAAGTATGTTAAAGATTCAGAGAAATGATGTTTTTTAAGACGACTAAAGTGCAAATTCATTTGAAATTTCAAATCAGCAGCGATAAACCGCTCTGAGAAGGCGTCGGAAGTGCTTTTGTATTTTGTTTTATTAGTATAATAATTGGAATTTAGATAATCACGTTATGTGAAATATGCATAAACATCCTGTACGCTCATATAGAATTCATTTGATAAAAAGCTTGGTTTTTTTATGCATTTATTTATTGTTTTTATTTTCTATTATTTTCGCCGAATGTATGACCCTCTGCTTAATTTAACCTTCTTTAAATTATGTCTAAACCCTCCTGTAGTGTGAATTTCCAATTTTTGCTAAGGTATTCATTGGACATCAATCTTGAAAATAATTAATTAATGCTGATTATTTCAAATACTCAAAGGTTCGGGATATAAGGAGATTGTTTCTGTGGGAAAATAACTTCAACCACCGAATTCGCCGATCTATCTAGAAATTTAACATTTCGTTTAGTTTCCTGAGATTTAGCTATAAATTTCCAGAAACTTTCCAAGTTTCTTAAGAAGTTCGTGAAGCTTTCACAAACTTTTTGGAAATTCTGTAACATTTGTTATAATATTAAACTAAATTGACAGAACTCTCATTATTAGTTCCTCCATTTTTTATTCTCTTGTGGAAAAAATATGCACCGACTTTTCAGAAACTTCTTAAAATTTTTCTTAGTTCTTTCTAAGGACTTTTTGTTTCGTAACAATGCCAGAAGTAATTTTTTAAGCTTTTTATACTTTCAGCAAAGATTATCTTGTTAAATCTCTTCAAGCTTTTTCCTGAAAATCTACAGATTTTCAAAACGTCTTGAAATAATTCGACTCTACTTTAAACTTATATCATCAGTTCTGTACAAAATCTTCTGATTTCTTCAAAATTTCCAATTATTTATTTCCAAAACTTCTACTTATCCCTAATAATTTTAGGCAATCCATTTCATTTGTAGCTAATAACAGGAAATTTCAACAAAAAATTCTGTGGTGACAATAATATTAGCAACTATAAAGTTTACACAATTCTTATTTCTTGTCCAGATGCATACCTATTTAAAATTAAATTGACGTAAGTCTTTAAAAGCCGTGTCTAAATTTACTTTAAAGCTTTGGCAACGTTTGGGATGTGCATACTTCATTACAAACCCCCATTAAATTGTACCAAGTATAGCAAAATTCTAAAAGAAAAATCTTTGAAATCACGCGTGATTGCAAACATGAAAAGTCTATAGACAACTTTAAGCAGGGAGAAGTAAAGAGGACGTCAAAAAGTCGAGAAAGTCCTTTACCTTAGAACGAAAAGAAATAGTTTGCGTCTGAATTGCTGAAAAGGAATTCAATATTATTTATTTATAGAAATTTTCAAATGCTTGGGCTTTCAATGAACACTCGGATGTTTTGCCTTTTCTTTATGTATATATAGGAGGGACTAAACCGACACCCTTCTAGAAATGTATTTGAAAAACGACTCCTTTTTTATTTTAAAGTTGTATTTTGACTTTGTTCTAATGTTCTTTTCTCAACAAATTTATGTATAGTTTTTACTGTGAAAAACAGTACAATTTAATTAGCGTTTCATAAATAATCTTTTGATTCGAACTTTAGTTGGCCATGGAAAAGCAGCTGAAAAGAACTAAGCTTTAGGTTTAGTTATTAGTTTTTAGGGAAATTTTTACTATTTTCTAAAAGTCTGACAGCTGATTCACACATCAAGTCAAGTTTATGCATTCAAATGTGATTTGGCAGTGTCTATTCTGTTAAAGAAATGCAGTTATGCAGAATATTTCTTTCATTGTTGATATAATAATTAAATTAATTTTATCAAAAACAAAGCATACTTAAGTTTAGAATCAAAGTAGGTTACTTCTCTAGGGAAGTGAATTCACACTTAGTTTCTAAATATCATGAAAACCAATAAACAAGGAATCGCTGATTGCAGAAACACTTTAGGGAATTCAGATTTTAACATTTTGTCCATGTTATGTATTTAAAAATCACATAACTCATTATACCTATATTAACAGCGGAGATAGTTATATCTGTCTTATAAACTAATTTAAATTACACAATAATACAGTTTTTATTCTCTCTAATCACCATCTCGCGTCCACATGTGAACATATATGTCTCCCCCATTTCCCTCTGTCCTGTGCTTCACTCATCCATCTCTTCCCAGCAATCTTCCTTACATCATCATACCTCATACCATCGTGTTAAAGGACGCCCAACACCCATTCTCGGTCTCCATTCCGTAGTCTTCCTCGTCCACCTTTCTGTTTCCATTCGGGCTACGTCGCCAAGTGACTTTAGGGTGTTGCTACAATCAGCGATTCAGGCGTTTAAATTAACCTACAATTGAATTTTCATTTGAGAAGTCACGAACTTAGAAAACCGTTTTAAAAATCCTGACTGATGTGTATAACGAATGTAAACACCTGAATAATAAAGATCATCTTAAACGCTTAAATAGCGAAGAATAATCATTTTAAATCTTTTCACTAATAAATTCCATACACTTTGATAATACAGCAACACCGTAATAACTAATTGAACATCAAGTGGCAAGTTCTTATAATTCGTTCTTATCTAATTTAACTTTAGGCGGCCATAATTTTTCTGTAAGTTGCTTACCTCTTAAGCATTTAAATGCTTGTCTTTTGCTAAAATAACTTTGCCTGCTGTTTGTTAATCACATAAGCATTTTTATTAAACGTTTGTAGTGACCTGAATACCAAAAATAGAAGAGCGCAAGATTATTTCCCTACTAACTAAAATTCCAGTTTGAAAATGCACTAGAAATTAAATAACTATAAAGCAGTAAAAGGCCAGCCTATAATCTCTCAACAGTGTCTGCCATATGTAAGAAAAAACATGGTTTAAATCTTCTGTATAAGTCTTTGTAGATGGGGATGTTATTCGTTCTTTTTTCTTGGACTTCCTCCATCTTACGTATAATAAAACACTTAATTAATTAAGTGTTTTATTATACGTAAAATGGAGGAAGTCCAAGAAAGAAGAACCAATGGTTTAAATGTGCGAGAACCAGAATGAAGTGCAAACGAATCATACTCAGATTCGCGTATTTAAAGCAACATTGTATGAATGTGCCGTAAAAGGTCTCTGTTGTATTTTTATGTGCCACAAGGGACAACGGTTTTATTCAAATAGTAGTAAAAAGCCCACGGGACATCCACCTGATGCGTGGTCATTTAGATCTAGCTTTTGGATGTAACAGTGTTGTCAGATGATTTTTTTCGTATTTCCGCTGTTGTATAAATTGAGGTTGCTTTGTTTTCCTTCTAATAACAGTGATTAGTTTTGTTGCTGTCGTGTATATAGGATTACCATATAATTTTGTTATTTGTTGTAAGCGAACTAGGTTAGTTTTCCTATATATTTTTTTTGATATAGGTAGTTTGACGGTGTTTCGCTTTTTCATTTTGAAATCTTCGTTTCAATCAATGCTGGTCCTGTCTCTTCTCTGTTTGTTGGCCATTTCTTTTTCTCCGTTCTTTTTATCAGTTTCTCTTAATAAGTTTGTTTTGAAAAATAAAATTTGCCCCAATGTCAGTGTCAGGTATGTAGATTTGTTTATGAGAAGCACTTTACATTACTGCTAGTTTCGTTGTATGAGTTTTAAAAATTTAAATTTTAAAACGATCAGTTGTTTTTAACTTTAATTTTCTGGATCTACTGTGTTAGACAGGTATACAAATGGCACTTCCAGAAGTTTGAAGTTTATACCTATAACTGTTAGTTTGGCCAGAGAACTATTTTAATTTTGTTGCATTTACTGTGTTAACGAAGAAGACTTGGGCTTAAATGTCAGTTCCAGAATTTTATATTACTGCTGATTTGGTATTATGAACTTTCAAAATTATTTAATTAAAAAATACGTATTTATTTTAAAAATCAATTTTGCTGCGTTTACTAATTTAGATAGATTTGTGCGTAGCAGTTTTAGAATTTTTTTAAAATTCCATTTATTTTAAGTGCCAATTTTACTGCATTTACCGTTTCTGGTAGCTAATTTAAAGATACCAGGTGTCACTGAAGCCTAGGGTACCCCTATTTTTTAATTATGTTTTAAAATATCAAGTTGAAATTTAGTGTATGTGATACGGTTCGATGGCTTCTCAACCCTTGATGGGTTATTGCCTGCAATAAGTGCCTTCCCAATCGCACTGTGCTGTACGTGATTGGTTCACGGTGATGTGATACACTCTTAAACATGCATTATTTGACATAGGACACAAGTTTCTGTCACTTCCTATTTCGCCGAAATTAACCTTAACTGTGTTATTTTATATGGAACAGCCTGTATATTTGTACATGTTTGTAATCTCCTTTTAGTTTTACATGCCTAGTATCAATTAGTAAAAACATCATCTATTTAAATATCTCGGTGAGCTGAAATTTTTTCAGTTAAAGAACTTCACTTACAGTCAACAAACTGATTTCAAAATGCCAGTGTTTCATATTATACACAAGCTAGAGCCACCTTTAATTTTTATTTAATTATAGAAATCAATAACAATCACTTTTTTTGGAAGTCATGGCACTCTCAATGGAAGAATAACATTTTGTAGAATATTTTAGGGTTTTTCAGAAACTTTGAAAAAATACAGGCTGTTGTAGTTAAAGTAACAAGGTTGATGTTAATTCCGGCGAAACCGAAAGTGACAGAAACTTCTGTTCTGTTCAAATAATGTAATTTAAAAGTATATTAAATATACTACATTGCATTTTGATATCTTAAAAAATGGGACGCCCCAGGTTTCATTGACACCCTATATATTGCACTAGTTTCCCCACATGCATTTTAAATATTCAAGAAATTTTAAAACTAACATCAAATTTAAAAAGAAGCTATATTTTTACAATAAAATCATAAACATCCCCTTTTTTAACATTTGTGGAATATCCTTAACAAAGTAGATTCTTCTTTAAAATGGATTTTCTGGTAAAAGATCATCAGATCACGAAGCTTTCTTTTCATTTTGCTTATTTAACATGGTTCCCTAACTTTCGGTATTGTTATGTTATGCAAAACAGATGCAACTTTTTCAATTACTGCAGCTTTTTGGTACATTTAGCTCCGAATAAAATTGTTCCGACAACCGCTTCATCTTCCGTTTATTTTCCCGCACGCAATTTAAAATAACGCCCCAGTAAATTTCCCTTCTTATTTTCCCTTTGCGATTGCAATACGTTTATTGGACGGGAATTAATTTTTGCCGCTGCTTTCTAAAAAAAGTTGTTTTTCTAAATTTTTATTTTATCCCCGATTCGGTAAAATTACTGATGGACTGTGGAACGAAGGTCGTTTGTCTTTTGTAATTTAAAAAAATGTCGAACTTGAACACGGTCATGTACAAATAATGTTACACAAATGATATCATGCATTATTGTAGCTAGCTTACGTCGTTTCTAAACTTTATATTGCAAATATTTTAGCATATCGGACGCACATGACCCGTTCAATTGACTAATTAACGTCTGTTATTCACTGTACGCCATTAAATACACAATTGAAACACTCCGAAACTATTCTAAATATTTTTATTGTTTCGCTTTAACTGTGTAAGTAACGTTTGCGTACTAATGTTTTTATTTGTTCTTTAAGTGTGGATTACTGAACCTAGTTTCAGAATTATTTTTAAAACTTTAACGTAAAATACTGTATTAAAAGAAAAATCCGATAATATTGTCCCAAAAACACTGTTTATTCCGTTCAAATATCCTACTGAAGGTGGACATACCCCAAAATTATATATGATTTAATATTTCATACTTGCGAACCATGTAAACCTCGACCTTAGTTTTCCTCCGATAAATATACACTTTATTACAGCTTCTGCAATATAAAACCTCTTCAATGAGCTTTAACATAATAGAAAGAAATTTATCTCTTCGCATTTGTTTAATGTCAGAATCTTAAGAATTAATAAATAATATAAAAACATCTCCAGGGTTTTAAAAGTAACTAAAACTTTAAAAACAGCATTTAGATAACAAATTGTATAGTTTTTTGCGAAAAAATCCAAATAACTTCGCACAGTAACTTCGTAGACATGTTTCAACCAAGGGAATACGTTTAAAAGAGTTTAAATTGAGAGACTTTTAAAGGATTCTTATACCCACGCTTAGTTTTACCTGTCTACCTGTCTAACTTCAATAGTTACAGGGTTTCTTTACTTAAAGGTGTGAAATTTCAGAAGTGCCTTTGTTTGGAGGTAATATTTATACTTACATAGACATACATACGTGAAAGATACCAAGCTCCACCAGGCCAGCTTGAATTAATTTGAAACTTGACACTAATTATATTAATTAGCTGGCATTCTTTTTGGTTTCAAAGGGTAAAGGTGTTAAATAAACCTAGAACGAAGCAATGGAATTACAATCTGTTTGCGGGGTTCTTAAATTTGTTCAAAGAATCGGATTTGTTATAGAAATAACACCAAATACTTATTAATTAAAGAAAGAAGATTTATTTTAGTAGCTGCTTCTTGTGTCTTTCGATTAATCGGTTTCAAGTTTACGAAGTATAAAACTAGGTGCTTTCGTATTTAGCGTTCTTCTTCGGTTGTTTTTTTTTTCTGATGCAGAGTGCGTTTCATTGTCCCATTTTGTTCTTGGTTTCACTTATCTTCTTTATCTAAATACCGTAGTATGTTACATGTTACTCCATTTTGGGATTTGTGTTTTGCATACTCATTTAAGGCCGTCCTAACGAGATTCGTTCCTTGCCTTTTCTGTATAATGGTTCATTGTTCTGCTTAGGTCTTGTGTTAGAAATATTTTTATATATTTTGCAGACATTTCATTTTGGCTGCTTTTAAGGCTCTCCTTTTATTTTTCTAGGCACATCGTAGATAAGTGTTCGTTGTTGGTTGATAACATACGAAATACTGACATATTTTCAGATATATAGACTACCCTTTTCCAGTCCTTTCTTTCTAATTCATTGGGGTCTTCTGTCACACATTGTAACATTTCTTTCCCTGGACAACTTCTTCTTCAAGTTGTTCCTTCAGGCTCTTCATGCAGCTCTATTTTTGGCATTCTTTTTACTTTCACTCTTTATATATGGTCCAAATATTTTATGCAGTTTTGTTTAAGTACGTACCGTATGTCCCATTTCACAACGCAACGCAGAAAAATTGTTTGTAAAATCTAAGTTTCAGTTTCTATCTTAATCAACGGCTTTCGTGGAATAAAGGTAGATGGAATGATTCAGTAAATAATTAAATAATATAGCTAATTTTTCTTTAACATTTTAACATTCAGCCATTGCCAAAAGTATTAGCCAAGTAACTGGTCTGTTTGTAACAAAATAACTTTAGTATCATTTTTTATTAAAAAAAAAATCAATATTTCGTAGGCCACCTTCGGCCTTGTTGACGGCTGTAATTCTTTTTGGTAAATTTTGCACTATTTTCTGACACTGCTAGGTACTTTCCATTCTTTCCTAAAACATTTGTTAACACTTCCTTTGAAGTCCTTTGAAGAAATTCCCCATAAATACTGTACTGGATTCAAATCCGGGGATTACCCAATCCAGGAGCTTTACGTTGTTCTTTGAGAACCACTTCATTGTAACTTCCGTGGCACGGAGCATTGTCTTGTTATAATTTTACTCCATTGATGTTGGTGTTGAAACAAGGCAGTTATCAGTGCATTTACATACTTTTGGGAGCTCGTGCGACCTTCACAAACGAATATTTCCCTAAATCGTGCTTTACGGTGGGTATCACACACTACACTCATAAAGGAGTTCCTCGCCTACTCTGCGCCTCACGTAGGACACACCTGGGGTTTCAAACAGTTAAAATTTGGCGAGGCCATAGCAAGTTGACACGGTAATGAGCGTTAATAACTACTATTTGTGAAGGCTAATTAAAGTAATATTGATCATATCTCAAAGTTTGATTCGTCTGATCATACAACATTTGACCAATCTTCTTCAGTTACATAGATGTTGATGCCTTGCCTTATAATATAACCCACTTTAGGCGCGACTTCTTATTTCTATCAAAGAGCAATGGCTTCTTTCTTGCTTTGCACCCTTTTAGTCCCGCTTCTCCAAGTCTTCCTCTCACTGTTCGAGCGCTGATTGGTCCTTCAAAGCTTCAAACTCGTGCCTTTATCTGTTATAAATTCTTCTACTTTGCTTATCGTCGGCGGAGGTACCTATTTCTTTTTTCTTTTCAGTTCCATCTGACTGTCGAAATAGGCGAGCACGTCTCTGTGTAGTATTCGTATAATTTACCAATACTTCTTCTCTGCTTTTTCAGAAGAAACCGATGTTTTGGTACATACCCTTCTCTTATTACCCCAATTTGCTTGAAATTTCTTTGTTTTTTGACTATTACGCGATGCAGGTTGTTTCTAACATTTTTACATGGGACGCTTTGCAGATCTTCCTCGGTTCTGTGTTTACTCATTTATATTTCTCTTGATTTCTCAATCCTTTAGTTGCCGGCATTTTTATCCTTGTTTTCTTTTTTACCTCTGTGATACCTTCGCACCCCTTATCATTATTGATTTTTCTATGTCGATTTGCTGATGGTTTCAACGTCTTTTATGTTTCCAGTTATTGTTCTGATTCGTTTATGTCTTCACCACTTGTTTGTTCCTACACAATTGGCAATTGTGTCCCTAAAAGTCTATCGATTATTTAAGAATTTCTTGATCAAAACGCGAAAAGCTTTGCTGTTCCAAACGTGTTTAGTTTCTCAGTGATTGACCATCTGGATCCATATATTTGAGGGTACATTTAATACGTTAGTGTACCATTGACGCAGTTAATATTATATTACAGATTAACTTCGCCCATTCTCCACGTTGAATTTTTATTATTGCCTGAACTATATGCTTAAATTGCCATAAAACTTCAAGATTACTTCGTTAGTTCTGTTCGCTGTTACCCATTAAAGCTAGGCTTCTTTATTTCCATCTTTTCCAACGTTTCGCACGTTTTGTGGTTTTGTCGTATAAATTAAATAAATTTGAAACTAAAATTCCGCTGGAATTGCTTTATGGTTTGCGATCATGCAAGACTGCTGTTTCCCACTCTTCAACACAGTTATTTTCAGAATTTTATTAGAAACCTTCTATTTTTTCGAATTTACGTAATTTTACACGAGACACCTTCTGGTCCTTTCGTAAAACTGTAAAAGCTTTTCGCTATGAGCATTTCCTTTGCCTTTTGCAGATTTTTCTTATACTTCTGCAAACTTTCTAGAAGCATCCACTCGATCCTTCCAGTAACGTTGTCTCTCGTATGAATCACGAGCAGTCTCTCGCAAATTCCAGTCGCTTCCAGAACACTTCTCGCAGTCAACCCATGGCAATATTCATATTAGATATCTATTTCAAATATTTAATCTTTTCGTTCTGGAAGATGAAGGTATTCCTAGATCAATTTCATTTAAAGATTTCTCGAGGTTTCTGATGTAGAAATTAAATCGTATACTCACATCTTTTTATTAAAGCTTCAATTCAACTCAAACATGTAAAAAACCAAGTGACATCGAAACATTACTAATATCCTACCAAGCTCGTTTAAAATATTGAAATGGGCCGTGAGTTTTTCTTTTGTTTTTAAATAAATAGCTTTGAACACAACCAAATCGAGCAGGTTCTAGCTGAACTAAAGATTAAATAAGGAACGAGTAAGTTGTTTACAAAATAGTGAAGACACCGAAATTATAGTGTTTGAACACCCTTATCACGTCAACGGTTACAAGCTGTTGTAAAGAAGAAATAGGTCACACAAATCAAAAATTAAGTTTCTTATTGAAAGTGCCTTTGCTCGTATTCATTTTGTTGATAATGAATTTCAAAATTTGTTATCCAAGTTGAACACTATTTCCCTTGCTTATTTTAAGAGGATGTATAAAATTGTCTCAAGATTGCTAAATTTACCTTTTTGTAAATTAAAAAATCATTTCGTATTTGAACGGTAATATTTTGAAAAAGCAAAAACATAATTTATTAGTAAAAAAGTCAGGAGATGCATCCTCATTTTGATAAATTTGGCCAGAAGTATGTCGCTTCTACTTCGTATGTTATCATTATCTTCTATAAATCCCAATTGCAACTAAAATTCGCCTGAAATTACAACCCGTCAGTGTTATTCCATGAAGTGTAAATTACCTCCCATTCAAAGCACTGCTGCCACCATTTGTAACAAAACTGGGAATACAAGAAGTTAGAGGATGACATCCCAAGGCCAATTTTGCAAGTTCAATTCTGCTAGAATATTCATCAAATTGTTTTTGGCTTCCTTCTCTATTTACTCGTATATCATAAAATCTACTTAGTAGCGGGCTCGTGAGGATTTTATGGTCCGAACATTGGATTAGTTAGAAAATACAAGTATTGTTTTTGTTACGTTTTCGTGACGTGTTTGTCATCCCTTGTTTGAGTTGGTTTAAATTGGTTTTCCGTCAGTTAATGTTATTCTCGTTTAAATCTATGACACTGGCGAAATTATTAACTAAACGTGATCTGTTGTTCAGCTGCGATGGCTGAAGATAGGAATCCATTAAGCAAATAAGGGCTTGGGATTGGATTAGTTGGTGTTTTTCTCAGTTTCTCATTAAAACCCTACTTCAATTTAATATTTACAAAAATACGAAAGAAATCTCCCACAATACGTCACACACTACGTATGAGCTTTTTTTAGGAGTACTTACGTAGTAATAGTAACGTCTCACTAAATTACATAAATTTTTTATTAGTTTTCACCAGATGGTCCGTCAGATATTTTTAAAACGCCAGTTGTTCAACATGCGAAGCTAATATAGGAAGATACAAGTTTAGATTAAACGTATCCTCCCAGATTTGAACCAAATTTGCTTTTTTAAACTCGTTGTTCATTTGCTTTAATTGCGTATAAATATAAATCCTGCGAGAAGATTTACACTTTCCGTTAACCGCAGTAATTTTTAAAAATTATCAGTATTGTAGATCTTCCCTCCTTTTAATTTTTCTTTATTTAGACAGAAGCCCTATTGTCGTTCTGTAGTTTCCTCCACCAACTACTTGATCTTCCACTTCATTTCTGTTCTTATTGTTCCTTTCTGTCAACCGAAATAGGCTTGATTCGGTATTCGATGACGAAATAACCTCTATCAAATTGTGATTACAAGACTTCAACTTTTTCAGCTCTTGAAATATCTACAACAAAGTCCCTAAGTTTATCGCTTTTTCACGTCGATAACTTTCGTGTTCGTAATGACGAGGCGACGATTTTTATCCCATATTTCTGTTATTATTTGTTCCAAAAGGCGTTTTAACCGAAATTACCTATTTCAACTTTTTTTTCTTGTCGTACAATAATGGCAAAGCTTGAGTAGCAGATTGAGAAATTATATCAACACATTTAAAGACGTTCTATTATAAACATTAGTTAATTGAAACATGGCGGCTACGTTTTTTATTTCTAATGCCTAATCCGCATAATTACAAATTAAATTAGCAAGTAATAACTGTCGAATGTTTTATTTTATAGTGCGTCTTAGAGTTACGTCCCACTAACGGATTTAATTAATTTTAATATAAATACATAGATGAATTTTGCTTCTATAACTACCTACGTCTTAATTATAGCATATTAAGGTTAAGCACAAGACCTACCTAATCTAATTTTGAAAATATAAAAGACTCGTTAACCTATACACAAAAACACTTAATGAATGTTGTAATTAATTAATTGTTTATATTCATCAGAAATTTAGGCGAGCTATTGCTAATACAATTAACGCTAATTAAATTATTACTGATATTAATTTTGTTGCTTTTTACTTTTACTTGCTTGGGTATAATATTGGAAGATTATTCGCTTGTTTTTATACGTAATTTGTTATCCTTTTTCATCAAATGCTATCACTTTATTGTGAAATTTTATTTTCTCTATTTTTGCAAAAATTCTGTTTGTAAGAATTATTTTAATATTTTGATATGTTCAAAATTTGTCATTTTTAACTCTTTGTTTGTTATCATACAAAATGTACGACGAAGTTTTTTTTTGTGAGTAATATTGAGATTCTTTTAGAAAAATTGCATACATACCTACATAATCCTGACCGTTGGGCTGTAAGGCTTGGTGTCGGTTGGTTGTCCCCCCTCTTTTCCTGCAGTTTTTTGGCACAACATTTTCCACTCTTGTCTTGCGCTTTCTCTCTCACTGTATTCCAATCTAGCCCCCTCTGTTCCGTTGCTACTTTTACCCCTTCTGCCCACGTCTTCCTTGGTTTTCCCACTCTGTTCATTCCTTCTGGTCTTGCTTTAAAAGTTTGCTTTGCCCTTCTACTGGCTTCGCCTTCATTTGATCTCTGTATGTCGTGTTTCTGATCTTGTCTTGCCTTGTTTTTGCTGCTATTTTTATTAAGTACCTCATTTCTGTGCTTGTCAGTCTGCTCTTCTGCTTTTCTGTGATCATCCACGATTAGCTTCCGTAAACTAGAGCTGAGAACACCACTTTTTACTATCTCTATTTTAATTTCTTTTGGTATTTTCTTTTCTCCCCAGAAAGGTTTTTTTATGCCGTTAAAAGTTATTCATCGTCTATCTTCCCGTTGCTGCTGATAAGGTTCACTTGCTCTATTCCTTTTCCTTCTATTACAATATTGCACCTTCTTTCTCCTGATGCTATTCTCATGGTCTTTGTTTTATGCCTACTTTTTGCATTTCCTCGTTGTGTTGTTTCAGGTTGTGTTGTAGGTCTCTTTCTGATCCTGATATCATCACCATGTCATCTGCGTAAGGAAATTCTGACATTCTGTTTTTTGCCTTCTTTAACTACCTCATCCATAATTAGTGCAAACAGTAGCGGACTGAGCACATAGCCCTGTCATGATCCTCTCGTTGTTTCAAGTTCTCTTGACTCCTTATTTCTCGTTCTCACTAAATTTGTTGTCATGTTGTATACAATTTTAATCATCTCTATCTCTGTTGTTCCGATACCTCTGTTTTCTAGTACTTTCTATAGGTACCTCACTTATTTATTGCTTTTTCGCTGATTTGTCTTAGTATAAAGATATTGTGGCGAAGTGGATTGTTCATTTATTGTTAGAAATTAATAGAAATAAGTTACTTTAATTTAGGTAGAGTCTTTAACCAACTTCGGTAGTTGATAATTGGCTTGGCTTTTACGAGACGTTTTTATTCAAAGTCGAATTCAACTAACATCATGTATTTCGTATCTGTGCCCGCGATTTAAAGTAAACTTTTAAAAGTTAAGAAATAAGTCCCATTCATATTTAAACGGCTAAGTCCATGAAAAGGACTCAAGTGTTTTATACAAACATTTTACAAGTCTTGATTTAAAGTTAAGTTACGATAAAAACAGCCTTACATGAATATTACTGGAACCATCGTCTTGGAGGGTGTCGATTGTTCGTAGGTACCTACTGCCGCTTCAATTGATGCCAATAAGCATGTCTTAGCGTACATCGAGCTGCAGTATTTATACCTTAAAATTGACTCCCTCTTCTCGATTTTCTCAGTATCTTAACCATGCGCGTGCGAGATATCGGATTACTTGGTACAATGCACTTTAACGTACGCGCTGTTCTTGCATTCTTAAAAGATGCAACTTTGATACGCCGCGCCGCACGTGTATCTTAGCCAGTGGAATGACCTTACAAAATCAGATTATAAATTTTATATTTTTTACATTCACCTTTTTGTTACAATATTGTCTTGTATTCCCCTTCCTCTTCTGCAGCCACATTGGCTGTCTTCTATTGTGACTTCTAATTGTTTCCTTATTCTTTCCCAAACATTTCCTATTATACTTAGTGGTGTAGTTTCCCTGTAATTGCTACACTCTCAACTATCGCCTTTTTTGTACAACGATACTATTATGCCCTCTGCCAGTTTTTTGCTGTTAATAATAATAATTTATTTCGCTCTGTAGCTATATATTGTTCTAGTATCTTTTCCTTGCCTGTATCTCCTATGTACTTTATCATCTCTTATGATACTCCGTCTGTTCCTGCTGATTTGCCTAATTTTATCTTTTTTTACTGCATCCTCTAATTTCATTTTTAGTATGGGTTCTACATCTTCATCATCGCTTGCATCTGTAGTGGTTTGTACGTATTCATTGCCGCTCTCCCTTTCTACTTCCTCTCGCACCTTTTTGTTCCCCCCATCCCCATCTTTTCATATGTCTTCTTTTTTTGTGAGTAGCCCCCCTTGATTATACTTTTGATTTTCAGTGAAGTTAGCCTTCATTCTGTTGCCGAATTTTACCCATTTTTCTTGTTTTGCCTTTTTTTATCTTGTTTTTTCACTTCCATTCTTTTCTCTTTGTATTTTTCATAGTCCTCCCTGGTTTTGATTTGTTACCTGCTTTTGTTTTTCCGCAGCTTTATTTTGCTGCTTCCAATATACTTTGTTTAAAATAACTCCACTCTTCTTCTACATCTTCTCTCCGCATTTCATTCTTTAATTTCCTTTCTATTGTCTCCTGATATTCTGTTCTTGTACTTTCTCCCTTGAATCGATAACTTCGAATACTTTCATTACTTTCCTTCTTTTATCTTGCGCAATCTCTTTCTCCATCTTCATGTCCATTCGTAACAAATAACGGTCGCTTCCTATTTCCGGTTCTGTTTTCGCTATTATGTTTTCTATTTGTTTCAATTTCGAATTTGCTACAACTGTGTCATTGTCTATGCATAATTCGAGTATTCTTCTTCCATTGCTGTTTCTTGTTAGGTACTTCCCCTTTTTTCCTCCTTTGCTGCGCCCTCACTTGGTCCATATGCCACTATTATTGTCCAAATTCCTGCTGCTTTCATTTTTATATCTACTTGGTAGCATTCTCGCACTGACGAAATTTTTCTTTATTATGCTTTCTATTTTTCCTGGTCGTATTAGCAGCTCCACTTCTTCACTTCCTCTTTCTATTAATTGGACCCCTGACCAATATAGCTAGTATCCTTTTGCTATTCCTGTTAGTCCTTTCTTTTTTGTTTCTGTTATACGCCTAAGGAATATAGTTATTGCTTTTCCATTGCTTTTCCCCCTATACTTTTCACATTTCATGTATCCATTTTTACGGTACTGTTCTTATTTTTGTATCATTTTCTATTCACTTTTTTTTGCTGTGTTCGACTGATCTGGTTTCCCCTTTTCCTTATCATCGTCCATATTCTTTCCTACTTTCGCCTTCCTGATGGTCCGTGCATTTTTGCCATTCACTTTTTTGTCTGCAGCACTACTCTACTACTACTATCTACTATCTTTTCTTTTGCGAGTTTCCGGAAACGTTGCGCGGTAGGTAATGATAAATTCCAATGGAACTGTTGCTGATATTTTGGCAGTTTGCAAATTTCTTTGCTTTATATGTCTTGTCTTTTGCCAAATTGATCAATTTGAAATTACTTCATTGCCCTGAAACAAGACATTAAATATCTTACAAATTAAAAAGTACTGCTGTTAGTAAATGTAGCCTAACAATAAAATTTAAACTGTTTATAATACTCCTCGGAAGACTTGGAATTCAGAAGGCTTCTGCAAATTTTACAAGAGACATGAAAACATTTTGTTGCATTTGGTAGCATTTGCTAACAAATAAAAATGGTCTTTTTACGCTTCCATTCTTATTACTGCAAGGTTAATTACATCATTTTCTAAAAATAAAATATACAACGTAAATGCATAATGTAATCTAAGACCAGTTTTAATTTTTTTTATGAGGATTTCGCCATTAAAAAGTGAAGAAATTTGCCACAACAAAAATATTTAAATAGCAATCATTTTTATATTAAAGAAAAACTTACCTCTCACTTCAAATTTCTTTTCTCTAAATTTTTGCCTCATACATTAAACCAGGCTCAGGAAGGAAGGCGCACCGAAAAAAAATTAGCTCGAAGAAAGACTTTGGAATAATTTATGAGCCTTTATAGGATTTACCTTAGTCAAAGACATTCTTACGTGGGTATTCTTCAAGGATAATCTGTTCAAGTACAAAGACAGTGTTCCTTAATCTAAACCTAAATAATCAATGTGCTGAGGTGTGTTAGTTGAAAGCTTAAAAGCAAAATTTTGAGTTTTTTTCCCGGTAGCTAATATATTAAAGCTTGTAGAGGGAAATTTTACGTTCAAATTCGCCCCCTCAGTTTTTGCGGGGATTACACGGTGGTATATCTGTTTTTATTAAGGCGGAAATTAAGCACTAGCAGTTAGCTGTGCTCGAGGAACGTTCTTACGTTTACCTTCAAATGGGAAATTGCAAGAAAATTACATATCTGAAATTCCTCCCCTTTACAAATAATATTTATCTACTCACTTCATCGACCCGCATCACAGCAATACCTTTTAGTCTTTACAATGCCACGAGTACACCGAACTTCAGCCACTGTTGAATTTAATTTTGACTGACAAAATTAACGCTAAAAACGTATTAATTTCGACACAAATTTATGCCCTCTGATTCTATTGAAAAAACGTCGGCGAGCAAAGAGTTTTTAAACGTTTGCTCTTATACGCAGAACAAGGTTATCTCACGTTTATAGAAACTCTGATAGAATTTTATTCCTTATACTTTGCACATCTTCCATCCTAAGTAAATTGTAATTTCCGTAGATCAGAGAGGTTTTTATCGTGTTTCGCCACCCCTAATCGAATAGAAATTTTCTTATTACGGAAAGACAGTGTAAATACCTCTTGCTACATTTTTTCCCCTACATTTTCACGAATACAAGTTTGGGAAAAGCATTCACCATCATAACTCAAATATGAATTCATGGATATGGACGTAATTATTAAAAGTAGAAAAGTAGTAATAGTAAAGTATCAATTTTAAAAAAATATAATTACCTAATCCACCTTTTATCTAGTCTGCTTCTTTGAAGCTTTCATAATCCTAATTTGGGATGGATTAGTTTGAAAATCTAGCTTTGTACGACCTCTATAATTTTAAAATTTAATTCTTCTTTGAAACATCCTAGAATAATAATCGAAGCTAAATGTGTTTCTTTTTCAGGGGCACGCGGAATTAATTTTTAAATGGACTGCTATATCTGAACCAATTTTTTGAAATGCCAAGTGCTTGATTATGTATCTAAATCATAATAATAGAAAATTGAACTTCAACCTTTGCTCTAATTCAATTCCTGAAATCCTTATATTTCCGCACGTTTTAATTTAAAAATTCACGTAACACGTAATTCAGATTCTTAACGTAGGGTACAAAGTCTAAAACAACTAAGCTTAATATATTTCTGTACAAAAAACTGTCGCTGGTATAATTAAATTAATTTAACTTCTTGTTAGCAAAATGTTTTAGTGCAACTGACAACACGAATATGTTTCCCTTGTTTAAATATACGTATGTGTTGTACATCCCTGATATTTATTTTAGCTTTAGCACGTAGTTTTATTAAAATTGTACGTGGCATGGTGGCTTATAATATCGCAACAAACTGTAACATGACCAGCAGTAAATAAACTGATGACAATAGGTCTTCATTATTGAGTAACCTCACTGATTACCAATTGACCAAGTCTGCTTGCCCGCATTGTTATCCATTCTCTGCATGCATGCGCACTTAATATGCATAATGCTCACAGTAAAGTTCTCTAATTTACGATCAAAAGCTATAGCTGTGAACAATTACATATCAACGTTATAGGTTTTAGTTTATTAGTGGTACAGACTGTTACATGTTGTTTATGTTTTACGATATGCAAATGCTTAACCGAACTATGTCGTGGTTGATTAAGGAATACAGAAATCAGAATACCAATACATTATTACCTTGTTCCGTGCTTTTATTATTTTTATATTTGGATTACCGAACCAATGGATTGCTCACGTGTTGTGAACCCATATCCACAATACCGAAATGTTTCGTTTACATCATTTACACGGTGAAATGTTTACGCTTAGCCTATATAAATTAATAAAGTACTGCGTAAATTGAACTTGCTATGTGCACCACGTGAACACTCCATTGGTTCGGTAATCCAGGTATAACAGTAATGCTGATGTATGAAAGGAAGAAACCATCAATTGCTTTTTTATTTTCTTACATTTAATTCAGTTGATGTTTTAAGGACAAATCAACCTTTGCGCCAAATTAAACCAACCTTGGAGTTGCTCTAAAATCAGTCAAGGTCAACTTGTAAATTAATAAAATTAATTTTAAGGCCGGGAAATTAATTTGTAGTATTTTTCATGTATTTCGTTTAACCTGCTTACTTTAATGATTATTTGTTACAGTATGTTTTGGACTTACATGATTATGTAAAGCCTATATCTCATTTCTTTATTTTCGATGGTACTTATCCTTTCGTCCTCATCACATCACATCATATACTTACTTAACCCTATAGGTTTTCTCCGTAAGATGTAAGGTGGGTGAAGTTTAATTACATCTTCTGCTTTACATTTTCCTTCCACCTTTTTCTATCTTGTGTCAGTTCTTTGATTCCTTTTTTCTCCGTTATCTCTCTGATCTTGTCATTCCATGTTCGTCTTGGTCTTCCATTTTTGTTTTTCCTTCGTACTTTAGTTTCGTACACTCTTTTTCTAAGCCTCTCTCTCATCCATCTGTCCTTCTTCTATTTTGTTATTTATAGGCTTTGTCTTTAGATGTTGTCTATTTATATATCTCGTTCTTTATTCTATCCTTCCCCATTTTAACTCTTTTTTCTTTAAAAATCGCATTTTCATTGCTGTGTCGTTTTTGTTATCCCAGCGGCGCGGCGCGGGGTCGAGGGAGAGGAATCGTCGCCTTCGTACGTCTACTTCGAGCTGGTGTATTTCGTGACCGCCTTGGTCTCTTGACTCAAAGCGTACTTGGCAAGCTCGCTGAGCGGCTGCTGCTCGGCGTTCTCGCGGCTGGTGATCGTCGATCGCTTGTTGTAATGACCTCGGCCTCGAATATATCATTCACGAAGCTGTTCATGATGCTCATCGCCTTGCTCAAGATGTCGGTATCGGAGAGGACCTGCTTCAGCACCTTGTATATGTAAATCGCGTAGCTCTCCTTCCTCCTGCGTTTCTTTTTATTGTCGCTCTTCGAGATATTCCTCTGGGCCTTGCCACCCTTCTCGGCGGCTTTACCGCTAGTTTTGGGTGGCATATTTCGAATTTCCGCAAGATATGTACGAACGACCGTAGTCTGGCTCGGTGGGAAAGGAAAATAATTAGATGACGAGGTATTTGGCTACCTTAAGAGGGTCATAGTTACGGGGAGGAGCCCCCCCCCCCCAGCAACTTCCTTTAAAGTGGCGGCGTCGGAAACGGTACCCGATCCCCTAATGCGCTAGACTTAGGGTTTGAACCCGGAGTTAACCTCGTTACGGTTACCCACCGCCCACAGTCAACAAGCACCAGGACCGTCTTACCCTTCAAACATATAGTTCGGGAGACCTTCGAGCTAGACTCGACATTTTAGGAAAATGTTCCCTCCCTAGCAGGAACCGTGCAACCCCTTTGTCCAGCAGTTCAGACTGGGATCGAGTGAAGCCGGCGGGGACAGAGTATCCCTGTGAAGATACCCCCACCCCTCCCAGCAATTAATCTTTTGTGTGTTTTTCTGATATTCTCCACGTCTTGCTACAGTACATTATAACTGATCTTACTATCTTCGTTTTTATAGTTTTTGGCATTTTCTTTATCACCAGAAATGTTGTTTTCATTACGTTGAACGTTTTTCCTGTTCTTTCATGTACTTCTTTGTCTATCCAGTTATTTCTGTCTATTTGTCTCTCGTGTAAACTTATATTTTGAGTTTTATCTTTAGTTAAAGTAGAAGCCGGGGTGGCGCAGTGGTAGAGCGTCAGGCTAGCGTAACGTTAATCCTTGGTTCGATTCTCCCTATGGGCAGAATTATTTTCCTGCAGTTTGGAGGTCGGTATCGAGTCTTGGTGACCATTCCTCTTTGGGCACCTAATTAATGACGCTCTGCTGCGAATACAGGTCTCACAGGTAAACTAACAAGGTCTTACGCGTACACACACTACAGTATAGTTACACATGGTGCAGTATGTAACTAGGTATTTTTTGTCCGTGTCAGTTTTTATATTTTTTATCTTATGTAGTTCTCTATCCTCTGCAGTAACAGTAACGGGAAACCACTGCAGAGAACACATTTCCCTAGTATAAGGGGGAATATAACAAAGTTCACGACGCCAAGGCGTTTAAAAATGTGGCTTTGATCCCCCGCCAACGCCCTAAAAATCATATGGCACTAAGAAGAGTAGGTAGAGTTCTCTATCTAGTACTTCCAGAGAATTTTTCTGAATTCGCACGAATGGCCAAACATCAGTTCGGTTATCTGTGTTTCCTCCAGTTTCCAGTAGCTGATTTGCCCCTTCCTCTTGGTTTTTGCGTCTTTTACAGCTTCAACTAACACTACAGCAAATGACAATGTACACATTCCTCTTTAACCCCTACCTTTGTTTTAAATTCTTTCGACCCTTCGTTGTTTATCCTTATCATGTTTGTGTTGCGTTACATCTTTGTCTACTCCTCGTTCTTCTAGAATTTATCTTCTCTTCATATCCTATCGAATGGGTTTATGGAGCAAACGCGTTTTTATTTAGAAGTTTTTTTGCTGACTTGTCTTATTGTAAATATTATTAAATATTGTGTACTTCTTCATCCCTTGAATTCAAGCTGAGTATCTTCTATTGTTATTGCTCCTCTCTAATACTGATGCCCATAAGTTCCATTGATAGTGTTATCCGCTTATAATTTCTACATTTACGTTCATCCTTTTGTTTGTAAATGGGTAGTTTAGTTGCTGAATTTAATTCATGTGGTACCTTTCTTGCCATATTATTGTTAGTTCTTCTTCCATGTATGTATCTAATCATTTCTGGGGTTTCGTTTTTTCTTCCTGGTACTTTACCTAATTTAAACTTACTTATAACATCTATTACTTCCTCCTTCTTCGAAAGTTTGTTCTTTCATATCTCGCCTCTATCGTCTTCTTCTTGCCTTTGTTAGTTCTTTTAATTCTCTAAAATGTTGTCTCCATCTTTCCATTATTTTAACCTTTTCTGTGATTATGTTCTTGTTCTTTATATTTATCATATTGTATCGCTTTTCCTTGGCAGTTGTTGGTAGTTTTCAATTATCTTTGCTAAACTTTATATTAGCTTTACCTAATTTCTCTTTTTTTTATTTTTCGCAGTCCTCTAGCTTTTTGTGCTTAGATCTCTTTTCCATGCCTTCTATTTTTCTTTAATTATTGAACTTAGCTCAGAAATCCACTATTCTCTTTTGTTCGTAATCGTATCAGTTATTTTTCAATTTCTTCTGCTTTTCTTCTATCCCTTCCTCCAGTTTTTGTTTATCGAATACTTGAACCCTAAGGTTTTTCCTATTCATGATTTTTTCATGCAATTAAACTTTCTAGCCAGGTTCTGTGTTTGTTTAAATTATTTTTATTTTATTTATACGACTGTTTTAGTCTTTCTAGCAATTGTTTGTAGTTACAGTCTTTCATTTGCGACTGCTTGGATAATGGTTTACTATGCGAGTCATTTGCGTTAGGTAATGAAATTCAGTATGGTAATGGTATGATTACACGATTCGGTCTTTGCCCCATTAGTAACACAAATAATTATTATTGTAAATGTACAAAAATTATGTTCGTTGTTTAATTTTTAACTCCAAGTTAGAAAAAATTAAAACCTTTGTTAAAACAGATTTTACATGACTTTCATTTTGTATAACGTTAACGTGACAGTAAAAAAGCAGCGTCATCTGCAAAAACAAAATGACAAAGATTAGGTTAACTTCGTCACACAAAAATAATTGAATTTTCTCGTGCATCCTTGAAATTCGTCAGTCAATTGATTTCGAAATATGGCCGCAGTTTTTGTAATGAAAATGGCACCGAGGTCACAGGTTGCAGAGCCTTTACAAACTGACAGCTAATATAGCATATAGCAGGAGTGTTTTCTCTGTAATCGAACTATATTTTATTGATCTCTATCGAAACGTTTTTAGTGTAGGAAGCGAGTAAGTGCATCTAATAACATATACGTCGGATCACTTAAGTATTAGAAATACGACGCCACCGCACAGTTTATCACATTATTAAATTATCCTTGTGGGTTTTACTCGCACTAAATATGTTGTTATAAGGGCTTTGTCTAACACTTGTGCATGTTCACTTGGATTTGTATTTTAACCAGAAATGGTGGCGCTGCTTTATTTACAACTTTGCGGTGTGAATTGTTTAGTAACAAACTTGAAGTGTAAATTAATTTGACCCTAAATAATGACGATTACAATGAAACAACAGAGACTGATTCAGAGACATTTCTGAATATTTGGGAATCGATGTAAATAGCTAACTTATCTTTTTTAAACCAATTAGTTGTTCTGTTGTTTCCTGACAGCTTACTAAGATTGAAGGTTCATGTTGAAACAACGCTGGCTCTGTTAATTCATTATAATCTTGTGTATGGTTTTATGTCTTGACATTAATTTAGCTACAGTCCTTTTAATTAACAGAATTATTCGCAGTACTTTGAACTGTTGGACTTTTACTCATCAATCTTATTTTCGCACATACTTTTTCCATTTACCTTTGGTCTTGATTTATAGGTATCCATGATTGTACGCATAATAAAACTGACGACGCTGTTTTGTTACAAAAGGATGGTATTACTGAGAAAACTATTAAAATGAAAAAAGAGTAAGGTTGAAACTGACTGTAGTTTATATATTGGGTGTCCCGTTTCAAAACGCAACACTGCAACATTATATGTATATGTAAATTCTTAAATTCCAGTTTCTGTACTTGTTGTGGGTTTTAGGGCGAAAACAGTAGATAAAACGTATTCAGATTTGTTTTCTCCTAAAATCCCTAATAGGGATAGAAACTGAAACTTAGATTTTACATGCAATTTCCCTTTGAAACGGGACATACAGTATAGGACATTTGTATACAAACATTCTCAGAATATTTTTTACATTATTTTTGTAAAATATATTTGTACAAACTTTGTTTAATTTTATATCACAAGGTGAATAATGCCAAAAATGCCAAGAAATTATTTTAAAAAAATTAATGCTGTAAGTTATGGTCCCAAATTTATTCTTATTATCTGCGTATCTATCTATTAGAACAAAACTGATTTACTGAATTAATCGAGGAAATTAACAAAGCCATTCCGAATGCGAGTGTGTAAAATGTGTTTGAAAACAATATTTGATTTTTATTTTAATACAAAATAACTGTAGCCATGTCAAAGTTTCCGCAAATGTTCCATATATTCTTGTTTTGTCTTCATATTCTAGAGATAAATCGCAGATTTAAAAAATGACCCCGTAACAGCTTCCTTCTCGTGTATCTCCTGGAAACCTTCTATCATTCTCGTATGACTGCTCTGAAACCCTTTTCACATAAATTTCTCGATCGATCATCTCCCAAAACATTCACCGTATTTGTAGGAAGATAAGTTGGCATAAAACTAAAATTTCGAAACGACCCTTCAGTTTCTGTTTCAAACTCTTTGGGTTCTCGTGATTTTCGTTTGCTAATGACACTTCCATTAGATGCAAAAAGGGGAAAGCGTTTCGGATTAGCACTTTAAAAATTTTAAATTAGCCCCGGCTGAAAATTTATTGGTAAGAAAACGTTACTGTCAGCTCTTCTCGACTTTTTTCAGTATCTGACTCGAGCAGTAAAACTATTGAAAAGCTGTTGACCTAGAAACATTCGATATAATAACATACATATTTGATACAATCGACAGCTGCTTTTCCATGTTGATTTAGCAGATGTAAGTAGGAAGTGTCGAACGTCTGAAGAGCAAGTAACGAGCAACGACGTGTATGTAATCACGAAAATGCCAATTTAGATTACCTAGACCAAGAAGAGGAACTCAAGACTCAAGATATCGCTGTCCGCCCCGGTGACTCACTCAACCTGGGTGTGATGTGAATTTAATGTCGTCACAACCTCCTTGAGTGAGCGACCGGGTGGACACCATCTCCAGGCATCGTTCGTTCAAGTATTCAACCCCATTCGTCAAAATAAACAAGTATACCCGAAAATATCAGCTCAATCAGAGCGCCGTAGGCTGTTGATAACAGCAGCTTTTGTTGACTGGCAATTTCTCGTTTCGAGTCGCGGCGTCTATCAACGATGGAGAAATGACAGCTCTTTGTATCCCGGTTTTAAAGACAAATGCGCCCTTCCCAACTCTATTTTGTGTTCTGTATTCTGCTTTTGCCAAGTTCGAGTAACATCTTGAATAAACAGGGATTTACTGACTTTCAGGAGTTTTTAAACTCACTTAGAGAAAGTGGATTTTAGAAGGGACGTCCTTACTAAATTTCCAGTCCCATATTCTAAATCGAATAAACTATTCCGTCGCCCTACTCGTCGTTACGGCGCCGTTAATTGTCGCTTATTAGGTTTTTATTGGAGTAGACTTCAAGCTTATGGACGCACACATGTTCTTGTTTGACATCCGACTATATTACATAAAGAAAACCGACACTTGGACTCTGCTGTGCATCAACCTCACTTAATGGATTACTCCGCCAGACGAAAGGCAGGGCTTGCTTGGTTTCTAAACAGATGGATAGATGTAAGGTTTCTGTTAAACGTCGTTTAATTATTACACCCCCGGGGAGAACATTTTATGTAAGGGCAACCCGAATAACTTCTGTTTTTGTTTTACTAAATCTCGATTTTAATATACAGAACATTTCATCATATACTGGGCGATTCACAAAAGACGCCGTTTGTATAGAAAATTGTTATTTTTTCTATTTTTTTCCACTTTATAATGTTCCTCGCACACACACCACAGGCATATGGAGAAAAGACAGCTTTAAGAAGAATGTATTTGTATACTTTTGTACTAACAATTGAATATACATTTCTTATTGATAATATTTTTCTTAGTTTCTTAGTTATAGATTATGAACGTTTTCAGTTTGGAATATAACCTTGACATGATATTTAAATATCGAAGTCATTCTGAAGTATGTAAGTCACCAATAACTACATAAATTTAATTAAGGGTTAACATAAACCAGCGTTATTTATAAAGTTGTAAGTAAGGCTTGCCTGCCTATTCGCCCCTTGGCGCGCCTTGTGTGAATCGCCCAGTATAAGTGTGTTCAACAAAATAAGAAATTTCTAAAATCATTTATTTCAAGGTTAAGAAGTTACTGAAAATATTGTTACTTCTTTTTCATGCTGTGTTTTGTATGGTGGCTAAAACAGTTCCACCATTTGTTTAACTTCTTGAACACATGCTTAATGTTGGCCGTAATTGTCCAGTACTATGGTCAACCACATGGCCTGATTCTCTTGAACTACCTTGCCTCTATTTATATTAAAACACTCGTTTGTTGAACTTAATTATACCTTGATTATAAAACGACTGTTAGTAATACAGAAATCAGTACGTAATGAAGAGAGATCAAGAATGAAGGGCTGGCTACAGTGTACGTCATACCGGGTGGTAACTTGGCAAACGCAGTGTAGGGATTTCAATGCTAATTTTTTAAAGTTCAGTTAGTGTCTCCCCTAATTAGTTTAGGGCTGAACTCTGGTTATATTTTGCTAGAGAAAAATGTCCTGTATCCATTCGTATTATTGTTTATACATGTTTATCATCCGGAACCGGAAAATTCGAGAAAATTATTAACGCTATCTTTGCAAAAATCGCTAATACTATGGAATTGCGAAAACAAGTGTGTATTAATAGCGGATTATTAATAGCTAGCGTGGTGACAAAACTGATAGTTAGGAATATTTTTTTCCCTTTCAGCAAGTTTATTGATATTTTTTCTTTGATATTCCATAAATATTATAAAAAAAGTACGTACAATTTAGGTTGTGCATGTTAGACGCAAGCACCAACGTATCAGACTCGACACCGCATGGTATAAGAGGTTTACAGATTACAGATAGAAAATTTACATTTGTCAAAAACTAGCTCCAGATTTATGAAACACTGAAATATCTCCCGCTATCTGTGGTTTGCCTTCTTTAAAATACGATAGTTATATTATTTATATATACTCTACTGCGAGAATTGTCAGAAATAATTACAGAGATATAAACTACAATAAACACAGTTTTATTTAACACAACAGAATAAAAACATGTGCCACAGTAAATGTTCGAATATATCACCAATAACCGCTAAACAATGTTCTAATCTATCGTAGAATTCCCGTCTAACATTTGCTGACTTATATCTTGATATTTTATCAGTTACCACATTCAACACTAATGGAATTTTTTAATTCTTACGCATTTTGTGGTCATTTGGTGATAGATCTGAGGATCTGGCCCGCCATTTAATAAAACAGTTTGGACCAATCACTTTATTAGAAAAACTGTATTTTAAAAATTCTCGCACAATGAAACTATTTATTATGTGCTGGGCAACCATCCATCTGGAACCAGATTTCTTGATCCTCTCTAGCAACATCCATTACAGCTTGTCACGTGCTAATTTCGCACTACGACACTTAAGGGACGTCCAAGTCTTGTGGCTCTCGGCTAGCAAACAGTGAAGAAGGGGGATTCGAAACGCTAAACCCTTCAAATAAGGGTGGTCGTATTTAAATATACTCTACTGCGAGAATTGTCGGAAATAATTACAGAGAAATAAACCACAATAAACACAGTTTTATTTAACACAGCAGAATAAAATCATGTGCCACAGTAAATGTTCGAATATATCACCAATAACCGCTAAACAATGTTCTAATCTATCGTAGAATTCCCGTCTAACATTTTCTGACTTATATCTTGATATTTTATCAGTTACCACATTCAACACTAATGGAATTTTTTAATTCTTACGCATTTTGTAGTCATTTGGTGATAGATCTGAGGATCTGGCCGGCCATTTAATAAAACAGTTTGGGCTAATCACTTTATTAGAAAAACTGTATTTTAAAAATTCTCGCACAATGAAACTATTTATTATGAGCTGGGCAACCCATCCATCTGGAACCAGATTTCTTGATCCTCTCTAGCAACATCCGTTACAGCTTGTCACGTGCTAATTTCGCACTACGACACTTAAGCGACGTCCAAGTCTTGTGGCTCTCGGCTAGCAAACAGTGAAGAAGGGGTGTTCGAAACGCTAAACCCTTCAAATAAGGGTGGTCGTAATCAGGTGGGGGTTGGGGGTTGCTGCACCCTACTGCTGGAGGTACTTACCGTTATTTTACTGTAAGAAACACCACTGGTAGATAGACTCACAGAGCTATACAAAATTATCTTAAAGTAAACACAAACACAAGTAAAAGACAGTAATGAATTAACAATGAGATTTAATGAATGCAAATAATATTCAAAATGTGACACAAAGGGTTCATAAATTCAATCTTAGGTTATATGAAAAGGTGATTAAGGGGGCCACATTTATTGAAGCCATGGCAAATATAGTTAAAAGCTAGGCTCCCTTAATCGCAATAAAGGAATGATGATGGCAATTACAAGCTAAAAATCTGGCTACAAATAATTACACACATGCAACATGAAATACGTAAGCATTGCGATTGACGACTCAAACACTTTGCCGAACAAAATAAACGAAGAAATGAATGCTTGTAGTACTTGAAATTACTGACAGTATTTAACTAATGCCTATCTACGAGTAAAACCGCAATGTACAGTACTGAATTTGGGTTAAATTGGTACACTCACAGCCGACAAGTAAACGGCAGCCTAAGACAATATTTTTACCTGGGAAGGGCTTTGTTGGTGGTAGCCCGAATGAAAGCGATGGTCGGCTTCGAACCCCAGGGAGAGTAGGCAGCGGTCGGCGTAAAAAGAAGGGAATGGGATCCTTCTTCCGGAAGCAGATGTGAAGACAACAAGATGTCCTTAAACGGGACTTCCAACACAGAACTTATTGACCCGGTACGAAGTAGACGACACTCTGGGATAATCCGACAATATGTCGTACGAGTTTTTCCACGAAAAACTGCACGAAAGCGAGAGGCCGATACGTAAAACGAGAATTTCTACCAAAGCCGGAACGATATAATTGCAAGACCGCTAAGGTGGATAGCTGGGTATACTCTGAAGTGCTTTGCTATTTTGCCGTAAAACGAAAGAAGATAAAAAGAAATGCACAAACGCGACACAAACTGGCGTGCCTCGTGATCGACTCGGTGCTTCCCCGAGTTCTTGATGATGAAATCAAGCGAACAAATACTACATTACCCTATTTGGTCATGCATTTGGGATTTCTTCGAATTATTACGCAGCCCAAAAAGGAATGTGCTAAATTGGCATTATACACGCAGACTCTGCAGGCTACAGGGCCGGCTCAAACTTAGAAAAACAGGGCCGTATTATACTAATTTACGCAAAATTTAAAAAGCCGTGACAAGCTGGTGCTACGTCCTCTTGCAGAAATTGTAGGTACCGTTCAGAAGTCCTCTAGGTAAAATGGTCCTGTAATACGCTGTCCTAAAATTCCAACCCATAAATTGTTTTTTAATTTGATACTGTGTTCTAGTCTGTAAAGTACTTTAGTACTCTTGAGTGATGAATATCGATATTGCTTGCTAAGTAATTGCCTTAAACTTATACTATTAGGATTTTCAGCTACTACAGATGCCAGCACATTAAATGTGTTCTCGTTTTCTTTATCTTGATTGATATGATGAAAGTTGTTGTTGCATTTAACAATAATTATTTAATAGTGTTGCCGTATTTTCCGCAGCTATACTTGTTTTCAAAAATTATAAACAATCATACGAATGAATACAGGAACTTTTTCTCTGTCGAAGTATCATCCAAACTTAGCTCTACAACAATTAGGGGAGACAATAATTGAACTTTAAAAAATTAGCATTGAAATCCCTATTGTGCGTTTGCCAAGTCACCACCCGGTACAGCAACGAATGAAGAACGTTTTTCAATAGTTGTGAAGTAGTCCTAAATAATTTTAGGTTAAATATGCAATAAACCATTTAACGCACTCGTAGGTTTACTACTTTTTGAAACATGTGCCAATTTTTATTTAAATATATCAACCTTTGTCGTAGTTTTGTTTTATTTAACTTCAAACATTTGAAAATATACAGGATGCGAGTGTTCTTGAAAGTTTTATAAGTGAATGAATCTTTTTTCAAAAGCTAAATTAGCAAAATTGTACAGAATTAAAAACCAAATCTGATTGTTTTCAGGTTTGGAATATCTCGCTGACTTTTTGAAATATTTTGAAAAACAATTGCCAGTTTTTTCGTGTATTTTCATAGCCATGTAATTGGGTGCTTGAGCAACATGGCCTAAAGATGTTAGACGTCTTGTGGTGTTTAACAAGATTATTTTATAAATACAGAGTGTCATAAAAACAATAAATTAGAATCGCGATTGTTTCAACTATTTCAAATGCTTCTCTGTCTTCCGCTACTCTAAACAATTGCTCTATGTTCATGCTTGTCCAGTTTTTGATGTTTCTTAGCCATTACAGGCGTTTCTTTCCTACCCCTCACCACAAAAAGTAAATTTTCACTATTTTCCTACATATTTCCCTTCTCTGTTTACACACTTTTCCCAGCGGATTGGTAGTTTTCCCATCCCGTTTTCGTAGAAAGAAGTGGGCATCTAACCAGGTGCGCAACGTGTAAAACGTGTAGAAACGTCAAACTGGCTAAAATTCGGCGCAGATTGCAGACATAGTTCGGTAATGAAACCCTTTCATGGTCACATCAAAATGAGCAAGCTAAATGGGAAAGCAAATCCGGTGAAGGCGAAAACTCGCTTGTCAGTAAGCAAAGTTTTGGGCACCGTTTGCGGGGACTGGAGGGGGTCCTGTTGGTCGATTTTTTGCACGACCGAAGTAATCAATGCGGCCTATTACTGTGACCTTCTGACTCAGGTAAGGCTTGTTTATCGCCGGAAAAGGAGGAACTGTCCCATATGAGACGTACATATACATGACAACGCCAGGCCCTACATTGCAGCTTTAACACAGGCAAAAATCGCCGAAATGAACTGGACTGTTCCTGAACACCCTCCATACAGTCCAGATTTGTCCCCTTGTGATTTACACATGTTTGGGCTCTTCAAACAGTCACTAGGAGGCGTACGATTCGAGATCGACGAACAGGTGGAAGCGTTCATGCGCACCTGGTTAGACACACGCCCTGCTTCTTTCTACGAAAATGTGATGAAAAAACTACCAATCCGTTGGGAAAAGTATATAGACGGAGAAGGAAAAGATGTAGGAAAATATGTAGGAAAATAGTGAAAACTTGTTTTTGTAAAATAAATTTTTTATTAAGTAATGCTCGTTTATATTTGATCCACCCTCGTATTTTGCCTTTCATTATTAATTGTATTAGTTTGTACTTCCTGTTCCTTAGAATGTGGCCACAGTAAGTTGTTTTTCTTTTCTTTATAATGGTTTAACAATTCTCGAACTTCTTGGAAACGTCGTAGTGCTTCTTCGCTGCTGATGTGGTCTATCCATGATATCATAAGCATTTTTTTAAAACCTACATCTCAAATGCTTCTAATGAATTGGCTTTTAGTGTTCATATTTCTGTCCTATATTGTAGAACAGAATATGTATATATAAATTTTACCATACGATATCTGACTTTTATGTTTATGTCTCTGTTCGCGAAGAACTTTCTCATTCTTGGAAATGATTTCTCGCCTGTTCTATCCTACTTTTAATTTCAACTTCCGGGTCTAAGTCTAACTATTTGAATTTTCTTACTTGTCTATTTAGTGTCCATCAATGTAGATATGCTGATATGTCTTCCTGTTTACTAAATACCATCATTTTGGTTTTTGTGTCCCTCCATCGATTTAATAATTGTTGTAAATCACTTACATTATTGCAAGTTATTTATAATTTCTCCGTTTATCTTGAGACCTTCGTCTGCATCTTCTAAAACATTTTGAAATATTATCTCTGAATATATTAGGTTACACAATAGCGGCGAGAGTACACAACCCTGCCTTACTCCTTTTTGTATGTCGATATTTTCTGGTAGTAGGTTTTCCGTTCTGGCAGCGGCTGTTTGGTTCCAGTCGAGTTATAATAAGTAGATCATTTTTATCTATTCCTCTTTTTTGTAGTTGTTAAGTATATTAGTATATTAGTTCAGTGTGCTTAACTCGGTCAAAGGCCTTCTTGTAATTTATGTTGGTCTTTGCACTTTTGTATCAATAGTGTGAGACTTTGTAATGCTTCTCTTATTCCAAATCCAGATCTAATTTCAAACTGTTGGTCACTTATTGATTCTTCGCATTTTTTGTATATTCTAGAGTGCACTATTTTTCAAAATATTTTGAGGTTTATGACCCATAAAGCTGACAAGTCGAAAGTCACTACACTTCTTACTTCTTAGTATTTGGCCTTTTTGGTATATCCAATCATCTGGTAATGTTGCTGTTTCATATATATCATTGTACAGTTCCGTCAAGATATATATATTCTCTTCGTTAATTATGGTAATTAATTCTGCATGAGCCCCACCTGATCCTACTGCCTTTCCTAATTTTGTTGCGCCTTAAAATAATATGTTTAATATTACCAAATGAAAAAATCTATTATTCAGTCTGGTCTTTTAGTAGTAAACAAAAATCGATGTTATAGTAAATTATACCCGCAGTAACTACCTATTATTGATGGTAATAAATTTTTAATTATGTGTTTTCGAATGACCAACTCCCCCAATGCATTAGCTGGGGTAATTGTTTCTTAATACCGTCTTCCAAACCAAATATCTCCCCTCGATATCACTTTCTGTTTTATGATTGGTTTTAGACCTTATCCTTATAGAACTACAACATTATAACAGAATAGTTGTTTCCATATATAAACGACAAAATTGTTTTGGAAACACTTGTAATGCAAAATTCTTATGCGATGTGATTATTTCGAGTTTTATAAGATTGAAGGTTTCTGATATACCTTAATCCCTTAATGTATACATCAACGTCATCAACTACAAGTAAGCTTAGACTTCATGTTTAAAATGCAGGCTACTTTTTAACCGTCAACTGTCTAAAATGCTAAGTAAATGCCGGAGGTCTACCAAAAACATGCAATGGTTAAAATTAGTTGTTCAAACAAAAATATCGTTTTTACATTGTTTACTTTTTATATTATTTACAATTTACGTGGCATTTGTAGGTGTATGATTAAAACACGAAAATTATACGCTTAAACTGGAACTTTTAGCGTTATTTAATAACTTAAAACAAATGCTATTAAGTAACTAGCGAAAATTTTGTTTCAATTCTTCAATTTAACTGCGATAAATAAAAATTTTATCCACGATTTTAATTCTGCGTATATTTGGATAGCTGAATATCATTAAAAGATATATAAAAGCACGATTTTTACAAGATGGCCGTTGCATATCAATGACATTTATCACAAAGGGATATTGATTTTGAAGGATGTGGTGGAACAGAGTTGAAATGTAGATTTTCAACGATACGAAAAAGTTGTGGTATTAGTATTCTGTTTACTTTCTATTATTGTTGTCAGTTTATCTACATCGTTTAGGAAAAGTCTAAAAGCTCGTAAAAAATAACCTTCTTATATTTTTCTTTTTGAATTACATTATTTGATACCTCTATTTACGTGACGGTTTCGTTTATATTCGTCGTTCCTTAATACACATATTGCATTCCGAAATTAATTTTTGGACGTACATTTATTGTGTCATGTTTAAAAATGTAATATAAATTCTACAAATAAGTGGAAACCGTAATGTTAAATGAAGACTAATATTTTTTCTCGGCTATTTTTAGACTTGTGGTAATAATATTGTTTATTGTCCCAATTTAGCCTAATTAAACTCAGTCAAGTTTTCGAAAAACTGAAAGTTTATACTTTAATGTAAACGATTAATCGGGTTAAATATCTTTGAAACCTAACTAAAACTTGCATTTTTAATAGTATATTAAAACACAAGTTACAGAAGGCAACATTTTCGCGGACGAGTCCGAAATTTGGACACGAGCCGCTTTGCGGCGAGTGTCCGAACGGACGAGTGCCCGAATTGCCTTCTGTAACGAGTTTTTTATACTATTTTCTCTGTTTCGGCTTTCATTTACGTTATTTATTTATAATTTTTTATAAAATTAGTTGACAATTTCCATTAGGGAATTTTTTGGTAGAATAGTTAGGTTGGTAACAGTGGTATGTTTGACGTTTATGGTTTTGCACAATAATATTGGAATGTGTATTTTGTACGCATTTTGTAAATTCGAATTTGTTATTAATATTGATAAAATTAACTAAATTGTAATGTTGGATGAACAATTGAAGGGCTCGGTGCAACAACCGATCAGATCCATTTGTTTGAATTTTACAGTAGGTATCAAAAACAAACTGTTTAAAATACGATAAGAAAAATTTAACAAAAATAGTTGGAATATGTAGATATTGCTATCTTAACCCTTGTCCTACTAGCCGGGGTGCACGTGCACCTCAGACTTGAATTTTCTTAGAATAAAGTGTTTTAGAATTTTTTTTGGGACCTGAGCCTTTTAGTAGCTTCATTTAATTGATTTTTAGGTTAAATACCGTTGAAAATATCCTTAAAGCAGTACTCATTAAAAAAATAGTTTACTTTTGGTAGAGCGGGGTGCCCCAATCCACTATGAGCGCAACAGCATTTGCAACAAAAGTACAAGATCGTTGTCATCTCTGCGACTGAAAATGTGACAGAAATACGAGGCAACAGTGTACTCTCTGCAAAAAGTTTATTTGTACTGAACATTTCACAAACAAATTGATTTGTCAAAATTGTATTGATGAATAAGCGTTAACTTGTTAATAAATTACTGTTTTTGATATTTTTGCTAAATAAAGTTTTCTTTCCATAGTATTGGTCTTACTAGATGTCAATAGGGATCAAGTGTTCTCACAATAAGGAAAACTGGCCATTTTAATTTGTTTTAGGCCTTAAAACAACTGGGGTGCAAGTGCACCCCACCTGAGGCCCAATTCTTGAAACCACTCGCTACCGATACGTATACGCTAGGAAGCGAGTACTTGATAGCGCATTAGCTAGTAGCTAGTAGTATCAAGTACTCGCTTCCTAGCGTATACGTTTCGGTAGCGAGTGGTTTCAAGAATTGGGCCCCAGGTAGTTATCGTAAAAAACATAGGTCGGTAAGAGAAGGGTTAAGATAGTTATAAGGGAAAATGATTTTATTGCCAAGAGTAATGTATAGAATTTTCTTTTCTCAAATGGAGCTGTCCAGTTTTTGCCGCAAGAATAAAACACAACGAAAGAAAATGAGTGTTATGAACGTTTATTAAGGAAAAAGCTATAAAAAATAGTTTCTCTATGTTTAACCCATTTCAACTTCAACATCGTCGGTTACAGGTTCTTCTGCTTTTGCTACAGTATCGTAGTACCATTTATCATTTTTGGGTACATATTTGTCCGTCAGAAAAGACACATTTTGTAGTTTTTTTTATTGTAATAGTTAGTGGATACGTAGCATATAACTTATCAGTTGGTAAAGAAAATAATGTAGTCGACATTTTCTTAAAACTGAACTGTTTTCGCCTAAAAGTGGAGCCGACAGGTTTTTACCGCGCTGTATCTCTATAGGATTTTTTTAGGCTAATAAAAGTAGGTGATATATAACAATTAGAGTTCGGCAAATATTACCCATTTTTTAGTTCTTATAAATAACGTTTACACGACTGAAAAATTGCTGAAAAAAACCTGACGAAGTTGTACCGATTTTGGGACAACTTCTTCGCCTAACTTGTGTTCACCTAAAGACGAAGTTGCACGTTTGTAAAATCAACTTCGACATAGTATAAACAAAATATATAAATTTTGGCATCAGTTTTTATTTTTTTAAGTTATATTAAAGCACAAAATGGCTACAGTATAGGTTACGCTTCATGTTGGTCGCTGATCTTTGGGTCAAGTTGTTTCGTTCTATTAACCCACACAGGAAAATCGTAATTGCAACTCCCTGTTTAACGAGATAACCTTTGATAATCAGTCTTATTTCAAACTTTGTTAACAGATAAGACCAAGCCGAAAGTTGATTTATAGCAGCAGGCACCGAGAGGCCATTCCAATATCTTGCAGTGCGTGTTCAACTAAGTGGAGGTCATAACGCTGGTAACTGCTACCTGCCAACACTTTTCTATTTCTTTTCGGCATTATTTTCACAAAGGTACTAATCCTACGAAGAACAAACACGCGAAATGCAACAACAACGGATAGTGTGCAGGTTATATTTACAGTGTCGTACATTCAACTTCCAAACTGACGATGTTGCCCCGTTTTACGGAAACTAAAATAAAAGATATTTTTTAGCTTCTAAATGTTTTTTTTAATCTAATGAAAACTAGGAATATAAACAATAAAAACGATTCAATCTAAGCCAAACTAAACCAACTTTATTAAATTAAAAAATATTTTGAAATTAAATGTAACTTACGATGAATTTTAGTGTCGGAACTACTGACGATTCACTATTATCCTGGTTTTGATTGACCTCAGGTTAGGGAACAATTTGGATTGGTCTGAATCTCTAGAATTATAGTTGCATTTAGCTAGAAGTTATACTAAAAAACTTATTTTTAGGTTATGCCAACAATCACCTTTGAAACGGTTTTTTTTTTTAAATTTTATCAAATTATAAAACAATTTTTATACTATAACATAAAGTCCTACCTTTAGCAATATAGTTTTCACTCATTTTCCTAACCAAAATACGATTTAAAGCGTTTCCACGCTTTTTTCAGTTCACTAGTCGATCTCGATGGTTGACTTTAAAACATCGAAAATCACTTGGTTCGTTTTGCGGGTTTTGGCACCAAGTAAATAGTAGTTTTAAATATTGAAATTCTAACCCCTTCATTTACGTTTTTGCTAAATCAAAATATCAAAAAGTATTCATAGCTTTATTGACAGGCTTTATTTATTTTGTTAGTTGCTTAGATGCAATGTAGCATACCAATTCCTGAAAACAAAATATCACCAAAAATCATGTATTAATGAAGCTCATTAAAGCATCAAAATGCGTGCTTTAATGAAGTCATTCTAATGCCGAAACAGAGAAAATGTTTTAAAATACATTTCCCCAAAAGAGTGAATTCCTATAATTTTAATTTCTAAAATAAAACTTCCATAAGTGTATTGGTTTGCGTAGTGTTTATGTGTATTTATATATTTCGGGTTGACTATATGTATACAGACACATAGGTAAATACAGAAAATATAGTACCTACAGTAGATAATCATTCAGCTAATCGCTGCCTTACCACTCCTAACCTCCATGTCTGACGCTCATAACTCATAAGCCATATCTTTCTCCAAGTTCATCTCCCTCATTCTATTCGAACACCCTCATTCCACGATTTTCGAGGTCTCTTTTTCCTGGTGGCGTCAGTGAAACAAACGTTTGGGCAATCTTGTGTCTTCAAGCCTTAATAAATGGCCGAGCCATTTTAACCTTCGTTTCTCTATTCGATCTATTATGGTCTTTGTGGCCGACATTATTTCTAATCTCTTGGTAAGTTATTATTTATTTCCCTTCTCGAGCCCTGTTTTCGCATTGTCTATACTTCACTTCCACAGCTTAAAGCAGTTTCTACCATAGCTTGCCCTATCCTTTTCTTATTCTTTTTTGTTATACCTTTATTCCACCACAACGAATTCAAGGCTCCTAAAACTATTTTAGCATTTTGTATTCTTTGTTTGTTAAGATCCATTGTTGAAAAAGAAATGGGAGAAGAACAAGCAGCATTTAGACCTGAAAGGCAAATGAATGATAGCATATGCATAATAAAAAACTTCATAGAAAGAAAGAAGGAAAGTGGGAAAGAACTCGTGACATTTATAGATCTAAGATCTTTGATTTAATAGAAAGGACAATTATATGGAAGTGCCTTAGGAAAATGAAAGTTCCGGAAACATTAATACAAGCAATAGAAAGTACCTACAAAGATGTAAAAGAAAGAGTACAAGTAGCAGGAGAAAGATCGGAAGAACTTGAATGGAAAAGAGGCATCAAACAAGGGGATAGTCTTAGTCAATTATTGTTTGTAATAGTAATGAAGGAGTTAATTAAAAAATACCAGGTCTAGAACAGATCAACTGCAAACAATAATAGGTTATCGTAGACTACAACCTGTAAAAATTGAAGCATTGATGTACGCGGACGATATAGTGGTGATAGCGGACTCTGAAAGAAAAATGCAGTAGTTGATAGATATGTGGGTAGAACAAATAGAGCACTTCAAAATGGAAATGAATACGGAAAAGAGTAAGGTAATGGTAATAAATGGCAAAGAAAAGGACAAAATAAAGATACAATGCAAGAAAACAGAGCTGGAGGTGGTGACAACATACGAATACCATTACTGACGATGGAAACATGGAACTAGAGTTAGCAAATAGGGCGAAAAAAACTTAGAAACTATACTACTCACTAAACAAAATACTAGGTAAAAGAGAATGGACTCAGGAAACGAAACTCAGGATATCTAATACAATAGTGATACCTATATGAAAAAGCTCGTTGGCGCACTGGTAAGAGCGCTGGGGTGCGCTGGGCTCCTAGCTAGGAGTCTTGGGTTCGAATCTCACGCAGTGGCAAGGATTCTTATAAAGAATTCCCCACTGTTCGAGGTCGGTACTTGAGCGAGTGAAGCCATTAAATCGTCTGGTTTAATTAATGATTCTGTCTGCGGAGTGGTCGACTTCAGATAGTAACAAGGCACATACACTATACACTTTACACACGGTCACAAACTCTGCAGAAGGCAACGGGAAACCACTGTAGAGAACACATTTCCCTAGTATAAGGGGGATATAACAAAGTTCACGACGTCAAGTCGTTCAAAAATGTGGCTTTGAGCCCCCTCGCCAACGTCCTAAAAAGGATATGGCATGAAGAAGAAGAAGAAGTAATACCTATGATATTATATGCCAGTGAAAATTGGACAATACAAAAGAAACAAATTAGTAAAATAATCGCAATGGAGATGAAGCATCTGAGGAAAATAGCGGGGAAGACAAAGTGGGTCAGAATAAGAAGTGAAACAATACTGGAAACGATAGAACAAGAACCGATAATGAACAAAATAACAAAACGCCAATCAAACTGGTATGGACACTTGATGAGGATGGAACCAAATAGAATAAACTAGGACAGTATATGAAGCAAGAAATAATGTAAAGAATGCAATGTAATGTAATTGAAAGAAGAAAGGACGACCACGGAAGAAATGGATTCAGAAAATATTAGAGGTGGGAAAAAGAAGAGAAAAGACGTTAGAGAAAATGAAAGCTATGACGGAAAACAGGAAGGCATGGAAGCGATGGGTGAACGAAATCCAATAAACCAACCCACATCCGACGTCCGGAAGGGTAAATGAAAGGGGAGAAGAGAGAAAGAATTTCTCGTGAACCTAATCTGTTTTTATCTATAATCACTCTGAGATACTTAATTCATTTACCTGTTGTACATAGGTTTCGTCGTTCAAAAGATCCTCAAATTTCGTATCAGAATTAGTTATCATATTATCATATCAGGTATTCGATTTTTTGCATATTCATCATGTAACTTTCGTATCATAAACTTGAGATCGTATACATCCTGGGCAAATATTTATGGCCTGGTCGTCCAAGTAAATAAGTGATGTTCATTTATAAGCACATCACATTGTAAATATTAAAAAGTAGTGGTGATAAGCTGCATCCTTGTCCGAGTCCTTTACTAGTTAGTCTGTATCGGCTTAGATAATCGACTTCCTTCTTTTACGTAAGAGATTTGTCTTCATAGTATTCTTGTACTATTTTTATTAAGTGTGGGTTGGTTCGTGTTATTTGCAAGGCATTGGTTTCTGTATATCAATAAAAGCAATATGTACTTCTTCTCCCTTGGCTATATTTTTCTCTACTATTTGCTGTATTGACAGGTTATCCACACATGGTCGTCCAGGTGTAAAGCCGTTCAGGTCTTCTCCAATGTCGTGGCCCTAATTTTTCCGGCTTGTAAGATTTTTCCAAATAATCTGCTTAAAGTAGAATTGGCCTTCAAACCTCTGTAACTGTTCGGGTCTTTCCTATCTGCCTTTTTAAATAATGATATGATGTCAGAAGTTTTTCATTCTTTGCAATTTATTGTTGTTAGAGGCATTTATTCAGAAGAATATTGATAGTATCTCTTAATATCATTCCACCATTCTTAATTGATTCTACAACAATATCCCTTCCGTTTTTCAGTTCTCTTAAGTTTTGTTTTATTTTTTCAGTGATAAAAGCTTCTGGTTTGTTAATGACGTTTAGTTCAATTGGATCATCCAAAAACTGTTATCTTTTCTCAGTTAGAAGTAACGGTAGTATAGCGAAGGCCCCGAAGTAACTCATAGTGTTCCTTCCCTTCCATGTTATAAGATTGACTAAGTGATTAGATTTATCGTTACTATTGATTTTTATACTTTTTAAGGTTCGCCATACTTCTGTGGTTTGGGCTCCTCCAATAAAATTATCGAGTTGGTTACAACGTTGTTCCTGATGTTGATTTTCTTTTTGTAGTTCAGGATTTTTTTCTTTGTATTGATATGTTTCTTTACCTGAACTAAAATTATTTAATTTTTTCCGTTATCCATACATGTATACATACATACATTCGTGGCTCTACATCCCTTTATGGGCCTTGGTCTGCTCCAGAATGGCTTTCCATTCTGTTAAGCTAAGCACCGCAAGGTTTTGCAGAGCCCGCTGATTCATAAAATGTACGAACATTCCACGAACAGACTTTTAAGTCTTAGATTCTATACTTGACTTTATTACTTTGTAATCTTAAATCTTGAAGCTCGTTGGCGCAGTGGTAAGAGCGCTGGACTCATAGTTAGAAGTTTTTGGTTCGAATCTCATGGAGTGGTAAGAATTCCCCACTGTTCGAGGTCGGTACTTGAGCGACTGAAGCCATTTAATCGTTTGATTACAATTAACGATTCTGTCTACAAAGTGGTCGGCTGCAGATAGTAACAAGACACATACACTATACACTTAATGCACGCTCACAAACTCTGCAGAAGGCAACGGGAAACCACTGCAGAGAACACATTTCCCTAGTACCATGAGGTCAAAAAAAAAATGATTCTGAGCAGGCCTTGACTAGTACAACACGATTGGCTACACTGGTTCTAGAATGCCTATGAATTATAATGTGACAGTGACATTTCAAATGTAAGTTAGTTTTGCAATCTTGTTTCCAGAATTATTTAAGTTTATCGTTGTAATACTAGTGAAGGATCACATTTTGAACACCTACTCTAACATGTATTCATCTTAGTTTTCAGTTTGTTCCCTAAATAAATACTGTTTTGCGTTTTAATTTATTTGACATTTATTAACCTCTAACCTGCTGCCACATTTTGAAATCAGTCTTGCCAATCGTGTTGTACTAGTCAAGGCCTGCTCAGAATCATCTTTTTTTCGATCTCATGGTATAAGGGGGATATAACAAAGTTCACGACGCCAAGTCGTTTAAAAATGTGGCTTTGGCCCTCTCGTCAACGCCCTTGAAAAAGGACATGGCTCAGAAGAAGAAGAAGAAGAAGAAGAAGAAGAAGAATACGCCTTCTCGATCGTTCGTTTTCTGTATAATCAATTTAATTTTTTATGTTCTTCCTCAATATCATCGGTTTCTTCAAATTTCATAAGTTCTGCTTCCAACCTTGTTTCATAAAGTGCTATCTTGTTTTAATAAATATTCCGTGTCTAAGTTTTTGTGGTTTATGTGTTTATGAATTTACCTAAATATTTTTTTCCAATTATGAAAAGGAAAAACACATACTCGTATGTATCACGTTGTAAAATACATGCTTAAAAAAAGCACCACGTTTTACCACTTGATACGCAAATATAATATGAGCAAAAAGAAAATTCATAAGGGTTGGCCATTAAATTTTGAAGATATGTGTATTATAAATTATAACACTACAAAATAAGAAGCAATATCACTGTCAATAACTGTGATTATTTTGTTTAATTTTATGGTATTGTGATACATAATGACTACTAAATTCCGTCGCCAACCCTTATGAATTTTCTTTTTACTTATGCTATAATTTATTATTATATGTATATTAATAATTTGTTCAATTTTTACAGAGGTAAAAAAACAAGTTGACATTTGCCCGGCTTATTATAAATATGGAGGCAAATCTGTCATTGTCAATTAATGTTGGTATAAATCCATAAAATATAAGAACTTTAAGGGAAATATGCAAAAATAACTGAAAATAATATAAATTTAAAGTTTCACATTTATCAGAATCATCTCTTTATATTTCCCGCTTGAAAAGCTTACACAGCTTTATATGCCCGAAGAAAAACGATACGTTTATCCTTTAAGCTTTTATACTATCATAAGCTTTTTTTTGCTTATGCTGTTAATCAATCATAAAACCTTTCCATAAAATTTTTTGTCCGGTTTGGTACCTACTGTGTTACTATTCTTTAAAAAAAAGAACTCCGTTTTCCTTCCTGTTCGGTGAATCTGACTCCCGTTTACTTAGTAACCATTCCTTCCTCATTATCCCCTATATTAATGAAAGGGGGGTAACATTTGCAAACTTTGGACAGTAAATAATAAGCTCGGAGGATCTGGATACTGAAGTACTTTACTTAATGACGTAATTTCTTATTGTTTCAGTTTACGGACTACGAACTTGGAAAATTTAAACGCCTACGAAGTGCGATACGTCATTTCGAAAGCTCTGGATGTGTGGGCGAGGCATTCGAAGCTCACGTTTACGGAAATCGACAGCGACAGGGCCGACATCCTCGTCTACTTCCACAGGTACAGTGAAGAGTTTAAATCCTTAAATCCTGTCACAATCTGTTGCCCATTTTTACACGTAGGAAACGCCCCACCATGCTCGGATGCAGACTGTAAACGAGAGAATCCGCTCGTAAACATCTGCACCACTTTATGTTGATGTCGAAGAAAAGGCTAGCCCTGTTGAGATTTTCCCGTTTTAGCTTCTCCTCTTGTTGCGCCAGGACTGAGCGATAAGAAAAATAATTAAATCGCTTTGTACTTCGGGTCCAGTTCATTATAATAGGGTTTGATGCCTATAATCGTTTCATCGATAAATTGCTCGCAAGTTTATTTTGTGCGGGTTTAATTCAATAATCGAAATATATATATATATATATAGCGGGAAGCAGCAGCTGCCAAACCACTGTGAAGTTTGCAATTTGTTCTACAGATAATTATAAACTTTTAATCTCAAAGTTGGCGTGCTAATGCGTTTATAGAATTGTTTTTCTCTTATCGTGATACTGTTCAAATCCGGCAATTGACTGATTTTTACTATTTTTATATTTACGTAAATTAAAAAAATGCTCAATTTTTTGAATTGCCTTATTTGATGAGTTCCAAAATTCGATTGGTAAATTAACAAATAGCAAGGGTCGTGTGGGGTTGTAACTTCCCCAAAACGAATGCACAAGCTGTTACAAAAATATATTCTTCCACATTTAGAAAAGGTCAGTGCATGAAACTAGAATTTATCAAATCTGTAAAACTACCTCTGAATACAAGGTGGTCCAGAATTAAATACAAATATTTGAGGGAGGAACAGATAGAACTTAAAATTAAATTCAGTTTGCTGTGTCCGGAATTTCTAAATAGAGAGATTTGGCCTCTCAAAGAATGGGAGGTGGCTAGATACGTTTAAACGCTTCAAACTATCAAATTAAAATTTTCAGGAAAATTTGACGGTGTTATACCACCAAATTTAATCATAAAACGAAAAAATTAACACCTTACTAGCTCAACTTGGCTAAAGAGCATAATTCTTTTCAAAATATCTACACTCTTTTCTGCAATTTATTCTATTTCGCTATTGATTATGGCACTACAGAGTTTTGATTCACAGATTCACACACAGTACAATTCAAGTCCGGTGAGCGAGCAGACCACTGGTTGTTTCTGCACCTTTACCAAAGTGTTAGTGTAACCATCCTCTAACAGTTCTTGTAAAACAGGATGAAGTGCCATAATGCATTAATAACATGCCACTACATCATCTAGCGAGACGTCTTGCAAGATTTCAAAAAGGTTGTTTTCAAAAAAAAAATCCTAAAACCCCAATTCAAGCTTCCTGATAAAAAAATGCAATGTACAGTTTTGAATCCGTTTTTAAAATCCTCGTGTTTAAATAAGGGACCACATCCATTATTCTTATCGTATTCCGAAGCTCCGGACACTACTTACCAAACTGGGCTTAAGTTTTGAGCCTCTTCCCCCCTCCCTCCTAAAATATTTGTAGTTCATCTTGAATTACCTTGTGTAACAATACGTAAAGCAAGCCTTTATTTGAAATTTACCTAAAGCTTTAAGTTGAATGGGTTAAGAAGCAATCGTATCAGGTGCGATAGTGGAAATCAAAATGTTCGTATTTACTGCATTTATTAAACCGACATCGACAGTTGAAGTTCTTTTTGGAGTTTTCAGTAAGGAATATGCAGGTGAATCAAGTTAAAGAATACATTACAACTTCAATTAATGCCATATAAAAACCATTAAAAATTGCACTTCAAATGGGATTGTATCACTTCCGGTTTTACCGGAAGTTAAGGCTTTCTGTTAACGCAATATTATGCCTTTGATTTTTTAAAAATATTGTTTTTTAATATTCTACTTAACAGGCTTCGGACAGATATTCGGGACTGAGTGAAGGTTTAAAGTAGTGTTAAAATTTAATTGAACTTCTTCCGAGTTAAAATTAACTGCGGTTAGGATGTAAGGCCTTGGCGATGCTTTCATTACGAAGGCAAACACCTTCAAACACGCCTAAATGATGTTTGCTTTCTTGAAAGAGAAGTTCTCTCTGGTTCTACCACACTTGAAATATACCCAAATTTCAGCTACTATACTGTACGTTAGTTAATCTTTTATAATTACGTAGAATTTAAATAAGAATAATTTTTTTTAATATTAATAAATAATTTTCCGAATAATTTGTTTGTTTTCATTATGGGTATCAACTACTATTGAATTAGAAATTCGAATTAAACTGTTGTGATGGGCTCCTTGTCTTTGTTTAACTTAATATCACCTTCCATTTATAAAAAAACTCTTCGTAAGAGAGCTACTATGCTTTAAATTTTTAACGGACAAATATTCTGTTGAGGGTTGGTATTTCAGTATTTTAGTTAAAAATTGACTTAAGTTGGTTTAAACTACGACTTAAACTAAGTTTTGCCTTAAACTAGTACTGAAATCCCGTCCTTTAGCAGTAAATTTATTAAAAGCTCTTGTTTTAACCAGATACCTGTCCCCTAGATGTTATAATGACTTAAAATATAAGAACACTGTGTCACAATTTTTCTGCTCTTAGCTCAAATTGTATCGTTTTCTTCTTATCAATCGCCACTGTTGGTTGATTGTTAATTTTTATGTTTTTTTGTAAAAGGGGTTTCCTCTCATGTTACTGCGGTTGTTACCCTACATAAAAAAAAAAACTTGCTTATTTTTGCATTTTTCATCCTGCTTATGTCATTTTTAAGTAGTTTTAGGGATTGATTGTTCCTGAATCAATTTCCTTTACCTTAAGGTAGTGGGATAGTGAGTTAAGTTTTATTTACAGTCATGTCTTTTCAATTATATTGCATGTTGACATTCTTTCGGGAACCTTGCCTGGTTGATTTGTTCGTGTCTGTAACCTCAAATATTTTGGTATTTTCTTAGAAATTTTCTGTTGTATTGCAAGACAATCTCACGATCCTTTCCCTGATTATCCAGTATCCTTCTTATTCCTTCTTCTGTGTTGTCCTTCCCATTTTACTTGATTAATTCATATAGTTATTTTCCCTTTTCTTATTTTGTAAAGGTTTTCTTTTGTTCGTGGTTTTGACAGCATTTGTAATGCTGTATTTCCATGTGCCGGCGCATAAATCTCCATCTTTAAGCGATGCCTGGTTATTTAGTTCATTTGTTGTCTTAATTTCGTTCGGAAGTAAATTCTTTCCGGTTCTACCGACTCTATCTTTCAAATTTTCTTTTGTGTTTTATTAATTCTCCATGTCCTTCTAGTATTTTCACATTGTTGTGAATCCATTACTTTCTACGCACCGTGTATATTTCGTGTTTGAAATCTTTCGAGTTGAAGGTTATATTTAAATGCTATTTTCCGTCTAAAAGTTATGCCACTTGAATTGCGTAGTGCAAATTGGGTGGGAGTGGATTGTACTGTAATGGCATTAGTATTTTGCGCATGCGCAGTGTTGATTTCTGTCAAGGTGTCGTACTGAAATTTTACACGGGTTCTCTTTGCTGTTGCACTTTCAAATGGACGGACCTGTTGGCCACGTTTCATGTTGAATTTAACCTATTACGATTTATTCGTTAATTATATTCTTTGAATGGAATTAATTCCGTTGCACTTTGGATTTGCTTCGATGTATTAATTATTTAATGGACTTAAGATCATCCACTCCTAATAAATGAATGCACTAATTTAAATTTTGCTATTTAGAATTATATTGCTATTTATTCTGGATATTTTCTAGATCTATATATATTTTTGATATTTTATGTGTTATTCATATTTAAAAAGGTTCCGCAATGAATGAGTTAGTTGGGTTTTTTTACCACTAATTTCATTCCTATGAGATAAACGTTTATGCCATAAGGCGTGAATTTGTTTTTCAGATATTCCTTGCGTTCCCTATTAAGCCTTCAGCTGTTGTAACTTTGATTTTTATTAACCTATTAAGCCTTCAGCTTTTTTTTGTGTATATTTTTTTGAATTTTAGTGTATCTTTAAATCTTGTCAAGTCTGTGATTATATCTAGTCAATATTTAATTTTTTTTTTTGTAATTATTTTGGAATCCTGGTCTTCGCGCCGTACTTTGAGTCCGATAAAATAAAGCGTTACAAGTATTTTGGCTTTTTATTATCTGTTTGATAAGTTTTTCGTAACAACTGGTATACAAAATTAAACTTTTTGAATGTTACATGAACTAAAGTAGGTGATTCTTATAGAATTTTTCCTGCTAATTCCAAATCTGCTTTCCAAATTTTCTCAGCACGTAAGGTTTTTGAGTACCTATAAAACGCATTCGAAATTTCAGAAATTTAAATTTGAAGGAATAATGTAGGTACATAATATAACGTAATTTATTTACAAAACATATTTATATTCGACTTTCGCCTGTATTTCATTGCTGGCTCGTCTCTTTTAAGGCCCCAGCAGTAGTCCGCAAGAGTCTCCACTCTTCTGGATATAGCCCATTGCCTCTAGTAAAGCGTTGACATCGTTACAGAATACCAGTTCATCTTCTTTTGAAAATAAATGCTGCAGGTTTTGCTGCCTACTACGGAATGTGCATATTCTTGTCCCTTTGTCTAACAAATTCCATCATTTGAACCTTGAAGCTAATAGTTCTGCTTGATTTTTTGACAAATTTAGATCACGGACTAACTCATTTAAATCTGACTGGTTTATTTTATGCGGCTCCTCGGACATGTCAACAAAGTCAGAGTTCGTTTCCCTGTTTTCTTGGCCCTCGAAGTCATCTAATTGGGTCCTCCTCAGGATCCAGAGTCCATGAATCTGGTGGGGATGGTATGGGAAGGTCCGTAATATTGTGCAGCACAGGTCTTATAGCTGAAGGGAGGTTTGGATATTTTACTTTGGTTCTTGACTTACTTGATATGCCAGCGATTTTAGTTGTACAAAAGTAGCAGTCTAAAGAATGGTCCCTTGGCTCTCTCCCTTCGAAAATTAGAAATTCCAAGAACTAAATATAAGGGGCAAGATATGCTAATTTGGGGGTAAAACATACAATTACAAAAAAATGGTGGGCGATGGACAAATTCTGATAACATATTCGGATTCAGCAGGCAAAATTACAAAAGAATCAGCAAGAATTGTTCCTGTAACAAAATCCTTGTTTACCAGTGGAATCGGTATTTCAGTACAAAATTAAACTGAGTCTTAGCTTAAATTAGGGCTTAAGCCAAGCCTTGGTAACTGTAAATCCTAATTGAAGACGCCTTAAGCTAAGCTTTAGATTAATCTTGTACTGAAATATCAACTATATATATTTATTTAAATTAGGTGAAAAGGAATTGTACAGATCCTCAATAAGTGTTAGATACTGCGTTGCTTCTTTTTAACGATTCCTTTGAGAAAATAAGGTAACACTTTGATTCTAACGGCTTTCAAAAAATTAATATGCCATTCAAAGAAAATCGACTTTTTAAATCTTCCATTGGGCAGAGTCAGCTGCGTTAGTAAAGTAAGAAAAATATTTAAAAATGACTAGCTAAACATTTTGATATCTTAGTTTTTTTCAGTAGCAACATACGCAAATTTAAACCTAGTCGATCAATTCCGTCATTAAGTTGTAACCTCTTTTCGAGTTGTGTTGCCATAAATGAACCCAAATGAAACCTGAAATGTCTAATTTTTATTTCAATGATAATTCCAGCAGTTAAAATTACAGCAATTAACAAAACTTGCTGAATTCAAATAGATTGCGAAATATAGTTGTAAATTACATATAAACGAGTCTTCATTAGTCTCTTTCAACATCGGGACAATTCAATTTAAAAGCAACAATCTCGTGAATTTCATAGTGCACGTTCCTTCAAATTATGTTTATTGGAACTGCCTGAAGGTCTCGACTTTTTATTTATATGTAACTGATTGCGTTTTAATAAATTTTTAAAGTTTAATATAAGTATATGGTGTTCTTTGAAAATAGATACAAGAGAAGTAGGAATTAACCCAACTGGTCTATAGAAGTTGATTTTTAGTAATATCGTGAAGTAAGGTTTTTGAAGATATTAGATATAAGTATTTGCTTCTTCTAAGTAAAGGTTTTTAAAGCTTTGGCAAACATTTAGTTTTTAATTTAGTAGATAGAAATCAATATTGAAATATCTACCTTAACAGCATCAATGCACATAACTCTTTGGAAAAAGACGTACCATATCCCAGTGAAACAAGGAATAATTATGCTAAGATGACACCATTCCACCTAAACCCCATTAATGTTTGCTTTCGATAGTATTTTCAGAGAAGTAGACTAATCTTATAAAGGCTTCAAAATAAATGATGATTGTATCGTCTTCATAAATAATGGGCTTCAAGATCTACAAGACATAGTCCTGGACATGAATCACCACTTCAGAAAGGTTGGCCTTCCGATAAACAGTATGTATTATCTGTAACCTCTTATACCTTTCGGTGTCGAGACTGGTCCGATAACCAATAACAAAACAAAAATAAGACCAAACGTGAGAACATATATTAATATACCAATACAACCCGAAGGAAAACAAATAGATGAGGTCTAGAGTGAGGCAAAAACCAACAACCTATAGAGACCACATGAGCGACCAAGTTGCTCCAAAAACATTGCTCTCCTGGACAGCTTTCAGAAAACTGAAACACATTTATATCGCTCATACTCAATAGTTATACGCCTATACGTAGAAGAAGAAGAAAAAGACTGGGAAGTCTTCACTTACGAAGTTAAATCTTGGTCTCCCACAAAATATATGCACACAGATTAGCTACAACGCAAAGTGCTCATGGGAGATTAGGCATGTAGCTTACAAATTGGATTAGAGACAAACTAAGCTACCAGAAGTTATTGAAAAAGCAGATGCCTCATAAAGAACAAAAACTAGATGGACGAAACTATTATTAAAATGAAGGATATAGAAGCCGCGGTCTTCAGCAGTCGAATCTTACATACAAAATACTTCCCCAGAATGTTCCAAGTTCCAAGATTTTCTTGCTACCTTTATAATAATTCCCAAATATGGGTCTTAACTGCCTCAAAAAATATGGATAATTACTAACCCAGATTCTTCTACTATACTGTCCCAAACCGCTTTGAATTGTCTCACAATGCTTCCATGCGGCTTGAACCATATCAGTCACAGAATGTACCCAACTACTTCAAACTGCTTCTAAAAGTGTCTCTAGCCTACCCCATTAAGATGCAGAAAACTTAATGGTCAAACCTTGTATCATCAATCTCTCTGTAGATTACCTTTTCAGCAACTATCCAATTCCATATACCAGCATCCCAAAAACATAGTAATTAACTATTCTCGATCTGGTTTGTGGTTTCTGTTCTACCATATCACAGAATCCTCATGTCAATCTCAATTTTTGTGCTTACTCCAGTCTGAGTTTTCGTTGAACCAAATATTTCAACGTTCTACAGCATTTGCTATAGTCCGTCTCAACCTTAAACAGGGGTAGAGGCTTTTATGGAACATGTTTGTCTTTGTTCAGTTTAGGAGCTTTCTCAATCATACGTTATTCATTAACAAAACTGCATTGTTAGTTTTATTATATGCGTTGTGTTTTGATGTTAGTCTTCAAATGCTACTGGCGCAATTGTAATATGGCAACTGTACTTCTTTCGAAGGTTCAGGCGCACTAGAGTTCTTGCAAAGTGGCTCCCATATCGGAATTTTGCCAGTCTACCAGTTAGTTTGATTCTTTCTGTGGTCATCCAGAACCTTTCGACATACGTCATGCTGCATAGATACGGCGTCTTTGCCTTGCACCTTTCAGTGTTTTCAATCCACGTGTCACATTTGATTTTAATATTTTAACCTCTAGCTTTTGGTTCCAGCGAGTTCAAATAATTTGAATGCTCTTTACATTCTTTCATAAAATTGTTTTATGATATTTGCAACAATCACACAAACACTGTGTGGTCTTATTAAATTAAATATTCAGTACTTTTATGGAGAATAATTTATTCTGAAGCTTTTTCTTCACAGTGAGTATTATCGATATTCTCTTTGATCTGTCCTTATATCCAAACCAAATAATCTTGGGTACATAGTAAAGAGCCAAGCTTAGAAAACTGATAAGTTGGTAATCACTACGGGAGGGCTACAAAGTACAAAGATGCATTTCAGCTTTTCCTTCGGTTTAAATATATTATTAATGCATATAATAGATGTTCATATAACAGAATAGATAGCTTTGTTTTCTTTTTGCTTGCAAATCAGAGTTTGGTGGCTTTTCTGGCAGTGCCCCAAATTTTGCCTACAAAATTGACAATTTCCTTAGTTTATTCCCCGTTTTAATAGCAGAGCTATGATTCGCAAAATTATATAGTGAAAGCGGCCAAAAACCAGCAAAAACAATATTATTTTTAATTTATCTTGGATATAAAGAAACATTTGGTGTAATAATAAACGAACTTCAGAAGATTGAATAATAATTCTTGATTGTACGAGATATACAAAAATCAAATTATAATATCATAAAAACTGTAATTCCAATTTTGTGTTACAGTATTTTTCACCTAAGATTTGGATTGTGACGTCAACGCGCTGTTTATAAATTCACAGTCCAACTATACTTCATCTCTTTCTAAACTAGGTTTTCATTACCTACTGCGCACGAACGCGTATCTACCCATACAATTTTTGGGCAGAGCAAGTTGACGTCACAACCCAAATTCTAGATGAAAAATACTGTAGATAAGCAACATACCTTTGTTAAAAACTGAAATAATTTAATTCCAAATCAATTATAAAATAAAACTTGATTTGATTTTAGTTTAAACTTAAATTCTGTACAGGGAGTCCCTTATAAGAGTCTGAGCCTAAATGTATAGGGTTAGGTAACCCACATGATTTATAAACGACTAAGTTCTGAAATTATAGTGTTTTACTCGTAGAAACAAAGATTTGAGCACCCACTCTTGAGCTACTGGCATTCAAAAACGTAGTAGTTTGGGTTACCTATTTCAAAACTATCAGCCGCTACATTTAAAAATGAGCACCCTGTATTTAAGAGTTTACCTCATAAACTAAAAGCTGAAGCTTGAATTTTTAGTCGCTCGCCTGCTATTAACTCATAATATGAAATACCTATTTAAGTAAAAAAAGTAATTCACAAATGTGCCCTCTTTCGGGTGCGAGGTCCCTTGCAATGTTTGGCACGGTAAAATCCACTACTAGGGTTAGAAGTCTTCTGAATCCGGTAAAACTAATAACAACAATCGATGCGAGACTTCCTTGGTATTCGCAAGCCTGGATTACCTGAATATTGCTCAATAAATACAAAAACAAAATTACTCTTTAGGACTCGGGTGTATCGACATTTTTTTTTGTTAATCAAACATTTTAAGCTTGTCTCGTGACTATAAGTTCTCATCTGAAATTTACGAATTGGAGTCAATTCAAGTGCTTTTAAATTGAACAACAAACTACACCAATTCCCAAATCTTTTGAAAAGTCAATGGAAGTGTTGGTAATATTACCTATTGGGAAATAAGATTAGACATCTTAATTAATAAGGGCAAAGGTATCGGCACGTACACTTCTCGAAGGAGTATGACCGGCAACATGAAGGGTTTAGGCCTCCTAAGTCGCTTTTATACCCAGTTGTCTCGTACGCCTTTGACAACCGCCAACCTTCCCTACTCCACTAGTGTGTTTCGGTTCAAAATTTATTTTCAGTGACTGGGTAGGCTACCTGCCGAGCACTCGTCTTGGGTTTGATCTCGAGGCCGTCCGCGACGTAATCGGGTGTCTTAACCATTCGGCCACCCCGATATATAACTTAAATTAAGAAAAATTAGGTGCCTTCATTTTTTCATACGGTGTGCCCATTTTAAATCGTGGCCCCTTACTGGCTCTGAATATGCAACCAATATCACATGTATAGTTTATACCTGTAATGTAATATGGGTTGCATATTCAGAGCCAGTAAGGGGTCACGATTTAAAATGGACACGGTATATATTACAAAAATATGTTACTAATAAAATAAAATATATCTCTACTGTATATAAACCTTAGTATCTGCCTGGCTGTTCTGCAAAGCAGAATATATCATATTCACTTTTTTCCTTTCATATCCCAAAGAACCCGATAGGAACTTATCGCGGCTCTAAATTAAACTCCACTATTCTACTTATCTTAAAACTAAATTATTCCAGTAAGTTCCTGAAGTAAAGGCGACACTTCCTAGTTGTAGACAAAAATAAATACGATAGTAGTTCTTGTTTTGACGTTGAACCAAGGTTTCCATCTACTTTACATTTTGTTCTGAACTTTGTCTCTTTAGAAATTAGATATCTGAGGAATCTTATTGAATTAAAGATGACATTTTCCTACTTGACAGTAACAAATTTGTAACCGTTTCAAGTGCAAACCAAGATTTTCTATCAAAACTGTTTTAAATTAGATGTTTGTGAAGCTTCGCTAAAACTAATATGCTTGTTTTCGTGTAATTACTTATGTAATCTGTGTTTTATCTTCGTTCTTTGAAAAGTAAATGGAGTTTTCTACAACTTGCGATTGATAGTAAAAGGAACTTAAAAATTCAATAGGTTGTTTGCGATTAAGTAAGCTTTTAAGCTTATTAAGCCTTTACGATTAAAAAGCTTCTTAGAAATGTTAACAATATCTGAAAAAGCACAGAAAAAATATTCTTAAAGAAATTATCCCATAATAATTAATATGTATACTGTATAGCTCAATACTTTAGTTTGAAAATAAGTCTGAATTTTTAATTGAAATCGTTTCTTATCGCTTTATGTGAAAATAAAATGAGCTTAAGCGCAATATCTTCAGTAGCAAAGCGCCCTAAGCTCGCTCGGTAACATTTTGCACCGTTCGTGTAAAAACTTGAAACAAAAAGCAAACCATTATACGTCTAATTCCGAAAGTCAGGTCCGTTTTCAAATTTAATGTCTTTGCTCTTCCGTTCATCAGTTCTAAAAACAAAACACTTCTTATTTTCAGTTAATCAGTCGAATTTTGTATGTAGTCGCTTACTCTCTGGTGTATTACCGAACACAAGTTGGCAATTCTCACGACTGTCAGCTTGTCGTTCTATTTGCTCATTCTATTTTAGCTTTCGACGTTGTCCGTTCTCCACTCACTCTATTTGTTTAGTTTCAATTTTCTTCAGCTTTCCCATGTTGGCACATCTCGAGACCTATTTTTCAAGTTCCACACGGAAAATAATATCTCGGCGGAGTGTATAAAACTTGCCCGTTCGAAAAATCGAAGAAAATTCTAATTAGTTTCGGCTTTACAGCGTTAGCTTAATGTTTTTCGAATAGTATTATTAAAGCGTACAATACGATTTTATTGGGATATCAAATGAATCTGGGTTAAATATTCTGAATTTGATGGACGATCAAAATTTGATAGCCATCGTTACGAGGTACAATAGCGAGCTGTCAGGGGTTTGTCATTGTATTAATGATGAATCGATAAGTCCGCAAATAACATCAGAAAAATATGTTTGCTTTTCAAATCCAATCCATTTCATTGGCGACTTCTTGCAAACTCATACTTTTAATTTAAAAATGAAAGTAGAACGGTTGACAATAATAGAAAGTGAAGTTGAAGTTAACCAAAGTTATTTCAGACCGATAAAAATGATAAAAGTGGTATAATTTCCAGGAAAATTCTTTGCAGATTGTTTAACGTAAGAAATAGCTTACGAAAATATACTACACAGAAATGATCAAAGCTAGGAGGAACAATTAAGTTTTAATTCAAAGTCTTTTAATTCGAAATTTTTAGCTATAAACCGAAGCTTAAAAATTTCAAATGTTTGAAGCCTGTACGATTTAGTTTCAGGATAAAAATACAACTGGGAGATGTTGTTTTTCGAAAATATCATCCAAACAATGATTTAACGAGTATTAATAAAAAAACATTAACAATTATTGCTTACTAATTACTTTAAGAGTGAGTTTGCGAACCGAAAATTAGAATTGTAAACTGAAATCTAAATTAATTTTGACTTTTATTATACAATTCTGAAATCATAGATTTGACTTATGTATTTCAATATTTAAATCTGAAAAAGTCTATTTAGATAAATGTTTAGACCTTCCTCCTTGATTAAAACAAATGCAATCCTTTCAATTGAAGACTATTATAATCAGAATTATAAAAGCCTGAAAACGGACAATTTATGACTTTTTCTAAAACTTTGATTTGCTAATCTTCAAAATTTAAAACTCAAGTTCAAAAATTAAAGCAATTTTTAACAACTAAACAACTTTTTAAATAATAACAGGCGCATTACTAATTTTAAATCAAATAACACTACATAACTGCCCCGAATTTGTTTTAACAGTAATGCATTTATCTCACTGGTTTAGCTTTTGTATGGGTTTTATTTATCATATCGCTTATTGAACTTGAACTGCTTGTTCATAGCGAGGCTTTTCCTTTATTTTTTCGAAACTTCGCGATCGCTTTAAAGTCCTATGCAAATGTTTCTTGTATAGTATTCCTAAAAATCCCGGCGGTGTGTAGCATAGGGCCTCTGCGACACTCTACGTAGAACTTCCATCTGGTTCGATTTTGAGCCATTCGCTTGTTTTCCAGCCATTTCTGACCCGTAAACTCTATTTCTATTGGATGGTCGCCTCCAAATCGGCTTGGATATTGTAACGTAGTGAGCTAGGGCTGTATAATAAATAAATAATGATGGTAAAGTCTTTGGCCCAACTCCGTTACGTGGGGTTTACTTAGCTGTGCGAGAGGTTTTAATTGAAAGTCTAATTCAACTAACATAACATATATTGTCCGAACTTTGATTTATGCTTTACAACTGTTATTTACTGACAAAGTTACAAATAAATACATTAAACAATTCTAGTAATAAATTACACACATTAAAGTTAACAATTGAAATAAAGGGTTACACCCCAAACTGTTAGCAAGCCTTACATTGGATTGAATTACATTTAAAATAAATACAGAAAAATATTCTTACATACACATTGCAGCAACCACTAAGTATGAAGGCTGGGAACCGACCTCTGTACACTGAGACTGAACTAACTTCATAAGTCTTAGTACTCGAGCCTCAATCTGCCTACTCTCGAGTACCTCGACGTCACTGGAAGGGTCTGAATGCATAGGCCTCTATCTGCCTACTCCTATGCATTCTGACCTCACTGGTGGCCTGTCACTGACTGACCACACTAAGTCTACTTAAGTTGCTGTATATATATACCCACAAGTTAACCTCCACCTTGCACCACGAACGTGCTTATCTGTGTTTTTCCACGAATGCTGATTCGCTATTTTCGGGCAATTTAAGTAGATCAATTTATTTCTATCTTAAATATTCAGTGATCATTTTCGATTTGTGACATGGTGCACCATCTTGCATGTTTTATAACCCATTATTTCATTTTCGGTATAAGGAAACTGTCTAAAATACTTCTGTACTAATTAGAATTTATTATAACATCCACCTAAGCCCTTTTGCAGAAATGGCAGCCAAGACCATCACTTTTGTAGGAATCTTTACATTTTGTTTGTCCAAGTTTTAATTAGTTTTTAATCCGTAACATGTGCTATTATCTTGTTTGTCATGTTCAGAAGTGTTATGCCTCTTCAATTATGGCATTTCCTTTCTTAGGAAGTTGGACTATGAGTCCCTCCTTCCATGTTTTGGATATTTCTTCTTGCTGCCATATAATATTCAATATGAGGAGAAGTAAAGTGGCTGTTTGATGAGCTCTGGTGGCATTTTATTCGGTCCACTGGCTTTACCGTCTTTGAGTTTCATTATGATAGTTTTTATTTCGCTCAGGTTAGGTGGTTTTTATGTGTATTCTGATTTCAGGTCTTTTAATCCCTTCTATGTGCCTTTCTTCCGAGATTGCGCTGATAGTTTTAGCGAAATGTTCCTTCCATTTCTTCGGCTGGTCGTTCTCCGTCAGTCCGTCCTTTTGAGTGGTTTATTGGCACTCAGTGTTCTGTTTACTAATTTTCAGGTCATTCTGTAAACTTCTTTCATATTTTTTGTTTCTTGTTACGAGCATTTTAATAAAGGGCGAATCACATAATTTGAGATCCAAAGACCATTACTGATCCGATTTGGAATGGGATGTTTTTAAATTTAAGTTTCTTAGTTTCTTTAAGTAGTATCAGGATTGTAGATATTTTATTGGTGATGATTTTAATATCAGGTTTTAACCGTTCTGTTCAAAATACGTCTCAAATTGTTGACTTTTAAGGGGAAATAAGCACCAAACCGATTGGAAATAGGAACATAAACATATACAATGCAAATACATTTACTTGAAATTTCATCACACAAAATTAACCCTGTTTATTAAAAATACAATTATCTTCAACAAAACTGTATTAGGAATAAACTGTCTCTTTTACTTTTCTCATGATGTCAACTGTTGTAATCATTGGCTTAACAGAATATTAGCGTTAGAACCATCAGAATTTTAATGTGTTTTCTGATTTGTTGTGTTGGGCCACCAAAAAAACAAAATATTTCTTATTTTTAGTTAATCGGCCAGTATACAAATTTTAACACCGGTCACACCTCTATGTATCCGAAAGTCGGCTTGTTTATGATTTGTTTCATTTTAAAAATCTCGCTTGCCTGAACGCCTGGATAAGGATCAAACCCGAAAACTTTACAAAACAACTACGTCACTACATCATCAAGGCCCACCGTTTATTGTTTTGATAGTTCCCAACTTTGCTAATGAAGGTTATTATGGATAGGTTACAACATTTTAGCAACAACAAAAAGAATACAAAAACAAAACAAAGTAGAGGCTTTAATTGGCACATCAAAAACCAAAACCTACTAAATCCGCCCCAACTTCATTGATGGGAAATGTTAAAGGACATAAATTTCAGGCATCTAACATTAATTAACGTTTCAACAAAGTTAGATTGTTAACAGAAATTCCTAAACATGTTCATATTTGTAGTGTAATTAACCTACTTACAGAAAATCCAGAGAAGGTATCGATGTAAACCCAGATAAATTTACTCATAGACAATATAGATAGCCACTTAATACGGCCTAGTGGACGATTAATCTCCCGAAGTAACATTTGAAATTCGAATATATAGTCCAACTCGATTGTTACGTGAAAATTGCAAAGGTCGACTAAAATACGACAGTTTAAATCATTTGCTTTCTGCAATAAAATATTAACTGGCCGTACAAATAAGCCGCAAAGCAGCCCTATTTTAGGAAGGCAGAATTTGTGGAGATATTTCAAATTATATTAAATTAATACTTCCCACGCATACTTCATTATAACTTTTAGAAAAGTTCTGTTTCTATCTTTTCTGCCAGTGTAAGGGTAAACCTAATTTTAACCAAACGTTTTAGAAAATGCTAAAAAGCTGCTAACCTTTGCCACTTTAATACCTTTATTTAGACGTCTATTGTGAAAGCTTTAAAAATAGTTCGAATGCTGAGTCTAGAGCAATGTTATGTAAATGTTGAAACGAGTTCTTCGTATTGTGATGGTATTGGCAATAGGTTTGAGACCAACCGAAATTTTATTTGAACTTATTGTATATGAATGAAGTTTATAAATCGCTCATGGTATTTTTGGCAGGTGAATTGGCTCCGACCGGTAATTCGGTCTGCGCCTCTGCGCGGTATTAAAAACAAAATTTTCGAAAATATCGATAGCGAAAAAATATGGATATATCGAAGCGTAAAGTGACTTGGAAACGTTGGGTGACTTAGAACTTAATCGGTGAGTGTTGGGTAATATGGACCAAGGGAGGTCCCCCAGGCACGAGATACCATCGCAGTCAGTCCTCATTTTAAAAAACTTGAAGGAATCAACGTTTTAATTAGAGACAACAACTTTCCTTAAAAGTCATAAGAAAATAATATTCGATTTATCCATCTGCCGCCAAATAATACACATCTAACTTAGCCATTGAAGATGTGCTGCTTTAGACCTATTAAAGAAGCTTGGTGAAAGATCCTTAATTTATGGAAGACAAAGAATGCAAGGCCCCTTAGGAAAGACATGTTTCCCAGGTTACTGAATTGTACACTGCAAATACTTGAAACCAACAATTCTGGTAGTATTAAAACGGGATTTAAGGCAACTGGTTTGGTTCTACTACCCCGGGAAGCCATCTTAAAAAGAATTCCAAAGCAAGCTGAAACTTTAAAAGGCAAGTTCCAAGCAGCTAGATCCAAGGACCCCCAAGGCAGTAAGCTTAAAAATTAACAGCCACAACGCCACAAGCCAAAGTGTAACTGCGCATACTATTAATACACTACTTGCAGTAACAAGTAGTCGGGGCAAAAAATAGAAGGAACTAAAGAAAAAATCAAAACCACTGATATCTCGACATGAAGAAACTGATGAGACTGGAGAGGAAGTAGAGAGTGAAGATAATTCAGAAACTGAAGAAAATGCAAAAACTAAAGAATGTAGATGTGACAAAGAAAAAGAATTAACAAGCAAGACGATTTCGTTGTAGTGGAATCGATTTTCATAAAGCGAAAACAAATTCTCATCCCTAGTTGTAATGGTGCTAGTGGACTAAAGTATGTTTGGTAGTCGACTTAAGTGCAAACTGGGTAACCTGTGAGTTTGTGAATTGTCTAATCCTAAGGCTTGGACGCACCAAAATGTGAGATTACGTTCATTACATTGGTTATGAATATTATTTTATGTAGACTATGTTACAGCATTTACCGATTTCTCCTAAAACAATAACCTTACAGGCACTTCATGTGTTGGCTTACAATCAAAATAGAAATAATATGATTTACAATCCAAATAACATGGTAGTGGTTCCAAATAAGCGAAACGACATGTTAAAAACTCTGACGTAACTGTTTACTTCAGATCAAAATTAGCCTTGAGAATATTTTTAACGTGTAGACTACCGTAAAGGTATCGGCAATTACACTCCACGAGGGAGTATGGCCGGCAACATGGAGGGTTAAGACCTCCTAATTAAATAATAGTTGCTCAGTTTGATCAGCGTGCATCTGACCACTGAGATTAATAATGCTCGCCCAAGGTCGATTTTTAAGGCCACACATACCCGACCGCTTCCCTTGTAAAATAGGTAAGTGTATTCGATAAGGTGCCAGTAGAGAAGATAAGAAGAAAAACAAAAGTGCAAGATGTCCTGGAAAGAAGTAAGTGGCTGAAGTGGAATTGGGCTGGCCATATTGTGCGACTCCAAAATAATAGTTGGACAAAAATTATAACTCAATGGAAACCTGGAAAGGGCGTCCGAAAACAAAGAAGACCACTAATACGATGGAGAGATGAGCTACGTGAATCTGGAAGTCATATGTGGAGAACTTGTGCTAAAAACAAAGAACTATGGAAAAATATGGGGGAGGCCTTTGCCCGCTCTCGGATGTATAGGCTGATTATTATTATTACAAGTCTTCTCTCTGGAGTAGAAGTGCAAGCACTTTCGTGATTCGGAGCCCACGTAAAGTTGTAGGTTCCCTGTGTCTGTAGGCCACTTGACACGCACTCTACAGACATGGAGAAAAGACGGCAACGGCCTGTAAAGGGCTCGCCACCTCAAGAAGAAAAAAATTAAATAACATTGTTTTGACTTATCATAACATGCAATAACCGTAACGTAAATATACGAGTATGTAGTTCAACATTTTTAGATAATAAACTGGGAATATCTATATAAGGTATTAAACAATTAATATCTCATGACGATTTGCAAAGCAAACTTCAGTAATGATTCTGAACTTCCCATAAGTTAACGCATTCTTCTGAATTGGGGAGCTTGAAGTGTTTGAATGTTTCTTGGGCTATGGTGTTGCAAACGATTGGAATTTCATTTCTTAGATTCATAAGGGAAATAATTAATCAGCTCGAGATACATGTTCTGTGGGTGAAAGATTAGGTATTTTTGGGAAGAGATCAGCTTCCAGGACCACTAAAAAAAATCTACTTGGTTAGGCTATGACATGCCAAACCATAAGTCTTGAAATAAATATTCCCTAACGTTCTGTATAATATTTAATATCCTGCCGCCTTTTTCCACATTTTCTGCAAACCCGTTTTCGTTCACCATAGTCCAGCAAGCAAAAGTGCAAAATCTATGTACAACCCAATCCACCAGATCAGTTCTTGATTCCACTACAGTTTTACTTTTCTATGCTTTTGAGCAATAGCAAGATGATACGCGGTGGGTTGGACTAATCACCAAAATATCTTATTCTGCTGTAAATCGACTTATTCTGTAGCAGCAGCAGCTCTTTGGTAGTACTGAATTGTTACCCAAGAACACTAATATTTAGGAGGCGTTCGCAGGTAGTAATTCCTTTGAAGATATCCGGTACCTTTACGACATGGTTGTATTTGATCTTCATTCCATATATAGCAACATCGCATTACCAACAGTATTAACTATTTCATAAAGAGTCATGCCACCTTGTCGCATCGCTATTATTTGCCACCTATTGCAAGCACTTCATTGGTGAAAGTGTTGGGGTCTTTTTACATCGCAAAATAATGTCTTTGAGAGATAGCAACAACAAACCTAACATTACACTAAGTCGGAAAACATGAGCAAAAACAAAAACTTTGTTTACATTTAGAAACCCTGAAAACACATGCAGTTGTTTTTCCAACCACTATAAAATTTTAATCGTGCTTTACTCTGTTTTTATAAATTTATCGCCTAAAAATTATTAATAATTACTTGCATAGCAAGGCCGGTAAGTGAAATTTACTCTGTCAACCATGGGGGACGAAATGCCTAAATAACATAACTCCTTTTGCATATATATTTTCCACTGCCGCTAAAAATTTTAGTATGTTTAATAATAATTGGACCGGCAGTACGGCAGACTAGGAGCGCAGTGCAATATAGAAAGACCTGCTTGGTCAGAACTTGAATGGATAATCACTCTGCGGCTCGGTGTGTTCGGCCCCTCGACACTGTAAAGGTATAAGAGGATAAAAGGAAAAGAAAGATAATAATTGTCACTAAATTATTTCACTTACCACCCTAGGGAGGTAAGTCACACTTAACAGAACGTCTTCCGGGTTGAAACCTTGTCATTGTTGAGACGGAAGAACAGAAGGACTTCTTCTGTCTCAACAATGACACGGTTTCGACCCTGAAGACGTCCCGGACCGTGGGAAGCTTCGGATTCAAGTCACACTTAGTTCTCTGTTGGCATGGCAACCCATAAACAAATGACATAATCAACCTGTCTCCTTCAAATGTGATCAAAGGTCATATGGTAAATGTAACTCGCTGAATCGATAGTAAAAAAATATATACGGAGTGCTGCATTTATAATGCCAGTTCTAAGTAAAATTGATAATATAAAAATTATAATTGGCCCTTGCTTCCGTATATCTCTTAGGGTTGTGACTTTTTAAAATATTAAGAGTGCTGAACTCGTACGTGGGTTCTGTGGGCATTATTTATTTATTTATAATAACATCTGTTTGAAGTAATTTTGCTATAGTAAAATTACTACACAAGCACGAACCCAATCTAGTTCATTTATATTTCCATAGTAAGTAGCTAATAACGTTCACTAATTGTCCATGTACTGAGATTTGTGTTAACGCGGTCTGCGTTTCATTGTACACGCACCATGGTTACTGGTTGAATACCTAGTCCTGGCAGGCAGCCACCCTACCCCCTTGCGAAATTTCCAGAACACTCTGGAATCTTTCTTGACGTTTTCTCTAAATATACACCCAGGCACTTTGTTTATTAGTTACGCATAGCTCGCTACAATATGTCTTTTGAATCAAACAATAACTTCAGTTTTATTATTTTTTATTAATTTATTGTCCCAGCGAAGTGTTTTTAATGAAAAGACAAATTTACTAATCCAGGCAAATAAACGAATCCTGAAATCTTTATAATAACACTTTTCTTTAGGTTTTTAAAGTGGCAGAGAATTTTGTTTTGCATGAGCCATAGGCGCCAACTCCGTGGGGGCCCAAGCCCCCATAATAAAATGTTTCTGGGGGCACTGCACATAAAGTATACAGTAAAATTTTTACACTAATAAGGCACCTCCTAAAGATACATAACTGTTTTCCTTGGCGTTCGATATTTTAATCTAGGAGAAAAAATATTGTTTGGTTGTGCCCCCAGAATGATCGTAAAACTCGGCGCCTATTTACATGATTAAAACATAGTCTTCTGCAACTAATTTATTGTGTTATTTGTAACTTTTATTTTCTATTTAACCCCATCAAAAATGCCTCACCTTGTACATCTTTTGCGCATTATGTTTGTGTACTAAGAGCATACTAAAATTAAATTTACGAAGTTTTTATTTTTAGCAAAATAAGTAATAAAAAAAATAATTTCAAGGCATTATAAAAGCTTTCTCCTGATAAGTGAAACTGGCTCAGATTTTTCCATCATCCACCATTTACAGCTTGTTTGAAAGGCAACATTTATATCGACAGAAAATTGACATCGTTACGTTTCATTTCATTTCAACTTTTTCCTATTCTTTGCAGGCGTGATCATGGGGACAATTTCGCATTTGACGGCCAAGGACAGATTCTTGCACACGCATTTTTCCCTGGCAGCGGTCGTGGTGGTGACGCTCACTTCGATTTGGACGAAAACTGGCTGACACGAGAAGACGATAACAACTCAGAGGGTATGTTTACATTTTGCAATTACGTTTACACTCGAAAAAATATTAATACGTGCTTGTTAGCGGTGCCTGTTTGAAGCAGAAACATTCAGTAATACATATTTGCTAACGATGCGAAACTTTTTTTTTAAATGCGCCTCCGAAAACGACTGAAAATGTGAAATTATTGGAGCATAGGAAAAAACCTTTTCTTTTTTATATTAATTAGAAGGTCAGGTATACAACTGACGAAAAACGCTTTGAATGCTTAAAATTCTGAACATTCAAATTGAAACAGTTTGTCGGTAGGTATGTATATTCAATTCAGGTTTTAATTATTTGCCCTTTGGTAATTTTTTCCTTTAAATTGGGTTATTTCTAAGTACTCCTGCCTGTTTGATGAGTTTACGAAACCCTAAATTAATTATCAAATATTTTCAAAAAACTAGAAATATTCTAAGAGGGAAAAGAACAATTAAATACATGGAAAAAAATAAATACTACTTTTACAATGCCTCTCGAGATTAGAAACTTATTTGATCATGTATAATTTCAAAAAGCTGAGTAATCTAATTTATGAAGCCTCAAAACAAAAATTATTAAACTGTAAAAAGTACTTTTTAAAGTACTTTAATTAATAAGGAAAAAAGTGGAAAACAAAAACTTTGGTTCTTAATCACTCAAGTACAAAGCATTTTCTAATTACCAGATTTTTACAGAGGTATTGCTTTGTTTGCTGTAACTTACTGCCATAAAAACGCATTAATTAGTTCATAAAATCTTGAACAAAGGCCATTTTCTCGTACAAAAAAACGTTTCTTTGGCATTTTAAAGCCCGTCGAATGAAATTTTAACTCTCTTTTCTTGTATAAACATACAAATTCAAAAATTGAGGTGTTCTGTTTATGCATGCCGCCTAATCGTTTTAATTTTACAATAGATATACCTATAAATAAAAAAATATTTTCGTAAGTAAATCTCAAAATCTCGGAAAATTTCAAAAACTAGCAAATATGTCTACAAAGATAAATCGCATCGTCTTTTAAGAAAAGGAAAACAAGAAAATGACTATGGCAATAACTTTATTTAAACTGTCTGCGATCCAAAGTGCTTGCTGCTCGTACATATCGCACCGGGACCACTGAAGATACGCTATCAGCGTCTGCGATGATGTATGGCAGATGCCTTCCTCCCGTTACTGATAGAACTACATCCGGCTGAAGCTGACGAGCAATGTTAATGTCAAATTGTACGGTCTACTATTTTTAGATTTTTATATTTTTGTGTTTACTGCAGGTTTCGTAATTAGAGCCGAGGACTCTCGAACTACAGAATTTATTTGAGTAGAGTGCTGATGTAATTCGGTGTTAACTTATTGTTCATATTGTAGTTACCCACACAATTATTTATTTTATTTATTATTTCTCATGGAGAAAATAGCATAATTTCAGTGCGGAACACAGGGTAACGCAAATTGTTTGTCTGGGTTTGTCCTCGACTTATGCAACACACATTACACGCATGATGGCAACCGTTGACTGATTGAAATATAGCTGAAACTGCATTAAAATATCCACGACATTCTCCTAAGTCCTAACAACAAATGCATTATGCATATCTGCATATTCTGCGGAGGTGTCCTCCATAACCATAATATACGAAACAGAACAATATTAACGAACAAAAATAGTAGGTAATTAAAGCGAATCAAAAATGGTAATTAAAACGCAACAAAGTGTAAAAGACACTTCAAATATAATGAATAAGAACCTCACATTCTGATTAGTAGATAGTGACTGTTACATCTTCTGTATCGCGCATTAATTCTTTCCATAAGCACCTCCGACTTCATAATAATCAATTTATGTTTAGTATCAAGGTAGCAGCTGCGGCAGCAAGATTAAATAGCTACAACATAACATAATTAATGAAGTAATTGTTCGAAGTATTTCCCTTCTACCCTAGTGCAAAGGTCAATTATTCTATACAGCGAGCCCTGGTCTTCCTAATTACACAGCAACATGCCTTGATTCTCTGGCTCTCTTAATCTTCATTTTCAATAGGTACTGTAGAAACATCTTCCTTACCTGCACCCCCACAGAAAATAATCTAGCATTGTCAAATCAAGATTGCGACCTGGCCAAACCTATCCAATACATTGATCGCCAAACACTTCTGTTAATTAATGTCTTAATCTTTGTGGTACTACGGGGCGGGTCCGTCATCCAAAAACCACATATTTCTTCTTACATTTAACAGAACGTTTTCCAAAAGAGCTGATAAATTATTTACTACAAAATTTTCTTCATTTGTAACTTGCCAAGATCTGGTTTTAAGTAGAGAACTGACAATATGTGCCTGAGTTCTTGAAAACCTTCTTAATTTACCTGACCGACGTCTTCTATTATCATATCCTTTTTCTCTCATTTGAAAACATATTTATGAGTTAGAAATGACACCCGGAAAAATACGAAATTCACTTTAAAAGTTCTACAGTCTAAACAAACACCCACCTAAATACAGTTTGGTCGGCCTGGATGGCATCAAGGTTAACGTACTTGCCTTGTAAATCAGAGATCTTGAGTTCGATTCTCGGTCCCGAGGTAAACCGTAAGTCCCGTGTCAGTACGAACGATGTTTGGCACGATAATAGTCCCTTCCAGGGGTCGAAATCCCTTTGGTTTGGCCAAATTCTATTCGGGTAGTGTCAGTTACCATAGTAGTCGACGCGCTTGGAAATACCTGGCACCCGCAAGCGATTTCGACATTAAGTAACAAACATACAGTTTTAATTTTTTGTTAAAAGATACGCATAGATTGTTGTGGTTAGTAATGTGTGTTGCCTATATGTTAGTTAAAAGGTTCGAACGTATAAGATGACCACTGGTCACCGGGTGATTCACGTAAGACGCGCCCCTTAACAACTGGAATAGGCAACCCAACTTACAATTTCAAAAAATAACCTTGATCTATGTTAATCCTCGTATGGTGGGTTGTATTTGATTCAAATACAATGAAGCTTTTAAGGGGCGCGTTTTACGTGAATCACCTGGTATAAAATGCCAAAATTTAACGTAACCTTAGTACCTATCACTGTATCTACCTCTTTGCAAACTTTCAAAATATACAAAAATCAGAAGAAAGTTCTAGGTGAACCAGGGGTACAACAAGCACCACTTAACATTAAGATAAATAACGGGAGGAAGATTCAGACTCTAGCAGACTGACTGCTTTAGGTTAAAATTAGGTTAGCCAAAGATTATATCGCCAAGCAAAGAAGGCGAAACACACAATACAAGGGGTACGACAAGCACCACAGATTAAAATTAACATTAAGACAAATAACGGGAGGAAGATTCCGACTCTAGCAGACCTTAGGTTAAGATTAGGTTAGCCAAAGATAATATCGCCAAAAGAAAAAGAGGGCCAGGGCAAAGAACGCCGAAACACACAATACCTAATAACGGCTACAAAAAGGGTTTACAAAGACCTGTACATCTTTAAAGTCAATCAAAGTAACGAAGCTAAACTAAATCTCAGAAAGAAGATCGTTAACTTCTCTGAAGAACTACTGGAAATAGAAGGCTTACGAGATAGAAAAAGCGCTACTAAATATGAAAAACAATAAAGCAAAGATGACGAAAACGTCATTTATAGAGATAATCAAGGAAGAGAAGAACATCCTACAAAAAAACTAGAATAATTATCTAATAAACACAGGAGACAAAAGTGATTTCAAGAACTATCGCCCGATCACCGTCTTCGTGCGTGTACCGTCAGAAAACCAACAGAAAATAGAATGTCAGACTATCTAGCTGTCAAAACGCTTACTAAAAACTTGCGAATATCAGCATAACCTTCTTTTCTTAATATTTGTGGACTGCGAACACCGTTGAATGACTGCAGGAATGATTCCAGGTATAGACAACCGACACACAATATATACAAAGAAAGATCTAGGAAGTTGTGTAATTGAATTGGAATTACTAAGTTCTACGGGGATGTGTCGAGACCTCTTAGAACACATAAAATGCAACTAACACTAATAATGGGTGACTTCAATTGCAAAATACGAAAGTAAGAAAAATGTGAGAAATATGTAGAATCCGAGGAGTTCCTTTCTAGAACATGAAAAGTTACACTACTTAATAAATGTTTACACGAAGAAGATGTGCCTTCGAATTGGAGCAATGCCATACGGGTGATGCACAAGACTTGGGAAATTACAGGTCAATAAGTCTCCTCTCCCAGATCTACAAAGTGTCCTCTAGAATACTAATAAGCAGACTAACAAACAAGTTGGACCTTTATCAATCCAAAGAAGAGGCAGGCTTCAGGAAGGGATTTAATACAATAGAGCACCTTCAACAGCAGCACGAACGGTGTCACTATACACTTATTTATTTGGGACAAACACTAACACTCGGGAAAGAAAACCGAGACCTAGAGGTCCGCTCGTGATTAAGACTTAACTGGGCTGCTTTTGGAAAGATCAAAGACATATTTCAATTGTAGCTACCTACTAGCTACCCATAAAATTAAAATGAGAACTGTAGGTATACCGTGGCCCCATTTTAAATCGTGGCCCCTTACTGGCTCTGAATATGCAACCCATATTGCATTTCAGGTATAGACAATACATGTAATGTAATATGGGTTGCATATTCAGAGCCAGTAAGGGATCACGATTTAAAATGGGCACACCGTGCATGTTTTGCACCAATTTTGACTTACAGCTGCCTAAGAACTTTCATAAAGACTAGAAAAAGGAATCAGTGGATTAGACAAAAGCAAAAATTAAACACTTTGTTAATTATGATGCAAAACTAAAATGCAGCTTGGCTTGCTATAACAATCTATAAAAAGAATAACAGATGGAATACAATAATTATGCAGCAGTAGAAACCATAACTGGGGAAAAGACATCGAGGAAGGCATCTAATGAAATGGAAAGATGATCTGATTGGTGGGACAGACTTTGGCTGGAGAAGAAACGCACACACTCGAAAAAATATAACGAATTAAGAGACACATATGTCCAAGGTTGGAGGATATAGTGCTAAAAAGAAGAAAAAGGATTTAAGTATTGCACCAAATAAGTTACATCAGTTATCCTTAGTTAGTTTAAAAGTTTAATTTAGAGCCACTTAAAAACTATAATATAAATATTTGGAACACTTCTGAACTCCAAAACCACAAAAACCTATTAGAAAACAAATACGTATTTCGACAAGTAACTTGCCATCCTCAGTGGTAAAACCTCTTTGAGGAAATCGCGTGGAATTGGTCTCTGAAGATATTTTTTCGCCAAATTAAAACAGTAAAGTTGGCTATTCTATTTTGTAACACTTCGTTCTTTTTCTTCTTCTTTTCATTTTATCCGTCTCTTCATTTTGTTTTCAAGTGCTTTCACTTCGTTATGCGGGATGCATATTTTCCCATTTATACCTCTCCTGATTAAGCTTTCGACCCATCTGTTACAGTTGCTGCTATTTATAACCAATGCCATTAATTTTGTAATGCTTGTGCTCCTTTTTACCCTTTTTATCTTTGATATTATTCTCGCACTTGTATCTTCTCGAACAAATACAAATTAAATAGTTTTACCCATCTACTTAGTTGTCGTTTCTCTTTTACTTCACTTGAAAGTTTCAAACACAGGAAATTATACTTGTAAAAAGCTTTCCACATTTCTGTTCTGTAAATATAATTTGGCCTTAGTACTTCATTCTTTATTTTCGGCAGCTTTCGTTTTATTATTAATTATTATTAATTTACACTCTTGTGAATTTATTTCGCCTCTGTCACAAAGCCGGACCTAAACATTGAATAGACCTTGTGACTGAACACAGTCGTTTGTCTTCTTTTCCAGTTCTTACATAGATATTACTCCGAAAATTAATTGAGTTAATAATTCTCAAGGTTGTGGTAGTTTTATTTAGTAACCTGTACAAAATAATATTACATACATATGTTGGAAATGTATAGTTCTATTCACATTGCAGCCTTTAACATTACAATAATTGCAGAATATATTTCCAGTTCCTTCCAGAACGCTTCCACCAAACGACTTGTAACAATCTGAATACATACAAGTTATTTTTTTTTACACAGTCGTTTGTCTTATTTTCGGGTTATTGCATAGACATTACTCCGAAAATTAATTGAGTTAATAGTTCTCAAGGTTGTGTTAGTTTTATTTAGTATCCTGTACAAAATAATATTACATACATGTGTTGGAAATGTATAGTTCTATTCACAGTGCAGCCTTCAACATTGCAATAATGCAATATATTTAAAGATGTTGGGAAATTACGTCACGTGTTAAATTATTCCATTTCTTCATTTCGACTCATATGACCTACGTAGAACAGATGTGAATTTTTAAATATTGTCCGTTTAAATCCAGACGATTAAGGCCTGGTGATCTAGGAGGACACCGATTGTGATTCTGTACACTCTAGGAAATCAGTCTTAGTATTCCGAAAATAGCTTTATAAACAGAATTTTCAAACTCTACAACTCTACAATCATTTAAAGAATTATTTCCTTATAAGTTAGAGACGATATGTTGCAAATACACTGAGTAAATCAATTTCCTTTGTAATAAGGATAAGAATAAGAAAGGTTATTTTTCAGCGATACATTTTAGTGCTATTTACTCTTTATATATTGTATTTTTACTTGGTGCTTGTGAGACCTCCACTCGCTGCTTCGAGTAATTTAAAAATCGCATTATTTGTGTGAACATGAATCCTTAATAAAATTAACTGCTCGAATTATCTCCTTAAAGAATGCGCCTTTGACCTTTAACGTTAACTGGCTTTTCAGGCGTCGTATTTAAAATTTTAGGTTTCTTAAGGGTTCTCCACAAAGTACACAGGAACTTTATCTAAAATTTTGAAGAAGTTTAATGAGGGTTTGTGAAGTACAGTTAAGTTGAAGAAATTCGTCATGAATTAATCCGATTCCCAGTGGCCAAAAGAAATTTGTAATTCACCACGGTTCGTCAAATTCGTTAATTAGTACTTATTAGCAAAGGCTCCTTCTATGTACTAACAAGTGTCGTAATTTGTCTCTTAAAATACAGGTGGTCAGGGACCAAAAATATCATTTCTGTTTGAGTAACGTTAGAAAATAGAACTTTTGTATAACCGCTTTAGTTCACGTTCGAACTACATTCTGATGTTAATTTTAGCATAGAACGTGCGGATTTAGTATTTCACGGGATTTCGGTTCATCCAATCAGTTTTTCAATTATTAATCGTTTCCAGCGCAAAAGTGCTTTAGCCGATTTTTCGTGATGTTGAGAGAATAGACGAGGTTTACCTGGACTCTTTTTTTGTGTAAATAATGCCGGAAGCAATCTTTATTACCAGCAACATGTTCGTGTTTTTCGTTTCGTGTTTGAGTTTTATTGGTAAGTGATTGATTTATTAAAGTTGTATTACTGTAGTTTGTTTTGGATACGTAAACAAAAGAGTGTTTCTAAGGAGTTTATTTCGAAATTAAATCGTGTTTCAATGGGTTATTTATGACTACTTATCAAGTTCATAAAAATCGGTAGCAGTTTTTTTTTTTTTTTTTAATGTATAATGGATTTTTGGTAGTTCTTGTTGTTCTTTTATTGCCTAACTGGTTATTAATCATAATAGGCTGCGTTTAGTTTCAGGAGACTCATTTACAGCGTTCATTCGTTCTAAATTGTATTTCAAGATTAAATTGTTAGTAGAACCAATGTCTATGTATGTGAGTTTTCTAGATTTTCCGAAATTTAGAAGCATGTTAGGGTAAAAGGGGAGTTGTGTAGGACGGCGGCGGACGGGGAACCGGTTGGTTGCGGTTTCCATTTTACTTTAATTATTTTTAAAAGGGCGTATGTATATTTACAAAAGCACATTCGATCAACTTACCAAGGAATAACGTTAATTCCACCAAGGTTAGATTAATGCGTAGCCTCGACCAGGTCTCGTAACACCCAAAGCTTAATACACACATTAGTGCTCACATCGTCCAGACAATTATATATTCTCGTACAGATAACAGCGATACATGGAAGCAAAACAGGCACACATTACTACATTTAGCAGTATAGGTTCAGATAGTGTTACTTACATGGGGGAAGGGATCCCCCTGTGGAATCCCACGTTGCATCTAGTAGAAAAACCCTCAGGGATGGGTGCACCTTCAGCTGCATATGAACCTGAAACCGGAAGCTACGCGCGCGAGCCTACTATGACAGAACATAGTCGACAATGGGAAATCCACCCATGCCGATGTTCCACCCATCCTAGGTGACCCCAAGTCCTAGGAAGCCAATGGAATAAAGAAAATTTGGAGGCGGGCCTACCTGACCACCCCGAGGGGCACAGCCCAGGGATCACTGCACTGCATTGGTTTATTCAGCCAAGTCGAGGGCCGTTGATGACCACGCCGAGTTACCCAAGTTCCCAAGCACATAGACGGCTAAATGAGTCCCGGAGCCTCGTGCTCCAATCAACAACAACGAGCCTCATATGCTCGCACAAAATACCCCAGCAAGCCACAATGCTTACTAACGTCAATAACAACAAGTCTCACTACATGACAACAATAACAAACAACAACATAGCTGTGCATACCAACCTTATCTCACAGGACATGCAATCTCACTTCTATTAAATTCAAGGTCAAAACTAGCTTCATCGTTATGTAAATAATCATGAAAAATGCATCTCACGTCAATGCACCCGCTAATATTCATTTTTTGCATTTTGACAAAAAAAGTGGACTTTTTTATTAAAAAAATCGTAAAGAAAGCAACACTTTTTTTATAGCTATTAAGACAACAAGTGTTTTATAGAGGGTTTAAAAATTAAGGTCGTAGTTCAAATCCGAGCGAACGAAGTGAGCCGAGGATTTGATAGACCGAGATTTTTAAACTATAAAACACGAGTTGTCTTCAAGATTTTTTCTAACACTTGTATCTTAAATTTTCTTTCACTAATATTTTATTAGAAAATTTGATAAACTATTATTTGATACGCGTCATAATACACAAAATGCAAAGATTGCTAGGCAACGACGTATTTAAAGGCCTATAAAATACGTTGTCATTGACGACGTATTTTATAGAGAAAGCGTATTTTAAAGGAAACATAACAAGTGAGCTCTTATGCACCATAGAAACAGTATAAGATATTAGTGTTAGAAAAACTATTTAATTTTACATTTTGCATTACGTAAGTGTGCTTTAAATAAAATATTGTAAATTGTCAGTTTGACAACTGTAAATTCTCAAATCCTTTTTATCCTGTTTTGAGGGATTTAAGATGTCAAAATGCAAAAAAATATTGTGTACAACTCGTATGAAAGCATCTTTTTTTCACTCGTTTGATTGATGCACTCCGGCTTCGCCGTCGTGCATCAAACTTCAAACTCATGAAAAAAAGTATTGCTTTCATTACTAGTTGTACAAATAACTATTTACGCACTATACACACTTGGCCTTTTTAGCATTTTAAAGTTGAGTCGAAGCCCTTAAATTCTAACTTATCGCCCTATTTTAAAAGCTCTCATTCTGGTTTTACGAATAAGCAGTCTTTCGTTCAAGAAATCTAATCATAGCCGCCAAAAGTACGTAAGACAGTTATTGTCATTGTTGAGGCATTTGTTAGGTAGTTCATTTATTAGTTAGTTATGTTAGTCGGTTGTTTAAACTCACCGCTAACACCTCGTCTTACGTAAGGGCCTAGACAGAAAGCGAGGGGCACAAAAAGGTGCATACAGCTCCAGTGGCGGCATTCGCCATTGCCATAAAACAAATACAACAGTTACTGCTCTGCAAAACTCACCTCTTTAAAGTGTACTCACCGGGGGTCGCCAGTCTTCTTCACGGGCCAGCCCTTGTTCACCAACCACCTGGATCTTCCGGAACTACCTCAGAGCTCCCTCCTCCTCTTCCTACCCCCGGAGTCACACAGCATCGGGTGTAGTTAATGCCAAAGAGTTAATAGGAGCCTCAGTCACACACTCAGCAAAATCTTAATTATGAGTCTGTCCGGACAACTCTCATGCACCCTGTCGCAAAATCTAACTGGGACCACAAAGGTACAACCACTACCAGCTTCACTACCAGTTAGTACTACTTCTCTGTAAGCTAATCCTTTGATTAGACATGCATAACATGCAAGCTTCTCACATCACAAGTAACGCGCACCAAGTCAGAAGTACCACTTTGTTATCAAACTAATTATTGTCATGTCACTGCAAAACGCAATTCTGCCGTCGGGACTCGGATGTGCGGCCACCACTGATACTCTACTAATCGTCAACCTCTTTCGGTTATCGGAGCGCACACACACCGCTCCCTCCGTAAGTGACCTAAGTCTGCATGTGTTTTCTTATGCTTGGGCCCACCCTTGGGATAGATAATTTATGGCTTTCGTCTGGGGAATAGTAAACTAGGACATTCGTCACTTCTAAATCTCATTTTTATTAATTGCAAATGTAAGCAAACGCACAGTAAGTAATTGGGTCTCTAACAAGAATTTAAAGAAAATTAAAGTGTATAACAAAATTTTAATTGTACGAAATCAATGCCGAAAATACTGTGTAAGTAACGTCTTCTTTTCGAAACTGAAAGAAGCCTTCTGACTAATTTTACATTTCAAATCTTTTTACAGTCTTTATCCCTTTGATATTTTAAATTTAAATATTCTCCGCTCTTTGTGGGAATTGTTTTATAGTTAGATGGCTTTTTCAACTTTCAATTTTCAGCAGCTGATTTCGAAAAACTCGCATAAAATTAAAAATTCGAAAATTAATTTAAGCAAAAAATAAACAAAGAGAAATGCGTGTATGTCCCTCATCCAAATATTGAAACTGTAAATACATTAGGATGACTGATCCAAATAATCAAAATATATGATTTATTTAAACACTGTAGTCTATATTTAAAGTGACATTTTGAACGACAGGACGGATATTATGCATTCTCGATGAGAAATAAAAATACACAGTGCAGAATGCACGAATATGATTGTGAAAAATAACTGGTAATGTAATATTCCATTTTCCCTACATTTTTGCAATGCTATCAGATTTTCATATTATCGTACTTTTAACCGGAAGTTTATTTTACAAAAATATTTTATTTGATTTGAATAATACGCTCAGAAGTTTCTGTTGGAATCTTAAAAAAAAATGAGAATGTTTACTATAACAAAATTGTTTACATATATCATTCATAATCATCGTTTTAAACTATTATTCAAATAAATTGCATCTTATCAAAGGCTATGGATATGCGAAGCTTATTCCTAGTATCGGTTTAGATATGAAAACATTACCACTGTATTGTTGTAAATTTTGCTTGAAATGGAATATTTGTAATTAAAAATAGTTTTCTTCTCATTGAAAATAATATTTAGTCTGGAAAGTTGTACTGCTTTTGTTAAAAGGTATTGCAAAATAGACGGAAGTAACGACGGCGTTGAACCTGACTGAAAGGAAATAGGTGTTTCAGAAACTGTGTCCCTTGTTCTGGTGTTAACACAAATGTCAACGTTATTTTCCGTACTACATACACGATAAGCTGATAACTCTGCTTTTTCAATAGCCAGAATAAGTTGATTCTAACCTTAACAATCTGAAAAATTCTTGTTGTTATATTAATCTTAACTTATAATGTAAAAAAGCCCATTTACAATAAAACAAATCTAAACCAATTCAAAAACAAAATGTGATTGTAAGAAAAGTTTTATTAATCTCTTCATATTTCCATGACAAAGAAATCACAAAAACAGGGGTTTTATTGTTAGCGAACTTAAATTAAAAAACTTGAAAAGTACACAGAACATCAGACCACGTCAAAGGTGAATTTTTAAAACGTAAACATTTTTATTTGAAACTGAGACGAAATCTACATCCCTAAAGTAATACCGTAAATAGGAGGCCTATACTCCAACCGCACTATTCATTTTGAGAAAGGGTGCAACGAATGGTAATCATACGAGAATGTTTCAACTACAGGCCGTTGTGGTGAGGCGGTTTGTGTTTGTAAAATCAATTTTATTGTTGTTTGATCCCATGTAATAGGGATTTCAGTACAGAACACCTATTTAATCTTAAATCTGAGAATTAAATCATGTGTGGCGTATTTTTGAAATTACGAGCTGTATTTCAAATACTGTGTGCTTTTTTTCTATTGTAAATTCGAATTAGAAGGTAGAGATTTGATAGTCTAATTTAGAAGACTTAAAGCATAAAATGGGGCGATTCGTATTTCCATATACAAAGTATATGATCGAAATTCAAGTACAAAAACCAGACACTTATATAAAGGGCCCCTGACACGCTCGTGCTTCGTTCCAATTTTACCCGTTCAGGATTGAAACGGACGATTTTACTCGAACCGGAAAGGCGCATTTACACGTTCGTTGTTTTATTCGATGTTAAGGTCCAATTTTGAATGAACAGGCTTGTTGTACAGCTAGTACACCAAATACAATATGAAGCTAAAACACAAAATTTGTACTGTTAGTATTGCTATATTACTGCCCCAAAGGAAGAAACGTGTCCGTTCGCAGTTATTTAACTTGTATAAATTAAATGCAACCTCACAAATACGCTTATCAATCAGAATTGGTCTGCAGTCTGCATGAACAGTGAATACAAATACACGTTCGGTTTTTACTCAATTTTACCCGAACGGTGTGACGTCACACAGTGAAAATCAAATTATTTTGGATTTTGCTCGTGCCGTGCTCGTTTCAATTTTTCACGCGTGAATTGCGCATACACATTCTGTTTTACCCGTGCGTTATAAGACGGTACGGGTAAAATTGGAACGAATCACGAACGTGTCAGGGGCCCTTTAAGAAGGGAGATGGAACTAGATTACAAAATTATCGGTTTAGAAAGTAGTTTTAAATATTATTAAGAAAAATTATAACAGACTAGCAAATAAATAAAGTTCAAGCAAAGGAAATTACGAGAAGAATAAAATTAGGCTGTGGGCAGCGTTCGGAATGTTACAGAAAGCGGAAAACAAAGAATAGAGTAACGAGGAGGCTTATGTTCAAAAATAGACGAGAAATGCTTTCTAAAGGAGACGAGGAAAAAGAAGACCAGAGACCTTTAACATGTAGAACAAAAGAACAATCACATGCAAGTAAGGAAGGAATTGTAACCAAATGGTAAAACAATACTACCTCGATAATCCGGATTAATTAAAACAATGCCAATCCGTAGTATCACAACATCCAAATGACCTAATCTTCAGGAGAAAAAACAGAAAAAAGAAAAGCATTTTTATTAAAAAAAACACGATGAGCTATGAACTTCTGAGCCTTGAAAGTACCGAAACTTGGTTCCACATCCCCTTTGTCTGTGAATTTTCTACCTTGATGTATCAACATTCGACAGTGGCGATCCTCTTCGACGTGGTCGAAGTTCACGTTTACCTGCAAAGAAAAACACGTCTCAAAATTTTTACGCATCATACGGAAGGGACAAGCTTTAGATGTCCTGACCACAGCCCAGGAGGGCGATTAGGATGTCCATGGGGAAGGTAGGATCTTGTTGCCATTGTGGCCAGACGGGTGAAATCTATTCTAGAACAGAATTCCAAAGGAGGAATGGTTTTTGACATGGAGGGTTGTGGTTGGGATTGTAGGGCAGGGGTAATAACGTTTAAGGGGTTCTTCTTGGCTGCGACGACGGCGTAACCCCAACAGGGGAAACGGCCAGAGGTTTGGGATAAGATCTGCACCCCTTGTAGTTGGCGGGGTGAGGGCCGTTACAGTTCGGGAACTTCCCTCCACTTCTTACACTCCGCGGTGTGGTAGTCAGCCGCACACTTCACAGATCTGGGGGCAGCGTGGCATTCTCGCTGAGAATGGCCGAACATCTGGCAGCAATGTCATTGTGCAATCCGGGTCTTCCTTCTCGGCTATTCGACCGTAATACGAAGGGATAGGACGGGGAATCCCTGGGCCTCTAAGTCTTCCTTCACATTGGCGGTGTCGATCGGCTGCACCACTTTCAAAGGTTTTTCCTCCAACAGGGCGTAATAGGTATGGGATGGGTGTTGGTTTTGCGTGAAGAAAGCGGTGGTACGGCGGTAGTCTTTAAAACTGACTGGGGTGAGGCTAATACCATCAGATATGGTCTTCATCTTTGTGAAGTTTAGACGCTGTCCCTTAACTTCCCCGGATATCCCAGTTTTCCTTCATCCGAAGGGCAAGCGGGGAAATGCGGATGGGTTCAGCGGAAGGTTCGGGATTGTCTAGAATGTCTAGATCGACGTCGAGAAGGAGGGGAGAGAGCCTGTTGGTGGTGGCGCTCTCTGAGATCTGGATCTCTTCTTTGCTGTCTTCCGTTTCATTTTCGGCGTTTATGGCTTCTTCTGGCTCCTCCGGGGAGGGGGTGCATCCTTCCTTGACCTCGGAAGCTTGAGAAAGCCCAGCAACGTTAGGAATTCTTAAACTCTCCGGGACATCTTATAAGGTTCCCGCTTCAGACTTAATGAACGCTTTTGGCGACTTCTCCCTTCGACAGGAACGCCCTCACATCCAACGCATACTCTTTCACAGATCTTGGGCTTGAGGAATCCCGGTGGATGATGTTTGGAATTCTAAACGGCTTTAGGAAACCTAGTTATACGTGCAACCAACCTTGCTACGAGTCCTGGACTGGACACGTAATTTGGGATTCAGGAGATAATCGTTGGCACGTCTGCTTTGGTCGAGATTTGGCTGCCAACTCTATTCTTGAAAAAACTCATTTATTGAAAAGGCATTAAGACATTAAAATATTAAAAGTAAACTTAATAATTTTAGTTTACTTCAGTTTTTTGGTGTTTCTCGAAAACAATCTCTAACCAATGTGAACAACTTCTAATAACTTAATAGTTATTCAACCTTTTTTGACAAATGTCGAAATTGGCAGAAGTGTAATCCGTGCAGATAAATCATATCAGGTTAGAGTTATGCAGCAGCTTAATAAACGTAGGCAGAGACTGGCTTATTTATATTATTTTCAATATTTACACGTGTTAAACATACTCTGAAGATCCGGATTACCAAACTCGTAAAAATTCCGGATTACAACGCACATAATGTAAAAAAAATTCAAACCGAATTATCGTGGGCTCGGGATCACTTATTAAATCATATGGTTAGGATTTTCAAGTTTTAAAAATCACTAATTTTTGTTTTAATCGTCATATTTTCATTTTTCTAATTTTACCTCGACCATCTGAATTCTGAAAGTGTAAAGAATGAAATTATACCTTGTAGAAATTATATACCGTACAGTATCGTATTGTATATAAATATCTGTGACTTGTATTTTATACTGAAACTTTGCAAAAGCTTGGGCTATTTCAAAAAACAATTTCCGACAGTCGAATACTTTCGAGGTTCAGTTAAAACCACCACTTATAAACTTATAAATTAATGCAGTAGATGCATTCATGAGTTTTTATATTCTTGAATAAAAACCACGTCCATTGTTATAATCCACATATCAGTACGATAATTATACTCTTTCGCAGAAGCACAAAAAATGCAATTGTATCTGTATCTGTATTTGTAAATATCTAAAAAATGAAGCTTTATACGTACTTAGGATCCATTATTAAAGTGTTTTTTTTTTAACTATTCAGGGCAAACTTAACGAAAACCTAAACAGAAAAAGTTATTGTTGCCTTTGTCATAAATCTACAAATTGATACCACTTCTTTGGAGAAGTTTATTCCAAATCAAAACAGCAAATACTCTTGTGGAAACCAGGAACGATGTAAACCTGTAAACATCAAAAACAGTTCCTGTACATCTCTCAGTTTATGTCATTATCCAAGCTATTGTAATTGAATACATCGCGCAGAAACTTGGGTTGCTAACTGTAATCAGTGTTAGCAAGAGAAATTGCCTCTTAATTAATCAAATTTGTAGATTGATATGTGAAACAGATTGATAACGACATCGATTTGAATTTGGCCTGAGCTAATTTCATAATTTGCTCTGTCATATTGCTAGCTAGAACTGCAACTCTTGACACTTGATATTCAACTCACCTTTAACCTTTTAGCCAGTGTCAGTTTTGCGTTAAGTTGGGAAATGAGTCAAATTTTAAAAAGAAATGAATTTTAATTAGTCCTAAAGATAGCAAAGGTAAATTATTTATTAGTTTATTTTTGACTGGGTGGACATAAAAAATATGATGTAGAGTATAAAATGTGCTCGTTTTAACAACAAATTATGAAAAATGTAAACTAGATCGTATTGGTTTCTAAGCTAAATAAGACCAAAAACTACATAATAAAACAGACATTTAAATTCTAATGTAAGGTTCAACGGTGGTTCAACCAATCCATAAATATAATATTTAGCACACTAAAGATCTTTACCCTATTTCAATCAAATTCGAACAAATTATGGCAAGTGATTTATGATGAACCTTCAGATAGTTACTAAATTGTTTTTAAAAAATGCAAAAAGTGTATTATTACTGGTCAAAACTTGTGATTATTTTCTACATTAAATAAGAGACAACTTATAAATATTTCTATTTGGATATCTCTTTCGATAAAATTTAAACAATTTGTACCAAAGCAAGTTAATATTGTAACTTTTTCAAATAAGCTTGGTCCCTATAGAATACTCTAGTACGTTCTAGAACGATATCGAAACCTGCGGTAGTATACAAACGCGCCTGGGACAGTCTACTCCTAGCGCGGGCTAACATGTGTGTGGTCATCAGCTCTAGAGCTGGTTGGTCACAGCATTAAAGCTGCTTGTACTAGGGAAATGTGTTCTCTACAGTGGTTTCCCGTTGCCTTCTGCAGAGTTTATGAACGTGTATTAAGTGTTAAATTACACATTGCACATTATTACAGAAAAGAACTTGAATCCTATTTTTTTAATCAACATGCAAGTTTCAAAATATCAATCAAAATGAAAATGTTTTATTTTTACAGTTACTAGTCTGTTCCATGTGGCTGCACATGAATTCGGACATTCCTTAGGACTCTCTCATTCGTCAGTGGAAGGTGCTCTGATGTACCCATGGTATCAAGGCATGCAGAATGGTTTTAATTATGAGTTACCTGAAGATGATCGTCTTGGCATCCAATCCCTTTATGGTAATTTTTCTCAAATTAACACTACACATTAAAAATGCTTATTTTTTTAATACCAAAAGTAAATAGCACTTTTGCAAATGAACGTGGACAAGAAGACATATAAAAAGACTGTATGAAAAGATAAGATATTAAAATATTTCTATCCAGGTGCCCATGAAGATCGATTATGGGGTAAGAAACCTGCATATCAACCACCTGTATTACCACCAACACGACCAACACCGCCGCCAACTCGTCCAACACGTGCGCCGGAAAGACCACGTGCTCACGATCCTCGTTATCCAAACTATCCAGGATATCCTGGTTATCCCCAGGACCCCCAGAAACCTCACTATCCAGAAGATCCTCGTTATCCAAAGAAACCACAATACCCTGACAAACATAATCCCAGAAAACCTATGCATCCTGATCGAAAGAATCACCATCCAAAATATCCTAATTATCCAGAAAAAACATATCCACCGAAACAATACCCAGATCAAACTCCTGATAGGAGATATCCACACAGGCATCCTGAATATCCTGAGACTACTACTTACATGTATCCCAACAGATATCCGAATAGAGCTCCCGAAAGAAATCCTGATAAACATCACCCGGAAAAGTATCCTAACAGAAATAATCCAGATAGGTATCCTCATTCTCATCCCAAAGACAAACATCCTAATAGAAATTCAGATCGAGGACATCCAGATGATCCAAGACAACCTACACACGGATATTATCCTAAAGAAAAAGCTCTTCCGGATACCTGTGACACCAGTTATGATGCCATTTCTGTTATTAGACGAGAAGTTTTTATTTTTAAAGATAGAGTAAGTATTGACTCGGTTTAAAATACTTAGGTAGGTAGTACTAATTAAGGTCTTCTTTATTTTTAGTACTTTTGGAGAATCACTGATAGCGGCCTTTTACCAGGCTATCCAGCTGAAATTACCCGCATGTGGAGAGACTTGCCTCGCAATTTAACTCACATTGATGCCGTTTATGAGAGGCCAGACAATAAAATTGTTTTCTTTATTGGAAAGCAGTACTATGTTTACTCTGGCAATAACATAGAAAGAAATTATCCAAAACCTTTAACAGACCTAGGTTTACCAGATGCATTAGATAAAATGGATGCAGCGATGGTGTGGGGTCATAATGGAAAAACTTACTTTTACAGTGGAAATATGTATTGGAGGTGAGAAAATTTTTTTATAAAGGCTTGATAGCTTAGTGAAGTAAGGTAGTTGGTGTAATTTTTCCTGCACCTCCAATTTCCACCTTGACCTAGGTCAACCCCTTTTTCTTTTCCCCCCTATAGTACTGCCTAGAACGTCTGGGCATTTTTTCTTCCTACATCAGCAGCACATGTCCCAACCATCTGATTCTGTTGGCTCGAGCTGGTCTCCCATTCACTTTTCTTCCCCCAAATATCTTCCACAACACTCTCCTTTTCCACACTCCCAACCCTCTCTCTTTCTCACTTCCCAATGTCCCCACCTCACTTCCGTAAGGTACAGAACATGTGTAACTTTCGACATGCAGTTCCCTTAGTATAAATATCTGGTCTGTGACTGACCGCCCCTTGCGAAATCCACACTGGTATTCTCCAATAATGTTTTCCAATTCTGTATTTAGTCGGTTCTTAATACATGTTGCCATTACTTTGTATAAGTACTGCTCCTAATAAGGCTATGAATGCCTCTATAGTCCTCGAAGACTGTCTTGGTACCTTTTTCAAAAACAGGACAGATAACAGCCTGCGACCATTGCTTTGGCATTTCCTCGCCTTCCCATACCATAGTCAACAACTCCTGGATCTCTTATTTTAATTCCGCCATATTTAATCAGCTCCACCTGTATTCCATCATTCCCTGGGCACTTGTTTTTCATGTTTTTAATTATTCCTTTTATTTTTTCCAAGCTCGGGACTTCTGTGATCTCCTCTTTACTTTGTAACACCCTACTTTGGGGTAGTGGCCCTTGGGTAGTTCAGTTGAAGCCAGGGTTGTTGTCTCAGCTCAAATATAAATAACACAGAGTTTTTGTAAAACGTTATAATAAATAAAAATGTATTTTCAACGGTAAAATAAATCATAACGGTAATCCCGGGTAAATAATACAACATAAATGTTGTCCCAATAATCGTCGTTTGATTATCCCTGGTTCCGGCGTCGCTGCGATTGACCCAGCCCATGTCCGTCTTAGAGCGACAGTGGTGGGATGATCCTTGCAAATGCTCAGTGGCCCAATGGCGGCGGCGGAAGCGAGTGCTATTTAGTAAATAAACGTAAAACTTTTTCTTTTTGGGAATTTGTAAAACATGATTTAGTTCCTATGTTATGAAACTGTGTAAGGCACATGTACCAGTTGCTAAACTGTTTTTGTTGCTGTAAATAAAACTGACAATTATTTTTTACATCGGTGGTGCGGAGTGCCTGTCCCGGCAGGTAAGTGAAGCCTAATTTTACCGTTATGTATTACTCGGTTTACTGAACTACGGTGTTCCTGGTGAACGGCGGTTTACTGGAAGCGGCGGTCACGTCTTCGACGTGCGGTTCTTCGGTTACGGTCGGACCTGGTGAACGGCGGTTTACTGGAAGCGGCGGTCACGTCTTCAACTTGTGGGACCTGGAGTGGTCGGTCTTGGTGAACGGCGGTTTACGGGGAACGGAATCACGTCTTCAACGTGCGGGTACTGGAGGTTACGTCTTCCTATGAGGGGCCGACGATTTTAGGAACGGGGTTTTACGTCTACCTATGAGGGGCCGACGGGTTTTAGGAACGGGGTTTTATGTCTGCCTATGAGGGGCCGACGAGTTTAGGAACGGGGTTTTACGTCTTCTTGTGAGGGGCCGACGATTTTAGGAACGGGGTTTTACGTCTTCCTATGAGGGGCCGACGGATTTAGAAACGGGGTTTTACGTCTTCCTGTGAGGGGGCGACGATTTCGGAGGTGGTTCTAGGACTGGGCTCGGTGGATTCCCTCCGGAATCGAATGAATGTCTCCGGTTGGGGCTCTGCTTTTATACGTTTTCTAGGTCGACGTGGGGGAACTGTTAGACGGGGGAAAGATTATGTTCTCATGTAGGCCTGCAAGCTGATTACGCGGTTACGGCGACGCACTAGCGGGACGATATCCGGGACGGAAAAGTTTCGTCGTACGTGTACCTGGATTAGACTTTCTGTAGGGAAAATTTAATTTGCCTTTTATACAGGAAGTCGTTAAAAACAGGTGGCACGTTACAACTTTTATTTAGTAATTTCCTAAAATACTTGGCCTAAGTTTTCACCGCTCTTTGGGGCTCATTTATCCATTCACCATCTTCATCTTGGAAATAAAGGTTTCTTTCCTCTGTACTCTTGCTTAGTTCTTAGCAATCTAGTAGAAATTTCTTATCTCCTTGTTTCTATAACTTTTCTCAATATCTTGCAATTTTCTTGCCTTGTATTCTCTTTTTTTTCTCCTACGTACAGTCTTACACTTTGCCCTTTGCTGTTTATACTTGTTTTCATCTTATTTGATTGCTTAAAAATAATGATTACTTACCGTGTTGTCTAAAATTTCAGTACATTTGGATCGATTCTAAACTAGCCAAACAAAGTAAGATATGCCGTCATTAATTAGATTAATGACATGCATTTTTTCACTCCTTGATTCCACTATACAGTCATCCCCCGACTTACGTAATACGCGACTTATGTAAATTCACAGTTACGTAATAAATATACATATTCTTTTATATATTTTGCATACAAATTCAACTTAGTAAAAGTTTACAAAACGCATTACTTACGTAACTTATAGGATGACTGTACCTGTAACGTGTAATGTGTGTTGCCTATTCAAAGTCAGTAAGAGGCCACGAGATAAAATGGCACACTGTATATGTTCGAGTTTTAATCATAGCTAGAATTTTTAAATTCTTAAACAACCAAAATTCCAAACATACTAAATAGATGAAAATTAAAACCTTACAGAAAAATTATGTTAAAAGCTGAAACATATACTTTTAAAAGTTCTAATAAAAGTAAATTTTATTTCTAGATTTGATGAAGAACTAATGAAAGTAGAACTTGATTATCCAAGAGATATGTCGATGTGGAGAGGTGTAGGAACTGATATTGATGCTGTCTTCCAGTGGAAAGATGGTAAGTTTTTGAACTTAATTATTATTGTTTTTTTTTTTTTTTTTACAAACGTTCATAATTTACCCTTCTATTTTTGATCTGAGAGCTGACACTAGCTTTTGCTGGTAAAATTCTAACTGAATTGTTAAGAACAATGGCAAAACCTATTAAAATACCTACTTTACACATGTAACAAAGAAATATATTAGTTTTTATTGCTATACAGTTGCTAAGTTAAAAAAATAATATCGACTGTTTTTTGCTTAGCAATTGATGTATTAAACAATTCAAAGCACCATTAATCCAATCGTACTCATGTGTTCAAAACGTAATTTTTCCCAGTCACATTTCGTTTATCTTGGCAGTACATTTAAAAAAATTTTTTTGTAAACTGAAGAAAAGTTCTTTCTTTTACGGATTATCTTTATCAGAAGTCAGTAACGGTAGATGGTAATGACTTGGCTGGAAAATAGACTTAGATACCTATTTAAAGGTTGGTATACGACTCCTTATATAGGGAAGAGATCTACAGAGCCATGGAATATTTAGAAATGCCAATTAAATTGATGCAGCATACGGGCGACTCTGCAAAATACTTCAAATAGAATTAAATGGAGAGGGAAGCGCAAGACGCCAATGTATAACCCATGCTGATGACTTGGTGTTAATAACAAACAACAAAGAAAAGCTAATGAATACTTTAAAAACAGTTGCAGGGAAGGTAAGAGAATTAGGTTTACAATTAGCGGCAAAAAATCAGAATACATGGTAGTGGGAAATCAGTTGAATAGAATAAAAATCCAAAACCTAATAATAGAACAGCCTGCTGAAGTTGATATGGAAATAGAAAGAGTAAAGGTATTTACATATTTAAGAGCACAAATAATGGAAGACGGAAGAGAAGAGAAAGAACTTAAAACAAGGCTCATGGGAGAAGACAAAGCAACAGGGGTACTAACACCTATGTTAAAATCGTAATACATATCACAAAAAAAAAAAATACGGATATGCAAATCAGTGGTGAGGCCAATAGCAACATACGGCTAAGAACTATGTGGAAGCTAGGAACCATAAAAGAAACTAAATTACGAATTTGGAAAACAAATTCTGTGAAGAATTTACGAAGAACGAAAGAACCAATAATGAACTAAGAGTTATGTAAGAAGCCAAAAATAGTGCAATATGTAAAACAACGAGTACAGCGTCACGTCCAGTGAATGGAGAATAGAAAAATGACCAAACTGATAGGGATAACAGCGAGTAGAATACCGAGAAGAGCTAGATGGAAGGAGGAAGTGATACGGAACCTGAAAGAAATAGGAGTGGAAGACTATAGAAGTAAAGCAGCAGACTGGAAAAAGTGGCCGAAAATAATATCAGCAATGGGCCAGCCTGGAATCTGAAATAGCACAAATGATGTGAGCTGAAATCGCACAGGTCAAAACTGCTTAACACCATCCTGACACATTTCGCTAAGTTCTGTATAATGGATCATTCACAGCAGATCATTAATTTGAATGTCAGCACTGCCACCAATGCACAGTATAGCTGATGGCTTCAACTTATATACAGGGAAATTTTCTTTTTAGTATACATATACCCTATGTATACTTTTATAATAAACGCAAATAGGCAACCCACTATACACTATAAACGATAAAAAATTAGCATGCTGTGGCAAAAATCATCAAATTAAGTTAATGTCAAAAAATTAGTCTTTAACTGTTGCTGTTTTTATTTTCCTTTCTGTTTTGTATTGTTGATATTTTATGTTTTAGAATAATCGTTGAATTAAAATTATGTTGATATTCCACTAATTTTGATTTATTTTTTATTTACAAACATGAAACATAACCTTTACTCAACACGTGACGTGACGTTTATAGTGTATAGTGGGTTGCCTATTTGCGTTTATTGTAAAAGTATACATAGGGGATATGTATACTAAAAAGAAAAATTCCCTGTATAACCACAATTAATACGCAGACTATTCACTATAAGTAAGACCATCGAAGTGATACATTGCCGGTTTTATGTATAACCACAAAGTAAAAAAATATACAAAAACCTACCGTCTAAACTGAGATGCATATAACCTAAATATAAGGTATGTTGTATAACTGAAATTTCATAAATATTACTGAAAACTTGCCCGTTGAAGATTAGTAGTAGCCCTGATCACATAACAATCAGATTCGCCAAGTTAATGTAAAATTTGGCAGGCAATTTTATGATTAGTTTGCCTTCGGTTGCCAGATGGCGGCAGCACTGCACGAGCAGAAGCGACCCTGAAGTGATTGGAATCATACAAATCAGCTAATTCTAAGCACTTTAGAGTCGCGTCTGCTCCTACTACGGTGGCGCCGCCTGGCAACCGAAGGCAAACTAATCATAAAACTGCCTGCCAAATTTTACATTAACTTGGCGTATCTGATTGTTATGTGATCAGGGGTAGTAGTAATACTAATTGCTTAACTCTTCGTCATAGATTTATACCGTTGCAGTGCTCTATGCACACAACCACTATTTTGCTATTTTCTATTCAAGCAGGTAATACAGAATAATGGGTGCTCTTTGGGGCAGCATTTATCAAACAAAATCTATATTTTAGAAAATAATGGGCCAAATTAAGTAAATTAAAAAAAATTAGTATAATCCTTTAACTCCTACGTGTGTTTCCAACAATCCCTATCTTTGGCCAAATATTTGATCTGATTCCAAGGTTTTCCGGTGTTTTTAAGCTCTTTTCCCTGTAATTGCTGGGTGACCTCTTCATGTTTGCCCCTGTAGGTTCCATTCTAATACCTAGCGAGTGATGTTTTGTTTCCCTTCATAGAACATCTCCAATCCATTTCCATTTTTTGTGCTTTATTTCAACTATAACCTTTTTCTGTCCTACCCTTGTAAGTAATTCTGTGTTTGTTATGTGGTCCGGCCAGGGTAGAAGAATATATAGGTAGGAGTACGCCATATGCGATATCGCGTGACCTTGGACGACATAAATGTTCCGCCTCGATAGTTTTCTACTAGATGGCACTGACCATAATGGTGTCACTTTAACATTAATTTAAATAGAATTTTACTTTGTTAGTGCAAGTTTTATTATTAAAATCGTTATGTTATTGTTCTTAGCCACGTTACATGCACAAATATATTTTGTTTGTCCAAGAATAAACAGATAATGCACACTTTTATAGAAATTCACTAGAAATATTACAAATTAAGGGTTTAAAGAAATGTTCAACTTAATTTTTTCATTTACATACCCACCTAATATTTTCAGTGTTTATTTTCTGAAATTCCACTTTCATTTTAATTTATGAAAAACACATTATTATTGTGTTAAAATTCCATTATTGTCATTACATTCTCCGCAATTTTAAATCATTTGAAAATGCTGTTGTACCTGTAGTGCAAATTGTCGTAAATAATTAAAATGATAGAAATTTTCACACAGATAATAAGAGCTTTTTATATCTACACTGAAAGTAAACATTTTTTGTAATAGTTTCCATTTTTTTCCAGGAATAAATACAATAACTTCTACGAACAAAAGCCCCAAGTGCCCCAGAATTTAGGTACCTATATTTATAAAATACGTGTTTTTAAAGGTAGTAAAAATAAAACAATGTGTAAATAAAGGTTTAATGAAAATTTATGAACATTTAATAAACATATAAAACAGAGTTGGACAAATTACCTTAAAAAAGTAATGCATTACAAATTACCCATTTTAAATTACTATTACATTACTTTATAATCTAATTACATACTATAAACTGAAAGTAATTAAATTAACAATTACCTTGGTAATTTAGATTACACAATTACATTACTTTCTTAATTAGGTACTTCTAATAAATCGCAATACAACTTCGTAATATTTGAACTTAATGGAAATTATGCACAAGTAATGTAAATATAATTAAAGTAATTAGATATTAGGAAAATATAGTGGCAGGCAACCATCTCCAAATAGTTTAGCACCTTACACCATTGAATTTTTATACAATATAGCCGGATCTTACTAGCATTTTGAAGTTATTTTACTTGCACCGAATTCAATCGCGTATATAAACACACTCTCAGCATATACTACTTGTTAAAAACTTACCTTTATAAGTAACAACTGTTTGATTTTCCGCAAACGATGGGTTTCCAATAGAGAGCACTTCAATAAAACGATCTTATTTCAATCAATTTCAATTAAAACTGTTACTGCACGTCACCAAAAATAAACCACTACGGCGGCCATATTGCCACTGTCTCGTGCACACTTATGTGACGAAATCGACCGATGTCGTACTCCTACCTATATATTCTTCTACCCTGGGTCCGGCCATTTTATGTGAAGAATTCTTCTAAGACACTTGTTAACAAATACTTGCAGTTTTCTTTCACTTTCTTGGGTATGTTTCACACGCTTACAGTAAGCCTTTTTTTAACGTTCGTGTTAAATATTCTTAATTTTGTCTGTCTGGTTATCTCTGACGATTTTTCCAAATCTCATGTAACATTGTAAACGCATGTTTTGCCTTTGCAATTCGGTATTCTATGTCCCTTGTCAAGCCAACTGAAATAACTTGAAGATTTCGTAGAACTTTAAGCAAAACGTGCTGAGTTGACTTAACCTTGGATGTCCTACTGACTAAAGTGGAATTAAACTACAGCCAAGAATAATACAATTAACGCGGGATCGAAATTAAAAGACAGGGCCATACTGAAGGATTTACCAAAAATTTAAAATGACTCAAAACTTCCCAAATAACACGGAATTGCAAAACCACGTGACATAGCATTGGATAAAATCGTAAGATTTCATACTTTAGATTTAAAACAGGCTATTATGATCCGATCAGAAATTGGTTTCCACTCTAATAAACAGTGCCTCGCTGATTGCAACAGTAAGATTCCAACTCCATTTTGCCTTCGCTGGTCTTACGGTTTTCCTGAAAATAGTTACCAGTGTCCTCCCTTCCTGAATTCACCCAGATCTGGCCAGCGTATTTCACAGAGACTCAATATTTGCAAACTACAAAATTCAAAAAATTAGTATAATAAAGATTTAATAATTAAAATTCATTATAACCTGTTCGTTAACGAAACACTTTGGAAAAATATTATTCGTGTTATTTATTTTGAAATTATGTGTTTGAAAAAAATAGAGTTTAATGAATTATTATTATAAAGATTATTGATCTTCATCTAAGTATTTGAAATGAAAACAATTCATAAGGAATGCTAAGACACTGAAAAATCCTAGGTGATTTTAGGGTATGTGGCTTCTTAGAAATGGCTTCCTTGATACCTGATTTGTATCATTTCTGATGTTGGAACTTAACTGACGTCTTAAGAAGAGTCCAAATGCAAGGTGTGGAAAGCCTTACTTATGCAACAACAGATGTGCTCGAATGCCCTCAAACAGATACCCGAAGCAACTACTTTACTCTGAACTATTATATGGAGAACGAAAAGTCGGTGGGCAAACTCTTAGATATAAAGATCTGACAAAACGCCACATAAGTAGATGTAACATACCCTTGGTTACCTGGGATCTGATGCTGCTAAACGTAATGTTTGGAGGAGATATATTAACTCCAGGGTTGAAGAATATGAGCAAGGTCGACTTCAAGAACTAGACAGGATTTGAAACAAAGACGGACTCACATCACCATATACGCTTATGATGAAAATGGAAATTTATATTGTTCTCACTATGGGAGAATCTTCGGAAATAAATTGGGATGGCACTGGATTAAACTTAGCAATGAGCGCTGTGGTGGCCGAACCGGCTAGGATGACATCATCAGTAGTTTAACAGATCACATGCTAAACAAGAGGTACAACCGTTGGGGTGTGGTTCTATGGCAAACAGCTTGAGAGCCGAACCTGTCATTATCAGTCTTGGGGGAAGTGCTGATTGGGCAATATCTGTGTACCCAGGCCGGGGTCCGTACCACCATTGTTGCGAGCATTCGTCCGACTATATCTGCTGTTACTTGCTACAAATGTTGGACTAATTGTATATCTTATGTCTGCATCTTAACCATTGTGGTTATCTTGATATGATCAGTATTATCACGTTTAATATATAGAAGGATAAATTGTGATTATATTCAGACCTATAGAATTACAATCTTTTTACGATATAAATATTAATTTTGTTATTCTTTCCAGGTAAAACTTACTTCTTTAAAGATAAAGGTTTCTGGAAATTTAATGACCTTCGTATGAGGGTTGAAAATGAACAACAAACGTTATCAGCACCTTTCTGGATGGGATGCTCGAGGAATCTAGAAGGTCATATTCCTGGCAGTAAGGCACCATACACGGTTGCATTATCGTCCAGTAGTAATTGTGCTAGTTCTAATTATATTTTCACTATAGTAGCTCTTAGCACAATTTTAAAATTATATGCTTTGATTACCTAGTAAATTTTTCATATACATAATTATGAACAGGGCCTATATTGTCATAGGCTGTATATTAAATAATTTAGGTTTAAATGTACACTTCTGTCTTTGAAGTGCCGGTGCTATTTGATTCGCCTAAAGAAATCATTATATAGTTTCATACTTCGCTGACTTCCTGTGTTTTATTGTTATCTACTCCATGTGAAACAATTGGTAAATTATTATGTACCAAATATAAAATGCATTACGCGTCAAGACAATCTTAAAACAGAATTTACTAATATTTGTAATTATGTAAAATTTTAGTGTTTAAAGAAAAATTGCCTTCAGCAAGTTGGAAAATAATTATACGGCTAAATAGACTACGTGGTTTTCTTTATACAATACGAATTAATAGTTTATTTAGCCTGTGATATTTTAAAACTAAATGTGTCATGCCTTTCGAAGATGTTATTAGATGCATTGCTACAATTCGCAAATTAAAATTGGCTGTTACACTGTTGTATATTTATTACTCAGTATAAGAATTTTGTAAAACATTTACATAGATTTTAAGTTTCCGTAATATATACCAGTGTGAAAACTAAGTGAAGTATAGATGAATGTGTCACGCTGAAGCTTACAGTTTAATTATAAAAATTTGGTATCAGTTTTGGCGAAAGGCCTTATATTTTATCTGTGATTGATAATGTGTTTGAAATTTATTCTAATATTGAAAAATTATTGCTCGTGTTAATGCCTGTATGTTTAAGTTAATTAATTTAAAAACAAATATTTACAGGTTTAACGTGAGCAATGAATGAGGAAAGTTAAAATTAAGACTGAATTAAGTGGTATTTGTATGTTTATTTTCACTGCCTAAAATTTTCATAATTAACAACGTAAACAAAAGCTTCTGTGCACAATCTTTAATAACGTGTCTTTTCTACATCTTCTTCTACTCTTAACTTAAGTATAGTTTACTTCAGCATGTGATAAGTTTATTGCATAAGTTTTGTACTATTTTATTTAATGTGTATTTACTACGATAACATGTACTGCATTTCTGACCTAACAATATTTTAACCATTATTATTAGTATCCGAGAAAACTTAAAAAAATTCTGATTTTAAAAAATAAAAAAACCTGTGATATTACTTTTTTAGTAATTGTAATTTCTTATGTGTATGTTGTATCATTCTGTTTTATTTTTAAGTGTGTAGATAATATAACGTGTTGGTCTCTTTTAGGTATGTTTATGTAGATTATTTTGTTGTATATTTTTATTTTTAATTTTGGAAACGGAAAACCTACTGCCAAACATGCATAACCAATTCATATTTCTACAACAACACTGCTGTATTTATTGAGTTTGGGTTTTGATGTCTCATGTAATCCCCATTATTTGTATTCTATTTGCAACTATTGTTTTTATATTATATCATTTCAGTAAATAAATTTTTAAGTAAATAATTATTCTTACTTGCCAAACTCGGTTTAATCGATTTAAAGTTTTATTTTTAACTTTTTTTTACGTTTAATAATCACAATGTCTCCATAAAAAAATCTAGCGGTAGATTTAGTTAACAGTTTATGAGTAATAATAATAATAATAATAAAATAAGGGTGAGATTAGCTTGCTGGGACTTCTTTCGGTGGTGACAAAGGCTCGTTATTAAGTTGTGGTCCATCTACACATTTCCATAATCCGTATGTTTTGCCAACTGTCGTCTGCCATAATCTTAATGTACCATCTTCGGAACCGGATGCGTAAAGTTCACCGTCAGGGGAAAACCTTACACAATGCACAGGACCGAAATGCCCTTTAAAAGATTCTGCAATAAAATTAGTTAGTGTAAAGCTATACTTGAATTTTCCTCGATATACTAACCAATTTCAGTTCCGGTGGTGTAGTCAAATTTATACATTTTGAAATCATCCCCACCTGCTACAAAAATGCTTTTATCAGGATGGAGTGAGGCTGAGCTGACAGTGGTAGGTAGGGTGAATTCTCGAATTTTGCTCAATGAACCGGAATCTAAAAACGTAACATTGTTGCTATGCGTTACTGTGATTACACTACCATCTCTTGATACATCGAGGCTGTTTGGTATTGATGGGAAATCCAACTTCTGTACTTCCTGTAAAAATTTATTAATATTACAATCTTGAGAATCACAAAAATTAAGAATCTATTCTTTATTAGTGTATTAAGCAACTTCGTTTTTTTGTTATAAAATACATAGTATATCAAAGAATTTCAAAAAAGTATTTATTCATCAGTGGTGTAGTCGTAAATTAAGCAGTACCGGAACTTTTATTAATTTGAATGAAGATCGCGCTGTTTTAAGGGGGTATTTTACATTTTTTTCTTATTTATTTCTTGTAAAAAAATAAGCAGTGCCGGAACGGAGTTCTGGCACGTTCCGGCTCCACTGCACCCCTGTTATTCATATACATTTACAATGGAACCATACAGTCGACAATGCATAATGGTTTATATACTATACTACCCTGGTTACATACTATTTTATATCTTAAAGGTCAAGCAACAGATACTCAATGGCCTTTACATAAAGGTTTAAGGCTCCCCCAGACTGCCAACAAAAATCCGTGTTGTGCTTAACCAGAATTAAAATAGGCAAGCCCACTTACCAAATCCTTCCAAGCAATGTCTTTAAACATTTATTCATAGGATTAACAAATGCTTTAAAATTCTTTTAACTATACCAGTATTTAAATATTTGAATCCCAAATTTGTCTGTGGTTCCTCATTCAATCTACCCCTAATTCCAGTCAAATTTGTCCTAAGAGAGCCTTTTTTGACTTTTTGTTTTCTTTTCGGTAAAAAAAAGTAAATGTAGAAACTAATTAAATTAAATATACAGTTATCAAAAATTTTAAAATAAAAGATCGGTCTTCAACGGAATTCAGTTGTTTATATTGATTGTTTAAGTACTAGTGACACATGTGTTAAAAGTTAAAGTATTTGCTGTTTGCTTCTTTCTAGGTGTTGTGATTAAGTTGTAAAATGGCATATATGGTAGAAAATCTGTCCAAAGATAATCTGCGTGCTGTTATTCAATTTTTGGCCGTTAATGCCAATGGAAATTTAGACGAGAATGAAAGCTGTATATGGTGACTATAGTTATTCTCATACGGCAGTGGTTGAATGGTGTAATAGATTTCGATAAGGAAGATAATCCACTAAAGATTTGACTCATCCAGGACATACTTGTGTTGCAGCATCAGATGAAAATGTGAGACAGTTGGAAATTGCTTTACACGCAAATATGCGCATTAAAGTTAGAGAACTTTCTGAAATGTTGAGCATCACTGTCATCATAGTCTTGGCTAACAATAACAAAGTTGCTACCCAGTGACTGCTTACTGATGAGCAGAAGAATCTGCGTTCGGCTTTATCACTACAGCATTTGATACAATATCAACAACAAAGTAATACCTTTTTATACCAAATTGTTGCCAGTGCTAGGGAGGTTACCACGACTACATAAACATAACTTTAACTATAAATGTCATTTGAACCTCAAATTAATTTAACACTTTCACTGCCCACTTCGACTGGGGATACTGGCCGCTAGAACCAAGCATGGCGCCGATCGGAGTCGGAGGCTCGTAGGCTCCTACAGTCAAATTTTTATCTTTACTGTATATTCAACAAACTGCTTTGTCACTTATTATCTCATTCAGACAAATAATCACAACTTAGAAATGAAACTATGTCCAAAATTGTCTATTTACAGTCACAAATTTACATAAGGGTTGCTATACAACATACACTATTTTCTCGCTTTGACCAGCTTTTTCCAAATAAATATAGCGCGCAACTTAAAACCAACCCGATAAAATTCACGCTAAAACATTCTTCTGCCACACCGACACGAAAAACATTCACTCGCCATCAATGCCAGAAAACAACTGAGTGTTTAGTGTATCCCTACAACTGGCCACGTACGTGGCCCCTGGCACAGGCTCATACAGCCGCGCGTCCCCGTAAGTGGCCGGTGGCATCGAACGTGTTAAAAGTAAATTTTGTGATATGCAGCTGAACATAAAGCTTTGTATGTAATTCGTACATAATTAGGCTTGACGGACTCGCCTAATTTATTGGCCTCGCTCACTTCGTTCGCTCTGCCATAAACTTTTTGGCTTGTCCATAAAGACCTACATTATGTACTTATTACATAAATAGCTATTACGTTACAAACAACTGATTTATACAGAGGGGCCATCTTATGTGTTCGGAAATTAATTTTCGAAGATAGGCAACACATATAACTTTCCGTGAGCACCTTTGACTTTATACTTTATAATAATCCATCTACATGTACAGGGTGGTGCATTGCCTCACGCACCATAGGAATTTCAATGGTAAATTTTTAATTTGTAAATATTTGCTTCCCTAATTACTTTAGACCAAAAGTGCAAATATATTTTTTGTAGAGAAAAAAATAGCCCATCCAATGATGCTAATTTGCAGTTTTTCAATTTTTCCGCAACAGAAAAACTGTGGAAATTAATTCTTGCACTTTGATAAAAATCACTGATGCCTTGGAATTGCTGAAACAGTCTGGCTTGTCAGTTAGTTACACACGTTAAAATTGTCACATAAAATAATTTTATTTTCCGTTACGTTTGTTTTAAAAAGTAATTTCCCTTCCTGTTGAATTTGTTGAATAATGGTTATTTGTTTACCAAGGCTAAAAAGTTACATTTTTCGTATTGAAAAATAATTTCAAACTGTCATTATGACAGAGGGGTGGAGCTATCACAATGTTATAGCTTCACCCCTCTGTTTCAAAAATTTCATGGCATCAGTGATTTTTGTCAAAGTGCACAAATTAATCATTTACAATACCACGAGTGGTCAAAGAATTGTCGATTATTTGTTTGCTGTAACATCACGAATGTTCCTTGTGCTTGCATATGAATATCACGAGTGCGCAGCACGAGTGGTATTCGCAATCACAAGAAACATGAGTGATTTTACAGCAAAAATAATCTACAATTCTTTGACCACGAATGGTATTTGAGTGACTATTCAACGAAAAAAAATCATTTCCACCGAATCATTTTTCATAAATTAGTCCAGATTCAAGTTTGTTTACATGAAAATTGTTCTCTGTTGGATATAACTAGCAATAAACTGTTTTCAAAAAATTGTCGCTTCGTATCACTAGTGAAATTTTACTAGAAAAAATTGTCGATACAATTGGCTCGAAAACGTCAAATCTTGCATTTTGATTGGTCGATTTTTGACATATGACATATGAGTTGAATAGTCCCCACAGTTTTTCTGTTACACGAAACTCAAAAATTGTGTAAAATAACATCATTGGATGCAGTATTTTTTTTTTTACAAAAAACTCAATTACACTTTTGGCCTAAAATAATTAGGGAAGCAAATATTAACATATTAAAAAATTACCATTGAAATTCCTATGGTGCGTGAGGCAATGCACCACCCAGTACACTACAATTAAGGTAGGAGCTGCTGCAGCAAGTTTGTAAATGCATACATTTTATTAAGTAAACCACTAAATTCATGTAATTACAACATAAAATAATTAATGAAGTCAATGTTCAAAGTGTTTTCCAGAACGTCTTCCAAAAGAGCTGGTAAACTATTTACTAAAAAATTTTCTTAGTTTGTAATTTGCTAAGGAGAAAACTAACCATATTTACCAAAGTTCTTGAAAACTTTTTTAATTATCAGACGGATATCTTCTGTTAACATATCCTTTTTCCCACATTTGAAAACATTTTTACGAATTACAAATAACACTAGGAAAAACGCGAAGTTCACTTTGACAGTTCTGTAGCCAAAACAGACGCTTACTTTTGATTCACATAGATTGCTGTGACTGATAATGTTACCCAATTTCTATATTATTTTTTTCTGTTAAAATTATGCGAGCCGTCAGAAAATTTTTCTAGATATCAATAATTATATTGAGACATTTGTTTAGCTTTGAAATGTAAAAAATAGTGTAACCTATATCTACACTATGCTTCAACATTGTACATAGTTGTAAACATATTGAAAAACTAGTTTAGTTATAATGCTGATTTATAAATAATCCATTATAGGATGTTACGCCCCGACAGAAGCCGCAGATGCAAGAGATAAAGACAAATTCTATGAGAAGAGAGGAATGAAGATTAATGTAAACAAGAGTAAGATACTACCAATAAACAAAAACGACAAAAGAGAAGAGGATCTAGAAATAAGGATAAACGAAGAAAGACTTGAAGTAGTGGACATGTATGAATACCTAGGAACAATTCTAACAAAAAATGGAAAAATAGATAGGGAAATACAAGGTAGGATACACAAAGCAAGCAACTTATATTACCAAATAAATAACACACTAATAGGCAAGAAGGAAGTAAGTACCAACACCAAACTACGACTATATAAGATTATCTAGTTATACACCAATTTTGATGTATGCGGCTGGATCATGGCCAATGATCGGCAAATATAGGTCCAGGAAAAACGTTAAATGAGACAAGAAATAAATACCGAAGATGGACAGAGAAACCCTGCTCAACGCTATAATGGCATGAATGGGGCTATATGAAGAAGATTATGGGATGTAAAAGGTAACACCCTCCAAGGTAGTAGGGCCGGCAACAGGGATGGTTAAGGCCACCACATCACTTTCATACCCGGTCATAATGGGATATATGATATTAAAAGTAATTTGTTTTGCAGATAGCTAAAATCTAAATCGGTCAGATGTTAAACGCTAAAAACATTCAAATATCGCAAGTTATATCAACTTAAAAAAAGACTGAGATGTATGTAGTACCACTGCTAATTATTATTTTCAATTGGCATTTCACATCTGACAGTTCAATCACATTTAAGGTCATGTTTTTTAAAAAGAAGAACAAAAATAAACTAGCTATGAGGTCCATACCAGAATTACGTAACACTGCTGTATAATCAAAACTAGTTATATAATTTGGGAAATTTATTTTTCAACATTTATTATTTATACATGATTGCCAATGCTTTATCCATTTTTCGTAGCACTCTCTGAAATTTTCTTTGGCAATCCTAGTGAAATACTGATAAATAGCACTTCCTCGGAGAGAATCCTTAAGATTTGAAGACAGCCATAAATTACTTTGCGAATGAGGGTTTTGATTCCATTTTCTAAAAGAAAATTGGTAACAACCCAAGCTCTGTGCGGCGGTGCGCTGTCCCAATGCAAAATGAAATTTCCATCCGTCAAATGAGGACGGAGTTTGTGTATATTCGCCAGTTATTATATGACTCTTAGGAACAACATGTGCTAAAATAAAACCTACTTTATCCTAAAAGATTCCATAAAGAACTTTATCATTTGATGGCACTCGCTTGAATTTTAATGGTGAACGAGAGTCGAAGTGTTACCATTATTTTGATTGGCGTTTCGTTTCAAGATTAAAAATACAATATCCAGGTTTCATCCTTGTTAATAAAGTTCAACAAAAGTTGACGCAAGCCTTATTCTTTTCGTCAGAAAGCATGTAGGGAACTCAAAGTTTACTAACCTTGTTAACCTCCAAATGATTCGTTTAAATTCGCTGAATAGTGCCATAAGAGAAGCCTGTACATTCAGTCAATTCTTCAATAATCAGTTGTTGATCTTCCCATTATCAAATCATTGATTCTGTCGATGTTTTCAAGTGATATTACAGAAATTGGGCTTTCAGAATGCGGCTCATCTTTGGTACTCTCTGTCTGCTTTAAATTCTCTTACTCACTTATAAATGATGCAGTCAGCAAGTTAGTATCTCCCTTGGAGATTAAAATTTCATTTTGTAAGGCACACTCAAATGAAAATGCTGTAACTTCCGTAATCTTACATAAATAGCAACACGCTTTGATATATGCAAAGATAAAATATTAAAACTTCATTTGTTATTACATTTGCGCATTTACCTGGTCTCCTTTCTGAAATACAGCCAAATGGTACGCAATTCTGGTATGTACCTTAATACTCATCAAACTAAGATGCTTACACATCATTTACTGTTTCAATAAACATAAATACCACTTTTTTGTGGACTTTAGTATCTTATATTTAGGTAAGGGGCGTTAGTTTCAAAGGGGAAAGTACGATGTACACATGAAGCAAAAAACCAAACTTTTCAGATTAAACCAACTCAAGAAAAATCTATGGGACAAAGTGAAAAGCTATACAGTGATTCAAAAGGTTCTATACCACTCAGCTTAGGTCCCTTTATTAGGTATAAAAATGATCATTTTTGAGTCTCAAGAGTCATCACCAGCTTTCTTCAAATACTCATGTGTTGTTTTGATTTATGCAAATTAAAAAACATTCTACTCAATAATCTAAAAAAAAACTCGTTCCGCTCTATTTTAGCAACACCATTTGCACTATAGTGAGTCCTCATATTGATTGTTCAACAGCAAATAACTTGACGATCAAAGTTGGTATTAGACAATCTCTTATTCCAAATTTATCATTAGAGTGGATAGGAGACATCGTCAGATTGTATCAAAATGAACACTCTACTAGAAATAGTCTCTAGTTTCTGAGGTTAAATTAACATGTCATGTTGTTAGAGATGAATATGGAGACTAGCAACAATAAGCGGCAACTATGTAGTAAAAATGCCTGATGCACTGGCAATATGGAAACTTATACCCACCAAGAATTGAAAGTCAAATTACAAAGATTACAAACAATTTTCTGCTTTAAGTTTACCTAATCAGCAAATCATTATAAACAGGGAGTATGTTCCACTTAATGCTCACAATAACAACGATGTGCTGTTCATAAAGCACTAATAATTTAATGTTGTGGTCAAGGCATATAGGGGAATGCTAATCACATTTACATTTAGCATGTAATTGAAAATGACAAATGTTATTAATTGCATTAATCAACGACTTTAGATGGACAGCATACTATTTTCCATGTTTTGTATTCTCTACATAGTTATGTTGCAATGTTTACCAACGATAGCAGGCTAAGTAAAACATAATTTTTCAGGTTATACAGTGTGCCCACGCATATACCTATTCTCAGTCCAGCTTAGTTCCAAAACCATTTTGGTTTATAAAATATAACAGAAACTTAAAATAAAATAATATCAGTACTTACTTTTCCAGAAACTCTGTCCCACACTCTAAGTGATTTATCATCAGCACATGATACCAAATGTGTATCGTTCCTGAAAAATACTACATGTCGTACTCCGGATGTGTGGCCCGAGAAAATAGTAGGACCTATAAATTATTAAGTAATTAGTTACTTTTCAAATACAATTGTATTTGTGAAAAGTTTTTTTATACAATAAATGTAGAACAAGTATTAAACACAATGTTGTAACCTTCAGCACTCAAGTTTCTTAAAAACTAGTCAATGCTAAAGAGTTCATGACTTGTTTTACAAGTATACTTTTAAAGAAGTCAAAGTCAAGTTATTATAATGAATTTTCCTTTCCTCTTATCACACAATTTAAAGAAATGCAAATTAGGTCTTAAATTAAAAAAATATCAAGGAAAATATTTCTAATTAATCCAATATTTTTTACATTGAGTAAATATATAGAGCAAATTTTAAGGTCAAATAAAGAGTTACTTATATATCAAGGGTCAAAAATGTTTCTTTTTTTAATCGAAAATCCAAGTAATGTATGATCCTAAATTTCTAGAGTATTGCTTTGTATTACAGCACAAACAATTTGAGCAAAATTACTGCTCGTATGAAAGACACGTAATAAAACAATATATGTATTACCCCTCTTTAGGCAGATAAGTAAACATTAAAGCCCACTATCAATCCCAACCAATACATAAAATAGTATATTAAACAATAAGCATCTAATGTAATTCATTATGTAATAAGTTTTACGAGTTTCATAATGAGACTTTGCATATGGATTGTATTTAAGAAAACTTTTCAGATGTGAGCTATCAAAATTAAAAATGTATCAAAGAAAAATTTGGCTTCAAAATTAAGTCAAGTTAGCACAGCATTCAAAGTTACAAAAAAGCAGAAAAAATTATTTAAACGTCAAATATTTTATTTTCAAAATATAATGCAAAGTACATTATATTCTTATGGATTACCTACAAAACCGATAAGATAAGTTTTTTATAGCAGTTTATTTACAAAGTTACAGTACTTACTTGCATCAGGTTGATTCAAATCGAAAATTCTAACGAGTTTCTCATTGCTTCCAGTTGCTAATAAGTTGCTGTCTTTTGAAAAATTGACGCTTTTAACAATATGATTATGTTGGAATGAATGTAATTCTTCGCCAGTTATAGCATCCCAAACTTTCCCTGTAAAATCAGCAGCACCGCTTGCTGCTCGTGTTGCTTGAGCATTTAGAGCTACCCCCCATACGGCACCCTTGTGGCCCTCGAAAGTTCCTATCCAATCCCCTGTATCACCCTGCCGTAACATTGGTTTACCATCTATAAAACAAACACTTAAATAACTGCTTTTTAATTGAAAAAATTAAGTAGGTTGTAATGTAATCACTCAAACTTGCGAATATTTAGAAAACAGAATTAGTCACGAAGATATGTTTTATAAACAAAAATAATTAAAAACTAAGAATACCTGTTTTCTGATAATCTTTCTAACCTTAAATTCTATACATTCCTATAATATTTTAATGTAACTGTAGGACCAACATATCCAAAATTTTATATTCAACATGCTGAATAATGTTTTATGATGCATAAAGATTTCACGCCTTAATTAAAAAACAGGAAGCGGACTTATAAAAACTATTGTCCTTTCTTGTAATAATCTAAGGCCAAGAGTTTGAAGGTTTCTTTTGCAAATTAGGCCAAGGAAATGGCAGAAGTTGTAATTTAAGGTTAGTACGTTCAAAATAAAATTATACAATAAATAAAAACTTACCTTTACATGCCGATATTAAAAAATAACCACACTCAGTTACTGCACTAAAATCTAGGTGAACTACGGGTCTAGTGTGTCCGCTGCAAGTTAATGGGGTTTGTCTTAAATTTGCCATATTCTTTAGGTCACGTTTCGAACACCAACAGACCCAACAGATCACACGAGTTCGAAAAGCGAACTGTTTTTATGTTGCTGCGTAGACAGGTATTAATTGACAGGTAAAAATTGAACTGCGCATGTGCGTACTTTCCTTTTTATAATGACATTGGTTGCATTCAGTGAATTGAGATAAATTTTTAGATGATAATCAAAATCCGCTGGTTGTTTGATTAAACAGTTGAGGAGTACCTTTACTTAATAAGCGATGCGTAAGCATATGCCAATTTGCAAAATTAAATAAATTAAATCACCTTTCGGCTAACGATTTTACCTCTATACAAATTCTACGGTACGCTACTGATGGATGGATGGGATGGATGGAAGGACTAATTATTATTATTGTAATTATTTTTCTTAGTAAATATACTTAATAGTATGTGTTTTAGTGTTTATTTCCACAAAAATCTCAGATGAATCTTTTTTTTAATTTTATTATTTTATTTATTATTTTACAAAACATTAGTTTGATTAAAAGTAGGTGCATTGAACTTTCACTCAAATGATTCGTTAAAGAAAGCCACCTCCAGATGTCGCATGGTAGACAAAGCACGGCCATTTTATACGTAGTTTGGTTGGGGCAAGTCACTTCCGTGAGCGAAAGCTCAAGATTCGTTTTTGTGTTTCATGTGAAATATGCCAGTAAAAGTGGATATTATACCGCCGCCGCCTGCAAATTCTAAACAACCCGGTGTAACAAAATCTCTGCTGTACAACGGTTCTAAATTCCAAGGTTTTCAAAAGTCGAAAGGCAATTCGTACGAAGTAGAAGTTGTTTTACAGGTTAGAATCTTTTTAGTAACTTTATACGTAAACGATGTAGAATCGAGCATTTCAAAAGAATTTACTAAATGCTTACTTAAATACGCAACTAGTGTAAAAATTATTGCTGCTAAAATTAGAAACTTTGCAAAATTACTAAAAATACCAACATATGCAAAAACCGTGACAGCTGTAAAGGACGCCCCCATTATATGGCGGGAAATTTGAATTTGTAATAACTTCCGTTTCGTTTCTTTAGCACGTAGATGAAGAAAATTCATATTTATGCGGATATTTACAAATAAACGGACTAACAGATGAGTACCCTACCCTCACCACCTTCTTCGATGGTGAAATTATTAGCCAAAAATATCCATTTTTGACGAGGAAATGGGACGCAGACGAGGATGTAGACAAGAAGCACTGGGTATGATCTTTACAGGTCATTATTCACAATGTTCATTTGCTTTTTTATTTTTATAATAATTTACAGAGCAAGTTCACGTCCTTCTGTCAGTATGCCAAGACTTTCAACTCGGACTCCTTCGACTATAAGGCATTGGCTGAAACCGACTACGTCTTTATGCGATGGAAAGAACACTTTTTAGTACCAGATCATACCATTAAAGACATAAGTGGAGCTTCCTTCGCTGGATTTTACTATATTTGCTTCCAAAAATCGAAAGCCACCATCGAGGGCTATTATTATCATAGGAGTTCTGAATGGTAGGTATTTTTTTACTTATAAAATTTGAATAAGGTGACTAAATGAATTTTATGTTGTTGCAGGTACCAGTCTTTGAATTTGACGCATGTTCCTGAACACAGCATACAAATCTATGAGTTCAGGTGAAGAGTTAAAATGAAAACATCCTCATCATTTTACCATAACTAACACGTACATGGCTACAATTAGTTCACAGCACATCAACATTCACCTAACAAAATGATTTAAACAGCTGCACACTTTATTTTAGGAAATTTCTTAATTTCATTTTATTTAATTTTGAAGTATCTAAATCAATAATTATTTGTTTTGCAGTATTGTTTTGAAATGTGATAAAAAAAATAAAACAATTTCGTTTAAGTGCACCACAGATTAACGTGTATTATTTATACATCACCAAATCGAATTTTCTTTTTGTGTAGCTGTCAAATTTTAATTAAAAAATTATCAGGGCCAAAAATCGAGCCTACTTTAGCATTAAATGTTTGTAACAATGTTCTTTCAATTTCGGAAAGTGTGTGTTATATCAACCTCTTCGTAAAATTTCTATAAAAAAAAACATGACATTGTTTATATTTAAATTATTTTGCAACAAACACTTATTTCATTTGCTGTAGAATTAACGTGCACTAAAATTTTATAATCTAACCAAGTGTTTATAGACAAATTTCGGCAGCCTAGTTAGGAATGTATCGGTCAATGATCCTGTCGAACTTTGTTGATAAACTTCTTTTGATTTTGAGTGTAATCTTATATACACGTATTTTAAGAACTGAAAATGGGTATTATTTTAAAATATGTACTAGTTTGCCACCTGTTTTAATTTTGTCTTACGTTTGGCTTTGAAACTCGAATATTTGCTTTTCTTTTATGTACTGTTATTACTTACTGTGTTTTGTATATTATGTATAAATGTATTAAATATATTTTTTTGAATTGTTTTTAAACCTGTGTTATTACAGCAATCATTTTGCAGGTCCATTCTCTAACCTCGTGATGTTGAGTAAATTTTGTATTATCTCTAATGACAAAAGAAAAGTCAAAACAAATAAGATAAAAGCTTTAGTGATAATATAATTTTCGGTAATAGGTAGTAGCATATCTCTTTCTGTATAGAAATATATTGATTACGGTTTCTATGTATATTAATCAAGCAGTTAAACATTTTTAAAACTGAATCAAAAAATGGGTTCCTTTTATAATATAACAACAAACTGAGGTCATCATTACATTATTTACTTTTTTAAAAATTAAATTTAAACCGGCACAGTGGGAGTGCACGTAATACTGAAATGTACAAAGTAAGGCAAAGGTCTGCTTGACCAGAACTTGGATGGGTGACCGCTTTGCGGCTCAGTGTGTCCGGCCCCCTCGACACTAAAGGTAGAAGAAAAAAAAGAAACGACTGCTAAATATTTGTAATTATTTTGTTTTATTTTTGTGATGTCTAAAGGTCATTTGACTAATCAATTATCAAGCTTTGGTTATACTTTTAACTTTCTTTAATAAGAATCGGGAAAATACAGTAAACAGAAAGTTGCAACTAGGAAAATGTATAAAATTTGAAATAGTATATTATTATATGAGCGATTATGACAGCCATTATTCACGAAGATGACATTTGAGCTCACGAGCCGTCAGGCGAGTGGCACAAATCATCTGAGCGAATAATGGCCATAATCGCGAATGTAATACGATACTTTTTCTACACCTATTAAACAAATATATTAGACTCAAATTAGTCAAATTTGATAACTTTGTAAACAAGCAATATGACAACACACTTGGGCGTGTCACGCGAGTCGATTGTCAGCCGCAGAAGGAGTTGATCGCGGGCGATTTAAAATATGATTGGATTAGCGAAATATTGATTTTTGGATTTGTATTTGTGATTGGCCGAAATCATAATTCATTGCAGTGAATTATGAATCCATAATTCACTACAGTGAATTATAGGTACTATTTTTCACAAAAAAAAATGTTAATAATTGCAATATAATTAAATAGGTGTAGAAAAAGATAATAATAATTATGTTTATCCACGACTACTTAATAATCTGTCAATTATTCATGTGTTTGGTCACTCATAATGCTATCCATTATACACTGACAGCAGTGTATAATGATCATTCAAGGTGTCATGGTAACATCATTGTCTATGCTGTATAATGAAGGAAATAGGTTATGTTGTCAGTGAAATAGGTTATGTTTCTAATCATAATTGACAGATTATTGACAAGTCGTGGATAAATTTTAATTAAAAATTCTTAGTATTTTGTAGTCGTGGACAAAGTAATCTTCAAATTATGGACTATGTGTACCAGCTCACCCTAATTAATATGTTTTTATGCAAATTATTAAGTTTGTGTGTTTCCCGCTCCTTTTTTTGACACCGCTGACAAAGTCAGCTAACAAATTATACGCTGAGCGAATTTCTCAGCTTTTTCACAGCGTGTCTGTTTAGGGACTTTGCTTACTTAGCGCATCAGCCGCTGAGCGTCCCTGAATGCGCCCAATGACATGACATACAACACGATCTGTCAAAAATTTGTAAGTGAAATAATAACAAGAGATCAATAAAAAAACCAATTAGGGTAGGCTGTGAAATTGAATTATTTTGAATTGGTACTTTAGCCACATCCACAGAATGACATTTTATAACGTTTGTAATTTGACATTTTTATTGTAAACAAAGTTTATAACCTTAAATTCATGTCAGAAATGTCATTACGTGGATGTGGCTAAAGTACCAATTCAAAATAATTCAATTTCACAGCCTACCCTAATTGGTTTTTTTATTGATCTGTTGTTATAAACATGCCAAAAATAATACTAACTTAATAACTTTACAAAAAATAAATATGTGCTAAATTAGAAAATAAAAACCCGAGTTCTTTCTTAAAGCTGTATTACATTGTACTTTTTTTGTCTAGAAAACTTTGACAAGTTCTTGTACTAGATTCACTTGTCAAAACTTTGATAGTGTAATTCAGAAACTTTTTCAAGTTTGATACAAGTTTTGAAACTAGGTACGGACCAATTTTCTGTCCAAGTTTTCGTACTAGACTTGCGCATTGGAGCCAATTTCAGAGCTGCCAACTACATCCAACTTGTTTTCAATTTTGTTAGTTTTTATAACCTAAATTTTTGTAGTTTTTTATTGCGGTTCCTTTTTTCCTTCTTTAATAATATACTAACCAGCGTAAGCTAAAATGTATTCTGTGAAACTAACCAAAACAAACACTTAACCGCAAACAATTTTTTTTCTTTAAATTGGCAATTGGCAATTGGACTTTAGCGGAGTCTGCGTAAAAAGAACGGTGACTTGACAGCCATTAAAAGTGGGAGGTGGCATATTTGAATGTCTAGTTTAGTGTTTCATCTAGTTTACAAACTTGTCAAAGTTTTCTAGACAAAAAAAGTACAATGTAATACACGCTTTATTTTCAAAAATTTATAGGCCTTGTGATTAAACACGGTTGCCCAATCTTAGAAAACTACAAAAATAATTTATATTTAGCAATTACATTTTGTATTTTATTCTCGCGCATTATTGGTAACGCCGACCGTTGATCATGTGATTGATGACGCGCATTACCTGAATCGCCAATTCGACTATAGTACACAATGAGACAATGTTAATTTTTTGAAGGAAAATAATTGCTATGTAAAAAATCTAAACATGCAATGCAATAACATGTCCTTTTACTAATTAAAAAAACACAGAAGCAATTTTAAACATTGTTTATTAAAAAAGTTATTACTTTTTTTTAAATAATCACACAGGTGGTACACATTATAGTAAGCAGAAAGTCTTGTGTTCCACATACTCTGTGGTTTTGGCAGTACTAATTCAATGCTTTTTCTTATAACCGTCGCAATATCAGGATTGATAGGAAAACGGAAGCTACTTCCTAACTTATTACTCTTTCGTAGAAAAGATACTTCTAGTTCATTGGAATTGTCATAGATTTTGGTAACTTTAGCAACATAATAGACACTGTTCTGAAATTTAATCAAAACAAAAGAATTTAAAGCAACTTCCATAATCCATTCACTTAACTCCCGTGACGTTTACGCTGTCAAATGAAAATTTTGGAGTGTACTTTATGTACAGAACCTATCAACATTTTTAGTGAATGTACTTAACGTCAAACTGAAAAGTAAGGTTATGATAAACCATTTGTCATTTTCGTAAAATTAAGTAGAACAAGGTAAAAATGGGTTTATTAATCTTTGATACTAAACTTCGTTGGTGCTTCTGTTCATCATTTCTCTAAAGATTATGAATTATAACACGTAACTTGAATAATAAATAATTTAAGTGTCAAAGTGAAAACAAAAAAAACAAAAGCATTAAATTTAAATTTAAAGGTGCGCCAATCTCAAATCTAAAAATTTTTAATAGCCTAATAGGGATTTTCATATTAACCAACACATGGTTACTTTTATGTCACGGGAGTTAAGTGAATGGATTATACATGTATCATTGTGTACCGCTGCAAGCTGTCTCAATTTGTACTTGACGCTGCTTCAATATAATTTAACAGATGCGGTACATTAACCACTTCTAACAATGTGGATATTTTACGTTATGTTACATATATTTTTTTTTATGTATGTTCAATTAGAATTAGGATAACCAGTATTAACAAAAAAATAATACATAGACAGACAACTCTATACAAAGATACTTGTCCAAATTACACGAGAGGCTAAAACCTTCACACGGCTGCAAGATATGCGCAAACGCAGTAGGTTTCTTATAGCGCCAGCGACAATATTGAAATTTGTATTTAACTGAACATTGAAATTACAATTCATGACTCATAACATCAGTAAAATTCGCTAATGGTCGTCTACAGTCTACACTAATACATAATCAAAATTGTAACTGTTTAAATACAGCGTGTTTTCAAAGTTGAGGCATTTATTGGTTGTAGAACTCTTAAAAATAAATCATTTCACCAAAAATAGCCTACATAAAATTTGCAAAATGACGGAGATATGAAGAAAAAATTATAAAAATTGTCGGTGTCCGTGAACAACTTTAAAAGAGTTTTCTATTCGTACTCTTAATTCTTCCACGTTATTCACTTCTCCATTACGATAAACTAAGCGTTTTTTTGCAAATTTATATAGGCTATTTTTGGTGAAATGATTTATTTTTAAGAGTTCTACAACCTGTTAAAATAAATGCCTCAACTTTGAAAACACCCTGTATAAAACAAATTTATTAAAGAAATTTAAACAAAAAAAGAGAACATTAGCTGTATTTAAAAATAAAATATAAATTTAATGAACATTTGCATACATACATAGATACATACAGGGAATTTTTCTTTTTAGTATACATATCCCCTATGTATACTTTTATAATAAACGCAAATAGGCAAACTCTTCCTGACTTTCCTTTTTTTAGTTGTGTTTTTATGCATGTTTCTTACGTAAATGTGTATTTAAATTGCTCTGCCTGGAGAACAATTTATCACAAATTAAACTAACAACCTGCATAATGAATTTCACAGAAAACGTTATACTAACGGCACAACGTAGAGAATAAGACGATATCTCGTTTCTGTATTAAACTATAATGAATTTAAAAATGCCAGAGACGCACCCAGAGACGTAAACCACCCCAGTTGAACATTAACAAAGTTTAGCGGGGTGCGCTTGCGTATACCTCGCAGCCGTGTGAAGGTTTTAGCCTCTCGTCTATTTTTTATTTTACAAACCGGGACCGGTACACTTACATGCAAACGTAAAAAGTTTGGAACACTTTATTTTGCAATCAACAAAATAACTAATCTACATAATATTTAAAACCAACCACAAACTTTAGATGCTCTTCGTAAGTCATATAAAATCATCATTCTCGACGTAAAATGCTGAAATTTTAGTTTCAAAAATGTCGTAATTTTTTAAAAGCACTAGGTAATTGGAATAAATTATGCTCACGCCTTTCTTTAATAATTAAAAAAGGGTGTTCTAAAATTGAAAGAATTTCAATAATGCTCTTTTTGTTTCCTTCAATATTTAGTATGCCCCTTTGAAAAGTACTCGGTTGACTATGCACAAACCAAATGTTAAGCTTCACTCAGTGGATTTCGAGAAAATTGTTCTAATATTTTTGATGGCTTTTTTCGGATAAGAAAAACGGTTTAAGTGCTGGAAGTAACTTCAGAACTCTTTCTATAGCCGGAAACAGTGGGCAAAGGGGAGAGCGTCTTGGACTCAGGAAGATTGGAATCAAGTCATTTTTAGTGACGAGTCCAAGTTTGACGTGTCTGTAGCGGACAGTCGAAGCTGAATCATCAGATCCAAAACTGAAGCGTTCCACAAAGATTGCCTTAAACGAACAGTAAAATTTCCTAAGGGGTTGATGATTTGGGAATGCATGTCTTCGAAAGGGGTAGGAACCCTCGAGTTCATTGATGGGTACCGTCAATGCCGAATATTACCAAAGGATACTGAAAACAGTTTATTGCACGGTATTGAAAAACTACATCCTGAAAGAAATTTCGTTTTCCAACAGGACAGTGCTTCATGCCACACGGCGAAAACGACGAAAAATTGGTTTGCCTATCATAATATGACCGTACTGGATAGCATGCCACAAAGATTCCAAGCTGGCATCAAAGCAAAAGGGGATGGGCAAAAAAGAAATTTTCGTCCGAATAATAAGTTGTCAGTGAATTATCTCCTTCTTTGTTATTTTTGTTTGTTAACCGAGTTTAATTAGCAAAAAAAAATTATTTTTGCAAAAAAGGGTTTGCTTATTGTACAGTATGTCCACGGATTGGGTTTACAAGAGGAAAAACTTTTGTATCTTCAACTTTATCGAAAAAATGTATTCTTTATAAAACATTCTGCTTGTTTTAAAACAACGAATTCAAGTGAGATATTTTTAATAACTTCACTACTTTCGCCAGAAACGATAAAAAAAGGAAATTTATGCGATAATGCAACTTATCTAGTTATCTGACAGTCCTGTCAAATTAGGTATTTATCAGGTACATACATGTTTTAAAATGTTAACATTGGAACAGAGATTGTATGCAGTACAGTGCTATGGAACAGGAGAAAATAGCTACAGGTATGTCATTGATCAATTTCATCAAAAGTATCCGGATGTTCCTATATCTCGTATGGGTGTGCACAAGCTCATCAGAAAATTTCTGAGAACTGGTTCTGTACAAAACATTAAAAAGCAGGCAGTGCCATTTGATGTTGAAGAAGATGCTGCGGCTAAATTAATTATACAATCGGTGGACAACAACCCCACCATGTCGTTAAGAAGACGATCTTTGCAGCTAGGAATGAGCAAATCGCACATTCATAATATCTTAAAACGGCTTAAAATAAAACCTTATAAGCCAGTTTTTAATCAATATTTGGAAAGAGGCGATGAAGGACAACGACTACTCTTTTGTTTATGGATGGTTGAGAAAATCGTTACAAATGAAAGAAGGTTTTATAAAAGAATTATGTTTTCCGACGAAGCGACATTTTCTACTAATGGGATAGTTTCGTCGCAACATGTTAGATACTGGAACGACACTAATCCGCATTTTTGAATTTTAAATCGCCGGCAATATTTTCAAAAGGTTAACTTCTGGTGTGCTATATCATGGGAAGGAATAATAGGACCTTACTTTTTTGATGGCAACACAAATCAACATACCTATCTCCAATTGTTAGAAAAATTTTTTAGTGACAGTATGGACACCTTTAGTTTAGCTTATCGCAGTACAATGTACTTTCAACAAGGCTGCCCGGCTCACATGGCTCGTGCTGTAGTAAATTGGTTAAATAATAAATTTGGAGATAGATGGATTGGAAGAAATGGACCAATTAGATGGCCTCCAAGAAGCCCAGATCTCACAATTGCAGATTTTTATCTCTGGGGGCGTTTGAAGCAGATAGTTTATAGTCAGCCGTTACCAAATGATAGAGATGCTTTGAAAGATCGCATACGACAAGCTGTAGCTTCCTTGTCAATTCGTGAAATAAGAAAAAGTTTTGATGAATTTCGAGCAAGAATTGAACTGTGTGCGGAAAAGGGCGGAGGTTTATTTGAATAAAACTTTATTTCTTTGTTCTCTGTTCAAATTACATTACTATTTAATTTTAATTAAAGCAAATATTTTAATGTCGTTTTTTTTGCTAAAAGTTGAATAAAATCTCATGTCTAGTCTTGTTATCTGTTCCAAAACTTCCACAAATTTCTAATGGATTGGACATAAATTAATATATGTCTTCAATAGGTTTTCTATGATATGACGCTTTATGCGGTCATTAATCTTTTCTGGCGAAAGTAGTGAAGTTATTAAAGATAACTCACTTGAATTCGTTGATTTAAAACAAGCAGATTTTTTTATAAAGATTTTTTCGATAAAGTTGAAGATAAAAAAGTTTTGCCTCTTGTAAACCCAATCCGTGGACATACTGTACATATAAACATATACAATGTGTCCACGAATAGGTGATACAAGAGGTATAAATGACCAAAAATTTTTAGATATCAATACGCTGTTTGGCAGTCTATCCCTGCTTGTTCTTAAACCCATTTTAAACAGACTTTCGATTTTTTTAAATCAAGGCATCTGTGTTAGCACTGTTAAAACGAAGGTGAGGTTTAGGTAAAGTCTTAGTATTTTAACAAATATCGCAAAATTGTATTAGAGTAATGTTGTTCAGAACACAAAATTACGCTTGTATGCAAAATTTGAAGTTGTTCGGACAGAATTGATTTTTGTTAGTTTAAGGCTTTTGTTGTGCTCGTAGACGCTTCAAAAACACAAAATTAGAATATGTTATTTCGAAAACTTTATTTTAAATTGAAAGTTTCAAGAATAAAGGAAACACAAATATCAAAAGTATTCAAAAGTTGTTGTAGTGTCTGCTTGATTTGATTATAAAAATTTCAGAAAGTTTTTCAAAGTCCAAAAGTGAGGAAAATCGTGAATTTAAGTCTTAAATAATTACCTGCAGGAAAAGTAACATGAGAAATAAGACTATTAAACACAGCAAAAATTATTATCAAGAATAAAATTTTCTGAGAAATCAATAATAAAAAAGTTTTTCCTCTTGTATCACCTATCCGTAGACACATTGTATGTTTAGAAATGTGTAACACCAATCATTTTTGAAAACGTAACATGACAACCAAGAACTGCTTCTGAAAAATTGGCGGGCGTCCGAACATATAGTTGTTGGGGCTCGTATTTCCCCTCTCTGGTCCGGTTCTTTCTGCCTTAAACTTTTTCTCGTAGTATTTGCTCCAAGTGTCCAGGATTTTGCTTTCTTCTGTTGCCATGGTTCCATTCTCATCTTTTATACACCATGATGTTTTACCATACTTTCCTCTTAGTTGTTTGACTGTCGTCCAAAATCCAAAACCAGCTATTTCCTATTAACAATTCGTTTGCGATACAGAAATCTATCAGTCTGTTCCCACTGTCATTTATGGTCCTGTCGTTACAGAATTTCCCTAGCACTCCGTTTCCTCTTCTAGGGTCATTACCTACTCTGCCGTTCCAATCCCCCATAACCATTACGTGTCTGGATCTCTCTTTAGCCTTGTCCCATGTCTGTTGTAGGCTTGTGTAGAATATTTCCTTTTCTGTGATTTCTGCGTCCTCCATTGGTGCATATATTTGTATAAACGTTACTTCCTCTTTCAGCACCATGTCTAATGTAATTATTCGTGAGTTTGCACCTTCCCAGCCTGTTATTTGATTTGTTAGTTCATTGCTTATTAGGAATCCTACCCCCTCTTTTGCTTTTGTTCCTATTGGTACACCTGAGTATACTAGTTTGTATCCTTTATCCAATGTTACTTCTTTGGTTCCTTTTTTCTTTATTTCTGATATTCCTAAAATTTTAACCTTGTATCTAATCATTTCTTCCACCAGCTCCACCTCCTTTCCGTTTAACCCCCTAATGTTCCATATCCCTAATCTTGTCCGTTGTTCTCGCTTTGGTCGCTTTCCGTGTATCCGTCCGTGCCCGAGGCTATTGTTTGTTCTCTGAATCTATATACCTCGTATGGGTGATTAGCCCGACGACGAGGGCCCCGTTACCTCGGGACAACTGAGCCGAACCCTGGCAGGGGCCCTTACAGGGTGCTATCAGCCGGGCCAGCTGAACCCTGGTTTTTTAGAGAGGTGTTACTCCTATATCACTCCCCCTTTTTCCTGGCTTGTGACAGGCAGAGCCCGGATGTCCTATTCTAGGACCCGGGTTGGCGGGGTGTTATAATAAGTATTATAATATAAAAATAATGCCGTACATCAAGAAAGTGGATGCTGACAATGTAAAGAAACAGATTCGTGTGTTATATAACCATAATGGAGACCGGAAAGCTCTAGCAGATACATCTTAATTCAGGTACCACTTACCCTTTATTAATTTTCGAATTTTTACCGTTCCTTTTCCTTTGACTTCCAGGGTTCAGTCATTTCCTAGAATAACTGTCTTATTACTGTTGTGTTCTTCGAATGTTGAAAAATACCGTTTTTGGTAGGTCATGTGTGCTGAGGCGCCACTGTCCATTGTCCAGATATCATCTGTTGAGAATGTTAATTCATCGACTTCTTCTGTTGTGAATGCCAAAACATTGCTCTGGGTTGCTTCCAATCTGGATTCTTCGGTTTTCTTTGGGCGTTCTTTCTTTGGAGCACGGCATTCAGATGAATAATGGCCTCTTTTACGGCAACTGTAGCATGTTATTGCTTTTCGTTTGTCTTTTGGTTTTAAACTCATCTTTTTAGTGTGACTCACCAAAGCGCTCTCGGTTTCTTCTGCTGTTGCAAGACTCGCTTCCTCATCCAACAAACGTGAGGTTAGGTTTTGTATCGTCTGCTTGCTATCTTCGACTGACAGCCATGCCTGACGTACATTTTTGTATTTCGCAAATATGTACTGAATTATTATTGCTTTTAGTGGCGATGTCGTTACGATTTTACTTACCGAATCTACACTCGAGCATTAATTCATGTCCGGGAAATTTTTAGTAGTGCATTTCAACAACCTAATCGGCCCGTGCACTCCGCTGGGACCGATTAATACGTTGTTGAAATGCACTACTAAAAATTTCCGGAAAGAATTAATGCTCTTGTGAGATTATAAGTGAAAAAATTTCTAGTTTCACAAGAAAATTAAACATTCTCTTTCTATATTTTGTTTCCTTAAAAATAAACCCAAAAAGTTCCAAAAATAAGCATTAAAAAAGCAAAATAAGCACAATAAGCATTTATAATTGCGGCTCAGTCGCTTTAAAATTGGACGAAGTATGTGTCTTTCAATTATCATTAAGGAATATCAATCACAGGCAAATAAGCATTAGTTTACAATCCGCAGTCTAGTTAGTACTAATCACATATTGGTATTTGTACTCCATCACGCTGCGAATAGTTACGCCGATGGTGAAGAGAGCTGACATCACAGTTCGACAGCTTCAGCGTATCTTAAGTTCTCGCCAACTTATAACAACCAGACAGTATGTCCCAGTTTTCAAATTACAAGAAGAACTTCCCAGTTAGTAGAATCGGCAATTATATTTACATGATTAGTCATTACCTCATTACATTGCAGCCACCACCGACCACCTGCAAGTTTTATTTGAATTTCTTCTTCCAAATGGATTTTAAAATATTTGCCATTTATATTTCCCCAACTTTTTTCAAAGCAACTGCTGAAAACGATAAATATTGACATAATCAATTTATTTAGGAATCGCCTGTTAGTCAAGGAGTGAATAAAACATACTTCGTTGGATCCAGAAAACCACCACATAACAGTCATTCTCTGCACAGATAACCTAAAGAAGTTCATTACAAGGCCCAAGTGACAGGTACATTTTCACAATATTGTCTTTAAATAATCTTTATTAATAGTTTTTTGCATGGTGTGTTTTTGCTGTTTAACAGAAAACCGGCAATGCTAGTCGTACGCTAGGAAGAATGGCTACTCTTTCAGCAAGTCGCCGAAATATCCCGCAGGTTAGTCACTAATTACCAAATGCTGTTTGTAATACTCTTTGTGATTTGTATTATTACAGGAAATTGTATAAAAGATGTCTGAAATAAATTCAAAGGCTAACCTCGAATATGATTTCGATTTGGATATCGTCAAAGATGAAATCAAACTTGAACCCTACTTCGACGATATAAAAACTGAATTCGGAGATGATATCCTTTGCAATACCGAACAACAAAAACATAACTTCAATGAAACTAATACTAATATTAACCAAAACTCTGGACGGAATACGAAGGATGAAACTTCAGTTATGGAGAGTAGTGCACATGAAGTGGACAAAATAGAAGTTGAAACAACTGTTACAGTTAATCCTTTTGATGAGGATTTGGATATCGTCAAAGAACAAAAACATAACTTCAATGAAACTAACACCAATATTAGTCAAAACTTTGGACGCAATATGAAGGAGGAAACTGCAATTACTGAGAGTAGTGCACATGATAATAATACCTTTGACGAGGATGACCAAAAGAAAGATAAAGGGAAAAGTTTTACATGTGACGTTTGTCAATTTAGAACGACTCGTAGATCCAATCTTCAAACTCATAAAAATATGCATTTAATAAAAAAGCCATTTGTTAGTAATATATGTGAATACAGGACTGTAACTAAAAGTAAATTGAAATTGCATACTGGAGATAAACCGTTTGCCTGTAATTTATGTGAATGCAAGACTGCAAGTAAAAGTAGTCTGAAAAAACATATGAGTATTCATAGCGGGGAAAAACCGTTTGCTTGTAATATATGTGAATACAGGAGTGTGACTAAACATAGTCTGAAATTGCATATGAGTACTCATACTGGAGATAAACTGTTTGCCTGTAATTTATGTGAATACACGACTGCAAGAAAAAGTAAGCTGAAACAACATGTGTACGAGGAGCGTTCAAATTTAAACAGGAATTTATTTATAAAGAAAGTTATTACAATATTACAACGATGAAAACTATATTACTTTTCGACGTAATCTCCCTGCCTAACGATGCACTTGCGCCAACGATCTGGAAGCTTTTTAATACCTTGCTGGAAGAAGTCTTTGGGTTGCATGCGTATCCACTCCTGAACAGCTTCGATAACGTCATTATTTGACTGAAATCTTTTCCCGGCTAAAAATTCTTTTAATGGGCTAAACAAATAAAAATCAGAGGGAGCAAGATCAGGTTTGTATGCTGGATGCGGAAGAAGGTCCCAGAAGTGATTTGCAAATGATTCAACTTGTGTTCTTCAGTCAACAAGCGTGGAATCCACCTGGCACTCACCTTACGATACTTTACCTTGTTTTTTATGATCTCTTCAACACTTCCGGCACTAATTTGTAAATTTTGAGAAATTTGACGAACTGTTACCCGTCTGTCTTCCTGAATAAGGCCATTAGCTTTTTCTTCATTTTCACGATTAACCGAAGTTGCAGCTCGCCGTACATGAGGCTCATTTGCTACATGCGTTCTCCCGTCTCTAAAGGATTTTGACCACTCAAACACTCGACCTTTTGAAAGATATTGATCGCCATATTGTGCTCACAGTCTTGTAAAAATTTCAGTCGAATTTACGCCTTCATTCGTAAGAAACTTGATTATTATACGCTGTTCCACGCTACAATGAACAGAACTTTCAGACATTGTAACTGTAACTGTCAAAATAATATTATATCGAAACAATTGCCAAGGATATGTTAACAAGAGTCACGGCTAACCTTTAAATAATTTAATTTTTAGAATTGTCTTCAGATGGGGTTTTAATTTAAACATTCCTGTTTAAATTTGAACACTCTTCGTATATTCATGGTGGAGAAAAACCGTTTACTTGTAATATATGTGAACACAGGAGTGTAACTAAAAGCGATCTAAAAAAACATATTAATATTCATGTAATGTAATGTAATCGTTTACCTCTTATACCTTTCGGTGTTGAGGCTGGTGCGTTAGCGTATGTGGTCTTACGCGTGAAATGCACAATCCGGCCCGCATGCGAGTCACGTGATTGGTGCGCCGTTTTTTGCCTGCATACAGCACCATGTGTATAGTGTATGTGTGTGTACGTATAGAACCTTGTTACTCTACCTCGTAGGTCTGTATTCGGAGGAGAGCGTCGTTAATTAGGTGCCCAACGACGAATGGTCACCAGAGCTCGATACCGATCTCCGGGAAAACTTGCACCCAGCGAGATTCGAACCGGGGACTAGCGTAACGCTAGCCTGACGCTCTTACCACTGCGCCACCCTGGCCGTTCTATTAATATTCATATAGGAGAAAAACCGTTTACTTGTAATATATGTGAATACAGAAGTGTGACTAAACATAGTCTGAAATTGCATATGAGTATTCATTCTGGGGATAAACCGTTTGCCTGTAATTTATGTGAATATAGAAGTGTAACCAAAAGCCAGCTGAATAGGCATATGAGTATTCATGGTGGAGAAAAACCGTTTACTTGTAATATATGTGAATACAGGAGTGTAACTAAAGGTAATCTGAAATTGCATATGAGTACTCATTCTGGGGATAAACCGTTTGCCTGTAATTTATGTGAATATAGGAGTGTAACTAAAAGCCAGCTGAATAGACATATGAATATTCATGGTGGAGAAAAACCGTTTACTTGTAATATATGTGAATACAGAGGAGTGTGACTAAAAGTAGTCTGAAATTGCATATGAGTACTCATACTGGAGATAAACCGTTTGGCTGTAATTTATGTGAATACAAGACTGCAAGAAAAAGTAAGCTGAAACAACATGTGTATATTCATGGTGGAGAAAAACCGTTTACTTGTAATATATGTGAACACAGGAGTGTAACTAAAAGCGATCTAAAAAAACATATCAATATTCATATAGGAGAAAAACCGTTTACTTGTAATTTATGTGAATACAGGAGTGTAACTAAAAGCCAGCTGAATAGACATATAGTAATAGTAATAGTTTATTTAATTCCAAAGACTGTACAAAAACAGTATAGGAAACGTCAAAAAATATATATATATACATATACAAACATAAGGTATATACGTTGCATTATAATAATAAACATACAAATAAACATACAAGTTAAAAACTCCTATCTATAAATACACGTATAATCAAAGATCATTAATTTAAAATTAAAATTCAAATGTAAAAGAGCCGATAGAATTCCTCCAAAGTATAAAAAGTGTTTTGAAGAAGATAGGCTTTTAAAGTGCTCTTAAAACACCCTACAGAAGTACAGTTTTTAATTGAGAGTGGTAAGTGGTTGAAAATCCTAATTCCTAAGGAGTTAGGCGAATTCATAGAAATTTTATATCGATAATATGGTATTCTAAAGTCCTCTCTGGATCTTGTGTTTACGCAATGTACATCATAGTTTTTCTTAAATTTGCTTTTATTTATAAATACATAGACAGATAGTTCAAAGACAAATAAAGCTTTAAGAGTAAGGATTGAGTACTTTTTAAACAACGTTCTACATGAATACATGCCATGAACCCCCGCAATGCATCGTAAAATTCGTTTTTGCGCGACAAAAACATCATCTGCAGTAGCAGATGCCCCCCAAAGAGTTATCCCATATCTTATTCGTGACTCAACCAACGCATAATACATCATAATAAGTTGTTCAGTTGAAAGAACGGTTTTTAGATTCCTAAACAAGAAAGAAGTAGAAATTAATTTACTAGTTAGTTCGTGACAATGTTTCGACCAACAAAGATTTTCGTCGAACCAAACACCCAAAAACTTAATACTATTTACATTGGGTAGAGGTAGAGAATTTACCATAACTTTAATGTTGCTACATTCTTTTTGTCGATTGTGAAAACGAATAACTGCACTTTTAGAGGTATTTAAGTATAATAAATTTGAAGAAAACCAGGAACTTAGTTTATTTGCTGCCCTGTTACATTTCAAAGAGAGGATTTCGTCGTCTTTATCCGATACGCATATCGAAGTATCATCTGCATAAAGAATTAAAGATGCATCCAGTTCTATATTATTCAAGTTGTTAATATAATAATGAATATTCATGGTGGAGAAAAACTGTTTACTTGTAATATATGATATATATCCGCCTAGAGGTTTTTCCAATCAGATTTTACTGGATGAATTCAATATGTATTCTCTTGATTCCAGACGCTCAGCAATAGCGTTGACATTTTTGTATAAACTATTGCATAACAAAATTGATTGTCCTTCTATGTTGGCCAAGATTAATTTTCTCACCCCGAGAAGCAGTAGTAGATCGAGTCATATTTTTTACGTTAACACGGCTAGAACTAATTTATTGCTTAGATCACCTATAATAGTCATGAGTTCGATATACAGGGTGTCCCCGGATGGGGTTGCGCACTCTTGTAAACTTTTTTATTTTGGAGTTTTCGGCAAAATGTTATTCTTCATAAAAAGTTTTGCTTGGCCTGAAACTTGTTTTTAGCCTACTTTCGATTTTTTTAAATCAAGTAGGCCTTTACAGTTGAGCAAGAACTCTTTTCAGTTTAGGTAAAGTACCTTTTCCGTTCACAGTACGCCAATGTGTTACTAAGAAAAGTTGTTCAGCATGAAAAGTTACGGCGTTATGCAAATTTTCAGAGCGATCGGCCTACTTAGATAAAATTCATTATTTGTCAATTTCGTTTCAGGTAAAGTACTGTTTCCGTTCACAGTACACCAATGTGTTACTAAGAAAAGTTGTTCAGAATGAAAAGTTATGGCGTTATGCAAATTTTCAGAAAGATCGGCCTACTTTGATAATAGAAATTGACAATAGGAAAAAAATCTTTATTATTAATTTTACGACGAAAAGTAATTCTTTATTAAAAATTCTGAAAATTTGCATAACGCCATAACTTTTCATTCTGAACAACTTTTCTTAGTAACACATTGGCGTACTGTGAACGGAAACAGTACTTTGCCTGAAACGAAATTGACAAATAATGAATTTTATCAAAGTAGGCTGATCGTTCTGAAAATTTGCATATGGTCATAACTTCTCATTCTGAACAACTTTTCTTAACAACATTTAGGCATACTGTGAACAGAAAAGGTTCTTTACCTAAAATGAAAATAGTTTTTGCTCAACTGTAAAGGCCTACTTGATTTTAAAAAATCGAAAGTAGGCTAAAAATAAGTTTCACGCCAAGCAAAACTTTTTATGAAGAATAACATTTTGCCGAAAACTCCAAAATAAAAAAGTTTACAAGAGTGCGCAACCCCATCCGGGGACACCCTGTATAATCAAATTAGTGGTACCTGCGATATTTTCGAGGATACCTTAAAAAGTATACTTGATGCATATTATTCGCAATCACAACTGTTAAGATTGGATAGTTAGATTATTACTATAAACATATTATGCATGTTTTGTATTTACTTGTCCTTATATACATATTTATATTTAGTCGTATAAGTAAACTTTTAATAAAGAATGACTTTTCGTCGTAAAATTAATAATAAAGATTTTTCTCCTATTGTCAATTTCTATTATCAAAATAGGCCGATTGTTCTGAAAATTTGCGTAACGCCATAACTTTTCATTCTGAACAACTTTTCTTAGTAATACATTGGCGTACTATGAACGGAAAAGGTACTTTACCTGAAACGAAAAGAGTTTTTACTCAACTGTAAAAGCCTACTTGATTTAAAAAAATCGAAAGTAAACTAAAAATAAGTTTCAGACCGAGCAGGGATTGATCCCAAAATATGAAAATCCAATTTGAAAATTTTTGGTCCATCATACCTATTGTCAACTCCATCCGGGGACACGCTGTATATACGTAATAATAATTTTAATGCAAATGAATACATTATTATAATTATTATACACTTTATACAGATTGTCTGAGAATACTAGGTACGGTGTGCTGCAAAAAATAAATGTATTGGGCAAACTTACATTTTGAACATACTCTTATACATTTACAGTGTCAAGGGGGCGGAATACACCGAGCCGCAAAGTGGTCACCCATTCACGTTTTGACCAAGCAGATCCTTGCTTAACTTTCTATATTGCAATACTACGTGCGCTCCCACTCTGCCGTACTGTCTGCTTGCTTTTAAATATAAAAATTAAAATGATAAATGATTAAAGGGGAATCGCATTTATTTTAGAGAATTATAAATATACAGGGTAGTGAATTGGTTCACGTATCATAGGCATTTCAATGGTAAATTTTTAACATGTAAATATTTGTTTTCGAAATTATTTTAGACCAAAAGTCTAAGTTAGTTCTTTGTAAAGAAAAAAGTGCAATTTTATATAATTTTCGATTATTAAGTAACAAAAAAAAAAGTGAAAATTAATTCTTGCACTTTAAGGGTGGGTTTTAGTTAAAATATTTTTCGTTTTTAAGTATTTTGGGTTGCCTGACTTAAAACCAGCCAACGAAAGGATTGGATCTTCTAGTATTGCTTCTACCCTTAGAACAAAACTTAAAAATTCAGTATAAGTTATAAGTATTTGCGAATACCGATTTTTAATCTCTTAAACCTCTTTGTAAACATTGACAGAGTCGGTAAATGTTGGGTTGCCTATCTTTATCAGTTTTTAAAAATTTATACGCAATTTTTTCTAGAGTTAAATAAAGATCACGCCTAAATTATACAAATTTGCAAAAGGGTCGATACATGCATAGAAAGGTAATATTGAAACCCACCCCGCTACAGGCGAAAATCAATACATTCTTGATGGATGTCTTGTGCAAGTCCCTTTTCGTAAGTTTTTTATAATAGGCCATAATTTAATTACTATATTAAAATTGGTCGTTCTGGCCTTGTAGCGTATGAAGGAAAGGTCTAAAAATTTTAATTCATACTCGTCCTTCTTTTCAACTGTCATTATTTAACCGTACCGTTATTTTAAAATTACTCAATTTTCCGGGCGTAAACATGCTACTAAAACCCCCCCTTAACAATAATGATCATTGATGCCATGGAATTTGTGAAATAAAAAAGTGGTAGGTGTGATAGATTGAAATTAGTTTTTCTCACTACCACCTTGGTAAATTGACATTTCATTGTCAAAAAGTCGACAATAATGGAAACTAAAACATTTAGTTGAACAAAAACAGACTGTATCTAAGGGCAAAAAAAACGATTTACCGCGCCAGGTCACTTTCCGCGCATGGTACCCCATAACGCTACACCATAACGGATATAAAAATAAATAAATAAATATAATGGAGAATACGTGCTTATTTATTAATATTAAAACTAATTTTACAATTGGAACAACGTTGAATGTTAAATGAAGGTGTATTTACAAAATGTTTGATTTCATTCTTTTCGTTACTGAAAACAGAAATTGCGTTTATGTGTTTGTTTGTACCATAGCAACAGCGCCGTTAAACTGTCATAAATATAAACATCACAATTTTTGTTAAATTATTAATGAATTTTTTCTACTCCCACCATGGAAAGTGGGATTTTCAAACTTCGTCTCCATAGATACGAGTATTGAAAATGAGTGTTTGCCGAACAAGTGAAATTAGCGTGCGGAAAATTTACTTTCCGCACGCACATGCATGATTTTCGGTGCGGCAAAGTATAATTTTGCCGCACCGAAATCAAAATGTCATAATGACATTTGCTGAATGTCAGATTTGATTTTGCAGAAATATTTAAATTTTTTTATGGAAATGTGGTTGTAGAAAAAATAGTGTGTAATACATGTGTTAAAAGCTTGTATTTGCCACTCTCATGTGACTGCAGCACTCACTATCGTTCGTGCTGCAAACTACACATTCGTGTGGCAAACGCAAGCTTTCAACACTTGTATTACAATAGTAATTTGTATAACAAGTGTTGAAAGTACAGTTTTGCAGAACGAAAATGAAGGTTGCAGCCTGAGACGAAGTCGAAGGCTGCATTCATTTGAGTTTTGCAAAACACTTTCAACAAGTGTTATTACACACTATTTTTTCTACTCCTACAGAAGAAAGACATTTAATTCACTATTTAATATTTTAAAACAAATTTTATAATTTTTGTGGAATATTAAGTATGCTCATGAAAACTATGGTCACTATGGAAATAAGTCCGTTGCTATGAAAATAAACATATCACAAATATAAACAAACCATACAGTTAACCGGCGCCATTTTGAAAGTGTGTTGCAAAGTACTTTGCAACACACTTTTGGATTTTGTCGCACAGTTTCGACAAACAATTGCTTTCAGCATTAAAAATCATGTGGAAAGATCAACTTTCAATAGTAGGAGTAGAAAAATTACTATTATTTTGTGGTAGTGAGAAAAACGTAATGCGCAACGCGTAGGTAAGTTTCTTTTTTATCCTCGCTGGCTTTATGGACCTCAGCTGCGCTTCGATCCACAAATTACCACCTCGGATAAAAAAGTTCACTTACCATAACTTGGAGCGCAAATAACTATTTATTTTATATTTGACATTACTTGTTAAAAATGAACTAGGCAATAAAAGGATGAAATAGTATATTTTACAACAAGACATGAAAATGACGTTTTTTTCGTGAGATGAGAAAAAACGTATTTCATGTCGAGTAGTAAATGCTATTTTTTCTACGACATTTTAATTATCTGTTTGAAATAAGTTTTAATTCGACTTAATTCAAACCGAATTGTGTCAATGCAAATTATTAATTGTTTGTTTAATCGGTTCCATAGTAACACACGCATTTTTTTATTTTGTTGCCATAGATTTGGAATTCTTGTTTTCATCTCTAAAAGTGAATGTTTTCATCTCTAGATAGAAAATGTAGCGTTTTCGCATAGGGTTTATCGTGAAGAAAATACTTGTTTTCATATCATGTGTAGAAAAAATAATTTTTGTAAAATTCGGTAAGGGATTCTTGGACTTTTTAATGTCCCATTCCTGTAGTTTTATATTCAAAGGATTGTACAGTATAAAATAATCTGTTTAATGTCAAATTACAACTTAAACATAGCCTTTGTTAATAAATACTGAAAAGAAAACAAAAAAAAAACAACACTTGGAGGTAACAAACTCAATGTATTTTAGCAAGACACTATATAAATACAAAATATATGCAATAAATATAAACAATAGTAATTACAGTCACAATTTAAAAGAAAAATTAGCAATTATTGTTGTTAAACAAATTCAATATTTACAAAACTAAACAAACTTAAACTTTAATGGTAATCATTAATACTGACTTATAATCAACATATATGAAAGAGCACATTAGATCAAAAGCTTAATTTATTTGTTAATCAAGCTAACATTCTGTTCACGGAAGTGCGAAACAGACAGGCACATCTGTAATAAAAGCTGATACTCAATTCGTATTTATAAGACAACGTTATATACCGGGGAAGTAATCTTGTAGGTGAAACTTGTTATTGCTCAGTAGCAGTTCCGTAAAGCAAAAGGCTATAAATGGACAGCCCCTTGTAGGTTATATAAATGTTTTTTAAGTAGAAAACTTGTTATGCCCTTCAACATTCATTTAAAAAATATTGTTAAATAAAAAATAAACTCCTTACAAGGGTACAACCTGTTAGTGTTACTGTTATGGCTTAATCCATACAAATACTTCATAAGGATATTAATAATAATACAAAAATAGCAAATCTGTACTTAAAAATGCTTGATCAACTATTACTTGTAAACTTACTGTATTGATATAGGTACATAAGTTAAATAAATATTCGATTAGCAATCAGCTTTGTGCCGTACTATACACAGCAGTTTTTCTTGCACTTATTTCCTATGTTCACAACGAAGGCAGTAATTAAAATTCATATTAAAAATATGATGCATTAAAGCTTTAAGTAGCAGTGCTAAAACAGTAACTACATAACTACTACCTCCTGAAAGAATGTTAAAGCTTTTGATCTAAGTTTAAAATTTTTCAAGCTTTTTGCGTCATTATACAGCTTTCTATTTATTCAGTAACATAAATAATACCTATTGTACACATTTAAACACAGAATACACACCAGTATTAACGACTGAAAGTGACACATGAGCAAGTATCACGTATTTCAGTCTAGCTTACGACATGAGTACAGGCTAAACTACTAATCTAATCCACACACATTCAGTTATTACGGGACGGTTAATTTTAAACTGCCATTCATTAGACTAACGAGAGTCCTCTTGTTGCTACTTCTACATCATGAAAATAAAAAAATAATTGTTAGGACAAAGACTGCCATATACCGTTATCACCAAATTGCGTTTAATTTCACCCTGTGTTATTCAGTCTAAACCGAAATTAATTTTTATTGCAGATCAATTTTAGAAGTGACTAGTCTTAACCACAAAGTTTACACATCGCGTTATGCGTTTAAACACAATCTCAAAGATCATCATGATATGGTGCAAGAATTTCTGGGCACACAGCTCCTGTTGTTGCTGCCAGGCGACGTAGGTGTGCTAATGAAACGCAGCTTACGACCAGATCTTTTACATTGACTGTGTGTATACCGTAACTGAGTGTTAGAGGTAGTAAGAGCATACGATTTAAGATGTGACTTTACACAAGTAGGCAGTGGTAATTGTTCAATACTATACACTGTTGTTCGAGCCACAATCGCACGGCAACAAAGTTCTTGCAAACTTAACACTGTAACAATAACGTTAGTTATAATCTTATCTGTTCTCTTTAGTACTAAGTTGCAGTAAATAATATAATAAAAACTTACCTCGATTTGAACGCCAAAGCCTCTCCATACCGTTACGTTGCAAAGCCATACGAGATAATTCGCAGAAGCTTTCGATAACGTTAAAGTTGCATAGTGAAGAGACTTCAAAAAATGCCATACTATGCTTATTGGCATAAATTTGAGCATCACGCTCCCCAACTTTCCTTTTAAAAGCCAGGTGCAGCCTGTTTCCAATTAGTACTTTAGGTACACCAGGAGCATGCTGTAAGAAAGTACCTATATAAATACAGTTTCATCTAATAATAATATATAATAATCAATAATAACAACATTAGTCCTATGAAAAATATAATGATAGCCTCTAACCAGCTGGTATCAAACGTTGGATTAATCGCTATATTTTTAACATGTTTACTGCAGAAAGCATGTGTAAAGTTTTGCCGACGAAGGGAAAAGAAAATGGAAACGCAAATCAAGTGGCAAAAATGGAAATGGGTGGGACACACTCTGAGGACACGTGTAGGTAGCATCTAAAATAAAGGGCTCGAATGAAACCCGCAGGGGAACAGAGCTAGGGAAGACCACAGACAACCTGGAAACAATCACTAATAAAAGAAGCAAAGATAAAGCGTTAGTCAACGACAGGACCAGGTGGTGGTACTTTGTCGAGGCCCTATGCTGCAGAGTGAACATAATCTTGTCCTCTTATACTCTTGGGTGTCGAGGATGACTCTTCTCAGATTTCTCTAGGGGTTTTGTTGAAGTTGCGCCAGGTCTTTCCAATTTTTCGCCAGGTTTCTGCCTTCCGTCCATGTTTTCCCTCTTTTTTCAGCAGGTCCATTATACTTTGGTTCCATGCTTGTCACCTTAATTTCTGCTCTTCAATCTTTTCTAGGAGTGGCGTTGTATCTAGTTGCTTTCTGATTTCTGTATTGCGAATTTTGTCAATTCTCCTGACACCGAGTGTTTTTCGCAGGTATTTCATTTCGCATGTTAGTAGTCGACTCTCCTGTTTTTTGTTCAATATCCAGTTTTCACAGCCGAACGTTAAAATTGGTACATATAAAGTATTTGAAGTTACCATTAGCATGGTTTTTGCTAATTCCTAGTCCATATTTTACAGCTTCTTTGTTCCATGCTTTCAGATTTTCTCCGAGATCTTGTTTATTATCAGCTACTAGAGAGCTCTCTTTAATGATTTGGTCCATTACGTATATGAAAAGTAATGGACTCAAAACTGATCCTTGTCTGACTCCTTCGTTGGTACGGAATGGATTCGAACTTGTATTATTTGTCTGAACTATATTGGTTGTATTGCGGTAGATACTTTTGACCACTTGTATTAGATTCTTGTTGACTCCTTTTCTGTTTAAACTTTTCCATATTTCTTCTCTTTTAACTTTATCAAAAGCTTTTTTCATATCTACGAAGCAGAGATATATCTTTTGGTTTTTTACTATGGCTTTTTCTGTTATTTGCTGCAGTGTGAAGATGTGATCTTGTATTCCGTGTTCCTGTTGGAACCCACTTCGTTGATCTTTGAGCTGTGGTTCAATTGTTTCTCTTAGTCTTTTTTCTAATATTGATTCATTGACCTTAGAGGCAACACCTGTAATTATTTATCACTGTTTTGGGTCTCCTTTCTTAAATATAGGCAGTATTACTGCTCTGCTCTAATCATCCGGTACTTTCCTCTCTTGCCATGCTCTATTATAGATGTTGGTTAGTAGTTCTTTTATTGCTGAATCGCTCATAAACTTCAGCATTTCTGGGACTATTTTGTCACATCTTGGTGCCTTTCCTGATGTCAGTTTTCTTAGTACCGTTTTAACTTCTTCTTCTGATATGTTATCCTTGTGTTCCCCTTCTTCGACATGCTCTTCTGTTCTATTGCATTCTTGAGGTTGGTTTGATTTATTGTTACTCTTCTTATTTTCTCCTGAGCCTAAAATATTCTTTCCAATCGATCAATGATGTCTTATTCATCCAGTAGGGTTTCTTCCGTCTTGCTTTTAATTTGTGTCAGGGTAGGTTCTTTTGTGTTCCTTAAATTTTTAACCGTTTTGTAAAACATCTTGACATTTTCTTTGCTGTTGGTCTATAAAACCCGCCACAGATGCAGAGGTTAGCGTGTACGGTTTTGAATGTGCATTCAAACCCGTTCAAAAAGAATGTAGTCTGTATTTTCACACACACGTAGCGACTTGTCAGTACCTAGTTTTATTCCAAAATGTCGGCTGTGTTATCAGAATATGAATCATGTTTAGTGGCAGTAGCGTACGCTTGCAATATTAAGAATTCCTTCGATTTTATTTTACATAAGCAATCTTTTGCCATCATAAAGGGTTTGAGACGGAGGTGCTGTTTAGCGCCGACATTATTTAAAATATATGTAAAACACGCTCTGGCTAAGTGGAAACGCTACTGTAGAAGGATGGGGATAGAAGTGGATGGTGGTTACATACATATATACACTACAATACGCAGATGAACAGGTTATATGCACCAAAGATGATATAGACATAAGTTACATGTTAAACAAGTTAAAGAAGGAATATGCCGAATGGGGGCTCCAAATCAACATCAACAAGACGCAATATATGGTAGTAGGCGGAAAGGGTGAAGATTTAGTGCTAAAAGATGTTACAATAAAATGTGTGGGAAAATATATGTATCTTGGTGCAAGCTTTACTAGTTCAGGAGGAAGCGAAGACGAAATAAAAAAGAGAATAAATATAACACGAACAGCTATCTGACAACTACAAACATCAACATTCAACTAAAGATGTTACTTTAAATCGACTACATAAAAATTCTGACTAATGAGTTTTCCAGAGATCTTTAAAACTTGTACAAAAAGAGTTTAAAATTAATTAGGCGAATACAAAAAAGTATAGAATGGTAAAATACTTAATGTGAAGCAACAATTTTCCACTTGGGTGCTACTAAAAAAAGTAATCAAAATGCAGAATTTTTTTAGTTGAGAATAAAAATAATGAATAAATGGAGGAAGCAGGTGATGTTAATTACAAGCGTATCAAGTACAGAGTCAAAAGAATTTACCAAATTTACTACTATGTTGTGTTGCCGTTCAAATGTTAAAAATTTTCTTTTTAAATCGAATTTATGTTTAACCTCTATCTATGTGGAAAATATCAAATTTTTTCATTCTGCCTACATTATGTAAATGCATTATTACCATAATATGTATTTAAATCTGAATAGAATATTTATTTAGAAACAGGAACTAATACAAGAAAATATGCCAAGCACCACATTAAAATTTACCAAAACAAATTAAACATTTCACAAGCTAAACAGATAACTGGGAAGTAATGATAAATTTCTATAATGTTAAAACTTGCTGTTCCTAATACATCCGTTATTAGCAAGTTTACAACTTTTACATTTAACACTCCTGTAAATTTTTATCGTATATAATCTGTAAACTAATTTTCCTTAAATGATATATGTGATATTAAATCGTGATTATTCACCTCACAAGAATTTAATTAGTATAAATTACATAAGAGCAAAATACCATATAACCAAAAAAAAAAATAAAATAAATATAAATCAGTGATAGGCTTACCTCATCTACTTCCTTAAGCCATCTATCCAATCCATCAAAAGACCACCTGTTGGTGATGTCATAAACCAAAAGAACGCCTTGGGCACCTCTTGAATACGAACGTATTATGGTACAAAATCTACCCTGACCTGATGTATCCCACAGTTGTAGCTTTACCCTTTTACCATCTAATAAAATCGTGGTAGTCTTGTAAGCTGCAAAAATAAATCCTAAATATAGACATTCATAAGCATTCGTTAAAATAAACAAAATCAAATCAAAATACAAATTCATACATTAACAAATGTTTGGAGTAACCCACCCTGAATATACAACTAAAAATAAACCAGAAATGGTCATTAAATAATTTATCAAGGGCATCGCATAAATAGTTAACAAGGACAGGTGTTCATTATGCTTATTTTGATAAAAATGCCATCTACTTTTACAAATTTTCTAAAAGGTGGAACCTCAAGGTTTAAATCTTTGTGATCTAGAAGCATACTTCCTTTATGATTCATGAACCAGTTCATAAAAAATGTAAAATTTAATGAGTTGAACAAAAGGAAGTTTGTAATAGGAACAAAGCATTGATGTATTCAACTTGCACCATTCTCCGTTATTTGGAACAGGAAATACATACTGGTTATAATAAAATTTATTCTAAAAGATCCAATAGGTTTATAAATGAAATTCCATTTTATTGAAAGAGAATACTATTAAAACTATTGTGGTTTCTGTTTGTTGCCTTTGCGATTTTCAAATTTCAGTATTTTAAAAATTCTTCAATTTCATACTGAAAGCAATTAATTTTTCTAATACCACTGAAGTATTTTGAAAATCACAGTATTTTGATAATAAAATTTTAAGAAGATTAAGAAAATGAAACATCAAAATTTTCTAATTAAACATAATAATGTTATTACTACAATTTAAAAATACTTTAGTGCATTTAAAAAACAATCATTTGTGCAATAAACCATCATAATAATATACGACGAAACTTCCTCTTATTACTCAGTTACATATACACTGCCGTCTGACAGTATGAGGCCACTTTCATATTTGTGTATTAAATCCACTGTTTTGGTTTTTATATGAAATAATGAGTTTTTTTCCCAATAAAAACATTTCTTGTTAAATTCAGTTCTTCACTCCTGTAAGCAGGTTTGCGTAAAAATCTGTTTTTGTGGGCACAGCTATTCTTCTTCTAGATGTGTCATGCCCTTTACAGGGCGTTGCCGATCTTCTTTACATATGTCTGTTGTGTGCATGTTAAGTAGCCTACAGACATAGGGGACCTACAGCTTAATGTGGACTCCGAACCACAGAAGTGCTTGCACTTCTACTCCAGAGAGGACTTACTAGGCAGAAATGCCTCGGTGTATGTGTGATCCTAGGAATCGAACCCGGGCGATTTCAGTGGTCAGCTGCACGCCGAACCAACTGAGCCACGACTGCGACATGCACAGCTATTATTAAATGAAAATATTCTGTGTCTAACAAAAGAAAAAAATCTGTTACTGATACATTTGTTTTGAGAAGTGTCACTTGGTACTAAAGTTTTTAACCTGTTGTAGTGTAAAATGCTAAAAATTAAAGAATTAAGCCTTGAAAATCGAAATGCTATTGTAACACTTCATACTGAATATTACTCTGAACGTTAAATATCTAAAAATTATGTACACGCAACCATTGCCCGTATGCCCGATTCTGGAAGTCTTTACAATGAAGCAAGAACAAGAAAACCCAAATACACCTCAAATAGTGAAAATAAATTGCCCGAATGTTGAGTCTTGAAGTCTTTACAATAAAGCATGATCATGACCCAAATACACCTCAAATAGTGAAGATAGCCATAGTGTACTATCTAAGAGTAATAGGCGCTTAAACAGCGCCGGGAATTCGAGCTGAATTCAATTCAGGTATTGGAAAATCTTGGCAACTTCTGTAAAAAGAAGGCTTTCTAAGGCAAACCTAAATAGACGAGTTGACAAGATGAGAAAACCACTTCTAAAAAACGCTTGGAATGGGCTCGGTCAAAAAGTGCATAAAGGTACTTCGGACCAAGGCCCGCTGAATTAATATTACATATAAGGCTTTCCCACCTTGGACAGACCTTATATGTAATATTAATTCAGCGGGCCTGGCTTCGGACTGACAAATACAAATTCGAATCATCTGATTCAAAACATCGAATCTTTGCGCATTTCAGAATCGTTGTATCTTCGAAGTTGCACAGAAATTATTTGAAAAAGAAGGAAGAGATGGGTTTGCTAAAAAGTACGGAAAAAACTGGAAACTCTAATAACAAACAAATGTGACGGGTGGTGAAAGGTGACAAGTGCGCAGGGGCCTTTAACAAAATTTTAAGATTGAAGGACATATCAATTAGCACAAAAGTGACAGTATACAGAACAATAGTGCGATCTACGGTAACATATGCATGTAAAACATGGGTACTGAACGAGTCAGTACAACAAGGACTTGTGGAAGTGTGGGAAAGGAAGATTCTCAGGAGAATTTACAAGGGAAAATGTAATGAAGACGGATAGGAAAGGAGAACTAACGAGGAGTTAGGAAGACTATATGGACACACCCGAATATCATATCATGTCCTCAGTTGATCGGCCTCTTCTAGTTATTTCCATGCTATTAGAAATCGACTAGAAGAGGCCTATATACAGCATTGTATGAACAAAGGCCGAAGAAGAAGAAGAAGATAAAAGGTCCAAAGATTGAGGTAATTGGGGCACATGGAAAGACAAGAGGGCGACAGAATGACAAAAATTATAATGAGGAGAGTGTCAGAGGAGACGCGGAAGCGGGGTAGACCAAGGAAACGGTAGTACCAAGCAGTAGAAGAAGACCTGCAGGAAAGAGATATAACAAATTGGAGGATTCAAGCCAAGGAAGGACAGAAAGGCGTATGCGTCATCTGCAGCCAGACTTCCAGGCTGTTCAACGATTGCATCATTGTCTCGAGACTTTATGATCTCCTTCCACAAGTGAAATGATTCATACTCGCCCCGACAGCTGACGCGTCTTGTTACAATATTATAGGTGGATTCCTAGAAAGTTCCACTGGAGTTCCATTCGATTGTACACCGTCATTCCACTGAGGTTTACCCCTTGCTCTATACTATACCAACTTTTGAGTACTTCTATTTGATTCTGATTATGTCAAAACTGGGAATAAACCACAGTGGAATTGTGGTGTACCAACTAAATGGAATTTCATGAAAATCTTTGTTGAGTTGTCATTGATTTTGTGTAAAATTCTAGTGGAATTCCAGTGTACAAAATTTTACTCGCAGTTTACCCCTCATGATAAAATAATCGTATAATTTTAAACTAGGTTCGCTGTCAAAATAACCTATCTCATCATATCAAGAGCATTACCATACACCTTTTAAGCGGGAAACACACGATCGAACATGTTTTATTAACACGTGTATGTGCGTACATGTTCGTCGAACATCAACGTGCGTGTTTGGCGCGCAAACGCTTTGAACATGTACGCGCATGGATAAAGTCCGTCTAATAATACTTCTCAACCTGGCTTTTCCTGAAAACATGTGCGTGCGTTGATGTATGCACGTACATGTTTGACCGTGTGTTTGCCAAACGCACTTGTACGTTACGGACTTATTCAGTGCGGTACGTCGTGGAGGACCTCCCACTGCCATAAAGATATCAAAAATTATAAATTGGCTATTTTGAGGTGCAGTCATCGAGGTTTATTTACTGTTATAGAGACTATTATTAGTACTGGGGACTTGTCACAGCCTTATCACTTTCGTAAACAGCTGACGGCTATTATTTTTGTTTCACTATAATAGCAGTAAAACTGCTGGCAATAAATGGAATTTGACCTTTTAATAATGAATTCTGTTGAATTACTAATATTGTATTAACTTGGATTACATTTTGTTATCAAGGCTCATTAAATCGATATGAAAATTTAGCACACTTACAACCAAATTATCCGCTTTAATAATGAAGAAAAATAATTTCAAGTGGTATTGACAATATTAATTGTTAATTTTATTATCTTCTTCTTTAGTAGCCCCTTTTCATCCACTCCTGGACATAGGCCACCCCTTGTTCCTTCCAGTGTACTTTGTTCTGTGCCACTTGGTGCCAATTTCTCCCAATTTTCGATTTGATGGCATCTATCCAACGAGTCTGTGGTCTTCCCACGCTCCTCTTATGTAATCTTGGCCTCCATTGCATGACCCGTTTAGTCCATCTTGTGACATCCTGTCTGGATACATGGCCTACCCAACTCCACTTAGATTGACCAATTTTTTCTACGACATCCGTTACTTTTGTCCTTTTTCTTATTTCTTCATTTAGGATATGGCCTTTAAGGTTTATACGCAACATTAATCTTTCTATCGCTCTTTGCGTTGTCCTTAATCTATTTACTGACTTAACGGTAAGTGTTGTTGTTTCCATTCCGTAAACCATTGCTGGAAGTATACATCTATTGAAGATTTTTGTTTTAAGGCCAACGCGCACTTAACCACGCCACGGCGCGCCACGCCGGACGGCAATTTTAAATTACATTGGTTGTTATGGAATAACGCGCACTTATCCACGCCACGCCACGGCGCGTTATTCCATAACAACCAATGTAATTTAAAAATTGCCGCCCGGCGTGGCGCGCCGTGGCGTGGTTAAGTGCGCGTTGGCCTTTAATGTTTATGGGAACACTGGCGTTCTTTAAAATGTGTCCGAGCTTTCCCACTGCTGCCCAAGTCATTGGTATTCTACGGGGTATTTCGGCACTTTGATTGTCCTTGCCATATTTCAGCTTGTAACCCAGGTACACATATTCATCGACGTTCTATATCTCGGTTGCTGCTATGTTTAGTGTGACTTGTTCTGGGGTCATGATCTTGGTCTTTCCCAGGTTCATCGTCAATCCAACCTCTTCTGATCTTGTGTTTAACTGTAGGAGCATTTCCTCTAGCTCCTCTAGGTTGTTACAAATTACAATTACATCATCCGCAAATCTAAGATAATTTAAGTATCGTCCGTTGATATTTAAGCCTTTACTGTCCCATTCCAGCTTTTTGAAAACATCCTCCATCGCAAGGGTGAATAATTTGGGCGAGACTGTGTCGCCCTGTCGAACCTTTGTTGGTCTTTAGGTCCTCATCCAGTTTAATTTGGAGAGTTGCTTTGTCATATGTGAATTTGATCATATCTCTATATCTCGAGTCGATTCTAGCGTTGTCCATTGCGTTGAGTACTGACCACATCTCTATAGAGTCAAAGGCCTTGTTGTAATCTACAAAGGCTAAGTGGAGCGGCACATTATATTCCGTGCATTTCTACATTAACAAACGTATTGTTTGAGGGTGTTCAGCGGTGCCATAGACCTTGCGAAAACCAGCCTGCTCAGGGGGTTGGTAGTTATCAAATTTGTTTAGTAATCTATTCGATATAATTTTCGTTAACAATTTATAGGGATGTGGGAGGAGGCTTATTGGTTGGTAATCGTCAAAAGAATGGACTGAGCATTTTGCCATGTCTCCGCGATTTTGCCTTCAACAAGACATTTGATTTGTTCAAGAGAATTTGTATAATTTAATTTTATTATACTACATGTACAATTAGTCCAGTCAAACTCAAAGTCAAAGGTAATTCAATCTTTGCATTTTGGGTAGGCAGCGATTTTTTTTTATCGGTGTAGAGGGGTCAATGGCGAGTCGAAATCAGGGTTTTCGGGGTGGTAACCCCCTCCATTCGCCCGCCATCTTGAAAAGAAGGGTTAATTCGTTTTTCGGCTATATCTCTGTAGCCGTGAATCTCACAAACATTTTGTTTAAATTTTTTGTTTATTAAATATATCTATTTTATGACTGGAGCTGCATTATATGAAACTCAATTCTACCTTTAATTTTGCAACTTCTTATAGTAACGATGTTTACCAAATAAACAGATTTTTTAAGCACAGAACAACAAAATAAAACAGCTGTTTCGTGAATACTGGCCTCATATTAAAATATTCATTTGATTGATTGGCCCATGGGCATTACAGCAAGACATATGAATGGGCTGTGAATTGTTTCATTTTATTAAAGGCATTGTCAACTTATGAAAAGTCGATTTTTTTTTATTTTGTAATTTGATTGAGTAAACTGAGTATTGCACCTTTGCAAAATTTTACGGCCGAATTTTAATTCGTTACCGTGTTATGGGAGTTAAAAGTTTAAGCTATGACGTCACCTATGTCGGTCGCTGGTAAGAGCTCTAGCATAGCTACAAGTACAACGCTAAATTTAGGTTATGTTGCCAGGTTTTTAGGTTATGTTCGTTGTGTAGCAGCCTCCGGAGGTCGACACCACTGACGTCACGTATGTAGAATCTGAATTCGCTCTACCCGTTTATTGTGGTTATTATCAAAGATATTGAAATTCTACCACTGCGGGTACTTTTACGAGTATTTTAACTAACGTATTTTGATATTTACTAAATATGTTGCATAAGTTGACAATGTCTTTAATAAATAATTTGTTGTTTCAATTATAATCTTATTTTTGGTGTTGCTGCAGCTCTGCAGCACCTGATGTAGGTACATTAAGTTTTCGGAGTGATGATTTTATATGTATTTTAATTAATAGATTACTTTTGATTCCAATGTCGTTTTATTCTGCCGGTGATCTTTTGCAATATGGACCACTACAAAACTTGTTTCTCCTCTTTTTTTAGCTTCTTAGTTCATCTATGCAGTTATTGATAGCACCAATTTTCAAGTCGGTCACTCTCAAGTTTATGAGATAAACTAAGATAATTCTCAAAATGAAAAGAAAAAAAGCTAAGTCCATACAGTGATTCCAAAACAGGTGCTGCTATAGTTACAAAATGTTTTTGGTCACTGATTTAAGCACATGGTTTCTCATATTAATTCGAATTGTTATTTTACCTGAGATTGAAGTTCCTACAGAATATGGTTGCAGCTTAGTTTATATGTTTGAATTTCAAGTTTAAACTGGCTCGCATACCTATAGTTTTTACTTAAATTATGGCACTGCCAACAATAGTCATATGGGCAACCTCATTTCAATTTTGTTAAAAGAAAGTCGGGCCTTTTCCTTTTATATAGTTTTTAGTTAATAACTAGCCTGACATTTGATTTACTTTGGGAAGCGCAATTTTTTTGCAAATTCACTAATAGAATTCTTATCTCGGTAATTCGTACAACATTTTCACATCACCTAGAAAATCTGCACCAGGTATTAGCTGGTCATTAACAGGGCCTTCAATACATTGTGTCACCCATAAAACAATAATATTATTATACACACTGAAAGGTAAAAGAGGTAAAGAGGTTATGGAATACAGATATCTGCATCTGTAATTCTGTATCTACAATAATATAGAAAAAAAAATGCTAAAAAGTATCACCTTAGGAGTATCATAATTGTTACAAAAAAAAGCAAGCCAACAAATGATTCATAAGTAAATAACTTATTTCCAGGTAAATCAAATAAACCACAAACATCTTTGCAATTTTTAAATTATTTAACCTTGGGTATTCTCTAAAATTTAAGTTTCTTATTTACAAACAGAAACCACATTCGACTAACATGACTAATTCATATTGTCATAATATGTTTACGATAACTTGTACCTTATTTGTTCTTTTATTTAACACATCTTACCTAATACCTACATAACTAAAAAATAAAGTAATATTTATGCGTAACGAATAAATTAGGATGCAAAACCACTTACCATTACCACTGCAGAAGGGAGATTCTGATGAACCATCATCGAGTTCGGAGAGGATTTCTTGTTTTCCTACATCGCTATCTCCAACTAATAGGAACTTTAATAAGTAATCGTACTGCTTCTGCGGGGGCCTCGTGCTGTCCTCAGCCATAACAGAGGAATAAGTCCGATTTCAACCATAATAACACTCTGCTGTCTACTGCAACAACTCACGAACCAAGAAATTAAGCCAAATTGTCTAGAATCAAAATTTTACACTTTCAACACTAAGCAAACTGGTTTTTAGATACATTCCACTATAAAAATGCAAATTCCTTGGCTTCGTTTATTTTTATATGACAAGGTCGTTTGGGCACAAAGTAAACAAATAAAATTTAACGATATAAACGTTGTTCCCCCGGAATCCCTCACATATTTCTTTAAAATTTGCGGAAAAACTTCACGAAATATACACACCCATAACTAGATTTAGCACATATTTAACAGAAAGTACAATTCGCCAACTGTCAAGCAAACTTGTATTGGTCTTTTGTGGAATTTGACATGTTGACAATAGGCTGGCAACTTTCTAGAATCAAATGTTACTAAAACATCTGCAATCTTTTGGTAATTAAAATTTAAATTTGGCCGCGGCACAACTTTCTTTTTACTTTCCCTATAATTTCACCACCTAATTTACCATTTTTACCGTATATTTTAATGTCATAGAAAAAAATACATGACTTTTCATTTTAAAAATTTACACATAGTTTTTACAAAAGCTTAAATATCTACAGAAGTAACAAAGTAAATTGAAAAATATGCTTTGAATGTTAAAATTCCCATTTTACTAAACAAAAAGTTGATAGTTAACAGTAAATTTTAAACTTTTAATTGCTCTTAAAAGGTACTAAGGTATCGAGACATATTTAAATTACCTAGTTGAGTTCTTCTTTATTCGACGCCCTAAGGGCATAAGGATAACACGAGAAGAAGAATTCTTCGTTAACTTGCGACACTTGCGTCATCCTCCAACAACTATAATGATTATTAGACTCCAGTGTTGGGTGATTAACAACGGTAAACAAACTTAACTAGTCTAAAATTTTCAGAATGAAATATACCAGGAGTGTTCAAATATTAACTGTGATGTCACCTACTAATTTCTCCGATACAATTATAATGTAATAACATGTTTCGTACTCTTCCACCCTACCAAAAACTAAACTGCAAATATGACTAACCACATAAAACTCTTTTTATAGCAACTCCAACCTAGAAATCCTCCAAGATTTCAAATTAAAGTGCTTCGTGTCATAGTCAATGCACCATGGTACCTAATACTAATACACTAATTCACTGGGACCTAAAAGTTTCGTCAAGTGCTTGATGAAATTAAAAAATTTAGTGTGACTCATACCGCTAAGCTTCAAGTGCATCCGAATGACCTGGCAACAACACTATTGGACGACGAAGGTGAAGTCATATATGATTAAAAAGGGTCAAACCATCAGATCTTCCAACCAGATTCAATTAGTAAAATATATTCAATGTAGAAAATGTTAATTGTTGTAGAATAAAACATCATCTGGAAACCTCTCTTGCGACGACAACTTCACATGCAAAAGTAATGACACGCCTAAGATTTGTTATTGTGTATTTAAACAGCCTTGCAGTAGTCGATGAGTAACTTTCCTATTCTAACTTGTTAATCCTACCTACAAGGTCTTACGGTTAGTGGCTTTAAAAATCTTGGCACCGAAGCAGCGGATAGTGTGTTGCCTGCTTAATACTTAGGTGTGTCATTACTTTTGCACGTATTAGTACATAAGTAACTATCAGTTAGTAAGTTCTTATAGAGAATCTTCGTTGGAAAACTCTCGACACGTCGTAAAGTTAACTTCATCTATATAACAATTAGACATACCTAGCATATACTTATTATCCCGAGGGGGAAGTCACTCTAAAATGTTGTGTCCCAAGTATTACACTATTGCATATAATTGCACGTATTGCATGAGTATTGCACGCATTACACAAGTATTGCATAACTATTGCACGAGTATTGCATGTATTACACAAGCATTGCATAACTATTGCATGCATTACACAAGTATTGCATAACTATTGCACGGCTATTGCATGCGTTACTCAAGTATTCCATAACTATTGCACGAGTATTGCATGCATTACAAAAGTATTTCATAACTATTGCATTAATAACTAGGGTGGCCCTTAATTATGGTTGAAAACAAATTTGACCGGGTCCCCCCCAAAACGATTCTAAAAAAATAAAAAGTAATTTTGAACTTTATCAGCCCTCTTTAATTCCAACGTTATGGGGTGCCCCAAGGAGACAAGTTTTAATATATTGTCGTTTTTCTCGGTTTAAACGGCCCCGTGCGTGTTTCACACATGGAGTGGTATATTTAAACTCAAATAACAGAAGGCATCATTTTCGCGCACGAGTCCAAAATTTGGACACGAACCGCGTAGCGGCGAGTGGCCGAACGGACGAGTGCTCGAATTGACTTCTGTAAAGAGTTTTTTATACTACTTTCTCTGTTTCGGCTTCCATTTATATTATTTACTTATATTTCTTTACAAAAATACTTGACAATTTCCAGTTGGGGAAATTTTGTTAAAATAGTAGGTTGGTAATAGCGATTTTTGCTTGACAGTTGACTGAGGTTTGACATTTGACGTTTTTGTTGCCTAGCAATGAATGGTTGCCTAGGTATTTTGTGTATTATTTGATACAGCATCACCAATTTTTGAAAACAAAATATCACCAAAAATCGTTTAATAATGAAGCTCATTAAAGCATCAAAATACGTACTAGAATAATGTCATTCTAATGCCGAAACAGAGAATAGCTATTTGTATAATTTACTCAACTTCTAGACGTGAATGGGAAAAATACTTTTCCGAACGAATTGTACACAAAATTTTGTAAAATTCGGTAAAGAATTCCTTATCATTTTAACTGAATATTTCATTTTTTATGTCAAATAGGTACTATAATCAAGTTCGTTTTGATGTAGTGAAATGTTGCATTGCCATGGAAAACAAAAGTAAACAAAGTAAAATTTTTCAATTTGTGAAGTGTTTTGGTTTGATTTCCTCTTTTGTTTTATTTTTCCATTCTAGATAGGAAAAATGCACTTTTCCTAACTCAAATGAGTATTAAAAAGTCCAAGAATTTCTTACCGAATTTTACAAAATATGTTTCCTCACTTCCGACACACATACTGTTTTCTCCACGACTACTCAATAATCTGTCAATTATTCATGTGTTTGGTCAAGGATAATGCTATCCATAATTCACTACCAGCAGTGAATAATCATTATTCACGGTGTCATGGTCACCATCATTGTTTATGATGTATAATGAAGTAAATCGGTTATGATTATAATCCTACCACTTCGTTTAACATATAGTCCTGCCACATGGTTTTAGTAGCGTTGTTATTTAAATTTCAATTAGAAATTCTTAGTATTTGTAGTCGTGGACAAATTATAGTATACAACTCGCTATAATGGCTACCATTACCTCGGATAATTGCAAAACTCGCTCTCTCCGCTCGCTCGTGTTGCAAACATTATCCTCGGTAATAATAGCACTCATAGCATCCTGTATAATATACTCTTATATACAGGGTGTATTATGCCCCTGCCAACCAAATATTCAATTAACTGAATACAACAATATACGTAGCGGCTGTGCCGCAGGTATGAACATATCCATAAGGAACAAATAATCACATCTAATGCGGCGCGGCCGCTGCGGCGTCGCTACTTATGTAACATACGGCTTTGTATGTGTGGTGTCACTAGCGACGCGGCCGCAGCTCGCCGCGGCACGGTCACAACTTGTAGCGACTTTGCCGCGCTTAGCGACGCTGCCGCATTCGATGTGATTCGTTGTTCTTGTTCTTTATGGATATGTTCATACCTGTGGTACAGCCGCCACTTATCTTGCAGTATTCAGTCAATGGAATATTTGGTTGGCCGCGGCGGCGCTGCAAATATGTCGCCGGGTCAAAAGTTTTTGCCGCAGATAAGTCGCCGGCCTTATAAAAAGGAAAATTAATAACCTGAGAGCGACTTCTAATCAAGAAAAGAAAAATATTCGAAAATTTTTGTAACCATCTTCGGTTTGTTTTTATTAAATCTCCTCACTTCCAAATACTGATCTCTTTTGTAAAGATTCTTTTACCCAAAATCTTCTTTTTGTTGTAACTGGCTTTTGTTCTTGTAAATGCTTTGCTATAAGTAAGAGAACACCGGCTAGAGCAACACGTTTTTTTTAGATGGCGCGGCGCCATTTTAAAATCGTATAGCATTTCGTAATAATGTAAATTAAAAGTAGTTCTCATTTACAAGTAATCACACACTAGTACTCGTAAATGTAAAGCACTCTTAGTATGCTACCATATTAGTATCAGTTTTAGAAAACGTGAACTGCCCTTAGATTTTTTTTTATATGAACAGCATGATAGATACTATTAATGTGCAGTTTAACTGGTGTTATGTGACAAATATTCATATGATTTTTTTTAATTATCCAAAAATGACATTCCTAATTTTCATGTAATAATCTGAATTACTTAAAGTCACAGTTTCAAATTATGTTTATAAAACTTATTCGTGAAATTTCACAAAATACTGTAATACTATTACAAGGCTATTACATTACATTATAATGTGTTTATTGATATAACGTGTAAATATTACACGATATTACACGGCTATTATACTGTCTTATACAGGCATTCCACTGTATTGCATGAACATTGCTGTATTGCACGAATATTACGCTGTATTACACGGACATTACACTGTATTGCCTACAATATATTACAATATTGCATTAGTATTGCATCCATTTCACGAGTATTACATAGTATTGCAAAAATATGCAATACTATTGCAATAGTATTGCATTAGTATTACATTAGTATTGCATCAATTTCACAAGTATTACACAGTATTACAAAAACATGCAATAGTATTGCATCAATTTCACAAGTATTACACAGCATTGCAATAGTATTACACAAACTTGCAATAGTATTACACAAACGTGCAGTAGTATTACAATTGACTATGTCCCAACTATTACACAAGTGACTTCCCCCTCGTATTATCCTCATTAAGGATAGATTGTATAGCTATTTTGCTATCTTCGTTGGAAAACTCTCGACACGTCGTAAAGTTAACTTCATCTATATAACAATTAGACATACCTAGCATATACTTATTATCCTCATTAAGGATAGATTGTATAGCTATTTTGAGTTATTAAAAAAAAATAATAATAGGTAGGTAATAATAATAACCCACAATACAACATCGAACATGCGAAGCAAAATGAAAAAATCAGGCAAAAATTCGTAGCAAAAATGAAAAGAGAAACAGAAGCAATCAATTATAATGATTCAATAGAAAATGTGTGGCAAAATTGTAAAGAAGTATTTAAAAAAGTATTTACCACTACAGTGGGGAAAAAGGCAAGACAACGAGCAGAATGGATTAGCCAAGACACATGGGACAAGGTTAAACACAGACGGAAGATGAAACAGAAAGGACTACAATTCAATGGTGATGAGGAAAGGAGAAAAGAAATACAGCAACATTATAAATTAGCAAGTAAAGAAGTAAAGGGGAGCTTTAAAAACGATAAAATTAAATATATAGAAAGACTGGCAAAGGAAGCAGAAAGTGCAGCAAGTAAAAGCGAAAGCAAAGAATTATACAAAATAATAAATAAAATATCAGGGAAAAGTAGAAAAACAGAAGACAGACCAGTAAAAAGTAAAGACGGACAAATATTGACTTCAATAGAGCAGCAGCTGCAGAGATGGAAGGAGCATTTCAAAGAAGTCATGAATGTTAGAAGAGACAATGTGCAATTACCGCAAATAGAACAAAGACAGGAACTGAAAATAGATATAGACTGCCCAACCAGAGAAGAATTATGTAAAGCTATTCGGCAAATGAAAAGCGGCAAGGCCCCTGGCGTAGACCAAATTACAGTAGACATGTTAAAATTGAATATTACATGTTCCATAGACATCCTGTACCCACTGATAGAAAAAGTCTGGCGAGATGAAATATTCCCAGAGGAGTGGAAAGAGGGGATTATAGTGAAAATTCCAAAAAAAGGAGACCCAGCAAAATGTGGAAATTGGCGAGGAATAAATCTCCTAAGTGTAGTAAACAAGATCTTTTATAATATAATACTCAACAGGATAATGGAAGTATTAAACAAGGGTATTCGTAAAGAACAAAGTGGATTCAGAGCTGGCCGTTCTTGTGTGGACAACACTAATGTCCTGAGAATCATTATAGAACAATCAATAGAGTTTCAGTCGCCATTATACCTTTTATTCATTGATTATGAAAGAGCGTTTGACTCGATAGACCGTGGATGCATTTGGATAGGTAGCCTTAAAAAACAGAGGACTACCTGAAAAACTAATACGTCTGATAAAAATAGGTTATACAGATTATAAATGTCGTGTGTTGCACAAAGGAATATTAACAGAATCGTTCCCTACAAAAACAGGTGTAAGGCAAGGATGTATCCTGTCTTCATTACTATTCCTTGTTATAATGGATGATGTTATGAGCAACGCAGTAAATCGAAAAAAAAGAGGAATCACTTGGAACCTGACTGATACATTAGAAGATTTGGAGTATGCCGATGACGTATGTTTGATTTCACATAACTTTCAACAAATGCGGGACAAAATGGACGCACTACAAATCGAATCAAGTAAGATGGGTCTAAAACTAAATAAACAAAAGACAAAGTTAATGAGTGTAAATGTGCAAAATACAAGTGATTTACAGTGTGAAGGAGAAGTTATAGAAAAAGTGCACAGCTTTACTTATTTGGGTACGGTAATAACTAGTGACGGTGGGTCTCTGAAAGACATTGAGCAAAGAATAAATAAAGCGAGGGGTGCATTTTGTAACATGAACAAAATAGAGGAGAACAAAAGTCTAAAACTTCTAAAAAGAAAACTGGGCATTGTAAAAATGGAATTCTAAAAAATAATAGAGGGACAATAACAAGAAACAAAGAAAAACTGCCCCAAATAGTTGAAGAATTTTTTAGTGAACTTTATAAAAGCAAAAATATATCGGGGGAATGAACTCTAAGACGGGTGTTACAGGCTCAGTTCAGTTCATGACTGTGGTCAGAATTACCTCAAACTAATCGTATAATGTGTTGAGACTGACGGACTGATAAACCGGATTGACAGATTATTAAATATTTTGATAATTTTCGTCAGTCTGTTGTTGACTGACAAAAGACTGATCGTGTGACTGAATTGATGCCAGACTGAGCGTGTAACACCCATCAATGAAATAAAAGAGTAGAGAGGTAATGAATCAAGGATCTCCCGGAAATTACACTAAGCGAGATAAAGAATGCTTTACGGGAAACAAAGGACAACAAAACACCTCCAGAAGAGGAAGTCGTAATGGAGGGCATAAAACAAGCAGAAGATATCCTAACCGTAAAAATAAGAAACCTATTCAATGCATGTCTATTCCATAGCTCCCTTCTAAAGAACTGAAACAATAGTATCATGATTTTAATACACAAAAAAGATGATACAACTGCCATGGCCAGGGGTGCTCAAACTTGTACTATCGACAATCTACCATAAAAGTATTAGGCGGCAAGCGATCAACTAGGTATGGAAAAAATACTAAGTTTCTAAATGGTACGTATTTATTAATTGCACAGACCAATCACATATATTATAGATATTACAATTTACAATAGCTATAAGTTTTGAGTCAAAAGTTGCCGCGTGTTCTAGGCACTTCGTAACATAAGTGTGCATTAAATTATTTACGCGATCGACCGTTTGAGCACCCCTGCTATAGGCCAATAAGCTTACTTTTCACTTATACAAGCTGTTCACTAAGATAATAAACAAATGGCTTAAGAGAAAGTTAGATTAGATTAGATTAGAGTCTTTGTTGATATCCAAAAGGCTTTTGACACAGTCGAAATAAATGCCGTTTTAGAAGCCCCAGTCAATGCCGTGTTGATTACAGGTACACCCAACTTACATTAATTATTATTATAATGTATACAAAGCTCCACAGCATGCATCAAGCTTCACAAATACAGCAAGAAATTCTAAATAGAAGGGGATCTGCTATTTTGTAAACATTTCACCGCCACATTAGAATATGCTTTGAAACAACTAAATTGGGAAAACATGGGAATTAACATCGATGGTAGAAACCTCAACATTTTACACTTTGCTGATAATATTGGGCCGTATTCTGATCCCATGTTTAAAGTTGTCTCTAACTAAAGTCGTGTTTAGCGTAAACATAAAACGATATAGCTTTATATAATTTTATATGTGTATAACAGAGATACGCGATGTTGCCATGGTAATTAAACATGACGTTAATTTAAACATGAGATCAGAATACCGACCATTGTCCTCATAATAGATGACATCAAACAAGCTGGAATAATAATAATATATAACCACAGAATAAACTCTTACAGAAACGACAAGAGTGAGCGGCACTTTGATGTTAACGTTGCCAGCACAAGGCGGAGCCATATCGGTTTAACAAGTAACTTAGCTGTATGGTTTTCAATTTTAATCGAAATTTCTGCTTCCTGGGGGTGTAAGTGCTGCTGGCTTCAGGCACAGCTTCAGGTGATGTTTGAGTACTAACGGAAATTTCTAAAACAAATAAACTTACAGAAGCTGACATTATAGAAATTTATACTAATGTATTATACCGGGTGTCTCAGGTAAGACGCACCATAGAGAAACACCAATGTATTTTTTCAGAAAGGATCCGCGATACCTTAGGAATATATGTGGATTCAGTGTTCAACGTATGTTATTGGAATTAGTTAACGCTAGAAAGAGATAGAAATACTGAAGGCGTCTGTCATTGCGACAGGCGATTATTTCATTGTTTATATTTGTCAATTTTGACAGCACCTATAACTTTTATTTAACGCAAAGTGGGCAATTTTTTAAATCGCCGTTGCTGCATATTTTAAATTGAATTCGCCTTATTACAACAGCACACGTAAAGAAAACGTAAGTAAATTCTATAAACATGGAATAGTATTGAATTCTGTCAAAAGAAAACAAATGATCATCAGTCAGGTACCGAATGAACTTCAAAATTTAATGAAAATAAGAATTTGTCTAGTCAGCTGTACTAAAATCTCTGTCAGAAGTTATTAATGCTACTTACAAATGTTAATGGTTCATGTAGATAGGTGTGAAATTGGTTACATAGAGAAAAATGTATAATTTGGTGAAGTACAAGTGCAAGAAAATGGTAACAATTATACGTTTACGTAAATAGTGATTTTAGTAAATATGTAAAGTATTATGACATTATAAATAAATTTTTTAACTATACTTATTGTTTTAGTGATGCACAGGGTGGCGCAGTGGTAAGAGCGTCAGGCTAGCGTTACGCTAGTCCCCGGTTCGAATCTCGCTGGGTGCAAGTTTTCCCGGAGATCGGTATCGAGCTCTGATGACCATTCGTCGTTGGGCACCTAATTAACGACGCTCTCCTCCGAATACAGACCTACGAGGTAGAGTAACAAGGTTCTATACGTACACACACATACACTATACACATGGTGCTGTATGCAGGCAAAAAACGGCGCACCAATCACGTGACTCGCATGCGGGCCGGATTGTGCATTTCACGCGTAAGACCACATACGCTAACGCACCAGCCTCAACACCGAAAGGTATAAGAGGTAAACGATTACATACATACATACTTATTGTTTTAGTATAATAATAATAATAATAATGAATCTATAATTGTGCTTCATTGCATTTTAGATGTAGATTCTTTAGTAACTAACAAATTTAACAATTTGATGTTTGGTCGCTGTCAAAATTGACAAATATAAAAAATAAACAATGAAATAATCGCCTGTTGCAATGATAGACGCCTTCAGTATTGCTATCTGCTATCTCTTTCTAACGTTAACTAAATACATCAACATACGTTGAGCACTGAATCCATACATATTCCAAAGGCATCGCGGATCCTTCCTGAAAAAATACATTGGTGTTTCCCCATGGTGCGTCTTACCTGGGACACCCGGTATACTAATTATTTTTGCAATTTGGCGTTGAACACCAATTACCACCTTTTTTGCCACTTATTTCCGCGTATTTATGTTTTATTGAAACAATATTTTGAATAAATAACACCCGAATTCTTTGGCGCTGCACTTAAATATACAGCAAAATAGGAAATTTTACATGCTAGTGGGCGTGTTCGAGTTCACCCCCGCTCCCCTATTTTGACCACCCCACACTCGGCACTCTGTCGCTTCTGTAAGAGTTTATTATACAACTAAAGCAAGAAACAAATACCAGAGTCATGAAATCTGAATCAACAGAGATAATCAGACAAACGAGTTAAAAAGAATTACCCTAGGATGAGCGGGAAGCTCCATGAGGTGCTTACGAGTAATTTACATATCAGTTTGCAAAGAAGGATTTACGATCAATGCGTTTTGCCTCTAATGACACACAGAGGAAAAACTCACGAATAATCCAGAGAAAAATGGCCATGCTGAATATTAAACTAAAAGAGCGTTGGTGATGAGGGCCCGTAAGTATACAAAGTAATTTACTACTTCGCATTTTCCTATTTGTAAGGTCTGTTGTTATTTGCGCAGTCGATGATCATGATTTTTGTTTTGCTTGTGTTAATTTCTAGACCACAATAATGACTTTCCTGTTCTAGTCTATCAAGGAGTTCTGCGTTATTCGCAAAAAGGCAGTGTCATCAACATATCTTAGACTGTTCATTTTCATCATTGCATGTTCAACTCCGAGCTGTATGCTTGGTGATTTACGTGTCTATTGCCAATGTAAAACCATGCGGAAGGTGTTAACCTGTTTTCATACTAGTTATGTCAAATTCGAAATTCCCTCCTCTAAATCAACTGAGATTTTTGATTAGAAAATTCAACAATTCCTGTGTTCATTGCTTTTAAACAATTTATCGCAGTATTTCTTCCATACTTCCATTATTTTGTTGATGACAGCTATTCTGTTTCCATCCTCATTGTGAATAATTCATGTACGAGGTGCATAAGGTCTGGTTATTTTCTATACAGCCTGAAAGAGGTTGTTGCTGCTGATCCTTTCAGCATGGTTTTGAATCGCGGTACATATTTTTGTTAGACAGTCATTCTTGTCTTGTTGGCATAATCATTGTATCGCATTCCTTAATTGTTTGTATTTATCTCTCTGCTTCTTATTGTTTATACCTCTTGTTCTTGTTCTTAGCTGGCATCTTTATTCTATTTTGTCAAGGGTAGTGTCTTTCATCCAATGTTTCTTTTTCACTGATCTTTGATTATGGTTGGTTTCGTTAGTTTAGTGGTTTCCTTGTGTGACATCCATATGTTCTGTGCAGATTCTTCATTTGACTGCATTTTTGGATTCCTATTGATTTTCTGAGCGAGAAAACGTTTGAATTCATATTCATTTTCAACCATTACTTTCCAAGTGGGTGAATTCTTCAGGGGACTTTTAGCTTTGTTAAGAAACGTGCTGCTAGTAGTTTATGATCACCGTTACATTCTGCTCCAGGATAAGTTTTGGCGTTTCTGATTGAGGTCCTCCACCTTGATCTTATCATGATGTAGTCACCAGTAACCTACTGCTGTTTTAGGGTCGTCACTCCAATCTGTCAATGATCTTTCTCTATTTCTCCCATCAGCATGGGATCTCCAGTTCCACTTGAGAAGCGTAATTCGTTTGATATCTTCAACTTTTGTTCTTTGTGGAATTTCAGCGTTTGTAATACGAAGGAAGCACCTTACTGGAAATTATAAGATATGAAATGGCAAGAAAAGCTATGCGAGATATGCAACGAATCTGGAAAGACAATGGCATTACTAAGAACACCAAAAAGATACTTATAAAAACCCTTATATTCCCGATTATGCCATACGGATCGAAGTTGTGGACCCTAAAAGTTAAAGAGATTAAAAAAATTAATGCCTTTGAAACGTGGATCTGGAGAAGAATGCTCCGAATACCATGGACAGCACGAAGGACTAATGCCACAATTCTCCAAGAAATTAAAGAGGCACAACACCCGTCACAAATTGCAAATCAACACATACTGAAGTTTTTTTTTATTAATTTATTTATTTATTTAGTGTGTACAGGACAGGCAACAGTAAACTAATATAAGCCCGAATCGGTGTATACAAATGTTTCGCATAGTATTATCACGATTAAATATAACAATCAGAAGTATTTGATAAACAATGATAATAAGCAATAACAATATGATATTTCACAATGTATCACAGTGTTGGTGAACATTATAAACTTTGTTGGTCAAACAATCGATTGAGTATGTTTTTGTAGTAAGGGAGGGAGTGAGCCGATACTGCGTCTTGCGAAAGAGAGTTCCAAAGATCAACGGTCCTGTTGGGAAGGTTTTTACTTTGTAAAATTTGGGTTTCTTCAGTTTCATCGTATGACCTCTAAGATGTTGATTATTCGCGTATGTAAAGAATTTTGGGAGCTCATCGTTGTCATATAGTCTATGTATGATCTTGTAAGTTTCGATGACATCGGCTCACCGTCTTCTAGATAAAAAACTTGGCAAGCTGAGGCCACTCGATCTCTCTTCATATGTCAAGTGTCGCAGGTATGGTAAAATTCTCGTTGCTCTGCGTTGGACGTTTTCTAATAATTTTATATCCTTGGACAGGTCCAGGGATTCCAATTGGTTGAACCAAATTCCAAAATAGGTAGAACGTAGGACTTGTACAGCGAGACAAACGAATGATTGTCCAGTGATTTGAAAACGTTACGTAAGAGGTATAAGGCTTTGTTCGCCCTTCGGACGGTGTAGTTAATATGGGATTCCCATTTGAAGTTGCTGGTCATCAGTATACCCAGATCTTTGATATTAGAGGTGGTAGGAACATCACGGTCATTAATGAATTATCGGCATTGAGGGATCAACCATTTGTTTGACCATAAAATGATGTCCTCCAGGTCTCTCTGAAGATTTTGGTGTCATCAGCGTACAAGGAAAAGGTTGTCCGTGATCCATTGGTGATATCACTTGTATACAGGATAAATAAAATTGGGCCAAGCACCGAACCCTGAGGTAAACCACTGATGACACTTCTTGGGAGAGGAGAGTTCTTTGCCCATATTACTTGACAAAACAAGAAAGGCCTGGAAAGACTAATCATACAACAAAAAACAGAAGGAACAAGTGCTTGTGGGAGATCATCGAGAAGATGGACAGATCAAATCAAGAATACCACTAACAGTATGGTTCATCAAGCTGCAGGAAACAAATGATTAGCGAAGTTAAGAGATCATGACTCTTTTATAAAGAAGAAAAAGGTCACTGGTGGAGGAGTAGCACAAATTAGAATGGAATGGAGACTTAAGAAATTCAATACCTCTGCAGGTATGAAACAGTACATGAGACTCGCACACATAAATAAAAAAATATTAATACAATGGAGACCTTAACGGGTAGTAGATTGAATAAAGCTTGATAAGCGGATGAATTATTGCGTGAGGCTTGGCATGAGATTTCATATGTAGGAAAATTTGTTAAAAAGCAATGTAGAATTCTTTAATAAAGCAAAAGTTCCACTCTGAAATATGGAAATCTAAGGATCATTTACAGTTTCTAATTAAAATTTAAATTCCACTCAAACAGAGGGATATATAGGCTTCAAGTTGTAAGCCAAAATGGTGTAAATGGCCCTTATAGCAAATATAATTTAATTAAAAGCAGAATTGTATACGAACAGTTTATTGAAATAAGTCATTATCAACATTACAAAATTTGTTAGCAATTTTATAGTGCATCGTAAGATCGGATCAAAGATGGTATCTGAAACAAATTCAAAGTTAGTCATATGAATATAGGAAATAAAGGATGTGTTCCATTGCATTGTTCTGTTATATACTTACCTGTTTCCAGCTGGAAAGACAAGCAAAAAAATATGTATGGAGTGAAGTAACAGTAGTTGATAAACTCCTATTACTTCCGTATTATCTATTTTAGTACACCTCTGAACCAAGTGCATTAGAACATTTCCTTTTGAAAGTCCTTTTCTCAATCATTCTATTCAATTCAGTGTACAAACTATCAAACAGAATTTGGATAAACCCCTTATTTTTATTAACCGTTAATCATAATTGTCCCTACTATTTAACGCCAATGCTATGTGCTTAAAATGTTAACAATCATAATAGTGTTTTAAATATACAGGTGAGTAGCAAGTTAGTTAATTTTATAATGATTTATAATTTAAAGATTAGCAATTATAAAATTATTGTTCATGCAGAAACTTCACGTCTACTCATCCTGCATACAAATATCACAAAAAAAATCATTATACTGCAAGCACATTCATTTTAAACCGTATTCGGATTCTTACATGCCTTGTTTATACCTATACTTTCAATTCATAAAAAAAAAAATGCTTAAACATAGCCTTCTCTACTTTATAGGGCTGATTAAAGAAAGTGTTACAATCTTCTCTCATTTTTGATTTTAAAAAAACCATTAAAGAATCTTTTACCCTCTTACAGTGTCGAGGGGGTCGAACACACCGAGCCGCAGAGTGGTCACCCATTCAAGTTCAGACCAAGCAGGTCTTTGCTTAACTTTCTATATTGCAGTACTGCCGGCGAAATCGTACTTAAAGAATGTATAAACTCTCAACATTTAAAGTTAGCTGAAATGTTGATTATGTTACCCCCTTCTCTAGTTGGATTAAAAATGGAAAGATTATAACCTGTCATGATCAATCCTGTAAAATAGGGAACGCTACGATTTAACCCCATTTATCACAAGTAGCAAACCTGAAATTTTTTTCTTAAAATAAAAAGCGAATGTGCATCAAAAGTCACCCTTATAACTGTTATAAAACTGGTTGTTATAGCAGAGCAATATTTAAGAGCATACGTAAAAATGGTGCATGCTGTATTCACTAAGAATTCAGGCAGTGGCATAAACTAAAGCCCGTAAAACAAATTTTCCGAAATGAATCTTTTCGTTTGATTTGACTAGCAAAACAAAAGTGAACTAAATATGAACAAATTTTGCCACTAAAATCGGGGCTTCTGTGCCTTTATATATAGTCAGCTGCATGCAGTAATTTGACAATCTGTCACGAAACTGGCTGTTGTGTTGGCATGTCTGCACATGAAACTGCAGCGCCTGAGCTACAGGAGGTCGGCTGCAGCCACACTGCACCACTACTGCTAACACCATGAGATCTCGCAAACACCAGCACGACTACTCCCACTGCTCGCTCTGCACTGCTACTGGTCAGCACCGCACCCAGGCACTCCGCCTGTTCACATAAAACCGATTAGTAGTGAACTGCAGCTAGAAGCAAACACTTAATATTTTTACGTATAATTTAATTACAAATTAAAAAATATATATACCACTATGCTATGCACTAATAAAAATGACAAAAGAATGATTAGATTTTATAGTTATTTAACCAACATTTCTCAAAAATTAAAACATAATGCATGGAATAATTACACGGAATTATAAGCTATGCCAATTAAAGTGGTAGTAGAAATAAGTGATCAATTTGTAACCAAATCTAAACCGTGAACTAAAAACCATCATCTAAGAACTTTGTTTAACCAATTTTCAATTTTTCATAACTCGTCACAAAAATATTAACCAATTAAGAAAAAAAAAAGATTCTAAAGTCGGTTTGCTTATAACTAATAAAAATATTAAGTGTTTCCATTCAACGTACGTACACATTTCTGCAATTAACAAAAACAAGTGATTATTTGCACAAATATTTATGAAAACTGAATACATAAGTAAACTTACGAACGCAAAATATAATAAAAATTTATTATTTCAAATGGGAACTATAGATGTATCGATGCTAAAACTATAACTTAAATGATTATCCAACATTAATTACTTCCATTCAAGTTACATGGCATTTTTAAATAAAAACTAAATATTATATTAGCTTAAGAATCGTTCACTTTAAATACACCGTACGTTACTTGCTTTATATAAGTAACTAGTGCTTTTAAAACCAAACTCGTCTACTACACTGAAAAATTACAGTTCTTCAAACGTATGCAGAAAGTGATTTTCTGATGAATTATTCAATCAGATAAAATTACAACACCCTTCTACATTTATTTAAATCTAAACAATTTATGGAGTAAGTCGAAACATTTCGTTGCATACGCAGTAAATTTAACATTTAATTTATTAATTTTTCTCATCAGAAATACATTATTTAACACACAAATATTAAAAGTTCTCACACAAACAGTAAAATATGCACGAGCTGTTATTGAACAAAAAAAAAGTTACAAATGTAGAACTAAACAATAAACATGAATTAATGAATGAAATTATGTACCTTTTTAAGGTGGAGGTCTCTTAAGAAACTTAAAATGGCCACGTGGACCCTATTTGGTTGAAATGCCTAGAAACAAAACAAGGTCTAGTGTAAAGTTCAAACATTTACAAACTTCATTTCGTTCGTAAGAAAACAAGCTACGTTAACTACCTTAAGATTTTGATCTGGAACGGGACTTGCTTCCGGAAGGCTTTCCTGATTTGGAACGTGAATGAGACCTTCCCCTAGAACTCTTGCTGTCTGAGCGGGAACGAGACCTCGACTTGGAGCGGCTACGACTTGGCGAACGTCGACGGTGGGATCGCGAACGACTACTACGTCTGCGAGATCGAGACCTAGATCTGCAAGTATAAATAAGTAATATCAATTTATTGTTCATTATTAGGTATAGGATTTCTATGCATTTGCATGTTTTTTCTGCTTATAGCAAACATATGCAGAGTTATATTTCTACATGTTTAAGCCACATATGAATCACATATGTCAATTTGAAAGTGCATATAAATGCATATTTAGGTGTTTCTTATAAATGCATGCATATTTTAGCATTTTTGAACGATAGTGCATATTTTACCGCTTTTTGGGCGTTTTACATGCTTTATGAAATTTCTAATATTTTTTAAATAATTTTAGTATTTTAGACAACCAACCAAGGGCGGTTTAGTTGAGTCTAGAAGAAACCCATAATCTAAGCCTATTGTTAAATACTAGGCTTTAAAATATTTTACTGCTTTAACCACCTGTGTACTTGTTAATATTTTCTAAGAAAGAAAAAGTTTCAACTAAAATTTAAATACTTACATCCTGCGGTATTATGATAAATAGGTAAGTATTAGGAAATTCCAAAGACCCTTTGACAACTTACTGTTCATAGAAAAATTTACCTGTACTTTTGTTTACTAATCTTTCAAATAAGACAGTGCAGAAAGGTTCAGATAAGGTGTTGTATTATACAGTGTGCAACGATAAAGTAAATGCAACAAAACGCTTTCAAGTTACACAACATCTCAACAGGGTTCGACATCAAAAGTGCATATATTTATTAAAAATTTCTAAAGCCTGTGTGACACGATGCTAAATTTTATATAAAATTTACATGAAAATTTTTATGTAAATTTACCCATATTTTTAGCACGATTTTATGCAGCTAAACCCAATTTTCTGTTTGCAACGCGTGTCTTTTTTGTTTGTGAAATATAGCACACGCGCCTGCGTATTATCAAACAGTTTAGGGACATTTCCAGTTATTTGTCGTAACTGTCATATTGGCAACAATCAGCTGTGTTTACGTTTTGACAAAAATTAAGTGAAATTAAATTTTTACAAGCACAAACAATTGTTATGAACACCACATGATAGAAAAAAGCATGGAATCAGTAAACTGTAAACACGTTATTTTGGTTATCTGCGGAAAATAACGCTTGGCAGTTCAAAATTCAAAGTGGGCGTGGCTAGACTACCGCGCACATTTACGCGCACTTTTACCTCCAAATTTAGAACACGTTTTAAATAATTTACATGAAAATTTAGCAGAGAATTTAGCACGTTATTTTCTGTATGCAACGAGTAAAAAAATTTCGCATAAAATTGACATGTAAATTTTATGTAAAATTTAGCATCGTGTCACACAGGCTTAATAAATGCATATTGCATGATTTTTCTGTGTATATTTAAAGTTTTTATAGTGCATAAGTGCATGCATATTTCAGCATTTTTAAGTGCATATAAATCCTACACCTATATCATTAATATCTTGTAATAAAAACACTTTTCTAATTAAAAAATTATTCAGTGCGATAATTTTTCCGAGCCTAAGATATTTCTACCCTTTGAATATCTTCGGAAAGGTTTATTGTGGCAAATTTGACATTTTATGTTTCTTAATTGGGTTATGCGCCACCAGTAGCTAAAATAGAAATAAATTAATGAACTAACAACTCACTGAATGTAATATTTTAAAGACAAGTCTATCTTGGCGGTTTTCAAACAAATTGGTGGCGAAAAACCCAATTAAAAAATCTTTGTCTTATCTAACATAACATTGGCAAGGGACTTAAGGTTTTAATTCATATCTGAAAGAGGGCATACTTTCAGATATTCTACTGCATTCAAAATTTCACCGATCTGGACCGGGAATCGAATTCGAAATATCTGGTTTACAAGGCATGTTCACTAACCTTAATGGCATCAAGGTTAGCGCCCAACAACGTTTTTACTAGACACAATCCCATAACTTAAATTAACATTACCGTTTTTGGAAATATACGAAGGCATTGGCCCAAGTAGAAAAGGTCAACAACCGCAAAGCATCACTTCAAGAAATTTTTAAAGCTACCACTGAAATTCAAGGTACACTTAAGATATTGTAGAATGCCACGAAATTTCTATTGTTCGATTCTTTTTGGTGAATCAATTCACTCGATTCATTCATCTCAACTGATTCATTCTCGAATGATTCACTCGTTTTGCTTAGGCTTAGACCAAACCAAGGTAATGCTAAATGTACTGGAACTGTATCGGATATTCAATATTCGGTGATTCGGTCTGCATCTGCATTGTCTGTTCACTTGTCAACTATTTCCCCTCTTTTGTTGTACAATACCTTTGTACTTTCGTTGTTTGTGTATTATTTATGTAATTAATAGGTACATGTAATGTTGGCATAAATGTAAACTGTACACTTTCATGCAAGAATTTACAAGACATGCAGATGAACTGCGCAAATTTTTTGTCAATTTAACAAATAACTAAAGTCAAGAAAAGAGTAGTGTTAGTTTATTGATGTCTTATTTGACATATTACATTAAACTTCACAAACATATTTGTAACTTAATTAAACAGACGTGGGAAGAGAAAATAATGCCTAATGAGTGGAGAAACACAGTGCTGGTGTCAATATACAAGAAACGGATTGCAGGAATTATAGGGGATTAGTGTTGCTAGACTAGACATCATATACAGGGTGTATCAAAAATAGTGTCCATCCTCTATAGGCATACATTATTAGCCTCTACAGAGTATGAAACTGATTGCAGAAAAAATATTTGGCTTTTCGTTTAAAAGTTATTGAAAATTTAAATAAAAGAAATTTGGCAACAATGCACATGTTGGAAATAATGGTTTTATTAATTAATACAAACGCGAACGAATAAATGAAATGTAAACAATAGTTACAAAAAGTGTTAAAATGTACATTTAAGCAGGCTTCAGCTCTTCTACGAAAGTTTCTATGTACGTTTTCCAACATTACAGGACTAGCATCTCCAAAAGCTTCTTCTGTTCTCTCTCTTAAAACATTTTCATTTTCTACTGGTGTTCTGTATACTATGGATTTTACATGACCCCAGAGGCAAAAATCCAGGGGGGTCATGTCAGGGGACCTTGCTGGCCAATTCACAAAACCACCTCGCCCGATTTACTTATTTGGAAAGTGTTGTTTTATCCACTGCCGAACATCAGCATGAAAATGTGGTGGAGCACCATCTAATTGTAACCACATATCTCTAATTTGGGCCAAAGCGAGATCATCTAGCATATCTTTTAATGTTGTTGAGAGAAAATTTAGGAAATGCTCACCATTTAACCGATTTGGTAGAAATATTGGACCTAAAAGTCGATTTCCCCCCCGGCTGCAGCTTCAGCATTTCCTACATACTCACCCAACAAAAGTAGCATATCGAGATACTCTCTATTTGTATACATGCTTTTAAATTTAGAAGTACACACATTTTTTCATTCTTTACTTTCTGTCAATATGACAACTAATTAGTTGTCAAGAGAAAATTTGGCATGTAATTACTTTCATGGCCTCTATTATAAAAACATGAACAACTGTAAGTACTTCCAAGGTTGCCAGATATTTTACTGCTTTAAACGAAGTACCAAAATATCCATTATTTTTCCAAAAACTGAGCTAAGAAATTAATTTTAACAAATATTTCTTTTAACTTTAAACCAGTCTAAAAGATTCCCATTGAAAATTTGGAAAAAATATTATAGCTAAAGAATCTGCATTATGTAACTTCATACTCTTATAACTTGAAAAATATTCATCATAGGAAAATTTTGTTTATTATTTTGGAGTTAGATTAATCAGTAGTATATGACATATAAAGGATGGACACTATTTTTGATACACCCTGTATAAAGTAAGTATGGTAACACTAATAAAACAGAAATTAGAAGTCTATGCTGAAAGAATGCTGGGGGAATACCAATGCGGTGTTAAGAAAAACCGATATGTAATTGATCAGATTCTTACAGTAAACCAAATTATATCAATTTACTGCGACCACAACACACATATCTACTTATGTAGCATTGATAGATTTTAAAAGGGGGACACTCCACAGCTTAAAGTTAAAGTAAACGGAAAACTACTGAGAGCTTTACAGTTCACAATGAGGTTAGACAAGGTGATCCTCTGTCAACAATATTATTCAATCTCTCACTCGAAAGAATTATCAGAGACAGTGGTATAACAACTAAAGGATCAATAATCAATAAAAGCCATCAATGTCTAGCCTATGCTGACGATGTGACTTTGTTAGCTAGGGCAGAAGCAGAGCTGAAAACCACAATAAAGAATTTGGCCAAATAAGCTAGAAGTAGAGGTTTATGCATAAATGAGGGGAAGACCAAGTTTATGATTCTAGGGAAACGAGAAGTATGTATACAAATGATAACCTGGATATTACATTGAATAATGGGGAATGTATGGCTATTCAGAGGATGGAAAGCTATGTGTTTCTAGGAGCCCTGATAGAAGAGCATGGGGATGCAGCAAAAGAAATTGGTGCACAATTAATTAAAGGCGACAGATTTGCAGGATCTTTGTTTGGGAAGAACTGGACTATCGTTTTGAAATCTGTCGTGTTAGAAAAGGGTAACACATAGAACATTTGTTAACTTAGCCATGTCAACTTCAGGACATACTCTTCAAACCATATAAATATTTCAGCCATGATATTAAAACTGTTCTTTCTGTAAGACTTTGAAAGTGTCTATTTTTTTTAGGCTCACCCTGTACATTAAAATTTGTTTTTATTTTGAGGACTGCCTCAACATATTGTAACATTTTACACTATCGAATTCGATATGTGGAACAATTTTACATCAAAACATTTAGACTTGAACGATTCATTTCTGAATTGATTTACAAATTCTTCTTCAGAACTGTCAAAAATTACTCAGCACCAATTTGGCACCAAGTCGAGTACATCAATTCATTCTTCTTAAACGAATCATTCATTTCTATTGAACTGTACTCAAATGTTAGTTATTTTGGCAACATCATTTAGTACAGGGTTTTGCAAACTGGGGTCCGCGAGTTTTAAATTTGTATTATGTGCCACAGTAATGAATGTTCATTTTACAAAGTGCACAACTTTGATCATGTACAACAATCTTAATTGTCAACTAATATTTTTCATAGCAGGCGGCTTTGACAAAACAAATGACACTTTTGCTTCATTAATATACCGTGAGTTCAAAAAGTTTTTACATAAGGGTTGGCCGTGAGACACAAAAATAATGTCTACTGTAAGACTTATTAGAACCTTTGTTTTTACAATTTTATTGAAATTTGCACAGTTAATAAATTCTAAATCTTGCAATTGACATTATTTTTGTGTCTCATGGCCAACCCTTATGTAAAGACTTTTTGAACTCACGGTATATCGTAAATTTTGATCATGTAGCGAATTACCAATAAAACTAGAAAATTTATTCTGCAAAAGTGGTGTTCGGAAAAATTCTCGTTTCAAAAACACGCTGCAATTGCAAACTATTCAAAGTCAGATGTGTTAAAAATACTTAAAAAGTTTAGGGAGCATAATATACTTAATGATTTGTCAAAATATCATCGAAGAAAAAGTTCTGCCAATGCAAAAACAGAAAAAAGTGTTTTGAAACTTTTGAAGTCAAATCCATGCATGTCTATATGTGAAATCGTTAAAAAGGTAGGAGTGTTGGTAGCATTCAAAATATTAAGAAAAAAAAACAAAAAGAGAAGTATGGAACAACAAGCTTGATCAAAGAAGTGACGTGGGAAGTTGTACAACACTTTGGCTGAAAACAAAAATCATTGCATCTTGATAACAAAGTGGATAAGTTTGGCAAAAAAAATACTTGTATGGCAGGCGATTTGTACATACGGCCTTAAAAGTTTGCTATTTTTTACCACAGGAACAATTAGTGGTGAACTTATAGGGAAGAGTGCTTAAAAAAAATGTTTACCGCCTCTTTATGGAAAACATGATATTCCACTATTATTCTGGCCAAGTTCGGCAACCGCTCATTATGCTAGTGCTACTTTGGACCTGCAGCATTTTAAAAATGTCGATTTTTCAAAAATGGGGACAATCCACCTAAGCTATTCGAAAAGTTTCAAGAGAAGATGTGCAAAAGCTTGAAAATCATCTGTGATCAAGTGCAAAATTTCAACCGTTCCTCAATAAAATTGTGATGCATGATATATAACCTTAATGTAAATAACTGAATGTAAATAATTTTATTGAAAAATTATAATAAAAAAAGTTTGTCCACTTTGAACACTTCTTAATATTCCAAGAATTAGTAACAGCACCCATGTATTTAAATATAGCGACAGTAAGACAATCTATCCCTGCTACACCGACATTCCCACTTTTAGCAAATATTTTCAGTAAGTGGTTTGCTCATTAGTCATAAGCAGCACCCGATCGCCTGATCAGTTTACTTACTCGGCTGTTTGTTAATTATTTGGCATCTTCAGCTATCTTAATAGACTTAATTTGAGGCTTCAAGGATCGAGTGTTATTATTTTTCAAATTAAAGATAAAATTGAAGGTATGTTAAAAAAATTGAAGCTTTGGATTCGAAGACTAAACGATGAAATTTTTAACCATTTTCCATGTAAGGCAGAGCTTATTTCAAATACTAATTTAAATATTTCTCCTGAAATAGTGCTTATAATTAAATCTCATTCAAAGAAACTTCCCTTTCAGTTAAGGGAATACTTTCCAGTTTTGGGTGATCAAAATCCCATTTGTTGATGGTTTATTTTCAGTAAGGTTGTCACTGACATCCAAAGAAGAAGATAATAATCTTTCATCTGCATCTTGCATCTTGCTTTTAACACAATGTCAAACAACTTATTTATGAGAAAAAGGAGCTCACTTTATGAATTCAAAGTACCGAAACTGAACGCAACTTAAGTCTAAAGTTGTCTAGCATAAAACTGAACATAACAAACTTACCTCATAGGTCCCACTAAATTTTTCTGTTAAGTATCAGTGTAAATATCTGGACTTTTTTTGTTTATAGTTAGAGAAAATTTTCAAGATTAATATGTATTAGATTAGAGAAATTAATAAATTATTTTAATTCCTACATTTGCGAACTTTCTCTTCTCCACAAAAGATTTTCAAGTTACTTGAGGATCCACAAACAAAAAAGTTTGGGAACCCTTGATTTAGTAGATATGCAAGTGGAAAAATGAAATTTTGTAGTTAATACTTTTATTAAAATCACATATGTAATTAAATAAATACCTCGAACAAAACGACATATTTAATGCATTAATATCGAAAACATTTCCCACAAACACTCGGAGCGCGTGGTTTTCAAAATGTCTGTTAATGTTTTCTGTGTGAATAACTTTAAATTTAGTATTGCTGTATGACGAGTTGTTTGTTGTATTTTTATTTTTCTAACTTGATTGAGTTCCTTCGCAAGTTTTTAATCTTTAAATAGCAGTTATTCTCCCATACCACCTGCCAAAAATTTTTTAAGTAAAAATCTGTTCTTCTTTTTTTTAATATGATAACTTCTTAATTTTTTAATTAGGTCACTATTGGTATGAATTTCTAAAGACCCACATCACTTGTACTTGGCTTGTACTCGGGACTTAGGGGCTTGCTAGACTTGAGAGTCAACTGTCCACTAGAGGTGGGAAACAGACTTTGAAGCTCAAGCTTGTCCTAGTAACGACTCAAAGCTTGGTAAAGGTTTGAAGCGTGATATAAGCTTAAAGCTCTGTAAAGGCTTGAAACTCGATAAAAGCCTCAAGTTCGGTAAACCAGCCAAGCTTAGCTTAAAAAACTAAACAATTTCCACCTCTACTGTCCATGCTACTTGCTTAACCCTTAACTTTACCTCTTGTCTGTAGGGTTTCATGTCGAGACGAGCTCAATGAGTATAGTAAAAAAAATTGTTTTCAGTCCACAAGGCACGCAAGTCTCTACGAGCTTTTCTTTGGCATACCAACAACAGAGGGAGCCCTGCAAGTCACTGACTCGAGTGGCTCATTTGGCTTAGAGTGTCCATCCACATATAGATCAGCGAGTATGAGCCGAAGTACGAGCAAGAGTAATATAGACACAACTTTAAAAGTGCTTAATACCCTCGAGATTTGGTAGATTTACATTGTTTTTTTTTAAATAGTAAGTTGAAATTTTGGCTGTAATCTGATAATTTTCTCCCATTTTTAAAAAAAGTTAATTCCATATCTGTACCTCAGAGGCAAACTATGTTAAGTCCAAAAATGTTATGGCCATGTACATTACATGATCTTTCATTTGTTATTTTTTGTTTATTTTTATCTTATTCCGTTAAAAAGTTAGACACTTTTGAACTATGTTAAGTCACACCGTAGCCTAGAGCAAAAGTCGGGTAAGTCCACCATAACATTGTTTGCCTCAGGATATATTGCAACACTGCACTATTTTAAGTCACGTAGTCGCCAGTCTGAAAGTGACAACTGACAGAAAAGCATTGTTTTAATTATTTCGCAAGTGTGGTCATCCGCGTTTTTTAGTGCTTTAGTGTTAGTAATAAAGAAAAAAGGAAATGATGCATTCAAGGGCGGCTAAAATATTAAAACTTGTTTCAAACCAAAATAAACGTAATTCTCAAGTTAATCACGATAATGAAGAACCAAAAAATCAGTCAGAAAGCCATGGTAAGTGATACTGCTGTTTGCTTATTATTTATTGTTAAAACGACTTCCGGGTTAGCAGTTTTTTTTAATGTCTTTTATTTGGTTATTTTACTTTTAAATTACACTTTATGACAATAATTATTGTGTGTTTGAAATGGGCATAACATACTTTGGGTCTACCTGTTATCCCATCGTTGTGACTTAACATTTTTCGTATTCTTTCATTTACTTTTAGAAAATAGTATGCAACCGGATCAGATACATCAGGATAACGAAAGATCCTATTTTCGTGACCGTGGCAATACACTGATTAAAACAACAACCTTTCCAAGTCCCGAAACCATCAAAAGCAACACAGAAGACAAATGTAAATATAAAAGATTTTGTAAAAAGAGCGATATCCAATTAATATTTTATTTGAGATGGTAATATACCCCAGCATTTAAAAATTCGTGTGAAAGGATTCTCTATTTTTTGTTTTTTTTTTGACAAATTGTTAATTTCTAAAAATCCTGTTTTTGTTTGTTTAGGTATCCTAATTGCAACAAATCAAAATAATACGAAACAATACCTTATTTTAGGTAATACGGTTACTCAGAGCTTCCCCCACAAAGATACACACACTACGACTCCTGAACAACTTGACATGCTATTCAGGTCCGAAAAATCGACGTCTGCAAATGATGTATCCCTTAACTCTTTCGCTACTGAAAGTAATAGATTATTTGAAAAGGTGCAAAGGGTTAAAAGAAAGATTGTTGCCCCCTTAGATTCCCGCCAGCACATTGCGGCAGATGATAACATAATATTATCATCGGAAAAGAATATTACACACACAACTACTGATTTTGACAGCGATGATAGTGTTGGTGATCCAACCTTTGACGAACAGATTGGTACCAGTAGCGAACCCTCGAGCGAAGCTAACAGCGAAGAAGGACAGAAAGGACGAAGAGAAGAGAACAACTAGAAAAAGAAGATCTAATCCTAAAGCATGGAAAAGAAATGTAAACAAGCAAAGAAGACACTCAGGATTTGAGTATTCGACGAAAACAAACAGGATTGTTGACAAGAAATCACTGAAACCTGCTTGTAGTGATACGTGTAAGTTAAAATGCAAAGAAGCTATAATTGAAGAAATTCGTCAAAGAATTTACCAACAATTTTGGACTCACCACAAAAGTGTGGATATGAAAAGGCAGTATATAGCATCTCATGTACAGCAAGTGGCAATTAAAAGAAGACGAGAAAGAAATAATTTCCGTGAAGGCAAGAGACAGTTAGTTTACTAACAAATACTTTTTCGAAGTTGTCAGCAAACATATAACGGTATGCAGAACATTTTTCTTACACACACTTAACATTTCGCAGTAATCAGTTGATACTGCAATTATTAAAAACAGAGATGGTGGCTTAATATCCCCTGATAAAAGAGGAAAACATATTCCCAGCAATAAAATGTCTGAGGAAATTAGTAACAGGGTACGGAACCACATTTCCCGGTTTCCCACTTACGAATCTCATTATTCGCGGGAAAGAACAAACAAACGATACTTGGGAAACCACCTTAATATAACAAGAATGTATGCTTTATATTTGGAAGACTGTGCAGATAACAATATTAGTCAAGACTGTATTGCCAAAGAATGGTTATATTCTGAAATTTTTAACTATGAGTTCAATTTTGCATTTAAACCGCTTGACAATGACACTTGTGATATTTGTGACAGGTTTAAGCTGCAATTGCAAGAAGTGGATAGTCAAGAAAACCGAGTTATTTTGCAACAACAATATGATCAACATCTGGAAGACGCCAGTAACCGTTATAAATTGAAATCAGAAGACAAAGACCGTTCCAAGAAGAACAATTTTGAAAAAGTAGTTATGATAGACCTAGAAAAATGTTTACCAACCCCAGACCTTTCAAATTCTCAAAGTTTTTATTCATTAAAACTTTGGACATACAATTTAGTAATTTATGACTCAACTTTACAAAAATCCTATTGTATGATGTGGAACGAGAGCGTAGCTGGACGTGGAGGGAATGAGATAGCACCTTGTTTATATAAATGGGTTGAAATATGTGGCATTTCAGACACCATTACAGAGCTGTGCATTTGGTCAGATAACTGTCCTTCACAAAATCAAAATGCACTAATGGTCATGTGTTACCTTTGGATATTAAAGATAAAACCTAACATAAATAATTATAATAAATCATAAATTCCTTGCCAGAGGGCACACACACTTGGAGGGCGATGCGGTTCATTCGGTAATAAAGAGGGAAAGGAAGAAAGTTCCTCAGTTTAAAATAGCTACCTACTCCGTGGGATTGGCAGCAACTGGCTAGATTCTGTTCCACTAAAAAGTCATTCTCTGTTTTTGGTATGGAAACCGAAGATTTTTAGAAATTTTAAAAACTTATCTGATGGATTTTCGTCGCCATTTGTTATGAGAAAAAAAAATGAGTCTGGGGACGATTTTTTTATATCACAAGTAGTACAGTTTCAAGTAAGAAGAGAAAGTTCTGGAATTGTTTTTTATAAAACAGATTTTAAAGAAGATTTTAAACAAGTTGATGTCAACAGAAGGACGAGGCGAACTGGAGCTATACCCGATCAATTAGAAAAAATTAGAGACGGACCTAAAAGTATTTCTACGAAAAAATATAACCACCTACAAAAGTTATTAAAATGGGTTCCAAAAATGTTCCACGCTTTTTATATTAACCTTCCACATGGTGACAACAATGCGGAAGATTAAACAATAGTTCCTTCATTTGTTAAAAAAAATATTTTTACGATTGTGTGAATAAAAGTTTCATGAATTTAACATTGTTTGCCTTTAGTGTTATTTTCCTTTATTGGACTTAACATTACGGTTAAGTCCAAATAACAATATTTTCCCTTAGCCAAATAATGTTAAGTCACTTTTTAAAAAAACTAAGTATTTTTTATTAAATTGAACTATTTGGTATGAAGGACACTTCTCTTATTTTGACAATTTTAAATATCTGAAAGGATTATCTCAAATAGTTACAGAGTGACTTAACATAATTCATTAATAAAAACTTTAAACGCTTCTCCTGTAAAATACTAATTTTGGACTTAACATAGTTTGCTTCTGAGGTACAGATATATTAAAGAATAAATGCTAGTCTTATAAGTTTTTGGTATCTCATGTCTATAATTTGATTTTTCTTTCTTTAATTCTAATCTGCATTTTATTAGCATCAAAATTTAAATGCAAACTGACAAAAATGAATGTACATGAATATTGGACTATTTTATTAATGTAGTATTCCAACTTCAAATGGAATTACATCAAATGTTAAATTTTACTTTTAGCCAAAATGCATAGATCAATAATAGATCATAAGTCAATAAACATTAAATTATGTAATAATAAGACTGTAATAACAGTTAAAAAGCTTTTTAGATAGAAAATGTCAGAGCATCATTTCACTTTGCACCAAGACTCGCAGTAGTTTTAAATAAATAATTGTAAAAAATACTTTAAAATGTAATAAGTAACAACTGCTAACTTTGTAATTAGTCAGCAACAGAAACCTTATTTACATATTAACATGCACAAACTAACAATTAAAATAAACTTACCGTCGCCTGCTAGAACGTCCATATCTACGATGCGGCGACGTAGGTCTTCCGTATCTTGCCATTTGTACTCTTAATTCCCTGCCATCTAACATACGTCCATCCATAGCATCAAGCGCATCTTCAGCATCACGCTTATCGTAGAATCTAAAAATTTAAATTTCCCGCGCTAATTCGCTGGATCTACCAAAAAATGATTTAAAACAATTTTTACATACCGAACGAAAGCAAAACCACGACTTTCCCTTGTAAAACGATCTCTGGGTATGTAAACATCACCAACTTCACCGCATCGTTCGAATACCCGGCGTAAATCCTCTGGCGTGGTCCGGTAAGTTAGGTTATCCACTTTTAGTGAAACCATGCCTTCTATTCGAGGCGGTGGCCTGCCGTAACTCATCATTGACGAATTATTCACCGTTTTGTTGGAAACAGCTTCCGATGTTTTAGCAAATCGCGAAATTATGACAATTTTAATAAAATCGCTGTTTATGCTAACAAACTTGGCGTCGATCACGATTCTAAAACAAAATGGCGGGGTTTACAGTTTACACGGCGGTACATCTAATTTTACTTGCTACATCGAAAATTCCGTGTGATCGATAAATAATATAATGTATAAAATTACGACGTAGGCATTTTTTACAATCCTTGATTCTGAAAAAACGCGAATTTTCACCGCACACCGCATTGGCATTTAGTTACTCAAAGTTTATATTTACATGTGACAATTATTTTAGGTTAACAGCCAACGTAAGTATAATTTCAAAAAATATGGTTTAAAGAAGTAATTTATAGCGCAGTGGTGAAGATTACTTACCTACTTTGTAACTTTGTTAAATTTCTAACCATTAATAAAAGGTGTTTACTAGCGCCATGGGGAAATACTTAAACTGGACATATGCCCAGACCGTAGAGAGATGGCAGCTCGTAAAATCAAAAAGGTTGTGAGAGAAATATAATAAATGCATAATGGTAGCCATACACGTACCGGCCGGCCTGTCAGTTACGCCTGAACAGTCCGCCGGGAAACCGGCGGCAAGTTGAACTGAAAACCCCATACACCTTCAGTTGAAACCAGGCCGGCGAGCACTTCACATCCTGTGATCATGTTCCCCAGTGATGTAGATGCGCGAGCGATTCTCGCTTTAATAGTTGTATTAGAGGCTAATAATAAAAAACGGAGGAAAAAAGTATGGTGTAAAGAGCGGTTGCTGAGGAGATATGCGTTAATTTGCTTAATGAATTGAAACTGGCTCCAAAAGATTGGCACAATTACCTAAGAATGGACGAAAATACGTATTTACAACTTTTGTCATTGGTTGCCCAATTAATTGCGAGAAAAAATACGGTGATGAGAAATGCGATCTCCCCACATGAACGACTAATGGCAACGCTGAGGTTCCTAGCTAAGTAACTACTGGGAGAAGTTTGGAGGACCTGAAGTTTTCCACGATCATATCGCCCCGCGCACTTGGCAGAATTATAGCTGAAACCTGTCAAGCAATTTACAAGGTTCTACATAGGGATCGTGGTAATTAGGTGATTTCACTTTTCAAAGACACGTTTCACTCCTGTATAAACTGATGAATTCCTCCAAACAGTAGTTTTCTTTTTCACGTGACATTTTTTAACTATGAACAGACGAGGTTAAACAGGACTCGCAATATATTCTGAGTATATAGGTACTATCTGACAGTCTCACTGACTGACGGCCTGTCGCCTCACCCCACTCACGAACCGGTACGCCTGCGCTCTCGTCAGTTCAGCCGGATGGACGAACGTGTTTTCGTTCGTTCTCCGGCCTCCGGTTCAGTCGGATCTGACAGGCCAGCCGGAACCCACTCACATTCCGGCCGCCGGTCTCCCGGCGGACTGTTCAGGCATAACTGACAGGCCGGCCGGTACGTGTATGGCTACCATAAGCAAGGCATAAAGAGAAATATCACCCAGGACACTGATGGTCACTTTGAACATTTGTTGTAAACAAACTTCATTAAATTGCCCTTTCATCATTTGTTTCTTAGAATACCAAGTTACTATAATCCATTCAATTAACTCCCGTGACGTTTACGCTGTCAAATGAAAATTTTGGAGTGTACTTTATGTACAGAACCTATCAACTTTTTTAGTGAATGTACTTAACGTCAAACTGAAAGTAAGGTTATGATAAATCATTTGTCATTTTCGTAAAATTAAGTAGAACAAGGTAAAAATGGGTTTATTAATCTTTGATAATAAACTTCGTTGGTGCTTCTGTTCATCCATTTCTCTAAAGATTATGAATTATAAAACGTAACTTGAATAATAAATAATTTAAGTGTCAAAGTGAAAACAAAAAAACAAAAGCATTAAATTTAAATTTAAAGGTGCGGCAATCTCAAATCTAAAAATTTTTAATAGCCTAATAGGGATTTTCATATTAACCAACACATTATTGTGACTTTTATGTCATGGGAGTTAAGTGAATGGATTATAGATTACATTTGGCAAAAAAGTTTACTATTGAATGTCTCTTTCTGAAAAAAAAATTATTTTAATAATCAGTTTTGCCATTAAAGAGTTACTGTCTGATATGGGCTGTGACACCCATGCTTCAGACACCAGTGGTCCACTGATAATAACCATTATTATCTCAGAAGATGTCTTATCCCCGTATGGAGTGTCATGCCAAATATCATCCAAATCGATCTAAGCGTTTTGTTCTTATAAGAAAAATTAATTTTTTTCAACAAACTTTTAAGCCGAATACTGGCTTAACGAAACGAATTTGGATATAGGTAAGTTGGGTTAAATCACAGTCTAGTAATATAACCAGTCGTCTCACTCGCCGGATTTTGTGGGTCCGAATTCCAGTGCGCCTGTGTAAAGTTTAGCCTAATGCGCAGTTAGAATAAAACGTGTTTGTGGTGCAGGCTGCAGTTGTTTGTTATTTAACAGCCATAAACCATGTGCTTGTATCTGTTTGAGTGGTGCTTGTTATTCGTTCATTCAAAAATCGCGCCAAAATATTCATGATCCAGCCGAATGCGCACTGCACATTTCGGAGACATGAACATCAAAGGTACAGACACGAAGTGAGACGACTGGTTATATTACTAGACTGTGGTTAAATCATCTTATTGTGCACCAAGGAATTTGTGGTTAAGCTATGTCCACACATTTTAAAGACACCCTGTATTTGAATTATACCAAATCACATTAGTATAGCCTAGATAGTGAAAATTTATAAAAGCGCATGTTTATAAACAATAATTACACACATCGAAATATGCTAGTGTTTATTTTGAAATCATTTTAGCACCATATTGATATAATTGCTTTTTTGCATGTTTATAAATCAGACTTACCATACTACAGGGATAAAAATATTGGTTGGCTGACCATCATGCTGGTTCGATTAGGCAGCAGGCAGCCAATGAGGGCAAATAATATTAAAATCATATTAATGAAAATTTTCTAAAAAATCATGCGTATCTAATCAGGTACCTACAGAATATAATTACTAACGGATTAACTATCTTGTGTTCTATGTGAATTATTTTCTAGTATGACTAAGCTTGTATAAACTCACAATTAAGATTTTTAATTTTGGCCAAGTTCTGGTCAACATAATAAGTGTGTTAAAAATTTAATATATCTATTAGTGCATGTTAACTAACTAACTAATATTCAATTTGGATAACATATATATTATATGATATATAAAAATATAAAAATGTTAAGAATTTAAGTACATAATTAAGTAATTCATTTAAAGGCTAATTCAGGATCTTAGCATCCTTAAAACCAATACCACAAAGACAAACAGAATCACCCGTATCAATTTGAGCTCCTATTTCTAAAATTCTGCTGTTGGTAAAATTCAACAAGTAGCACCTGAAAACATAAGAGTTTTTTATGTATTGGCTTGTATTCCAAACATTCAAAGTAATAGAAATTCATACAAATGACAGCGTTCCTTACACGAGCTAGTGTGTTTAGTCGTAAAGCATATAAGCAGCATTAAAAAATTAATCAGACAACCATATATCTTCATCATTAATAATATTTATTCAATTTTGACGTTTTAAACTGACGTTTATTTGTTTATGGCCTGCCCATAAAAGTTGATGTTTTATAAACAATCGTTTAAAATTTTTATTCCGCTAGCGATTTAAAATTTTTATTCCGCTAGCGCTTTAAAAATGTCAAATCCCTTTAAAAATGTCAAATAAATGTCAAAATTGAATAAACAGTTGTATTACACTTGCGGATTAAAATTAATTTATTAACTCGCGGTATCAACGCGCTTGCGGCTACCGCCGCTCGCGCGGTTGAACGTACCGCTCGTTAAACATTAATTTAATCCGCATGTATAATAAATAACTATTTTCTTTTCAGGTAAAAGTATAAAATGTACATTTTTTTTGTTACAGAATCCATTCTTTTTCTTCAGTTTCTTAATTGCCTGTTTTTCTTCACACAATTTATGGTGTGGAATCTATTGATGCCCACATACTATCTGTGCATCTCTTTAGTGGTCTTCCCAGGTCCTGAAGTCTTTGTGGTTTCCAATCTCTTGTTATTTTAATCTAATCATGGATCAAATTGTACAGAACACAAACAAACAAAGAAGATACAATGTGGGACAAAAACAAGTTCGAGTCATTTGTTACATCTACAACACAATACTTCTTGCTAATACAGAAAATTACCTTCAGCAACTGCTAGTACATAATTTCTAATCTCCTTCTGTTTATGTCTAGCTGGATTTGTAATAGCCTTTCACTAATGTAACAAAGCAGCCTTCCTCCTGCGATTACTTTGTTTTTATTCTTTCCACTGTATACAGGGTGAATGAGACCACCCGTATCAGTATTTTTTTTAAAGAACGGTGAGTCGTAGAGAGTTGGGATAAAAAAATTTGTTATAAAAGTCATACTAAAGAATCGAATGGTGATATTATTATTTCTCGAAAAAGTCAGCATCACGAGTAGTTTTGTCCACAATGTCCAGAACTAAAAAATTTTAAATGGCACCATAAGTCGAAAAACGTATTGTTGAAAAGATCGTTAAAAAAGAAGAAAGTTTTGTAGGAAAAATTATTTTACTACTACCACCCCTTTTAAGTAATATTCGATTAAAGTTATTAAATTTGAAATTCGTTGATTGAAAAGTCGGCTTTTAAAATCTAGTTACCGAAGTAAACAATGTTACAAGTGTTCAAAATGTCTTCCATTTACTTCTAAACACTGTTGAGCTCTTCTAGTTACACTATCAGTGGCTCTAAGTATATACTGATACGGGTGGTCTCATTCACCCTGTATATGAATATACAATCGTTTATGGCTTATGTTCCTTTTCCTTTTCTCGTAGTCTCTGATAGTCCGCAAATATCCATTTCTTTCTAATTCTTGCAAATTAATGATAATGGATCATTTTATTTTTCAAGTGACATTTGTATGCTTGCGTAACCACTATTATCAACATTCCGTCGATAAGTATGCCAAATTTAGTTAATTTAAGGAGTGCTGTCATATGTATGAATGAAAGTATACAAAATATAAAATGAAACCTTACCTCAACACCCAATCTTTAGGAACTGCATGGTTATAAGCAACCATATTAATTATGTTTCTGTCCTGAGACATATTAAGTTCTAATACTGAAAAATTGTCTTTCAATACATTTTGCGGTCTACAGTGACAAACCACTTTTCGAAGGGCTCCGTTGTGATGACTAACCAACAATATTAAGTTTAAATAATCATTTCTGTTATTTTGTTGTGTATTTTTGACATAATAGAACACAATTACGTTACCATCAAGTTTAATATCACATGAAAATAAGTGATGAATGTAAGACTTTCCAGAAGCTAAATTTTTGTTAGTTATTAAACACGATGTATATGCATCTTGTAAATGTAACTGTAAGCAGTTGCAAGTCCCAGTTAATGCAGGAACACTTGAGCCTTCTACTAACTCTTCATCTGAATGTAGAAAATGTGACAATTGTACTTCTTGTGAATGCAGCTTGAACCATTTCTAAAATTTAAAACAGAAGTCTAGTTTTCATATTATGGAAAATAATTCAGTTGTACCTTGTCTACTCCTATGTAAAAGAAAGTTTGAAAAGTAGTTGTTATAGGATGTGTATACAGATAAGACCATACACTTCTCCAAAATGCATTATCTCTTTTTAAAAATCTTTCCAGCAACGTATCCGAAGGCTCAATGTTTAAAGTTTCGTAAGTCCATCCTTGGGCAAATATTGCTATCGATAAATTGTACGCTCTGATTTTTTCAACTGCCTGTAATATAAAATACATGTTACATGTGGCTTTGACATATTTAAATAATCTGCTGAACATCAAACAGCTAAAGTAACGGCATCAAGCTAACATTCTGCAAGAACCGTGACCACCTACGTTACTCAAGTACTGTCACCGGTTAACCGCTCCATCCATTAACATAAAATAGTATCCCTTGAGTTCGAGCTTCCATGTTCTGACTGTAATCATCCGTAGGTACTTGATAAAATAAATTTCACCCACCTCCTTTGCCATGTAAATAAATATACTTTATGCTCAAGTGCAAATATATGTATAGAGCATCCCGTATAAAATTTCAATACCTGGGTTAAACTCTGTTGAATTGGAAATGCCAGAAAAACGTATGTTGCGTTAAATAAATTAAGGTTACTTTATATGTAAGGAATTAATTTTAATACCTACTAAGTATGTATTAAAATGACCTCCACCATAAAAATTACGTCCAAATACATCTACACCAACATAAACATCAAGACATCTGTGCTCTGCTGCTTTAACTGTATTTTCCAAATTACTTTCGTTCCAAGAATAGTTCAGGAATATACCATCACACACATCAAAGTAACATCTACAAAAAAGAATTAGCAGTGATTAGTGTAGACAGATATGCAGGTAAATAGTAGTGTTGTCAACGATTACTGATTAATCCGATACACTGGCCAACAAAGTTTTTACCCTAAGTCAGTAACTGATAAAATTAAACAGCATACATAAAGTACAAGTCTTAGCTCTGGTTACGGAGAAAATGCAGGTTGAGACTTGTTACAGACATGATGTGATTCGCTCACTCAAGGAACGACAAGTTTGCATTGTTGCTCTAATCTGGTTGGTTGATAGGCTTTAGGGAGGAGAGGATAAGCAGACACATGCTATATAAGGGATGCGACTAACTGAAATAGCACAGCATAAAGCCGTGAGGGTGAGTTCAGTGAGTTTTTAATAAAGGAAAAGAATCAAAAATTGTATTAAAATTTTAATTTAGTTCTTTAAAGACACAATCATGCCTGGTTCGTGTGAAACTAATCCAAATAAGTTTTGATATGTGTGTGGTAAATTTACTCCATTAGATAAGAGAGAAAAATTAACTCCGAGAATTTGTCGGGCCTATGAACTTTACTTCGGTGTGACAGTCAAAAATCAAGACAAACCGTGGGTTCCACATGTAATATGTACTACATGCACCAGATATTTGAGGGATTGGTTATCTGGACAGCGACATTCTTTACCTTTCGCCATTCCTATGTGCTGGAGAGAACAAAAGACCCATGTTGAAGATTGCTATTTTTGCCTTAATAAGACTGCAGGACTCAACAGCCGTAAGAAAAGAAAACATGATTATGTAGAGACAGTATAAGCTCAGAAACCTCAACCACATGACGAACATCATCCAGTTGCTCAACCGCCTATTGACAAAGAAAGCGAGGAGAGTCAAACAACTACTAGTGACACTAGCTTTGAAGGTATTGAAAAATCAACCGATCCTGATTTTATTCCATCTACATCAAGCGAGCCACATTTAATTACTCAGTTTGAATTAAATGACTTGGTGCGGGATTTGAATCTATCAAAATCACAAGCAGAACTTCTTGGGTTGCGACTACAGCGAAAGAAACATGAAAATCTTGTTGATTGCTATAGTATGGTCGGCAATTTGGTCTACTGCAATGATATTTATAAACTTTTTGAAGCTTTCGGGATACATCATGACTCCTGTTCTTGACGATTATTCATAGATTCGTCAAAGACCAGCCTGAAAGCAGTTTTGTTACATAATGGAAACCTTTGCCCTTTCATTCCAATATGTCATGCTGTTTCTATGAAGGAAACTTACGAAAACCTGAAAATTTTGTTAGAGAAGTTAAAGTACGAAGACTATTCCTGGATTATTTGTGCGGATTTTAAAGTTATTGTGATTATTTTGGGTATCAGGTTACACCAAATACTGTTGCTTTTTAAGTCTTTGGTACAGTCGGGACAGGGAAAACCATTACATTAAGCAGAAGTGGCCACTACGACAGAACTTTACACCAGGAAAAGACAATGTACGACACCAGCCTTTAGTGGAAAAAGAAAAGATCATAATACCACTCTCCACGTAAAACTGAGGCTCATTAAAAACTTTGTTAATGCACTGGATCGCGAAGGTGATGGTTTTAAATACCTTCGAGAAAAGTTCCCAAAAATAACAGAAGGAAAACTAAAAGAAGATATTTTTGTTGGACCTCAGATATGAGAAATAGTAAGTGATAGAACATTTGAAACCAAATTAACAGCGCGGGAAAAAGCAGCGTGGGTGTCCATGGTACAAGTTTTTACCAGTTTCTTGGGAAACAAAAAAGCGAAAAATTACAAAACTTTAGTAATGTATATGATATAAGCATTTCACGGTGCTGGCTGCAATATGTCCAGTAGCGGATCAAGCGTGAATCGGTGAAGCGACCGATTCAGCGCCAGATCCAGAAGGGCGCAAATTTCAGGAAAAATAATAAGTTTGTGGGCCAGATAGATGATTTTTTGTTTGCGTAAATATTTTAAGTGGGTAATAATATTCCAAACAGCTGAGATGGATAAGATCTGTTGACAAACGTCTTATTTATGACGCTTACCGCTACCGACAAATTTCCAAGTACCGTAAAGCTTAAGCCGGAACGCCGGAAGGGTACGGTAGGTAGATAATAGAATTCCAAACTTTCATTTGCTGTAATCTCAAGATTTAGGTTTAAGCGTTTACTTGAAAATACCGTTCAAAATTTTAGAATCGCATCGTAATGCAAGCTTTAAATGTTTATTTCAATCTTCAGTCTTGTTCTTTGTTCTTTCTGTGAAGGTTGTGATTTGTTAATCACAGAATTCTAATTTAGCGGCCGTCCAGTTTACAAGTTAATAAGTGAAAAGCGTCATCGGCGATTACAGTAAGTATTATAATTTTTATTATGTGATTTCTTAATGCCGAAACTTAGATGTGAATGTTTTTGGGCAATTGGTCCCAGCAATAATTTAATTTTCTACTATAATTAAAAGTCAGGACATCAGACATAATAATAATTACAGGAAATTGCACATCTACTCATCATTTAATTCTAGTATTTTGTTGCTTGTTGTGATCGTTTTTTAGTGCCACGATATTTTGATGCGTCGATAGTATTTACCACAACCATAAATAAACATTTAAGTATTACTAATTTTTAAATTAATTTTTTGTGCAAATTTCATAGGTTTTTATATCATAGTTAATTTTTTATCAAAATTAATATCAACAGACGGGGGGGGGGGGGGGGCGCAAAACCAGCTGTTCGATTCTCTAGAAAAAAAACCTTGATCCGCCACTGAATATGTCCCTTTAAGTGCACATTCGACATTCTCACTTGGACTTTTGTCCGGAAAATATGGGCGACGTTAGTGATGAGCACAGTGAGCGCTTCCACCAAGACATTTTGGGAATGGAAAAACGATACCAGGGCAAATGGAATCCTGTTATGTTAGCAGATTACTATTGGACGTTAAGAAGGGAGGCTGTGGAATGTGGATGTTGTTTATAAGAGACAGTGTAATATTTCGTCACATTTCTAATTGTAAGAATTTGAAATATACATTAAAGTATGTGTGTACTCTAGAGGTAAAAAGTCGCAAATCCAAAAATTGCATTTTACAGAAATACTCAAAATTAGAGTTGTGCTTATCGATATTTTTGATATTCGATACGATACCGATACGATATCGATATTTAGTTATTGTATCGATATTGTATTCCTTGGTAAGTATCGATATCGATACGATATTTTTTATAAATAAAGCACTAATTAATATTAAGGCATATATTGAAACTGCATATTTCGTAAAAGAAACAATTTACAAGAGTAAACTTGTACGACGTCGATCGGGTAAGTCGGCTTATAAATATTAAAACAACTGTATGTAAAAAACTTAATAAATTATTTTGTAAAAATGCGAAACGCAAAAAATAATAATTATAACGATACATATCGATCCTGTATCGATATTTAAATTGTGTATCGATATTGTCTGCTTATTTTCTGAATCGATATGATATCGATATATCGTATCGCTAAGCACAACTCTACCCAAAATAGATAAATCTTAGTTTTAAATCAAAACATGCGTCTATAAAAAGTAAGTAAGATGAATGTTTCTTTTTATTTATATACAAAAGAAGTAAACTGCTGTGGTCGTCTTCTATCTATTTTGCGTTTGCTGGCGGTTACAAAAAAATTCGAGACAGCAATATGTTGACCTTACCAACTTCCCGATATTTAAATAAATTAAAAATGAAATTAGGTACAGTTGTGGACAGAAAAAAATAGGACAGTGTTTTTTTTCTAGTTTAAAATGGCCCCTGTGTTGTAATTTGATTGCAAGTCAATGTGACAAATATCATAATTATAAAGCCAAAATCAAGTAACTAAATTTTATAGAATAAAGTTTACTTGATTTTTCGAGTTGTCCTATTTTTTTCTGTCCACAACTGTACCAACAGTCCGGGAATTAACGATAGCCATAAATGCTATCTTGCTGAAAAGTTAAAACATTTACCTGAAAATGATAAATTTGTTAGTTATGCTTGATGAAATACATAACCCAAAATAACTTACAAAGGTGGCAAATTGAAAGGATATAATGTAGATCCCGAGGGGAACCCTAAGGGGGAAATTGCAACTGCTGTACAGACTTACAACTTATGTTACAATCTATATTGTCAAAAAATAAAGAAGTAGTGGGGTTGTACCCGGCAAAAAATTTGAATGGGGGGCAATTACATGAATTAACTTTAATAGTTATTGAAGCGTTATCGAAGGCAGGATATGTAATTGTGGCATTAGTATCTGATAACCATAAAACAAATAGAAAAATGTTTAATTTACTTAGTGACGGTACCATGACTTCTTCCATAATAAACCCCTATGATGCAAATTGTAAAATATTCCTCCTGTTTGATACAGTACATATATTCAAGTCCATACGAAACAACTGGATGAATCAGAAGGACAGCTGTCAGACATTCGTTTTTCCACCATTTGAACCAGATCAAGTAGCTTCCTGCTCGTCATCAAATGATCACTCAAAATTATTTGGCAAAATATCCGATTTAAGAAACTTGCATGCCTCAGAGGAGGCAAATACTATCAAATTGGCTCCTGCCTTAAGTAAAAAAGTATTACTTCCCGTGGGTATTGAAAGACAAAATGTTAGTTTATGCACTAAGCTATTTGATGAGAAGAATATCGCAGCTCTAAAAATTCTAGAACCTATAAAAGCAAATGGCACAATACAGTTTTTGGAAATACTTTCTAAGTGGTGGAAAATAGTCAACGTGCAATCAAAATTCAAGGAAGCAAATTTACGAGATCCGTTTCAAAATCCCATATTTAGCCTTGACGATGACAATATAAACTTTTTGCAATCTGTTTCCGATTGGTTAAGCAAATGGAATGACTTAAGCATTCAGGGTTGTGATGGAAAGGGAAGAAATCAACGACACGGTAAACTTACGGAAGAAACGCAGTTTTCTTTATCCCACACAACAAAATCTTTGGTGTTGCTTTCAGAATACATTCTGAAGGTATTAAAATTTGAATATGTTTTGTTGGGAAAATTTCAATCAGACCCACTGGAAGCACGGTTTGGTCAATACCGTCAAATGAGCGGCTGTTCTTACCATGTTACCTTAACGCAAATCCTTGAATCAGAGCAGAAAATAAAACTTTTGAATTTGATTAAATTAACCTCAAGTGTCACTGGTACATTTTCTTTACAGGAATTCTTAAATACTGCAGAAGTTGAGGCTTCTAAAAACGCAGATATTAGTGCCACTCTCGATAAATTGAATTTAGATTGTATTTTTTCCTATACCATCGAACTGACTGAAAATGACCTTATGGTTCTAATTTATATTGGAGGATTTATAGCCCATAAAGTTAAAAAAAAATGCAAATCTTGTTACGCAATTATGTCGGTAGAGAAAACAATAGTTTTAGAATGTTCTACGGCGATTAATAATTATATTAAACTCCTTGATAGAGGTGGACTTAATCACGCAACAGAATATTTTAATCAAGTAATTCTTAGTACATACTGCTTATTTCAAGCATTAATATCGGAAAGATTTAAAAAGATATTTCTTCAATGTTCTTCTCATAAACAACTTTTAAGTTCACTGTCTTTAAAAAAACTGGAATACCTTCAATATGAGTTGGGTGATGAAGAAAAATGTTCTTGTGGGACTTCTGTGCTATCGTTAATGAAAAAGACTATTGCTACATTTTCAAACATATTACTCAATAATTACAGTAAGGTTGAGAATAATAATATTAAAGAGAAATCTTTTGATGGTGCATCCACGTCTAAAAAGAGGAAGCTACAAAAATTTAGCCATCAAGTCGCATAATGCACAAGAGATTATTCTGATTTGCAGACGATTATTATTATGGTTATATAGGTGCTACATTAGTAGGTTATTGTTTTCAGTTTGTTTGTGAATATCTTTTAATTTCATGTTTCACTTATGTATTTTAAAATTTCATGTTGTAATAATGATAATTTGTTTATTTCTTCGCTAATAAAGTTGCAAAAGAACAATATTATTTTATTTTATATGTAATTTCATACGAAATTATGTTTTTTGACCTTAAAACGCCTGTAAACTAGACACAATAAATTGTAGTATGCAACATTGTTACACGAAGAAGAGTACGAAGGTAAGTAATTCATATTCAAATTGTTTATTACATGAATCACCATTGAAATGTAACGTTGCCGGTCTGCAGCGCACATACGGAGGTTGCAGGCGATCGGCCACTAATGTGACGTCACAATTCTTAGTTCCAGGCTCTAGACTGTCGACGGCTCCGAATATACCTTAGTCCAAAATTGCACGCCTACCGATATACAGCCCTTTAAGGCTTAGGTCGCAAATACACATTTTTATTGATAAATCAAGAAGGCTTCAGTATAGAACGTTTGTATTTGACAAACACCTAAAGTAAACATAACAAATGTTTTACAGGATCACTGTTTAGATCTGCCCGATAGAGGTGATGTAAGCCACAATGGCCTTAAAATTTAAACAAAAAAAGGAATAACTTTTTAAATAATTACATAGAGGTTTTTAAAATAAACATTTACTTCATTTGCTAACACCCTGTAGAGTGCTGTTAGATTACTAGCAAAACATAAATTACAAATAACTGCTATAAACATTAAACTTTACCTGTTAAGTGTATTTAACTCATTTTGCCATTTTAGGCTTCCATCATGAATTACGCTATCATACCATATGATTAAACTACCAAGTTTCTTAGCGTGAAGTTTTTCTGTTAACTGCCTTACAAATTCTTTAAGCGAATTGACATCTTCACACTGATTCTCAATGTTCAATAACCACCCATCTAGCTTGAAAAGCAAACAAATATCCACCAAAATATTAACGAAATTTTCTAATTTAGTCGAGTCCGTAAATATTTCTTTGCATATTTCCACACCAGGATTCCATTCGGTTATAAATGTACCTGAAAACAATCGGAAAAATGATTTACTTATTTGAAGTTCTATTTACTAGGAGCGTTCAAAAATGATTGGGACTTCCCCTCGAAACTGCAGTTGAGTTGCAGATTGATATGTGAAGACAGACTATAGTGCTATGTGGTGCCACACGATGGTGTTGCTGGAACATACAGAAACAAAGGTAGAGCGCCATTCGTGCAGCCCTGTGAATGCAATCGTGGACAAAGCGAAAAACCATAGAAGCAGACAATCATGGGCAGCGATGTTTGGAGGGAAAGAATAACTGCTTCGGACATCTATACGACACCACCACTTTGCAGGCTCTCGAATACACCGTGCTGCCTCATACCTCATATTCGCCGGATCTTGCACCGAGGACTACGCTCTGTTTGATGCAATGAAAGAGGCGATGCACGGTAAGAAGTTCTCCTCCAATGACGAGCTTCAGTCAGCTGTCAGCAGCTTTACGGAAACTGCCGGAATGTTGGCAAAAGTACGTCTAATGACATTGTGGTACTCACTTCTTCCTAATAAAAGAGTAGTGAGGAGAAAATAATTGTAGTGCCAATCATTTTTGAACGTCCTAAATATTAATTTGAAAAATTAGTACCTAAAATTTTAACACCATTGGCATGAGCAATATTTATCCAAGATAAAGGTGGTATTGTAATTAAATGATGACTGAAATAAACGAAAACGTCGATTTGTGCCCAACGATAGAACGAATATCCATTTCCTACATTTACGGGTTCAACAAACCTAAAATACATACAAACAATTTTAGAATATCACAACTTGTCAGTTTCTTTGTAAGAAAATGAACTTAAGTCTTACTTCTTAGTATGGAGCTGAATTGTTTTTTAAGTATGCTAAACTAAATATTTCTTATACTGTTGTACTAAGTACTAAGTACTCAAAATATTAATATTTTCTCATAACTTTTTTTAATTTGCTAATGTAATACGAGTAGTCTGTTTGGGAGTTTTAAACATAAACAAATGCGGAAACATCAGAAATATCTTGGCAAGCATTGGCTGGACAGTGGCCAAAACATTAGCATCTCACTTTTCGTTATAATTTCGTGTATATGCTAGTTTGACTTAAGCGCATCTCACATGTCATCCTATTTTTGTCAATCTGTATATAAATATACATTTACGCCTGTCATACACATATAAGGTGGTATCAAAAAGTTTACAGACTAACTTATCTTGTTCCATTTTTACCTTTGAATTAATCCCCTTAAAAATATACACACTAATCCCAGCACTTCATATAAGACTTAAAAGTATAGCCTTTTCTGAAAGCCACTTCAGTATAAATGATTATTACAAAATATTATGAGCGGATGGAATGTAGCAGCGTTACAAGAGGAGGAGGCGAAGAAAAAATACGAAGAACAAATCACAGAAAATATACAGGACCAAGAAACAGGAGCAGAGGTAGAAGAATATTGGCAAAAAATAAAGAACAATATAATCACAGTAACAAAGGAAGTTCTAGCACAAAAAATCTCAGAAAGGAAAGGAAGCGAGTGGTTTGATCAAGAGTACGAAGAGATAAGAAAACAAGAAAATGCAGCAAGAATGAAATGGATAAACACTAAAAGAGGAACAAGAAAGAAGGAATTACGAAATAAAAAGAAACAAAGCAAACGCAATCTACAAGAAAAAGAAAAATGAATGGACGGACAAAAATTTAGAAGATATTGCAAAGGACAGACAAAAACAGAAGATAAAACAATTCTACCAGAAAGTAAAGGCGACCAAACACAAACCACAGTGTAAAAGTAGGGGAATAAAAAATCAAAACGGCCAAACAGAACATGAACTTGAAGAAATAGGTAAAATATGGAAAGAATACTATAGTAAAATCTTAGACAGAGAAGAGGCAAACGAAGAATTCGAAGCAGAATCAAGCAGAACAGAGCATGAAGAAGATGAGGAAGAAGAAATTAAACACCCTACAGAAGAGGAAGTCCAAAAGGAAATAAGAAGAGCACGCAATGACAAGGCACCAGGAGAGGACGGAATAGGGGCTGAATTGTTGAAATATGGATTACACAGGCAAATATACTTACTGACAGAGAAAATATGGATACAAAACAAGTTACCAGAAGAATGGAATACAGGAGTTATAATACCATTGCACAAAAAAGGGGAGAATGAAAACTGCGCTAACTACAGAGCAATAACTTTATTGAATTCTGGCAAATTTAATCAACAGAAAACTAAAAGAGCAAGCTGAAAAAATTCTGGGGGAGTACCAGAATGGATTTCGTACAGGGAGGTCGACAGTAAGCGCAATACATACATTAGAACAAATATTACAGAAATCCTGGGAAAATAATATAGAATTACATATAATATTTATAGATTTCAGAAGCGCTTTTGATTCAGTAGATAGACAAAGGATGTTAGAAGAATTAAAAGTACTGAGAATATCAAGAAAAATGAGAGAGTTAATAAAAATGTGTCTAATAGAACACACAGCAGAAGTGGGATTTAGAAACGTGACAACAGAGATTTAAAGTAAACATAGGAGTAAAACAAGGCGAATCGATATCACCTACATTATTTAATTTGGTACCAGAAGGTATTATAAGAAGGTTGAAACTAGATGAAAACATCATAACAGGCAAAACGCAAGTCATAGCATATGCCGACGACCTAATAATAGTAGCGAAAACAAAACAAGAACTAGTGAAAGCGGTAGAACGATTAGACAAAACGGCAAGCAGCTTCGGACTAGAAATAAACGCACAAAAAACAAAATATATGAAGGCTGGTAGAGAAAATAAAACTGCGGACCAACACCTAACAATAAGTAAACATAAATTTGGAACAGTCGACATATTCAACTATCGAGGAGTCACGATAGGAAAAACAAGGAAAGAAAGGGTCAGAGAAAGAATATTAAAGGGAACCCAAGCATACGGTATAAATAAAACACTATTGAAAAGTAAGAAGATCAGCAAGAAAACAAAAATGAATATATATAAGACACTCATAAGACCGGTGATTACTTATGCCATGGAAACAGCGATAATGAACCTGAAGAGAATCGAAAGAAAAATAATGAGGACAATACTTGGAATAAATATAACAAGCAACGGAGAAAGAAAAGCCAAGAAAAACAAGGAAATAGAAGAGGAACTGAGTGGAGAAACTTTATTTCGATATATAAAATCATTACGTTTAGATTGGTTAGGGCATGTAATGAGAAGAGCGCCCACAGAAATGGTCACAAAAATAACAAGATGGATCCCACGAGGACAAAGAAGTAAGGGAAGACCCAGAAAGACCTGGCAAGATGAGATAGAAGAAGATATAAAAGCAATAAAAGTGACAGAATGGGAAACAAAATGTAGGGACAGAAAAAATGGAAAGAAATAACGAATAAAAAATGAAATTGGGAAAAACTAAGATAATGAGTCTTGACGATAACATCCAGATTGCGATTATAGAGAAGGTAAATGAGTATGTTTATCTGGAGCACGTTACAAAGCCGGGAAAAGAAAACCAAACAGCAGAAATAGCACGGAGAATAGGGCTGACATGGGCTGCCTTTGGTAAATTACAACATGTCCTGAAAGGTAAGAGTATGCCTATCAATCTTAAGCGGAAAATTTATAACACATGTGTCTTACCTGTTGCTACCTATGGTTTAGAAACGATATCGCTCAACAAGCAAAGCGCAAATAGACTTCAAGTCAATCAACAAGCTATGGAGAGAATAATGCTGAGAATCTCTCTACACAACAAGGTGAGGAATGAAACAATTAGGGAGAAAACCAAGGTCATGGACATCATTGAAGTAGGCAGTAGGCGGGACACATAGTTAGGCAACCAACAGAAAGGTGGACAATAAGATCGTTGCAATGGAGACCACGTGAGACAAAGAAAAGTCGAGGAAGACCTAAACGCAGATGGGTGGATGATGCGAGGCAGTTTGCAGGAAAGAATTGGTTCCAGAAGGCTAGGAACAGAAATCATTGGAAAATACTAGGAGAGGTCTTTGTCCAGGAGTGAACTGACATGGGATGAACAAGAAGACGAAGAAAAAAGAGGAGAGAAGACAGGAAGAAGTAGTATATTGTTGACAAATGACGCATTAAATAAAAGCCTTCAGCACAAATATGGAACAACACCGACAAAGCTCAAAAAACTAGCAGTAGCAAAAAACCGGACGGAAGTAAGAACAACGGAACATAATAAAATGCGACATGGAGACATGGACATGGAAAATGAGGCTTGGTATGTGGAATCTGTATGTGGTATCTGGAATGTGGAAATATTGCTGGACATTAGGAAAATCGAAGAAATAGGAATACTGGTATTACAAGAAATAAGGTGGGGAGGAGAAGGAAGAACACACAAGAAAAAATATTCATTAATGTATGGAGGAGACAAAAACCAAGGAGAGAATGGAACTGCGTTTATGGTAGTTAGAGAGACTGAAAGGAGAACCATAGAGTTCAAGAAGATAAATGGTAGAATATCGTACTTAAGGATAAAAAACAGCATAGTAAATATTACAATCATAAATGCTTATGCACCAACAGACGTAGCAACGGATAGCGAAAAATAAAAGTTTTGGGCAAAAATATCAAAGCACAATACAATAATATTAGCTGGAGACTTTAATGCAAAGATAGGAAAGGTGGAATATTTACATAATATAGCAGGGAAACATACCATCGACGACGTAACTACATATATGGAATGAGACTTTGTAATTTGGCAACACAAATTAATACGATAATATCAAGCACAATGCTCCAGCACAAAATTACATGGCTAAGACCAGGAAAGACAGAAGGAAATCAAATTGACCACATTCTAATAAAAAAATGATGCAAAGACTGATACAAGAAGTACGGTTTTACAAGTACAAGGTACAAGATCACCAGCTAGTGATAGCAAAATTGAAATTGGGAGTAGTGGAGAATGTAAAAGGTAAAGAGACACTAAGAAAATGGAACACAGGAGATCTAAAAAACGAGGAGAGTATGAGAAAGACTTAAAAAAAAAAGAAAGAGAAACGATAACATAGAGATGGAATGGAATAACATAAAAATAGTATAACGGAAACAACAGAAAAGCTAATAGCAAAAAGTCGAGGACACTACAGAAAATAATGGTTTGATGATGATTGTGAGATATTAATAAAAAGAAAGAAAGAAGCGAGACTGAAATGGCTATGATCTAGTAAGAAAGATGACTATGAGGAATATAAACATATAACAAAAGTAGCAACAAAAATAATAAAAAACAAAAAACAGCAGTGGTTAGATGAAATAATGGATGAAATAGAAAACTATCACATCCAACATAGATAAGAAAGAATGGGAAAATTATATGAAAGAAATGTCAACAATAGAGGAAGAAACAGAAAATGATTATGAAGGAAATAAAAAAAGGGAGCCATCAGAAGAAGAAACCAACAAAATAATTTAAAAACTAAAACAAAGGAAAACAGCAGGACTAGATAATATATGCGGTGAATTGATAAAAAAAATGGAGGCAATGAAATAAAAGAAAGAATTTATGAACTAATGAAACAAATATGGAACAGTGAAACTATGCCTGAAGAATGGAGATCCGAAATAATAATACCAATTCAAAAAAAAGGAGATTTAATGTGATGTGAAAATTATAGAAGAATAACCCTGTTGAATATCGCTTACAAGATACTAACCCCCACTGATATTAACAAGATTGAAAAAGTTCACAAAAGAAACAATAAAAGAGTACTGGCCGGCCGCTGTTAGTTGGTGAGCCAGGCGCATACCGAATGTTTACTTCGTGCGATTTCAAGAGTATTGAGATGCAGTAGCGTAGGTGATTTATGAGTGTTATTTTATGTTAACACCGTTCGTAAATTTCTAAGTAGTATTTGGTTAATGACTGTTTGTGGTAACTTTCTAAATTTGTCAAAAATTCCAGTCACAAAATTATTCATTATGTTTTGTTAGTATTAATTACATATTGGTATTTGTACCCCATTGTGGACCATACCAGAATGGATTCAGACAAGCAAGATCGATGATCGATGCAGAGAAATGCTACAACCAAGACATTGAAATAGAGATAGCATTCATATATTATAAACAAGCATTTGATACGCTAAGAACTATGTTTTTAAGAGATGCTATGAATTTAAGTATACCCGAAAAACTAATAAGAAGGAGATGGATTATCAGAGACCTTATTTAATATAGCAATGGAAGGTATAATAAAAGGTATAAACAGAACAATAGAAAGAATAGAAGTCTATTCAGGTGGTGGCCTACGTAGACAACATTGCTCTGATAGCAAGGAACAGGAAAAGTTTTAAATATCTAGAGACAATCATAAAGAGGAAAAATAATAGAAATGAGTAGATCAAAAGATTCAATCTGGATATAAGGCTTACTACAGATATAAAATGACAATGTGCAATAAAAGGATCTTCTTCTTTTTCTTCTGTGTCATGTCCTCTTAAGGACGTTGACGATGAAAGGATAAGAAAACAAAATTAAGATTATATAAAACTGTAATAAGACCAGTGGCAACATATGCAGCAGAAAATATATGCCTTTCAAGAAAGGATGAAGAAAAAATAAAGATTTTTGAAAGAAAGATATTCAAAACGAAGAAGATAAGTGAAGAACAATATATAAGATTAACAAACCAAGGGATTGAACAAATACTAAAAAATGAGAATATAGTTAGAGTAATGAAATTAATAAAAACTCCATGGTACAGCAAACGACATATTAGGAAAAGAACAACAAGCGAGAAGGAATCACTGGTTCGATGATGAATGTAACCGAGCCACATAAACAAAAAACAAAATGCAAGCTAGACGGATGAAAGCTTTAGTGGAAGAATACTGCATAAAGAGAAGGGAAAAGAAAAGAACACACAAAGCAAAATAAACAACTGGAAGGCATCAAAACGCTGAATAGAGAAAATGAATACAGAAGATTCTATAGAAAAGTGAAATTAATGAGAAAAAGATATAAACCATGAATGACACAGATGAAATGCTCTTAAGTAGGAAAGAAGATATTCTGAATCGCTGGCCAGACTACTTCGAAGAACAACTTAACCAACACCTGAAGACCCAACCAAATAGAGACGTGGTTCAAACGATTGATGACAGCCAAAGAAATACCTATCGAGTGTGATAGAAGTCTGGCAGGCAATTAAAAGACAAAGTAATAATAAATCTCCAGGAACAGATGATCTACCAGCAGAACTGTTCAAAACAACAGGTGAGAACTACACACGAAGCCTTCACAAACTGATAACAGAAATATGGACAAAAAAATCTTTGCCAAATGAATGGAATGCTGGAATACTATAGCCCATCTACAAGAAAAATGGTCTTGGACTGCTCTAACCACAGAGGAATTACTCTGCTGAATGTGGCATACATTCTCCTACATTCTCTACTCATGCAGAGAACATTATAGGAAACCAAACAGGCTTTGGAGCTGACAAGTCAACAATTGACCAACTATCAACACTTTGGCAAATTCTGGAGACGACCTTGACACACATCTTTGACTTTCAATCAGCCTACAACATCAACAGACAGCATTAGACACCGCGATGTTAGAATTGCGAATACCAAGTGATTGGGTATATTTAACTAAACTGACCATGGAGAGGGTGGAATATAAAGTTCGAATACAAGGAGAACTATCCCGTACAATCACCTCACATACTGGCATCTGACAAAGAGATGCACTATCCTTTTCAATATTGCACTGGAGAAAGTAATCAGAACATCGGCAAGTAATACAATGGTACTATATTTATTGGCAGAAGTGAAGCAGTGGTCAAAGAAACATTCATCCAACTTCAAGAAGCAGCAAATAAGATGATGGGACTCAAAATAAATATACAAAAAACCAAATATATGGCGGTGACTAGAACACCACAACAACGACAAGACCTAAACATAAATGGGCAGACGATTAAAGCCGTAGAATAATTTCAATATCTTTGCACCATGGTTAATTGTGACAATGATATCATGGCTGAAATCAAAAAACGGTTCCTCTCTGTTACTTTGGCCTTGCTCCACAGATTAGATCACAAATCATCTCGCAAACTACGAAAATAAAAATTTACAAGACGCTGATTCGAACTGTATTAACATATGGCGCAGAAACGTGGACACGAAAAGAGAGCTGAGAACTATATATGGAACCGTTAATGATAATGGAACATGGAGAAAACTGTACAATTTCGAACTTTACCAGTGTTATAAAGAACCTACCATTGTAAAAACAGACTAAGATGGGTAGGTCACGTGCTTAGAATGAAAGAAGGAGACCCCACAAGAAAAACAATACTTGAAAGGCCCATAGGATGAAGGCTACATGGAAGACCAAAAAAACGGTTCCTGGATTCAGTAGAGGAAGATCTCAAAACACTAGGTATAAGAGCATGGAGAAGACGCGCGTTGGACAAAGACAGCTGGAAGAAGCTCCTAGATGAAGCCAAGTCCCATCAGAGACTGTAGAGCTACCAAAGAAGAAGAATGAAATCAAAAAGAATAAGATGGTACGGCCACATAAACCAAATGAGTGATGAATCAGTAATGAAAAGGCTACTAAAACAGAAGCCACAAATAAGACCAAAAGGAAGACCAAAGCTACGAGGGAAAGAGCAAGTATTCAAAGATATAAACAAATGGGAATTACAAGATGGAGGACAGAAAAGTGTGGAGAAAAATAGTTAAAGAAGCAACAAGACACAACAACCTGTAAAGTATTGACGTACAAGTGGAGTGGAATGATGTACCACTAACACTTACATGACTTACATTAGTCTATAGAGCCCATAGGCACCTTCAATTCCAATTTGTTATTATTACAAGCAGTGAAATGCACATTACGGTGAGTGAGAAGTAGGTACTTCAACAAATAAAACAACTAACTTTTTAATAAGTACAACCTAAAAGCGTTAGGCTTTTTATTTGGCACAAATTCAAATAAAAGTTGTCAACACATAACAGATGTTTTTAAGATTGCCTGTAGTGGAGGAACTGTACTGAATTGAGTTTCCACACCGGAGCTCATGAAATCCTGCAGTATCTGCACTACTTGCTATTTGCTATTTCATTTTGACATGTGACTTGTATTTTGTTAGATGACTAATGATAGTGCAGTGGAAAAATCAGTAATCACCAAAACCAATTTGTACAAGATATTTACTTTGCTGTGAGGTAACATGTTAAGATTCATACACAAGAATTTCAGTGGTAAATTATTAAACATGTAAATATTTGTTTCCATAATTATTTAAGACCGTAAGTTAAAATAAGTTTTTTGTAGTGAACAAAATACCGAATCCATTCATGCAATTTTACATACCTAACATTAGATTTTCCTGTAACTCAAAAATCATGGAAATTAAATCTTACACTTTAACAAAAATCACTGTTGCCATGGAATCTGGGAAATAAAAAATGGTAGCTGTGACAGATTGAAATTGTTTTTATTGAACATTATTATTTGCTAAAAATGAACTACATAAGTAGTAAAACGACGAAACTTAAAATATCTCTTGACCGAATTTGACGTACTTATTTTCATAAGAGAAATGTCACTTTTTGGTCTTGATACACAAATGACTATTATTCAACAAGAAATAAAATCATTTTATTCATGATATTTAACAAGAAAAATGTTTTATGAAATAAACTCATTTTAAGTAACAGTTTCTACAAGTGTAATTAACGGTAAAGCTAAACTGACAGCCAAAACACAATGCCTTTTTGTTTCGGAAATTCCAAGGCACCATTGATTTTTGTCAAAGCGCAAGAATTAATATCCACAGTTTTTCCGTTATTGGAAAATCAAAAATACTGTGAAATAGCATCAATGGATGCAGTATTTTTTTCTTTACAAAAAACATGTACGGTTTTGATGTAAAATAATTAGGGAAGCAAATATTTAAATGTTAAAAATTTGCCACTGGAACTCTTATGGAACATGAAGCAACTTACCACCGTGTAGTATACAATGAAGAATATCTCAACAGAAAGCAAAACATAACTTGAGACTTACGACATCGAGAATTAATTGAAATAATTAAGCTTACAACAGGTGATAAAGTACCTATTGATTCATGAATTAAAATCAGATTTTTACTTTATGCTTCTATATTCCCAATGTAAAATTATTTTTATCTTATAGGTAAAGTTAATAAAATTTTCTTACTTATCCTCTAAATATCCACCTTTCATATCATGGCACACTAAAGTCCGTGGAACTGAGTGACGATCTAGTCGTAAGCTAGGTGTAAATTTGTTGCTTTCAACGTGACAATCTAACTGGGCATTCTTAATAACGAAATTGTTACGAGGAACAAGATCAATAATTTGATTTATCCAATTAGGTGGGTTCTGCAGGTATGTCCATACATTTGCTAAAGCACTAATAGGCGAACATACTTCTGGATGATGTCCCGTTTGTGTATGATTGTTAGTAAACGCTTTGTTTGTTGATTCCACAACATTATTACTAGAATCTGCATTCAAACTGCGATTATTTATTGAACAAAGTTAACAATTAAATCTTCTTACGTGAGTGAGACTCTTCCATATTAAAAGAAAAATACGATGAAGATTTAACGGTTACAACTTAAACTTAAATTAGTAGAAGGCACAGTTATGATGATAAGGAACAAAACTAAACTGCAACTTCCTTTGATTGTTTTTACAATCTTAATATGTACTCCTAACAGGATGTAACTACGATGAAATAATCATTGCATAGTTGATGTTTGATAAATAACTTCCTGTGCAAGTACTCTTGAAAACCAATATTTTTAGGAAATTTCTGTTTGTATATTATTGTCAAAGCTTAAAAATATCATAAGTTAAGATTAATAAAAAGGAATTTTATGTTTACTTTTGACGATGCACTTATTATTACAAAACAAATTACACATAACCCCACTTTATAAACTGAAGTACGTGGATTTTTTGCTGGATATTTCGTATTTTTAGTACGTTGTCAAAACAGCTAATATATCACGTTACAATACTTTAACGGGTGCTTTTTTTGAGATAAAAGGAAAGGTTTGTATAGCATTGTGAGTTTCCAGAATTTCTCTTTTATCTTTCTTGGAGTTGTTTACATTATAAATATTAAGTGTACTTTCTGTAGTTAAGCACTGATAAAAATACTTGTTGCAACACTATAATTACAAATAACGTCGGCATGGTTCACTGATTTAAAGTGTTAACCTTTCATGTCGAGGGTTTATATTTTCAACTGCCTACCAAATAAGCGGCCCAAATGATCATTTAAAATTTAGATATCTGCCTATTGATCGCATTCTTACAGTATTGCTCTGTAGCTTAAGAAGTACGATAGTAAAACATCCAGGACAATCGTCTTTACCCTTTGTATTGCTTTTATTTTTCAAACTATAAGCAAAAGTTTAGCCTTAAACGTTGTTAAGCTACCTAAATGTGTCAGGTTTTTGAAATTGCAATTTCCAGAATAACCAAAAGATGTAATTAATGCATTTATTAATATTCCAAAATTACATGTTTATTTTAAATTCCATATACCAATAATAAACAATAAACCTTCTCCTTAAAAATTAACATGATTACATATACTTATAAAACAATACCACATTCACTTATTGTTACCATCAAAAAGCACCTTGTATGGCGACACATTTTATAGTTATTATTATTATTAGGTAGTAATTTTTATATATTGCAAACAGAAGTTAAAATCCTCAAAGAAATGTTGTTTTTTGATGATAAAAATAAATGAACTACATAAAATTACAATTAATTATTATAAGGATTACTTTATGTTTCAAAAAAAAGCAGAACTCGTTCTTTATGCGTTTTTATAAAATTATTTATTTTACTGCCTATGATATATTTTCAATTTTTTTGATTAAAATAATTGCGTGAATACAGAACAAGTTTCATTGTTTCAACTTTCCATTTTATTAGTGCCATTCTTTTACTGCCAGATATATTATATAAAACAATAAGTAGAATGACACTGTAAAATTTACTTTTTTTAATACTTTTTTTAATTTTGCAATTTTTTTCGAATTATCTATTTATTTTTTTTATTTTGAAGTGTACTTGTTTATCAAGATTTATTCTGATTTATGTTGAGAAGCTCCTTGTTTGGCTTGATGTGCTTGCAAAACGGCAACGGCTTCTTCTACTTTGGTCTTGAGGGACTCGTTATGTTCCAACATGTGAAGAAGCTCAGAATTATCGATTTCCAACAACATACCGGTGATTTTTCCGGCTAAATCAGGGTGTACGCGCTGAATTAAAGGAAACAGACGTTCTCCCAACATTTGCTTTTGTTCTTGTGGTGGAGCAGCGGCAAGCATGCTGGTAGTCAATGGTTCTTGGCCTTGAACATGTACTGCTTGGACAGGTGGTACTGCGAGCCCTTGAGCTGGATTACGAACATTTGGAGTGTATTTGTAATTTGTTGGTCGGTTACCTCCAGCGACAACGTTCTGATTTCCTACTGGTCGTTTTTGTATGTTAGCAGGCTGTTGACCGGTAATGGGGCGAGCCATGCCGATATTATTTCGCATAGCTCCCAAATTATTTGCAGGACGTGCAACTCCTCGATAAGAATTTTGTAAGTTGGATCCATAAGGAGTGGCACCAGCTTGAGGTGCAGCTTGTCCAGGCCAACGAGGATTATTACGAATTTGAGGCATTTGCGATGCGTAGAAACGTTGTGCTTGATGTAGAGTTGGTACGAAGTAACCGCTAGCATTTCCAGGTTGCATATACTGACCCATTTGATGTTGTATGTTGCGCATATTATTCAAACGTTGAATATACTGAGAAGCTAAATGGGCCTTTCGATCTTCTTTGCGTTGAGCCAAGGCAACATATAAGGGTTTAGTGCCTACGATGCGTCCGTTCATTTCGGTTACAGCTTTGGTGGCTTCTTCGGGCGAAGAAAAGCAAACAAATCCAAAACCTTTGCTTCGACCTTCTTCCATCATAACCTTGGCAGATGTGATGGTACCAAAAGGCGCAAATTCCTTACGTAGACATTCATCATCAACGGTGTCATCTAGATTTTTGACGTATAGATTAACACCTTGGAAGCGATTTATACGTTCTAATCTTAGCTGTTCGTAACGTCGTTTAAGCTCTTGTTGTCGTTCTGCTTTCTTCTGAGCACGTCCGACATACAACGGTTTATTTTCATTTAGTTCCTTACCGTTATATTCTTGAACAGCTGCTTCTGCGCTTTCAGGATCTTCAAATGCTACGAATCCGAAGCCTCTCGATTTTCCGTCATCTCTAAACATTATTTTCAAACTTGTAATATTTCCCATCTTATCAAACATACCCCTTAATTGTTCTTCTGTCATGTCTTCGCCAAAATTCTTTACATAAACGTTAGTGTAAAGTTTAGCTTTTTCTCCCAATTCCTTTTCGCGTTCTTTGCGTGGAATGAAACGGCCTACGTAGACTTTCTTACCGTTTAGCAACATACCATTTACTTTCTCAATCGATTTCTTAGCTATCTCTTCGGTTTCAAAATGTACAAAGCCATACCCTTTACTAACGCTGTTTTCATCCTGCGCTACTTTACAACTGAGAATGTTTCCAAATGCGGAAAAAGTATCGTACATAGCTTTATTATCAATGCTCTTATCAAGATTTTTAATAAAAACATTGCCTACCCCAGACTTACGCAGAGAAGGATCACGTTGAGACCACATGATTCGGATTGGTTGTCCTTTCATCAGATCAAAGTTCATGGTGTCCAATGCACGTTCTGCATCAGCAGGTTGTTGAAAATTCACGTATGCATACCCAAGCGAGCGGCGTGTTATCATGTCTCGACAGACACGAATAGAAAGTACTGGACCTGCAGTCGAAAATTTCTCGAACAGCATCGCTTCAGTAACATCGGAATGTAAGTCCCCCACATAAAGGGACACCATAGGATAATTAGGCGCTCCTGGATTCATTTTTTATAGATTTCAAGTACACTTATAACACTAATCCCAAGTACTCCACGAGTAACACAAATCGTAAAAACATATGGAACAAAATTTGTAGTAATAACTTTTATTTTGTTGCAATTTTTTTAAACGATTTTACGATTTTTTTGGGTTTTTGAACACTTTTTTAGCTTTTTTTTTATTTTTAATGTTAATTTTACAAAGCTGGGTGAAATGTGTGACCTACCTTATGGACACACATAGAACCCAATGTAACCTCACTTCATTGAACTTGACAAAATTGCGCAACATCTGCAAATAATTCAGGTGCGACAACCGGCACTCAATACCTAAAATTAAATATCCCTAAAATTTTAAATTTAAATTTAAAAGTCATATTTTAAAAGAATAATATTAAAACGAATATTATGAACAACAGGTAACCATAAACAAATTCAACTTCAGTACATACAAGCACAGGTTATTAATTAAGTAATGAATGAACCAGTAACAGGAAAAAATAATCGACAATCACTTTCTTGTTTAATAAATAAACAAAAGAATAGTATTTTTTGTGAGAATTTAATTTATATTTTACATTTATCTATTGTAAACTCACATTAAAACTGTATTTTTCAATTGTGATTCGAGTTCCATAATGTAAAAAATTAAAGATGGGTCAAATATACATACGTACGAGTATATCATGCAACTGGGCTTGTATATATTGTAAATAATGTGTAGGAATAGGTAATATAAAAAAAAGTAAGCTTGAAAAAAACAGCATTAGGCAGAACAAAAACAAAATATTTTCCAAAGACGTATCGTCGGTTTTTAAGAAATAATTCAATTTGTAGAAGAATCTCTACTTACATGCCTTTTTAATGGATTATCACTTAAACGAATTATTTGAGGGTAAAAATAGCCCCGTTTTTGAGATGTGTCATTGTTCTTATATCGGATACTTAGTTGTAAACTTTTTTCTATCATTTCTATTTTGTATCTACCTATAAGAACGAATTTTATTTGCAGCACAAGAACAAAAAGTAAAACTAAAAGTTGAAATTTGTCAGTTTAATTTATAAAACTACAGTATACATAGCTGCAACTTAAAATATTGATATAATGTAAAATAAGACACTATTGCAGAAAAAAGTTCAAACAAAACAAAGACACAAATCAAAATATGACGTTCTTGCAAAAAATTGGCAAAGTTTTCCCGCCACTGCTGTAACATAACTGTTGACACAACTGTACACTGTTCATGCGTCGTTTTTACCGGAAACGAGTAATGCGAATTGTCAAATATGAAGAGTGACACTACTGTCATCTAGCGGCAACCATAGGTAATTTAAAATTGACAGTTTTCCAAATAAAAGAGGGATTAATTTAAAATATGATTTTAGAGGCATTACAAAAATAGCGATTTTTGACTTGTGTCACTCTTTCTGAAAATCGACGATATGCTGATAAATGCCGTACATGGTTTTATTTTGTGACTTTAAAGATAGTCGGCCTGCTTCATTTCCGAAACTAATGCTAACATGTGCTCAGTACCTAAATCTTTTTTTTTTATAGATGGGAAATCCTCATGGACGCCAGCACACCCGTATGTGCTAGCGTGTGAGACTCTTACTCACTAAAACCCATCTTTTTCAGCACGTTCTCTCGCATCCGGTACCATCATTAATGACATCTCATCGGATACCTCCTGGCAGTCTATTTCATTAGTATACTTCTATCTTGTCTACGTCTGGCTCCCACGCTCTTCCTTCTCTTTGGCACTCATTATCGCTCTTATAAAACTATGTATCTTCTTCCATCTATTCTGGTTTGTTGTCATATTTTCGATAATATTTCCGGTATGTAGAGCAAAGCCCAATTCCATTTCCAGCCTATCGCAATGTAGTACCTATGGTGTGCTCTGCGCTATCAGGCTGTCCGCAGTACATGCATATATCATTGATGGTCTTAAGAGTAATTCATATTTGTTCACGTTGAAGCTGGACTTGTAATCATTTACATTAATATACTTTGAACTGGGACTTGGAAATATTTATATTGTTTTGTAAAACTAAAAGCACTGATAGGAAATAGATAATTGTTAGTTGAATTAGACGTTCATTTGATACCTCTCGCGACAGCTAAGCAAACCCCAAGTAACGGAGTGAGGTCAAAGCCTCTACCATCAGTAGGTATTTAATTAACTTATTTTATTTAACTATTATTATTATACAGCCCCAACTCACTACGTTACAATATTTAGGAATGAGCTACAATATTAATAAATTAAAACCTAATAAGGGATACAGTTTGATAATATTATTTCAATCTATGGCTATCCATTCTAAAAATATTATGTTGAAGTAATTTTTTAATTTCAAAATATCGCAGGGAGTTTGGATGAAGCGTCGACTTTACAACAGTTTCACTAAGTACTTTTACAGGTAGGATGAAATTATTTTCTTATAAGTTCAGAAATTTTTTATTTTGCTTTCATAAAAAACACAAGTTACATTTTTCTTTGGCATATAAAAAAGAACAAAATAAAAACTAAGCTACAAACGTAAATTTACAACTACCTTTTGAAGTTATAAATTTTTAAATTATACTTAACTGTGTAAAAAAGTAACACATTAAAACCTTTCCAGCCATACAGTTTACAACATAGAGTAATAATTCTTTTAATAATGTTGTTTCACATGAAACCTTAAGTACAGGAATGTAAAGTGAAAGAAAAAAATACTGATTTTACATATTTAAGAGGTTATAATAATTAAAAATATAACACATCGTTAGTACGGCTAACATTTCTTAATTTTGTTGTTACCTGACAACTTCTAACTTTGAAAGTAACATAGTACTTGTAAAACATTTAAAAATTCGCATTACATTAATCTGGCTAGTAAATAATTAAAAACTAAAAAAAGAAACTAAGGAACAACAAACAAAAAGCTAATTCTTTGGCAAACGATTTAAACATAAATATATTGTATTATTTATATATTTGCAACCATGTCTTACGTGACTACTTATAATAATCTTTGGCAAGATGGGCAAATGCAGCATTGGAGTAACTAGGCAGATTGTAATTGAATGCAGCAGCTGTAAAAAAATAACATTAAGTTAAACAGGTAATATTTTACTCGCTTTTGTTCAAAATTACTTAAAAATGTGTCCTAATTAGAGCATTCTTTATTCAAAATGAATATTGTATGTTAAGAAAAAGTGTTGATAAAAGAAAACAACTGATACATTTGTACAAAAAATACCAGGGATATCCATACTTGCAAAACGTTTTTATTGTTATTTGAAGTACAGACATTACATTTCCTTTCTACACAGTTTCCGCCGTTGTTGAAACAATTACCATAGTGGGGCAGGCGGTTATTGTATCCACGTGTTAATAGCTTGTTGACCTCGTTGTCATCGTACAATTGCCGGCCACCAACGAACCAAGGAAAAATTTCAGATATCGGAACAGATGAAAATAGCTTGGTGCAAGGTCCAGACTATAGGGGGGAATTCTTCCCAGAAGGTCTTGAAGAAATATTGCGTTATGGCGACAAGGAGGAGGGGGGGGGGCACTGCCTGGATCAACATAACGTTACAATTTTGATGGTGAATTTCAAGTGGTTTAGTGTTCTTCGCATTCAAAAAATGAACCACAGATCTAATTTCATATGCAGCGAGGCTCTGAGAGGCACACCGCTAAGCCTACCCACTACATGAATGTATGAAAATGACGTCAATGCCTTGACAATAGGGTGAATCCTAAATGGCATTTGCACCACGTGATTCTGCATCAAAAACTGAATAAAAAATCGTTTTAGACCAACATAGTGCAGGGGCATAAGTAATTATTTCCTAGTCCGTGGGATTTTTTATGAAGGAATATTATGACTATATGGGATGGATAGCTCATGAACCATAGAATCACGTATTACCAGGTGTTTTGCCAGATTTTGTGGCAGGGGGCCTGTGTGACGTCATAATTTCAAGATGGCAGCCAAAATGGACGCTAATCTCGTTTTTTATCTTTAACTCATTTATGGTTGGCTCTATACAAATTTAGTTAGAACCTTTTTTGTTTCTAATGAAATAAGGAACAAAAAAGGTTATTACAATTTTTTTAATATCTGTTACCGTTTCTGAGATACAATTGTTTTTTTCTCCGACGTTTTTCATTCAAATGAAATTTCTGTTATAATTTTTTTTGACTAGTTTATTTATTTTTTAATTTATATTTCATTGGTTGATTATCAAGAATCTTTGGATGAAGAGTTGCTAGATGGAAATTTTAACCAGTCGGAAGAAAATAATCCAAGTGATTGTGAAGCAGATTCCACTGCGCTGAATGCAGTCCGACTTGGCCAGCTTTAATTCTATAGTCTATACTAAGTAAGCCAATAAAAGAAACTAGAGTCTGTGTGCTCCCACTCTTAGATACCAGCCCAACTACCACACAAACACAACTCAGTTTCATGAAGAAATTAGAACAAGTGGCACTCCTGAAGGGAGAGGTCTGTTTTAAAATTAGCTACGGCTCACAAACATCTATCAAAAAATTGGATTCTTAGGCCGGGTGAACTACATACTATAATGGCAATGCTTCGAGCTATTGGTTCTTTTATAGATGGAACAGGATTGGAAGCTACATTATTGACAGTTTATGATGAGAGTGTTGTGTTCAACATTCTAGCCGGGAAGTGCGTAAGGAGAGCTGTAGATGCACACACATCTCTAAGGCTTGCTCTTTTCAAATGCGTTAGTGATAAGTTTTATAAAGAGCAGGATGGCATCAAAGAAAAGTTGGAACAGACTCACCAATATTCAAAATGTGGCAATGAGATCTCTTTCATCTCATTCTGAAACTAAGGATGAGTTAACAGCATATCTCGCAAATAAAGGCATACCTATTGTATGCACAGAGGATTAAACAAAAACTGATAAGTAGTTGGACGAATGAGGCAAGGTCATCAGATGGGAATGACGTTAGAGAACTTCAAAACACGCAAGAAGAAGCGGATATAAAAATTATTTTTCACTCACTGGTAGGTACATCTCACGTCATTCTACTATGTGCAGGGTACATACTCGTATATTCAACAGATATTGATGTTTTTATCCTTTCACTGTGGTGGTCGCAACTTTTCCCAAAAGACAGCATGTTTGCCACAGGCGTTGGTGCTAATAGACGATTTATTGATATCAATCTTGTTTATTCCAGTATAGGATCAACAAAAGTTAAGGTATTGTTAGCTCTTCATGCACTTTCAGACTGTGATATTACTGGGTGCTTCAAAAATAATGGCAAACTATCTTTTTGGAAAGCTTTCCAGACAGCAGAGAAGGAAGTTCTTGATGTTTTGGCATTACTTGGATCTCCAGAAGAATTTAAACCAGAAGATGAACAACTTCTCGAGCAATTCATTTGTCAAATTTACTTGCCAGGGAAAAGAATATCAGACAGTGGTGAATTGTGCTGATGGATGTTCACAAAAATGATGTGCAAATTGAAAACGAAACCCTCCATAAGATCCTCCTTAACACCATATATTTTAAGGATACATTACCAAGTGTTGGAGTGGTGCAGTGCTGATAAACAACACCCACACTTCCCAGAACCGCCACAATTTGGATGGGAGAAGTCTGGTAACCAGTATTCTCCCACAATGAGCTCGATGCCATGCGCACTAGAATGGTTACTGAATCCTAGTACGTTGTGGTTATGAGAAAGAACGGTGTGTTGTAGATTGCAAGTATAAAGTACAGTTTTTAAGGTGCACAGAAATGTGTAAGTGTGGTGGCGATGAAGAGATAAAGAACCTTTGGACTCGGAGGATGACCTGTGAAACTTTCTCTACACAAGATATTTACGTGTTAATTAAAACATAATGTTTTATATATCAAAAATAATAATGTTCACGTTATATAATAATTATAATATAATATATGTTTCCTATAAAAATCAAATGGAGTATTATTTTTATTGTTAACAATAAAGTATATCTCGGAAATGGTAACAGATATCAAAAAAATTGCAATAACCGTTTTTGTTCCTTATTCTATTAGGAACAAAAAAGGTCTGAACTAAATTTGCATGGAGCCAACCATAAACGAGTTAAAGATAAAAAAAGAGATTAGCGTCCATCTTTAAATTATGACGTCACACAGGCCCTCTGCCACAAAATCGGGCAAAACACCTGCTAATACGTGATTGTATGGTTCATGAGCTAGCCATCCCATATAGTCATACTATTCCTTCTATTCCTTCATAAAAAATCCCACGGAATTACATACGCCCCTGCACTAACACCTGTAGTTTTTGAAAAATTGTTAATTAAAGTTTTGTAAACTTAGCAACACTGTGTGATCAGTCATATTATGTCACCTGCGATAACATACCTAAATAGCAACCCATTTAATTTCATGTAGGACCATACAGAGAATGTATACAGACACACTAGATCTATTTTATGGTATTCTTCTTCTTCTTTCTCTTTTACCCTCTTATACTTTTACAGTATCGAGGGGGCCGGGCACGCCGAGCGGTCCACCCATTCTCGTTCAGGCCAAGCAAGCCGCTACTTAACCTTCTCAATGTCAGTATTACGTGCATTCCCACTCTGCGGTACTGCAGGTTTGATTCTAAATGTGTATTACGCCTTCCTAAATTAACATTAAGTAATAATAAAATGCTGAACATGTATAAAGCTTTTTATTTTTTTTAAATACATATTAATTATAGTAATGTTCAAAATGGCTACCTCCAACTTCTATATATTTCCTAGACCTGCAAATTATGCTTGCTTCTGATTTTGGAGCATGTTGTTTTCTTGAATCCTTCTAACTGCCTTATTTATTCATTGCACAAATTGCTCCTGAGTATCAATCTTTTCTTTGTAGTCAAATGCTTTTAAAGTTTCCCACAAGAAAAAATCTAAACAACTTAAATCCGGGCTTCTTAGAGACCAAGGTACTGGACCGCCACGACCAATACATATTGTTCTGGAAATTCACGGTCCAACCACTCTCGCGTTTGAATGCCCCAATGTACTGGAGCCTCATCCATTATGGGAGAGGCCTACCTCCAGGAGTGGACTAATATGGTCTGAGAAGAGAAGAAGAGAGTCTTGTACATCCAAACTCTTTAAATTCGCCATAACGCCATCCTTGTCCTGAACGGTTTCCATGTTGTTATTTGTTTTAGCATCTTATTACTTACGCTTCTCGTAATATGTCCAAACCATTTAATTCGCAATGATTTTATAAAGCATACTGTCTTCACCTTCAATTTCTTGGTCTATTTCTTTGTTTGTCCTGTGTCTAACCTTTTCCTTGTTCTTAATTGGGCCCAATATTGTTCTTAAGATTTTCCTTTCACATCCTCTTAGTTCATCTTCTTATCTTTTAGTAAGAGAGTTTACCTGCGTATGTGACAATCGGCCTAATTTTTGTTATACTCTTTTTTTTTTTAATAAAATGCCTTATATTTCCTTTTTGTTTTCTTTCCTTGACGTTTTTGCTTTGTTTTGCCGCAATTGGGGCAATATAATGTTTGAATCTTTAGGTGCGTTCTTTTTGCAAAGCGTCTCAATTTGATATGATCTCATCTGAAGTGAGAAACGTGATATGAGCTAGGTGCAAAAAGAACGACGAAAGCTCAGTCAGCTCACTTGTCACCAACACGAAGTCCCTAGAAATTACTAGGCAAAATATCCCTATGGGGAGAGCATGTCATCCTTCACACGCTATCCTTGCCGCACAATTTCTTCGGAAGGAGAATGCCATTATACTGGAAATTTTACGACTAGCAGCGTTGCTTAGAAACAACGTCTGTCAACATTTTTTGAGTGACAAATATTTCAGTAATTTCATTATAATTCGAGAAATTGTCATGCCAAATACCATTCGTGACAGGAATTTCACAGGTTTTTTTTGCCGTCATGACCACTCTTGCTTGTTGCTTTAGAAAATCGTCGCAACAAGCAGTCGTGTTCATGACGGCAAAAAAATGCCGGTAAAATTCTAGTCACCTATGATACTAGCTGTTGACAAAATCCCGTTATCCAGATAAATTTCCGCTACCAAGTAAATAAACAGTTGTTATTGTTGATAACTGTCAGTGTGACAGTTAAAAACTGTTTTTTTAATTATTGTACATTTACATATAATTAAAATTTGTTCTAAAATCGTTAAATAAAATAATAATAATTAAATTGTTTCATTTTGCGCCCTCACACGACCTCTCTGATTTTCTCAGATAAACTTTTATTTTTAAGCACTCTTTTTTTTTGCTTTTAAGCAAAATCACTCAAGCAAACTGACATTAGGTAAAACCCCTCCTCCTTTGGAGTCGGGATTTACCATGCAGTTTGCTTTCGTGTTTGTTGCTACGCAAAAAAAAATTCGTGCAAAATAAAAATATATGATGAAGACTTTTTATTTTACGTCAAAATTGAGGAGGTTGTTTTTGATTTAACTACTGACATAATCCGATTTTGCAGTGCCTACCTTAATTTAAAAAATATCTGTGCAAATAATACATGTAATACTTACATTTACTATAAGGACGCCGCAACTTGCCGGTTGAAGCAGTGGATGTAGAAGCTTCGCTCATTAATTCTAAAAAGAAAAACATTTTACTTTTTTCTCAGTTTTTTTAAACTATTGATATGAAAAAACGGGTTCACTAACAGCAGAATTTAACTCCGGCTAGTTAGGACTCTACACACAGATTTTTTATGGGTATTTTGCCATCAGTTTTAAAAAATTAAATTTAAATAGCTACATCTAAGTACTTCAGTTTTAATGTTGTTTCTAGTAGTTAGATTTACCTGTTTGACTGATAGAGTACCCCAAAATAAAATAAAAAAACACAAATTATCCATTATAAATTCAGCTTTTAGTCAGTGTATTCAGCCGGGGTGCGTGTTACCTTAGCAAAGTTTTTGTTTATCTTAAGATTTGATATTGTTTATAGAAAAAATTGTATTTATTATGTTTACATGTTGAACATACACTAAACATGCTAGAGTAGAGTGCTAGCTTGCTAGGTACTACAATGTCCAGAGACATACAGCATACTGGAAGATCACGGAATGAAATAAAAAGAATAGACCAAAACAAAGATGAATGGAGAAGGTTTGTTGAAGAATTATGCAAAACACGTAACAAAGAAAATATGACCAAATGAAAGAACAAAACACGTAGCAAAACAACAAGATATACTAAAACTTGCATTGGGGTAGTGACCCCAGCGATTTTAATTGCTATAGAAACTTCAATATGAAGCCCTGTGCTCTGCAGGGAGTGAAAATGTGAAGAATTTGGTTCCTCTGGTAGATTTTTAGGCAGATTTAGCTCACTATTTCTATGGAGCTTCGTCAGTTGTTGCTAATAAAGCAAATGAAAAAAGTTGTATATAATTATAAAAAGTGGAACCAGAATGAGACAGAGTTTTGATTCTAATAAGCTTTCCATCCACATTTCCCACACGGTTTGGTAAATTTCAGATTACGCAAAAAATAGTAAGAGAGGGCTTTATATGAATACCTCATTGCAAAATATTTGAAAATATTAAACTTAATTAATTGGTTATTAGTTCAAAATTCTACTTGTTCGTATATGTGTACGTAGTTTGTATATGTTTGCTTTCATCGAATACTTCATTTTATATTCTTTGATATAACACAATATACAGGGTGTCCTATAACTTATGGGCCATAGAGCAACTGGAGATAATAAGACATAAAAATAGGTATTTTGAGCCAAATTTTCCTAAGTAAAATGTTACAGGTTAAAGAGATACAGGGTGTTGAAAGTGAAAGTTAATTTTAAAACGGTTGAAGATATCGAATTCAAAATTGGTATAACTAGGTTTTCGAGAATGGGAAATTCGAATTTGATATTAGTTTGAAGATACTTCCTAGAGGGCGCTTGTTACGTGCTTCGTGTTGCATTAATTCACCCATGTTTTTTTTACCCATACAGTTAGTAGTATTTATACTTGCCAATATTTTTACGTAAAAAAGGGACTCTTGGTCGATCTCGATATCTCAAGCCGTCCCCCAGATTTTCGCATTTTAAGATAAAAAGGCAGAAAAAAAATCAAAACGAAAATTTTGAAAACTATAACTTATGGACCATAGAGCAATTGGAGATAATAGACATAAAAATAGGTATTTTGGGCCAAATTTTCCTAAGTAAAATGTTACAGGTTAAAGAGATACAGGGCGTTAATTAACTTTCACTTTCAACACCCTGTATCTCTTTAACCTGTAACATTTTATACATATATAAAACAGCATCTCAGGCCTGAAGGCCTATAGCTTGGATACGGGTTTTCCATAATTTTCGGTTTGTTGCCATGTTTTCCCATCCCTGGAGGTTGAATTGGTTGATGTCTTCTTTTATGTTGTCCCACCATGTCTTCTTTGCCCTTCCTCTTCTGTTTCTCCCTGGCATTTCTCTGTTTATTGTAGTTTTTATTATGTCATTTTCGGGTAAACGTGCTATATGGTCTAACCATCTGAGTCTATTTTGGGTTTTTGATAAAATCAGTTGTACAAAATTCACTTTGTGAATGCAATATAGGAAGAGATATTTTGTATTTGTTTAATAAATATGATTAAATGTGCCGCTTAATTTTTCATTTGTTTAATCTTACCTACCCGAGTAAGACAAATAGCTCTTCTATAATTAGTATTTTTTTTTAGTTTTGGTTTTACCAAAGAAACAAAAATGTTAGATACATGTTTACTCATTCTACAAAACAATTGAAATCTTTCAGGCTCTTTTGATAACTCCTTAAACACAATATAAGCAGCATGCTCACAGACACTAAGTAGCCCATCAATAGGAATGTACTCAATATTGTTTTTTACGTTTTACTTAAGTATTTATTAAATTTAACCACATGATAGTTGAAGACATGTCTGTTACTAACGTGTTACTTGTTAATTATATTGGTAAGCGCCTTGTTCATATTGTGTTACTTTTAAATCGTGTCATTGTAATATCAGTGTCACAGAGTTGTATCAGTTTGGTGAACCTAAGTCGTTGCCTTGAAACATCCTTCAGACTAGAGCTAGGTATGGCTGAATGGGTATATTGATTTACTGACTTTATTGTATTTAAATATCCCTAACTTTCTACATGAAAGAACTGCTTACAATGTAAACAAATGTATACGGATACTAGCGGATATAAAATGGGCGTGTTCAGCCGGATCTAGCTCTAGCCTAGTGAAAATTTGTTTAAGCTAGTTCCGCTACGTCTTCACTCCATTTCAACTGTTAAACATAGTGAAGTGCGAAACACTATACAAAATATTTTAAGGAAACACTCCAATAATTTAGTACATTTTACACATATTTTACTATTAGGTACTATTTGTTTATTTTTAAAGCAGAATAAAAACCATTTTTGCTAGCGCCCCACACAAACAACCGTTCAGATGTTACCATGTAGCACTAGGTTCGACTGAACGTACCTATTGACACCGACTTCCTTGATTAGATGGCCTACTTAAACTAAATTTAACTAACAGGATTCATATCTTGGTGGCCCACAAAAATTTTCCATGCCATCCTGTGTGAGCTGGTTGTAACACAGACACTGAATCTGTTACGTTACCGAGCTCCATATTTTATTATTTAATAATCAAACATAAATTACCATTTGTACTAGAAGACACACTGATTTGCCCTGATTCCTGAGAACTAGTTATAAAGGTCAGCTCTCTACCAAGGACTTCATTGGTACCATAACTACCTGGACCTAGTTTATCATCATCTAAGCCTTCGCACTCTACAAGTGTGATGTCACTCATCCGAGTTGACATATTTGTTATAGTTACAGAAGATGCATTATCATCATCTTCTGAATTTTGTAAATTAGGCGTGGTTACAGAACGCACACGATGACTTCCAATGCTTGGACGTGGATTTTTACATCGAGTTTTAACCTACAGAATGACAAAAATTAAGTTACTTATTTACTTATAATTTAAATCAAATACACGTACACTTCTTTCACTTGAACTGCAGCTTGCCGTACTACTTGTGACATGAGAAGAAAATCCATTCACTTTAGCCCCCAATGGCACGTGTTGACCGGGAATTAATTTTATATTCCAGCTTGGACAGCAGTGATCACATATAATGTACGCCCAACGCGTTACGGTTGACTTGCTGCAGTGATTGGGAACATCTGAATCCTCATGAAACTACAAAAATATTTAGTTAGTTCAAGTTTTGTAAAGATTTACTAAAATACAACTTACATCACAACTAATATGTTTGGTATAATCGTAAACATCTTTTTCAAGTTCCAAAGTGGCGCTGCTCACTGAAGGAAAAGCAAGATCTGCTTCACTTAACAAACAAATACTGTTACGTAAATTGTAGAATAAATATTCTAAGGCATATACTCTGATGAAATTCTTGTTGTAACCTATAAATTAAAAATATGTAATTATTTTAATAATTTTATAAAAAAAGCGAAATAGTTTATAAAGCGGTATGTAGGTGGTAATATGAAAAACAATAGAGGTAGAGGTAGCAGATGCTAAAAGGTCAGCAAGAGAAAGAAGAAAGTAAAGTGCAGAAAAGCACGTATTTCCTTTGCTACAGTAGCTGTTTTTAAACCGGGGCAGGTGAACTTTAAAACTAATTTTATCGTAACTAATAGGTATATTGTATATAAAAAATGTTGTAGCTCAGCTTATTTATTCATGTGATATCTGATCACCGGAATAGTTGAGTGGTTAAGGCATTCAATCACAGCGAGGACGTCTTGGGGTCAAACCCAAGTCACAGTGGTGGAGAAGGGAAGGTAGGCGATTGTCGAAAGTGTGGTGTTGTTGCCGGCCATACTCGCCAATGCCTTTACCCTTATGCCCGGTTTACACGTAGCCAGTGGTTTAGTAAAGTACTAAACTCGACTAATAACTGGAACAGGCCAGTTCATTCAACTAAAATGAATGCGTTCAGACCGGTCAAGTATTAAACTACTCGAACACTCGATTAAATTACTGGCTACGTGTGGACCGGACATTACATCTGATATCTATGTACAAGTATTTCAAAATCATCAACAGATAACTTGTCCGCTACAATACTTCTATTTAACACATACAACTTCCAAAGCAGATGCTTCTTCACCAACGTTTGATTCAACTGATTACTTCTAAATGCCATCAGTACCTACGTAATTTGTGTGTATGAATCAACTAATGGTGATGCATAAGTTATGTGACCCACCCTGTACATTGGTACATTAATAAATGAGTTTCATAAAGCATTAGCACATGTTTAAGTTTACACGATTTTTGTGTAAGACAAGTTTCATGGAATACGATAAGATTAACTTTTCACGTTTTATTTATTTTTGAAAACTTTTGCTATCCCTTTTGACCATAAGGCGCAATTTAGGAAATTCTGTATATGTACTTTGGCGCTTAGTAACGTTGAAAATTGCAATGTAAAAAGCATGATCTCCTGTAATTATAAGACAAAAGTGTATTATTATACCATAGCCACTCAGTATTCAATATGTGCTTCACTTGATTACGAAATCCACATATTAGACATAAGAGAAACGAAGAAAAAAGGAAATGGAATAGTAAAGATCACAAATAATCACATACTGTACTACTCAGGAGTGAAGATTGAAAGCAGGGCAACCGAGGGTTTGGACGGTGATGTTATTAAGATATGGTGTTCCTACTCCCACTATTTTCCATGTAAAACTTTTGTACTGCATCGTTTGACAGTTCGCGTACTAGTTTAAATATTTGCCGCTAGATGGCGGCATAAAATTTGATATTTTCATAATCATAACCTATTATAAAATAACGTATTTTTATAAATTTTACAGAAGATATATTAAAAACACATAAATAATATAAATATAATACTATAAACGCTGCAGCTTTAAGAACAAATCGATTTTTTCTTTGAATTAAATATTTCTTTGCAAAAGGTTTGCTGCAATGCTGTAAACATAAGCATTTTCATAAATTGTTCTCCCAAATGTTTTTCTGGGCATTTTCGAAAATCAGGTAAAAAGCACTGGTGAAACATAAATACTTTGTGTCGCCAAGAGTTGCGATAACATTGAAAATTAAATATTTTGACAGTTCTTGGTGTCAACATTCAACTGTCATTAACGCCATCTTACAACAAGTGTTGGAACTAGTACGCAACTTGTCAAAGAATACAGTTCACAAACAATTGAAGGAGTGGAGACACCATCTTAATAACAACACCGAGTGGACTACTAATGATAGAAGACGTGCACAAACAATTAATAAAATATAGAGCGGTTAACTCAAGAATCCTGTCACTAACAATGAAACTAGGACAGTTAATTAACATAATACAAATCTATGAACCGGTAGAAGGCACTCCTGATGAGGGAGTGGTGGAATTCTATAGGACACTCCAGGAAGTACTAGACAAAGCAAGAGAGGAAACGAAGAAGTATCAATCATAATGGGGGACTGGAATGCAAGAATCGGAAAGGATCACAACAGAGGACTGGGCTGCATGGGTAATCAAGGAGAGCAAACATCAAACAGGAATGGAACAAAAATGATAGAATTCTGCCAAAGCAACAATCTAATAATACGTAACACGATATATGGAGACAAGAAGAAGAGGACATATACACTTTCGTAGCAGAAGAACGAAATGCAAAAAGCGTAATAGATCTATTAGTGTATACACCAGTGGCGGCTAGTCCATAAGCGCTGCGACACTGCAGCACCCCCAGAACAAAATACGAAAATTAATTACCTATTAAATTTGTACTTGAAAATATCAATAATATAACAATCATTCAATATTTTGCATAATTATTACATAAATTTAATTAATTAAACCGCTTTTAAAAGGAATTATTTTAACCGAAGCTGTAGATTCCATTCAGACACGCTGCGAAATGTAATATTGTCGAAAACGTACGTCGCGTCGGTGAAAGTCCCGCGGAGTTCCGAGACACTGCAAAACGTAGTAGTGTCAAAAACATACATTTCTCTGCAAGTTTCGCGCAGGCTTGTTAGGTCTTAATAACACACGGTAATAGCAGCGCGAACGCTGCTTTCTGTACAGCCGGTACAGCGTCATCATTGTTCGCCAGGAATTTGTAAGCAAAATAACCGGCCCGAAATCTGCTGTCTAAGCAGCGTCAGTTTATTTGTGATTTAATTTGTATGTTTTTATTCAGAGCGAATTAATCTTTCATATAGGTACGTAGGATAATATTCTGTTTTTTTTTCTAACATTTAAATATTTGTTACAGAAAAATACAATTAAATAATAAATATTATTTTAAATATGTTATGATGGATATGTTACTGTTGAATATATTTAAAAAATTACATTTTACCAATTGTCATTACGTGAAAAAATTGAAGCAGTTAGTAAAAACAAAATAGTTATTTATGTATCAAGGGTATAAGGATATCGATTTTAGCCCACGGTACATAACATACAATATTTTTGGACGGACGAAGATTTTATTTAAATTTTTTGATTTCTAATTTCTTATAAAAATTTTCTAATGGCATTTTTAAAAATGTCAAATTGACGCATTCACCGCAAGAGTGATTTTACAAGTTAGGTATATAAAAATTGTTTTGTAATTAAGGTAATCTACTTTTTTATTAATTTGTTGCGGGTTGCGGGCGTAAAGTGCGCCCGCGGTCTACAATAATTAACTTTACGCCCTTCTTCGCGGGCGTAAAGAAATAACTTTCCGCCGGGGAGTGCAAAAAATATTTTACTAGATCTTTTAACAAGGACTGGCATGAAAAAATAAAATGGTTGCCTGGTTGCGAAATTAGAAATGCTCTATTTTGTTTTCCTTGCTTACTTTTTGACTAAGATACTGTATTGGAATGGGTGTGGCTGAGAATGGATTTTATATTTAAATAAAAATTCTTTTTATTTCATTTTCCTGTAAGCTAATTTTTTTATGAATTGAGTACAATTTCGATTTGTTTTGTTTTGCTTAAAAAGCACATTAAAAATATCAAGGATCGTTACTGGTATGTATATTTCGAAAGCTACAGCACCCCCAAGATTTCCAGCCACGAGCCGCCACTGGTATACACCAAGTCTCAACGAGGTAATATAAAATATAGAAACAAGGAAAGAAGCAGAACTCGAACTAGGTACAAATCACAGACAGGTGATGGCATAATTTTTAACCAAAATAAACAAAACGGAAGAAATAGTCTACAGAAAGATAAACAGACTACTGAGAAATCAAAAAGATGAGGGACAGGAAGATAACCTAGAGTCAAAATGGAAATCACTTAAGGAAATAATTTTAAAGGCACCAGAAGAAACATGCGGGAGAAGAAAATTCAGCAAACATTTAAAGAGAACAAAGTGGTGGAATGAAGAGATAAAAGGATTAGTAAAGGTAAAGAAAAAAGCATGGAAGAAATACATTCAAACAAACTACACAGAAAAAAGAAACAAAGTAAAGAAAACAATTAAACAAGCGAAAAAGAAAAGCTGGCGAGAATTTGGAGCAGAAATTAACGACAATTACAAAACAGATTCAAAGAAATTCTGCACAACCGTAAAAAGGTTAAGGGGATCAAATCAAAAAGAATTAAAAGTAGTATACAATAAACATAACGAACTCAAAATGGAAATGAAGGAAATACTGGAAACCTGGAAGGAGTTCTACGGGGAAAAATTTGGAGACACAGTTGAGGAAGAATGAAAGGAGAATGAAGACACAAAAGAAATCCAAGAAATAACAAAAGAAGAAGTACAGGAAGCAATCCAACAACTGAAGACTGGGAAAGCAAGTGGAAAAGATGAAATAGCCCCGGAATTGATTAAATGAGTAGGAGATGAAGGAAAGAATAGGTTATGGGATTTATTCAAAGAAGCCTGGAACCAGGAAAGAATCCCTAAAGACTGGGAAACTAATTTAATCATCCCAATTCACAAAAAAGGTGAAACATCAAAATGCGAGAATTACAGAGCCAAACCACACATAAACTATACACACGAATCCTAGAGGAAAGACTAAGAGGTTACGTAAAACACAAGTTAGAGGAAGAGCGAACGGCATTCAGACCAGGAAGACAAACGAACGAAAACATCTTCATAGTAAGAACCTTAATACAGAAGACAATAGAAGAAGGAAAAGAGCTATATGTACATAACCTTCATCGACCTAAAAGCGGCTTTCAACACAGTGAACAGACAAGCACTATGGAACACCCTAGCCGAATTAGAAGTACCAAACCAGCATACAAATAATAAGAAGGGCAAAGTACAAATAACAGGACAAAAATCAGAGGTTTTCGTGATGAAAAGAGGGATAAAGGCAGGGGGACAGCTTAAGCCCATTGCTATTTGCGATCATGATGTACAAAATACTAAAGCTAAGCAAGATACTAACAAGTGGCGGTAAAATCGATGCAGAACTAACCAATAGGGCAAACAAATCAACGAGAGTATACTTGTTAGGCCACAAGGAAATCGAAATGGATGTTAAACTAAACATCCACAATACAATAACGCTACCCATAACTACCTACGCAGCAGAGAACTGGACATTGCAGGAAAAGCACAAAGGGAAAATAAATGCAATAGAAATGAAGCATCTAAGGAAGATCATGGGAATAACCAAATGGGAACACGTGAGGAACGAGCACATAAGGGAGACTACCCAACAACCACCAGTACTGGGAAAAAATAGAAAGAAAACAGCTAAATTGGTACGGGCATATTACAAGGATGAACAGAGAAGGTTTAACAAGAAGAATAATGGAAATGGGTAAACCGATAAGAGGAAGAAGAGGTAGATCAAAGGGAAAATCATTAACAGAGATGAATATTCTAGCAAGGGATAGGAAAGCGTGGAAAAGCTGGGTGAAAGGAGGACTGGACCCACAGTACGACGCCTGAAAGGGCATAAGGAATCGTGAAAGAAGAAGTATGTGTATTTTGCTGTTTAGTAACGTTGAAAATTGCAATGTAAAAAACATGATCTCCTGTAATTATAAGACAAAAGTGTATTATACCATAGCCAATCAGTATTCAATCTGTGCTTCACTTAATTATGGAAGTCCCATTTATGCATCCTGCTATTTATTAAAGTAAATAGACAATAAGTAAGTAAAATTAAACAACTTTTCCTTATTTTAATAAAATATAAATTACTTGATTTCGAAGTCTTCCGCGGTCAGTGTCAGTGTTAATAGAACGTCTTCCGGGTTGAAACCGTGTCATTGTTGAGACAGAAGAACTGGAGTTTTTCTGTCTCAACAATGACACGGTTTCAACCCGGAAGACGTTCTATAAATCACTTATTTAACAAAATTCAAAAACTGTCACTGTCAACTTGTTAAAGTGTCTGATAGATGACAGTTTCTTTATAAAAAAATTATTATCAATCACCTCGGTTGTGAATTACTAATCTAGCATCTTCTGAATAGAAAAGTTAATTCAGTATTCATTAAGTCGGTTATTTCCTTGGGGGACATAGAGTGTTGACAAGTTTCTTCCACTGCTCTCGGTCCATTTGCAATGCTTCTCATTTGTCCTATCGTCATGCATGTCTCTTCTTCAACCGTATGTCTCCTCAGCCATACTGAGGCACCTGTTGATAAAGGTTTGTAGTCTTGCTTTTTATTTCATTTGTTACACATCATGCTTGACATCCATATATTAAGACTCCTTGTCTTCTGATTTAGACTAGGTGCTCTCCAAATGTTGCACATACTAAGAAATGCGTTTCTGGCTTTAGCTATTCGACGTCCAATATTTTTTAATGAATCGCTTTCGCTCGTAAGAATGTTTCCGAGATAGATGAAGCTTTTTACTTTTCTATATTCTGATTGTTGTCGACTAGAGCTTGGTTTTTGAGGTTAATGATCATCAATTTTGTCTTTTCTTAATTAATTTTTAATTCAGTTTTGCTCGCTTCCTGCTCCATACACTTTTAACTCGTTTTGCATCATTTCCTAACTTTCATACATCATCGGCAAATACTCCAGGCTTTCCAATATATTGATTAAATTCTACTGAATACCCCTTCCTTTATTTTTACATGTATTTGTAATAACTTCATTTATCACCAGGATGAATAAAAGTGGTGATAAAATGCACCCTTGACGGACGACACCTGTTTCAGAAGGGAAACTTTCTGTTAATTTTCCTTTATGTAATACACGGCCTGTGCTGATTCTGACAATAAAACTATATCGTCTGCATAAATTAAACATTGGATGTTGATGGCCTCTAAATTCTATTCTTACTTTGTGTCAGTCCTCTTTGCTCTTTTCATATATTATTTGGTTCATAATTAAACTGAACAGTAGTGGGCTCAGTAAGTTCCCTTGCTTTATACTGTTCTCCATATCAAATGTCTCCAATTCTTTCCCGTTTATCCCAACTCTGCCTTTGGTTCTTTTGCCTAAATTCTTAATTGCTTTGTTACTTCCAGTTGTCTCAGTGCTTTCCATATGCTTTCTTGTGGTACTTTATCAAAAGCAGATTCGATGTCTATGAAGACCAGTACAGTACAATGCCTTTCCTCTCTCTAATCTTTTTTCCATTGTGATTCGCAGCGTGAATATTTGGCCCTGCATCTGCCTTTGGGGCCTGCTCATTCTTCTGCTACATTCTCTTCCGTTTCTTACCGTAACCTTTTCTTTAAAACTCTGCACTATATTTTTATTATGACTGAGGAGAGGCATATCGCTCAGTAATTGTTACAGTCGTTTGAACTACCTTTCTTGTATATAGGCACAGTTATATTTTCGTCCCAACCTTCCGGTATTTTTGACAATCATCTTTGATCCATTGTTTAACTTTATCTCCCTCATACTTCATCATTTCAGGAGTTCTTCCTGACGCCTTTCCAAGTTATTTGTGGCATTTGTATTTTTTTTTTATTGGGTATTTTGCTGCCGGTATCCAATATTAAACATTAAAAAGTATCTAACTATTAAAATGTAACTTTTTTTAACAAATGAACCGATGACGAAATACCTAATATAAAGCAAAAAAGAAGAGCTCAACAATTGCAAATTTGATTTGGAGACAAGTAACAAAAAAGCAGAAAGGTACAAAAACACATAAGAGCTGTAATTCTAACTTACCAAAATCTTCACATAAAGTTCTCATAACATCTGTGCACACAGGCATATTCTTTCCAAAAGCATATAATGGAGGAAGATTACTTTCTTTTGCCAAGTTCTGTTAATTAAGGAAATAAGTTATTTCTTTATAAAACAATATTAAGAAGCACTTACACTTGTCAAAAACTGAATAATGTTTTTGAATACGTGTTTCATATTAGAAGTGCCATCATCAGGATAAGAAATTTGATGTTTTTCACTGGCAGTTTGTTGTACGGTAAATGCATATCCCAAAGGTAATTCGCCTGCAAAGCACGAGTAAGTCATGATGTAAATTATAAAACATGCTTAAAAATTTTTGGTTTTACCTGGTTTACAAAAACTATGATAAACTGCAGTTTTTTCAACGATGCCATTTTGTAAGTTAAACCGAGCTACGGCAATTTCTGCTGGATAATATTTGTGAGAAGCATTTACATAACAAAATATGTTGATATGTATCAAATTGAAATATACGTTGTCAATCATAGCCCCTGAAAGACAAATTTATGGTAGAAAAATATTCAGTAACCTTAAAATGATTAGTGGTACCTGCATTTTTAACAGTTTCTGCAATTTCTTCCAACATGCCAATTCTGAAATCTTCTTCCTCTTTCTTTCTTTTTTGTACTAAATCAATAGCTATCCCATCATTAGTCAACTTTTTCTGCTTCTCTTCCAATTTGGCTTCTGCTGCCTTTTGATCGTAAGGTTTCCGCTGATTTTTGTTTAATTCCTATAAGGTTTTACATTAATAGAGTTAGTTATGAAAGATTTTTATGTTATTAAATGAATCAAAAAGAACAATCTTTGAGAGTAGGTAGTATGACCTGAAATAAGTAGAAAAGTCTTCAGGCATAGGTCCGCAAACAATTTATTTTAATATGTAATGAAGTTAAGTTCTTCTTTAAGAACGGTAAAGTTTATATTAATGAAAGTTGGCAGTTGTGAGTTGTGACCAATGACCAACTAAACTGTGGGGAGGTTGTTCTAGACTCCACTAGGAGAAAATTATCAGGAAATCGGAAGTCACTCTTGCAGTGGTTAGACAAACATATGATAAAGCTTGGAGCCTAAAACCAAGCATGGTACACGGGTTCTTTACAAGAGTAGTAAGACCAGCGATACCATATGCGGCCTTGGTGTAACGGCCCAAGTCCAACAAGAAATCAACAAATTCAAATTAAGCAAGATGATTTCCTGCGAATTACAGGGGCAGTGAAACCAATGCTCACCGCAGCAAAGGAGATTCTTCTGGACTTCCCGTTCCTTCACTTAATGGTAATGGGGGAGGGAAGAACAGGCCTACATATACTGCAAAATTTGCTGGGTAATATCAAAATAGGTAACATAAAAGTTTAATTGGCAGCATTGTAACGTGCCACTTTTAATTGAAGCTTTTATTTTAAATGGAAATGTAATTTCACCTTATTAAAGTTGATAAAAGTGTACGTTCGAGCGAAATTTTCCGTTTGTAGATTAAGACCGCCAGACAGACGTCTACAGCGCTTTATCAGCTCGCCCGGCGAGGCGAGATAGAGCCGGCGTACGTGGTCTTCGAACCTTTTTAGCTCGCATAAAGCCAGACAGAGAAAACAGGCCAATAAAATCGTATAAAAGCAGCTCGAAACCGAGCTCAAAAGGCAGAGTCCTCCCCGATCGCGACAAGCAGATTCCTCTCCGACCACGACAAGCAGAGTCCTCACCGACCGCGACGAGGAGAGTCCTCCAAGTCAAATATCAAACATCTTCCTTATTCACTGAATCCCTTTCATACTTCATGTACATAGTTTTCTATTCAGTTATTTTCAATGTCTATGTTTGCAACTTTTTAGTGTGATATGATTTAGTTGCGATTGTGCGCGCGATTGATCAGTTCACGTATCAAACTGATGCTTAACTATTGCAAAACTAAAAATTGCATGTCAGCGACCAGCCTAAGGGATCTTGTACTTACTTACTTACTGAAGTATGGAACAAATATCCCCAAAATACCACCTGGACACTCTTCGAGGTAACAATATAGGATTGCACTGAGTGGACAGAAAAATTTCACCCTGGAGACCTGATTTGATACACGGATGATTGGGAAACTAAGATGGGTCCCAGGTTGGGCACTCTGACGTGATACTACAGTGAGTGGGGTACAAAAACAAGCATACAGAATGTCACACAGTCAGGCAGCCCTGAAACCTTTATTGAGCTATAAGGTATCTTCCCAGACTAGCATGGGAATATCTCGAAAAATTCAACATCCTGGCAGCACAGAACAAAGATTGCATTGGGTTTCTCAGAAAAATCAAAGGCAACAAAAACGCTGAACAACTCATTGACCCAGAACCAGCCTTTGGAATAACCCCAAGCGCTTTGAAAGCAACTGGATTCATATGCAACAAGGAAAATAGACCAGGCCATAGTTATCATAATTTAATCTTTCTTACAGAACTGTTTGAATCCAAGGAGAAACATCAAGCCCCTTTTCCTCAAATGCAGGGGTTCAGCAAAGCGATGCTTACTCTTCAAGGTAGTTCTAGAGTACATCATCAGATTACCAAAGATAAATATAGAAGGCACAATTTTTAATAAGTCCACACAGATCCGCACCTATGCAGACGATATTGATGAGATATCAAGATCACGGAGTGAACTAAAAGACACAATAACCAACCTTGAATGTGCTGCTATGAGAATGGTCAGCGAATAACTAAACAGAAAATGAAATATATGTGCATAAATAAAATAAAGGAACGTCTATTAAATAACTGAATAATAATAGTTTTGACGAAGTGCGTGAATATGTGTATTTAGGTGTGCTGCTAACATTAGTGCTGAAATACAACGGCGTATAGCTCTGATTAATCGTGCTTATTATGGAGTTTTACCCCATCTTCAATTATTTATTTATTTATTTAGATTTAACAGGCAGCAGTATACTGATGTGGCCTGAATCCGCGTATATACAATGATAATATTTAATACTATACATATATAACAACATAATAACATTTTAATAGCATAACATAACTTAAAATTCCGCTAAGAAGGTATATAAGATCCTTGTCGCACCGTATCGAATGCGTTGGACTGTTGGACATGATCAAATTCAGTATTGGACACAGTAGCGATTGTACAATATTTTGTGTTGGAGTAAGGTAGGAGCAGAGACTACTAGGTACTTGTGGAAGTCCATTCCAGTGATCAACAATGCGATTGGCCAGGATGTTTTTATAACTGACTTGTTTAAATCTCGATTTTTTGATTAAATCTTTAAATCTTTTATGAAGAGGAACAAAAATACGAATTTACGAAACCCTCATTAAAACTGCTCTGCTTTATGGTGTAGAAATGTGGACCTTGGGAAGTAAGGATAAAAATCCTCTTGACGTTTTTGAGAGGACTGTTCTTCCGAAGAAGAAAGATAGTGGAAGTCAAGATATAATTATTATGAACTATACAATTGCTATAAGAAACCCGATATTATCAAATCAGTAAAGGTTATACGTCTACGTGGGTTGGGGCATTTGGTTTGATTAAGAGAGACCATGTCTGCTGGGAAAACTTTCCTTAACTTCCCCGAAGGTCAAAGATCTATCGGACGCACACGAAGTAGGTGGTTTGATGAAATTTGAAAAGACCTGGTGGCGCTTAGCGTAACATAATGGAAACAGAAAGTCATATATAATAATAGAAGGACTTGGAGAAGCATTCTGGAGTAGGCCAAGGCCCAAGAAGGGTCATGAATCTAAAGGGTATCCAGTGAAACTTTGGGTATACGTCATTGATGAATTATGACATCATATTAGGCAGTGTTGTCACATGTAACTGAACAATCACCATTTACAGGTTTTTCCAAAACAGTTTTCATTTCTTTTTTAATCCCAACTTGTCAGTTATTACCGGACTCTACAGTTTTGAGTGATACACAAATCCGTGCTTATTTAAGTAGTTATGCAACTTTAGATACGTCAAATAGAATGTCACTGCATGTAAATGCCAGCCTTAAGAACAATATATGGACCAATTAAGACAGAAGAAGGAATAATGAGACCCAGAATGAATTACGAATTATTACAGAACCTGAAAGCAGAAGACATAGTGAGGAATATTAAAGCACAGAGAAGATGGTGAAGAAGATAAAAAATGGCAATAAATGAAAACAAGGAAGAAAGGAAGGTAAAAAACTAAATGGTAGGATCAAGTCAATCGATAGAAATAAACTGTACAAAATTCTGTTAGAATTTAAAGTGCCACCCAAAATTATAAGGCTTGTCAAAGCAACAATAGAAAATACTAAAACATGCGTCCGCGCTCCAAATGGGCTGTCTGATAAATGTAAAATATCGTAAGAGTTGAAACAGGGAGACCGATTTGCCCCCATTCTGTTTACTCTCACATTAGAGTACGTTATAAGACAGATGAGTGTAGGAGGTGCAAACCTACTGACCAACAAAACTATCTAAGTTAGCTGCATAAGTCGAATGATATAAAAAGCTCAAGAAGCGTACTCAAGAGTTAAAAAGATACACCCAAAACATCGGACTGGAAATCAACATAGAAGAATCTTTATACCGACTGACAGCCAGGCTGCCCTGAGGGCGTTAAGAACCTGCGAGGTTAGTTCAAGGTTAGTACTGGACTGCGTTCGCAGGGTCAACGAATTCGGGACAAGCAATACAGTCAAACTAGTATTGGTACCTGGGCACTCAAAAATAACAGAAAAACAACCATCTAGCAAAGAACGGAAGAAATAAGCCTTTTATAGGACCGGAACCGGCCTGTGGCCTGAAGTTATAAAGCAGGAGGTTAAAACGTTGCTTAAGCAATGGCACTACGCACACTGGACGAAAACCCCTGGACAAAGACAGTCAAAAGTCTTTCTAGAAAAATTAACGGCCAACTTAATCAGTATGAGTAAGGAGAATGTCAGACTATTATTACGGGTGTAACTACGGGTCAGTGTCAACTAAACAGGCACCTATACACAATGGGAATTATAGAAGAACCAATGTGCAGAGGGTGTGACGGTTTTGTCGGTAGTAGGCGTAGCATTCTTGGGGCTGGAAAACTGACTGAAGAAGAGGTAAGGCCGGTACATTTAAGGAAAATTCTGAACTTCATTAAAGACACAGATAGCCTCTAAATGTCTCACTGATCTGGAGGGTATATTAGGCCTTATTGGCCGCAGTACAGGGACTACAACAAGGAGACCACCACTGAGAAGAGAAAAACCGAAAAAAAACCAAAGTTTTAACCCAATTTTAGTAGGCACACCCAGGACATTATACAAGAAGACTATATCAAAACGGTGACCCAGTTTACATACCTAGGAACCGAGCTGGCCGCAGACGGAACCGACGAACACGAATTAAAACGAAGAATAACGGCAGCCAATAAAGTATACTTTGCTCTGTCTAAGACCGTCCAATCACGAAATATCCACCGCAACACAAAATTTGGGATATACAAACCCATAATTAGACCGATATTGATATACTCGTATAATTGAGAGACCTGGGTAATTCTACAAAACTCAGCAAACAAATTAAACATTTTTGAAAGGAAAGTCATATAAGAAAAATATTGAAGCCACTGAATGAAAATGAGTTCTGGAGAACCAGATATGCCAATGAGATCTAATAGATTTACAAAGAACCGTCAGTAGTAGATTATATAGGCCTACAAAGACGACAATAGGCTGGGCACGTTAATAGAATGGAAGACGCAAGGCTGCCAAAAAGAGCACTGAACACCAGAGTGCAAGGCAAGAGGCCAATGGTAAAACCAAGAAAACAACGGGAGGACGCAGTAGTTGAAGACGCTCGCAAGCTACTCGGTGTTAGAAGCTGGAGGGGAACATCAGTAGACAGGCAAGAATGGAGACAAAAGCTGAAGGAGGCCAAGGCTCAATTTGGGCTGTAGCACTATCAAAGAAGAAGAAGAAGATAAAGTCATAGAAAATTTGAAAGAACTTGCAGTAAGGAATTAGAAAGAAAAGATTAATGGCAGAAAAGCATGGAGGGATATAATAACAAAAGCCAGGACATACAAGAAACTATGAAAAGTGAAACGCTGGTACTAATCCACCCCAGGAAGAGGATTAGAAGATTATATACATACATTAAAAGTATTTCCCCAAAAGAGCAAATCCTCAAAAATTTAATTTCTAAGGCTCAACTGTAGTATACGCTACGCTACACGCATTATAGTGAACCACCGTACTTGACATACGGTTTTGGCAGCGGCGCTTATTGGAGGTTAGAAGTAGAGGAAGAATAGCTAGTTAATTGCTATACCAAGTGCGATGTAGCATATACCTACTAGTTTTACTTATTTCTAAAATTATCTATGCATGTTAGAGCATTTACTTATTATAATTATAAAATACAGACCTAAAATAGTGTTATTGGTTTTACCCATATAAATACTTATGTATGTTTAAATACAATATTCTAAAGACTATAGAAAAAATAGATACCTACCTCTACAGAACAGATACCTTTCTATAATGGAAAAACATGGGTCCTGTCAATGTCTATTATAGAGAGGTTTCACTGTAGATACCTTAGTTCTTCATAAAAAGTTACAAGGTACTAAGGTGCTTTCCAGGTTTATTGACTAGCAAAATTAGTAGGTGTTACGCAAGGAAGCAATGAAACAAAAGATAGGCAAAATAGCGGCTTTCAAAGTTCTAGTTATTGTGTTTACTTGTGTTGTTTCCAAAGTTCTTATTTGGTTGAAAATCACCGCAGAAAGACCGCTGGTACTGGTGATATTAAGGAGGAAATCTTTTTTGTATTGATTTTAAGGTTAATAAGATGCAGCAATTTATCTGAGATGTATGTTACAAATAAAAAAGTACCTACTCATTTACAACCACTAAAGTTAATTGCCTCTTAGAAAAAATATATTTAAAGTCTGAAGTCTCTGAGACAGTAGTAACAATGAAATTTTTCTTAAATGAAGTAGTTAATAGGAGTGGGCGATATTTTGTAAAATTTATTATTTTGATGCATTAACATATTCAAAAGAATTAGATCACCGCTGTTAAACTTCTGTGTAATAAACACAGAGGGGACGTTCTTCATGTAACTAAAAATAAGCAATGTTTCATCTACATGATTTAATTAATGTTAATTACTGAATCATTATTATTCTCTAGCATTGTTGTATTTGTATACATTGCAAAACTTTTAAGTGCCTTGCATTAAAACAAATAAAAGGTTATAAAAGAACACTTGGGCATGTTGGTTTTATCCTTTGCTCGGCTCAAAATGAACGATGACTCAAAATAAATCATAATGAAAAAAAAAGGTCGAATTTCTGGCGCACTCAGTTAGCTAGGCAAGCATAAGTTGTATCACTTTGCATAGGCTTATTTTCTTACTACGATTTCTCTTAAAGAAAGGAATAACAACAAAAGATATGTGTAACCAAGTTTTGTTTAGTACGAACTGGGAGAAACAGTAAAATTCTCAAGTGAACATCTTTATTAGTGCTTAGATCTTACGTAAAACTCCTACTTTTTCATTGGAAGCACCATCAGTCTCACTTCGATTATTTTAGAAATTTTAGAAAACTTCAATGTTTTATTTTATAAAACTACAACGTTATAAGAAATACTTTTACACAAACCTGCCATAAGGGTCCAGCTATGACTGATAAGTCTTTTAAGGCGACAAATTTTCCTTTGGCGGCACATTGCTCCTGTAGTTCTTTCATGAAGAAATAATACGAATTAGGCGGTGGTTTCTTCGGCATTGCTGTATTCTGTAAAAAGCAAATATTATTGAAACAGATGCAATAATTATGAATAAATCTATTACATGAGAACACTAGAGTAAATATTTAAATCACCTTACTGGCCGAGGTAGCTTAAACTGTAATTCTATAGTGCAACAAGTTTAACCTGTTAAGTATTAATTACTGCCTACAAAAATATGTTTGCTTGGACATTCGTTTTTGGATTAGAATTTAGCTTATCGAGATTTAAATAAAATATAACCATTCAGGATATCAGTACACATTAGCTTTTGTGTAGATTCATTTGCAGCTGATTATGACTAAAATTACTGTTTATACTATTTGATTAATGTCAAATTCATACTGTAATAATTTACATATTATACATTTGTTATACTATTACAAAAAGTTTCAGCATTGAAAATAAATTTGATTGGCATACAGGGTGTCCCACAACTTGATGGTCAACGAACATTAATTTTAAAAATTTGTAGGTACTGATTATTAATTTCAAGGAAAGAAAATCATATTGACTATGAATAAAGAGATCACCAAACCTAAACCCTCTTTATTACTTGATTTGGGGGCGCCTAAAGGGCCTTCTTTATGCCAAAATGTCAGAAAGAATAACTTATTACTAAGATTATAGATGCTTCGGCGATTAATAGGGCTGATCATGAGAATCTTCGAAGAGTCACTTTTACAATCGTAAGGCGGGCTCAGATGTGTATACAAGAATTAAGTGGGCATTTAGAACACACTCCAGTAATATGACCTTCAAATTATAAAATGCAATTTTATAATTGGGTTTTATAAAATGTCAAACTCGCTACAACAAATTGCAATTCCGTAAAATATTAACTACCTGATTTTGTATTTAAACTTAAAATGACTGCAACTCAATTACGATTTAATAAGATGACTTCGGGTCGTTAAGTCACAGGACACGCTTTACACCTGTGTAGTACAAATAAACTGGGTGTGTAGTTTAAATGTCACATTGTTACAATTAAACATGTGAACAATAGTAGTTAATAGTAACCACTGACAGTGTTATGTTATTATCGTTGTTTTTGTGTTTACTTTTTAAGTGCCTGGTACGTGCTTTTATGGTGTTCTATATTTAATATTTTTGAATCTACTAATTATTACATACATACATACATACTCGTATCCTTTTCTACCTTGCGGTGTAGAGGTACTATATAATTTTGTGTGAACAAAAACAACATTTATTTTAAGTTCAAAGGAATATATTATAAGGTAAGAACGAGATTGCTTGATGTTGGAAACCTTGAAGAATGCTTGCACGTTATTACATTATCTGCCTTGATCGTTGTGTGCAAGGTAGCATATTAAAGACCAAAAAACTTTTAAGGTTTAGAGTGTATACAGCTGGCAGCCCTAAAATTATATGAATATGTTGGTTTGTTCATTATCGTTGACCTCTTATACCTTTCGATGTCTAGGCTGGTGCCTTAACGTATTAAGTTTAGCGGGTACAATGCACACATTTATTTGGAAAGAAATTAACAATTTTAAGAAACGCTACATACTAATTAGGGCTGTCAGATCTCCTATATTTGATGAAAATTTCCTATTGTCTATTAAACCTTTAATGTAGGGGAAAATCTCATTATAAAATAAGTAGTTAGCTACTATTATCTGCTGTATTTTTTAAATTCTGTCTAAAATCACAGACACTACTAAAACGACTTTACAAAAATTATACAAAACTTAGATCCCAGTGGCAGTGTAGTCACCAGGTTATATAAAAGATATACAACTTTCAGAAAGTGCTCAGGAATGGTGATGATACTACAGCATCTTTTTTTATCATGATAGGATAGTGATAGACTTCATATATTAAAATTTCCACATCAGTCGAAAAGAAAAGACTCAGGTTGATTCAAACCTACAGGCTATTACACAACTCCTTATCAGTTGATTTGGAGCATTTCTTTATACGTAATTACAACACCAGATTATGTGAGTATTGTTTCAAACATCCAAAGAAATTTTTCATACCCGGTTCAAGAAATACTCCTTAAGGTACGTTTTCGTAAGGACGCAACATGTTGGCCGGCATGTCCGCCGACTTGTCTGTTGTAATGTAAACGAAATGCATTTTATGTCGGGACAGTCGGACGACATGTTAATGTCGGATGCAAAAATTAGCCGCACATGTCGAGTCGGCGTTCGTTTGTCACTACGTAAACACTCAATTTTTAATAATAAGAGACGCAACTAGGTGCAAGCGAAGACCATTCATTAACGAGCTAGGTATATGCACCTTCCAAACGCCTCTTCGCTAAAAATCTTCTAACGTACCATCTTTTGCGTTTCCGTTTTGACGTTTTTCGACTTTCTAGTATCGCATGGCTTCCTGCCAGCACTATGAAAGTTGATATAACCTGTACTACTTCATCGTCTGCCATCTTGAAAACTGCAGATTTCGATTCGAAGATCGTTCTCTCGACATGTCCGTTGCAGACAAGTGACAACATAAACACCTGTCAATTTTACCAACTTGTCGGTCGGCAAACATGTCCGGCCAACAAGTCGCCCCGATTTGTCCTTACGAAAACGTACCTTTACCAAATAAAGTTTTCTTAAAATGGAACTTATTGACTGAAAAGATTGTAAAATCTACTACATTAATCTAGTTCATAAATAGACTGAACTATAGTTTTATTAGGTCCGGGTGTGGCCTGTGCAGCATGAAATATCTTGCCAACATGTTGTGAAAGGCATCGTAATAAACATTTAGATACTTTGTTAATTAGTGTAACTATATATCGTGTATAATGTGCTAGTCGCCCCATGACTGTGAACCCGCTCGCATCGAACGCCAGTTCTTTGTCCGATACGCGAACTTACATTACTTCTATCGAATTTCTCGAAGCTGTTTCATATAAAACTAAAATTTACTTAATTTGTTTATTTTGACCGTCCAGTAACCAGGCCCTTATTAGGGTCAGGTTTCCTTATAAACAATAGTGAATACAGACAAAAGGAAAGCCGACGACCTCTCTCCTCCGATAAACACTGCGCAAAAAAGATACACATGGATCATGAAGAATGCAATGGACAAACCTATTCAAACACAATCATCAATGAAAGGCTCAAAATAATTAAAAAACCGTCTATATTCCTGCATAATCTGTCAATCACAATCATCAAAGACATTAAAGAGATGACAAAAAAAGGGTTCACTACCGAATTAAAGAAAAATTATCTAAAAATAAACCTAACTACTATCGAAGACTACCGTTTACTAGCTAAATATTACAAGACTAACCAGGTACAGTACCATATGTTCCAAAATCCCAATGATAAACCGATATTGGTTGTTCTAAAAAGCATGCCAGTGTCTCTCACCAGTGAGGAACTCAAAAAGGAATTTGAAGAATTATTTTTCCCTTCTTACTAAAGATAAGCAACCAATACCAATATGTGCTGTCATTCTTAAAGCCACAGACCAGGCCAGAGAAATACTAAAACTTAATACCTAGCAAATTGTAAAATTACACCAGAAATCAGGAGAAAGTTATCCCATATACCATAGTGTTTTAATTGACAAAATTATGGGCATACCAAAAATTACTATGTAGTTAAACCACGTTGCATTAAATGCAAGGAAGATCACCCCACAAATCAATGCGAGAAAAAAGCCCAAGAGCCGCCAAAGGTGATCACCCTGCAAGCTACAGGAGCTGTCCGCACCATAAAATGCTACAGAAACAACGATCACCACTAACCAAAGCCAGTCAATCACCCCAGCAGTCATACCATCAATTAAATCTTACATAGTTAACAATATTCTTCCCAACCTTCTCAATGTTAAATAATACTCCGAACTTAATCCAAGAAGACACAGCCTTCTAGATTTTAAGTTATTATTTTTATTTGCTATGATCATATTTTAAAAATATGAAGCTCGTTCAAGTGAAATCCATCCCATGGCCTTATTTTTATTACATTCTAAATGCGATTAAAGTTGTGTCATAGTAATGGTATGTATGATAGCTTCATCACATCACATGAGTATTGAGTTTGCAAATTTTTTTTTAGATTTTATTAACGCTTAAAGATGGAATTTCATATTTTAAATTCATTCAAACAACGTTTTGCTAATATGCGTATATACGTATATACTAGGGTTGCCACCTTTTGAAAATGCTCCGCGAGGACAATAATAATAATAATAATAATAATAATATTGATGCTACTGCAGTACTGCATCTATGAGGTTCTGAGTTACAGATGGCATAATTCCCAAGCAAATTGATGTAACTAAAAATTTATTTAAATAATAAGTATTTTGCCAATTTTTGGTATACATTTTTGGTAACCATAAAGGAACATTCATTTATGAATTATTAACATAAAATTAAATTAAAGATTAGATAAGTTATGTACAACATAAAAATAGTTAACATGCATTTATTGATAATTTTTTATATACGAGGTAGCGACCAAATGTTCCTGGCCTAACCCGCTTGCAGTTGTTTGAGAAATAAAAAATTCTGTTCATTTTTCAACATAATCACCCTTTACTTCAACACACTTCTTACATCTTTTAATAAGCAGCTCTATACCCTTAAAAAATACTTTGGAGTTTTGTCTTCAAAATACTGAAAAACCGCCGCCATCATTTCGTTATCATTGGCAAATTTCTTTCCCCGTAAATCCTGCTTAAGTTTATTTTGACCAAGTTTTTACAGTTGATAACGATGGTCCACTGTCATCGTAAACTGCATTCATCCTTTGTTTAAATTTTAATTTGATCTGGCATCAAACCTTCTTTAGTGAGAAACTGCGCGGTACTCTAGTTTTTCCAGTTTTGAAAAATATTCCACTTGTTGTCGGTCTACTGACAGCTATTTGTAAACAATGCAATGGAAACAAATGAAAATTTATGTGGAGCCTGAAGAACAATATAGCCTTCTATTACTTATATTATTTTGCATTTCACACTTCTAGAAGTAGGTCGGGCCAGGAACATTTGGTCGCTACCTCGTAGTACCTATACTGTGTGTCCAAGATAAGAATGAACAGCATGGGGATCTTGAAAACGGCAAAAGATACAGGGTGGCTCAAATTAGAAATTTGATAACGCCCTCTTTGTAGAGAGATTTTAAATATCTCTTCAAATAAACGCAGAACAAAATAAAAACGTTTTTCCAAAATTTCAGCATTTTCCGGATACCTTCTAGTCGGAATTTTTCAAATTTTGAGGCGGCATTTTATTGAGCTCAAAATTACGCAACTTTTTTCTAATTTGAGCCACCCTGTATCTTTTACCGTTTTCAAGATTCCCATGCTGTTCATTCTTATCTTAACACATAGTATATATTTTTGATTACTCTTTGCACAAGTTAATAGACATTTATCACTTTTTATTGCCTTGAAATATTTAGTACAACTTAGGTTACTATTAAAATAAACTAACAATTCTGCTCTAATCAGCTTTGGGAGAACTCTATTTTTCTCATCCCTCCATTTGATATTCATTACGCTAAATACGCGTTCTGAAAATGCTGAACTACTTGGAATGCTTAGAAAAAAGGAAATAAATTTATACAAATTTGGGAATTCTCTTGACTTGAAGATACTAGACCATTTCTCTGCACAAGAGAGCTTACTAAAATCAGGTAAATTGTATACTGTTTTGTATATTTCATCTGCAGATGTAACTTCGTCAAATAATGCATCACAATTAATTCCTAAACCGTTCTTGTCATTTAAATTTAATGATTTGATTGTTTCAATAAACTTATTAAAGCTGGGGAATATACTTGTACTTTCTAGACTAAATGCATGTACCTATTTGTTCTAAAAAACTTAGGGTAATATTATCTTCAATCCTTTGTTTAATGTAATTCAAAGCAACGTTAATAAATTCACTGAATTCATCAATTCATGAACAACACGATCTTTCAATTTAGAACCTAAAGACAGAAATTTCTTACGTATTTCACTTCCATAAAACTGTTGATTTTTGCGCTGTTCAAGTTGTTTTATGTATTTTAGGAATTTTTATTTGGATACCGTTAATTTTAGCATTTATTAGATGCACTGCGAGGATTTTTCGCCTCAACACGAGGACAAGAGGACATAGTGTTAAAACGAGGACAATCCTCGTGAAACGAGGACGGGTGGCAACCCTAGTATATACACCGAAAACCCCAGATTGCTTCATTTGCAAACCACCGAGGTATTCTGTCTAGTAAGTCTTCTCTGGAGTAGAAGTGGCATTTATGCGATTCCGAGCCCACGTAAAGTTGTAGGTCCTTATGTCAGTAGATTACTTGACAGGCACACTACAGACATATGGAAAGAAGAAGGCAACACCCTGTAAAGGGCACATGCGACCTTCAGAAGAATAGTCCCAAATATTTGGTGAGCTGAGGAAAACCTTAAAACATCATCATTAATCCTCGGATGCTGAAGTTTATATAACTGTAAAAGTTTTTCCCCGTAGCAGCTTATTGAATTTTATTAGTAAGGTTCTTCGGTGATATAGTGCAGTTCTCTCCACAATATCATTTACTTTTGTTTGTTGTTGTAAGCAGGTGTTTTGTTTCTTGTCGACATCATTTGTCTTTCATGCACCCTATGTGTTCTCGTCAGTGCATTCTTCTTTTGTGAGACTCCAGGTCTTACAACCGTAGGTGACTGCTAGGATGACATAGATATTGGTTGTAAATCTTTGATTTTAAGCAATTTAGGACTTATTTAGTGTTCATGTAGGCCCCAAATGGTCTTGAATTTTGTCCTGCCACCATGTTCGTAGTCGACCTCTTTCCTTCTATGCAGGTTTGGATTTGGGTTCTATACTTTAACGGATCACATGGGAAGTTCTTATTTTATCCAACTTTTATATTTTTAAAATTTTTCGTAGCATGTTGTTCTGTGCTGTCTCTAGTTTTTTCAGTTGCTGTGGGGGCCCATGTTTGTGTAGCATACGTCAAAGGGGGTACTATACAGGCTTTGAATATCCTGCCTTTCTCTTTGTTGTGGACTAGGTTGTTCCACAATTCCTTGCACCGCCAAAAGCTTCGCCATCTTGATGTTATTTGGTTTTGAATTTCTTTATCTTGTTGGTCTTCGAAAGCTATTTTTTGCCCTAGGTAGATTGTTTCTTTTACGTAGTTTACTTTAGCATTGTCTATTGTTATTTTTTCATTGACACTGTTTGTAGGTATATGTTTTTGCCATGTTTGTGGTGAGCTCTACCATTTTACGTTCTGTACTCAGTGTGTTTAACAGTTTTTGTAATTTTGGAGCACTTTTTGCAAATAATGGATGGGTCTATGACACAACGGCCAACCTGAAAATTGACCGTTACGGTCATAGTCATTGGTCATAACGGCGTCGATAAACACTACGATGATAAGGCTTCGGTGGCCGTTGTGACCACAGTGGCCATTGCGTCCAAAAACTATTGGTGGCCGTTGTGACCAATGACCATAACGGCCAATTTTTAGGGTGGCCGTTGTGTCCAGGTCCCAATGCAACATCATCAGCGAACCGAAAATTAGTCAGCAAGTTTCCCGATATGTCACGATTTTTCCAATCCAAGTTCTTAAATATCTGTTCCAATATTGCACTAAATAAAGCAGGTGATAAGGGATCGCCTTGTCTTGTGCCTCTTCCTCTGTTAAATGGTTTTTCTATTTTGTCCAGCTTAATTTGCCCTATCCCTTCCTTGCAAATTTTTTGAATGACATATGGGTTGTAGGTATTCATTGGTCTTTCAAAGCCTGTAAGATTCAGAGTGTTCCACTTTGTCAAAAGCTTTATGGCAATCTACTAATGTGATGTAAAGGTTAATGTTGTATTCAATAGATTTTTCTTTAATTTGATTTGTGGTATGAATGTTGTCTAACGTAGAAAATCCTTTTACGAAAACCAGTCTCATTGGGTTCTGTTGAGCATCCAGTATTCTATATATTCTGTTTAAAATTATTAATGCAAATACTTCATAGATATTGGAAATCAGGCTAATTGGTTTCTAGTTGGAATTGTTCATTTTATTAGCCTTTTTAAGTATGAGAATAATTAGTGAGTTCCACTATTCTGTGGAAATTCCTCAGTAAGTAATACTTGGTTAAACACCGTCTGAAGTGGTTCAATTCCTATTGTTAGGATTTCATAGGCAGATTGTTTTTTCGTTGTTTAGTGTTTTTTATTGCTATTCATATTTAAGATTTTTCTATGGGGAAGATCTTCATCTGCTTCAATATCAGAGTTGAATTTGTTTTCTTTGTTATTTTCGGAACTGTAGAAGATGCGAATAATATTGTGACATTTTCCAAAATGTTATTTCAATTTAATAATTAATTGTGTTATGATTGTTAATATCTTGTAATTTAGGAATCCATTTTTTACTGAAATTCTGCAATCCTTTGTTCACTTTTCTTGTTGACTTTGCTTCCTCGATTATTGTTTTAATTTTTTGTTTATCATCTGATCTTTTATCTTTTTTAGATATACTTCACACGCTGGCATTGTTATAGATGTTCTTTATTAGTTCAGTATGTCTGCTGTGTATTCCGCAGTTAACCAAGAGTATTGCCCAACATTCTATGGAGTCAAATAGTCAAATGCCTTCTCATAGTCTATAAACGCTATACATACAGGGTGAGTATAAAGTGTGGAGACGCCGATTTTCTGTCGTTAATATTTATTTTAGAAAAAAATGTTCAATACAAAAGCTTTTTATGAAATTTTTATCTATGTATTGATTATACACGAAAATTTTTTTCTTCGATTGTTTTTGAGTTATGACTCGACGCGATATTTTTTTTAAATGGGAACCTATTAATTTTACCATTCGATAGAGAATTTTTTTCTCTTTACAACGGTATAAAAATTGTATGGGTTTGTATAACATTTCTTTGAGAAAACGCCGGTTAAAGTATTTACAATTAACTTTCCGATTCGTAAACGATACAGCGAAGATAAACAAAAGCGGAGCGATAAACAACCTGTAATATCACTAAGGCGACATTTGTTATTTTTTACGTCAAATATTTCAATTTTGTGCAATTTATAAGTACTTCAATTCATTCAGCTTAACTTAAACCCGCTATTGCTAATCTCAACAGCAATAAATTGCACAAAATTGAAATATTTGACGTACAAAATAACAAATGCCGCCTTAGTGATATCACAGTTTGTTTATCGCTCCGCTTTTGTTTATCTTGGCTGTATCGTTTACGAATGGGAAAGTTAATTGTAAATACTTTAACCGGCGTTTTCTCAAAGAAATGTTATGCAAACCCATAAAATTTTTATACCGTTGTAAAGAGAAAAAAATTCTCTATCGAATGGTAGCATAAAATTAATAGGTTCCCATTTTAAAAAATATCGCGTAAAGTCATAACTCAAAAACAATCGAAGAAAAAAATTTTCGTGTATAATCAATACATAGATAAAAATTTCATAAAAAACTTTTGTATTGAACATTTTTTTCTAAAATAAATGGTAACGACAGAAAATCGGTGTCTCCATACTTTATATTCACCCTGTATAATTGGATGTTGTACTCTTTGCCCTTTTCCAGTATGTTTTTCATTGTTTGGAGGTGATCTCATGTATTAAATCCTGATGATTCCGGCTTATTCTACTGCTTAATTGGTTGGCGTCAAATTTTGTGGTCAGTCGGTTGGTAACTATTTTGAGGAAGAGCTTGTGAAGTTGAGACATGATTTTGGAATTTCTCGGTTTCTATGCATTTATTATCTAGTTTTGCCAATTCTTGGTGTAACTTATCTCTGGCTCTGGAGATCTATTGTTTTTCATTGTTCTCGGATCGTTTTTAATTTCATCTATTGCAATATCTGGTATTTTCTCAAAGCCAAGATTTAACATTTCCTTTTGGAGGATGCAATTTGTCTCTCGTTGGGCTTTCTTTTAGATTCATAGACTTCAGTGTAGTATCTTTCAATTTCATCTTTTTATCTCATCTCTATTTGTTAATATTTTGTTGTCTTTGTTCATAATTTTTACAATTTCTTTTTGCATGTGCTAAGTCATTTCTTCATAGTTTTTCTTCCAATAACTCTAGTATAGTCTTCATTTTGAATTTTCTGACCTCTTTTAGAATTAATTTATTTTAATTCTACTAGTTCTATCTTGTTCGAATCATTTTCTATTTTGAGGTTTCTTCGTTTCTTTATGAGGTTTTGTGTTGCTTCACTAATTCCGAATACATGCCTAGAGGTAGAGTAATAAGGACACACAGAAAGCAAAGCTGGTTCGTGCCCGTAGCAAAAGTTAGGCTACACGTGCACCCTGGATAGCCTAAAGAATTAGCACAACTGGCAGCCAAACTATCACTGCGTGATCTCCTGGCTATAATCCCATGCGCTAAATAAATTAGTGAAATTAACATATAATTTTGCTTGCTACCAATCGTGTACTTGTTTATGACTGATGGGCTTTGTATTATGTGTTTCTGGGTGGAACATATAGAGTCTATTTATTTTTCATCTCATCGCCAGGGCTTCGCCACGTCTATCTACGTTGTTTTTTTGAAAAGCGTTTGATTCGGTGAAGTTTATTAGTACGAGTGCAGTGGGTGCTCATTGAATTTTTTTTAAATAATTGATAAAGAACTAATACCTCAGATGAAAGAGTGGTTTCCTAATAATGATGGTATATTCATGTAAGATGGGGCCCCTTGCCACACTGCTAAGGTTGTGATTAAACATCTTGCCGAACAAAATATTCAGCTTCTCGATTGGCCGGACAATAGCCCAGATATGAATTTAATCAAGAATGTTTGGAATATTCTGAAAGATTTGATCAGTTTTAAGTGTGTTACAACCAAGGAAAGCTTATGGAACAAATAAATGATGTGTGGTAGTCTAGCAGCGAAATTAAGGAATTAAGAGTATCTAAATATCGACCAATAAATTTAATTAATGTTGGGGGCAAGGTATTGGAGAATCTCATGTTAGAGAGAATTATGAAATACCTGCATACCAACAATTTAATGAATCCAAACCACTTCGGTTTCACACCACACAAAAATACTGGAGATGCTTGTACTGAAGTGAAAAAGTTCGTCGAAGACAGTTTTAAAGAGAAGAAAGATGTGATACTGATAAGTCTAGACGTAAAGGGAGCCTTCAATGCGGCATGGTGGCCAACAAGTTGTAACAATATGAGGGAAATGAACTGCCCAAAGAACCTGTACAACTTGGCATTAAATTATTTTAACGAAAGGAATACAATTTTGGGCACAAATAATTTAACAGTAGAGAGAGGATGCCCGCAGGGTTCATGTTGTGGCCCGGGCTTCTGGAATATAATGTATAACTCGTTAAATTTAATTACACACACCAAACAAAAGTATTAGCATTTGCGTATGACCCCATTATGCTAACCCGAGAACGAAGTGTAAGTGAAGTAGAAAATAAAGCAAACATAGACATACAAAAGATAATTAATTGGGCGCAAGAAAACAAAATTAACTTTAACGAAGAGAAATCCAAAATAATGCTAGTTATACAGTATTTTTCACCTAGGATTTGGGTGTGACGTCAACGCGCTGTTTATAAATTCACAATCCAGCTATACTTCATCTCTTTCTAAGCTAGGTTTTCATTGCCTACTGTGCACGAACGCGTGTCTACCCATACAGTTTTTGGGTGGAGCAAGTTGACGTCACAACCCAAATGCTAGATGAAAAATACTGTACAAGAAAACGAATTTCAAGAAGGCAAAAAATCAGCGTCTAAATCAATAACGAAGAAGTAGACCAAGTTACAAATTTAAAATACTTAGGAATATACATTGGCCAGAAATTTGACTTTGATGCAACACATCACGGAGAAATGCTCCAAATTCGTAAATATTCTGTCCAGATCAGCAAAGATTTCATGGGGACTAGGATATCAGGCTCTAGAATGTCTAGAAACTATCTATAAGGAATCTATACTACCACTATTGACTTATGGTGCCACAGTACAGTGGCGGCTCGTCAGGTGAAGTAGGTGAAGTGCCTCTTCACCTAATATTTCACTCGAATTAGTTTTTTTTTGTATATAAAAATGATTATTCTTTCCATTTATCTAAATTCCTAAATACATAGTTTAAATTATAAATGAATTTTATCCCCGTTCAATACGAAAAACATTTCTTATGGATATAGGTATGTATTTCGCAGCACAGTATCAAATTGCAGAGCTAAACGTAAATATGCTTGGAAGACTGTACTATTCACTGGGTTGCTATGGTAACACTGACGTCACTCGCATGAAGCGCTACGTAAGTTTTCCGCAAGTGAAGGAACTTTTTAGGCAACCTCAGTCACCTGTCGCTGCGCCTACCGTATGGTTGTATGTTTGCAGTGTATATCGCGCAGTCCCTAACAACTTTCCATTATACAGGGTTACTGGTAATTCGATACATTCCTTTGGAGATGTGATCGGCCAGGAGCTAAGAAACAAATTTAACCCTAACATGCATTATGCAAAACTCAATAGTTTTTGAGATATTTCAATTTTTGTGTTTTTCTCAAAAAAGTAGATCTTAATGTCTTTAAAGTTAATTTTTAAAAAATCTACTTGACATTTTCTGAACTTTTTGACTGGGTTACTTGTCCCACTCTATGGTCATCCGTTTCGAATGGAAAATATCCGCAAACATTTCGATCATGTGAAAATTTTAAATAAAAACTTATTAAAAATAATTTTTAAAAATTAGCTACGAAAATTACCTATTCGTTTTTCTCAGAAATTATTTTTTTATTTTTGCATAATGTATGTTAGGTTTAATTTGTTTCTTAGCTCGTGTACCATCACATCTCCAAAGGAATGTATCGAATTACCAGTAACCCTGTATATATAATTAAGCACGAACCATCGATAAGGCTCTCATGACAATGATATTGTTATTGCTATTCATTCAGTTTGTTGGTAATTTAGGTATTATTTTTATTATTGTGTTGTTAGACACCTTAAAAAAGATGAGTGATTCGTGTTGAAATGCGGGGACAATGAAAAGTCAAACTGGTAGAAATAATCGAAGAAGTTACGATTCTAATTTTAAAATTATGGCAGTTCGTACGGCAGAGGAAACACAAAAAGTTAGGCGTTGACGTCTGCAAAAACAAAAACTTTTAAATGCTTACTCAACACGAAAAGCCGATTATCATTTAAAATTTAAAATTGATAAAATATTTTCTGTTTGTAAACATACCAAAAACTAGGGGTCGCCTTGTAATCAGGCAAATGCGGTAAATGATTTTCAGAGTAAATGTTTCTTATGGCTAATTTTGTAACTCTTCACCTATTTTTTAAACCACGAGCCGCCACTGCCACAGTATGGAAAGAAGTAAATAGAAGGAAAATTAGAAGAATACAAAGATTAATGAATATAAAAATACTGAAAGTATTCAGAACAATTTCATATGAAGCTTCTTGTGCCCTAACTGGAAATACGCCAATTATAATCAAAATACAAGAAAGACAAGGGAAATGATAGTAGGAAATGTATCTAAACCATGAAAATCAAGAAAGAATGAATACAGTGGAAAATGAAAATTAACAGATTAACAAAATTCGAAAAGACAAATAGTGCAGGAAGTAGAAAAAACAGTGTAGTGAAATGGCAAAATGAATGGACTAATAGTGGCAAAGGTCAAATAACAAAATCATTTTCCCCTATGGTCTCAACAAGATTAAAGTTAAATATAAGTATTATCCCACACGCCCCAAAAGTAACAACAATCCTTAGTGGACATGGAAAATTAAAATCCTATTTTTATAGATTTAAAATAAGTGATGGCGATGAGTGATGACCCAGTGTGTTACGAATAACCCCAATCAGAAATAAGTATGTACCTACCTATTACTATTTGGGAAATATGCAATAAGTAGTTATAATCCATTCACTTAACTCCCGTGACATAATAAAAGTCACAATGTGTTGGTTAATATGAAAATCCCTATTAGGCTATTAACAATTTTTAGATTTGAGATTGGCGCACCTTTAAATTTAAATTTAATGCTTTTGTTTTCACTTTGACACTTAAATTATTTATTATTCAAGTTACGTTTTATAATTCATAATCTTTAGAGAAATGGATGAACAGAAGCATCAACGAAGTTTATTATCAAAGAGAGAGAAAGAAGCTGTATGCAAATACTGCTTAGAAAGGCAAGAAATCAGCCCTCACTTAAATAAATATATAATTTTTGAAAAGGCTGCATATATTTATATTTTCAGTAAGATTTCCTACATTTTATCCTTTATAACCACTTTTCCAATCCTACATCTCCTAATAAACCCATTTTTACCTTGTTCGACTTAATTTTACGAAAATGACAAATGATTTATCATAACCTTACTTTCAGTTTGAGGTTAAGTACATTCACTAAAAAAGTTGATAGGTTCTGTACATAAAGTACACTCCAAAATTTTCATTTGACAGCGTAAACGTCACGGGAGTTAACCGAATGGATTATAGTATTTAAGAAATATGCAAAAAGTAGTTAGTAAGGTATTTAACAAACATGTAGTATCATGTACGATGATGGAGCATGCTGAATAAACGCTAAAAAAAAAAAAGACAACTGTATAAAAAGCATGCCTAGGCGTATTGCCGCAGTTATTGTCTCTAAAGGTAGTTGGACTAAATACTAAAGATGTTCAGATTATTACCTAATGTTAAAATTTAAAATAATTATTTGATCGCCATATTTCAGTTCTGTGTTACTTAGTTTGACCTTAAAATACATTTACTATTATACATTAAAAATTCCTAATTCAATAACCACCTACTGGTTGGTACATGATCTCTTTCATTTTTTTTTGCCTAACCCGTGTGTAGTCATATTCTCGGTATCTTTTTGCTTTTTACCTAACTTCGTATTGAAATCTCCAATTATTAATGTGCAAGTTGTTGGGTTCTGTTGGAGATAATCAATTTGTTGCAGTGATTAGCAGCTATTAACTCATATGATCAGTATTTTGTCCAGTGACCATGATAGTTTCCATTGGTAAGAGCAATTTGAATTTTGTTCTGAGTAACAAACTATTGAATAATCGATGATTGGTGCAATAAATTGGAAAATATTAAGCTCTGATCCATGCGGTACCAAAAAGTATTGTTTTGAATTTCGGTTTTACAGTTAATTATTTTAATATCGTGATATAAAAATGTTATAAAATCTTACCATTGTATGAAGAAATCGTACTTTTCAGAAAAGAATTACTCAATTACCCCTATATTTACGATGTACACGTAAAAACACCCCAACAAGTTATAGAAAATGGCGGAGAGGTGATCGATCAGAGGGCGCTATGTTATGTTTACTAACGGAAATGAAGTATTACGTCATTTTAGAATTCGTTACATTTGCCGCCATACCAGTGGTCACGTGACACGTGACATACAACAAATTCGGTTTTAATGTTATCTAATAATAAAAATTGTTCCCATAATGTTGATATAATAAAAAAAAATACCATTACAATCTTACCGCTATACGTAGTAAACAAACCCTCTATAATTTTTATCACTAACAAATGAATTATCACTGTATTCGAAATGTGCACTCGAGAAACAGACGCCACTTTCGTTTATTGACGGAAAGTTTCAATTGGGGATTGAACATTTGTGTATAAAATATGAATGTTGTCACTATATAAAAAAAAATGTCGAAATTTTACCGATTTCCGTAGTTCTATAACATTCACAAAAAAGTATCTTTGTGTTTACGATATGCACTCAAGAACATACTGATAAATCAAAAAGCATGGCAGGTGGTAGGCAGGCAAGTGACTGAACAAACCACGCTACTTTAATTCTATTCCCGAGAATGGAATGTAACGCCATTTTGGCATTCGCTGTTATCAATTTTCTCTTTTTGTTCCACAGTTTCTTCCAACTCAGAATATTTTGTATCATATCAACTTAGACATAAAGGTAAAGTATCAGTAAGGAAGTATGGCCAGCAACAAGGAGGGTTTAGGCATCCTAAATCCTAAGTTATTTTGTTACCCATTATATCCCGCACCCTAAAAGCGTGGTAAACATTACGCTTTCAACAACCACCTACCTTCACTCTAGGCATACATTTAATAAATTATAAATAAATATTATACATACGTGTCTACCTATAATAGGAACAATCGATCTACACAACACCCGCGTGTGGTTACCAGCAATAAAAGGGCATAAAAATGTAGGATGCGAAACTTTTCCAGTAAATCAGTGTTGCCACCTACCTAGTTAACAAAATAATGTCACTGTTAATTTATGTTGTGACTGTCGGTTAAGTGTTATTTAACAGGAAGTTACATTAATTTTGCAATAAAAAATGAATAGTTGAAATAATATAACAATAAAATTAATTTAAGCATAAGATATTACCGTATCGGGAGTAGCTGTACAGTAACAGTTGATATAATTGGTACTCTTGGTAGTGAGTAATGTACAGTGCAGCCACTAACGGTTTGACCAACTTTTTAAATAGGTCCTCACCTCTGACAACGTTCTTTATCGCCAATTTTGAAATATGTTTTTACCCAAATTTCTAGATTAAAAAAAGTATAAAACAAGTTTTCTTTAATATTTGAAACGTTTACTTTTCTTTACAAACATATAAAATAACTTTCAACATATACAGTGTGTCCCAAATTCAATCCCCACCATTAGGAGCTACAAAGCTACAAAGTTGTCGTAGACACATCCCAATATCTCATGGCCCTCAGTACAGAAAGAGAAAACGCATCTACTACTCAACCTAATAACCTAGATTTGAAAATTCGTCCTGTCAAAGTCAAAATATGAAAAAATATTATTAGTTAAAACCTATCTTTATGTTATAATAACCTGAGAAACTTGCAATATAGGTACCAGCTAATAAATGTATTTATTTTCAATTTCATAAGGATAACAATTTCAAATTTCACCCGCTTTTTCCTGAGTGCCGCATGTTTTTAGGTTTCACTATTAGACTTCCATCTCACTCTTTCACAAATTCGACGTGCATGTCGTGGGCCATGAGATATCGGGATGTGTCTAACTAAACTCAGCTCTTTTTTCTCTTTTCAACGATATGTCACACGTACGGAGTTTTTGAAGAAGAGCGGGAATAAAATACATTTTTTCTTTATTTAGAAAAAAGAGCTGAGTTTAGTTACGACAAAATTCAATATGGCGTCCATATGAAAATCAAAAGTAGTTTTTCATAGAATAGAAACAAAGCGTCATAAATATAAAAATATTGTACCACCCGATTCTCCGATTTTCTAGATATTTTGGAAAACAGAAAACTCCAAATTTCGGTTTTCCAAGATATCTCGAAAACGGTCAAAGTTGGCTGTGATTTCTCAACGGATATGAAATGAGTATTAAAATTCCTAAAACTTTCTCTATTTAACCAGCATGTAGCTAGTTTCCGAGATCCCAATGGTGGGAATTGAATTTGGGACACGCTGTATATGTTGAAGGTTATTTTATATGTTTGTAAAGAAAGTAAACGTTTCAAATATTAAAGAAAAAATATTTTATACTTTTTTTAATCTAGAAGTTTGGGTAAAAACTAAAAACATATTTCAAAATTGGCGATAAAGAACGTTGTCAGTAGTGAGCACCTATTTAAAAAGTTGGTCAAACTGTTACTGGCTGCACTGTACAATAATGACTACCAACTATATCATCTGTTACTTTACAGTTACTCCCGATACGGTAATATCTTGTACTTAATAGTAGATTGTTTTACAACTTAAGAAAAGTGAGAGTTTTCCAGCGAGTGTAAATTTTTAATTCACGAGCAAGCGTAGCTTGCGAGTGGATTAAAAATTTGCACGAGCATGGAAGAATCACTTTTCTTACGAGTTGAACATGCTATTTTTTCGTGTACTTCACCAAAATCACGTTAATTTTAAAAATAAATATTCAAAATTTATCAAGGTATTATTTTTCACTTGAATCGCGGCACTGGTTATTACCTATCAGACATATGGAAGTCTGTCTTCGTTATTGGCTCCGCCCCCTCCACTTGTGCACTTTAGCCAGCATAAAGTCGCTAGCTTTTCTATTTTTCTTCAGAAGGATTTCGCCTCTGACTTGGTTTACAAGTTGAGTTGTGGTTATGTTCAAAATTAAAGCTGACAAAATTTCCTACAAGAAAGTGCCGTTTCATTCTTGTTATATCTCTAATAGTTTTCGAGATATTCGCCAGTCAAAATCGCAATTTTTTGAAAAACGTAATTTTGCCTCACTTTTTTGATGAACTTTGCCTCCTAACTTCTTTACTTTTCATTTGAGAAGAAAGTGCTCGGAGAAGAAGTTGTAGAGCGGGCTGCATCGACATCATCACAATCAATTGAAACTGTAAGCTTGAGGTCTTCACTACCAGCATTCGACTTCAAGAATAAATGCTTCTTCTGCACGTCCCTTTTGAGAATGAGGAAAAAAGCCCCATGAGAAACGGAGATTGGCATATAAAGTTCGAACATTTGCGATACAAAAATCGTGTATGGAAGCTGGTTTTGCGAGAAAAGATAAGTGGGATGACGAAGTAGTTGGTCGCCTGTCCTCCATAAATGGTTTAGTCGTAGAGGAAGCAGGATATCACAATGACTGTCGCGTGAAATTTATGAATATAACCACTTTTTGGCTACGTCTCACCGTTTTCGAGATATAAGTGAAAAACCAAAAAACGGGACCTTCTTTGTGCTCCCTGCACCCCGCTCACCTCGTAGGTGCGGGACTTTTAGTATGTTTACCTCCTAACTACTCCAAACACAGCCCTGAAGTAAAAAAATTTGTTCCAAGCATTTCCGTCTAGACGCCCTTCCTTCACCAAGCTAAGGCTACAGGTATTAATGTTTCTGTTGAAACAATACAAAAGAGACTTCGTGCCCGACATCTATTTAGCAGGAGACAGGGTTCCCGAGTTATCCAGGCAGAACAAAATTGATCGGCTAAATTGGTGTCTGGAATACTAGAATTGGACAATTGAAAATTAGCAAAATGTCCTTTTTTCAGATGATACCAGAATTGGTCTAAGATCAGATGACCGTCGAATTCGGATTTTAAGAGGTTGAGGTAAACAGGCCAGACTGCAAACTGCCACATGTGTCCTAAAATATAAAGGAGGAACTGTAATGTTCTGGGCAGGTATTATAATGAGAGGAAACTCCTTTGGTTCCCATACGGCCCAGTTTAACAGGAGGCAGGTATGTTGATTTGGTGCTGGAATCCATAGTTAGGCTGTGGGGAGGTGCAAAACAATTTCGTTTTCATGCACGATAATGCCCCTCCACATACCAGCAGAGTTGCTATAGAATTTGGAAACAGAAGCTGGCACTGTTCTGAGATGGCCTGCCTGCTTATCTGATATTAATCCGATTGAACATCTGTGGAACTTCATTAAAATAAGGATTAGAGCTGCAGGAAATGTGGAACAGCGCATTCAAGCCGCTCAAGAGGAATGGGCAAACTTACCTCAAGAACAAGTTGATAGTTTGATTAGAAGCATTCCCCGCCAGATTGAAGCTTGTACCTATTCTATTAAAGTGATAAACCAATTTTTGTTTTTCTTTAACCAACCACTTCAAATTTTTAATTTTGACGTTTTTTGTGAGTTTCTATTAATTTCAAGCATTTGGTTTAGTATAAAGTGCTTTTCATTTTCCATTAGAAATTTTTCAGAAATACTTAACAAAATCGGAAATACCAACTGGGCGATACCATATAAGTTTGGTTGTGTGTGTGTATAATAACCTGGTCGGAAATAGGTAGGTACCTGATAAGATGGTTCGTGCCGGCTAGCCGGCTGTTCGAACTTCCCAAAGCGGTTATTAAGGAAAAGGGGGACAGATTGAAATTAAACTCATAAAAAAGCTTTTGTTTTATTGTCATTTGTTTTCACTTATATTCTTTTTCTGTTCTATGTCAGACTTTCATTTTAATTGCAAATTTATAATAGGACAATTATTATGGTAGGACACGCTGTACAAATACTGTTTAAAGCAAATAGCATATTATGTGTTTAATTAACTAAAAGATCACTAACAATCTTCGGCAATTGCTTCCCTGTTCTACATAACGATTTATTCTTTCCCCACCACCATTCTTGCAAATCATAATAAATCGATTGCTTGCGTGGTTTATGTAGTTTTTCACAAATTTGACAAGCACTAGGTGTTAAAGAAGTAGTTACCCTGTAATTCTTTTTCCATTCGAAGTATTTTAAATATTCGTTGTCGTTCTTATCTAGATATTTTAGATAATCCGCCAGTTTCCCCGCACTTTCAAAGTCTTCAGCATTAATTACAGAATGAGGGGGTGCACTAACTCTGTAATCACCAAAACCATAAACTACGGGTACCAGGTTCTTTAACAATATATTGTACAATTTTTCTGTAGAATAATCACGACAGAATGAATTTTCAAATGAAAAATAAAATTTATATTTCTTCTCGATCATATCGTAACACTCTGGAGAAGAAATTTTCCCATTTCCTTTTTTTCTAGGGCACTGCAATGATCCACAAGATCCATATACATCCACTTTCATAAATTTTTGAATTTCTTTGTTCAGATACTCCCTGTGGCTTCTGGTTTTACAATTGGTGACCATCCAAGCAGCTAGTTCCGTCTTATTTTTCAAAAATCCTAAGGAAGGCATAGTATAGTTAGTTTTCTCTTCGAAAATATAACCGTGACGTCGAACAATATCGGAATCAAACCTGTAACTCATTGTCCAATTGAAATACGAACTGTACTGTTTTAAATTAGGGCAAATGTAAACAGGTGCTTCCAAATTCATGAAGATGTACATTTGATGAGGGGATCTAATCCAGGGAATCCCGTGCTTCTTTTTGAAGTAAGAGGCATGGAAGACGAGGGCATCAAATTTGTTTAAAGGCAGTAAAGTTCTATTATCCGTTGCAAAACAATTACTAAATTTGCAGTTTCTAAACGGGTCAAATCCATAACCCATTTTATAATCCCAAGTGTTCCAAAATGGAGACCAATAAAGCACATATTTCGTTACACTTTTTTCCGCACTGTAGCTTAAATTTATAACTTTATGGTTATACTTATCGAAATTATTTAAAATTGTGGTATGTAAATTCGTAACATAAATTATATAAATCAGTGCTCCTCCTACTACAATAGAGATTATCAGTAGTTTTTTAAATGATGTTCTTTCAACAATATGTAACATTTCAGAAACTAATTTCATGGCAACTTATTGTTATGTAACTATTACTAACTACACTTATGTACTTACGTTATCAAACTGATTTAGTCGTGGCTAAGACGTATGTTAAATATGTGTTAGATATACGTGACTTTTTTACCTTTGTAAGCATTACGTCATGATAATATTAGGTATATATCCATGTATTAGGTACGTGGAATTGGCACATGAAGTGTGGGTGCAAATTCTGAAATTTTGCAAATATTTTGCACCTATTTGCACCCTAAAATTTTTTTAACTACCTTAATTAGTCCAAAAGTTATAAACAACTAAACTTTTTGTGCCAATTTCACGCCAGCACAAAAAGTATTCGGAATCAAAAATTTTATTTACCAATAATTTGCACCCATTTGCACCATCAACATTTTTTTGTTATCTTTTTAAATAAAAAAGTTATTAACAATTCCTTTTTTAATTGCTAGCACATAAAGTGTTCAAATTTAAATATTTTTTGAATGGAATATTTAGCACCCAATACAACAAAATTTGCACCCTAAAAATTATTTCCCTATCTTTATTATTTCTAAAGTTATAGACCATTACATTATTTATTCTTGTGACAACCTCACACGAACGTACTTACAGTGCATCAAAGTCATTTATTATGGATTGTTATAAAGGGTGCAAATTACGAAATTTATTTATTATTATTAACGAGGGTAGGGTACAATTTGCACCCTAAAAATAATTTCATTTCAACATGTATTTATTTAAATAATAGCGTTCAAACATATAACTACGAATTTTAAGTTGAATCTGCTAATATTGCTAAATTTGTTGTAGTAAACAATTTTACAGTTATTGTTTGCAATATCGGTCGTCTGTTCTAAATATTTCGCCGACTATTTGTCTGGCATTTATGAATACAGCTTTATTCCAGGCGACATTAAAAAAATGCAATTTGGTAAGATTCATAATAATCAATATAAAAGTAAACATAACATTATTATTCTAACGACAGATCAATAAAAAAACCAATTAGGGTAGGCTGTGAAATTGAATTATTTTGAATTGGTACTTTAGCCACATCCACAGAATGACATTTTATAACGTTTATAATTTGACATTTTTATTGTAAACAAAGTTTATAACCTTAAATTCTTGTCAGAAATGTCATTCTGTGGATGTGGCTAAAGTACCAATTCAAAATAATTCAATTTCACAGCCTACCCTAATTGGTTTTTTTATTGATCTGTCGTTATATATACCATGAGATCGAAAAAAAGATGATTCTGAGCAGGCCTTGACTAGTACAACACGATTGGCAAGACTGATTTCAAAATGTGGCAGTAGGTTAGAGGTTAATAATTGTCAAATAAATTAAAACACAAAACAGTATTTATTTAGGGAACAAACTGAAAACTAAGATGAATACATGTTAGAGTAGGTGTTCAAAATGTGATCCTTCACTAGTATTACAACGATAAACTTAAATAATTCTGGAAACAAGATTGCAAAACTGACTTACATTTGAAATGTCACTGTCACATTATAATTCATAGGCATTCTAGAACCAGTGTAGCCAATCGTGTTGTACTAGGCAAGGCCTGCTCAGAATCATTTTTTTTTCGATCTCATGGTACTATGTATAATCGCAGATTGGGGCATTACACCATCCAAACTTCGTAGAATAAAATCCGCTTCTGTTAAATTACAACCCATTCAAGTTTTTTTGTAAGCGTTATTATTTACCTACACAAGTGATTTTTATATTAATAGAAACAATTCCATTTAATAAGAAAGTTAGGGACTACTTCCGGTTAAACCGGAAGTGTTACTGCTTTAAAAATATTTTAGTTGAAACGGGCATGTCGGAAAACCCCTAAGATACCAAATTTCGTAAAATAATATTGAATGGTTTTTAAAATAAAGATTGCGTAAGCTCATCGTGGGACCAGAGTTACATTTACACCTCCAGAAGTTTGAGGCACAGTGTTGTTTGAAATAAATTTTATAATTTGCAGGCCTGGATAAATTTTATTCCATTACTGGTCACAACAGCAAATGGCTGTATATAATTAAATACGACGAATTAAATATAAAAATAATTAAGTACTGCTGCCCATTTTTGATACCTTATATATCGCACATTGTAAACTATTGTATTGTAAACAGCGTATATCCTAAAATCTGGAAGCATGCTTATATTGTTCCCACACCAAAGATAACCCAACCTTCTTCATTGAATGATCTACGCCCTATCAGTATACTTCCGGTATTATCTAAAATTTTAGAAAGAATAATAGAGGGCCAATTAATCCAACATGTCAATAAACATAGTATATTACCACATGAACAATCAGGTTTTAGGAGGGGACATATTTGCAGTACTGCACTGTTAAAAATTACGGATGATATCTTTAAGTCTATTGACAAGGGACATGTAACTGTGATGGTTTTGCTTGACTATACTAAACCTTTTGATACACTTAATCATAATATTCTTTGGTCCATCTTACATTATATTGGTCTGCATTCTCACGCTATTGAGTTTCTAACTAATTATCTCACAGAGCGTCAACAAACTGTAATTATAAATAATACTCACTCTTACTGTAAACCAAAGGGTACCGCAAGGATCTATTTTAGGACCCCTTTTATTCACTTTGTATATCTCCAATTTCGTTCACTATATTGAATATTCTAACTACCATTTCTATGCAGACGATACACAGTTATATTTCTCATTTCATCCTAGTACTATGGATACAGCATGCAATCAATTAAATCATGATTTAGAAAAATTATACCAGGTGTCTAAAAAACACTCTCTTCAATTAAATCCTACTAAATCAAAGGTTATTGTGTTCGGGAAGCACAAAGATCAAATAATAAATCATTTAAAATCTAAATTAAGAATTAATAATGCTACCTTAGCATTTTCAGATGTAGTAAAAAATTTAGGACTATTTATTGATAGTGAGTTGAGGTTTCGACTGCATATTTCTAAATGTATACAAAGAGCCTACTGCAACCTCAGGCAAATATACCAATGCAGAGATGTCTTAACTGTTACTCAAAAACAATGGGCGCGTTCAGCCGGGACTAGCGCTAGCCTAACGGAGATTTGTTTACACTAGCGGCGTTCGGTCATTGGGCCGTTCAACCGGTTGCGACCAATAGCTTTTAGCGCTAGGCTAGCGCTACGTAGCGGTAGTCCCGGCTGAACGCGACCAATATCTCTGTAATTCTTTAGTGCTTTCAGTTTTTGATTACTGCGATTGTGTCTACGGTCCTAATCTGCTTGTTTTAGACAAACTCAGAATACAAAGAGTACAGAATTCTTGTTTAAGACTGATCTATGGCATTCGTAAATATCAGCATATTTCTCATAAACTTAGGGAGTCAAAATGGTTAAATATGTCAACACGAAGATATTTACATTCAGATTGCTTAATTCATAAAATTATTTTAACCAAAACTCCTATTTATTTATATAATACTATACGGTTTCGAACTGATGTACATAATCTTAATTTGAGATTAAAGGGACTTCTCACTCCTCCTCTCCATGCAACCGAAACGTATAAACGTTCTTTTTCGTATTATGTCACCAAAATTTATAACAATCTTCGGACCGACTTGAAACAAATGCCTTATTTACGCTTTAAAAGTTGCTTGAAGCAAATGCTCCTTAATCCTAACTCTTAACTCTTTAATTGTTACTTATAATTTTAATACTAGTTCCTATTATTACTTCAATTATATTGTTCTCCTCACTCGTTTTCATTTTTATTGTTTGTTTTAAATTTAATTTCTTTAGAATACTGGGTTCAGTGGAAGAACAGCACCCGGAGTACTGGGTAGCTGAACTGCGCCCTTTGTTGTCCTTTTTGGTTTGTTTTTTTCCTTTCTCTAATATGTACAATTTACGGACACAATAAAGGCATTATTATTATTATTATTATTATTATTAATAAAGTATGTGAAAAGTAATAAGGAAATGTCTGTTAAAGCTATTGATGCCACAGGAAGCCTTGTAAAAAAATTAAAAGACCATATAATTAGTTCTCTGGTCACATATTTTTATATGAAATAGTCACACATTTGAGAACGAAAAAAGGTCAAATAGGCAACCAACTATACACTAAACGGCACTGTGGCTGCGAATTTAGGGACATTAGTTTTTATTTTTTGTGGTGTGTAAACGTTATGATCGTAAATAAATCAAAATTAGGAGAATATCAAACTAATTTTAATTCAACGATTATTTTCAAACAAAATATCAACAACACAAAACAGAAATGAAAATAAAAACGGCAACAGTTAAAGACTAATTTTTTGACATTAAGTTAATTTAATAATTTTTGTCACAGCATGCTATTTGTGTTAAAAATTAAAATTTAAAGTTTAGTGCATAGTTGGTTGCCTACATATAGGGTAAAACAATACGTTTATTTTAAAAGTATACGGTATATAATAACTTGAGCAGCAAGTTGTTTGCATTTATTGAAAGACCACTCCAAAATAGTAATACTTTCTGCTTCCAACAACCATATTATGTTTTATATACATACAAAAAAATAGTTATTTTCATAACAAGTGCGGGAAGTTAGCGATTCCGAAACGAATGCAGGACGTTACAGAAACGAGCGCAGCGACTCTTGGGAACACAAAGTATTTATGTTTCGCCCGTGCTTTTTACCTGATTTTCGAAAATGTCCAGAAAAATATTTGGGAGAACAATTTATGAAAATGCTTGTTTGCAGCATTGCAGCAAACCTTTTGTGAAGAAATATTTAATTCAAAGAAAAAATCGATTTGTTCTTAAAGCTGCAGCGTTTATATTATATTTATATGTTCTTGTGTATCTTCTGCGAAAAGTGCAAAATTTATAAAAATACGTTGCTTTATAATAGGTTATGATTATGAAAATATCAAATTTTGTGTCGCCATCTAGCGGCAAATATCTAAACTAGCACGAGAACTGTCAAACGATGGAGTACAAAAGTTTTATATGGAAAATAGTGGGAGTAGGAACACCATATTAATAACATCACCTGTGCCATTAACGTTTGTTTGACATTTGACGTTTTTTAGGTTATAAAATTTGTAAATCGTTTGGAACTTCATGTAGACGTACCAAGTTATGATGTCATAAAATTTATTGATGACGTGCATTACCTGGCTCGAAAATTGGACCATACTCAAACTACAGTAGACGTATCCCGATATTTCATGGCCCACGACATGCACGTCGAATTTGTGAAAGAGTGAGATGGAAGTCTAATAGTGAAACCTAAAAACATGCGGCACTCAGGAAAAAGCGGGTGAAATTTGAAATTGTTATCCTTATGAAATTGAAAATAAATACATTTATTAGCTGCCACCTATATTGCAAGTTTCTCAGCTTATTATAACATATTGGGCGCATTCAGGGACGCTCAGCTGCTTAGCTAAGCGGCAATTTAGTCAGCTTATGCTAAATGACAGCAAACGGTATTTCCCTGAATGAAACGTCTGATAGTAAGCTGTTTTGACAGTTTGTTATTTGTTTTGTAAGGTTAGGTGTTACTTTCACTATTATGTAATAAATCAAAAATTAAAGAAATTATGGCTAATGATCTTCAAATTATGGACTATGCGTACCACCTCACCCTAATTAATATGTTTTTATTCAAATTATTAAGTTTGTGTGTTTCCCGCTCCTTTTTTTGACACCGCTGACAAAGTCAGCTAAAAAATTATACGCTGAGCGAATTTCTCAGCGGCTTACTGCAAGCTTTTTCACAGCGAGTCTGTTCAGGGACTTTGCTAACTTAGCGCATCAGCCGCTGAGCGTCCCTGAATGCGCCCATTGATAGGTTTTCACTAATAATATTTTTTCATATTTTGACTTTGACAGAACGAACCTAACCTAGGTTTTTAGTTTGAGTAGTAGATGCGTTTTCTCTTTCTGTACTGAGGGCCATGAGATATCGGGATGTGTCTAATAAGTAAATATTATGACAGTTTCATCAATTTCGTTGGATGTGTGAATTCTAGGCAGTAGGTTGGCACTGTCGTTGATGAGAAGTTGGAATTGCATCCAGTCAGTCTTGTATGTTGATTTGGTGATGGAACCTATAGTTAGGCTGTGGAGAGGTGCAAAACAATTTCGTTTTCATGCACGATAATGCCCCTCCACATACCAGCAGAGTTGCTACAGAATTTGGAAACAGAAGCTGTCACTGTTCTGAGATGGCCTGCCTGCTCACCTGATATTAATCCGATTCTATCTGTGGAAATTCATTAAAAGAAGGATTAGAGCTGTAGGAAATGTGAAACAGCTCATTCAAGCCGCTCAAGAGGAATGGGCAAACTAACCTCAAGAACAAGTTGACGGTTTGATTAGAAGCATTCCCTGCCAGATTGAAGCTTGTATTCTTTAAAGTGAAAAACCAATTTTTGTTTTTCTTTAACCAACAACTTCAAATTTTTAATTTTGGTGGTTTTTGTGAGTTTCTATTAATTTCAAGCATTTGTTACATTTTTTTTATTGTTAAGCATTGAACTGGTTTAGTATAAAGTGCTTTTCATTTTCTATTAGAAATTTTTCAGAAATACTTAACAAAATCTGAAATATTGGGCGATTCCATATTAGTTTGTTTATGTGTATAGTAACTTGGTCGGAAATACCTGATAAGATGGTTCGTGCCGGCTAGCCGGCTGTTCGAACTTCCCAAAGCGTTTGAAAGTGGCAATTAAGGAAAAGGGGGACAGATTCGAGTTAAACTCATAAAAAAGCTTTTGTTATATTGTAATTTGTTTTCAATTATATTCTTTTTCTCTTCTATGTCAGAGTTTCATTTAATTGCAAATTTATAATGGAACAATTATTATTCTAGGACATACATACATACTTAAGGATACACAAATAATTGTTTAAGCAAATAGCATATTATGTGTTTAATTAATTAAAAGATCACTAACAATCTTCGGTAATTCCTTCCCTGTTCTACATAACGATTTATTCTTTCCCCACCACCATTCGTGCAAATCATAATAAATCGATTGCTTGAGTGGTTTATGTAGTTTTTCACAAATTTGACAAGCACTAGGTGTTGAAGAAGAAGTTACCCTGTAGTTCTTTTTCCATTCGAAGTATTTTAAATATTCGTTATCGTTCTTATCTAGATATTTTAGATAATCCGCCAGTTTCCCCGCACTTTTAAAGTCTTCGGCATTAATTACAGAATGAGGGGGTGCACTAACTCTGTAATTACCAAAACCATAAACTACGGGTACCAGGTTCTTTAACAATATATTGTACAATTTTTCTGTAGAATAATCTCGACAGAATGAATTTTCAAATGAGAAATAAAATTTATATTTCTTCTCGATCATATCGTAACACTCTGGAGAAGAAATTTTCCTATTTCCTTTTTTTCTAGGGCACCGCAGTGGTCCACAAGATCCATATACATCCACTTTCATAAATTTTTGAATTTCTTTGTTCAGATACTCCCTGTGGCTTCTGGTTTTACAATTGGTGACCATCCAAGCAGCTAGTTCCGTCTTATTTTTCAAAAATCCTAAGGAAGGCATAGTATAGTTAGTTTTCTCTTCGAAAATATAACCGTGACGCCGAACAATATCGGAATCAAACCTGTAACTCATTGTCCAATTGAAATATGAACTGTACTGTTTTAAATTAGGGCAAATGTAAACAGGTGCTTCCAAATTCATGAAGATGTACATTTGACGAGGGGTTCTAATCCAGGGAATACCATGCTTCTTCTTGTTGTAAGAGGCATGGAAGACGAGGGCATCAAATTCTTTTAAAGGCAGTAAAGTTCTATTATCCGTTGCAAAACAATTACTAAATTTGCAGTTTCTAAACGGTTCAAATCCATAACCCAGTTTATAATCCCAAGCTCTCAAAAATGGAGACCAATAAAGCACATATTTCGTTACACTTTTTTCCGCACTGTAGCTTAAATTTATAACTTTATGGTTATACTTATCGAAATTATTTAAAATTGTGGTATGTAAGTTCGTAACACAAATTATATAAATCAGTGCTCCTCCTACTATAATAGAAATTATCAGTAGTTTTTTAAAAGATGTTCTTTCAACAATATGTAACATTTCAGGAGCTAATTTCATGGCAACTTATTATTATGTAAATTGTAACTTCACTTACCACTTACGTTATCAAACTGATTTAGTCGTGGCTAAGACGCATGTTAGATATGTGTCAGATACGTGACTTTTTTACCTTTGTAAACATTACGTCATGATAATATTATATATCCATGTATTCACTGTTTTTAATTGCAACTCCGTTATACTGTGCGGTCGTTTAGTCTGGAAACCTGGGAATAAAAAGTTGTTGTCCGTTCATTTATTGAAAAAATCCTTGGATAGGTCAATTTTTATTTTTTATTGCACACATTTTGACATATCGTTAAAATTTATTCCGCCATATATTTGAAAAAGTTATGACGTAATCGCCATTTTTTATTTCGAAAATTTTCAAGTTCAAGGTCATACTTTTTTGACATTTTTTGTTTTAGAATTTCACGAAGTATTCAAATCTGCCAAAAAAATTGGGGGTCGCCATTTAAAAAAAAATGGCAATGACGTCATAACTTTTTCAAATATGGCGGAAAAACTGTTAGAGATACCTATGTCAAAATGTGTGCAATACCTTCTAGGGATGCCGTGCAACAAATCCCAATGGCACTAAATTAAACAATATTGTCGTAACACACCAGCTACAAGTTATTGCACCTAACGAATTCACCTATTATCCGTATAGATCAGATCACCAACCCGATATCCTGGATCTCCTAATCGCTAAAAACTTCAATCTACCTATTCAACAAAAAGTAGTATCCAAACGAGAGTCCAATCATCTTCCTGTGCTAATAACATTTTCCACATCCCCTGTATATATTCCGCCCCTCCCAAGGCTAATCAAGGGATATGTCAACTGGGATACGTTCCAAAAACACCTCGATGCTCGGCTTGTCAACCCAAATAATCTACAAAACCAGCAGGATATCGACGCTAGCATAGAAACGTTAACAAAAACTATCATAGAAGCAGTTGAATTCGCAACTAAACGCAGTCACTCCCAAAAGAAACATAATCCTAACATTCCCCCGGCATATATCCTTGAACTGATCAAACAAAAGAGCAGAATTTGGAGAGAATGGCAAAGAACAAAAGCACCACCTCTAAAAAATCAATTAAACAACTTAACACACCAAATAAGAAGAGAAATAGATAAGTACAGAATTTACAACTACAGAAAACATGTCGAAAACATAGAACCAACCAGTACTAAACTGTGGAAAGCCACGAGGAATATAACTCGGCAAACCGAAATTATTCCGACCTTAATTACAGCAAACGCTACCTACAGCTCCGACGAGGAAAAATGCAACCTCTTTGCAGAACATCTTAAAAGAACCTTCTCACCAACAATTCCAGACAACAACTAACAATTTTCCCGAATGGTTAATCTTTACAATGAAACGCACTTACCGATAATATATGACTTCAATCAGCCCACAACAACAAAAGAACTGGAAAGCTATATAAAAGTTTTACCTCTAAAAAAGGCACCTGGCCACGATCAAATACCCAATGTTATTCTTAAACATCTGACTAAAAAAGCACTAGCGTACTTAGCCACACTTTATAATTCTTGTCTAAGAACAGGCTACTTTCCTGAAAAATGGAAATTCGCACACATCCTGTTGTTTCATAAACATGGAACAAACAGAAATGATTGCGGCAGCTACCGCCCTATTAGCCTGCTGCCGATGTTATCAAAACTATTTGAACGAATAATATCCCGCCAGCTGAACGCAACCTTAGAAGATCTTAAAATAATTCCTTCAATACAGTTCGGCTTCCGACAAGGACAGTCGACCGTACAACAGTTGCAAAGAGTCGTAGAAATAATTGAAGAGGGTTATTGTCACCAATCAGCTGTATCCCCGTCGACCAATCAGATGTCTCCCCGTCGCCAGAAAGGGTATAAAACCAGAGCGATTTCCTGCCTCAGCATCCAGTTCCCAATCCAACGTCCAGCAGAGCAACATCTCCTCCAAGATCCGACTCCAAGTCCCATCTCCAACTCCTGGTCCAGTCCTGCTCCGGTTCCAGTCCCGCAACCGTCCTCGACTCCCAGATCGTCGTGATACTCAGTCGGCCTGAGTATCACTTCCTCCCACGGCACGGCGGTTGATTATCATCGACCCCGTGACCTCCTGCTCCTGCTCCTAATTCTTAACGTCTTGTTGTATGAATTCCTTATGTTCGATTGTGTACAAATTCCTTAATCCGAAGTGTATGAATTCCTTAACGTCGAATAAAACCCTTTCCGTTTCGTCGCTTCATTCCCATTCCCGCCGAAGACGCCGCCAGCCCGCTTGTTCCCTTGGCCGCCGAAGCCATAAGGTAACATTATGAAAACAAGCAATACACTACAGCCGCTTTTCTAGACTTTACCCAAGCCTTCGATAAGGTTTGGGTAGAAGGGTTAAAATACAAATGACTGCATAGTCTTATACCCCGTTATCTGGTTGCTATATTATTTTCGTTTCTGGAGAATAGAACATTTGCAGTTCACATCAATGCCACCCTACCGCCAACAAAAAATATACACGCAGGTGTCCCACAAGGCAGCGTTCTTGGACCGACGCTGTTCAACTTTTTTACTCATGATATTCCTATTCCACACATGAGCGAGATTGCTTTGTTTGCTGATGACACTGTCATAATCACTCGGCATGAAGACCTTCACAACTCAATCAATCAACTTCAATCAGCAACCGATACGCTGGGTACATGGCTCAACAAGTGGTGTATAACTCTAAATCCTACCAAATGTGCAACGAAAATATTTACTCTGAAACGCATTATGAACCACAAAAACATAACGATACTGGGGACGGAAATTAAGTGAAAGGCACGTACAGAATCAATTAAATACCTAGGAGTTCATTTAGACACACGACTAACTTGGAGCTCACATGTCAATAATAAACTCAACCTAGGTTATGCAAGACTAACACTAAAGCAGCTATATCCGCTAATGAATAGAAACACGCCACGACGTCGCGACTGCACACTACTACTCTACACAGCACTACTTCGACCTATCCTAACTTACGCTTGCCCAGTGTGGAGTACAACTTCTAAAACCAATATTAAAAAAATTCAAGTTTTCCAAAACAAGGTTCTCCGCTGCTGTTAACGCACAGTGGTTCGTGCGCAACCAGCAAATACACGGAGAACTTGGAATTGACACAATAGAACAGTTAATTAAGAAAACAACAACAAAATTCCTCTCTATAATCTCCACAATATTGACAGTGACATACTCCAACAACTGTGTCGAAAGAACATCCATATTCGCCTCAAAAGACAGCTTCCCCAAGATCTCGCATTAAGTTCAGATGACAACAACGAAGATAGTGAATAACAACTACAGTTCGAGGAACTAAACTCCTCCGCGTTATTGAATTGATGTGCCTAAAATGTACCTTCCATGTAATCAAAACCATGTATAACATTGTCAAATGTTGATCTGGTAACCCTAATAAAAAAAAAAAGGGAACTAAATTTTAAAAACATGTAGTGCTGTCAATTCAATAACAAAAAAATGCACCAGATATTTCAATTTAGTGCTTTTCCTGGTTGTGAATATATAATACAAGACAACAAGACAAGTCAAAAAAACACTTTACGATAGCCTACCTTTCAGAATTAAAAGAACCACTTGGAAGCTTTTTGAGAGCTAAAGGACCAAACACAATGGAAGATGCAATTAAATTTGTAATTGAAGAAGAAAATGTTTATTACAACCGAGCAAGAGAAACAGCCGAATTCAACAAAGGTAATCCGACAGCAAAAAACGCACCCTTATCTTCAGTTGGCTTAAAAATGTACAATACAGGCTATGCACCCAAAAATAATTGGCAACCATTAACACAACAATCTAGTTTTCAATTTGGATCCAGTAACCAACCCTTTACATTTTCAAATAACTCAAGACCGTCGAATTTTCCAAATCAATTTAGACCAAAGGTTTTCCCAGGTCAAAATCCAACACAAAGTTTAGGAGCCACAAGAAATGTTTTTGCACCGACCAATCGTGTCCAACCCCGACCAACACCTATGGATACTTTATCAGGTAATCCTCGAAGAACCGTACAAACACAACAACGGGCACAACATCCTCAATACATAAAAGCAGGAGACCCGCAACAAAGAAATTTTATTTCTGAAGAACTATTTTATCAAAATTATCCAAATGATAAAGACGATAATCAATATTACGAAGAGGAAGAAGAAATCAATCATATTGAAGGAACACAGGAAGAATACTATGAAGAACGGGATTTTATGACAACAGCCTTAACAGAGGATACAACATTCCTACCTGAAGTCGATTATAGACAGCCAGAACTCACCAAACTTAATAATCAAAATTCTATACAACTACCTTGCATTTATATTGCGGAACTAAAGGTTATTCTTAATTGACACAGGAGCCTCTAGGACTTTAATAAAACCAGAAATAGCTTATAATTATTTTCCAGAATTAATTAAAACACAATTTTTCCAAATACAAACTGCACGCCAAATTTCACTGCATACGGAGGTGGCTGTAATACAACTACCACCAACATTTAAAGCGAATCAGGCACATAAATTTCATTTATTTGACTTTAACCCCAAGTATGACGGATCGATTGGAATGGATTTTCTACAAAAACTTCGAGCTAACATAAATCTAAATAAGAAAATTTTGGAAACAAGGAATGCTTTTTTACCATTAATTAACGCAAAGAATAAAAATAAGTTAAATTTTCATGTAACCATTGAACCAAGAACAACAATAGTATATAGATTATCAAGATATATTTCACTGCGAAGAAATACCGCTAATATTCACAAAAGAAATTAAACACCAAATGAAAACAACGGACGAAAATCCAATTTATACAAAAAATTATAGATACTTACTTCCAAATATTACAGACCTTTTCAATCATCTATTTTACGGACACTGGACACAAACTTGTGACTGATTCTTGGTATGAAAACAAGGAGAAAAACTCAACTGATGAGCGACTCAGGGTCGTGAAAAAAGCAGCAAAAATCATAAGGCAGGACATCCAGAGTCAGATATATATGATACAGTCACCTACCCACCCGCTGATAACTTCCTTAAAGACGCGAATTCTGTTCCCGCAATCCTAATAACGTTCCTGGAGAAAATGATGTTAAAGAGAACAAAAAAAGTCGATCAAACACAGCGGAAATGCGCCGTCATTGCAAATGCCATCGTCTCCGCTGTTCGACCACGGACCTTCATGTCCTCGATATTGAAGAGCCTTTCCTTACTACTTTACATAAGATATGCCTCCAAGAACTTGGTAAACCTTCTTTCAAGTTTGGGATTCTGTTCATCTTACTATGAAGCTGAAACTTTTGAAATGTCAGCAATGATCTATCCTCAACCAGGTACAAAACAGGATCATTCAGTCAGTTTGTGTTTGATAATGCTGACTTCAACGTATGCACCATTGATGAATTGAATACTTTTCATGCCATGGGTGGAATCAGATGTATTACCTCAGCCAGATCAGTCCAAAGAGGTTCAGAAATTCCAAGATTAACTATGAAGCCCACGTCAAATGAGTGTGGAAAACTTGGAACCGTTCTATTGGAAACATTCCAGGCTAAGGGAGGTGGTCTAAAAAATGTTATTGCGGAAAACCTGGAAGTGCCAGAGAAATTGGGACATCCTAAACCATATGACACGCTGTGGTTGTTTACTAAATGGCAAAATATTCCAGAGGTTCCAGAATGGAAAGGATTCAGTTTCAAAAGGAAGTTATAGTGAAAAGACAAAAGTTCTTCTCTTTCCTTTCATAAACGCTCCTCCCTCCGATTACTATACTATGTACCCTGCATTACGATATGCTACCGAGTTGTGTGACAAAATCAACGTTTAATCATCACGTTTGACCAGCCTCTGTATTGGAAAGGTAGAGAAATAATTGCAGCAGCTCCATCTGACTCACAGCTGTCTAACTGTGTGGTACGGCTTGGTGGATTTCACCTGTAATGTCGTTATTGGGATGCATTGGCTACCTCATGGGTGGAAGTGCAGTCCGAGAAGTCAAAGGTCACTTGATAACACAAACTGCCTTATCAACCATCATATTTGACCAACTACAAATCACTGAGGCAGGACGGATATGTGTTGAAGAACTGATGACTGATTTTCTAAATGAGTCTCATTCACTAGGCTCATTGAATGGAAACTCACACCTGATAACGCTGGCGCTGGTGGGAGATGCTAGAATCAACTGCCACGATGCTGTTACAGTTGGCAACCAAGCAATGGTTAAAATGGTAGGAAAACCATTTTCAGAAATCAAGTTATCACGTAAAGATCGGACACTCCCTCTTTCCTCTGTGAGTTCATCAATCAAGATCAACGATGACAAGGTTGTGATTCACCCTTAGCCCTGTTCAATGAAAGTGAATGAGAAAAACAAAGAGGTCGGTCCTGTACACCCTCTTTGGTTCAAGCAAAAAGAACGTCAACCTACCAAGCTTTGACATTGTTGTTGATAGAGGATTTCTCATGCACAAAGTGATTTAGCCAAGAGGATCTTCAGCCATTGAAAAATCAGACAAGTCCACCGTCGCTGTCTTTGGAGAAGACATTGAACTGACAGTTTTCCTAATGGCATTGACTCCAGCTCACCGTGACATTGTGTTTGTTTGGCCGTGGAAAAGTCAAGATCAACGTATATTCGACTCAAGAGATGCAACAACTGGGACTGAAGGACATTCTGTTCCTACATGCCTTCTTTTAAGTCCCCCCCCCCTGCACCCCGCTCAGCTCGTAGGTCCGGGGACTTTTAGTATGTTTACCTCCTAACTACCCCAAACACAGCCCTGAAGTCAAAACATCTGCTCCAAGCATTTCCATCTAAACCCCATTCCTTCACCAAGCTAAGGCTACAGGTATTAATGTTTCTGTTGAAACAATACAAAAGAGACTTCGTGCCCGAAATCTATTTAGCAGGAGACAGAGTTCCCGAGTTATCCAGGCAGAACGAAATTGATCGGCTAAATTGGTGTCTGGAATACCAGAATTGGACAATTGAAAATTAGCAAAATGTTCTTTTTTCAGATGATACCAGAATTGGTTTGTGGTCAGATAACCGTTGAATTCGGGTTTTAAGAGGTTGAGGTAGACAGGCCAGACTGCAAGCTGCTACATGTATCCCACAATATAAAGGAGGAACTGTAATGTTCTAGGCTTCTAGGTAGGTATTATCATGAGAGAAAACTCCTTTGGTTCCCATACAGCAGAGTCTAACAGGTGGCAAGTATGTTGATTTGGTGCTGGAACCCATAGTTAGGTTTTGGAGAGCTGCAAAACAATATCGCTTTCATGCACGATAATGCCCATCCACATACCAGTAGAGTTGCTACAGAATTTCAACTGATATTAACCCTATTAACCATCTGTGGGACTTCGTTAAAAGAAGGATTAGAGCTGCAGGAAATGTGGAACAGCTCATTCAAGCCGCTCAAGAGGAATGGGCAAACTTACCTCAAGAACAAGTTGACAGTTTAATTAGAAGCATTTCCCGGCGGATTGAAGCGTGTATTGGGGCTCGAGGTGGTAACACTGACTATTAAAGTGAAAAGCCAATTTCTATTTTTCTTTAACCAACCACTTCAAATCTTTAATTTTTATTTTGTTGTGGGTTTCTATTAATTTCAAACATTTATAAGATGGTTCGTGCCGGCTAGCCGGCTGTTCAAACTTCCCAAAGCGTGTGAAAGCGGTTTTTAAGGAAAGGGGAACAGATTCGAGTTAAACTCATAAAAAAGCTTTCGGTATATTGTAGTTTGTTTTCAGTTACCTATATTCTGTTTCTGTTCTATGTAAGATTTTCATTTTAATTACAAATTTATAATAGGACAATTATTCTAGGACACGCTGTACATACTTAAGGATATACCTAGAAAAAACTTTTTTAAACAAATAGCATATTATGTGTTTAATTAACTAAAAGATCACTAACAATCTTCGGTAATTGCTTTCCTGTTCTACATAACGATTTATTCTTTCCCCACCACCATTCGTGCAAATCATAATAAATCGATTGCTTGAGTGGTTTATGTAGTTTTTCACAAATTTGACAAGCACTAGGTGTTAAAGAAGTGGTTACCCTGTAATTCTTTTTCCATTCGAAGTATTTTAAATATTCGTGATCGTTCTTATCTAGATATTTTAGATAATGCGCCAGTTTCCCCGCACTTTCAAAGTCTCCAGCATTAATTACAGAATGAGGGGGTGCACTAAGTCTGTAATCACCAAAACCATAAACTACGGGTACCAGGTTCTTTAACAATATATTGTACAATTTTTCTGTAGAATAATCTCGACAGAATGAATTTTCAAATGAGAAATAAAATTTATATTTCTTCTCGATCATATCGTAACACTCTGGAGAAGAAATTTTCCCATTTCCTTTTTTTCTAGGGCACCGCAGTGGTCCACAAGATCCATATACATCCACTTTCATAAATTTTTGAATTTCTTTGTTCAGATACTCCCTGTGGCTTCCGGTTTCACAATTAGTGACCATCCAAGCAGCTAGTTCCGTCTTATTTTTCAAAAATTCTGGGGAAGGCATAATATAGTTAGTTTTCTCTTCGAAAATATAACCGTGACGCCGAACAATATCGGAATCAAACCTGTAACTCATTGTCCAATTGAAATACGAACTGTACTGTTTTAAATTAGGGCAAATGTAAACAGGTGCTTCCCAATTCATGAAGATGTACATTTGATGAGGGGATCTAATCCAGGGAATCCCATGCTTCTTCTTGTAGTAAGAGGCATGAAAGACGAGGGCATCAAATTCTTTTAAAGGCAGTAAAGTTCTATTATCCGTTGCGAAACAATTACTAAATTTGCAGTTTCTGAACGGTTCAAATCCATAACCCAGTTGATAATCCCAAGTGTTCCAAAATGGAGACCAATAAAGCACATATTTCGTTACACTTTTTTCCGCACTGTAGCTTAAATTTATAACTTTATGGTTATACTTATCCAAATTATTTAAAATTATAGTATGTAAATTTCTAATACAAATTATATAAATCAGTGCTCCCACTACTACAATAGAAATTATCAGTAGTTTTTTAAAAGATGTTCTTTCAACAATATGAGGCATTTCAGGAACTAAATAATTTCATGGCAACTTATTATTATGTACACTTACGGACTTACGTTATCAAACTAATTTAGTCGTGTTTATCCAGGCTAAGACGTATTGTTAATGTGGGTGATGTGCTAATTTACAAACTTAATACCAACCAGTTCTTATCACTGTGTTAACAAACTCTTCCTTACAAAGTAATTATACGTTTATAATTAGATAAATTTAAAAAAAATTTACAAGTTCACGCTTTGCGGCAGTAGCTTACGAAACAATATGTGTAGCTAAACTATATTTTATATACAAATACAATAAAATAGATTATTAATCGAAAATTTGTAGTAACTCTACAGTTACAATCCCGTAAAAGATTTCTGCATTTGATATTTAATTAAACGAATAACGAGCAATAATTCTAATGGGCATTGAAAGCAATATAAGCATAATGAGCTTATTTATGAAAGGTTAATTAAGTATTTATAGTTTACTAAAACCCACGAGCAATATATAATGGTAAGAATTTACGAGTAATCTCAAACATAATATAATTGCTATGTTCCAAATGGTGAATCAGGTAATACGCGTCACCAACCACATGATCAACGGTTGGTGTTACCAATAATACGCGATAAAAAAATACAAAATGTAATTGCTAAATTAATATAAATTAGTTTTGTAGTTTTCTAAGATTAGGCAGCTGTGTTGTTTAATCACATTTTCTAATCTAGCTTATATTTATTTTTTGTATTATTCTTGACGTGTTTATATTTGACTGGCAAAGTTTTGGCAGATCGTGTTGTGTGTTATTAATTTAGTGTAATCGGAATCATCTGTATTTAACAACTACTATCTACTCCTATACCTTTATTTTAATTTATACAGGGTGCCCGCAAAAAGGAGGTCAATCCGTTAACCACATGTTCCTTGAGCAAAAATAATATGACTTTTATAATGCCATTTTTGATTTTAGATCCACACGTGCGATGTACAGGGCGTCAAAGTTTGAAATTTAAAACTGATTATTTTTAATAAATGAAGTATTTAATAAGCTATCAATTTCAAATTTGGTACAGAGCTTCAACATAAATAGTCACATCTTTTGATAAAAGCAAAACGAAAACAACGGTCAAATAATCAAAATACGGGGGGTGCAGTACCCACTGACCTCCCCTGTTTTTTAGTACCTACGCCAGTGACTTCCAAGCTATTTTTTTTGAGATAATCATGCATTTTGGATCATTTTTTGTCTCTTATCAAATTTTGATAAAATCGTTCGTTTTAGAGAGAACTTGAAAAGTACTGGTCCTTGATACGCGGTTTACGGCAATCTCATACGTATCTAATACTAGAATAAAAAAATTAAAAAAAAAATGGCATTATAAAAGTCATATTATTTTTTCTCAAGGAATATATCCCAACTTCCATCTGGTTTTCTTAGAGGCGATACAAAAGTAAAAGGCTTTCTACATTTTTTTTGTCGCTTTACAGATAGAATAGTCTACTGTTGATAGGCTAGATATGTAGTAGCTGAATGTTGCATTTCTGTTTTCCTGAATAACATTGTGCAGTCGGTGGCTTAATTTATTTAGGATAGTCGTGTCTCCAGGGTTTCTATTTCTAGACCTTTGCCACACGAGCTCTGCGTTTTTCTATTAGCATCTGCCTTATATGTAGCGGTATATTGCATTTTAGCTGCATTTTTATGTTCAATAGGAGTAGCTTGCCAAGTTGCTTCTTGAATGAGCTTTGTGAGGCACTCTACCGTTTCATCAATTTCGTTAGGTGTGTGCAAGTGTGCATTCTAGGTACTAGGTTGATACTGTCGTTGATGAAAAGTTGGAATTGCATCCAGTCCGTCTTTGTGGTACAAAGTTTTGGTGGTGAAGTTTTCCAAATAACATTTGTACTCAAGGTTATTATTATTATTGGGGAGTGGTCTGATTCTAGATCAGAGCTGCTTTCAGTTTTGCTGTATATGTTAGAAATACCTTTGGTGACTGCAATGTCCAGCAGATCCGGGATTTTATTTAGATCCGTTGGCTCGCCAGTCATATAATTTAGATTATGTTGCTGTATGGTTTGGAAGAGTATTCGTTCTTTGGGTGTAGTTAGTCTGGAACCCCAGGCAGTATGCTGGGAATTCCACTCCCGTGCTACAAGGAAGCGAGGTTCAAGTGAGAGTACAAATTCTTGCACTCTTGGTATTCATCAGCTACATATAATGACATGCCTAGATGGACAGTAGATGGCTCCGATAGGTAGTGGCCAGGGCAAGAAGTTTACTTTTACTAAAGCGTTTTGGATTGTGTTGGTTAAATAAGATGACAATATGTAGTGATTGATGTATTCGTTTATCAAATAATACAATCTTACTATTTATGTTGTAAGTAACTTTATTGCCGAGTGACTTGCGTTTACAACGGTTGCCATTACAAGACTGGCGGGCTGGCATTTATATTATATTGGTGCCAACCAGGGGTGTAGTGGAGCAGGAACGCCGTTCCGGCACTGCTTATTTTTTTACGAGAAATAAATAAGAAAAAATTGTAAAATACCTCTTTAAAACAGCGCGATCTTCGCCTTATCCTTACCCTCGAAAATATGATTGGTATTTCAAATTAATAAAAGTAATAAGCCACTGGCGGGCGGTGGTTTATTGATAACTACAAAATATACATTGTTTCATTGTTGACATTTTATTATTTCCCTATCACCCGCTCCATTCTGTCCCTTAACCCCCCCCCCCTTCCCAACAATATCACCCCGCTCAGAGCGTTCCGGCACTGCTTAATTTACGACTACACCACTGGTGCCAACTCATATTAGTGGCGCTACCTACAACAGTGATCTAACGCTGCTCTGATTATGATTAGCTTAATTTGCACAGGCAGTTCCGTTTTAGGATAGTTTGCATAGTATAGGTACAGGGCGATTCAAAAGTATTGTCATTAATTTTAAGGGTAGGTAGAGCATATCAAATAGAACAATTTTTCTCAATAAACCATGTGTCGCAAGTATACGGTAAACTCAGAAAAAAAATTAAAAAGATCAACATAAAAATTGTTTGGTGATCACTGGAATTTAAATTTATCAAACGTAATTGTTGATACTGATACAGACCAGCTCTGAACATAAGTAGGGTAATATCAGTTCATTCTTGGCTTTCAGAGTGCATTCATCGAACGTTTTAATTGAAGGTCAACCTTTTAACAACTGAATTAATTAATGTTATTATACTTAATTTTGTTTTGTTTGTGTTGTGTGTGTATTTGTGTTTGTGTAAGAGTTAATGGAGGAACATTTGAAAATTTTCTGTAAGTGATGCTTCTCTTTATTTACAACAATTTTTTCTATATCACTTTTTAAACATGGCAATAATTGTTTACTGCCAGTCTCAAGCCTGAAAAAATGCGAGAGGAAAGTGAAACCTGTAAATTACATAATTCGGTGATGTTTCATTTATTTTTGCAAGGTCAAATTTCTATTGCAAGCTTTTGAATCACTCTGTATGCTGTAGTGTGGAATTTTTATTACTATATTAGATGTAGAATGGTTTTCAGATACTAGTAGTATGTCTATTTTGTTGTGATTTAGAAACAGGATATGGTTTTTCAGCCCGTTTGAATTTCATGCCGCTATTATTATAAACGTAGCCATTATTGAGTTAACTTGTTAATAACTCTTGTGAGCATGGTTAAGATCATACTGTTCTGATTTACATAGTAATTGGGAGAACATATTTTTAAATTCGTTTAGGAAGGTAGTAAGTTTATCCGTTTATCGGCTATGTATGCATGATTGTTGATTTGTGAATAGTGTTGTAGTACCTTATATTATGCTGATAGATTTATTTTGTTTGGTGTTGTAATAATTGGTTGCTTAGTCGCGTTTCTAGTTTTTAAGTCTCTATAGACAGTATATAAAAAGTTCCAGGATTCTTTGTTCAAATAGCCTGGGCTGTAAACTTCATTCCGCACGCCTAAAACTGTCATGGACCGCTAGCTGAGTGAACTTCCGCTTAAGCCGATCCACCCGTGGTGCGCAAGGACCCCTTCAAGTCAACTGCTTCCGTGACTTTATAAACATCTACCTGCTATCACACACCACCGCGGAGGATCTCTCATCTTTATCACTTTCATTATAGTTGATATTTTGTACGCGTTGAGAGAAAACTGCTTTGTAAGTATTATAAAAGTTTGTCATGTTTGGAGGTGGGAGTTGAGTTAAATAGTGTTGGTAAGATTGAGGTATTGGTGTTTGGCTTTGATACATTTGAGATAGGTGAGGATTTGATTGAGTTTGACTTATCTGATCTACGTAGTTTGGCAGATAGCCATTTGAGCAGAATACCTATTGTAGCACTAATGACGAACCGCTATTTAGCATGGTTAGGCCACGTGCACAAGATGTAACAAAGAAAACCGCCTAAAATGACATATGAGAGAAAATCAGATGGAAGACGGCTAAGAGGACGCCCCAGAAAAAGGTGGGGTGAAGACGTGGAGAAAGACATAAAATTATTAGGAGTGAGGAGATGGAGAGACAAAAAGGAATGGCAAAATGTGGTGGAGCGGGCCAAGCCTCTTTAGAAGGGCTATTGTGCCAAGAAAGTACAATATTTTCCTAACACAGTTTATTTTTAACTTCAATTTTCACAACAAAAGATTGCTAACAATTTTCGGCAATGCTTTATTTGTTTTACAGATCGATTTATCTTTACCCCACCACCACTCGTGCAAATCATAATAAATTGACTGTTTAATAGGTTCATGCAGTTTTTTACACATCTGACACGCACAATTCCTTAATGAGGTACTTATTTTATAATCCTTTTTCCACTCAAAATACTTTAAATATTCCTCATCATGATCAGCGAGATATTTTAAATAATCAGCTAATTTTCCAGCACTTTCAAAATCTTCCACGTTTATCACCGAGTTTGGTGGCGCACTTAATTTATAATCCCCAAAACCATACACTACTGGAACTACGTCTTTTTGTAAAGTATTATATAATTTTTCAGTCGAATAATCCTTGCAGTAAGAATTTTCAAACGAAAAATAAAATTTGTAATTTTCTTCGATGATATTATAACATTGAGGGGACGAAATTTTGCCATTTCCTTTTTTATGGGGGCATTTCAGTGTTCCACAATAACCATAGACGTCCACTAACATGAAGTTCTTAATTTCGTTTACTAAATCTTCTCTGTGGCTTCCAGTGTGACAGTTACTCACCATCCAAGCCGCTAAGCGTGTTTTATTTTTTAAAAAAACCCTGGATGGCATGCTGTAATTAGTTCTTTCTTCGAGCACATATCCGTGACGTCTTACAACATCAGAATCATATCGATAGCTCATAGTCCAATTGAAATAAGCATGGTACTGTTTTAAATCGGGGCAGATATAAACCGGAGCTTCCACATTTGCAAATATGTAAATTTGGTGAGGCGCTCTTACCCAAGGAACACCGTGCTTTTTTTTATTATACATAGCATGGAAGAGAAGAGCGTCAAATTCTTCCAAAAGCATTAATGTTCTGTTGTTTGTTGCAAAGCAGTTGGCAAATTCGCAATTTTTAAATGGTTCAAATCCATAACCCAAAAGATGATCCCAAGTATTCCAAAACGGGGACCAGTAAAGAATAAATTTTGTTTCACTTTCTCTGATGTACTTTAAACTTAATATTTTAACTTTATTTAAGTTTAGTTTAAGACTTTGGTGAAAATATACGAACAATACACTAATAACAGTAATTAATATCAGTCTTTTATATAAAATTTTTCTTGCGCCTAACATTTTCAGATATAAAGTTGTATAAACACCATTGAGGTACTGCGTTAAACAACTTAACTCAAGCTAATACCATTGTATTTAATACAATACAGCCAACTTATCAGTTTGTTATTAAACAAATATATTTACAAAGTCCACAATTTATTATCATCGCGTACAAATCCTTTATTACACGAGATAAGACATATGGAGTAATTCAGGTGTGTGATTGTTATGATATTGACTTTTCATGGTCAATTGGAAATAATTCAGAAATGTTGCAGAGAGTACAATTCAATTTTTTGCTTAAAATTAACCCTTGTATCCAGGAGAATGGTGGTCTCTTTGAACATTTGTTGTAAATCTGATAATAAACCTACTTATTATTATTACCAATAAACTTTATCAAATTGTTTCTTAGAATACCATAAGTTACCACATTCCATTTGTTTTTTAAGAAATGTTCAGCGCACTCACTCAGTTTTTAAATTTTTGTGTTTAAACTGTAACAGATTTCACAAATTAGAAAGAGGCAAAAACGTTTACTACTGAATGTCCTTTTCTGAAAAACAATTATTTTAATTATCGGTCTTGCCATTAAAAAGTGGCCCATTGATAATAAATAATAACTATTATCATCTCAAAAGATGTGGCATGCCCGTATGGAGTGCCATGCCAAATATACAGGGTGTCCAGGATAAGGATGAAATGCATGGGGATCTTGAAAACGGTAAAAGATACAGGGTGGCTCAAATTATAAATTTGGTAACGCCATCTTCTAGAGGGGAAAAAGTTAAAATAATAAAGTGTGAATTAATTTTAAATATCTCTTCAAATAAACCCAGAAAAAAATAAAAACGTTTTTCCAAAATTTCGTTTTTTCCGGATATCTTTGGAATTAGTCGGAATTTTTCAAATTTTGTGGCGGCATTTTATTAAGATCAAAATTACGCAACTTTTTTCTAATTTGAGCCACCCTGTATCTTTTACCGTTTTCAAGATCCCCATGCATTTCATCCTTATCTTGGACACATTGTATATCCAAATCAATCCAGGCGTTTTGTTTTAAGAAAAATTAAATTTTTTCCAAAGAACTTTGAAGCAGAATACTGGCTTAACGAAACGAATTTGGATATATGTAAGTTGGATTGGAATTTGCGCCCAAGACTCTGTGGTTAAGCCCGTTAAGCTATGTCCACACATTTTAGAGATTAACTAAATAAAAAAGATTTGAAGAATTTTCTCTATTTGAAAGTGAGAACCGACTCTTGTCAAATTACGATGTTACTATTTACCCGAGTGAAATTAAAAAATATTTTGGGTGAGTTTGAAAGATGTTTTTCCGAATTAAACAATTTAACGGTTATTGTAACTTTCATGAGAAAACTGCTCATTCTTTCCATATGGAATTGTTTTCCGTCGAAAACGAGGCCTTGCAAATCATATCAGATATACACCTCAAAGTCGGAGCAACACATTACAAATTTTAGTCTTTTTTTATTTGAAGGCAAATATCTATTGCCCCTCAATTAACAGCAGTATTTAGGTCAACTTATATGTGAGAATCTACGTTTTTCAAAATGAAAATAATTAAATCTAAATATCGTAATCGGCTCACTGATGAATATCTCTGTTACGGTCAGTGTGGTAAATTCGGTCAGTGTTAAAAATGACCGGTCAATGTTCTTGGTATAGCAATTAAAAAACTGTTCTTCCTCTACCTCTAACCTCCAATAAATGCCTCTGCCAAAACAGTAGAGGTGTTTATTGGAGGTTAGAGGTAGATGAAGAACAGTTAAAAAAAAATAAAAGTATATTATCCACATTGACCGGTCATTGTTAACACTGACGGAATTTACCACATTGACCGTAACATCTCCATTAATGCTTGCGTTTGCAACTTAGTAATTACATGACATCATATGAAGAGTACATTGAGGACATGCAGTGCCATGCATCGTCATCAAAAGCAAATTAGTTGTAGAAAACTTATAGCTATTATAATATCTGTCTATGTATATGTTAAGGCTAGTACAGACCGGCCAACAATCGCCGGGAAACACAGGTTGATAATGCTGTTGTTAACATTTATCCCGTCAACTAGCAACAAGTTGATGGAAACTCGTTAACATCGTCCGGCATGACATCAAAAAAATTTGTTGCCAATTGCTTGTCTCCAGTTTTCCATTTCAAATAGAGAATATCGCTCAGTGTGGACGGTCTTGTAACAAGTTGAGAGTTACCACGTTGAACCAAAATTATTTACATTTGAGGAAATTGATTGTTTCGGTATTTTAAATAGGTACATTAGACTCGTAAATGAATCGCCTGTAGCCTACAGCTAAATATCACAGAGTGATCGCCAATCTTATTGATGGTGGAATAGCGGCACAATAGTTTGTATTCCTTTAGGAGATTTTAGGAGCTACGAAAGTCAGATTTTGTTAGTTTTGTTATCCAGATACAAGTTGTTGTGTCCAAAAAATATGTTGCCAACATTTTGTTGGTCGGTCTGTACTTACCTTAAGACAACAAAATACATCAAGACCAAAACAATAAAAAGATACTTTTGCTTAACTAGTGAATAACAAGTAATGTTGGTAGAATTCCTAAAAGGGAATGACGGGGATGGACATGCCACAACGATCCTTCTATGTATTAGAACAAATAATACCTGAGTATAAAGTTCAGAGTTGAGAACAGAGTTGGAGGACAGTTGAGAATTGGTAAGTGGGCGACTTCGATTCCACAATCTGACCTTGCCAAGAATCGCATTTTGATCACCTTTATCTTTCGTATGACTTTTACATTTATTAGTCATTATACATACATAAGATATTATACTAGCCGAGAACTAAAAAGCACTCTGCGGCCTTCAAGTTACAACAGCTTTTAAGCAACTATCCTCTTTTTACACGTTGCAGTGTACGAACCAAACGGTGGCCGTATTTTCTTTGAGTTCTAGACGTACGTTAAAAACAGATGAACGCCTAACTTGTTAAAGGTGATTACTGCATGCTCTTAAGGCGGGAAAAATAACTGCTTGAGAAAAGCAAAGGTATCAAAAATGGTTCAATGTACCTACTATAAGTTATTAAGATTAAGTAGACATAAAACTGGACTAGTAAAGTTGCAAAGTTTGTTTCATAATGATCAAAAGTTGAAATACTTAGTAATTTCACTTAATAATAAATAAAGAAGCAAATAACAAGACAGCCACTAGAATAAACTATTCAGGACCGCTGATATTTAAGCAACCGCCCAACTCAAGCGCTAGACGCGATACGTAAACCTCAGAATGCTTTCTAGTTCTCGGCTAGTATAGTTGTTTTATTTAAAAGTTAAGCCTAAAAATTAGATTTTTATGAAAGCCTACTCATGACACATTTATTTGTACGTTGAGAAGATATGTAAATGTAAACTTTGCTATTGATTCTGCTGCGACCAAGATAGTATTGTGCAAATCAAAACAAAATATTTATATATTTAAATACTTATAAACTGCAACAGTAATATGAAAATATAGATTTCTAAAAGTTATTGGACTACGATTATTTAACAGTGTAAAACACAAATGTAGGAAATCCCACTTTAAGGGGCTGGACAGCGGGGGACACAATCAGTGCAGTGCGTGCGACACCCTTGCAGCTTCCAGTGGCGGCGCAATCGTCATTGCCTGAAACAAACATAACAAGCAAAACTCATCACTTTAAGGTGTCCTCACCGGGGGTCCCCGACCCCCTCGTTTCGGTGCGCCCCTCACTGGATACAGGTTTGCACCTACTACTACTTCTTTGGGCTTCCATCATCTTCTTCACGGGCTAGCCCTCGATCACATCTTGCGGAGCTCCCCCTCTTCTTCCTGCCCCCGCAGTCGCACAGCATCGGCTGTAGTTAATGCCAAAGAGTCAATAGGGGCCTCATTCACACTCTCAGCAATATCTTAATTGCTTACTAAAGTCTGTTCGGACAACTCTCATACCCCTATCGCAAAATCAGACTGGGACCACACAGGTACAGTCTCGGCAAAAAAAAATAGGACACCTTTGTAATCTAGTGCGTATCTTTTTCTTAAAATTTAGTGGTTTAAACAGCCTTTTAATTAAATTTACTAGATTATACAATTCATTATATAATTAACCAATCAGCATCAAGCATTTTGCTTGGTTACTACGTATTGATAAGTGAATATACCCTTGACGACGTGGTATAATCACTTTTGTGTTTCGGCTGGTCCCAAACAATAGAAAACTCGAATCTAGTATGAGTATTTTTTCAATTTTTTCGTAGCAACCAGGGGCGGACTGGCCATGTGGAGGATGCGGAAATTTCCGCACGGGCCGGTCCGATTATGGGCCGGTTTGACAAAGCATCTAAATTATTAAAATTATTTTATAGCGCGATTCACACCAGCTTCACACATTACAAATTCAAAAACGCGAAAAACCGTCGTTACCGATCTCAGTAGTCGAGATAACAATACTCTATACCGGGTGTCAACGAAACCTGGGGTACCCCCATAAATTTCTTATTTTTTAAGATATCAAAATGAAATTTGGTATATGTATATACTCATATGTATATACTCTTTAAATGGCATTTACTGACATAGGAAACAAGTTTCTGTCACTTCCGGTTTCGCCGGAATTGACAACAACTTTGTTATTTTAAATGGAACACCCATATTTATACATTTTTGGAATCTCCATTCAATTTTACGTATGATAGTATCAAGTCCGAAATATTTTGATGACTTACGCAAAATGAAAGTCAAGGTGCCCCAACACTCGAGACAAATTGTTTTAGAACTTTAACTATTTTAGTTGCTGTATTAGATTAACCTAAAGTTGGCAAAAATTCTTTTTCGAGAATAACTCTATTTTTTCAAATGGCACTAGGATGAGACACTAGGATATTAAAAACGAGCGTTTATCAAGGATTTTATTGATACCAATAACACGGGATTAATATGAAAATTTAATTCGGAATAACACTCTCCGTTAAAAAAAAAACGTATTTTGGACATTTAAATCTAGACACTGGATTTCAAAACAAGTGAAACAAATGAAATGCACAAAAAAGTGCCAGACTTGCTACAGTTTAAGTACTAAAATAATTTGTTTTGGGTGTCGTAGCACCCCGACTGCGCAGGTCATGAAATCTACTTTGTCATCAAAATGTTTCAAACTTGATATACCATACGTAGAATGAAATGGAAATTCCAAAAATGTATAAATATGCAGGTTGTTCATTTAAAATAACAAAATTGAGGGTAATTCCGGCGAGTGACAGAAACGAGTGTTCTATGTCAAAAAAGAGTATATTGCATATACCAAATTTCATTTTGATATCTTAAAATATAATTTAAAAAAATATTTTTATTTAGGTACTAATGTATTAATTTATTGCAATATTATTTATTTACTTTTTTTGCAAAGAAGTGTCTGTTTTTGTTAATTTTTGAGTAACCTTTGAGTTTTTTATTTATTGACATTTTCATAAAAAAATGATGGCCGGTTGAAAAATTTTCCGCATATAAAATTCCGACCCAGTCCGCCCCTGGTAGCAACCATATTTACATTGTTTATCAACAAACATCACTTGCACATAAAATTCAGTTTTGTTATTTATTCATTATACTGGGTGCTGAAAAAATGGCGAAACAACGCTATACCAGACTATTCAGGGACACCCCCTGAGTACTAGAAAAATGTTAAAAAAAATTTTATTTGAAGTTTTATTTTTCATGTTTTGCACAAAAATCATTATAAAAAATAAAACTTCATATACCTAAAGGTACTATTTATTGATTTTAACTAAATATTATTGTTGAACATTATTTTAAATATGTCTTTCACTACAAAAGTTGTTGAAATATTCAAAATTGGTTAATAATAAAAATGTTAAATTCCGATCTTATAACCTCCACATCTTCAAGGAATCACGAGATAGAATTTTTTTAACATTTTTCTAGTACTCAGGGGGTGTCCCTGAATAGTCTGGTATAGCGTTGTTTCGCCATTTTTTCAGCACCCTGTATAATCTAATTATATACCACTCGAGCAGTCGCAAATAATCAAATACTTTGCCTCCTTGCTCGACGTATTGTCAAAAAATACCACTCGTCGCTGCCGCGACTCGTGGTGTTTCTTGACAATACGTCTCGTAACTCGTCAAAGTATTTTCGATTATTTTCTATGCTCTCGTGATATAAATAGTGATTATTTAAAATATACATACATATGAAAATATTGTAACACATGTCATACATTTGTCAAAAATTTGTTTAAAAGCGATAAAACAGAAATGCCTCGCATTAGTGAGCTTGTTAAGGCTAGCGTAATTGCTAAATTGGAAGATGGCTGGTGGCAACGGTAGCTATACATTATGGTATTAATAGGAATTCTGTTTTTAAAATATCTAAGAGGTGGAAAGAAGATGGCAGAATTGATAGAAATCCTGGGTCAGGACGACCAAAAATTTCTACCCCCGAACAAGATGTGGTATTAATAAATGTGTTAAGAGATCGTCCATTTTCTTCAATGGTTCAAGCCGTCGAAGATACGAACTTTCCTGGTTCAAGTCGAACTGGTCGCCGGCGAGTAAAAGATTCCGAGTTGAGCTGTCGGTCAGCAGCTAAAAAGATTCTGTTTAAACCCGAAAATAAAGAAGCCCGCATAGGGTTTGCACTGGAACATATTACCCTTCCCGAAAATTTTTGGGATAATGTGGTCTTTACTGACGAAAAAACTTTTCAATCGTCATTTACTGGTCATATTCGTGTTTATCGACCCCCCAATACTAGATTTGATGAGAGGTATATAAATAATGCCGACAAAAGTGGCCGATTTTCAGTTAATATTTGGGGTTGGATATCGGCACAAGGGTCTGGTGTTTTATGGCACATTGAAGAAAGATTCAATAGCGAAACTTATGAAACTATTTTGGAACATATGATGCTTCCTTCTCTGTCTCATTTTTTTCCAAATAATCAATTTATATTTCAACAAGACAACTGCCCCGTTCACACAGCTCGTAGCATAACTAATTGATTTCAGCAAAATAACATTAATGTTATAAATTGGCCTAGCCGCAGTCCTAATCTCAATCCTATTGAAAATGTATGGGCACTACTAGTAAGAAACATTCAAAAAAGAAATGCTAGACCACGAAATGCCCAAGAACTACTGGAAATAATTAATAATTAATGGGAAAATATTCCAGATGATTTTTGCAGGAAGTTATATAGTTCTATGCCACGGAGGTTAATAGAAGTTATAAATCGAAATGGCGCAATAACTAAATATTAATAGTTTGTTATAATATGTAGTCAATTTTAATAATTTCTTAATTTTTTACACGTCAAATAAACTGTTTATAACGCAATAAAATACTTGCATTCTGATTTTAAAATTAAATTTATAGTAGGTACTGCTATTCAGATACAATTAAAGAACGATTCACACTAGATAAAAAGGCGTGGCCTATTTTTTTTTGTCTGCAACTGTACAACCAGAGGCAGCTTCTCGGGAGCTTACTACCAGACAGTACCTCTTTGTAAAAAATGATATTTCCTGTAACCTAATCCTTTGATTAGACATACATAACATGTAACACAAGCAACAATCACTAAGTCAGAGGTACCACTTTATTATCACACTTTAATTATTGTCATGAATGTCATGCCACTGTAAAACGTAATTCTACCATCGAATGTGCCGTCAACCACTCTCGGTTATCGGAGCGCACACACCGCTCCCTTCTTATATAACTTAAGTCTGCATATGTCTGTTTATGCTTAGGTCAACCCTTGGAATAATTTATGGCTTTCGTCTGACGAATAGTAAACTAAGGCACTGGTACTTTTAAATCTCAGTTTTATTAAGTGCTAATACAATATTGATGTAAATAAACGCATAGTAAATAATTCAGTCTCTAACAATCTGCATTTTAATTCTGAAAAACTCAGCTGTTTATATGTAATCTACTACAATTCCGAAACATAACTTACTTGAATCCTTTGATGGGGTCTTCGATGCCACGATTGTGTTATTTTCAGCTAGAATTATATTATGTTAGGTTAGGTTATTAGCTGTACACTTTGAATATAAAGCTAACAGGAATGAGGATATACAAAATATACGTGAGACCAAGATAGATGATGCAAATGGCGGCTGAATGTTTCCGGTATGTCAGTGGCGTACCTTTTAGAATGGATACGGGATACGTAAACCTTTGAATATAAAATATTCAAAGACGTAAACTGACAAAAAAATATAGTAAAAGTACGAATGAACGAAAATTAGAAGCTGCAAGACATAAAATATTATAATACTGACGGTTAAAACAGTTTTTTAAATGTATATTTTGCAAAGTGCTAATTTATATAAAATACGTACATATGTGACGCCTATGATATTCACTCGTGACCTTTCTTTGAAATGATAACATCGAATTGTTCTTAAATATTATTCGTAATGAACGTAGTTACATTAAATGAAGGTAAATACTTACTTATGGAAAGTTATTCCTAAATTTTTATTTGTCCTTGTTGGAGAAAAACCACAAACAGCACAACTAACCTATTATTTGTCAGCTGTCAGTCTCAAAACTATGACTACAAATAGATTATCAAAATGGCGACTTCCGTTGCACTTTTTGTATGGCTACTAAAACGATACCCTCCTTCCTGTAGCTTTATATTCAAAGGCTGTACAGGTCATTTCTTTTGCTGTCAATTTTAAATATTATGCTATTTCAATAAACACTTTTTGTAACGAGAGAGGATGATTATTTATTACCCGTTGAAACAATGGTTTCTTCAATACGACTGTGCGATTAGGTGTTTACAAATACATACAGGAATTTTAATTACACACTTAATCGAGTGAAGTAAATGTAATTCAGTCATGGAAGAATTGCGACTTGATTTGAATATGTATACTTTAATAATAACAAAGCAATGTTATCTTATAGTAAATAGAAAATAAAGTCCATGGGGCGGTGGCTGCGATACAGTTAGCTTCGTCGTAAGAAAATGTTTACTGCATGCAGGAGATAAAAACCTAAAAGCTTTACTAGATTATCCTCAAAATGACACCAATGATTTAATTCCTCTTCTAAATTCGACAAAATATTCCGCATATTTCGGAAGTCGGTACCTACGACTGCTTTTTCTTGCAACATGAAGTTTCGTATATAAATATGACGTTGTTTAGGGCCGAGATAATTTTGTAAATTAAAAATAAAAAACTATAATTCTGTAATATAGGTACTATAAGTTAGCTAAGCTATTCTTTTTAAATCTTATTGTAAAAGCTTTATTAAAACATATTTTTTAATTTAAGTATATAGAATCTAGCCATTCAAAATTAATGTATTTCGGTCATATTTTGTTTTATAAAAAAATAATTAATAACCATGGAGGATAATAAACAAACATTCTAGAATTGATTTTGGTAAGCAGAAAAAGTGAAACATTAAATATTACCTATTAATGAGGAAGAGGAAATAATTAAAAATATTAAAATTAAAGAAGATTCAATTACAACTAAAACCGATTTGGATTTTTAGTTTTGGAATAGGTACATATTTAGATTGAAAATTTGGACAGTTAGTTTTAAAATTACGGCAAATAGGGTTGTTAGGAAAATTATGATAAATGAAAAAAAAAACTGATTTCTTATTTAATTTTTTTATTGTAAATTTTAGTTTAAAGTTATTTCTGGTTAAACTTTTTATAAATTTGTATTTTTCCTAATTCTAAATTAAATATAAAATACCAAGTGATCAACGGAATTTATAATTATAGCAGGCTGTGATATTTACCATAAAGTTAGCAACACAGACTTGCAGCTTGAAATTAAAAATTTTAAGTGTCAGAATTGAGACAGCGTCCAACCACACAGCATAAAATAGCACCAATCACAGCCTCCTCTAATTATGAATTCCGTTGATCACCTGGCATAATCAAACTTTTTTTATCTACTATGTTATAATATTTAGTACAAAAATATAGATTTAAAATTTTTTTAAGTATTATAATAGTTATATGAAAAACTACGAATATATATTGTAATGGACCTGCAAACTTGCAATGGTTCCCAAAATTTCAAATTTTGTTATTTGTATTTCAATTTAGATTTAGCGTTCTTTTAAATGGGTTACTCTTATCTCAGTTAAATCAATTTCAAAAATAAAATAAAAATTGCTCATAAATGTTTCAAGATACAAATTTATTACAATGATAATTCCCTAAATTACTCTAACTTGTTTTAATTTTCTAAAATTAACTATCTCACTCATCTCAGTCTCACTACTTGTATTATGATTGAATATAGCTTCGATCTCAGTTATTTCCACTTATTATTCACCTTGATTCCAATTTAAATACACTCGTAATATATTTCGATTCCAAATCCATTTACATTTATTTTCAATCCAGTTGTATTTTAATTTGATTTCAATTTTAATTCCAGTTGTAATTTTATTCCAGTTATACTTCAGCTACACTTTCCAATTAACTTGTAGTTATAAGATTTTATTATTTATTCTTTTTTAAATTCAATATTCTTTTAATTTACACTTTTAAAAGTTGATTTAGATTATTTAAATTTAACTTTGAATTAAATTTTAACTATTTTCACGTCCTCTCGCTATTAATTCAAAAACCACCTCGTTTTCAAATTTTGTTTTTCTTGTTTCGTGTATCCCAGGTCCTTTTCAATCCGTTTACCCATGATAAAATACATTCATTCAATCATCAATCATCCTAACAACGATATCTAGCTAATTACAATATAACAATACAAATATACAATATAATAATGGATCTTACAATAATAAGCAAACAACACTTAAAATCTACCTTTAACTATTTTAAAATTATATAACAACTTTTTTATAATTAAATTTGTACCATAATTTAGTGTAATCTTTATTTTTTTATGTTCAAACTTAATAGTTTTTCAAAATAACATTATTTAAAGATAACACAATAAACACCATAACATCTCAAATGTAATAACATCTCAATATAAATGTATTTTTATTAAATGTCTAGTTTTATTAAATGTTTAGTTTTATTAAATGTTGTATTTTAGACTTAATAACAGGGACTGTTCTTCTCTTTAGTTTTGTCGTTTCTATAAATTCTTTTATTTCTTTCCTTGATGGGTAGGTTTTCTTTCGAATAAAGGACTTAAATCGGTTCTTAATTAACTTCACTTCTTCTTCAGACCATCCTATAAAAAATGAATACTGAAATATTTCAAGAATTATTTGAAAGGACAATAAAATTGCTTACTCTGTTTTTGTTTAGGTGTAGGTAAATTTCTCTTTCTCTTTTTTGCAGGAACTTCATCACTAACGTCGCAATCTGTAAAATATTTAAAAATTGATTATCAAATTCAGAAATCGTTTTCACCTTCATGGTCACTTTTATTATCATTATCTTTTTTTCCGTTTGTATCTGTCATTTTCATTTACGTTTTCGATCATTGCGTCCACACTATAGATGAGGAAAAAGTAACGCAATATCAGTATAACTCCTTTATTGTCGACTTTCAGAAAAAATATTTTTAGAAAAAGTTGTTAGATGGTAAGTACTCCATATTCTGTGGCCTTGAATTTGTCTTACGTCATCACGTGTAAGTACAGGAGCATGCAACTTTACTTTTTTAAGTGGCAACTTATGATTTTTTTACATTTCTGGAATCGTCAGATTTTACTGCTTCTGGCAGCATAAAAATTTCGGTAGGTTGCATAAGACGTAAAAGCCCGAATTATAATGGCAATAGAAGGAATTACACCCAATACATTAGAAATTTTAAAGATAGGTTAGGACATTGTTTAACGGTTAATTTGAACATTTATTGAAGAAGCAGAAAAATGTGACGATTCCAGAAATGTAAAAAAAATCATAAGTTGCCATTTAAAAAAATCAAGTTGCATGCCCCTGTACTTACACATGATGAAGTAAGACAAATTCAATGCCACAGATATATGGAGTACTTACCATCTAACAACTTTTGTTAAAAATATTTTTTCTAAAAGTCGACAATAAAAGAGTTATAGTGATATTGCATTACTTTTTCCTCACCCTGTATACATATGTTTATAAAAACTTAAGGTGAATTCAGACTCAGAAATTTTGTCCGGAAAGTTGACGGAGAAATTTAAACGAACCAATCAGGAGGTGTGTAGAATTTAATTCGTATGAAGCGGTAAATTCTACACACCTCCTGATTGGTTCGTTTAAATTTCTCCGTCAACTTGCCGGACAAAATTTCTAAGTCTGAATGCACCTTTATTTTTGCTTATTATTTCCACAATTATCTATTTTTTGGGCCTTTTTTAAAAATGAAACATGTTAATTGAAAATTATTTTAATTCTAGAAAACTCTTCTCCGTTCGCTTTGAAAATCAGGGTTATAATAATTCGTCAAAATAATACTTCAGAGAATTAGCAATATTGCAAAAGTTCAAAAATAGTTTTTATAGTTTAATAAACCTAAGTGAAATCGACGGGGTCTTCGTCTTCCGTCAGCAACATGTGTTGTATGTTACAAGATACATTACTGTATTAAAATACAGTAACCTGGGACAAACTGACGGGTAAATTACTTTGGAGATTAACCGAGATGTTCTTATAATATTTGTACATTGTTTCTTACCTTGTTTATGGGCCAATTTCACTAATAAATGCCTTCGAGAAGACATCTTAACCTTTGCACTCCAACAACACTACTAAAAGTAATCACGTTGAATTATAGTTAAATCCGTTAATCCTTCATATTACCACTTTTTAAACTTTTTATGCAATTTTATTATTTACATAAAAACAATTAGAAACACTAAAGGTAACAGGAATTAAAAAGACTGGGACTCTCTATTTTTTTGCAGGTGGTTTCATTTAGTCTTACTAGTGAGATGATTATTGGCAAATAAATTAAAGATTACAGATAAATGAATTACAGAAAATTAGTAGTATACACTACGCTTAAAAATTTTAGAATAATATTCACAAAAATGAATCTCTTCAATGTTTTCCCAATATATTAACCACTAACTGCGATTGATAAAATTCCTTTATGGGGAATTAATAGGCAAATGATTTCAGAGCTAAATCAGGAAAGCAAAGTCGTTGGTCTGGACATAAACTTTTCAAAATCCTTTCTGTTGTCAAATGGAATACCAAACGATATAAGAATTGATCTGCATTCTATAAAATACACCTCTTATTTCATAGGACAACAGATTTCCTTTCACGGCGAAATGCAAAAAGAAGTAACAAAGAGGTGAAAAAAATATTGGGCATTAAAACACGTGTTTAAAAGTGATGTTGAGTTAAAAAACTATAAACATGGCGATGGATGTAAAAATACCTAACACAAGATGGGAAGATGAAATAGTGAAAGCGGCAGGTAGAAATTGGTTACAAAAAGAGGGAGACAAGAAACAATGGAAAAAAGAAGGGGAGGCCATTGCTTGCAAGCGGGATTGATCTATTCATATTATTATACTTAAATCTTTCTTCCATATTCTTTATTTTATTAATTTCATAATGCTTCTTTTTCTCTGTTCTCTACTGTGTTGTTTCTTAACATTTCTTCTTTTCCCTAGAGTTCAAGTTAATGTAGTTAAAAGTAATATTAAGTTAAATTGCTTTGGTAAATAAATTTTCCTTCTATTAACAATAAGTTGGTTTCTGTTTAATTTGTTTAGTAATTCTTGTTGAATAACTCCTTGTAGTTTCTCCAAACTTGTAACTTTTTATTTTATAAACAAGTTTTATTAATATTTTAAACAATTTGTATTAATTACATTTTACAGGAAACAAATATAAACAGAGATTAAAAGGAATGATTTTGTGATTGTGTAAAATTAGGCAGTTGTGCGAATGTTATTTTTATTAGGACTTAGGCCGGCGACATATTTGCGGCGCCGCCGTGCCGCTGCGACAGATCCGCAAAAACTTCTGGACCGGGGGCATACTGGCAACCAAATATTCAATTGACTGAATACTACAATATACGTAGCGGCTGTGCCGCAGGTGCGAACAGCTGCATAAGAAACAATGAAGAAAGAAACATCAGATGCGGCAGCGCCGCTTAACGCGGCACGGTCGCTACATGTTGCGACCGAGCCGCGGCCGCGCCGCAAGTGTGACACCTCACATACAACAGTAGCGGTGACACAGTTGTGGCGCCGCTGTCAACCAAATATTCAATTGACTGAATACTACAATATACGTAGCGGTTGTGCCGCAGGTATGAACATATCCATAAGGAATATCGAATGCGGCAGCGCCGCGGTGAGCTACGGCGCCGCCGCAAGTCTGACACCTCACATACAAAGCCGTGTGTTATAAAAGTAGCGACGCCGCTGCAAGTGTGTCGCCGGCCTAATTTGACTTGATTTTGATGACAAGATATCAAAGCTACAGAATTTTTTAGAGGAAGACTGTTATATATGTTTTATTATATTCTTTTTTGTAAGTAAAAATGAGGATCTTAACACGTAGGCAAAAGGAAAAACTCCAAGCTTGTGAAATGCGTTTTTTGAGAAGGATAGAAGGAATCACTAGGAGAGACCACATCAAAAATGAAACTATAAGAAGCGAAAATCAGCTTTGGTAGTTCGATCACATGGTTAAAAGGGGGGATGAAAGGATAGTAAAGAAGATATGGGAAATGATAATGCTAGGAAGAGGGGGCGTCCGGGAAAAACCTGGAATAGTGAAGTAGCTGGCGTAGTGAAAGAAAATGACTTGAGCTGGCAGCAGGCGAAGACGATAGCCATGGAGAGAAAAATGTGGAGAACTAAATAGGCTGCTACTACCTGTTGTACACCCACCGCAAAGTAGAAAAGGATACGATTATGTATGTATTGAGATGATATTAATTATTGGTGTTTACGAATTTAGTTATTTACGGATTTAGTTATATAAAAAAAAATGTAATATAAAAAATTAGATTGCTATGCTATTTATTAAGTGTTGAAAATGTAAATATTAATATTGTTGTAAAATAGGGTTGCTATAGAAAAGTTAAGTACTTACGGTTGTCCTGAATAAAAAAGCAATTTTTCAATTGGATAAAGAATTTTCGAAAAACCAGGGAGACGGAAAACAAGATTCAAAATAAACAGATGGTTAAAAATGATTTTGCGAAGAGGAAGTAAAAATTTCCAGACGAAAATAAATATTTATAATATTTGAAGTTGAATAATTCTATTTATCTTCCATCATAATAATTGGGGAAGAATTGAAACTGAATAAAATTGGATTGAAGATAATTTTTAACACTGCATGTGAATTGGATACCAATATAATTTGAATAAATAATAAACTGGAATTGAAATTGGTTCAATGCTGAAGATTGGTTATTGGGCATCTGTTTCAAATTGGAAATATTTATATGCTGGAAACTGTTGACCGTATGAATGAAGTTGACTAAGATTTATTTTAAAATATAATTGAAAATAAAGATTAGGTCTTGAATAAAAGTAAGAACCTCAGTAACGACCCTTAAGAGTTCGTATTAAAATATCACAATAATTTTTATCGATACAACGTAGAGCATTTGGCAAAGAAAAAATTGTAATATCAAAACAGTATGTATGTACATAAAGCAAATTTGAATCATGCAAATACTGCAGATACAGAATTCCAATTAATTTTTAATGATCTTCCAAGAATTCCTTTTCAAAGAATGGATATTGTAACAAAGTTGAAATATTTCAACGAACAATAAAGCGATATTATTTAAGAAACCTGTTTTTATTCTATTAACTGTTGGGAAACCCCTCCATTTTGACTTACCTCTATTTACAAAATTCATATTTTATAAGTAACTTAATTTATTTTACAATCGGATGGTAAGTTTGTCATACTTTCCAATACAATGGAAACATGCACAGGTTATCATGGTACCAAAGCCGGGCAAGCCACCACATCTACCAAGCTCTTATCGACCGATTAGCCTGTTACCACTACTAGGTAAATTGTTTGAAAAACTTTTACTAAGAAGACTTAAAGAAGAAATCGACTTGACTACTCTAATACCTAACCACCAATTTGGTTTTCGTGAAGATCACTCTACGGTTCAACAAGCGCACCGAATTGTTAAACAAATAGCCCAGAGCCTCGAGGAAAAAAAGTTTTGCACTACAGCATTCTTAGATGTGAAGCAGACGATTAACCTGGCACCAACACCTTAAAAAGAAAAGAATGCAGATAGACTTAAAATATAGACAAATGTACTGGCTTCTTGGACCGAAATCAAAAGTCACATGAGACAACAAAGTATTATTATATCTACATATAAGACAGTACTTAAGCTTATCTGGCATTCAGTTATGGGGATGTGTCGAGAAAACAAGAATAGATATCATACAACAAGCCCAATCCAATTTCCTTAAGAGCCCTAGTTAATCCTCCCTGTTTCGTCAGCAATCGAACTATACATAATGACCTCAGTGTATCATTTGTGCAAGATGAAATACACAAGTTAGCCACTACCTACTTTAGAAGAATACCCGGACATGAAAATAACTACATTGAGCAACTATTAGATCCATTGCCAACAAGAAGACTCAAGAAACAATGGCCCACAGACCTAAATGGATGAAGACTTCAACTCCGCCACCAGAATAAATTCCCAGGGGCATCATCGGTGGATGTGGACTCCTACATGACAACACGAATAACACATTTACTTAATACTCATTTGGTCTTATAGAGTAGATTGTAAATTAGCAGCTAAAAAAAAATATACATATATATACAATAATTTATCTTTTATTTTACGGCAACAAAAACAGTTGCTAAATTGGTACATGTGCCCTATACATTTTCCATAACATAGCAACTAACTCTTGTTTTGCAAATTTAACAAACATAATAACAATGACAATAAGAAATAAATTGGTTTCATAGTGCCTTAACACAAAAACAAAGTGATTTATTTAATACAGAAAATTGGATAAGTTATGTTAAGATTTTTAAGTAGATAACAAAGTTTTGATTTTTTTATAAAATATATGTACATTTTTTGATTCTTTAGCATGTTCAGGTAACCTACTATATAATTGTATACTTCTGTATAACGAAGTACCTTGTGTCATTTTAGTTCTACGATATTCATTTCGGATAGTTGTTTTTAATCGTACATTATACAGGGTGATTCAAAAGTATTATCATTAATTTTAAGGGTAGATGGAGCATATCAAATAGAACAACTTTTCTCAATAAACCATGTGTCGCAAATAAACGGTAAACTCTGAAACAAATTTAAAAGATCAAAAATTGTTTTGGAGTCACTGGAACAGGTTCTGTTTACATTCTAAATTTAAGTTTATCAATCGTCTTTCTTGTCAGTACTGATAAAAGCCCAGGTGTGTGTGCCCAGTTCATTGTTCGCTTGGAAAGTGCACTGTTCGAACGCTTTAAGAGAAAGTCATTCTAACCTTATAACCGAATTAATTAATTATTTTAATTTACAGGAAAGCTCTTCACAATGCTGCAACAGCTCTAAAAGACAGTTTTTGTTTGTGTTGTGTGTTTGTGTAGAAGTTTTGTGTTTTTTGCATGGAGGAATTTAAACATTTCTTGTAAGTCTTGTTTCTCTTTAAAATGTGAGCGCAAAGTGAAACCTGTAAATCACATACCTAATTGTATAATGTTTCATTTATTTCTCCAGGGTCAAATTTCTATCGCTGGCGTATTAGCCAGCGATTCTCAAAACTGTGTAACCAAATTTAAAATAAGCAAAAATCACGATAAGCTTTAAATTTTTGCTGTAATATACTTCTATTAAGGTCAGCATATACCCATTTAATTTAATGACAATACTTTTGAATCAGCCTGTAGCTATTGGTGAATTTCTTCTACTTTTATTAACTATACTACAGTTACATTTATTTTGCCATGCACATTATACGCTAATTTAACCTGCTCAACAATAACAGCGACAGTTTCTATATTTAAAAGTTCAGTATCTTTTGTATAATTCAACAGTTGGTGTAAAATGATTGAAATTATACAATGTTTTCACTACCTTGTTTTGCGCTCGTTGAAGACGATTTATATTTGCATCCGCAGTATTTCCCCAGCAAGGTATTAGATATAGTTCTTAAATTCTAAGCTTACTACGGAACCACTCGTTTTCAACGAAATCCTGCGATCAGGCAAAACCAATAGTGATAAGTGATAAACTACCATTAGTATAATGCGAAAGAACAGAATAGAAGACATTCCAGTGAAACTATTGGTTTTGCTTGATCGCAGGGTTTCGTTGAAAACGAGTGGTTCCGTAGTAAGCTTAGAATTTAAGAACTATACCTGAATAACACTATCTATATAGCTATGATAAAGCATTTTTTGGTTTTATTAATTATGTAACTTTCATAGCGTTTAAAAGCACTCAGTATACATACCATTTTGTGTAGTACTGCATTCACTTGTAATGACCACTGTAACCTGTCGTCGATATGTAAGCCTAAATATTTATGCACATCCACTGCCTTAAATGACATTATTTCTTCGCGATCTTTATTTTTATGACATATTAACATCTAGTTTTTTTAATATTTGTACTTAATTTATTATAACACACATATATTATTAAGTCATTATTAACCACATTTTCTAATAATTTTAAATCATTGTTGGAATAAACAAGCGTTGTGTCACCTGCAAATGTAAAATATTTTGCCACTAAACCACTATATTTTAAATTGTGTACATACAATATACAATAGAGTATAGGGCCCAAAACTGACCCTTGTGGAACACCTATTTTCACGTCGATCATTTTACTATCCACTTCATTTACTGTAGCATAATGTTGCCGTTCTTGTAAGTATGTTTTTACTAATTCGTAGGCTACGCCTCTTATTCCCATACTATATAATTTATCCAGCAGCAAATCAATGCATACAGTGTCAAAGGCTTTTTTTTAATCCACATAAACTACTACAACGAATTTGTTTTTATTAGTTTCTTGTGAAATATGTTTAATGAAATCTGTTATCACTCCAAGTGTGCTACCTCTTAGCTTAAAATCCATACTGATATTTATCAAAATCACAAGTTTTGCCTATAAAACTTACTAATTTAGTTTTTATAATTTTTTCCAGAATTTTTGAAAAAATACTCTGTCTATAATTTTCAAGTTCATTCTGCTTACCGTTTTTGAATAGCGGGACCACTTTGGCAACTTTTAATTCTGTAGGAAACTCTTCTGAGCTTAATACGTAATTAATTAGTTCGAATAACTTCATACTTGTCATACTCGGCTGCTCTCTTTATATCATCCGTCCATCTCGTAGCGGGTCTTCCTCTAAATCGTTTTCCCTATCTTGGTCTCTATTCCACAACTACTCTTGTCCATCTGTTATTCTCCAATCTCGCCACGTGGCCAGCCCACCTCCACTTTTAATGTTTTAATTCAGTATCTTTTCTATTACGTCTTCCACCTTCGTTTTATTTCTTATCGATGTGTTATGTTTTTGATCCTTTAAGCTTATCCCCAACATCGCTCTCTGCGTGACTATTAATGATTGTTTCTGTCATTTTGTAAATGTCCATGTTTCGCAAGCGTAAGTGAGAACTGGTAGAATGTTTTGGTTAAATAGTTTTATTTTTAGGTGTTGTTCAATATATATACAGGGTGTAAATTAATGACGTGCAGATATTTCAGGGGGTGATAGTACTCGGCAAAATAAGAAAAAAATGTTAATATACACATGATCAAAAAGCGCCATTTTCGATATACAGGGCGGCGAAGTTTCAAGTATTTTTTCGTATTTTGGAGATTTATTCCTCGCCAATTTCCACATTTTGTTGGGTCTCCTTTTTTTGGAATTTTCACTATAATCCCCTCTTTCCACTCCTCTGGGAATATTTCATCCCGCCAGACTTTTTCTATCAGTGGGTACAGGATGTCTATGGAACATGTAATATCCAATTTCAACATGTCTACTGTAATTTGGTCTACGCCAGGGGCCTTGCCGTTTTTCATTTGCTGAATAGCTTTACATAATTCTTCTCTGGTTGGGCAGTCTATATCTATTTTCAGTTCCTGTCTTTGTTCTATTTGCGGTTGTTGCACAGTGTCTCTTCTAACATTCATGACTTCTTTGAAATGCTCCTTCCATCTCTGCAGCTGCTGCTCTATTGAAGTCAATATTTGTCCGTCTTTACTTTTTACTGGTCTGTCTTCTGATTTCCTACTTTTCCCGGATATTTTATTTATTATTTTGTATAATTATTTGCTATCGCCTTTACTTGCTGCACTTTCTGCTTCATTTGCCAGTCTTTCTATATATTTAATTTTATCGTTTTTAAAGCTCCTCTTTACTTCTTTACTTGCTAATTTATATTGTTGCTGTATTTCTTTTCTCCTTTCCTCATCACCATTGAATTGTAGTCCTTTCTGTTTCATCTTCCGTCTGTGTTTAACCTTTTCCCATGTTTCTTGGCTAATCCATTCTGCTCGTTGTCTTGCCTTTTTCCCCACTGTAGTGTTAAATACTTTTTTAAATACTGCTTTACAATTTTGCCACACATTTTCTATTGAGTCATTATAATTGATTGCTTCTGTTTCTCCTTTCATTTCTGCTACGAATTTTTCCCTGATTTCTTCATTTTGCTTCGCATGTTCGATGTTGTATTGTGGGTTTTTGATTCTTAAATGTTGTTGTTTCTGCTTCTTGAACTGTAGTCGTATTTCTGCTAAGATTAGGTAATGATCCGTATCGCCATCGGCACCTCGTCTGTTTCTAACATCTAATAGAGCTCTTCTCCATCTCGCACTTATGCATATATGGTCAATTTGACTCTCTGTTTTGCAGTCAGGCGACACCCAGGTTATTTTGTGGCAGTTTTTATGTGAGAAGAGTGTACCTCCTACTTGAAGCTCGTATAATCCACACGTTTCCAGTAGCAGCTCTCCATTTTCATTACGTTCGCCTACACCGTGAGTCCCTATTATGTTTTCTAGGTCTTTGTTACTGTTGCCAACTCTGTCTGGCATTAAAATCACCCATCAAAATAAGTACATCTTTTTTATTTATTTCAGCTATAGTTTTGTTGAGCACGTTACAGAAGTTTTCTTTCTTTTCGTATTCAGTTGTCTCTGTCGGTGCATAGCATTATATTAATGTTACCTTTTCGCTTTCTGTATTCAGTCTTATTGTTATAATTCTCTCTGACACAGGTTTCCAGTCTATCATCATATTAGTAAAATTTCTGTTTAGTATTACTCCAACCCCATATTCATGTATATCATCATCTTCAGTTAATCCCGAATGCAAGAAGCTGTAATTGCCACTAATCGTCTCACCGCTATTTTTCCATCTTGTTTCACTTAATCCCAGAATATCTATATTATACCTTTCCATTTCACTTACAACTTGCTGAAGTTTTCCCGCCTGATAAAGGGTTCTTATATTCCATTGTCCTATTTTATTTACTTTTTCTTTTATTTCATTTTTATTTAGTTTTTTCTTATTTTGCTGATTAATTTCTTGTTTAAGATTCCTTCTCATTTCCATTTCCGCAGCCATTTTTGTCATCGTTCCTTTCTCTGTTTTGCATCTTACTAGTTTTTTGTAACCTGATCTTTTTTTCTTACCAAGTTTTCTCCATTTTCAGACCATTCATATTTAATGTTGTCAATCTCTATCTTCCTATATCCTACTTTGGTCTTCTTTCCATTTGCCTTCTCCTCTCTTGCAACTCTTCTGATTGACGCTTGAATCTTCTGTTCTTCGTGGGTTAGATCGCAGTCTATAAATATTTCTCGTTGCCCTAGTCTGTTTTTCCTCTTAAGAACCTCAAGCTTTTGTTCGAATTTTCCTAGTTTCACTACCGTCATTTTCACTTCTGGCTTTCCCACCTTGTATGCTTCTTCTATGTGTGCGGTTACACCTATTTCTTTTCGAATGAATTCCTTTACTTCTTGTGGGGTGGCCTCTTTATTAAATTCCACTCCCCTTATAATTATATTATTTTTCCTTTCTTTTCTCTCTTGGTTTTCCAGCCTTCTCTTCATTTGTCCGATTTCATTTCGCAGTTCAGCTTTTTCCCTCTCCCATTCCACTTCCTTTTTTAGAGACTCTTCCTTTAAAACTCTTATATCATCGCCATATTTTTTTATCTGCTCATTTATGCTACTTGTGGTCTTGTTTGTACTATTGGTGTTATCTTTTATTTCGTTTATCTGGGCCGATAACCCCATTATTAATTTTTCCAGTTTCTCCATGCCTGTTTTTACCTCTTTACCTTGTTGCCCTGAAGCTGCTCCCTTTGTTTGTGGGGATCTCGATATTTTTCTGCTTCTCTTAACTCGATATTTTTCTGCTTCTCTTAAAGGCTTCTGCTTCTATTTCGGTTTGATCTTGTTTTTGTTCTCTTTTCCTTTTGTAGATAAATTCTTCTATTGACCCAGTGCTGTTAGTTCTGCTGCGACCCTCTGACATTTATTTTCTTCGAATTAGATTGTTGTTACTAACTTGATGTTTTGTTTTTTGTGCACACTGTTGACACTGTTTTCGTCCGCCTCTAATATCAAATCGCGTTTTTGCTTTCTGTGTTTGTTCTCACCGTGATTTGTTCCTATCCTATTAGCATGATAAATAATATGTTTTTTTGTTATTTTTATACATAAATGCAACCTTTCGCTGACTTGTACGTTATTTAATTGTTTAATGTATTCCCAAAAATGAACTATAATAACACAATGACTTTGAAATAAACATGTGCTACAAAAGAAAACTTTTTCAAACAAAAACAGTTGTCCGCTAGTGGCTGTAGCCAATAAATTTGGTGCATTGAGGCATGCGTACAACTTCTGAGAGCCAGAAGAGAGATGGAAGTATAACTCTTTCTCATTTCTTAGTGGTCGCAAAAAAAAACAGAATGCTCAGTATAGGATATATACTACGTCTAGCGAATATACAGCTCCGGGTTGTTAGCGCTGCTAATTAAGCAAAGTAGGTATCCTCTTCTGCATTACTGGTTTACTCCTCGTAAAATGAACACGTATGACTCAGTCACGTCGAAACTGAATCCACGTACTTTATAAGGTATTTGCTTTGACGTATACCCGTCTCGCGATCGCATGCGCACGAATTTTACGTATAAAGGTATGTATCATAAGTAGCTGCACACTTTACAAATTATTCTACAGTACCGAGAAGGTAACATAACTTTTGCTATTGTTCTTGGAAGGTGTTGTAAGGGTCGGAATATTCTTTTTGATTGTATTAGTGCGCACCTGTCAAGATGAAAGGAAGTCAACCGGACTGTTTACGAAAACGTGTCTTTGGAAGGCTTAGAACTTAGGATAAAAAATTCGTTTTAAAACATTATCTAGAAGAGGATTTTTTACAGGAGAACTGTGTATGCAATGATTTCAACATTCTATGGAGCGGTGATGTAGAAAACAACAAAAAACCTGAAGGAAGACTGGTTTTGAATAAGTAGAAATTGGATTTACTGAAAAAAGATCCTGAAGACAAGATCGGGCTGAGCACACGTAAACTGACAAAGAAATTTTCCTATATCGTGTTCACAAAGTGAATTTTGTACAACTCAGTGCTACAATGAAAATGTTTGTAAAGCTGTTTTTAGGAAATATTTTATCTGTAACGTTGGTAACTGCGTCTATACGTCAAACACATTTGTCATTATTGCATATGTAAAAATACTGAAATTAAATTTATTTAACTGCATTAGAGGCAATGTTTCTTTACCTTAGGAGGACTGCATTGTAATTCTCGGTACATTTTGAGATATAAATCTTGTTAGTGTTACAATTGTATCAGTTTTCCTTGTCCAACGCCAGTGTTGATTAAGTATTAAGAATTTTTGTTGTGCTTGTGTCACTTTATTTTTTTTTCCTTTCTTCAAAATTTCCCATTTTACTTGATTAATTCATATAGCTATTTTCCCTTTTCTTATTTTGTAAAGGTTTTTTTTTGTTCGTGGTTTTGACAGCATTTGTAATGCTATATTTCCATGTGCCGGCGCATAAATCTCCATCTTTAAGCGATGCCTGGTTATTTAGTTCAATTTTTTGTCTTGATTGCGTGCAGAAGTAAATTCTTTTCGGTTCTACCGATCATCTGTTTAAATTCTTTTTGTGTTGTGTAAATCCTTTATGTCATTATTTCGCTTACTCTGTTGGGAAGTTTTAAATTCTTTCACAGTCGATTTTCCGCCTAAAAGTTATGCCACTGGAATTGCATTGTAAATTTGGTGGGAGTGGGGTTTTGTTGCTAGTAGTTGCACATTGAATGGGACTCGCTCTCTTTGCCATTGAACTTTCTTGAAGTGACTACTATTTTTGCAACGTTAATTTCAACGTACAATTTTTATTGAATTATGTTCCTTTGAAAGGAATCTATTGTTTATAAAGTGGTCCGATGCTTGGATATGTTTTTCCGGCAGTTTATTTAAAATTCTTTATATTTCGCACATTTTATAACATGTGGTAAGTTTTTAATCTTCCATTTTATTTCCAAATATTCATTTAATTGAATCTTACAGCGACTTTACGAGGCTTAATTTATAATCCGCTTCCCTGTTTGGAGGTCTTTGGTGCCTTAATTATAGCTGTGTGATTGCATTGCGTATGAATTGGATGTTCGAAACACGTGGAGGACCACCATTTTGATTTTAACACCTGCCGTCTTGTAACGTTTGATTTGGGAGATAAGTGATTATTATTATATCTTGTGATTTCGTCTATTTCAATTAATAAACTTTTGGTATGGTTAACATGTGTGTGCCATATGTTATTTTCCTATTTTTTTGTAGTTAACTTTCATATTTAAACTTTTGTATTGAATTGTTCATTCATAAATTAGGCTGTGGTTTATTAATTTTATTTCATTTAAAATTTTGGACTTAAGATCTTCCGCTCCTAATAAATGAATGCACTAATTTAAATTTTGTTATTTAGAATTTTATTGCTATTTGATCTGGATATTTTCTAGATCTATATTTTTTTGATATTTTTATGTGTTATATTCATATTTAAAAAGGTTCCGCAATGAATGAGTTAGTTGGGTTTTTTTTACCACTAATTTCATTCCTATGAGATAAACGTTTATGCCATTAGGGGTCAATTAAGCCTTCAGCTGTTGTAACTTTGATTTTTATTAACTTATTAAGCCTTCAGCTTTATTTTTGTGTGTATTTTTTTATTCTAGTGTATCTTTAAATCTTGTCAAGTCTGTGATTATATCTAGTCAATATTTAATTTTTTTGTAATTATTTTAAACCCTGGCTTTGCGCCGATATTGAGTCCGATAAAATACAGCGTTACTATTATTATGGCTTTTTATTATCTGTTTGATAAGTTTTCGTAACAAGAGTTAGATGTAACTTTCGGATTTAATAAACGCCAAAATAAATTGTTAATTGAATTTCAAATGTTTATTGGAATGCCAGTCTTACCAACCTTGACATTTAATATTTCTACTTAATATTAATTTTTTAGATTAAAATAAATTATGCGAAATAGGAAAAATAGTATGAAAAACGTGTTACAATGACGAGTTGTAATATTCGTACTCATATTACAATAAGGGCCATTGTAACACTTGTCTTTCAATATACTATTAAAGTGTCAAAAGATACAATATCTCCGAATTTAAAGAAAACTGCATTAAGTAGCTACAAAAGAACTGTCAAATCTAAACATACTGAGAAATAGTTGAATGCAAGTGAATATTATGGCGTTAAAAATTCTTGAAAGGCGATTTGATGCTGGAATGGCTAAACAGCAAAAGTACCTGAAATTCTTCTATCGTGCTTCAGGCACGTTCCATAGAACACTTATGGGCACTTTTGTCTCAACTAGTATACCTATGAAGATGATTGGCAAGCAACAACAGCAGATCAGTTGAAAGAGTGGATTTTATATTGTACAAAAAAGTAGATGCAACTGTGATCCAACACATATGATGGAAGAAGTTAAAAAAGCATTGAGGAAAATCGAGGAAGAAGGTCCACTTTCAGTTTGATATTTCAATTACATATATAATATATTTTAAGCTATAAACCTTTCATTTTTAATAAAAAATATCTAATCCCCTTTAAGCACTTTTAGTTCACCATCATCATCATCAATTGACATGGAGCAGGGCGTGAAGGGATTTGTTATGATAGGTGGGGATTGGGAGCACTGTATAACGTTAACATGCCTGTGACGCCTGCCGCAGAACACCGCTTCTACAGTGCAAGGTAGTTAGTAGATCAAATATTCAATGGGAGTTGGATATATGACCGAGACGGTTAAACATGTTCTTTTCATATTAGGTATATAATTTTAAAATATGTGCAGCTACTTATGATACATACCTTACAACCTTGACCTCTCTTTCCGTTATTAATTAATTAATCTTGAAAACTAGACACTATGTCTTCACTTCTCTATATCACTTTAGTTTACACCTTTTCCTCTCTATTTTACAAATTTACACGAATCTCACTGTGTTTTACCCTCGGTTTTACACTGTTTTATTTTATTAAGTGACGGAGCCGAGTTGCTGGATATCGCGTCGACTCTAAGTAGTCTTCAATATTACTTTTAAATATTGTTCACCAACTACTAAATGCTTTCCATGCTAATATGTAATTCTTCTAGTTATTTCTTCCTCTTGGTTTTTTTTATAAAATAAAAATTAATATAAACAAAAACAACCAAAAGGAAGAAATAACTAGAAGATCATCATTTGAATTGTACGTCTTAGGCCGAGGTAAAGAAAGGTATTGGCACTAATTTTGCCACTGGTAACAATAAGGAAATAAAAATCACAGACAATACATTTAAGACAACCTTTATTACTGAATGCATACTGGTCAATTGGGTTACATGTACAGAACAGCTTTACAACTTATATAGTTGTTTAAAAGCACTTACATATCCTAAACCTAAATTAAGTTCCCCATTGCACTGTTTTGGTAGACATGATTGGACTTTTAAAAAAAATCACTCGATATTTAGAATAGATCGAATAAATCTGAACAGTGCAGTAGGGTGCATTTGTATTTTTCAACGTTTATACACTTTCTCTGTTACACTACAACATACAATTGAGTCCTTAATTTTTATAATTAATTCTCTTATTGAAATGTATTATTATACGTAATTATTTGGGGTGAATAGTTACAATAATCAGATTTGATTATAATTTTGTCTAAGTTCTTTGATATCACCGTGACAATTTGGCCTGGTCCCCTGAGTATACCCTCCCTCGGACTTGGCAAAACGTTGGCTTCACGAGATTCTCGTTTCGTCACGTATTAAGTCAGATCGGGCGCAGCAAAGCCAACGCTTAACTATTCGCGTGCTCGTCCGAAACGCAAATTGATGAAGACCGTTTACTAAAATATCTGAAAGACGTGATAAACCTACTTCGCTGCAGTGATGCTTAAGGTATCTCAGATGTGATAATAGTTTGTTAAAAATTGTCGAGTTTATCACATTTTAAAACCTGATAAATAACGGAACAAAATAAATTTAATATTGCCATTAGTATTCGATTACACTTGTTCATAACATACAACGTTCAAACAACAAAAATAAATTTATTCATTAAAACACAACCATAATAAAGTGCAGGTAATCGTAAAGGTAGACACAGTCATTTATAGGCGAGTCTCAAAACAAAGGAACATACACTTGGAAGAAGTTAAGGCTTTTAAAACCCCCGCCAAAAAATTTCACTTTGTTGATTGCTTAACTTTTAGTGATTGTTAAAAAATATCCGCACCTCTTCGAACTACAGTTTTTAACAATGCAATTATATATTAAATTAAAATGCTATAGACTGGAATATTCAGGCATCAACTGGACTAGAGTTAGGAGGGAACTGTTTAGGCCATCGGTTACATCAATGTAACGTTGTTCAAACTAAATTAATCAATTGAAACACCTGACGGGAAAAATACTTTAAGTCGTGTGATGCTAAAAATGGTAACAACAGTTAAATACTCCAAAGGAAAAACGCTATTTTTACAATTAACTTTTAAAAGTATATTATTTCTTCAATTCCCAACGACCATTTTCAATTATTTCGTACTCGCTATTTTGATATACGCATTTTAATTTTACTTTAGAATCTATAATACTGGTTTCTTTTGTATGGTTTTGTTATTTAATTTTCCGCTAACGTTAAAGTCTAATCAAACGTTACTTGTAAAATTAGCGTTTAATTTGCATTGTGCTACAATTTATTTTTGAAAAGCAAACAAAAGAAGGCACAGATACGAACAGTATTAATAATGAACACACTTAAAAGTACGAACTTAAAACTAATAAATAACCCAAAACCTAACGACTTAACCTAAAAGCATGCACGGAAATAACGAATGCGTCTACAAAATTAAAATTTCAAAATTAAAACAAAACGCATCGTTACTGACAGGGAGGTTTACATGAAATTCAACTCGAGTCTTTTAGAGATGAAATCCAAGCGTCCGTAAAGTGAATCTTGTGATCCGAATCTTTTTCATTTTATTTCTTTACACTTATGGACTTAAATCTTAAAAATATCCTAGCTTATCTTAAGTATGTTCTTTATATATTATATACTATGAAATCATAACAATTGTACAGAGCTTTGTAATTATCAGCCAATATACACATATATTGCATTAAATATTAAATATACACAGCATATAAGCGTATGCGGGTCACGATTTCAATCGCAACACCACTCTGAGCAAGAATTTTCTAGCGAATTTTGGCACGTAAACTTTGATACTTGTCCTGAAACATGTCGGTGAAAACACATAATACTCGCTTTGGAATTTTGATACTTATAAAAGATTCTCGGCTTAAACTGTTAATTCTTCTATCAACAAAAACTATTTATATTATGTGCAGTTTGATTAGTGGACGAATATGTTTATAGCACGTAGTATACAGAACTAATTCATTTCCTTTTTTATCGACGTCAGCTGCAGATTTTTAATAATATTTTGGTTTTACTGCAACCGGATCTGGATGTAAGAAACGCGTTTTTAAAGGGACAAATTTAATAATAATTTAATATTCGGATTAATAGACACAAATATAAATTGCACTAGTCAAACCAATTCCGGAGATGCAACAATTTTTTGTAGCTCTTACATCGCAGATCCACTGATCCCAACAATTATTTTGTAGTTAGAATTGGCTTATGACAAATGCCACCAAACGTAATTTAAAATTTAAGCGGCTAACTTTAAGAGCACCTTTTGAATATGGACCTACATGTTCTTAATTTCTCACTTGAACTCACTGTGCAAAAGTCTTAAGTTCCTAACAATTCGTTGAAGCTGCCCTGACAATGCTAACAGATTTCGAGGAGATTGACACCTGGAATCACCGTCAGCCAACAGCTTCAATCACCTGGTATCCCCTACAGTCTTACTTGCCATTGCATGGCTTACCCTAAATAACATAGCCTAAATGCATATTAACTACTTAAGAGAGCTTTTACTACTCGTCAGATTAAGGCATTTGAGTTCTGCGACACCACGGTTTTATGTAAAGGAAACTCGGCCAGGCTTGAAAGTATTTTCGACTTTCTTTGTAATTTGGAAAAAGCTTTGCACGAAAAAGCAAAATTGTTACCCATGCATTTACAATAACAATCCTTTTAATTAGCGAATCAATTAGTTTTGGTGTTAGGAATGCATCAAACTAGAATAGATTAGAACTGGAATGAATTACACTAACAATCACGTAACGAAATGAGTTTTTAAGAAATCTTTAGGAAAAAAATAATTTACAAATATTAAGGTTTTCTTTTTTAAGTAAATCTGCGGGTTAACATTTTGCTCTTTTTATTGGGCTGTGATGCAACGACACAATTTTGCAACAGAAATACAGAAAATCACATCGATCGTGTACCTTTTAAATGTGATTTGATTTAAAAGGAATGTAGAGTTACCTTAATATTGCCATAACGAGAACATGTGATTGTTACAACTTAATTCTAAAGAGTGAATATCTATCTAAACCTGAGAGAGTGGGCCTAACGATCAGTGTAAACCCCACGACAGACTACTCTAACTTCCAGGCATCTTAACCGTTTGGGCGCCTTGCCCCTATCGAGTTAGTGGCATGAAACGTAGCGTATGTTACATTTAACCTACATATAACTTTTTTATTTATATAAGACATACATAAGTTCAATATATCTTTTTACAGTTGGCAGTTCCAGCTAGCTTAATCTCTGATGAGATCAACGAACTAAATAAGGACCATAAATCTCCACGCTTACCCGCCTGCCGATTTTCTTCGAACCGGCAGATCGGTGCGGAGACGTCGACATACTATCGAACAATCAAAAAACACCTTATTTATAGTAAAACTTTAACGTCACTTCAAAATGTAGGGCTAGTTTATTAATCAAAATTTGTACAACTGGGGTGAAGGGGGGCAAAAGACGTTACTTGTCGTCTCTTAAAAATACACCCGGTCTTATATGTTTTAGAAACCCTGTCTAAAATGTCAGGCCCGTGGTTAAATTGCACATTTAGAGGCACTTACGTTTGTGCTACACATATTAACTATGAATGGGTATCTACACAGATAATGGCAGTTAATACTTTCTAAATAGTTTACGTTGCGAAAATAGTTTTCGTTTGTATGACTACACCCTGCAATTGTTACGTCTCCTTACTGCCATTCATCTGGTATTTATTTTATTATCTATCTAAATGTAATTGATATAATTAGCGTGCGAATACAATTCAGGGTAAAAGAGGAAATACGCTTGCGATTTGGTATAATTCCACTTCCGTTTTCGTATTCGAATCATCAAACATCAACCTACCACCACAGCAAAACTGGACAGAAGTGCAACAATTTGATTTAGCAAACGTATTAACCTTAATATCCGTGATTTGTTTTCGTACACACTAAAATACAAAATCTGCCAATTTGGCGATAGATCTGATGATAAAATTCCAAGTGGAACAAACAAATTAAATACTAAAACACTATCACAACCTTAGCTGGAAGATTTTGGCGGGAATTCAAGAGTACAAAAATTTAAAACAATATATGACACTACAATTGTCTTTGGTATGCATTGACAAGTTGCATTTGATTTCAATCGTTAGATGGCAAGAGTGTGCAGTTAATACAAAAACAGTATAAAAGCAATTTTGACGAAGAATAAAACAGCTACTGCACGAGTTTAAAAAAAAAAAATAACAACTAGTAACACGAAGCGTACGATTTTAAATAATACTTGAGAAGGAAGTATTGCACGTTGTGACAACACAACTATTAACAAGCTATATGTAATACTAGATATTGACTAAATGCTGCCGCTATCTTAAGTAACCAGATAAGTAACCTAACTCTAAATACCCACCAACCATTACGACTTAGAATCAGACACATTTATAATTTTTTTGTATCGGATCATCTAGATTCACTTTACTACTCGGACTGACTTCTACGTCTTCTCTACGAATTTATATTTAATTGGTAACCCTACTTAGATTTTCCATCTAAGCTTGAAAAGACTACATTATATCAATGATGTTAGTAAGACCGTGGTCGCAAAGCGCGTCTCATCTATATACAATATCGAACAAAATTTGACTTCAGCATACTGATCGATTGTTAGCAACCACGTCCATGTTTAGTTAGTTAGTTTTCAAGATTAAATAATAACCGTAAGTTAAGTACAATTAAACGAAATTTTAAGCTCAGGTCTGTACAATTACGTAGGGCAACTGAAGACCAGCAAGCCACGATCAGGAAGTTTTCTTTATCAGTGTTGTTATGACATCATAGTCAGAGGCACATAGTTTGGTATTATAAAATGGTGAATGGCGCACCTACCAACTATAAGCTGAAGCGTGAAACACACTTTTATCGATGGTGTACAAGCAGTCACATGGAGAAGAACAAAAATGATTTATCTCCGTTACAGTTAGCAAACTGAAGGGCTCTAAGTGAAGTGTAATGAGAACTTGGACTACGACAGGCACAGAAACACAACAAAAAAACTAGCCATTTATACTTGTAAATGTCAGAAACTCGGGTTAATTGTTACATTACACCAAATGGTAAATAATACAGTTATGGTTTCGCGTTACCCTTGATTATTCTAAAGCTACTGCTATGGAAGGCTGGATTCGCAACACAGGGAACGTCGTTCATTTCATCAGTTTATGTACTTTAACCAAAGAATTTTAACCGTGCCAACTTTATTACGTTCAATTTTTAGAAGTAGGACTGAAATAAACCTTTTTTTAAATCACACGTTACTCTACGAGAGAAATATCTATATTAATAACATTTTTAAAAACTGCGATTCACAACCTAACGGATTGCCTTGTCGTTTAAAATGTATTTTGGCATGTTTTACTTTTACAATTTGAAACAAATCTTATTAATGAACGATTATTAGTTGGTGTTTTTTTCACATCGTAATTTAAAAAATATAATTTTTAACTCTGAAGGCAACTTTTAAGGCCAAGCCATTTTTCTTTCGGTTAGACAGTGCTAATAGTTTGGTTAAAGCACACATCGTGCCCTGTTTGGTAAACTAGGCGATACAAGCATATTACTGATTATGTGGATCATGTTATTATGGTAAATAGAGAGAGCTCGTTCTTATTCTATAAAACTACAAATTTAGATATCAGTTTTGGTTGTTTTGGCAGACTTTTACGACTTTTGGAAACATCATTCCATCGACAGACTATGACGAGTTTCGAGTGAGCTTTTCTAAAACTTCTCCTAAAATTAGTACGCCACAATCACGTTTAAAAAGTGAGTTTAGACATAATCTGTCGAACGATGCTTTCGATCCGAATTATAAAAGTACATGCAATGTCGAACTAGGTTAATAATTGTCTTTAAAAGGCCCATATTTGAAACGTAACACAGAATTTAACGACGAGAAGTACACCACAAATTTTGCATCACGTTGGCTTACTTATTGATATGGCTCAAAAACGAAGAACATTCCAACACACACTAAACTTTGGCATTCGAAAAGTCTTAATTTACACAACAAACAGCCAATCAACACAATATTGTGAACTTCTACTATTGCCAACGCTATAATTAATTTACAATGGACTTTATTATGGTACAAGAATTTTAATATATTTAGTCGTAACATGAAGTTGTGCAGTCTGGATAAATTTACTTAACACAGAAAACTATAAATATTAGAGGTACTTAAGGTTATTCATATCTAGACAAAATTAGATCAGGTCACAGTTATAGTAGGCAGGGTTAGTATTTGCAGTTAATATATTAGGGTAGCATTATATAATAATTGAAAATTCAAAATGCACCATTAATTTTTAAATCGGAACTGTAACTAAAGCAAATTTAAAAAACGATCGAAAAAATGTATGAAGACTAGACAACTTAAAAGCATACTGAAAATACATAACACCGAGTTTGCTAGGAACAGGTTTCGACTTATTTTGGTTTTGGAAAGTCAGTCTTATTTCCTGCATTACGAGCCTGTAATAAGATGCAAAATTGGTTACTGTATGCTGGGAAGTGTGTATAGTAAACAAAAGAAGGGAATTATATTACAACTGAACATATTAAAATGCTCGTATTTTTTTTTGATAAAAATCCATAAGCTCAAGTAAATAACACCTTAACCTACCGAACACCAAGTTTATACCCTATACTAAGGCAGATATGCCCATCTAAATACATATATTTATGTTAATGTTCATATATTATATATTTTTATTAATTAATATATAAGATATATAGTTTTAGTGGCGATGATTATATATACTTGAAACACAAGTGGCACTTGGATCACAAATACTGTAAAACCTAAATCAAATACTATAATGTCTAAATCTCATGTTAGATTTCTTTCTTCAAATTGGCGTCAAGTAATTCTTTTGTCAATTTGGTATTTTACGTATCCAATCGCTTCCACTTATAATTGCACGCAAATATATTTCTTCGAAGTTGTCCTAAAGCGAACGGTCTTTTATGGCAACAAATTTTTTTTTGTTACAAATCTAATCTATACGATTTAGGTTTAAGAAGGTAAGGTACATGGAGGTACAAAACACGGATAGGTTATGCAACTGCACAAAGGAAAACGAATCAAGGGCAGAGTTCAGTTCGGCACAAAAGAAGGGTAGGTCGATTGATCGGGATAAAATAAATTCACGTGTAATTACCAAGTAAGTGATTGCAAAAGCCGGAGAGGCCACAGTAATGAACATTATTGTGCACAATCTACCCTATCGTTCTAATCATTAATATAGATATCCATAAGCTGAGCTTAACTTAACCTACTGAATTTTTTTTGTATTTTCGATATTTTTCTCATTAAATAAACAACGCTAATCTACATTTTTCGAAGGTACACAATTTCAGACATAGATTATTAATTATTAACTATAGTCAAATATTTAAAATTCCTCACCGACTCGGGCGAGGTAATTTTAAACAAACTGCAGCAAAATATTCTCCCTAATTTAATGCACACGCAATAAGTTCGTAAGTAATCACAATGCCAGTATGGTGGTCGCACATTTACAACCGGTACATTTCGAAATAAATTTCAAAAGCTCGGATGTGCAGTCGGGCCGGGGTTACAAATTATTACGATAAAACACAGTATGAATTCAAACCTGCAACCACCTTCCTACTTTTCTCATTTTGTTTTGCCTAGTTTTATCTTAAATTTAAAATCTAAGCCTACTTTATTAAAAATACCCTATGAAATGATTTAAATAAAAATAAAACAATTCTCTATAGCTTTTGGTACATGTATTATACTATAAGTAATTAGTCTACGCATTAGTCGACTTGTACCTCTGTCATTGCCTTCGACGTATTATGGCATTTAAAAATACAGATTTTTTTCACTAATTTTGCGCCTACTTATTAACAACATCTACAATCAAATCAAACAATTCATTCCTTCTATCTTTATCTTTAGCATGTTTGAAAAGATTCGCGGCCACGAAATATACGGTTATTTTCGACCTATCCTATATAAAGCACGTTTCTCTTGGCCCATTACCCTTGCAATGACACATCACAATAACGAATACCAGGCCAACGAATGAACCGCAACAACCGAGATGTCGTTAAGGCGCGAGAAACATTCAGAATTGGCTGTCAAATATAAGCAATACACAACAAGAAGTCCCAACTACCAAAATCTTAAATACTAAATAATATCGTAAAACCTAGTCTACTACATACACATACTACAGATTGGCAATAAGATACTAGATTTTTAGAAACTCTATGGAACTCACAAGTAGGCTATTCGAGAGGCCAAGGTAAAGCGTTTTTTGTAATCTTAAAGCAGTGAATTCGTACCTCCCGACACATAGCCTTATTTTGCACCATTTATTGTATTTTGCACGTCTAATTACCATTACCTTCGGGATTTTACATACTTTGGCCCATTTATAAGTTCTTTATACAACATGTACCGACGAGTATTTGAAAAATCAAAAAAAAAAAGCACTTTGCAATTTGTTTAATGGAACTATTATAAAATACATTTTCATTAATTAATTAATATCGTTCTTTTCGTTACACATTAATTTGACTAGTTTCTTACTTGTAAGCATAAATACAAATTGGAATTAAAAACGTTTGATTCTTTTAATTTACATTTAAAATGCACTTGTTCTCTTTATTTATTTATACAAATAGGCGTAAAACTGAAATATTTTCAAATGCACGTTGTTTTAAGTAACAAACATCGACTGAAATACTGAATCCGATTCAAGTTTATCGACGCAACGATTAAAAAGTTGTAGAGGTATGTTTTGTAATTAATTTTAATTAACAGCAACTTAATTTTTGGCAAATATTTAAAACAATACAATACTTAAGTAATTTAAAATCGAATTGTAAAAATATTTTCGCACTACTTTTGGGACTATGATGAAAAATTTGTAAAATAATACAAAATGTTAATATTAAAATCACATATCAATTTATCACATCCAGCTATTTATTTGCAACAATTTACTGTGTGTACTGATTATTTTAAAAATCACAGAAATTTTTAAGTATGCGTACTAACAAATGTTTGTTTCTTTTGCGAGACTCGTTTAAAATTAAACGTAGTACATGCTGTATAAAACACGTTATACATAATTGTTGAGTTGGTAACATTTCAGATTTCGTTATGTTAAATAAGTCATCTTAGTCATTATTATAATGATAACACTATAAAATACAATTATTATATTTTCTTAAAATTATTGTTCCATAGTTTACGATATGACTTAACAGCTACTGGCTATGTGGACCCTTCTTAACCAATTTCGATTCGTCGGTAAAAGTCTTTAAACTTGCAAAATACTTTTAGAAAGCTAACAAAGCTTCAAAAACAAGAGCTCTTTAAAACGAAAACTTTTTTTGTGTTTTTTTTTATATTTTTAAAAATTAAAAAGCCACTTAATAGTCACAGCACAGTTGTGTACATTAAATACATATGTTAATTTTCATAACCTGTAGGTAAATCTTAGAACTACTGTCAACTTCGTAGAAATTTTCATTTTCAAATCGAATTTCAACGAAAATATGACAGTTTAGTCACTAAAAAAGAGAAACTGGCAAAACCACCGTGGAACATCACGCACACAGATATTTGTACATAAAAAAATATCAATGCGCCTTCGCATTTTCAAGGATTTAAGATCTTTTAATCAGTCTTTTCACTAGAAACACCATGGTAACGTTGGCAAATCAGACTATTCATTTCTTTCAAAAAATTAACACGGACTAGATGACGACGACGGATGATGATTAAATTCAAAAACGACTTTTTAAATCTTTCAGGTAGCTGCCGAACATAAATGTTATTTAATTTTGACGCAAAACTACGTAGCTACTGAAATTTATAACAAGGAAATACGCGTAAAGAAGTTGATTTGCCATTCCACTAGCTGCGTACGCAAATGTAACAGGTGGCACACCATAGATTCTCAAACTCAAATCTCACACGCACACTTTCACACAGTTAGCTATAGATGAATCGATTTTCATGAACACCACAATAACACAATGTGATTGTTGGCATCCATAGTGAAATTACTACTACGTTCGCTGAACGAAAACTATAATACGTAACTATTGCTTTCTTTTTGTTAATGATTGGTAGTTGCAAACATTCTGTTTGTAACCTCTTGATCGAGGTCGCGTTTGTTTGGGCAAGAGATTGTCGATCGTAGCACAATTTCACGTACGAACTAATCACAGTACATATGGACTATTATATTATAAACATATCCAAGAAGTCTATGGCTAACATACAAAGTACATAGAATACAGATATTATAATAAAATTTATATATATATTTTTCAGCTTAAACTAGAAACGATATATATTATCAGCTATTATTTAAAGTGTTTATTACTAGTTTTATTTAAGAATACTCAGCGTGCAGTCTAATTTGATTGTGTGGTGTTATATTAGCTGCGCCCAGTCAGCAGGGCGGTCTCGTAATGAATTATAACAAAATATGATTATTTTGTATGTGTATTTTTGATATTAGGAAGTGGAGATCACAGGTTTGTGGGGTTAACAGAGTATATGTGCATTTCCTGCGCATATTTACACATCAAATTTCATCTAAAAACAATATTTTTTTTAACAAACTTAAATTTCCAACAAAAACAAAATCACGGCACAACTTAAATATGTGATGTAATTATTGCAGTATGGCTTACTATTTATAACTTCTATGCTAGTTTTTTATGCTCGAAATTATTACTAAATATTTTAAATACATCGATCGACTTTTGAATTGTAATCGAATGAAATATAACGCACAAGTTTAGTGCGCAGATATTAGGAAGAATACTTGAAAATTCTTGATAAAATCACCGCTGGCACTTTACAAATAGCACTGATAAAATAGTCAGTCTCATAATTTCCGCAAAATTTGGTATTAATACTTAGCACAACTAATATTTTCTGCTTGATAATTATTATAAATTAGGCTATAAAAACACAACATTTGGTAGCTACAACTATATCGCCAACTTTTTCTAAAATTTATAAATTAATTATTTTCATCGTCGTTCAAAAATGAATCACAGCAATGCGTAAGCAATTATAATTTTAACTTGAATTTCATGTTGTAATTCGAGAGTATAGTTATTGCACATTGAACATCTTCTTTATCTGAACTGAGCTAAGAAAACACAACTGAAGTCCTAATTAATAAGCGAATAATTAGATAATGAAACATGCTTCCAGATAACACAGGCCATTCCCATTGAAAGTAAAAATAAAATAAATAAAAAATCGAACTGTACTTGCCACTTCTTTATTCGAACTTCAACTGATTTTTTTCCCTTATGCTACGATCAAACAAAGAAGATGGTATACTCCCACAATTTCGTCCAATAGCTTTTTCCGAATTTTCTATTCTAATAAAGAAACAACGGTGTATAATAATTTCTGATTAACTAAATCAACGTTTTATGTTTACGGTTTAAAAAATTAACAATGGCTTTAGATGACTAATTAATTAATTTAAGAATTTTACAGCTACATTGCATGCTCTAATGTCTGACAAATAAATCTTAAAATACAGTTTATTAGGACCTGTTACATGATATGATGTTGACTAGAAGTTTTGCTGTAAAAGTTTTGCGATTTCAACTTCCCGGTTTAAGTAGTAATTAGATTTTCTGACTGAGAAACTTTTGTACTTTTTTTTTAATTTTAGCAATGATTTTAGATGAAAATTCGACGGAATAAAACGGTGTATATATGCGCAATGCACAAGCCACACTGGGAAAAACAAACACATACAAATAACCTAGGTACGTTAATCATCAACATCTATATACAAAGATAGGAAAATATGTATGATGAAAGAAACAATTCAATGCGTACACGTTTGAAAATAATAATACAGGATATCATTGTTTTGGTCGCAAAATCTTGTAATAATGGGACTAGTTCGGGTTACGTTACAGAAATGTTGCATGGTACGCAGTTGAGCTTTATCATCAGCAAATCGTAGCAGTCAAATTTGGAATATTGAAGCTTAAGTCACGTTAGTGTTTTGCATAACACAGTTGCGTTAAGTGCTTACTAATACTTATCATAAACGACGATTCGGAGCGGCGTAAAAACGCAAATATCAATAAAACAAAATCAAAAATTACCATCGAGTCAATAAAATAATTAATAAAATGAAATCACTTCTAAATGGCGTGCGATTTTACGTCACTTCGAGGCCCTAAATTTAAACAAAAATGTACGATTCTAAAACAACAATTCTAAATCACCATAAAATTAAATACATGAAATTGTAACAATAAAAGATCATTAAATAATACAGTTAATAAATATCTCGTACGAAGATAATTCTTTAAAACACTTAAACCTATAGTTTAAAATTCGAAAAATCTGCATTTATATGCAATACACTGTCAAATCCTGTTCAAAAATTACTTGATGCAAATTACATTGACTCACCGCTACCGAGCAGATCTCCAGGTAAGAAGGAGTTCAGACTAGATGGTGTAGCCCTAGCCTGGTCAGCACTGTCTAAAGTGGCCGAGCCCCATAAACTGGCAGTTGAAGGATTATTGGGCCAACCAGTGCTCCAGGTGTCGCCACCTGTTCCCGGCTGTTTACCAGTGCTTCTCCATCCACCAGAGGAGCCACCTTGTTGAGATGCCACTTGTTGTAACAAAGCCTGAGCATCCCAATCTGTTGGGTTTTCAGCCAATATTGTTGTATTGCCCAGTACACAATTATTAAGGGCAGTTTGAGCCTATAAAAACAAAACTATTATTACTTTCTGCGTTTCTTTTTTTAATATAACTAGAATATTTATTTAATCAAATCTCATAACAAAAGTAGGTAATCACCGCAATTCATAAATTGGATCCGTTGTTATAATCATAGAAAGAAATAGTTTTCCAAAAAAACGAGTAATTAAACATGTATTTTACCTTAGTAGCTTCTTCACGAGTAGAGTATTTAGCAAGAGCAAAGCCTTGGTGGAGATACAAATGGAAACTTTGCAATGGGCCATGTTGCATGCACAGTGTACGAAGAGTTGAACCATCGATCTGTAATAAATTCATTATAGTTATTAAAAAGAAATAATATTTTGTATATCACATTATCTATTTTATAAATCCGTATCTACTTATATATTATCCACCACTGCAGCAACGAAAGCCTATTAAACAACTTAGCTTTATGGAATAGCCCGTCACACATGTAGGGAAATTAATAGCTAAAAAGTTTGTCGGGAGCAACATGCAGATTGCTATACAATTATTTTCGTTTACGTAACAGTTTGGTGTTTTCAGATTATCAAGAACAATCGTTTTTCTTTTAATTTTACAGTTTGGTTAAGGGCCGCCACTCATGATCACTCCAAACAAATGACTTCCAAACGGAGCTATGATAAAAAGGTAGAGCACACACGGTTAGTCCATGTCCCTTGATCCTAGGTAGGGCTCAGGTAGAATTTGGTGTAAATCATTCTAAAATAGCAGTTTTTTGTATCTTGTGTATTAACAATGAATGAAAGAGTTGATGATTGCAGCTGCTGATAGTTGGAATGACACTGCCACACCTCTTCAACCCTCAAATACAAGTGAGCCAAGAGGCTAAATATCTAGGCATCATCCTAGATGTAAAGTTAACTTGGAACTCACATTTATGCAAAATTGTAAATAAAGGTAATAACTCTTATGGTGACGAAACTAGCACTGGGTAAGACCTGTGGACTTAAACTGCTGTGGTAGACCTATGGATCGCTGGTGAGGTGGCCTAAAGAAAGGCCAAGCTGTCTTGCCTGTCTCTGTACTACAGGAGTCAAGAGGAGTACTCCAACTGCAGCCATGGAAGCCATACTAATCTTGCCTCACCTAATATTATTATCAAGGCAGAAGCAAGGATGGCAGCATATAGACTGAAGTATAATGGAAACTGACAAACCAGTTCTGTCTCTGGGTATGCTAGCATATGAGAAATGAGCAGTGACTCTACACCAATTAGGCAAAACCTTAATAAACCCTTCAACATCTAGTTTGAATGGAATGAAAGGCTGATAGGTACCAAGAGACTTTCAGGAAGGTAAACTTGTCTAGTACACAGACTGATCCAAAACTGACAGCGGAACTGGAACTGGAATACATGGGGAATCTCCGTGTTTTAATGCATACGCTACAGTATTTCAAGCAGAAATACTTGCTATTGACTGACGTATGTCTGCATCAGAATATTAGAAGGAACTATCAGGACAGGGATATCCTTGTCCTGGCAGACAGCCAGGCTACCATAAAAGCCTTGGTGAGCTACCAGATTAATTCAAAACTAGTCTGGGGGTGCAAGGATACAAGGGAATTCAAGGCAATGAAAAAGCCGATATATACTTGCACAAAAGGGATCAGAAATCATCTTTACTGGGCCTGAGTCAGTAAATGGAATTGCCAAGATCACACCTCACCGCTGGCTAGAAGGTTGGATAAAAGTCAAAACCACTTGGAATGATGTGGATGGCCTGAGACACAGCAAGTCAATGCTAATAGCACCATCTAGAAAATTAGCAGACGACGTAATGCAATTAAGCAGACAGTAAATTAGCCTAGAACAGCGCTGACAACTGGCCACTGTAACCTAAGAAAACACTTTAATGAGGAACCCCTATGCAGACTCTGTAATGAGAAAGACGAAACAGGCTCTCATATCATCTTCTTTGAGTGTGAGGCTCTTGCCTGATGCGAGACAATCAAGGTTACAAAAGTTTTTGCCTAACGAGAGATGTGATGAGCAACCCAATAAGCCTAATTGACTGCGGTGTTACGGGCCTCCCCCAACTCTCTTCACATATCACGATTAATTTAATCAATCAATCAACATATTTTACATTACAAATACAGTATAAAATTTTCAATCAAATCAAAATAAAATTTAGAAATCAAAAAGAAATGATCAGGTTAGTAAATTTATCATCCGGACACAGCAGTGCTTGGTGGTCAGACGACAAAGACAAAACGGCAACCTTTTGGACTACATGTTTCACACATGGGCTGATAGTACTATAGTTGAGTGTGGCTCCGCCCACAATTTCCCGACAGACGGTACAGTGCAATGTTGGAGCAATGGAGCGATCCGGATGGGATTTGGCATTTCCAACTATCCAGATGAGTCTGTCGCGCCATGCTAAGCCGGTTCAGTTTTCACATACATAATACACAATTTTGGAGTGATATTGTGCCATTTGGACAAATGGAGCGATCATGAGTGGTGGCTTCAACAGACCATTGTTGCTTTGTTTTGCATTATTACTAGGGTACGGGCAAATATACAAAATAAACACTTGCCTTACACCTTACCAAAGGTAGAAAAGGCGTAGGATTAAGAAAAAATATAAATTAAACATTACATTCGAACTATTAACTCCTTAAGCTCCCCTAGCAAAAATAACCTACAATTTTTTACACTAATTTAATAAATGTCCATCAGCACACGAAGGCAAGCTACATTATTATATTGACATTTACAACAAACAATTAAACAAACTAAATTGATTTAAAATAAATTAACAAAGCGGATTAATTACGAGGCATCAGTTGATGCCCTTTCTTTGCAAGGTATTAGTATAGTACTAACTTACAACAAAATTTAAGAAGTTTCACAAAATTTATAAGCCTTTATAAAACCCTTTCTACGATAAATCTCCTATTATTAGATCCCCTTGCTTCTAGTTTAAATTTGATAGTGCCAGTTACAGAAACAAATTACAGACAGACAACATTAAATTTGAAATCATGGTTATCTGGTATGTTGGGATACAAATCAAATAACTTTACACGTTAGTTGTGAAATCTGAAATACTAAAATATGTACCTGAGCGGTCAGATTACGAAGCAACAACCATGGAGAGGAGCCCCAATTGCCAGAACTGCGTTGAGCAGCCCAGGACGTGGAACCCAAGTTTGTTGTCCAACCATTTAGAGTTGAAGCTCCTTTAGCTGCAAGACCAGGAGGAGGTCCACGAGATTTAGGTGCACCCCATAATTCTGAAGTAACGGCAGTAGATGGATTGAGATCACCCAGTGCTCCCTTAGACGTAGGAAGCTTATTTTGAGGACTGTAACAAAACGGAAGCTTATTTGGGGGACTGTAACAAAACAATGATTGTTTAAATTTCAGAATTGTTGTGAAGTATCAACTTACCTAGTAAATGCACTGGGTGTTGAAGCAGGAGGATTAAAGCTCCAAGTAGAAGAGCTCAGACTTAGAGGTTGTATGGTGTCTCCACCAGGAGGTGAATTTTTGCTGGGATTCATATTAAATAATTCCGTGTCTTTTATGGTGGCAATAGAGAGAGGAGAACGCACCACTGAACCCGGAGTAATACTAGGATCATCTTCAATTGACTTCATTTGATTGCCCTTTAAAAGATATCTTGTTAGTTTTATACTATTAGAACGAAAAACAACGGACTAAGTGTTATATTTATAGTAATAAATTCTCATTTAATATTTAGTTGAAACCGGCTTACCTTCCAGGGTTTTCCTGGTTCAAATTCAGGTACTAAATCAGTTAACGACGGTTGAGCTGGAGCAGGCCATTGCCCATCTTTGTTGTCGGGAACACCGGAATCGTTTGTGCCAGTTTCAGGCCAGCCTCCTGTATCGGCAGAACGGCCACTAGACCATGGGCTACAATAATTTGTACTAAATAAACGCAAAAAATTAATAAACATTTAGTGCAATATATCACATAAAACCAACTTAAAAATTGTTAAGCTTCATAACAAATGAAGTCTGATATTACGTGTATTGAAAATTAAACAAATTTAAAGTATGTAAAATATTTACTCACCCATCAGGTTGTGTGAGTCCCAAAGGATTTAGATTAGGAGAACTGTTAGATGGGGCAAGTGGCTTTGATATTGAACCCGGTGCTCTGCTGAATTCCCCACCTTCTTCTTTGTCCAGTGCCGGCAGTTTCCACTGGTTCAGTCTCGATTGTTGCTGGCTCTGCATATTTTATTACACCGTTGTAGTAAATTAATGTTATTGTAAAAAACAACCTATACTTACAACTTGAGGGTCTTTAATGCCGAGATCAGCAAAATTGCTTTGTAATGCATTAATGGAATCGTGCATTGCATTAGTCTTAAATATATCCGAAGGGCCACCAGCCGAACCCCCACCGAGAGTATGCTGTTGTTGTTGTTTAACATAAATTGCTTGCTGAGCTGCTATTTGGTTCTAAAATTAAAGAGTTTAAAAAAAATTTATATGACAAAATTTAAAAATTACAAACCTGCAAATTGGAGATCTGCTGTTTGGTTTTGGTAATAAGAACTGAACACTGGAGTAACATATTATTAGGTTTTCCACCCAAAGTTTGTGACTGCGCCACAGATTGCTGACTAAGCAATTGCTGTAGATTTTTTATTTGTTGCAGTAACTGGTTTAAAAGCACCAATGTTTGCGGAGCCAAGGGCTGATTTAAAATCTACACAAAAATATTTTACATTAGTTTCTTATGAAACATTTTTATGTTAAGACACTTTACCTGATGATTTAAATAACCAGCCTGCACAGCCATTTGTATTTGTTGCACAAGCATACGCAGTTGTTGTGAAGAAGGAGTAGATTGTGGCTGTAGTGTACGGCCGGCAGCAGCACCTCCATAGCCTTGTGAACCTCCACCTTGTGCTAACATCTTTTGCATGTTGTTAATTAGACAATTATTAGCACCAGCCGATGCAGTGCTCATGTTATTTAGTAGATTTGGAGCATTACTTCCCTACAAATACACACAATTGTATAAAAGAAGAAAGGAATATTACAACTAAGCATCGATTAGGTCTGTTCGTTTGCTTACTCTAAATTGCTTAATGCAACAAATTGCGTTCGTTTGCATGAACTGAGCAACCTGTTCGTTTGCTGCTTAGAACACGAAATGAACACGAACTTTCTGCTCCTCTTAGCAAGGAGGTGCAGTTAGTTCAAGTTTGAACGATTTACATCGGCCCAAGTTCGGAATTTTTCGACGCAGATCAGCCGATCGTTCGTAGGGTAAATTTGCATGCATCGGTAATTTTACCAAATTTTAATTGCTATTGATGTTTATGTCTGTATACGGCTTAGGCAATACTAGAAAGGAAGTATTACAATATCAAATCAATCTAAGATGTGACTAACCAGATGGGGGATGGTTTAGCCTACATAATTTCAAAATTACCAGTTACTTAAAATTTCCCGGGCGGTCAATTGATATGAACGTAATTGAAAATTTTGTTGTGAATTGTACGTACAAACTTGTAAAATTTTCATATGTCAAGATAATTAAAAGCTGTTAAAGATAACGCAAGATTTCCTACTAAATACATATTAAATTAATTATTTGATTTTGTTAACTATCAAAGTTGTCGTTGATTTTCAGTGGAGCGCGTTATTATTATTAACAAAAAGATTAATTCCGAAATCGATTTTAAAAGAAATATGTCCAGAAAATGTACAAAATGCGTCCGTTTGCAGGTCGAAAAATAGCTGTTCAGAACTTGCACTTGCACATGCGCTTGCTCTGAACAGGGTTCAAACAGCGCAAACGAACAGACCTATTGATTCTACCTGTTTTTAAATTTTCAAAAACTACGGTTATGTCAAAACTAAAAACCCAAATTAATTCACAAAGGAACATGATTGCCGAAATTAATTGAAAACACTACACGATACAGATAAAAAAAATAAAACTTACAGGTGGGAATGGCATCTGTCCTGAAGGACCTGTAGGGAACCGTTGTCCTGGAAACTGTCCAGATCCTTGATGGTCATAATGATCTTCATGACGAGTTCGCCAACTGTCTATTGTAGCACCACGAACTGCACTCAACATATCTAAAGCATCTTCCATATTCATGTCACGCAAACGCAAAGCATTTTCCACGTCTTCTTTCTAATTGTTATAATAAAGATAATTTAGTTAATATTAGTAATTGAAGCACTTTAGTGTAAAGGGCTGTGTGAACCTTTCAATTGAATTTCAAGCTAGGAGAAACAATTGTTGCCAAATTAGTGAATAAGATATAAACTGAAGTTTTTCACTTTACTGATTTACAAATCACAGTGTAATAGGCAATTAATTTAGATGTTACACGAATTATTGTTGATTATTTATTACCGATTTTATCCACTAACAACAATTATGCAAGCAAAATAGCTTATCATAATTAATTCTTATTAACAGTATTCATACTTGTTTATACATGTTCACAGAACGAAGTCAGTAGACATAAACAAAGGCTGTCGCGTGATTACCGTGTGCTGATTGGCTAAAAGATTTCGTCATAATTACTCAGCTTCACATGTCAATTTATCGCTTTACAAAAAAGGTTTTTTTATTTTTTATATTATATTACAATATTAAAACTGAGCTCTAGAGAATCCATTGCAACCTTAAAGCAATATTCATTTCCATGTAAACGTAACACAAAACTGAGTACTTCAGACTAAATACATAAATTAAATATTATTTACTCTAGACATCTTTACTTCGAACCTGAACCTTCACGTATAAACACTGCAAAACTACTTCTATACGATTGCGTTTTGAAGTGCTGACTCATCTCATCGTAATTTTTGTATGAATATCACTGTTTATTTTCTTTACAAGGAGAAGATTACTGTACGAGAGCCGTCTTTTTAGTTTTGCATATAGCCGCATAGAGAGCGCCACCAATGAAACGTTAGCAGTCAAAATTAACCTAATTGTAAAGGGATGCAGCATCAAAATAAGAACCTAACTAAAACAACAAAAATCAACATTTATAAAACGCTGATTAGACCAACAATCACTTATGCAATGGAAACTATAGCACTTAGCATACTGGAGGAAGAACAGCTAAAAAGACTAAAAGAAGAATAATGAGAACAATACTGGGCCCAAATGTGACAGAAGAAGGAGAAAGAAGAGCAAAGACGAATCAGGGGATTGAAAAAATAATGGAAGGAGAAAATATAGTGCGACACATAAAAGCACAACGCCTAAAATGGGTAGGGCATGTTTTGAGAAGACCACTACATCAAAAAGGGAGAGGTAAGCCAAGGATAAGATGGTGGGATAACATCGAGAAAGACGTAAGAGATGTAGATAGAGAATTGGAAGAATGTATGTAAAAACAGGAAACAATGGGAGAAAGTAGTTAGAAGCTGATAATGGGAACAGTTGAGGAGTGATCCACCTCAGGAAAGGGACTGCATCTTTCTCTAACTAGTGGGGAGAAGAAGCCATAATCCGATGGATTGGGAAGGCTCGATGAAGATGAATTGTAAAGTTTCATCAAGATACGGCAAGTGATTAGTGAATTTTTAAAGTTGACAAGTCACCCGACAAAATGGAATCGAACCGAAAAAAAATTCGCGTAATAATGTTTTACAACTTTCAGAGAAGATTTATCTCAACAACGATGTCTCCCCGAGTTGGTTTTTGTTTTTGGTGATGAACATGAACATGAATCGACAATTATTTCCCGCTGATACTGTGAATTCTAACGTGGACGCTCCAGTCTCAGCGACGATCCAAGAACAGCAGTCACGCAGCTGTGCGCCAGCTGATCAAGGAAGATCAACATGTGACATATCACGAGATTGAGACATCCTTAGGCATTTCTAAGATCTCAATCCAAAAAATCCTTCAAGATGAACTGGGCGTGAGAAAGTTAGTTTCCCATTGGATTCGGCATCTTTTAACCTTCCGTCGGTCGCAGCTGATCTAGCAGTTACTATTTTGCACGTCATATTACAGATTTGAGGGTTAGGACTCCCCACCCTTCAGTAGCTTAATAAATCTTTTACCGGTACGGTCATGCCAGTTTGTGTTTGAAAGTTTTATATAAGCCGACAGCAGACATTTTGATCTATCAGATACACTGCGCCCGATTGCGTAACATTGTGATATCTACAAATATTGCAGTTTTTAGTTAATGTAAGTATTAATTTGTATTTGTTATTATGGCTTTTTACTAATAAATTTGATGTATTAAGTTTTCTTCAATATTTCAATAGGTGTGAATATGGCTAGTGGAAGAAAGATTTATAATTCGGATAATCAACAGCATGTAGACGAACTACTCAGAATTTTAAAAGATGATGATGAAGACGGTATATTAAACAAAATTTCAACGACGAAAGCGACAGTGATGGGAAGACCATATAGAAAATGGAGAGGAGGATTCTGAGACTGAACAAGAGGACGCATCGGATGCGGATGAGGAAATTGAACGTATTGAAAATAATAATTATTTTATGGGGAAGGATAAAACTACAAAGTGGTATCACATAACCCAAAATCAAATAGAGTTCGCACCCTAGCTGCTCAAAACTTCATAAGGCGTTTACCAGGCGTAATAGGGAACATTACATTTATAAAAGAAAATTATACCCGAGAAAGGGATGCTAAACCAATAGATTTGATTGAATTGAAGGCTTTTGTACTTAGCAGGGGTCTATAAAAGCAATAGACAGAGTTTGGAAGCACTTTGGAGAACGAATGGCGATGGTATAGAAAAATGTGGGTTGGTCATGAGTAAAGGGCGGATTTCAGGCATAATGCCTATTTTTATTTAATTTTAAATTGTAGGGAAAATTAATTTAAAATGCATTACTCGAAAAGATCTTTCATTTGAGCTAATCTCGTTAGCGCCTATTTTGCCTATTTAGATTCATTGCGCCTATTTTATGTTATCTTGCCTGAATGTAGCATATATCGATAGTTTTTAAAGCTTTTGTTAGGTTTTAGGGTTTTGAGCTAAAAATATCAAAATTTTTTGTGCTTTACACTCATACATATTCAACTCTAGCATTTCGGTGTAAAAATGAACCTACAGGTAAGCGAACAAAGGGGCAAAATAAGGCATTCTAGAATGTCCAAGAATGATTCATTCCACTTGTTATCTAAATCGGATGTTTACCGTTAAGTACAAGTCGTGTATACCGCCGACGCCCATACCCCATAGACCTGCTGATGGATGAACATTCTAAATTTAGCAAGGGTAACGTACAGTGAAGTGAATCAACTGATATCAAGGACGAAGAAGGTGTTTTTAAAAGCTCCATTAAGGATTGCAAAATATCGGGAAGCCTGTCCAGGCCTTGCACTTCCACCAGAACCTGTTCTGACCCGTTGGGGCACGTGGCTGGAAGCGGCTTGTTTTTATCAAGCCAATTTTAATTTAGTGAAACAGGTACGAAATATTTCTTTGAATGGATAGAATGATACTAACTACTAACATTGTTTCGTAGGTTGTACTTTCGTTTGATCCGGCAACAGCAGAATCGATTAAAACTGCGCAGAAATGTTTTGAAATCAAACGGATTCAAAGTGACCTCGTATACATCGCAACCCATTATAAAATATTACTTGATGCCATAAAATTTTTGGAAACCAGTGGTACGTCACTTGCTCACTTGTGAGAAATATTGGATTACTAAACAGTGTGGTGACCAGTATGGAAAACGACACCCCAAATATCGAGCCCCTGAAAAAATTGTTAACTGTTTTGCATAAAAATCCAGGCTATGCTACAGTATGCCAACTGACAAAAGTATTTGAGGGTCAGGAGGCCGAACTTCCACTTGGATTTACTGTTGAAACTGCGGCCGAGTGGAAATTTGCCCCTGTTACATCGGTGGATGTGGAGAGATCTTTTTCCTCCTATAAGCTACTTCTGAGTGACCATCGCAGAAGTCTTATTTCAGAGGAAAATATAGAAAAGATGTTGATAACATACCTAGAAGCTAAGCATCAAGTTGTAGTTGCTAATCCATAGGATTAATACCTAGCATAATCTAAATATTAACTTGTAAATTATACGAAAAATAAATTTTTTTGTGCTTATTTAGTTGCTTATTTTGGGTGTTACTGCATATTTTAATGCCTATTTTTGGTTTTTTTAGTGCTTACTTGCCTGCCTAAAACTATATTTTTTAGTGCCTAAAAGTCCGCCCTTTAGTCATGAGTAGAGCTTGGATTATATGCAAAATGCATATCATCATTTTTAGGCATATCTTCTTGCAATTTTGTTTCTACATGAATTTAATTGTTTTAAAGCTTTTTTTGTGTTTCCTATAATGCATAAATGCGTATTTTGCCAAATATTTAATAAATGTTATTCTGCATATTTAAGGGTATTTCCCTTAAATTATCTTAATTTTTATTTTTAAATACATAGTTAAAATCTCTTTTCAGTGAGCTTCTTGGGATTTATTGTTTATCAGTTTAACTTGGAATTATGGAATTATTCTTTGTCAGTGATGTCAGGTGTTTAGGATTACTTGGTTCAAGAAGGATTGATTACCCCTTGTGTTAATGGGTTTCATAGAATTTGTTGTTCCTCAGTCCTAATAGTTCTGGGGAAATTTTAGATTTTATGAGTTAGTTTCGAAGGGTCCATTGCTTTGTAAAGACAGTGCGAGCTAATTCAAATGCCGAAACAATCGACTGATAGACGTGTTTTATTACAAAATTGGTGTCAAAACAATACTGATTTGAAGACTATAGATTCTTCTTACGTATTTTTACAGTTTGCGACAAAAGGCTAAGCTTTAATAATATTTCCTAACTGTAATAATTTAATTTAGCTACCAAATTACGTGGAAATTTAACCCTTAAACACCAACATGCATTTTTAGGATCATAACCACCTATGTCGGTACTGTAAAATAAAAGAAAAACTCGAAATGTATTTTTATTTTGCATATTTGAATGCATAACTGCATATTTTAGCTATTTATAGTGCATATTTGAGCATTTTTTAGTGCATATAAATCGAAGCTCTAGTCATGAGCATTAAGAGGTTTAAATTTATTGTTCGATGCCTTAAATTTGATGATCGCCTGACAAGAGCAGAAAGAAAAAATGAAGACCGGTTGGCTGCTGTGCCAGAAATTTTTACAAAGTTTGTTAAAAATTATCAAAAAAATTACTGCTTAAGGGAAAATGTAATTAAATATAGATGAAAAATTGGAAGCTTTTCGTGGGCGATGCTCCGTCCGCCAGTACATACCCTCAAAACCAGCAAAATACAGTATAAAGATTTTTGCCCTTGTAGATGCAAAGCTATGCTACTTGTATAATTTGGAAATTTACGCCAGAAAGCACCCGATGGCCCCTTCAACGTCAATAACAAGCCTGCAGACTTTGTGAAAAGAATGATACATCCCCTACAAGGCCCAGGTCGAAACCCAACAGCTAATAATTGGTTTACTGATCTCAATTTAGTAGAACTACGACAAAAAAAAATTACGTACATTGGCACGGTAAAGAAAAATAAAAGGCAGCTGCCTCCTGAACTTGTTTTATTGGTTGGAAGAAATGTGCATTCCAGCAAATTTGGATTCACCAATTCTACAGCTTTAAGCTGCGTTGACATGGGCCGTGAACCACGAACGTGAGCCACACTTTCGTAAACCACGCGCCGTGTCAACTACTAGATTCGTGAAATATGAATCGTAAGTTCTTTTCACGAACCGAAATATTCCGTTCGTGATAAGATCAAACCTGTTTGATTTTTGTTTCGTTTAGTCAATCATGAGCAGAGCAAGAAGGCAGTTGTGTTGATCATGGCTTCTCATATTTTAAAAATGAATGAGGCAGACACCAGTAATTTTCTAGAGTTATATCAGAATGAGCCGGTTCTGTGGGATCCAACCAGAGAGGACTATAAAAAACGAGAGTCCCGTGCAGTTGGCAAGAAGAATTGCTGCTGCAATGGACGTTGAAGGCTTTACAGACATCCATGTAATAATGAAATTCAAAAATTTACGTAGCTTCTACTTACAAGAATTAAAAAAAATTTCTCAGAGTATAAAGTCTGATGAGGTTTATATCCCTAAAGTGAGGTGGTTCAAAATAATGGATTCTTTCCTCAAACTAAATATCAAGTATTATTTCCAGTTTTATTCTGGCTGGTAAAGCTTCCCTCATATTGGTGTGATTTTTTTGAATTTTGGGGCTGTCCACCATCGACTGTTGTATGTTCCGAAAAGAGGAAGGACTGTTATACTTGTTTCTACTTTGCATAAAGACAAGTCAATAGATCCTGAAACCGGTGACAAAATGAAACCATTCATCATAACATTCTACAACGCAACTAAAGGTGGTGTAGATACCGCAGACAAAATGTGCGCTTCCTATAATGTGGCTAGAAATGTAAGACATTGGCCCATGGTAGTTTTCTTTGCAATGTTGAATATTAGTGGTATTAATTCACAAATAATTTATTTTGGAAATGGTTGTAAAGAGATTCGAAGGCGATTGTTTTAAGACAGTTGTCCCATGAGCTTGTGTTAGAAGAGCTCATAAGGAAAAGCCAAAAAAACAGTGGGATTCCTGTTGCTCTACAGGAAAGACTGAAAAGATTCAGACCAAACATACAAGAAGAAAAACAGCAAGAACAAGAAGAAGAACCGTGCCATGCACCTTACAAGACTTTCTAGATATCAATGTAAAAAATTTCACAAGGCACTCTGCTTGCAGCACGCAAATTTTGTATCCACTTCGTGTTTTGATAATATTGCTGAACCTAATGAGGAACTCCAATAATAGTATTTTCATCTAAGCAACCTTAATAATAAATAAATATATTAGCCATATTCCATTTCTATATTTTAAGTATTACTATAAATAATTTAATTCTTAGTACTCACAATGTTTCATATAAAATATTTAGTGCTATTACGCAAAAATAGACAGATTTCGTTTGTGAGCCTATTATTTTATAAAATAAAAAAATAGTGTTGAAAAACTGATATTTCTATTGATTTGCGAAAATTATATCTTATGATTTCCAAAACCCTTATAGAAAATTGAAAAAAAAAATGCACTTTACTAAGTATCCGGGAACTCATCCTCCACCAAGACAATGCGACTTCACATACAGCTCGAAAGACAATGAGTTTTTAGAGCAGCAAAACATCGAATTATTAGACCATCCTACGCACACTCCCGACCTAAGTCCCAACGATTTTTTTACTTTCCCATAGATCAAGAATGGACTGCATGGTCAACACTTCCAGTCGCTGGAAGAAGCAGTCAATGCCTTCAAAATGGCGATTTTGACTGTCCCAAATGATGACTAGAATAACTGCTAACATTTGGTTTGAACGAATGCAAAAGTGTATTAATCTTTGTGGAGAATACTTTGAAAAGCAATAAAGCACTTTAAGTCGATCTACTGTTTGCTTTTATGGCTATATGCAACACTAAAAAGACAACCCTTGTATACGTAACTAAATTAATTTTGTTTCAAAAAGGAACGAGTTTTTTAAAGTTAAATTTAATTTTATCATTCAGTTTCATGGCTCATGACTCGAGTTGGGTTTGAAACAATCAAGGTTCCCACAGCTCTAGTTAAAATATTATTTAAAATTACCTTGTAACCCATATCAACTAACATACGGAACTGCTTTGAATTCCAGACCATCTCTTTGGTAAGTGGTGGTTTGGGCCCTTGTTTGTGATTCCAGTCCATTTCATTCTCCCAAAGTGGAGCTCCCATTGGTTTCTGTTTTCCCCAAGGACCGCCACCATCATCCCAAGCAGGACCTGCTTCATCCCATGAACCGTTACGTCCATGTCCCCCCCAAACAGAACCATCGGGCTTTAGACGGGTTTGAGCCATACCTGGAGGTCCAGCTGCACCACCACGAGCTATATTTGCAGCAGTAGGTAAGTCTTTCCAATGTGATCCTTACAGAAACAGTTTTAAATAAGCTTTTCTGCCGAAACTTATTTTATACTGTCTTTGCTTTGTTATTATTAATTTATATTACGAAAATGACAATTATAAAAAAAAAAAAAAAACAACAAAACTGAAATGAATTTTGTGCTAACCTTGTTGTGGATTGCCCCATAAAGAGGTTCCATCGTCATAATTTGGCATAGCTCGTCTTTGTGATGGAGGTGAAGGTTCCTCCCAACCACCAGTATTTCCTCCAGGACCCATAGGCATTTTGCTTTGATGATGTATGTGATGTGCTGTAGCTTGTGGACCAGCTTGTCCCCAAAATGCTTCTGCTCCAGCACCATTCAACCGTCCGGTTATTCCTACGAAAACAAAAACTTGTTTAGCACATGTATATATTTTTGCTATTGTCTATCTAAGAGCTTGAACTAAATATTAAAAGAAAAATTTTAATAGCATAAACACTCTGTATGTAGATATCAACCAAAATTTATTTTTACTTTTTTTAATGCAACATTGCACTTATTCACTAATTTAATTTACCGAGGAAAAAGTCTCGAGTTATTAGCAATAATTAGAAATTAGAAAAAAATAATAAAAGTTATTTTCATTCATGTTAAGTGAGGAGATTCTCTCTCAAACCTTTTTAGTCATTCCAAAGTTAAAACATCATTGCAAAATAAATTCAGTTACCTCTGGGGTCTCCACGCATATCACCCCCAGCAAGGCGCATCTGTTCACGGGGGTCTAACATGCGCATGGGGTCCGAGCTGGCAGCACGCATATCCCTAAGGTCAGGCCTCATGTCACGGGGGTCCATGCCCGCAGCCCGGGGGTCAGCAGAACGTGGATCTCCCCATCCAGCAGCAGTTGCAGCACCCCATTCAGTTTCTTTCTTGGGGGCTACAAATAATTAGTGTTAGTAGGATTAGTTTTTCAACCAACTTCATATTTAAAATTGTTATAATAATTAGAAAGTTAAACAATTTATCTGTTAAATAGCAAAATGAGCAAACTGAGAATATAATTTAATTTTGCAGACAACTACCACATACTACATAATGGCAGTGTATTATTATAAAATAACAAGCTAACTTAGACAAGGATCTAACAACTTTAATATAAGAACATTATGACTACAATCAAAGAATAAAGATTCTGTTTGCAACTCAATTAAACTGAAGTTTATCATCTCAACAACATCAGTATCAACCAGCATGTATAATTTTCTTTCTGAAAACTGCATGGGGGATTAAAAACACTACCATGCTTGTACGCAGAAAGTAGAAAATTCTATTCAATAAACTATGCTATTTTACAACAAAAACGTAAAAACTAACTGCTAGAGTAGAGACGGGAAATATAAATATAAACGGAAGAATACCCAAATCATACTTTCGTACTACCTTTCTTTATGAAACTCTCTTTATATAAATATAAATAAAAACAAACGTTGCTCATATTACTTGCAAAAATTATACTACAAAAAATTAACACAAAACAAAATTAAGCCGGTAAAAATTCAAGAACACTTATTACAAAAAAATGCAAATAACACAAAATTAAAAATAATAAATAAACTCACCTCCCCACATGGTACCGCCACCTCCTCCACCACCACCGCCGCCGCCGCCGCCACCACCACCAGCATTATTACCCCATTGTTGTTGAGCAGCAGGTACACCAGTCCACACGTTTGAGCTATCAGCTACATCATCATCTTCACCCCAAGTACCACCGATATTTGTTGCAGGAGTATGACCCCATGGTTTTTGTTGAGGTTGTGGTGGAGGTTGACCACCATTACGCAAATTAGCTTCCCATAGTTCAGTTCCGTTATTAACGGGAGGTTTCCATGGTGGTGCAGCACTTCCATCAATTTTCATTAATGGTTCAGGACTACCAGGAATGTCCCAATTTGTATCTTGATTGATGTGCTGTGTTACAAATTTAAATACATGTTACAAAATGTATTTTTTATGATAAATAAAAATACTTACACCACCCCATCCATCATGACTAAAAATAGCTTCTCTCATATTATTTAGTTGTTCCAATTGTTGTTTGGTGGAATTAGTAGGATGAGCTGCTGCTGGATTAGCAACGGTTGCCGGTGGTACTGCTGTAGAATTTCCAGCAGTACTAGTAGAAGGTCCACTTGGGGGTTTATTTCCAGGTTGGCCCCAACCTGGATTATTTGGTTGAGAAGTAGTAGCTGGTTGCTGTCCATTTTGTTGTAAATTAGGATTCGATTTATTTCCTGAAAGGAAATTGAAATCTATTATGCTGCTCTAAAAAAAAAAACAAACTAGTTACAAATGACACTTCAAAAGCTCAAGCTTAATATTAAATCTGTAAAGCAACAGTTATTATAACAATCAGAAGTTACCGAACCAAGTCTTTTAACATCTCTGACATGTAGATTTTACATTTAATAATAACAAAAATTAATACAACGATACAAATAACAGCGACGACTTTATTATTTCAACAAACGAATACATGGAAAAATTCCTACTCTATGCTTACCATCTTGAGACTGGGGTCCTTGTCCAGACGTTGGGGGGCGGTTGGCATTGTTCCATTGCTGGGTACCCGTACTGTTTGCATTGGCAGCATTTGCGGTGCCCCAGCCACTTGAATTATTCGCTGAATACAAAAATAAGCGAAGAATTAGATTTTGATTTGCAGAAGAAACTTTTAGAACTTGTAGCTTAATCCAGTTTTATATCTTCACAGTACTTTTCTTGTAACCTAACCTATCTATTACATTCTATAATCTATAACATGGCTCTTCTACTGATGTTAGTAGAGCGGTAAAAAAAACAAATTAAATATGTTAAAAACATGCATTATGTTAAATTTTGACCATCCAAATGAATTAACTACCATTAAGTTTTAAAATGCTTAATGTAATTAATGTATAAATTATTAAGTGAGGAAATCTACTTGACAGGTGAGTTAGTTCGGTAACTTTACTTCTATACCGCTACATTTCATGTCAAAAAATTGCGTAGCTGACTTACCATTATTGTTACTGGCCTGTTGTGAAGGAGGGGTACCCCATCCAGAAGTGCCAGTACTAAGGGAACTTTCCCCTCCGCCACATAATCGTAGAGGCAGTACATGGCCCAAACGTTCTAGTTGCCGTGTGCGCTGACTTAACTTAATGAGCCTCTCGAGGCTGTAGTAAGTCTCGTTGTCGCTGAGTTTCGAATTGCAATGAGTAGAACTAGTATTAGCTTTCGTGAGGTTCAGTTCAGTGAGGTCACCTTCGAGGTTATCAGACTTTTGGTTGGGAATGTCTTGTCCGAAGAAGAGTTGTAGAGCACCAAACTTACATTCTAACTTATCGCTATTATTGTGTGCGACCGCCGTGTGGTCGTTACGTTGTATTTTTGGTACGGTAACAGAGTTCAGAAGACAATTTTCGGTCACAGATTGCATCCTAAGATTAGAGTTGCCAACGAGGGGGCAACTTGAGCCGGATATCACAGAAGATGCGCCTGCTGAGGCGCAGGGTGGGCTTGGGAGGTCGGCTCGACCCTCCCCAGCTGCCCTAGCGACTTGTACTGGGGGTGCGCGGCCCCTCATGGCTGACGCTTGAGGCACTTGATAGGTAGGAAATGTAGACTTCGGCTCGGAGGGGGTGGGGTCGCGCATGTTCACTAGTGCTCCATGTCAGTCTGGCCAGCCAGAGATCTATTAACAAAACAAAAATACTTTTAAGTTTTCTCTATGTAATTCCATTGAATGAATATAAAAAAGTTTATAAAAATGAAACTTTATTAATCTTCTTTTATGGAGAAATAACGTCCTTATTATTCGACAAGCTTTTAAAACAAAAGCAATGAATATTATGCAGAAACAAACTGGAAAAGTTTTGGGTATATTCAAATTCTGAAGCTACTCAGAAAATCACATATAAAACAAAATCAAAAAGAGATTGACTGCTGAAAAAATCTTTTGTTCATTAACAGAGCATTCTTAAAGGCAGTTTGAGTTGAGTTGGTGGACATATTAAGACAATTCAAGGCATTCCAAGATAATGTTTATTAATAACAATGTCTTTTTAAAATGAAAAAGGACGCATTCTTAGGAGGTCGAAACAATCTTAAGTCAGTATAGTCTGTTCTGTCGCGTGCGCAATTTCTACTTGACTTTTTAAGTTACAATGGGCAATAAAAGTATTACGACAAGTTAGAAGTGGCAAGTCCTGTCACAAACACTCTGCCAGGGACCTCAAAATATTATAAACAATATTTAAATGAATTCGTCTATTTTGAGGCAGCTGTAAAATGCTTCCAGCTATTTTGCGGCAGAGAACATCTTTTGTCCCTAAGTATATGCAATTTGATCAACGTAATTTTTGAAGGTGTGAAACTGAAATGTGTATATTTATTTAAATGGCAATCTTCTACAATTCCTACTCGAGTTCAATTTCTACCCTAAGGTTTACTTACACAAAGCTAATAAAATTTATTTCAGTGTTGTATAATAAAAGGAGAACATTGAGAAAAATGAAGGGTTAAGTAGACATTTGTTTGTATAGTGGTATAGTCGATTCTCTCACTTGTGTCAATTTGCTGAAGGCATTTTACAACTTAGTGGTGGATTATGAGATTTAAATACAACCATCATAAATCATTTTAACCAGGCCCGACTCGAAAATTTTTACAGCTATCTATACCAGCTGAACACATAAGAATTTGCTTTCAAAATTTGAAAAGCAAATTCTTCTGTGTTCAGATAAAAAAATTTGAGTTCGGCCTAGTTAAAATGATTTATGATGGTTGTATTTAACCCTCATAATCCACCACTAGGTTGTAAAATGCCTCCAGCAAATTGACACAAGTGAATGAATGCTCTATACTTGATTATACTGTAATCCTAATCAAACCCTCGATAAAAACTATATTGGGGACAAATATAACCCTTTTATAGGGTAAATGTGTTTTCAAATAATCAGACTATTAATATAAATAAATAAACAAATATTGTAATTTATTTTGAAAATCTATGATTCTTGTATATGTTTGTATTTGAAATCATTGAAGTATTCAAACATAATAAAATTGGTTTAAATTGCAGTGCACTCACACCTAACAATAACTAACCAACCAGTGGCTTTATTTCATTAGAATACCAGTATTAAGAGTAAAGATGACACAGAAGCATCATGAAAAAAACTCTGGGAATTTTGATAAATTTTCAAACATTATACAACATACATAACAATGATTGCATCTGAGATGTTTATATTTAACATGATATACCTACACAATGATGCTACAAAACAATGTTTAAAAAAAAGGTAATTTTACCTTTGTTTTTAATATGGGTTTTTTTTAATCTATGGTGATTTCAAGTTTTCGCCTATATAAATCAATATTGACGGTGATTCCCCGGATGTAATGCAGATAAAGGTGGCCTTTAAATGACATTCAAACCAATAAAAACAGTTATCAAGGACACGTACACGTTTAAACCATTCTTTACTATCTGATAACGGTTTTGTATTTCAATCCGCTTCGTCCAATCCGTTCTATTCAATAAACGCACGTGCTTTGTAATATATAAAATGCTCTTGTTCTCTCACCTACATAGACATATCAATATCGTATTAGCACAAAACCATTCGTTATTAGTTATTAGATTTAAAGGCGAAACAACAAGGTGAGCGTAGTGAAAAATACCCACAACAACAAACCAACCAAATTTTTTGTTCATCTAAAGCGCTTGTGGATACATCCTCAAGAAACCAATTTATCATATTATTTGTAGTCAAGCGAAATATAAAAATTAAGAAACAATAATCTGTGTACACCTACACGACCACGACTTGAATAGCATCAAAGCAAAATCTATTTTCACAGATTGTGCAAGAAATGTGTAGGAGTGCATTTTTTCGCTTTTTGTACGAAACAATACGGCTATGACATATACGAATGTAAACTAAAAAATACAAAAGCCTATAGAAAACCATATAATCACTGAAGTTGAAACGTATCGAAAAAAAATATTGGAAAAAAGATGAAAACAAACTAAAAAAGTCGGCTGCGACGTAAATAAAAACAGTCACGCATCTGTGGCTAGCGGAAAATTACGTTTGCCCCAATTACATATTCTATACATCATTTTTCTCGGTAAACGTCTATTATTTCCCAAGGAAATCAAGAAAATTAACGCAAACTTACATACAAAAATGGACGCCAGACTACACTAGAAGAGCAAGGAGAGGGGCAGCAGAAGGCGTCTAGGGGCGCCCGAACTTAAAACAAAATCACTAGTCATGTTCCAACGCGCACAATTTGTACACGAAAAACTGTTTAATTATCACACAGGCAAGTGAGAATACTATATATCACAATGATTTCAATAATTTGGCGTTCAAATACTTGCATTTACGAATACGCGAGATTTGTATTGATCCACTATTACGTGGCAGTAGCAACCTGCCTATCGTCGGACATGTTCGGCTTTACCCGCACCTAATCGTGTTTGGAAAGCGTGCGAATTGGTAGATAGTTTTGATAATAAAACCTACATCGCCTGAATCTCCAAAGAGGCTTAGCCAGGGTCTCGCCTTCGTGTTTTATATTATGTTCCCGAGCACGGATAAACAAATACTACGGGGGCAGTTTTTGGTTTGAATTCGTCGATACACCGACGAAATAGCTTTTCATTCATTACTTCGATTTCCATTACCCGAACAGCCTGAATATGGGTGAATCTCAAAATGTACGCCAAGATTACATCATCATTTACTACTCTGCCATTCACTCACATAAACCTACAAAAAAATTGGAACATAACACAATTGCTAGAAGCATTTTATTAGGAATGACCGCACTGACATTTTGATTAAATATTTCGTTTAATGTACATACATTAAAATGACTGTAGGTATAAATTGTAACCTAAATGCAGTGTTGCCAGATGATCTAAAACGTTTTACCCCATCTCAGCGTAAAAAATACCCTCTTTTTCATACGAAAACCCCCTTCACATACAAAAAAATAAAAAGATTTTTAATAAAATTTTATTCAAAACATGAAAGAAATAAGTATCATTACAAAAAAATTATAATTCTTTTAACAAAAACAAAAAATATAATTCTCGTAAACTTCAAAATAAACATGAGCTAAATTTAAATGTTTGTTCCTTCTTATTCATAAATTTTATTTATATAAAACTGTCAACCGAAAAATTACATTGTTCTAAACTGAAATTAATAATTGTTGCATTATATACGTATAGCTAGAGATTTTATTGAGAGATTGAGAAAATACTCTCCAAAATGCAGGATTACCCTTTTACTCTTTTTGCAGCAAAAAACCCTCGAAAAGGGGTAAAACCCTCCCATCTGGCAACACTGCCTAAATGTTCACCCCGCGAATAAATTATATTTCCATTTAATTGTTTTTAAGCGTTATATACTTCGATTACTTTATTTTATATCCAGCCGGTCATGTGACTTTCTATTTACACTGTTTTTTTAAGGTATCATTGCCACAATAATGTTGGATGCTCGATTCGGGCAGCATGTTTGTTCAGATTATTTTGTTTTCTGCAGTTGCCAAACACTGCTAAAAATGGTTGTATTAGAAAATATTCTTGAAAATGAAATCCTTTAACCTAGCTCAAATCAAAAATATATGTACTACGAACAAAACGTAGAAAATTATTACTTGTCAGACGCCTAGTCGTTTAAAAATGTGGCTCTGGCCCCCTTGTCAACGTCCTTAAAAAAATGATATGGCAAAAGAAGATGTAATGTGAAATATCAGTATGTAAAAACTCAATTTCGATCTACGCTTACTAGGCTTAATTAGTAATTATTATGATACACACATCACAAAAGTCTAGGGATATATTTTTTTTTATGCAAAACTGTCAAGTATTTTGATTTTTTTTAGGTGGTCTGCATATAATAAATTAACACAATACTTTTACAACATTCTAAATTAGAAATTTAATTTAAAACAAAAGAAGACAAGTTGAAAAAGCTTTAATGAAACTTATTAGCAAAAAGTTGATTTTATACAATCATAAGAAATTGAAGTGTCAGCACTTAAAGTATTAATTAATTAAATTTAGTAGAGAGTATTTCCTCCTCTTTGGTTCAAAACGGCTCTGCATCTTCTAGGCATTGATAAAGTTAAATTATCTATTGCATCTTGCGGTAACTGTTGCCAGTGTCTTACAAGGGTATCACGAAGCTGAATCCGAGTATGAATTTCATCCAATTCACTTTCAATGCTTCTTCCCAACATGTCCCACACGTGCTCAATAACGTTTAAGTCTGGGGACTGCGCAGGCCATGGTAAAACAGAAATGTTTTCGTCTTCAAGCCACTCGGTAACAGTACCTGCAACGTGTGGGGTGGCATTATCATGCATTAGAATGAACTCAGGTCCAACAGCACCTGCGAATGGAAGCACTATAGGCCGCAGTACCCTATTTAGATACCCATCGGCATTTAAAAACCTCTCAAGAAAACAGAGATCTGTTTTTCCGCCAATGCAGATACCACCCCACATCATTACGGTACCTCCTTTATAAGAATGGACATCTTGAACACATCTGAGCCTTTCCAAGTTACCAGGTCGCCTCCACACTCCAACTCTTCGGCTGTCAGGGTGTATTCCAAAACGAGATTCATCTGTGAACAAAACCCTAGACCATTGCTCTTCTGTCCACAGAATATGCTCTTCAGCCCATTCTACTCTACGTGCTCGATTACCATGTCGAATTGGTGGGGCTCTTATTGGACGTCGGACGTGGAGATTGGCTTCATGCAATCGATTTCTGATTGTTTGAGAACATACAGTTACATTATGAGTAGTCTGAAGCTGTGAAAGCAATTGTTTAGCCGTAATTATTGGTCGTCGTCTAGCTTCAAATGTTAAGTAGCGATCTTGAACTGCGGTAGTAATGCGTACACGACCTGGATGTTGTTCGCTAGGATCTCCGGATGTCCTATATCTACGCCACAGTCTGCTGATAACACTTTGAGAGGTGTTTAAAGCTGCTGCAACGTCAACTTGTCTTCGACCAGCTTCTAGCATACCTACAGCTCTGTTCATTTCAGCTAAACTTAAATGTTGTCGTTGTTGATTACCTTCCATAATAACAGCACCAATAAAACTTAAATCACCCCAATATAAACGTAAATTAACTGTAAATGATGATTAAATTATTCCCTAACAACACTGAAATTGCTTTACTTTTAGTTGAATTGACAATTAAGCATTTGCATTTGTTTGTTTATTATTGAAACAATTGCTATCGCTAGCCCAAAGACTAGCACTAGCATACTTGATCAATGGTAGAGATATTTAATAACAAAATTGATTTATATCGATAAAAAAATATATATCCCTAGACTTTTGTGATGTGTGTATTAATATATTACATACATTACAGGGCTGTTAAAAACAGCGACATCTAGTTAGTTATGAACGCGACTTTCTTAATTATACCAAGGCCCGTTGAATTAATATTGCATATAAGGCCTTACCACTTTATTTAGCCAAGACGAAATTAGAAACAACGGTGGTACCATTTGCGGTAAACTATACATTTTCCCTTTAGTTCTCATAGTAAATCTTGTAAATCCACCGCAGATGGCGCCATCGTTGTTTCTAATTGCGTCTTGGCTACATAAAGTGGGCAGGCCTTAATACGTAATATTTAATTTAGCTCGTCTTGATTATACGAGGTGTTGCTTCTCTACGGCCTGGCCTGGCCTCCACATAGTTCTTGATTCTGAGAAAACGACAATTTTCCCCATATTGGCGCTAGTTACCCACAGTGACATTTACATGTAATCGTTAAATATTGTAGATTAACAGTCAACAAAATTACTTTAATAATATAAGTTAGTTTAATTTAAAAAAAAAATGTTTTAAAATACGCAAACTTTGTGATAGTTCGGCATTTTAGAGGTACGAATAACATCAATGTCAAGAAATTATCGTTTACACCACGGTCGTGAAGAGTACTCGTCTGTTTTAAAGGTTTTGCAATAATACTTTTCTAGGTAGTGGTTTTGAAGGAGCCATTTTAGGGAAAAGATCCGTTCTTGTGATATTTGTTAGAACATATATCAACAATAATGTGAACAGAAAATTTCGCGCCAGTAATAACTTGTTAAAAGGTGTTTACTAGCGCCATGCGGAGAACACTTAAACTGAGCAATGCTCAGCTCGTGGTTTTAAAATTTGTTTGAATGTCAATCTTTATGTGCCGCATCCTTGTTCTTTATTCTAGAATTACTTACTAATTAAACATCAATGCTTGACAAGTAGACCACTCGCATGGAAAAATAAGCGTATTTAATTAATAGAAACAAAAAATTGTACATTTTACAGGAAAGCATCTTAATTACTGAGGTGTATTTCGGACGGAGGTAGTTTATGAATGCAGTATCGTAGTATTGCTATGGCGAATGTAAACAATGGCATCGCCCTAGAGTGGCATATTTTATTTTATACTAAAACTAGATAACATGATGCTTTTTTAACCATCCTGTGCAAGATTCGAAGCTGAATGTAAACAGTTAACACCATTTGAAATTTTAAACTTTATTAATGAACGTGTTTTATTAATTTTGCTACTACTATCTGGTATAAACAGTAATTAACTGGTTTGAATATTACTAATACTTTTTTAATGCTATATAGAAAAAGTAAATATCGTACCAAGTTCGTACTTTCTCTGTTATTAATAAAACTCAATTCTCTGTTATTAATAAAACTCAATTAATAACCTCATTTTCACTATTTTGATTGTCAAACGTTGACTTTTATTGAATTTAACTTTTTTTTTCAGTAAAAAGATCGACCTGTAGCGGACCTAATAATACGAAGAAGTCTTACACAATATTATTTATTTTTTATTGGTCCGCATTTAAAATTACATTGCACATTTCATGAACAGTAAAACTGAGCATAGAAACAATACAATATTTAGAAGTACATATATTGTTAATGGATACATTACTTTTAGGACCATTTAATGCGTACAGTGCCAAATCACACTAGCCTATTTGATACCAAAAAGGATGACAGTAAAATAATTCTAAAATTTTATCATCTGTTGTTTGTTCATTTATTTATAATATACTCTATTCATAAACATGGCTAACTATGAAACAATATTTGCAAATATATTGTTATTGGCTATTTTACGATGTAAATTCTGTTCGTTTAAACTTTAAACCGATACTGTCCCCAATACAATAACAAGTGTGTTTGATTTTCAGCATTTTCTTCATAATTACTGCATCATACAATATGACAATGCACCGAAATATCGTTTCCAAACACAACTGATTCTACAAACGTGCAACATAAACACAGTAAAACATACCCAACTTTTACTTTCTAACTGGATTACTCTTTTTCAGTTCTAAAGTTTTAATTATTATAAGTAAGTCAATTTTTATACATCTAGAACTAGGCTTGACTAAAAGTTTTAATCGCCCACCACAAAATTGTTAGCACATTTTCTATGGTAAATTTTTGAATTAACAACAATTTCGTTAGCTCCCTTTCAAATCCTTTGCTATCCACAACCACAACCGACTAAAAATACAATTTCCTCCTCATTTTCCCATTGGTGCGACCTACTTTCAGCACCCGGGAAACAGGAGAGGGATGAAATCCAGGACGACCTCAACATTGGGTGTTGTGTCGGGGCAAACGTAACGAAGAAGCCCCTGACCTTATTCTGAACCAAAATGGGTCATGACCTATTAGGTCCGTAACTTCATTTACAGTGTTTGTTAGCTGGTCAAATTCGCTATAAAACATGCAAACTTATCGGAGCGTTAATTTTACTTTAGAAATACATGTTTACATCACATTATCAGTTTGATTAGAGACGTTTACATAAACAGCGTGTTAACGGAACACCAAACATGCACCGATATACATATTAAACGTTATTAGTCTCTTAAAATCGCCTCACCACGTGCTAGTGGTATGGCTTTCATTTTAACTCCAGCTTAATTATTGATCTTTAACAACATGTGAATATTCATATCTTGGATGCTTAAGTTTACGTCGACTGCTGTTGCCATTAACATCGTAAAATTAAGAGTTTTGCCGAACCTAGGGGCTTCCAATACCTCGTATCTGAAACAGGCAACCTTTGTGCTATTCTGCAAAAATTCGACAAATCTTATTAGGTAGCAGACTGTGCTCGTTAATAATAACTTCAATAATTCAACTGATAATTTGCTGGCCGGAACGGTATTGGGACTTTTAAAGTGACACTCTCGAGTCGGTCTCTTTTAAGTGCGAGGTAATACAGTAGGTATAGTGCAGTCATGTATATAGCGCAATAAAAATTTCAACAAAGGGTGGCAGCAGCCCCCTGGTCTTGGCAAAAATTTAGTAGACCACACATCTAAAACTCCTCCAATCACAAAACAACTTTTTTGTTTCATCAGAGGTGACTATAAAAGAAGGCTAAACAGAGTATGAAGTCTTAATACTTATAATACAGGCCAAAAATGTACTCTCGTGAGTAGTGTGAGTCATTGATTGAAACGTCCCCGTACTACTGAAGACACGAGTCGGAAGGCGGGTAATAGCTTCAAGAAAAACAAAGACGAAAACAAAAAGGGGGGTACTGCTAGGAACATACAGTTCAAATTCAGCATACAGCGTTGATACAGTAAGATAAAATAGCGAGATAAAGGCGTTATTGTATAAAAATGTTTAAATCAATAAACTCTATTAAATATTAAGATCAGCTTGGCCTTTGAACTTACAGAAAATTACAAAAAAAATTAATAGTAGCCCAAACTTATTTTTATATGACGATTTCAGCCTACCTTATGTTAATTAAATAATAAACAACTGTTTTGGGGAAGAGAAGAGAGAAGGTATTGCTTCATTTACGAAATACTGTACCCAAATTTAAGGAAAGTGATCCAAGTAATTAATGCAGGTCATATTAGTTTGACAAATTCGAGCGAGGCACATGACATCATTAAACAAATAAATAAAAAACTTTGAAGTCCTGCTATACATACAATTTTGAAATAAGTACGCAAAAAATAAATTATCTACACATAAAACACGGTTAAAAACTCGTTCAATCTGAATTACAGATTACAACAAAGTAAATTCAAAACATTACTACCAGGTTGAACTGATATTTCAATATCAAGCGCATATAACCTTTTATCATTGACTTTTTATTCTCTCGTATTCCCTCTACAATAACATTATAAAAACGTTAAGGTCTTCTGAATTTATTTTAATGCCAACGTTCCATACAGTCTTAAATTTAACAAATAGCTCAAGAGGAATTTGCCACAATTACTAAATATATAAATGTTTAAGTTCGAGTAATCGGTTTTATAAAGTAAATCAAAATATCAAGTCGACTTTGAAATTTTCGATAACACTATTTAATTTTTCTTATACAAATTATAAAATTTCGCAATTCCTTTAACAATATAAATACGGCGTAATAACCAAATTAACTAATAAACATAATTGTACACCAAAACTAAACAGTTTAATTAATCGTTTAAAATATGTAATTAAACTACGAGGTTGGATAGAAGATTTATTTATTTAGAAGTAATCCATTGATCATTATTTTTAAGGAGTATGTTGTCAAAGTTTTCTCAAAGATTCAATAACGATTGGAATTATCATATTATAATTATGCGTTAAAATTAAATTTGGCATTGCTGTTTTATTCCAACAAAACCATGTATAACCTACATTACTTTCACGTTAAGTTATTATACTGTGATGTGGCAGACTGGGTCTAATTTTGCTGCAAACTGACAATTGAGAAGTATAAACCTAATCTGTAAACTTTTGCCAAGAGTCTTGTTCCACGCTTTAATTATATCAAAGTCAAAGCTAATTTCATTTGACAACGCAGCAACGATTTGAGAACAGGGAGAACAAGACCACAACAATGCTGAAATATTCGTACAGAAAGGAAATGGTCTCTAATGAAATTCTTAATGATGTGGCGAGTGTACTCGAAGATAATGTTTTAGTCATTAGCAAATATTGTACAAGCCTGGTATTTGTCAGAACTAGTGGGGTAAAATTGCACAACGAAGTCGAAGACCGAGTGGTGTAATCCACACGAGTACTATCAATGCATTTGTTTCAAGTGTGCCAAACATTTCATCTAGAACTGTGTAAAATCAATTAAAATCGAATTCTGCACTAGATATGGTGTTTTAACATTTCGCATTAATTTGTCTGCAAATATCAAGTCACAATATTTTTGATTTAAAATCAAATGCGCAAAATAGATTTAATTTGTTAAGTTCAACGCAACGATTAATTTAACACATGGTACACGAAGCTGAGTGTAACTGTAAATAGACCGTAAAATTTGGGTTCATCCATTTGATATCGTGACGAACGCTTTCGGTAGAGTTGGGGGGTACATACATCAAAAGGGTTCTTCGCCTCCTCCGCCAATTTCGTCATCAACATTTTGAAGTCTACCTTTTTAATCAAATATGGTATCAACTGGTATTTCAAGAGGAGTTAGTCACTGAGGCAGTCTTTTGTATTTTAATGGGATATCTGGATGGTTTGATGTTGAAGCAGTTGAGGGCATTCTTCTTCAAACTAGCGTAGTATTTTATGGTATGATGAGAGTAAGATTGTTTAGATTGGTTGAAATGAACGTAGGCAATATGTAAGAAGATCAGCTGGGCCTAAAAATATGGTATGGGGATGTTTCACATATTCTGGTGTTGAAACCATTTATAAAACTATGGACATTATGGGCAGACATGCTTATATTAATATAATAAATAATAAGTGATGTTGCCATGTGTAGAGAAATACACGTCACTGAAATGGATTTTTATGGAAGACAAGGATCGAAAACACACAGGGTGCAAATGAAAGATTTGTTTACACGAAAGAAGGTTGTGATGTACAAGAAGCTACTTTAAAGCGAAACCAATAAATTTAACATGAATTGTGGGAAGTTGTGCAAGAATCGTAGAATGCAGTTCCTCATAAACCCTACCAAAAACTTGTAGAATCTATGGCGGGCAGATATAACGTTATAATTATATGTAATAATAAAGTTTATCCAAGAAGACTATCGCCCAAGAGGGTGAAGGGGCATAGGAAGACCGAAAACCAGGTGGAAAGATCAAACTAATAGATGACGCGAACCCTACATCTAGGTTACATAACAGGCTAAGTCCTAACACGTGACTGAAAAAGAAATGTTATACAAATAAATTACACTAATAAAAGTGCTATTTTTTGACCAATCTAAACTTTAAAAATGCAAAATTTTGCATGTACTTTTCATAGTACTTGTTGGAATTGCACACATACGAGGGTATTTTGAATAATTTGAAACCTCTTGCCTCCTAGCTGATAGGTCTGGTAACATTGTAGCGAGGCAGATGAAATATGTATCATAATATTCTTTACTCTAACTCATCGACTCTCAAAGACAAGCAGTAGCGTTTCCCTGCAATATCAGGTGGCCGTACTGTAGTGACCAAAATGATAAGTGACGTGGACATCCGGTTGAGTCCCTAACGGTTGAGGTCGTTGAGGATTGCGCGCCCATTGACATTCATCGACGAATGGGTACTGTCTATGGCAATGCCTATATGGATGTTAGTACTGTTAGGTGGGCAAGAAGTGTAAAAGGAAAAAAACAGCCACAACAAATTTGCCTGATCAGGCTCGATGTGGATGGATGAGCAGCATCAAGCGTGTGAAGATGAACTGATTCGTGCTAGTCGCCGCGTGAAGCAGAAAAATATCGCTGAAACTATTGGGATTTACATCATTCGTGCTTTGTTTGGCTACAGGAAAGTGTGCGCAAGATGGGTCCCACGCATGTTGACTCCCAAAATGAAACACAATCGAAAAGATATTTGCCAGCAACTTTTGGCTCGATACAAACAGCCTTATTGTCACTGGTGACGCACCAATACGACCCGGAGAACAAGCGGAAATCAGGGATAGGGGCTCTCCTAACCCGAAAAAATTCAAAGCCATCGCTTCGGCAGGAAAAGTGCTGATGATAGTCTTTTGGGACTGACTGGAACGGCGCTATTTACTCCAGCCAATATGTGAACACTTTTAAAAAAACTCCGAAATCGATTGCACTGAGTTAGACCTGGCACCGAAACAATTCTTAAACATAACAATTCGTTCTCACTGCAGTCGACAAACGCAGGAAGCATTTTAGTGCCTGAAATTTTGCGACAGACCGGATCTCGCTCCTTGCGATTATTTCCTTTTTCCGAAGCTGAAGGACAACGTTACATTAATGATGGGGAGGCAACAGACGCCTGATTTCGTCTCCAACTGGATGAAGAAACTTTTCAGCGTTGGCGTGCGAACAGGGATGGTGAGTTCGTAGAAAAATAAAGACAACCCTTGATAGAGGACATTCCAAGCTTATAGGAAATATATGGCCTTGTATATCTTATCTATCAATAAAGTTATCGCGAAGGAGGCACGACTTTTCAAAACAGCCCCGTACAATCTCGATTAAAAGCAACTTTTCAAAGTAATGGAAAAACATTGGTAAAATTCGAACCACTACTGGTATTTTTTGTCCACAACGGTATTAAAAAATGGATAGTGAGTGGAATGGTAGAATAGGAAATTAACCAAATATAGGAAATGAGAGAGTACAAAGGAGTGGTGATAAGTGATAATACATGATAATGGAAGATTTGGAATTTTACACCAAATACTAATTGGAATCATAAGAAATTACACAAAATGACCAAAAAAACAGAAGACTACCAATTGGGACTAAATAAAATTCTAGAAGAATACGAGAAAGCAGAAATAACAAGACCCAAGAGAGAATGTGCAATGGAAAACACAAAAAAAAAACAATATTACAACAGGCAAACGTGGCAAATGGAATAGTTGCAGTAAAAGGAAACCAAGAAGGAACTATAAGGTAGAAAAACAAAAGTAAAAAGAAACCCCAAAAAGATATAAATAGAACAGAACTGAAAATGGTAGAAACTACTACGAGAAATGCCTGGAAGTTCCATTTATTAGCCTTAGATAACGCTTTTAATAAACATATGTATAAGTCAAAATACCCTAAGGCCTAAGGGATTTGCCCTTTCTTGGCAACTTACTTCTAAATAAACCATGGCGATTTCGGCTAACTTTTCTTTTTAATTTCCAACATATTCAAGTATCGATATTAGGATATTATTCTGAAAATAATTCGAAAAGCTATTTTTTTAAAACGTGTAGCTATCATTTGAATTCATATTATATTGAATTTTAGACGCTTAATGAGGTTAACTAGCTTAGCAACTTCTTAATATAGACTAAGCTTAGCAACTTCTTAATATAGTTATAACTAAAATTACATTAGTAAGTGAATTTTAGTTTATTAGTCACGGTAGAACAACGTAAGTCAAACCGTGGGTGGTCATCGAAACGACGTAATAATATTAGAAATAAAGCACCTTGGAACCCCTTTAAAACTGCACCGCAGCCCAAAATCGGGATTTGTTTTTAATGAGTTTGCCCTTCCCCTCTTTAGATACGCAATTTCTACTAAAATTAAAATATGACTTACAAGAAATTTAAGAATGAGTCCAACCTTTCTCCCATTGGAAATGGGCTTGGAAAAATATAGGCCCAAATCTGGCATTGCTCTCTTTTAATTTTTTCAATGTGCTTTTTTGGTACACTTGAAATTAAATATAAGTCCAAGTACCTGCAAATCTACGAAGTACCGAACCAAAAAGTTGTTTTGTTCCACAAGTGGCCCATCGGGCCGTCACGTCTTACTTCCTATTTCCGCGCTGCCACTTCCTTATTATTAACCCGAGCACGTTGCCGACAGTGTTGTGCTTCGACAAACGCGGATGTGCTAATTGCACATTACGTTTGCTAAACTAGTTCCACTTGAACCGCATTTAATTCGACTGAGGTTTGATGTCCTCATATCGTAAAAAATTTACACAAAATGTACCATCGTTAATTATTGTTATGTGTTATCGAAGCTTTTACGAGCTTCAAATATCAAGGTTGAACCTTTGGATTGCCAAATTACACGAATAACTTTTCATTGATACCTTTTGACGTACAATAAGTTTCACGATTACGACCTTTTAAAATAACCGGTTATAACAAGAATCAGATAAACAGGTGATATACTATTTATGTGCAACAAAATAATTAATCGCGAATCATGATAGGTTATATGGTACAGCTCGACATAAAAATGTTTAACGTTTGGTTCCCATTTTCCATTCAAATTTATACAGACATTAAGATGCCTAATCGGTTTTTAGCATTAAAGATTTATGTAATATACATATACATAGTTCCTATTATTCATAGCAGATGCCATATTAATATACAGTTCCCGGATCGAGTACCTTACCTTGTCAACTTTTTTATTTTCGAATTTTAGAAAAAAATCTTTCTTAGAAGACTTGCTTGTTGCAAAATCTATCTTCAGGTTTCGTTTACAATAAATGACAAAAACAAAATTTTTACCTCTTTACAAGATAAACGGACCCGAAAATATTTCTATAAAAAAACAAAACAATATTTTTTAAGTTATTAAACTAACTTTGTTATACTAGCCGAGAACTACAAAGTATTCTGAGGCCTTTAAGTTACAACAGCCTCGTTCTACACGTTGCAGTGTACCAGCCCAACGGCGATCGTATTTTCTTCAGAGTTCTCGACGTACGTTCTGCAGTATTTGTACGCGTTAAAAAGAGAGGAACGCCTAACTTGTTGAAGGTGATTACTATATGCTCTTAAAGGCGGGACAAATAACTGCGTGAGAAAAGCAGAGGTATCAAAAACAGTTCAATGTTGTACTCGTATAAGTTATTAAGATTAAGTAGACATAAAACTGGACTAGTAAAGTTGCAAGGTTTGTGTTATAATGATCAGAGTTGAAATACTTAGTAATTTCGCTTAATAATAAATAAAGAAGCAAATAACAAGACAGCCACTGAATGAACTATGCAGGACCGCTGATATTTAAGCACCCGTCCGACTCAAGCGCTAGACGCGATACGTAAACTTCAGAATACTTTCTAGTTCTCGACTAGTATAAATCAGATTTTTGGCAAAAATTAAAAATCGAGAAAGTTAACTAGGTTTCAAGAATAAGGGATTACATTGGAAGGCACACTGTATAATTTATCCAGGTTCCCTTTAGCTCACAGCAGGCTGCATTAGGGAGAATATTTCGTTGCAGGATTTTTCCTGGTAGCTATGTATTTAAGGTTTGCCGCTGCTCTTGGGCATCCCATGAAGGATACCTACTAAATCAAGTTCAAAATTTTGAATTTTCCAAGCTGCTGCCAAAGCTTCCTCAGCTTTAGATCCTTTTATTTGGAATACATGTCAAAACATACTGATGTAATACTTTCTTAATCTAGTTATGATATGACTTAATTTCATAGCCTTCTGAAAATAGCTTTAAATTGAATCATTTGATGTAAGTTAAAATAATTTTAGCGTGACATGTTTGGCAACACGATATTTTCTGCTCAGAACCCAGCTCAAAATTAAAAGCAATTAATACCATAACAAATCCCTTCACACCTTATTGGCATGGGGTGGGCCTGGCGTAATCCAGGATTGATCCACGGGGATCTGCTCCATGTCAATTGATGATGATGATACAACCCATGAAACCATGGCCTACTGTTGTTGAAAAGATCTCCGTACGGGGGTCTTATGTATGAGATGGGGTTGGCGATTTATCACAATTTCCGTCCCACATACAGAAGACCTTGGGGACTGGCGACCCCACGGGGCCGAGCTGTCTTACCAGTGTACCGGAATGTTAGCTCCTAAACTGGCAGGTGCTGGCCAGGGTGAGGTATGGGTCCATGCTTGCATGTCTCCTACCCGCTCTGATCGCATCAACCGGGTTACCAGTGCACCGTTTAATACTGGAAACATGGGGGTTGGGCAAGCCCATCAACAATTGCCACTCCACCACCTTTTTGGGTTCCTAATTATTTCGAGTGACTGGTTATGTCACCCGCCGAGCATCCCTCTCGGGTTTGACACCGAGACCGTCCGCGTTGTAGTCGAATGCCTTAACTATTCGACCACTCTGGCTCTAATTTAATTATATATTAAATTGCAATATTTTGCCAGTGTTTAAACACTTAACTTAACAGTAGTATAAAATGTCAAACTCGCCACAACAAACTTTCAGAAAATAATTTTGTGGAGTTGCGGATTTTACTAGCGGCGCCTTTCTACGGCCTGGGCACGTGCTCAATTCAAGTGTTCTCCGTATGGCGCCAGTAAACACCTTTTAACAGGCGCGAAATTTAAAGAAACAAATTTTAGTGGGAATTAAAAGTGAGCAACAATTTAACCTATAAGTACCCTGTATAATATAGAATATTCTCCGAGACTCAGAGATTATTAATTTTTGTGTTTTTCATTTGTGTAGTTGAATGGTTGACATAATTAGATCTTATTTGTACTTTATTGTTACCTGTTTTCTGTTCGTATTTATTAATGGTGTTATTACGACAAGTTTATTATAGACCTTAGAAAGAATTGCAGTGCTTATGGAGAACAGCGTTGCCACGTACAAAACTACGACCACCAAAATACAACGCATTATTGTGGGCATAATAAAACTGACCACACCGTTTTATTAAAAAAGGATGGAATGATTGAGATAACTCTCAAATTGAACGAAGACAAACGTATCCCATAAGAGCCTGTACTTCCTTCTAAGGTAGGAACTAACTGTCATCTGTAAATCTCCTTGTGGGTAACTAGCGTCAATGCAATGAAGATTGACGTTTTCTCAGAATCAAGGATTATATGGGAAATAAAAAAAATGCCCTGGTCGTAGAAAGGTGTCATCTTGTAAAATCAAAGTGTTGCATTTTGGCAACGATTGATTTAGGTAAAAAAATAAATGAAAAAACGTAACTGGCATTCCGCAATTGTCGATTAATAGTTTGGAATAAATCAAAGTTCAAGTTTTTTTCAGCGATACACAGAACGGTCAAAGAGTAACCTTTGAAAAGAAAATCGTATCGTTGCACATTTATTCATTTTAACTACCACGACACGACAACTTGTTAAACATGCAGGGTGAATTAGGATCATGTTTTCGGCGCCTCCCGCGAATGGATTGCTTTTTAATCGCACTGTATTTTTATCGTTGTTATAATATGTACCGGGTGATCCAGAAAAAAAGAGGAATTAGAGCAGGCCGTGACCTAGTTACCAAAGTTGGTATCCCGTGATTCGCCTACTGTGAGCGTAAACAGAGACACTATTGACCATTGAAGAGGTTACGTTAACTGTCAAAATCATGCAACAATATTATTGTCCTTATTTTAAATAATTGTAAGTAATTGCCTGTTTGTAGGCAGTCTAAATAAATAAATAAATAATTTTACTTTATTTAATAACCATAAATGTAATTACGTCCACTAATGCTTGTATTTTAGATTATAAAATGTCAAATTTATTTTTCAAGTAACAAATCAGATTACCATTGATACGAAATTTTAAAAAAATGAGAAGCAACCTTAACAGCTTAATCAGGACCTGCTCCAATTCCTTTTTTTCTGGATCGCCGGGTACATCTTTGTATAAAGCAGTCACAACATTTTTATTTTAAATTTTAACATAGAAATTAGAAAAAAAGTTTAACATTACAAACACACAACAAAGTAAGAAAAACATTTTTTACTGTTTCTTGTTTCCTACAGATTTACTTTATCAGTTCATCTAAATGGGTTCGATAGTTTCTGCCAAGTACATGGGTAGAAACAAAATATGAAAATATGATTTATGTGAGGGGGGAGGGGCTTTTCTCATATTTTACGTTTTGTTTATAATTTCAAGAAAGAAGAAAACAGAAATATCTAAAACGCTTGGATATATCATGATCAGAGCGCGGAAAAGTATGCACTATAAAATCGAGAAATATGCATTTTATATGCGGTTAAAATTAAGCAAAATATGCTCCTTCATATGCAATTATAGACAAATATATGCTGTCACTACCTAAAAATTGACACTATATATGCACTGAAAAATCGCATTCGAAATTTAAATATTTATTTAAATTTCTATATTCATACAAAACCACAAAAATAGGTATTCAATATAAAAATACAAATTAGTGGTATACATAAATTTGCAGGTCGCAATAAATTTTTTTTATTGCGACCTGCGAATAAAATTCCCGAGACCGAAAATATGAATAAAATCTTTTAATTGTGACCTGAGAGACAGAATTATGCAATTAAGGTGCTCGAAATCAGTTAAAAATGCATGGATATGCATTTATGCGCTATTCCCTCAACATATGCATAAATATGCAAAATAAAATTTGCATAAATGGAATCCTTACGATGTGATTCGGATAGATAACCAGAAAATTTTATTGTGCATACAAGCACAATTACATGCAAATGCATATTTTTCCGCGCTCTGATCATGATCAAACAATGTTTATTAAACCGTATTTTGTTTTTGATAAAAATTTTCTAATATTTTACTTCAAGGGTATGATAATAAAACTCTTTGATATTTATCTATTAGCCTAATGGGTATCGAGCCAATTTTGTTTCCAACAAATTTTACCCTGAAATCCTAAACAGAAATATGTTTGACTAAAATTTAGGTGGGTATTCCTAAAAATAAGGTCTGACAAACGTTTAAAACTACAATTTAAATTTTCAAAATTTTCCACTTCATTCTGACGTCATAGCTTTGGAGCGACAAAAACGTATTAAAACTTTACAATTAAAGACTTGCAGAAAAAATGATGATTACATCAGCTTAATAAAAAATTAATCATGAAACCTTGTCAAGAGGTTACTAGTATTTTGAACCTTATAAAAAACGTACCTATTTATTTGATTGTAATTAGTTTTCTACACGGCAGCTCGAAGGTCATCTTCCTTACAGCCGAATTTGGATTAAAAAATATATATAGTATGTAGTTTAATAAAAAGTTTGCAATGTTAACTAAAATTATTTCGTAATATGTAGTTACGTACAATTGGAAAATCAAGAATATTTTTAAGAAATAAACGATTTTCATGACTAACCAAACCATGATCTTTAATCAGTATCTTCAAACTTTTATCAAACTCAAAAAACAAGAATACTACAATTTTGTACTTAAGATAATCTGATAAAATATCTGTTGAATTACACACCTATAATTTCAGAAATCAAGTTCTACCAATTAAACGATTAGATAATTCTATTTACGAAAACCAAAACCGCCAACCTTGATTTAGAATTATAAACGAATACAAAATACCTTCGATATTTTTTAATTTCTTTGCAATTTTTACTCGTCGCATTTTGGTTTCAACTATTCTAATAAAATATAAATATAATTATAAATATTGGTGAGCTCGAAGATGGGTACATAAACCGAAACGTTCGGAAAAGTAAACAAAATATTACCTACTTAATTTGAACCATAATTTCTGACGCAATCTTTTGTATGTATGATAAAATATCGGAAGCCACGGAAAAGAAAACAGTTGCTTTGGCATTTAAGAAGTCAAGGTAGGAGATTCGAATCTGTAATCTGTTGTTTGGCCTATCCACCCACTAAGTCACAAAATATGATCATTTCAACCCTCCGACTGTTTACAAACCCCTTTACTTTCGCACAATCTTTTCTATAATTTTATTATAAATATGCGAACTAATGAACCTATTAAAAACTTCAGAAACCTTAAAAATACAGCTCAATGATCTCCAAACAACGACGTAGATTTAAAACGGCGGATATTAAAAAATTAGGTCATATTTATACCCCCTTTAATTAAAGTGTGTAATCACTTGATAACAGAAGGGTTCGTGAGACAAAGGATAACCCTAACCCCACACGTATTTTTAGCTTAGTTTACTAAAATTAGGGTGCCGTGTGTATAATAAATCTGCCAACACTCGACTGCTTTTAAGCTTTTAATTATTTATATTTTCTTTATACAATGTTTTATATATTTTGTTATATTTAGTAATTTAGGGTAATTACCGCCACCCCTTAAAAAAGGTTTCGCGTCGCTTCCGCTTTTTTGATGTGCAGATTTAATTTCAATTTGATTGTACTACCAATAAATAGTCCGGATTTGCTGCGACATTCTACAAAACAATCTCGCCTTATTTAGCTTAAAATTTTGGACATGACAAGAAAAACAGTATGTGGCAACAATGTTTTAAATTGCACACGACACAGCCATTTCGCATTTCAACAACTGTTGGCGTGCAGGAAATTTACAGGAACTCTTTTTACTACACCTCATTTTCTGTGCAACATAGTGAGGTATTAAACGTCAACGATAATCAAAACTATTTTCCGCGGAGCTTGGCAACAACGAGTTCGGGGTGCACCGATATCAAGGTCGCATATTTGCAAAGTACGAGTAAAAGGCTGTCTGTGCATGCATGGGCTTCTGTTTCGTTCTTTTATACAAAACAAACCAACATTCAGACTAAACAAATACACCATAACGTTAAATACTAAATACAATCGATTGAACGTCGACCTGCGATGCGTATTGCGTCTATTATTCGCTCGGTTAGTGGACTTTCCGATCTGTGGAATGCGGTTCGTCTTGTTATATACAGGACTTGGAAAAATATTTGCTCGTAATTATTAAATTTCAACGCGAAGAATTGAGTATGAATTTCGGGACACTTTATGTCTGAAGCTCGTATTCCCTTTGTAGGTATAGTATTACTTGACCCTGCGATTAGCTGTATAATAATTTACTTCGCAGTTGAACAAGTGCTCTTTTCGTCACAATGTCACAATACCTTGATGATTTGCCTAGTTTGATGGGTGACGACTGTGACGAGTGTTAAAGGGTTGGGGGTAAAGGCGTTGAAATGTTATAAAGAAACAAAATATAAACAAACACCACACAGTAAAATTTTTCCTCAAGCTGCCGTATTTTATGACATCTGACAGTGACAGTGCCTGTAACATTTGATAAAAATTACATATATCAGAAGTTTACTTAAGGGTGGATTTTAGTTAAAATATTTTTCGTTTTGAAGTATCTTGGGTTGCCTAACTTAAAAACAGCCAAGAAGCTGTGAACCAAATGGTGCAGAGTGCTTAGGGTGTTTGACAAAACGCAAATTACTCATCCCTAAAGTGTTTTAATTATTACTTATCTTATTAACTTTCTAGTATTGCTTCTACATAAAAAAACTTCTAAATTCAGTAGGTATAAGTATTTGCGAATACCGATTTTTAATCTCTTAAACCTCTTTGTAAACATTGACAGTGACATTGACAGAGTCGGTGAATGTTGGGTTGCCTATCTTTAATCAGTTTTTAAAAATTTATACGCAATTTTTTCTAGAGTTAAATAAAGATCACGCCTAAATTATAAAAATTTGCAAAAGGGTCGATACATGCATAGGAAGGTAATATTGAAACCCACCCCGCTACAGGCGAAAATCAATTCATTCTTGATGGATGTCTTGTGCAAGTCCCTTTTCGTAAGTTTTTTATAATAGGCCATAATTTAATTACTATATTAAAATTGGTCGTTCTGGCCTTGTAGCGTATGAAGGAAAGGTCTAAAAATTTTAATTCATACCCGTCCTTCTTTTCAACTGTCATTATTTAACCGTACCGTTATTTTAAAATTACTCAATTTTCCGCGCGTAAACATGCTACTAAAACCCCCCCTTAAGGCTGGCATTTACACCATGAAATATACCTCATTTTAAGCACATTTTGTTCCAGTTTTTTAGACTCATTTTTTAAGCAGGAACGGCAGAGCATTTTTTTTGTAATTATCCATGTCTTTTATATCTATTGATAGAAAGATTTTTTTTAATTTCTAAAAACCAACTTTACAGTATTAAAAAATCTAAAGCTCTATTTTACTTCAAAATTGTCACATAGTTTTTACAAAAATATTAATATCGAAAAAATCTCTCTATCAGTAGATAGACACAACCACTCTCTTTCAAACGCCACAAGAATTTTTTTTTTCAAAATGCAAATTATTCCAGAAAAACTGGTAATAATGTTCTAGAAAAATCGGTTTAAATGACCCATTTACGCTACACTAGACTAGGCAACACAAACAGCACAGTCACAACGGCTTTAAATCCGAACTTTCCACAAACTTGACAAGGAGATTACAATTTAAATACACAGAAACTCGTAGTTTTGTTTGTGCCATATCTTTTACAGCCATACCACAAATAACTATGTAAATATGCAAATTTTCAAATATGAATCTTACGCAATTCTTGACCTCTAACCTCAACTCGTTTTTGACGTTCTGCTAAACGCGCCTTCTTATGACTTTTTGATTTTGTAAGTAGTTATGCAACTTTAGATACGTCAAATAGAAATTGACTGTACATGTAAATGCCAGCCTTAACTTCAATCGTTGGAACTTAAAAAAAATGATTCTGTTATTCACGTCAGCAGGCATAATTTAATATAAATTTGGGAATACATATATGTAGTTATAATCTTTTTTCAACACCTACAGAAGTATCCAAATAAATTTAAGCGGATTTAACTTAATCGTAGCTTAATTTTAAATTTTAGAGATTTTCAGGCCAAAGTTGTTAAATTTGCAGAAACGCCCTAAAGCTGTATTCTCTTTGTGTTTTATTTGACCCTGCGATTTACTTCACAGAAACAATTGCTTCTTTTTCAAGGTATTCGTCTCTGTCACGATGTTTTGATTTGCCTTGCTTAATGATTTTCTATGGTTGTAAAAGCAATGATTTCACGAGTGTCAAAGGATTGAGGGCAATGGAGTTGAGTTGTTGCAAAAAAACAAAACAAAACAGATACCAGACAGTAAAAATGTCCTCAAGTTGGGGTAAATTTCGAGATTTGACAACAGTGTCTATATTTAATAGAAATTATATCAAAGTGACAGTTTACCTAACTTCTATTATTGAAAGTCTCGAACAATTTAATATAAATTTGGGAACGAAATATTCTCTGTAGCTATATTTCCTTCAACACCCAATAGTAATAACTTAGTCATGGCTTATTGTGCTAAAAAGGTCACGAATGAACTATAGTTCCACCGATTAAAAACAAACAAACAAACAAAGAACTGAATTTATCGTAATTAGAATCGCCAATCGGTTTAGTTAGCATGTTTCTTATTTTTATCGAATCATACACGACTATTCGAGTGTTGTAAAATTCGTATCTTGCAACTACTGTTGTATCAGGCATTATTAGATCACCACAAAATAAAAAAGTAAGATAATAAGGCAAGACAAAATGCTTCCCTGTAAATAACAACAGTGCCTATTATTAATTTATTTTAGATGAATGGATTGTCAGAGCTTTAATCCATAATCTTGTGACCAACAGGTTTTGTGTTAAAAATTTACCTGAAATGCTAACAAAATAATAATAAAAAGTTAAAAACACAGGAGCCTAATTATATGAATAATTGTAATTTCGGTTTTCAAATAAAAATCTTGAGTATGTTCTAGTTTCTATCATAAACCGTTTTATCACTAATCCCGGCCAATTTATACACTGAAATTGTTTACATAAATTAAAAATGAAAAACGAAAACACCAAGAAACTTCTTTTATAACTTATCAATTATTATCAAATTAAAGATTCATTTTCAATAAAAATCTTATAAATCTGGGATATCTCTGAAAGTTTTATCACACATTAAAAAATAATTATATTTTTCTATGATTATTAAATAATACGTCTATTATCTACACGATTCTTGTTAAATAATGGCCTCCATAATTCAGACCTTTGAATTATATCTTATAACTCGCATGCTGGGCTCAATCACAAAACTTCAGATCACATTACTCACGACAGTCTGCCAATTGCGAAGCTGCAAATCTTTTATTTCACAGCTGATTATTATCCAGCCTAGTTGGCCTTATACGGATTATGTCATACGCCCCAGTTGTTTTATTCGTAAAAACCGTTGACAGCTGTCATGAATTCGCGATTTTATACGTTTTTAACTTGCACCAAAGAGTACTCGCGTCTAAAGGCTATTATTCACTTGTTGAGTAATTATCTTACCCCGCTCGTAGCACAATAAAAAAATAATAAACAAAGTAGGAATTTAAAAATCTCCAATGTAATTATTTTATCATGAAAAACAAATATACGAGGTCTGATCAAAAAACATCCAGAATGGTTTTATAACTTTGTAATGACTGCATACAAAGGGATGTGGTTTTGCACAAAGTGTGCTTAATATTTGTTATATACGTCCTGTGAATCACATCTGCTTTGCTCAATCAGTTGTTTCACAGTCATGTTTTTTGTTGACACTTGCGTAGTTGTTTGTAATCATGTCGGATAAAAAAGGATCAACGAATTTACATCAGATTTTGTCAAAAACTTTGTGAAACTTGTAAAGATACTTATTTGAAGTTACAAAAGTGCGCAAGGTATAAACGTCTTAAAAACGGTCGTGAAGGTGTTGAGAGTGATCCGCGTTCTGGAAGACCTACAAGCAGTAAAAGTGCACAAAATGTCGAAGTTGTACGCGCAACTGTACGGAAAAATCGCCGAATTACTATTCGTGAGTTAGCCACAGATCTAAACATTCATTACGGTTCGACTCAATCCATTCTTACGGAGGATTTGGGTATGAGACGCGCTTAGCTAAATTTGTACCAAAACTTCTCGCAGATGAACAAAAACATGCCCAAAACGATCATAACTGGCGATGAAAAATGGGTTTATGGGTATGATTCCGAAACTAAGGCCCAATCTTCACAGTGGAAGGCTCCAAATTCTCCTAGACCCAAAAAAGCACGACAAAGCCGCAGCAGTGTTAAGACAATGCTGACTATCTTTTTCGGCCACAAGGGAATTGTGCATCATGAATACGCTCCACTTGGTCAGACAATTAACAAGGAGTATTACTATCAAGTTCTACGACGATTGACGGACGCAGTTCGTCGCAACAGGTCGGAACTGCATGAGAATGGCGAGTGGCAATTGCATCATGATAAAGCTCCCGCCCACGCATCTCAACTTGTGTAGCAGTTCCTTTCTAAACATGGCATTCCACAAGTCCGCCAGACCTTGCTCCCAGCGACTATTTTATATTCCCCAACATTAAATTTCAGTTACAAGTAAAACGATTTCAAGACATTGAACAGATACAGCCGAACACGACGAAGCAGCTACTAGCTATTCCAGACAAATGTTTCGAGCACCGGCATCAACGTTGGATTAAGTGTGTGGCTTCGGAAGGATACTACCTTGAAGGCGATTAAACGTCAATTTCATAAATCTCGCATTTCTTTATAAATATAGCCATTCTGGATACTTTTTGATCAGACGTCGTATAACCTTTCATATACATATTGCTTATAACAGTGACCAAACAAATTTTAACTCTCGTAAATTTCGCCATTTGTGGGCTTTAATGGCATACCACTATCTTGTGGGATTATTAAGTTGTGAGAATTGCTTATTTTATTTGGGCGAGTGCATTTAGGCATATTATAATGCATTCGCGATCTTTTTAAACCACAGTTGGCCATGTTATGTTTATACTAAACTTATTTGAAATTCGAACAGTCTGTTATTTTGCCCCGTCATGAATACTAAAGTATGAGCACAAAAAAATTCAAAAGGAGGACCAGCCATTGAATTTTGAAGTCATCAGACTTCTTTGACAATGACTTACTTTTTATTTTATAGTGCTATAATACACGACTTCAAAATTCCGTTGGCCAACTGTTTCGACTTTATTTTTTGCTCATACTATAGATTATGTTGAGAAAGCCCTGTTGTCAAATACAGCTCTTCTGAGAATAGCCTTCGATGGTCTAACATATTATGAATTCATAACTGTATAAATCATTATTTGCCTTAAAAGTCTTGACGTAAAGCTACCATTATACTTTCCATTTTAGGAATATTTGACTTCAAATTTTGCCATAACCTAGACAATTTCCTACACTTAAAGACTTAGAAAAGGTGCCAATAAATTTAAAAGTAAAAAAATCCAAATTTAATATAAAGACGAAATCATGAAAATTGAAAGCAAGAGCATATGGACTAACTATTATAAACGAAGACAAAACAAAGTACATGGAAATGAAAGCAATATCCACACAAGAGACAAATCAAATTAAATGGAAGACATTGAATAACAAAGAATACAATTACGAGAAGGTAACACAGTTCATGTATCTAGGAGTGACACTAACGAATACTTGCCAACACGAAACGGAATTAAACAAAAGCAAAGGGCAGCAGAATAGTAGGAGCGCTTACAAGATTATTAAAATCAAAAAATTTATCTCGAAAAACATAATTAAGAATATACGCGGCCATACCACCGACTGTGTTATATGGACGCGAAATTTGATTTCTTCACAAACAAGAAGAAACGAGACTGAGCATATGGGGGGAGGAAAATACTGCGAAAAATATTTGGAGGAATATAAATAGAGGGCGTGAGATGGAGTATAAGATCAAACCGAGAAATCATGAAACTATATGAGAAACCAAGTATCGGACAAACAGCAAAAGTGTAGATATTAAGATGGCTGGGATACATCAGGATGCCTGATAAAAAGCTCGCTAGGAAAGAAGAAGAAAAAAACACGACTGACAGTAGTGAAAAATCTGTCACGAGTGGAAAGGCTAAAGACAGAATAAAATGGAAAAGAATAATACAAAGATTTGAAGCCATGGGCCTACAAGAACTGTATTCCGAGAATAGCCTTCTGTAGTCTAAAATGTTATGAATACATAACTGTATAATTCAAATTATAGCTTGATGTTAGGAATTTTTGGCTCCAAATTTTACTGCCAATTTATCCATAACTTCGACAATTTCATACAGTTTTTAAAGATCTACAAAAGGTGCCAAAAAAATAAAAAATAAAAAATCCAAATTTAATATAAAGACGAAATCATGAAAACTGAGTAAAAAAACAGAAAATATGTCGTAACTGCAAAATATAAAACTTCTTATAATGGATGAAATCTCAAAGAGTTGTATACGCAGCATGCAACAAGTTTTGATTGGGTACTGGCAGTTACAGCCAGTGTGGGCTTCACACTTCTTGTATACATAAATGATTTAGTCCTATTAGCAAGAATTGAGGAAGAACTCCAAATTAATTTAGATCTATGGAATCACGCATTGAAATCGTTTGGAATGGCAATCAGTAAAGAGAAGACAGTAGTGATGGTAGTAACTAGAGAGGTAGGTTGAAGTTAAATTAGACAGCGAGCAGATTAAACAACAAAAAGACTTTAAATATCTGAGATCTGGGAATGATAAGTAGCAAAAGTCAAGACTTTACTATGTCATTAACAAGGTAATTCTTTCCAAGAAGGAAATATCACAGAAAACCAAATTAAAAGTTTATAATACAATTTGCAATTCAACATTGCTATATGGTAGCGAATCTTGGACTATCAATGAACGGCAACATCAACGCTTGCAGGTCTGCGAAATGCTTTTGCTCCGGAGGATAGCGGGTGTCACGAAATAGGAAGGTTTGAGAAACTGTGATATACAAGTAAAACTAGGAATCAGATCAATCAGAGAAGAGTTAAAAACTAAACAACTGAGATAGTTTGGACAGGTTAGCAGGATGGTCAATGAGAGAGTAGATAAAAGGATGGAGCGTCAGACCTACAGGTTCGAGACCCATAAGCTCATGGAATAATGGGATAGAGAGGATATTGGAAGGTAAATAAATATCATGGAATAGTGCAGTAAACCTCACAAACGATAGACTAAAGTGGAGAAAACTGTCTAAAGGTGACAGTGCTTGAGTGTAGAAGTGTAGTGTAATCCCTCGACACCGATTAATGCGGTAAAAGAGGTGACTATCTAAGAAGAAGAAGAAGAAGAAGAAAAAAAATCTCTTCACAATAGGAATGTCAACAGTTAAAATTTATTTTCATCTGATGTTTAAATTTAAAGTAATGTTTACTACAGCAACATCGTATGTCTCCGTTCTACACGCATACAATTCTATACAGTTACATCGTTTTATGATTACTTTAAACATGTCTTTAGTTAGATATGATTTTAAACATGAAGTCAATAGCCTGCTGAATAAACTGCCAAATTTTATGGTATAATTAATTAGGTACACACAATTAAAAGTTAATAATAGCCACCATCACCTTTATTATGATGCCTGGCGATATTTATTTGATCACACGATATAATACTGAATTTTTATGTTGTTGGAATCCCAAAGAATAATTAAATAAGGCAATCGTGTCGTGCACATTATTTATGTATTAAAACAATTACTTGTATTCCATTATATCATCCTGAATTATTTACGTATTTATACGTTTAATTAGTATACTTAGTTATTAGCTGTATATTGATTAACAATTTTATATAATTTGTGTTAACACTTTTACAGTTATTTAGGTCACCTATTTTGTTCTACTGGCGATAATTCATTTGTGTGCTTAGAATTTCAATCAAGTGTTCTAATGAGACTTTAAAAGAATATCTTTACAATTAGTACATTAATTTTTTGTTTAGGAATTACTTACTTATCCTGTCCCCTTGTACCATCAATAGGTGTTGTGGTAAAGGTTGAGGAATTACATTAATTATTAATAAATAATATCTAAGATATTAAGACTGGTAAAAGTCACGCAATGCATTTTTCCTGTAAACAAACCTGTACTGCTATATTATTCATATCTTTATTTAATATGACAAAAGTGAGCTACTTGTCCATTCATAATTTACTTAAAGAAAGCCACTTCGCACGTATACAAAGGAATCAATACAGTCGTGTTGAATGTTTTAAATATTAAATGTATACCTCCTTCAAAAATTGCCCCAATTATAGCTTTACTAATCTAAATCGGAATACCAACAAATACACTACAAGTTTCGATTATTCGATTAGCTTTTTTATTTCTTACATTATTTCATCTTTAAATTAAATAAGCGGCCTAAGTCCTTTTGTTAAATTTAAATGGCAAAGTAGTAAAGACCGTATGTCTCCGGATTGAGTTACCAAGAGAAGCGAATTTTAACATATTTTTTTTAATAATAAGCTTTGAATTTTTAATCCTTTAAAGACGTATTTACGGTATTTACAGTTCAACCATGAGTTTTTCATAGAAACTGCCAAAGATAAAATGGATTTACATAGAATATCCCCCTCTTTGTTGTTGATAAATCGACCAACTGTCAATAGTTTGGTGCTTTCTTTATATACCAGAATGATAGAAAACTCAAGGTCCAAATTTTGCACTTATTCTTTGTGTGTGTTATATTTTTAAAATAAAAATGTTTAAACTATTATTCAACGGCAAAACTAAAAACATAATTCTAATAAGAATATTAACGAAAATTGAAAGGGCACAATTCTTGTACAAAACTAACGGGTATTCCAAAGTCTTTTGGAAAAGCATGGGAGGTTTTAAATGATTAAAAAAGTATGTATCCATTCACGTCTATAAGTAATTTCTTCTAGGCATAAATCAAAGTTGCCTTAAAACTAGTGTCCCAAAAGCATAAAAAAATCGATTATCAACAAAAGGTTTTATAACAAGTTATAATGGCCAGCCAGTTGATTAGTTCTTTTGGTGCATATTTAATAATTAATACATAGTCAATACATTCATTTGTTAATAGGTTCTTACGACATATGTGATTTTACAAACAATTACACTTTTAGTTAGACTAATTACAAAATCCCTCGAGGGAAACCTACAAAGAAAACAGGAAATACCACTCATTGAAAAGCCTTCATGTTAAATACCAATTTCGAATATTTTCAGGAAAATAAGAGGTATTAACATGCTAAATATGCAAATTCCGTTAAAATCGACAGAAATAACTCTTTAAAATCACTTAGCATGACAAGGATTTTCTTTTCTTGCCATTGGCTAAACGACTAATTTTCTTATAGTTATAAATGTCGCTTTCGAAACTTTTACTTAGAAATGCCATTGTCAAGTGGGTTTAATTAATATTGAATTTAAAAAGGCATACTGAAAATTTGAATTATTACGGAAGTTGATCAAAAGAAAGAGAACATCGATGTCGATTATTATTTTATGAGCTATTAAAACCTGATAATATTGTTATAAAAGATTTAATCATGTTTGAAACAGATGTTCAGGAGCGGTTGGATTAATTGGCAATGCAGTTTTAAAACGGACTCGAGTTCACTTTGCATCAGTTCACCAGGGAATTTCTTTACATTAATTTAGGCAGTGTTTAAAATTTTTTAAACTGACTTAAATCCAATTTCTATGATGGCATGTGTGGTTTCAATGTATTAACTGATATTTCTATGATGGCATGTGTGGTTTCAATGTATTAACTGATTACCAGGCAAGTCTATTCTATAAAAAATTAGGTTATTTTTAAAAGTTCGAGTATAGGAGCTGACTAATATAATCCTAACTAAAAACCCCTTCTGAATGATTTGTTGACGTCTTTCAACTTAACAAAATTTAAATTTTGTAATGAAACTATTCTTACACAGCTGTGATCTTTCAACCAGTGAAATAGATCACTTACAAGTTTTCAACTTATTTACCAGCAAAACCATAGAAAAAATAAGCCTGACAATAAATCTTAACGACCTGTGGACCACGCAAATTGGGCCATTTTTATGTTTTTAAACTACTTCTGCAACAGCAACTATTTATAACATGTACGGATTTAAACCGCATTTAAATAACGAAAGTACTACACAAGAATTGACTTTACAGTGGAAAATAACCAGTTCTTTTTCGGGCTTATTTTCGTTGATCTGTTGAAAAATTCCGAAAGAAAATATTCAATCTCATTTCGACTTTAATTCCATTAGTTAATTTCTAACATTATTACGATTAAGGAATTATAATGTTGACGTAGAAATGGCCAGGTGAAAGCTGCAGTTAGATATGCGATAAGTAAACAATGGAAACATTACAGGTCGAAATAATTAGAAAACAAGAAATTTTCCAAATTCTGTTTTTCATTGCGGTTTATCAAGACTGGCGACTTCATATGGGATACGTAGAAGTAATCGAAGAGCTTAAAATTACCGTATAAAATTTACACATCTTGCAATTTATCTTATTCTGATGCCAAGAAGTAACTTTCCAAATATTATGACGTTCGTTACGCTAATAACATAAGACCTTGGCACCCTTAGTTTACTTATTTAACTGATTAGTATTTTCCATTTGGAACGATTAGTTAAAATAGAAATTTTGTCAAATTTTTAAGCAACCAAACGAACAATAAACAATCCCCTTCTATTTACATGTTACGTCCGAACTCAAGTGAAATAATAATACAGCGAATGGAGACTCGCGTTTCAGAAACACAATGCGTATTTGTAATTGCAAAACATTAAATGAAACGTAAAAAACAACCACCATCAATAAGGTAAAAAAATATATAGCAAGGTCGTACAAAATGACCCGTGTAAAGCACGTTATTTCCTTTTACCAACCGTCATTTTCTGCTCAATTTATTCCCGGTTAATATTTCAGTAGGAAGTTGTATGAGTTATTTCGTGAATTTACGTAGTTTTTTATTGAAGAGATGAAAGGACAAATTATCCGATGTTTTACGTTACATCTATAAAGCCGTATAAAATATTTAAAGCCCAGCATACTACGCCACTGATCGTGCTATAAAAATCATAATAAATACATTATCTAAAGTCGTAATTTACAACATACGAGTTTCTGTAATTTATTGAAGATACTATAAATTAAAAGGATAACCTAATTTCTTTGTTAATGTTATAAATATTTGTTCGAGAAATTGCGGATTAAACTGAATACAATTTGCTGCAATTGATCGAACGCCTTACAAACAAAATTTGCTTATTTTGTTATTTAATAAACTTAGCATATCGACTGATGCCGTAAGTAAAGGTATTGGTTATCCATATATCCATCCTAACTAACAGGTTTCGCATCGGTTTCGCATGACAGCAGCCCCAATTTTTTTTGACTTGATGCAATTTGTTTACACATTTATGAGGTTTTTAATTTTTTTTAGTCTACAGCGCGATCAAGAAATAGTGTTTCAGTATCCCCAAAAAATGCAGCAATGTTTGGTGGATCAATTGGCACAATTGCTAATGTGGCAAAAACGTTAATTGGTAGTGACGAATGACGATTAATCAGATAGGTAAAACAACAGTCATTTGCTGAAAAACTGCTCGAATTGTTCGCCATTATTCTGTACACTAAGAAAATTTAAACTTTGAAACGTCATTGTCAACTACTACCAACTGGAACATTATTTCTTGATCACACTGTACTTCTTAGCCGCATTTCGAACTACTGCAGGTGTCAAATAATTCTTAAATGATTATCGCAAAATGGTAAAAGATGACCAAGGTATTAGATTACATAATTTCTCAAGTTTAATTTACAAAGTATAAGACGAAGTTGGCCTATCAAAAGTTAAATAAATTATACATTATAATAAATAATAAGTTTAGTTGTTCTTTTTGTGTTAATCTTTCTTTTTAAATTTCATTTGTCGGCCGGCTATCGGTGATAATTTATCACCACAGGAAAAACATGCCTGAACCACAAATTAAAAAAATAAACATTACATCTAAATAACAATAACCATTAAAGAGGCAACTCCAACTGACTGATTAATTAAAACAAAACATCTTGTATTGCTAAACCGAAAGAAAACGCGCATAATATTTTTAAATTAATACAATTTTCTTCTATAAATGTTCCACGTTCAGACTTTAATATTTGAACAGTGCACTCGTCACCTAATTTAAGATAATATAAATTGCTGTGGGGCTTATCTTGACAATTTATAAATAATGGTGACATGTAATCAAAAGGACGATAACAAAAGCCATGTTTTCAATGAATGACTTCACAAATTAACAGGGAGTTTCTCTTCGGTTTTCAGTCAACATAATCCGATCGATTAATGTTACATAAACTGGGTCAGCCTATTTTTTTGGACGTGTATTTTATTCAGGTAACCTCATTTAGAACTGAGACAAAAGCGAATGACATTCCCTTTTAAGTTGATTATTAAAAAGATGGGTATATTTTAAACGTATTATCAATTAATTTTATCTTTTCCTGTAATACTTGAAGGTATAATACAAAAAACAAGATATTTTTAAAACTGATAACGAATTTCCAGAAATTATTTAATATTGGATTACATAAGGTTCTATTTGTTATGAAAATGCCTGAGCAGGTTAGACCCATTTTTGACTAGTACATATGGATCAGATTATTTCTTCACTTCCGTTGACCCGAATGAGTTTGTTATGAGTTTAAACAAGAGTTATACCTCCCTGAAGATGACTTTCAATTAGTTAATTGTTAATGTACGTAAAGGACTGCCGTTAATGAATTTACATGTGAAATATCAGGTTTCTTGGACACTACACCTGACCCTTTCATAATTTGTAATAAATCTATTTTTCCCAATTAATTAACAACATTTTAAATCACTAACTATATTTCGAAAATAGAACAATAAAATCCCTTTAAAATTGGGCATGTTACGCCACTGATTATTGATGCAACTTCAAACATAAGGCAGTGGTATTAAAAACAACGCAAGCATAACATTATAAATATTAATAACTTTGGTATTAAATGGACATTTTAAGATTGTTAATGGTAAACATAACTAAAAAGTCTGTAATAAGAGCACATGTCGTGATATAAAATCGTTCCGTTCTATTAGCAACGTGTAAACACAACCTTTACACGGCATTTGCATTCTTGAGACATTCCGAGACGATCGGTTTTAAAAGCAACCAAAAAGGTATCCAAAAAACGAACAAACTATGCATATTTTCAAGCTTAGCGACAATATGAGACACAAACTAAAAATAAACGAATATTTAGCGTAGGTAGTAAAATGTTAAGACGCCATTTCTCCCTCATTAAAAGATATTGCAAAACAACACCGTAAAATTTAACCTAGGAAAATAATTTAATAAATTATAATAACCTACCTATATTTGGAAAGTCTTTTAATCGAAAATTCGCACAAATATCACTCGAAATCACACAATTCGAATTGAAATTCACATCAAATATCTATATGTACGTAACAACACGCCATTTTAAGACGATCAACTGTCGGCCGCACTCGCCACTGCCACAACCACTCGAAGTACAAGTTATAAATATTGGATATTTTTGTAGGTTGCGCTGCTGTACGCTTGCTACGCACTTTATCCTTTCGATTTACTAAATCACCGTCAAACATTTACTGCCTTGTAATATTCATTAGCAAGATTTCTTTCATAAATGACAAGCAGTTTTAGGTTAAGTTGACCTTTTTGTTGTTAAACAAATGACGATTCGGAGCTAAAGGTTGTTTTAAACGATACTAAATTGCCAACAAATATAAAATTCCCTTATATACTGTAAATTCGAGTGTATTGAAACTTTCATGTAAAAAATGCACACTTTAAATTATTATAATTTCATCTTTTTGTTATTTATACTAGGATAAATTAATCTGATGTTTGATATGCTTTTCTGACTAATAAATGAACTGTTGAACATATCCCATAATTTGATTAATTTAAGTAGGGCCCGGCTTGTTTTATGGACATTTTTTTTGCATACTCGTACAGTAAGTGCCATCTATAGCGACCTAATCAAATTAAAACAGCTGTTTTCAGTGTTTTCTAATGAAAAAAAAGTAAATAATAATTTCCCTCACGACATCTATCGATAAGACTATAAATCAAACTAGCCATTGTTGAGTGCAGCAAAATAGGACTATACCTAGCTTACAGTGTTTAGACAACTTGACAGTTATATACAAAAATAATAATATAAATCCGCGTTTATACTGTAAGTATGCTTTGTATTTACCTTAATATTTAACAAACATTTTTATATTCCCGCAGGGAGTTTAGATTTCACAGAAAAACGGGGTACAATTTTCTACTAACTGAAAACCAGGACCAGTACAGACAGATATTTGGTACTAGGTACTAGATTTTTACTTCTACTTACATATTTTTAGATGCATTTGTACCTTCACGTCTTGAAAATGTCAACATAAAGCAATTAACTTTAAAGGTAAGGTTATTATAAGTAGTTACTGCATAATATTTAATAAAAACTGAAAAAATAAATTCACTTTCATTTTAGAAACAGCTTCTTCATAATGGATGTAATATCAATAAGTGACACAGATTCGAGTGATAAATCCATAGCTGTGCCATATGAAAACCAGCTTCAACAAAATATAGTAGACCGTAGACGGTCCTCAGCATCGCATAATAATGAAGTTGAGGTGGTTACTTTAAGTTCTCAGTCGAGACATTCAACAGAACGTTGCCCTGTTACATGGACTCACTCGGCGAAGAAAAGTAACCTTAACTTTTTAAATTCAGATACATTTTGTTCTCCTTCACCTAGATCAAAAGTTAGTGTGTGGTTGTATGAAAATGGACAAAAAAATCAAAATACACCACCAGTAGAAGGACAATCGCAAGATGTTTCTGAAACGCATTTAACTGGTTTAACTACGAATTCATTAACAAATTGTTCTACAGTTTCTACAAATAAAAGTTCTATATTAGTGCGGCAAGATTATAAAAAGTCGTTACAATCAAGTTTGAATCCTGTAACGCCGAACATTTTTGTAACTAATAATAAATATGTAAATAACGTAACTATAGGAAACAACAGTGTAATTTATTTAGAAAGTGCTAGTGGGAGTACTCGAACTTCAGATATTTTAAATGGTAATCATAGTAAATACGTAAATGTAGAAGAGAATATGATGTGCAATACAACTACTAATTCGATAGTTGGTATAAATTCCACAACCTCCAAGACAATTGATTCAGAATATTGTCAGTTGCAATCAGATACATTGGAATTATTGGAAGCTGGACAAAAGCAGCATAATATGCGACGTAATTCGACACCACAGCCAGTAAGAAATATGCATAATCTCGTAGAAAATATGTCAAGTTTATGTGATTCACCAAAAACAGACGTGAAAAGTAAAATAAAATCATTAACAGATGTTCCATTAAGCCCGGAAAGTCTGCAAAAAATTGAATTGTGCGAATATTTAAAACTTATGAATATGAACCCGTCAGATAATAAAGATGTTGGAATGAGACAAAATCGTCGGTCCAGCCGAGTTAAACACTTGGCCTTAATGACAGAAAGAAAAGAATTAGAACGGCAACTTAACAGTGAAACTCGTGAATTAGAGAAAAAGAAAAAGACTTCTGATACTGATTCTCGGCATTCTACTGATAATGATAGTTCTAAAGGTAAGCTGTTTTATTTGATTATAAATTTACTAAAAGGATTTCTATATAAAATGAACTTTTATAAACAATAGAGAGGTAATTTTTGTGTTCTTAAATTTTGTCATTTATGAATTTATAGCTTAACATGTAAAAATAATACTTAAATTGTCTTGAAAGTTTGAAAGTGGTGCGCAACAGTCGCTTTTGATTCATATTTAAATCTTCTTGATTTGAGTTTGGTTGTTTGTGATTGAAAGATAGAATACATTTATTAAAGAAAAATCTGAACTGTGGAGTAAACAATGTTATCACAATTAATAGTCAGTTTGCTCTATTATCAGCTGTAGTTATTTTGACACCTTCGATCTTCATTAAAAATTGTTACTTTCGTATAATTGTATATTTCCTATTACACACAATTCTCGTTTATTTACTAATTCACTTTAAAATCGTGCGAATCTCGTTTGTTTATACACTTTTCACTGGCTGCGTGGTACGGACGTGTTTACGTTACTCGTGCCGCCGCCAACACATACACATTCTAGGTCTTTTCATAATTTCAAAATGATTCTGCATGGATGTACCTACATAGCAGTAGCCATAATATTATGAATGAATATGTTCTCATCTCTAAGTAGCAACTTTTCGACATTCATTCGTTAGAGAAAATTCGAGATATAGAAAGATCTTAAACTTCTTCGATTTATTTTTTATTACGTGTTTATAAGGCATACATAATATGATAGAGGAATAATATAAAAAACGAACGATATTACGATATATCAATAACAAAATCCAAAAAATATATAGGTATTATAGTTACATATGTATGTAGTATGTAACATTAAAAACTTATTCAAAATGCAAATTAATTTATTTTAGAAAAGTAATCTGTAAAAAATTGTTGGCGAACTTTCATCTCGTGGCTTACTTCATAGAATTTTTCAATTTTGTTTATGGACATGTAAATCGAATCTGATGTTTGTTCCTCGGTCATGAAATAATTTTTTAAGGTCCCGAATGCTTGTGGAACTTGCTTGTGTGATGGTTTTTCCACAATTTCTTCATCACTTTCTTCTTGTGGTTCTTCATGTGTAATGGTTGATACACTCTGCAGAATGTCTTTATCTGTTGGATAGTCGGTAGTTAAGAGGTTACTATCGATTTCCAGAAAAGCGTCAAGAGATACGTTCTCAACATTTAGCAGCTCAATACACTTTAGAAAATCTTGCCTTAGATCAACAAGCAATTCTTTGCCTTCTGGATTATGTAGTCGTCTCGTAATAGAGCAAGTGGAATATCGTCTTCTTCCTCGTACTCGTTACCAAAACCAGCCTTTTTAAAACAATTTTGAATGGTTTTTTGTTTAACATCTACATTCCATGTCATGGCAACCTCTCTTACACAGTCAAGAAGTGATAATCTAGGAAGAGCATTGTCCTCTAATGCATTCAATGTTTTTTTAAGGATTCTCCGCCTGTAAAGATCCTTAAAACTTTTTATGATGGCCTGATCTAAAGGTTGTAGTTGAGAGGTCGCGTTTGGTGGAAAAAATTGTAATTTGATAGCCTTCAGCTTTTGTTGTATTGCAGGATGAGCAGGGCAATTATCTATAAACATTAATACTTTTCGATTCTCGCTTAAAAATTGTTTGTCTACTTTAACCATCCATTTTTCGAATAATTCAGGTCATCCATGCCTTTGCGTTGCTCTCATAATCTACTGGAAGCCATTGAACTCCTTTAAAACATCTTGGCTTGGCGCTTCTGCCAATTATGAGAGGTTTTAATTTTTCAGAACCACTCATGTTCGTTGCAAAAAGGCATGTGACACACTCTTTACTATGTTTTCCACCATAGCATTTGTCGTCTTTAAAGGCCAGAGTTTTGTTAGGTAGGCATTTGAAGAATAATCCGGTCTCATCAGCGTTTAAAATATTATCTTCACTATACTGCCCCAAAATTCCCAGCAATACATTTTGAATCCAATGGCTGACCTGATTATCATCCACTGCAGCACTCTCCCTGCAGATGTTCTTTTGTGATATGTCGTGCCTAAACTTAAATAAGAAATAAAACATGATATTGAACACAATCATGTAAATTTTACCTTTTCTTAAATTTATGAAGCCAACCAGCACTAGCCTTAAAATTTATAGCTCCTAAATGCTGACCATATTCTAGAGCTTTTTCTTGTAAAAGTGACCCTGACACGGGAATGTTTTGATCTCTCGTAGACACAAACCACTTCAGTACGGCACTATTGACATTTTTGTTTGTAACGTCTCGGTTTCGTTTGTAATTAGCCGGTTTAACAAGATTACTAGCGAAATTTCGAATAGAATCCTTATTTTTAATTATTGTTGATAATTGTTGAAAGCATAAACACAAATACGAATAACCTAGTCAATATAGTATAGCATTATAGGCGAATTTAGCTTGAAGGGAACCGTCAAAGCAAAACAATATGCCAGTGCAGAAAATTGGTAGCCATAATAAACAAACAATGAATGGCTTGCTTATATTTGCAGTATTCAAGGCTAGTAGGTCATTTTTGGAGTATCATGTTTCAGATTACACTTTTAACTCTGTTATGCCGACTGACTGCTGACACAATAGACACGTCGTCGGTACTTCCCCGAATTCTGTCATTCGCTGTTTGCAAACAGATGATGCACTGCATACCTTCAATTTCAAGTTAGAGAGGTTCTATGTCCTAAATTTGGTCAAATCTTTTTCGAGTTACAGATAAATTCGAGTTAAGCAGATTAATATGCATATAAACTCAACAGTAAACGCACAGGTATAGAAAATATTCGAGTTAAAGAAAATTTCGAGTTACAGGAGTTCGACTTACGGGAGTTCCACTGTATATAACAAACACTAAACTATGATTTAAAAAAAAAAACAAGTTAATCATTAAAGCAACAGTGAAGGAAATGATAATCAGGGTTCTCAATTAAATCTAAACCATTTTCATGTAAAATAATTAATTTAATATTATTTTTGCCAGGAAATTAACGATTATTATAATAAAATCTTAAATACGATTCTATTAAGTTTAAGTTTAAGACATACGTTTATAGTATTTTCTCGACTTAAACTGGCTCCACCAACATGCCCTTAAGCCTTAACCTGTGATCATCCAATTGTGGAACACCCTGTATCCTAATTAGTATGGTAGAGAACTGACAACACTTTATTAAGTATAGTTTAAAATATGCTAATTCTTTCTAGCAATTTTCGAAATTAATATACTATTTTTGTTACAGATTTAAAATTAACATCAAAGAAAAGTGGTGAATCTTGTGAGTTTCCGATGATGTCTAAATCTCCCGTTAAAAAAGACAGATTAATGCGAAAATTTAGTATGGATGAAACTAAATTGAAGAGTAACTACCAGCTAATAGATAAAAATACGAGTATAAAATTACCGTCTCGATTTTTACAAGTTCCTGAAGTCTCAACAACAAGTACTCCAAAATCAAGAACGCCTGTTAATGCCGTGACATCCGAACAAGAAGATTTAATAGAAAGTAATGACTTAAATAGAAATGTACTATTAATGAAAACACAGCCTGATATAAGCGAGAAAGCACTTAGTAGAAGATCGTCAAACAGTGAGAGGCCGCAAGAGAGCCTTGGTAGCTCTCCTAACTCAGAGTTAATCACAAAAAAATCATTTATGCAATTATGTTTAGACGTTAAAAACTTTAAATTCTCTAATAATGTACAAAACATTTCTTCTTACAAATCAAACAAATGTGATGGTGATCGTAGTAAATATTCAATATTTTCTTTTGCCAGCACTGTATTTAATATTCCCAGTATTGAAGTTGATTTTGATGAATCAATAAAACCACTTTTAAATGAAAAATCTTCTCTCAGTTCATTTAGAAAAAGCAACCACATAGAAAACAGAAGGATGGTCATTTCAAAAACAAAGATAAAAAGAAAAAAATCGGACATTACGGAAGACAATTCAAAAGGAAGACTAAAATATAAAGAAAGAAAAAGTGATAAAATTACCAAGAAAAGAAGAGCTCAATCTCTGGATGATGCGCCAAAGTCGAAGGTTCCTAAATTAAATGGCGTATTTAAACAAATTGTCAAACCAATAACTAAACTTAAAAACAAAATTAGTTCGAAAAATAAAATAAATCACAATAAAAAAACTAACATGAAAGTGTTAAAGGACATCAATAGACAAAAAACGTATGCCAGTTCAAAGCATGTTAATAAATTAAGAAGCAGAGGTCGATTAAAACAAATTGGAATTAAAACAATATTGTTGAAAGAAGAGAAGAAAAACAGCACCAAGAAGAGATTTAAGAAAAATATACAAAGCAAATTTAAAAATATCAAGAGAAAGGACTTTAAAAGTACCGAATTAATACAACACGCATCTGAAAACAATTCTTCAACGAGTGATGCCAAAGCTTTAGATAGTGTAACGGTACTAAAGCAAACTGAAAGTTTAGATAAATTAGAAAAATCTGAAATGTCACCTTCGAGTTCCTCTAACAATCTACTTCTTTCTCCTACACGAACCAAATTTAAAGCTGACTTCGAACTTTTGAAAAATTTAACTCCAGAACACAGAAAAGCTCTTCTTGAAAGTAAAAGGTTTTTAAATACGAAAGCAAAAGAAAATTTAACCCGCACCATGCAGTGTTCTACTACTTCAATTGCTACATCCAGTCTTATTAAAAACAGTATAAATGAAGAAATAGATTCAAACAACCCCCATGAAGAAAATACCAGCGTGATAGATGATAAAAAAGTAAATCCGCCGTGTTATGGTTTTGCACGAACAGAGATTTATACCGATGAACTTCATATATTGAATAAAACGTGCGAAAATATCAGCAAATTTAGGCCAGTATCAAGTGTCAGTATCTCTCAACAAGCTTCATCAGAACCAGAAGTTGAAGCAAGTCGACCTACTTCAGAGGATTTGGAAGTTGATCAGCTTATGAATTCCAAACGATTAAAAGATCGAGCAACACAGATAGATGATGCATCATCGAAAACTAGCAGAAGTGAAACATTACTGACTGAAGAACATTCTACACCTGCAGGTATGGAAAAGGCTTTTATTTTGTTTCAAAAAGTTCAATTTTCTATTGTTCTTTTTATTGCCATCCTTCGGAATAAGTTACTTTAAAGAAAGTATTCTTCTTCTTTATCTTTTCCTTGTGCCTTTCGGCGTAGGATTTGAGATGTGCTTTATCCTTCATTTATCTATGTTCTTCTATCAGCTGTCAGTTACTTAATTTCTTTCCAAGTTTTTCCTCTCCTATTTCCTATTGCTTTCAACCTATCCTTCATTGTTTTCCTGGGTCTCCTTGCTCTCCTTCTTTCCCCTGTTTTTATTTCACTTATTAGGTTAATCTTGTTTCTTTCATTCTACATACATGTCCAAGCCATTATAGCTGCATGTGTTTTATCTTTTTTGCCATTGGTTCTTGTTTCACCACCATCTTCCTTATAAACTTCATTTCTCTTGCCATTATTCTACTTTCATGTTTCTCTTGGATATTCCATGTTTCCGCCCCATACAAAAGTATTGGTACCACTTCCGTACATCTTTTTTCTCAAATATTGTTTTGTTTGTTGCATAGTAAACGTTCATAGCTTTCTTACATCGATTTGCTCTTTTCCATTCTATTTTTCCATCGTTTGTAATTGTTGTTCTTAAATATTTTATTGTTGATTTACAGATTTTTATTTATCACAATTATTTTAGTTTTCTTAATTTTCATCCCCATTTTCATTATCCTACAATTTTCCTTCCATACGTTTACTATCTCATGCATCTTCTTTCTTGAATTTGCTATTAATACCAAATCATCTGCATATGCTAGCGCATGAATTTTGACTGGTTTCATGTTCCTGTATCCGAAGGTTATTAGCAGTCCTTTCTCTTTACAATTCTGTATCATTTTTTCTATGTGTAATAGGAAAAGCAGCTGACTCAAACTATCACCCTGCTTTATCCCTTGGTCCATCTTAAAAGGTTTTCCTAATTCTCCTTCAATTCTTACTGTACCTATCATTTTATTAATTTACTGTCCACTTTCCAATCATGTAATATTTCCCACAGTTTCCTTCTACATACCATATCAAAGTTCAAAGTCAATAAAAAGCATTTCTACTTCCATTTGATATTCATGCGCTTTTTCAGTAATTTGTTTGATTGTAAGGATAGTATCTATTGTTGACTTTCCTGAGGTAAATCGACATTGATATTGCCCTATTATGTCTTTGGTCTGTTTTTTCAGTCTCGTCTGTATAAGTGTTGACAGGATTTTGTATGCATTATTTAACAACGTAAGTTCTCTGTAATTCTTGCATATCTGCTGGTCTCCCTTTTTATGTATTGTTATAACTTCTCCTGTCTCCCATTCTTCTGGAATTTTTTCTTCGACCCATATTCTTTTAATTAACTGATGAAGTCTTTCAAGTAGCTTTTCACCTCCATATTTTATTAGTTCCATGTTAATTCCATCTCTGCCTTGAGCTTTTCCATTACGACTTTTATTAATGATCTCCTCTATTTCTGCTTTTATCAGTTCCTCAATGTCTACTTTTTGTGCCGATTCTTCCTGCTCCTCATTTTTCCGCGCTTCTTCACCATTTAATAGCTCTTTAAAGTGTTGTGTCCAGACAGCCTTGTATTGGTGTTCATCTTCTGTTATTTTTCCTTCTTTATCTTTTATACCTATAACTTTCCCTTTGTTTACCATATTTTGTTCTTCGATTTTTTTGTAAAATACTTTTGAGTTTATGTTTTTACTTTCCGCTTCTATTTTCTTTACTTTGCTGTCCGTCCAATCCCTCTTTGCCTTTCTATTAGTCCTTTTTGATTATTTTTTCAGTTTTTCATATTCTTGTAAATCTTGTTCTTTATTTGTTTTTATCCGTTTTAACCTTGCTTAATTTTTTGCTGTAATAATTCATGGCAATTCTCGTCAAACCAGTCTCTTCTTATTGTGCTTTTCTTTTGCCCTACGTACTCTGCTGTGGCTGCATTTATGCAGTCTGCAATTTGTCTCCATTCGATCTGTATGTCATTGTCGGCTATTTTTGTCTCATCCAGTTTATTGGTTATACTTACAATGTATTCTTTCCTTACATTTGGGTTTTCAAGCTTTTCAATGTTCTGACGTCTTTAACTGATGTTTGTTTTCTTCTTGTAACAAGTACGTGGTCAATTTGTGTATACGTCTTATTATCGGGTGCTCTTCATGTTACTTTATGCCAGGAAGGGTGCTGAAATTTGGTACTGCTTATGACCATATTTGTTCTCGTGGCTAGGTTGCACAATCTTATTCCATTATCATTAGTTACATCGTGGATTGTGTGTTTTCCTGCAACCCGGCTTACGAAGTCCTCTTACCCTACTTGGACGTTAAAGCCCCCCAAAATTATTATTATATCTTCTTTAGGTATTTTTCAATTTCTCCCTCCATGTTCTCATATATTTCCTTTTTGTCCTGCTCTTTCGCATTCTCTGTTGGTGCATATACGTTTAATATTGATGTATTAAAAGGGTTTGTTTTCAAACTTAAATATGCAGTACGTTCATTTATTGCTCTAAAGTCAATAACATTATTCTTTACTTTTTCCATTACCATAAATCCAACCCCACCTTGCCCTTGTTTCTCATTTCCGGAGTATAATAGCATATAGCCGTTTTTGTTTATGATTCCATGGAGCCATGGAATTGGGGTCGATTTCAGTGTGCCAGTTATTATTCTCATAGTATCGTTGAGCCGGACGTCTATATTATTGACTTGCGAGCTTCTACCCCATACTGGTGCGCAGTATTCGGCTGTAGCCATGCGTAAGGTTCTTGTAGTTTCTGCCAGTTTCCTAATAATTTTGTAACGAGTATTTAGCTTTTGTCTGCTGAGTTCCAGGTGTTTTCTGTATGTTCGTGATCTGTCAAGGGTGACACCGAGGTATTTAGGGTATTTGTTGTGTTTAATGCGTTCATTGCAGAATATAACATTGATTTCCTTGTTTGCTAGCCGATTTATAAGATGGAAAGCACATACTTCGGTTTCTTATAGTATTTGTTCATTATCTCTAGATCCATTGTTAGAACTTCTTCACTGTCTTCTAGTTGTTTACTTTGGGTGGCAATAGCCATGTCGCCAGCATAGCAAAACTTTTGGGATGTTGTTCGTGCTATGTCGCTTGTGTATAAATTGAAAAATAGCGGGACCTTCACAGCTCTTTGTTTGATATGTAGTGCAATCTGTCCTGGGGATGCTGTTGGTTTAGGGTTTGGGACGTGTGTCGCTGCTCCTAATCGTCAAAGTAGGGACCAGCTTTTTTTGGCTGGAATGTGTAAAGTTCAGAGTAAAGAAGGGCCTCTAAATACTTTGTTCGTTATAGGGAAGTTCGACTGCATTTGTTTTTACTAAACTGGAATGTATTAAAATGCTTTCAACTTTTAGCAACTTTAAAGGATTGAAAATTGCACATATCTTTTTATTACAGATCCTTCAAGATGTACTTCATCATCAAATCCTCCATCGAGCAACAGTTGGTCATTACAAACAGTTGAAAGTGATGCCGAATTGAGTAATTCTGCATTAAAACCAGACGTGGTAGAAATTTCTTACAGTCCACATTACCCTACAGATCTGCAAGTAGCAAATTCGATTGTTGAAATATCAAGTTCTACGAGAGACACTGACACAGAAGTTTGTGAAAATGGTTATAGTGTTTGCGAATCCAGTACAATTCAACCAGAAGTAATAAATATATCTGAGATTCAACCACCATCTTGCAAATATGTGGAATTACACATCGACAGTGATAATGAGGTTCAGTCTTTGCATCAATGCTTAACAAAGCCAAAAAGAAAACATAACGGCCGTAGTAGGGAAAATTCACCAAGTAGCCAACAAAACTGGGAAGAGAGTTTCGAAAACGAAAAATCATCTAAAAGCGATAGGAGAAGTTCACAGTCACATACAATTTATCTTTCTAATGAAAATGGAGCCATAATGAATGCATACTATTTAGATTACAATCTTATTGTTGTACAAGAATTGGTCGTCAGTTTTTGGAGTCAAACTCCTTTGGGAAATATATTAGGAACTCAAGATATGTGGATACCGAAAGGTAATATTCGACGACTGGTTTTGGGAAACGGATGTGTACATAAGGAATCGTTCGAAACGGTGATCAGCCTTGAAAATTCTGTTGCATACGTAGAATTGTGGACCAAAGAACACAAATCGGACAAAAGAGAGAGGCCTGTTGCTGATATATTTGTGGTTATTTATTTGAGACTGAACCGCAACGGCCCCGATAAAAAGGTGTTACAACTAGAAAATATTAATGGGTAAATATGAGACCGGTTTTTTTTGAAAATCTATACTTAATTAAATTGTTTTATTTTCAGATATGCAAATGATGTGCAGTATGTAATTTTAAGAAATTCTCGCAACATTATCGTTAGTTGGAATGTCAGTGCCGATAATGTTTCATCTACATTAATTCATTGCTATCAGTTATCACCTGATTATCAAATTGTAACCAGCATTAGAGAAATGCAGACTGTGAGCCATTATGTTTCAGCTCTACATAACATAGAAGGTAAATGTATTTTAAAATTATTATCCTTCTACTTAGACAAACTTATGTTTATTACTTGCAAGATTGAAGCCAGAACATCATCATTTTTTTATTTTAAGACAGGTAATGGGTAATTGTTTTGACAAATCTAATCTTTTGTTTTATTGAAAATGAAATAGCACAAAAAATTAGTTTCTGCCAGTGGCGGCTCGTGACGTTTCAGGCAGGGTAGGCACTGAAGAAGAACGTGATATTGCGGAAGGTTATAACAGTTTAACGCTTCGGAGACAACTCTATCTCCGTTTTCAAACCAATTAAAAATGTTAAAAAATGAAAAGAGGTTTTTAAGTACAATCTGTCGAGTGCCAGTCAAAACCTTTGAACAACTAACATTCAGAACATATTTTACAACTATGTTTTATAAATCAGATTAATTCTTCTGTCTTTCAAAAGCGAATATTTGTGAATTATTTTGTCCATAAAATCATCTTCACTGTATAATTTAATTAGCAGTTCCTTTTCAATTGACAGTAACGCAAGCGAAGTTAATCTGTTTTGCGGCATAGAATTACGCAAATAGGTTAAAATTCTTTTTAAACAGGAGAAGTTGCGTTAAACTGAAGAGGTGGTAACTGGAATGATTGCAATTAAAACAAACAGCTTTTATACGCTTCGGTTGTTTGGAAGCGGAGTGAGGTTCGCTAAAGCGATCGGAATACCCGAAACTATTCGAAGGCGAACGAATCTGTCGCCTAATCCTCGCATAATTTTTCTTAACGTGCCCACAAAAGCATGCAACTGCAAACGAGATAGAATCATAGCGCGTGTAGAAAACTAATGATAAATCAGATAAATGCAGGCGAACTCTAGCAATGCCTGCCTATGCCTATGCCGCTGCTTGCTTACGAGCTCGGCTTGGTTTTCAGTTATCCAGAGATATGCGCTACTTTTACGGGTGGTTTGCTGAGCAGGGGTTGCGCTGTAGCAGCTGAATTAAATTCAAGAAAACGAAATTGCAAAAAGTGTTTTTGAATAGTTGATTATAATATATTTATTTATTAATTATCAAAACATTTTTCTTTTTCTTTTCGATACAAAGAGCAGGGTAGGCGGTGCCTATCTTGCCTACCGTGGCGAGCCGCCACTGGTTTCTGCTACTTACTAGTTATTAGCTGCTTGATTGGCACTATACAAATTTGTCATTAAAAAATCATTACTTGAATTTGTAATTATGTACAAGACTACTTTGTCTTGAGTACATAACTTGAAACTTTACAAACAACTAAAATAAATACAGTATGACCTCTTTAATCCGAACTAATAATTTCACTTGTTGATCCGGATTGTAGAAATGTTCGGATTATCAAAAAAGACAGAAAATATCCTTTTTCCTAATTACATCTACGAATTTCAACTTTCTAACAATAAATAGTTCTTTATTTTCAAATCAAAAATTAACAACTGTACTACATATCGTATTTTGTTAGATAAAATATGACTAATAAAATAAAGTAAATCGCAAAAAGGTTAAAAGTAAATTTAAGAAGCTGTAAGAAATTGAGTGATTATGCTCTGTGTAATGTTTGCTTCTGCTGCCTTGTGAGCTCGTTTTTTCATTTCGGATAGAATTAGAATGTGGTGTTCCGATTCAGCATCTGCATCCCGAATTTTTCTGTTAAAATTTCATGGCATGACCCATTGAAATACTACATTCTTCTACTAATTCCCTCACTATTATCTGTCGATTTGAACACACCAAAACGTTGATTTTTCCAGACGTTAATGGTCTCAAGAATCATCATCAACCGATTCACAACCACTTTTATTTAAACTGAGTAAACTACTCATAACACTGAGTACCATAACCTTTTTTTTACATGAATGATTACCTACTAATGCAACACAACCCTTCTTTATCCACTTTTCAAGTGTCGCAGGCAGAGTTGTTTCTTCTTCTTCTTTAGCTTTCCTTGTTGTCTTTGGCGTTGGATTTGAGATGTGTGCCTTAATCCTTCATTTATCAATTTTCTTCTATCAGCTGTCATTACCTTCATTTCTTCCCAAGTTTTTCCTCTTCTATTTCCTATTGCTTTCAACCTGTCCTCCATTGTTTTCTTGGCCCTTCCTGCTATCCTTCTTCCTTTTGTTTTTATTCACTATGCGATTGTACTACTCCTTTGCCCAGTTTCTTCGTTTCACTAATGCACAGTATCATTATTCCCTATTTACTTCTTCTTTATTATTCAATGTTGTTACGTTCCATGTTCCTAAATTTCAGTTTCCGTTTGCTGATTGTTCATCCATTTTACATTTTTCTTATCTGTTGTCCACAGCCAAAGTCGTCTTTGTTTGATCGTCGGTGTTTTTTTGTTGCTATATGTTTGCTGTCGTTCCAACCCTCAACTTAATTTTATTTAATTAATCAAAACGCAAATAAGGCAACCATACAGAATTGTTATGTTTTTCAGTTTTAATAAACAATGTATATTCTGTTCACTGATCTCTAAAACACCAGATTTATGTTGGCATTCACTGAAACTATTGGTACAGAAAATTTGCTCTGTAATGTTGTTATTTCTGGTCACTATATGATTGGAGGGAAATTTATCAAAATCTTACATTTAAAAAAATTATAAAATATTCTATAAGTTATGAATTAAAAGTATGAATAGTATAACATCTCATGTTAAACAAAGGTTTTAGCTTAGGCCGACTTAATGTTTATGTAGTCACGGCAATTTGCCTAATATTTAAGCTTTCAAGGAGGTGATGGGCACACGTTTTTCTACCTTTGTGGTAGAAAATAACACACAGCAAAGGTAGTACACGAACGTGAGATGGCCCTGTTTTAATATAAAAGCACATGACATTTATTTCTATTTTTCTGTTTCTCATTAGACTGTGATACACTAGTTATGGGATCTGGTGAAAATAAAATCACCCTTTGGGACGTCGAACATGGCTATGTTGTAGCTACAATCGATCTCATGGTTGTTAAACATCAACCTCGAATTCTTTGGGCCAATTGTGATAGAGTAAGTTTCTGATTATTTTATTACTTTTTTTTTTAATTGCAGTGTTACTCATGTCATAAGTAACGAAGATTTATTATTTCTTTTAATTTTAGGGGTTTTTGTTCACTCTCCAACAGTTTGATGATGGAATAATATATCTCATTGCTATAAACAGTTTTGATTCGACATGGAAAAAGTTACAGATTTACAAGCCTGGACCGGAACACGATAAGTAAGGCACTATTTAACTCGCTTGGTTTGTTAGGTGAATTACACACTTTTTTTTGTAGCTTACTCGGTGTATGTATGGAAAATGGACTAGTCGTAGCATTTTATGATACAGGAGTTTTATGTTGGAAAGCCAAAACAGGCGAATTGATCGTCGAAGATTCATGCGAAGGCAACGTATTTTTGCCATATGGAAAATATGTCGTAGTAGTTCTTAAAAATCAAGTTCATGTTAGACATGCCTTAGAGTACCTTGTTACTATCGAAGATTCTTAAAGCTATTTTGTATAGTTAAATTATTATTTTAATAATTGAATAATCTGTACTGTTATTGTATATAAAATTTATTAATTAAAAGGCTATGGTCTGTAGTTTATGTAGTATAACAATGGTTTTGGTTCAAAACTGAACAAAAGACACCTTTTAAAAAAGGGTACTTTTTTATGTAGCCAGGTTGACACAGTGGTAGAGCATCAGCTTGCGCTAGTCCTTGGTTCGAATCCCCTTGGTGACCATTAGTCGTTGAGCACCAAATTAACGACGCTCTCCAAATACAGGCCTAGGAAGTAGAGTAACAAGGTCTTACACGGGAACTTTATGGACAACCAACCATTATAGAAATGGTTAAATCCCAACAAATCCGCTGGTTAGGGTATGTATATAAACTTCCAGAATCCAGAGCAACAAATAAGATGCTGACAGGTGGAGTTGAAGGAATATATATATTGAGCACTATAGGCCTTTAAGGCCCTTGGCTTTTTCAGTTACTGTTTTCTTCCATTTATCTCTTCTATATGCTAGTGTTTCCCAATCTTTAACTCCTAGTTCTTCCAAATCCTCTTTCACGTCTTTGATCCATTCTTTTACTGGCCGTCCCCTTCTATTTTTGCCTGGCATATCTTCTCGGAAAATTCGTTTCGGCATTCTTTCTTCTGGCATTCGTTGTACGTGACCCAACCATCTTAGTCTACTTTGTTTGACCACATTGATTATATGGATATTCTTGAACATCGTGTATACTTCCTCGTTAGTCCGTCTTCTCCATTCTCCTTCCTCCCTGATACCTCCAAAGATTCTTCTCAGCATCCTCCTCTCCCATGCCATTAGCTTATTTATATACAACTTGTTTAACGTCCACACCTCACTCCCGTATGTCACTGTCGGTCTTATTACGGTTTTGTATATATGCACTTTGGCTGCTCGCGAAACCGCACTATTTCTAAGTACCCTATTTAGAGATGCTGCCGCTCTCATTCCGATTGATATACGTCTCTCAATTTCACTGTAATGTTCACTTGAAAATTCTGCTCCCAGGTATATAACACTTTCTGCTTGCTGAAATATGTACTGCATGTTTCTATAGCCACTTTTTATTTTTAGTATCGTTTGTTCTCTTGATTTATTAAAGGTGCGGAAATATTTGGTTTTTTCAGCGTTTATTTGGAGTCCGAACTTGCCTGCTTCCGTTTCTATTTTCTTAAAGATAGTCTTCAAACCTTCCTGAGTTTTGCTTAATAGTGTCAGGTCATCTGCGTAAGCCATTACTTGCTGAGGTCCTCTGATTATATTTTCTTTACTTGATATTTTACAGTTTCTCATGACTCCCTCCAGCGCGATGTTGAATAGCGTGGGCGACAGTGGGTCTCCTTGGCGGAGTCCCTTTTTTGTTTCGAAAGTATCCGATAATCCTCCTTCTATTTTTACTTGGCACCAGGATTCCTTCATTGTCATTATTACTAAGTCTACAATATATTCTGGTATATCTAATTCTCGCATTGTTTGTATCAGTTTTGTTCTATCTAGGCTGTCATATGCCTGTCTGAAATCTACAAATAGGGCATGAATTGTTACTCCTTTCTTTCTCGTTTTCTCGATTGCTTGTTTCAGGATGAAGATTTGGTCTGTTACCGACCTGCTCTCCCTGAATCCACACTGATATTCACCAATCTTTCTTTCCGCTGCTTCCTTCAGTTTGTTGTTTATTAATGTTGCTAAAATTTTATATGTTATATTTAACAGGGAGATAGGTCGGTAATTATTACAGATTAACGCGTCTCCTTTCTTATAGATGGGTAAGATTAAGGCTAGTTTCCAATCCTTTGGCATTTCTCTTTCCTGCCAGATTGTTCTAATTAAGTTGTAGATGCTTTCTATTAGCTGTTTTCCTCCATACTTTATGAGCTCGTTTTGTATATTATCGGGACCTGGGCTCTTGTTATTTTGCAGTTTCTGTATCACCTTAGTAAAATCATTCCATGTTGGTAATTCGCTCTCCTCTTGTCTTTGTTCTGCACCTATCAGCGTATTGATGTGTGTTTCTTCTTCTCTCCCTCCTAAAGTTTCTTCATAGTGCTCCTTCCACCTTGTTAGTACATTTTCCTTTCCGCCTACTAGATTGCCTTTCTTGTCTTTACATATTTTTAGTTTTGGTTGGAATGATTTCCTTGTCATCCCTACTTTTTTGTAGAAGCCCCTAGAGTTTTTGTTTCTGTATTCGCTTTGTATTCCGGATATTATGTTTTCTTGGTACTTCTTTTTCTTCTCTCTATATAGTCTTTTTGCTATCTTCCTTGTTTCTTTGAACTTTGCTACATTTTCTGCCGAGTTATCCTGTAGCATCTTTGTTTTTGCTATGTTCAGTTGTTCAACCATTTCTTCGCACTTGTTGTCAAACCATCCTTTTTTGGTTTTCTTTTCTCCTGTTAGGTTTTTTGCTGCTGTTATTTGGATGTTTTTCTTTAATCTCTCCCAGTCTTCGTCTATTCTGCCGTTTATAGCCTCTGCTTGCAGCGTCTTTGCCATGTCTTCTTCATATTTCTTTTTATTTTCGTCTATCTGTAATAAGTCTATATTCCATTTTCTTTGTTGGGGTTTTGTTTTTGTTTTCTCTTCTGGGATTGTTTGGTTGATCCTTGCACAAACCATGTAATGGTCGGAGTCTATTTCTGCACCTCTTTTGCTTTTAACGTCTTCTATTATTTTGTTGTGTTTTTCCTCTATCAAGATGTGATCTATTTGGTTTTTTGTTTTCCCATCGGGGCTTATCCAGGTTTCTTTATATATGTCTTTCTGTGTTAAGAAGGTCGACTTAATTTTCATTTTCTTTTCCATAGCAAAGTTTATTAATCTTTGTCCATTTTTGTTAGATCTGATATGCTTGCTGTATTTTCCTATAGCTGGTTTATTTCTTTTCTCCCGTCCTACTTTGGCGTTACAGTCACCTAGTAAAATCTTTATATCATACTTTGGAATGGTCTCATACATTTCGTCTAAGTCTTCGTAAAAGGCTTCTTTCACTTCTTCTTCAGAGTCCTCTGTAGGCGCGTGTATATTTATAATACTAATCTTTCTGTGTAGTCCTCTTATTCTCAGGTAACTAAGTCTGTTACTAATCTTTTTAAAACTTATTAAACTATTCAGCCTTGCTTTCTTGACTAAGAACCCTGTTCCTAGGCGGTTTTCCTGTCCTCCTCCGTTGAAGAACACATACTCCTGTAGATCGAGAGTGTTTTCATTTTTAATGTTGGTTTCTTGTATTGCCAGTATTTCTATTTTGTACTTCTGTAGTTGGTGGATTAATTGTTTTAGAGCTCCTTCGTAGTTTAGTCCCCTGGTGTTCCATGTGCCTAGTTTCCACTTCCGAGTGTTTTTGACTCCTTTTTTCGCGTTTGTCTTTTCTTTCCTAATTCCTAGCTCGTTTATCGTTTTTAACCATTTTTCCATTTCGTTCCCTCTGCTTCCGGTTGTCATTTGTTTGAGTTGCCAGGGTGTGTATTTTAGATTTATTCTGTTGTCATTTTTTCTCTTGTAAAGCTTATTTTGGAGAGCTACTAGTTCTTGATACAAAGCACGTCTTTCACTGTCTCTTTCTTCTTCTCGTAATCTTACTTCTAATTTTAACTCAGCTAATGCGGCTGCGTTTGCTTCCAACTCTTGTGCGCTTCTTTTTAATTCTGTTAATAATGTGTGATTTTCCGCTCCTATTTCTTGTATTAGCCGTACCAATTCGTCGCCCTCCATTGTGTTTGGGTTTGATGTTATTTTACTCTATTACGCTCTTCTAACCTGTTTTAATTTTGAAAACTTGACTCCCACCTCTAAGTTTTCGGATACGCCCGCTCCTCTAACTTCCGACCTCGCGTACCCTTCACGTCATCGCCGCGTCCATCTTTGTTTACGTAAAATGCTGTAACCCTGAAATTGCGTTATTTTGTTTATATCCCGGTATTTGCACTCTATTTATGCGTGTGGCAAACACTATGCTAGTTTACTACACTGTTCACTGTCACTTTGTTTATAAACTTTTGTTTTTACTCGTCTTTACTCACTTTAAAATTCGGTAAGGCGGAGCCGTGTTTACCCGGTTATCGCGCCATCACCATCCAGGAAGGAAAAGAAAAAGCGGGCCAAAATGCAAGTGCAGTAGAACTCCAATTATCCGAATCAGTTGGGACCGGACCCTATTCGGATAATTGGATAATTTACGAAAAAAAGGCAATTTCTTAGAAAACAAGCTCATTTTACTGATATATAATGTAGTAATGTATGTATGTACTACATACATTAAATACTTTACATCAAAAACAATGTTGTTCACATGGCATGTAATGTACATACTTACATAAAGTGTAATGAAAGTACACGTGATGGCGTGACTCATCGCCTGCCTATGCGCTGGGAAGGCCCAATACAGCACGCGACTAGTGAATATTCTTTGTTTGTGGACAGATTGTGTCTTTGAAAAAGTTACATAATGTATGTATGTATGTATTTAATTTTTGTCCCCCTAAAACCGATTCGGATAATTGGCGATTCGGATAGCTGGAGTTCGGATAATTGGAGTTCTACTGTGGCTAGATAGTGTACAGAAAGACCTGAAGGAACTAAACATCACAAACTGGGAACAAGCAGCGACCAATAGGAAGAAGTGGAGAGAAATCATACAACAAGCCCTGGGCCTCCATGGCCTGTTGAGCTGATATACAGGATGATTCAAGAGTATTGTCATTAATTTTAAGGGTGGGATTTTAGACGCATTTTGTATATGTGAAACATGCCTGAATAAATTTCGCAGTTTTGTTTCGACGGTTTTACTTAGAAGAAAAACAAAGTTACCTTTAAAATCTGCGGACTTTAAGGATTGTAATGACATATTTTTTTAATGAAACAGAGTGTGCTGAAAATGAAATATTAATTACTGAAAAAGACATATTTTTCAGTCACCTTTACCTTATCATAATAATACAAAACGTAATATAATATATAATATTGACAAAAGTTTAAAATATAGTTGGTGAGAATTTATACAGTAGATTTAATGAAACTGCGGAATTTCTAAAAACGCCAGAAATTCTATCTGCCATGTGTATTAATCGCAGGTACAAACCTGTATCTAACAGCTTGTACCACAATATTCAAGTTTTTAATGCAGGGTTTGTCTCGTAGATGGCAGTCAAATTAAGAGAAAAAGATAGTCTGTATAAGTGAGACAGTGAATGTTTAGATATTCTGCTCTCCCTCCGCACTCCGCATATAACTAAGGAAAGTAAGTTTGTAAAAGTTCGCATTTGTTACCCTTACAGACAGTTTCTGAATTTGTTATAAATAATGTTAACAACACTCGTGAAATTACCGTAACCTTATGGTTTACAGAATCATAGTAGCTTACAAAACAAAAATTACATTTTATTATTAATGTTCCGCCCTATATAAAAAATGATTAAATGTTCAAAGACAATCATTAATTTGTTAAAGAAGTTATGCCAACGGGCCATTTATTGTTTTATGTAAATGCAAAACATAAGTATTTTAAAGATTGCCTAAGTTAATGTTATTCTTATTATGGATATACCTACTTCTTTTAAATCGATTAATTGATATAACTATTCCTGAATTAACTGAAAAAAGTAGAAACTGCATTAAAATGGATAAATGGCATCTTATTGTTAATAACAATAACGCACCTCACTGAAAATGAACGACAGCTTTGAAAGTTAACAAAATCAAATAGGTATAGTAGATTGTTTTACAAGTTAAGAAAAGTGAGAGTTTTCCAGCGAGTGTAAATTTTTAATTCACGAGCAAGCGTAGCTTGCGAGTGGATTAAAAATTTACACGAGCATGGAAGAACCACTTTTCTTACGAGTTGAACATGCTATTTTTTCGTGTACTTCACAAAAATCACGTTAATTTTAAAAATAAATATTCAAAATTTATCAAGGTATTATTTTTCACTGTGGTCGTCATGGATTTGTCCATTTTTACAGCTACTATTTGAATTAATTTTCGACTAGTCAAAAAAATTATGTAAAACGTCAGATTATTTTTAAACGTTTTTAAGATTTTGCGCGGGCTCTGTAGATAAAATATTGTACAATACACGTGTGATAATGCACAATTAAGATACGCGTTTGAAATTTGCACCTCGTTTAATAATTTGAACAATTGTACATTTATGAATATTTATACAAATAAATTGAATGAATGAAAAAAAGTGTTGCTATGAAGAAAAGTGTTGCTAACAAGAAAAGTATCACTTTTCTTTACGATTTGTGATTGAACAATATGCTTGATTTCTATCTAAAGTATGATCAAAATTTCTGTTCATCAAGTATGGCCGTGGAAGTGCAAACCAACGCCTTTAAAATTGGCTTACATATGTTTACTTAATGTGACAGCTGTCAACAATTTTGAAGTAAATATAATGTAAGCCAATTTTAAAGGCGTTGGTTTGCACTTCCACAGCCATACTTGATGAACAGAAATTTTGATCATACTTTAGTACACGAAAATAGCTATTTGTATTACTAGGGAGGAAAGTGTAAGATTGCCTCCCGCAGATGGTTTTTATGCACGAGCGAGCGAGGGCAGAAATATAATCTAAGGGAGGCGATAACACTTTCCTCCAGAGTAATACATATGATTTTTTGGCCACCTTCACTAAACGAACCTGACATTAATGTTGACAACTAAAAATATGACATTTTACTACAAAACTCGGTTTCATTAAAAAAAACTCGCAGATAGCTTGAGCATGTGGCTTGAGTATATGTTTCCATGGTGACTGTACCATTAATATTAATCGTAAAACATGTTTTTCTGAAATCGTCAAGAAAGCTTGTCATGACAGAACTCAAGTTGGTCATGAAAGTGTCACTTTACAAGACTAGTCACTTTCATGATTTTTACAAGACTCATCTGTCACTTTACAAGACTCATCTGTCACTTTACAAGACTCATCTGTCATTTTTAGACTGCAATTGAATTATAAATCGTCACTTATCTTATGAAACGTTTATTTAATATAATTAAAAACACTAACAATGAAATACAACAAATTATTAATTGGTATTAGAACTATTAAAATGAAAATTAATGTTAATGCTGCCGACACTAGTATTATGCACATTAGAAAAGTTTATTCCAGGTATATAATTCAAAGCATTATTATTTCTGTTTTCTGTTGCGTTAGCTATGTTTGACAACACTACTTTTTCGTTGACATCCATGTTAGGAATATTAACATTGTCAGCTACAGCAGTCTGATCAAATGCACTTGTTGAAGGAATTTCACTCGCGCTATTTTCCGTGAATGCACCTTGACCTTGCTGTATCTTTTTGGCAATTTTTCTTTTATTTTCTAATGATTCGGCTACATAGCCCTCCGCTACTCCTGTAGAAGACCATCCGCCGTGTCTTTTAAGGTCTTCTATGCCACTTCCACCATCAATCAACAAAGTTGCTGATGTTCTCCTCAAGGCATGGCCCGTATATTCCGCTGCATTTTGTAAATGAAGAAAACCAGCTATTTTAGCAGGTATCTTTCCGAAGGTATGAATTCCTACAGCCTGAATACTGCATTTACCTTGTCTATATGAAACAAATAAACGCCGGTGTGGTGTATGAGCAGGGCGAAGTGCTAGGTATTTTCTATATAAGGCAATATTTCCGGGTTCGCCAACATCGTCCAAAATTAAAAATCGTCTTCGTTTGTGAGTTTTCGAATCTGGAATGTTCACAATGAGAGTATCATTCTTGTCTTCAATGTCATCTAGAGTCATCTTCGTCAACTCATCGCAACGGCATGCTCCGGCTAGTCCAAAAATTAATACAACCTGAAAATATAAGCCGCCAATTTAGATTATTTTATAATTTATTTATTAAAACTACTTACTTTTAACAATAGGAAGTCGTGATCGGGAGCTTTTCGAAGAAACTCGTTTATCTCATTTCTTGAAAATACTCGGGACTTTTTTGCTTCATATCCTACCGATTTTCTTTTCAGATATGATTTTAACTTTAAATAATTTGCGATATTGATGTTTTCTTTAATTAACAGCACGGCTCTAAGCATTGAATAAATACTCCAGAGGCTTGAAGACTTGTAAATTTTACTTTCTCCAGCAAAAAAAGCCAGCATCACTTCTTCCGTAACTTGATTAACTTTTTTGTTATTACACCAGCTTTTGAACTTTGCATATTGTTTCTCATATCTTTCTTTGGACTTATCCGGAAGCAATTCTTCCACTGCAGCAGCAGCTTCTTCAATTATTCCAGTGGGAAGAGTGTTTTCCATATTATAAAGCACTTTACAACTGTTTACAACACAAATTGTGACGCTTAAAAAATTTGTTGACAATTCATTGTCATGGATATCAACTTCTCATACGACTCTGATGTTGATATATTTTTTCAGTTTAAATCTATTTTTAGTTTTTAGAAAAACGATTTCAGAAAAAATATAATACATCACTGGTCATGAAAGTGTCTCTGCTTGACTCGGAGGCTTTAAAGAGATACTCGGACGCTACGCGTCCTCGTACTCTTCAATAAGCCTCCTCTTCTGCAAAGTTTCACTTTCATGACTTGTAATGTAATATACTATTATTCACAATCATTATAGTAATATGTCGATTCCTAACCTTTTAGAGGTTGGGAAATACGTCATTCCTAACTGTAATGACAATCTCTTGGGTGGAAAGTGACAGAAAACACTTCCCACCCACGGGCGGGAAATGTTTATGTACGATTGCCTAGCGACACTGTCATAGATCTATATGTTAAAGTACGTTATAATAGAGCTGTCAAAAAATATTAATAAAATTAATTTAAAATTCATGATTAATGATTGTGAATAAAATAGTATACATACCTCGGTGGGAGTTTCATCACAGCCTCGCGCTATGTCTGACCACGAGGCTTCGCCTCTCGGCCATACATCAAGCCCTCGGCTGTAATGAAACATCTCCCACTTCGGATGTAATGTACTATTACTCATTTTGCCACCCGTTTCTAATGGCAACGGGAGGTAATAGTACATTATACATCAAGGGAGAGAAATGTAAGGAAAAATAGCATTCTCTCCAGAGGGGTATATACTATTTTTTTCATGGCCTAAGTATAGTGATAAATATAATAAGCTCGTGCGCCCCAAATCTATCGTTATCAAGTAGACATTGAAATTAAAAGCGTGCAGTTCCTAATTCATGAACACAACTATAATTTTACTAAATGTCAATTTTGACATATTGACATTCAAGTGTAGTTATATTTAATAGTGTACCTGCTGTTAATTTTTACAGTTGTGAACATGTAACGTTAAATTTTAATGTAAACAAATAATTTAAATGTACGAGTATGTTTCAATTTTGGGGTTTTAAACTTTAATAAACATCTAAAATTTAGAATGGCCGATTTTTATTATTTGATTCATAATGAAAACTCCCTTGGGAATTTTTTGAAAAATTATTTATGTTCAGCTGTCTCATAATGACTAGATTATTGTACTGTTTAGAGGCCATAATTATATCATTTATCGGACTAGCACCATAATGATAAAGTAAAACGGCCGGTGCTAAGTAGAACGACCGTTGATTGGTTGCTGATAAAGTAAAACGGCCGGTGCTAAGTAAAACGACCGTTGATTGGTTGCTTCTGTTTGTTAAACAACCTGGTAACTAGGTGATTATTCAATACAGCACCCTGCAAGAGGCTAGAGCTATAATAGTTATTTATGTACCAAAGGCGTAAAGATGCTTTTATGGTCTGAGACGTAATTTTGAGCCCGAGACGCTAGTCGAGGGCTAAAGACACATCGAAGGCCATAAAAGCAAGTTACGCCAGTGGTACATACATAATTTTATGCACCATCGAAGATTTTAAAACTGAAATAAAAGGAATAAATTAATTTTCTACCCACATCGAGTAGTTGCTCAATTATTTTAATTTTTTACTGTCTACTGTCAAATGGTTGAAGCATTTACGCCTAGAAATATTCACATAAATAATTGTGTTAACGGTGTTGTTAATACAAAATACCCTAAATAGAGTTCTAATAAAGAGCATACATTCGATTTTAATTTAAAAAAATTCTTTATAAGACTGTTAAACTGTTTATCAATTTTTGACGTTTCATTATAGACCGGCGGGCTATAAATATACCCATGGGCTATAAAGAGACGTTTATGTCAAACAAATTCAGACATAATTGACACATTATAATGCGATCGTGCATAAAACACATTTTAACCTCAAATTAATTTAAAAGTAAATTTTTTGATATGCAGCTGAACATAAAGCTTTGAATGTAATTCGTACATAATTAGGCTTTATGGATTTGCCAAATTTATTAACTTTTTGGCGCATCCATAAAGACCTACATTATGTACTCGTTACATAAATAGCTATTATATTCATTAACAATTATATTCAACTCAAAATCTTTAATACCGACAAATATCATCTCAATATATTTGAACAATAAATTTGGGAGGGTGAAAGTCCCTAATTCTGAAAGGTTTACTGTGGTTTACACTTTTAACTAATAAATTGAATGTCAAGTTAGTTTGGCTCAACAAATGTCTGTGACAAACCAGCTGTCACAATTGTGATGTAATATTTTGTTAGGAAAACACACAATGTGATTTTTTAAAAACTCAATTGCAGCAGGCCGTATTCTGACTTAATACAGACAGTTCTAAGGTTATTAAGACAGAATACGGCCTGCTGCAATTGAGTTTTTAAAAAATCACATTGTATGAAATATAGGTTTGAGATCTCCATTCTATGAAGTGTGAATTTACCACAACACAAAGCACACACATACCCAGTGGCGGATCAAGGTTTTTTTTCTAGAGAATCGAACAGCTGGTTTTGCGCCCCCCCCCCCCCCCCCCCCGTCTGCTGATATTAATTTTGATAAAAAATTAACTATGATATAAAAACCTATGAAATTTGCACAAAAAATTAATTCTAAAATTTTGAACGGTATTTTCAAGTAAACGCTAAAACCTAAATCTTGAGATTATAGCAAATGAAAGTTTGGAATTCTATTATCTACCTACCGTACCCTTCCGAGTACTTGGAAATTTGTCGGTAGCGGTAAGCGCCATAAATAAGACGTTTGTCAACAGACCTTATCCATCTCAGCTGTTTGGAATATTATTACCCACTTAAAATATTTACGCAAACAAAAAATCATCTATCTGGCCCACAGACTTATTATTTTTCCTGAAATTTGCGCCCTTCTGGATCTGGCGCTGAATCGGTCGCTTCACCGATTCACGCTTGATCCGCCACTGCACATACCGAACGACGAAATAAAAAGCCCTTATTACGTCTGCAAGTACCATGATTCTTCTATTTTCATAATATTGTGATACAAACACATTTTTACATACATTATACATCTTATTTTATGCCTACTTTACTATAGTTAAGATCATTTTATGGTGTTAGTTTCAAGAAAGCGAAATTTTTAGAAAATTGATCACAAATGATAACCATTATGAATCACTTTATGGAAATAATTTTGCTAATAACTATCTACAGATGTTGGAAAAATCAGGATTACTGCTTTGAGAATTATTTCTCATGCAAATATATTTTTAGTAAATCTTAAACAAATAACGAAAAATCTACCACTGCATGTAATACTTTTTCTTAATACAGTTTTAAAAATACCTTTACCAAATCTACAAACCAACTGAAGTATTTCAACACAAAATAAAGCAAAATAATACAAATAAGAAAACTGTCATCAAAGACAATTTACGCAAATCTTACAACCGCCATTAACCCGAAAGTACAAAATAATACCTTAAATCTTCAGTTTCTCTTTCCAAATACTTGTAAAGAAATTTAAAATTGTTCAAATAGAACAAAGCTAAAATAGTTACCAGTGTTTAAAATGGTGTTGTTATCCTTTTCGGAAAATAATTAATCCTCAAGGGTAACATTTTTAAACAAGTAGGACATAGATTCCTTATTATGAATACGTCTAATAGCTTCAGATAATAAAATGGATATGTCCACCGTTTTGATTTTGTGGCACTGCATTTTCTGCATTTCGTGGGGAATGGTATTTGTAACCACAACCTGCAAGAAAGCAATTATTAATTATACATCACTTTCAACTAATCAATGTCACTGACTGTTTATCATAACTAGAGACCGGATTTTAGGTGATAAGTCATCCAAATAGGTAAATCCATAAACGTACTAAATATTTCTAAATAAGGTTTGTAATTCCAACAAAATTCTTTAAAGATGTTTTAAGAATTTTGCTAGAATTACTATATAATATACTAACAAAGAGATAATAACTAATAACTATATCGGGTGTCAACGAAACCTGGGACACCCCCACAATTTTTTTATTTTTTAAGATATAAGAATGAAATTTGGTATATGTAATATACTCTTTAAATGGCATTTGTTGACATAGGAAACAAGTTTCTGTCATTTCCGGTTTCGCCGGAATTGACATCAACTTTGTTATTTTAAATGGAATACCCCGTATATTTATACATTTTTGGAATCGTCATTCAATTTTAGGTATGGTAGTATCAATTTAGAAACATTTTGATGACAAAGTAAATTTTTGCAGAAATTAATCTAGAGTGCCATGACTTATGCAAAACGAAAGTCAAGGTGCCCCAACACTCGAGACAAATTGTTTTAGAACTTCAACTATTTTATTTGCTGTATTAGAATGACCTAAAGTTGGCAAAAATGCTTTTTTGAGAATAACTCTATTTTTTCAAATGGGACTAGGGTGGGACACTAGGATATTAAAAACGAGCGTTTTTCTAGGATTTTATTGATACCAATAACACGAGATTAATATGAAAATTTAATTCGGTATAACACTCTCTGTTCAAAAAAACCGTATTTTGGACATTTAAATCTAGACACTGGGTTTCAAAACAAGTGAAACAAATGAAATACACACAAAACATGGCAGACTTGCAACAGTTGAAGTGCTAAAATAATTTGTTTTGAGTGTCGTAGCACCCTGACTTCCATTTTAAGCAGGTCATGGCATCCTAGATTAATAAATAAACTCTTCTGTAAGTAATTACTTTGTCATCAAAACCTTTAAAACTTGATATAACATACGTAGAATGAAATGGAAATTCCAAAAATGTATAAATATACAGGGTGTTCCATTTAAAATAACAAAATTGAGGGTAATTCCGGCGAAATCAGAAGTGACAGAAAAGTGTGTTCTGTCAATAAATGCCATTTAAAGAGCATATTACATATACCAAATTTCATTCAAATAAAATGTAAAAAATAGGGGTGCCCCAGGTTTCATTGACACCCGGTATAACTTAAGTAAGTTCTTTTCAACTTTATTTTTATTATTTATTAAATTTTGCCGTTGCCCACACCTGTACGGTTATGTTTCTTCAACATCAAAGGTAAACTTGGCCGCGCCTATTGTAAATACAATGTGATTTTTTAAAAACTCAATTGCAGCAGGCCGTATTCTAACTTAATACAGACAGGTCTAAGGTTATTAAGACAGAATACGGCCTGCTGCAATTGAGTTTTTAAAAAATCACATTGAATATTGCACCATAATGTGAACTGTGCCATCCTTTTAAATGCGTTATGAAACACTACTATAATTTCTAGCGAGCGATAATAGTAAACAACTGTTTTAAAAATTGTTTTAACTTACTACTTAAGTGTGCCGCTCTACTGAAATGATTTTACTAAATTTTTACAAGATCCGGTCTCTAGTGATAATAATAGTTAAGTAACAGGCGAGTTCGATAAAGACACTTTACTGACGTGGTGCATTCAAAATTTTATCGCCAACCGTCAGTAGAGCCATGCATTACCATAGCGATTTTCGGAAGTAAACAAACACTTTATTTTAATTTAAGTACATGTTACTATCTAGTAACATGTACTTAAATTAATATGGATGAAAATGAGAAGCTGTTAAAATTTAAATAATTAAAAGCAAACCTCGTCAATTGGTGAATCTTCAATGAGCCTGGGGGCATCTGATGATAAAAGACCATGCGTGGCTAAAACATATATCTTATAAGCCCCGCGTTCTTTTAAAACTTCAGCAGCAGCAACAAATGACTGGACATCATCTATCAAATCATCCTAAAAATAAATAATTACATTAGGGTTTTCTAAGCGAGTTGTTAACTTCATAAACTTAATTACAACAAAGTTTTAGTTTTAAAATAACTATTGACTAAGTTATGCTGTACTGAAAAAGGAATATATGACTAATAACAATAATAATATATTGTTTCCATTCTTCCTTCTGCTTTGCTATTTAGTTTTTCCAGTTTCTTGGTAAAGCAAAAGGCAAGAAAACTAAGCAGAAGTTCAAAAATTGTATGCGAGAAAGTAGGAGCAAAATTGATTACAACACAACAGTAGAGGAGGTATGGCAACAATGCAAAGATGTGCCGTTAAATGCGTGTACTAAGATATTAAGATGTGCTAACGCAAATCTCTTGGGACTTGATAAACGAAAAAAAAAAAATGATTAAATTAAGGTAATTATCAGCAAAATGTAGAGCCAAACATCAAGAAGAACAGGAATATTATGAATGGGTCGGCAAAGTTATTAAAAAAGCAGTTAGAACTGAAAAAAGGAAATATGTATGTTGCGGATATAGCTCACAAAGCTCAAGCAGCTGTAGACAGAAAAGATTTTCCAGAGAATTATTTAGAAACATAAGGGGCTTATCTGGAAGAAAAACTCAAACACAATTGTAAAGATCAAGAATGGTGTCTCGGCGTGCATGACAGAACAACGAGTGGAGAGGTTGTTAGAACATTTTAAAGAAACCCGTTAGGTGTTGACCAACTAACAGTGGAAATACTAAAAAATATTGCTAATGTTGGAAGTTTTTGATTTTTAAATTCTATAGTTAATAGTGTTGGTTCCCTTTGTGCTATTTTAATAATATTATAGTAATCAATGAAAGCAGCAGTATGATGGAAAAAATTATTTCAGAGCTAAATCAAAGTCATTGGTCTGGAGATAAACTTTTCAAAATACTTTCTATTGAGCTACATAGGTACTATAAAATACACCTCCGATTTGATGTACTTAGGACAACAGATTTCCTTTCACGCCCGAATGCAAAAAGAAGCAACAAGGAGAATTAACCTTGGACGGAAAAAATATTAGGCATTAAAACACATATTTAAAAGTGATGTGGTTTTAAAAACTAAAAAACTAGTGTACCTATATAATACATGTGTTGTGCCTACAATATGTTGTGGTGTTTGTTGAACACTCACTATCATAAATTAAGAATAAACCAAACAAAGATGGAACAATCTATTTTAGAAATAAAACTAAGTGACAGAATTCCTTTTGAAGCCATAAGGCAAAAGATAGGGGTGGTTGAAAGGTGCTTTAAGCAAAAGTGGTTATGGGCAGGACATTTGGGAAGACTAGAAAACAACAAATGGACCAAGATAGTTACAGAATGGAGACCTAGTGATGGATATAGGAATAGGGGAAGACCTAATGCAATTTGGTAATATGAAATTGGTTGCAAAAAGTGGGAGACAAGAAACAATGAGCAGGATTGACGGCTATTATTATCATTATTAATGTATGGAAGCCTCGACACCGAAAGGTATAAGAGGTTACAGATAATACTACGATATGTTAAGTTTTCATATGCCTTACCACCATAATTGCAATGCGACCTCCCACATCACCAACAACGTTAATTGGTGGTTTTTCTTTAGCAGGATGAACAGGAACTCCAACACCAGCATCCATGGTACGAGAACGTGGTACAGCTGGTGGCGAATATCGTCCATCAACTTCATCGCACTCTGCAACTTTTTGTTCTCCATGAATAACAGCAATGCCCAATCGTAAACGTTCTGCATAAGATGTAGCTTTCTTTGCTGTTCCTGGATTACGTGCAACTATTACTGAATTACGATAATCTGGTATCTGAAAAGTCACACAATGATATTAAAACATTATCAAACATATAGTTTATCGATACTGTGGCTTATTAAAACTGACAAAAATGAACAGTCTCGTATGGCCTGTATTTTGATAAACTATAAATATGACCAAAGCCAACATAAACATAAACATAGTAAAGGGAAATAGATTAAGATGGTTGGGACATCTGGAACGAATGGGAAGAAGGAGAGTGCCAAGAAGGATTTTTAAAGGTGAAACGGAAGGGCGAAATTACAGAGGGCGACCAAAGAGAAGCTGGTGGGAATGTGTTAAGAAGGATCTGGAGGAGCTCAATTTGACGAACTGGAAAAATATTGTTGGGAATAGAAAACGATGGAAAGAAGTTACCAATAAAGCCATGGGTCTTTAAGGCCTGCAGTGCTGAACTATATATAAAGCCAACTGTATCAATAGGAACTTTGTCCCTTCTAAGGCCATACCGTTTCGCGTTTTTTACACTTTATCAAATTTACAGTTTGCGCTCTATAGGGCGACCTCTGTATTTGCAACTATTTTGACGTATTTGGAAATTTAAAAAAAAAAAAAAAATTATTGAATATAACAAAATGTAAATCATATATTGCTCTATCGCCGGGGTCGGCAAACTACCGTCCACGGGTTAAGTCCGGTCCGCCGTCTTCAAATTTTGTGGAAAATATTTAAATCTGTCATGTGTTCTGGAACCAGTTGGGTCGGCGGTGAACTTCATTCGCTCTCGCGGACCGGACAATCGTCAGTTCCGCAATGTTTCGTCCAAAACAGAAGCTGAATATTCTGACTTGCCCTACCACACAGCAGTTCGATGGCTCAGCAGTAGGTTTTTGGAGCCCAGAGATTGAACTTTTTCTCAACAAGAAAAATCGCCCTTAACCACTATTATCAAACATTGAATGGCTTTGAAAATTAGCTTTTGCTGCAGGTATCATAGGATTTCTTAACGGATTCAACTTAAAATTAGAAGGCAAAACAGTGCTTATATATGTGAAACTTATACTGCGGTAAAGTCCTTTCGAAGACAACTGGCATTGATTGAGTCACAAATCATGTCAAACTACTTCATGCATGTTCCTTGTTGTCACAAATTCAAAGAAGAAGTGAAATCTCCATTCCCACATAAATTTGCGGCGGATATATTTTCTGAGCTCAAACTACAGTTCCGCAGCGTTTTTCAAATCTTCATTCAAGTGTAGAACACATTTCGGTATTTCAAAATCCATTTGACGGTAAAATCGAGGAGCTTCCACCTAACCTTAAATTGGAAGTGATTAATCTGCAGTGTGATAACACGCTAAAAGGTAACTTTCATGAGAAAACTCCGACAGAATTCTATAAATGTCTTCCAATTGATGAACATGCTCAATTAAGATCATATGCCCAGGGATTCATATCTGTATTTGGCAGTATCTATCTGTGTGAAAAGACATTTTCAAGGATGAAGTACGTAAAATCCCAATACATTTGCAATCAATTCTGATGCTAGGGAGTACTAACTTTGAACCCCAGTTTGGTGAAATATGTTCGCAAAAAAAAACAATTCCATTCATCCCATTAGTAGAGCTGTATTTCAAACAATTTCAATCTATTCTTTTTTATTATTTATATTTTTTATTATTATTTTGATTATTAACGGTATATTTTGTTCTATAAATTTGTATTAAGACTACTCCTTGTAGCAAAACCACAACTTTCAGGCCGAGTGAGCTTATACACAGGCCAAATACTTTTTACAGTGGTTTAGGCCACCTATTTTAATGTTCCATAAGCAAAGCGTTGATATAAGAGACCAATATGACACAGCACAGCAAATTATAAAAGTTTGTGCTGTGAGATACGAGTGGTTACACTGGGCTAAAATATCATAAACACTGAGGAGACCGCATTGGTCTCACATGGCACTTTACGTGTTACTAGTTCTTAGTTTTTTGTGTGGTAGTTAACACAAAAAAAATAGTATTTTTTTCAATATTTTGCTTATTTAAAGCATTTTGAAGGTGAAGATTTAAAAAAACTACCAAGGAAATAATCAGACAAGAAAAGTTGCACAAAATGTCTAAAACAATACAATCATTTACGACTAGTGCATAAAATTACTTACACTTTCTTGAATGTACTGCAATAAGAAAGGGCTTGCTCGAAGGTTATCCACAGGACAATCAAAGAAGCCTTGAATTTCCTTCTGATGAAGGTCCATTGTTATTACGTGAGATAGGCCAGATTTGCACATCATTTTGGCCAAAAGTTTCGAGACTATACATCCACGTTTACGCATTTTACATTGCTTACTGTACGGAAGATATGGTATTACAGCAACTATTGATTTGGCCGATGACGTTTTGCATGCATAGGCCATGATTAAAAGCTCCATGATATTATTATTCACATCCCTATAAATGAAACAGTAGTGATTATTGGTTGATAACATTCTTTAAACTATTAACAACTGTATAAATAAGTTGTAATGTTTACTTTGTTCCGGTTTGAATAATGTAGATGTCTTTTCCACGTACTGAATCGCCAATTTCTACCATTGTCTCACGGTTTGTTTTGTGATAAACTGAACATCCTCCCGTTTTTATATCTAATCGTTTAGCAATCAAGTTGGCCAAATCTGGATGTGAATTACCACTTATTATTACAATATCCGAAGTTTTTGGGGCCTCCATTTCGACACTTTGTGGTAATCGAAAACCACCTAACCTGTAATATCACACACACACATTGATTATTTTAAAAAATTGGTGTAAACACTATGAAAGCATTGAAAGCAAGCAACATAGAACTGATTGTTATAAAGATGCAACAAGCAATAAGTAAAACAGAAATAATCTAAATGCGTCCCGAACAAGAAGGCAATTTGAATTTTTGCTCTTCATTGGCTTCTTTATGTTCTTTTGTAAGGCAACTAACCTTTCTTACACATTAAATTAACAAAATTTTTTGGACAAGAAATAAAGCAAGTACCAGCACCTGTTACGGCTGTGAAACATCTAATTTCTTGATTACCTCTCTCCGGTTATATTAGCATTAAACCACCACAATACAAATATTTGATTAACCCGATTAACTAACTGAGCTGCTGGCGAAAACAACAGACCACAGTTTTTGATAAACAAATGCACAATGTAATATACGTGATTATTATTGCTATCTTTATTTATTTCACACGTGGTTACCTTAAGTTAGAAGAAAACAGTTGAGTGCCGTGAAAAAAACACTGCTAATGCTAACAAATTTGTGAGTCTGCCATACATGTTAAATATAATATACAGTTCGTTTCAAATTCTTTGGCAACAAAGAGAAATTGTATTGACAGCACTTAACGTATTCTGGAATTCATACTGAAAATTGATTAGCCTCAATAGGTAATTATTTTTTTTGTTGCTGATCAAGAAGGCCGGTTGTTTGTAACAGTTGCTTTTCACAAAGAAGCGTTGTGATTTCTAATTATTGGCATGGGCCAGGGAAGAAGGTTATAAGTCAAGAAATAGGCAAAGTTAAGGGTCTAAAAGAATAAGGTTACTCCAACAGGCAAAATTGCATCAAGAATTCATCGTAGTGCCCGTGAATTATGGATAAAATTATAAAGGATGTGTATAGATAGGTACCGTCATCTGGGTATATGTATAGAACACTTTTTTCAGTTTTTTGTCAATAACTTTGCTTGGAAATAAAATTAATTTTTTTTTCGTTTGAGATAGTTGTCCTATGTATACTGACCATAGAACAAAAGGGGCAACTTTTTTTTATAGGTACTTTTCTTCTGTTTCGTATAACTCAGGGGTTGGGGATATATGGAACGATGGGGATTTATAGTGCTAAATACCTGAAAATCTGACTAAATCCATATAGGTTTAATGACAAACCTTTATGGACCACTTTTTGACAAAAAAAATTAAGATTAATGGGTTTTTTTATTATATCGTATGGCGATCTACAGAGCCCTTAATAACTAATTATAAAAATATTATATATATATGTGTGTGTAACAAACTGTCAACATGTTAAAACTATTTTAATGATTAAAATTTATTAAAATATTAAAACTATTAAAATTAAAAAAGTATTATTATGGTTCTTATTGTCATTCCATATCTATAGGTCTATGTCCAGGTCGGTCAACCATTTGATAGCCTCAGGAGTTGCCTTTATAATTCCGTCCCAGTTCCCTTGGTATTTTCGGAGGGGGCAGTCTTGTACTATGTGGGCTACCGTTTGTTCTGGCGCTCCGCAGTCACAGTTGGGGGAGTCGGATATTTGCCATTTATGGAGCATCGAGTTGCATCTACCGTGGCCAGTTCTAATGCGATTTAGGCGACAGGCGAAGTGTAGATGACCTCCAAGAAGGTGCACCCCGGGCAACGGACTGCTACGGCAGGACGGCAAACAGTCTACACACAAGGCGACCAAACTAGACTAAATGTCTCTCATGGTCACTCCGATGATCTACATCAGATTAATGGGTAGGTATCTAATACAAAAGCAAAGCAATAGAAAATGGAGCAAAACTTTATTTTTCAAATATGGAATAGGTAGATACAAAAAATTAAAAACAAATTGTCAAAGGTAAAATACACTCAAATAATGTTCAAAATAAGAACTATAAAAATACAGAACCAAAACTAAACCATTACCAAGAATACAGCTTACAAAATAATAGATATTCTTTTTAAAGGTGCAACTGATAGTTGTTTTTGTAAACAAGGTTACTAAGCCAACTGCAGTACAGATGTTGATGAATCAGCATTCTTTAAAAAAAACAGATTAGCACGTTCGTGGTACAAGGTGGGAGTTGACTTTAGGGTATATATACAAGAGCTTAAATGCACTTGGGATGGTCAGTCAGTTGCAGACCGTCAGTGTACATGGGAGTACACAGATTGAGACCTATGCACTGAGATGATTAAAATGCTTGGGAGTAGGCAGATTGAGGCCCAAGCATTCAGACTTCTCAAGTTAGTTCAGTCATGGTGTTCAGAGGTCAGGTCCCATCCTTCGTGCTTAGTGGTTGCTGCAATGTATATGTAGCTAAGAATATTTTTTTGTATTTAATTTAAATGTAATTCAATCCATTGTAAGGCTTGCTAATAATTTGGATGTAACCCTTTGTTTGTAACTTGTCTCTAAAATTGTTTAATGTGTTTATTTGTATCTTTGTCAGTAAAGAATTTTTGTAAAACATAACTCAGAATTCGGACAATATATGATATGTTAGTTGAATTAGACTTTCAATCAAAACCTCTCGCACGGCTAAGTAAACCCCACGTAACGGAGATGGGTCAAAGACTCTACCTCAATTATTTAATTAAGTTTGAACGTATATGGCCCCGGCCGACTTCGTTACAATATACTTTGTACATATCAATTAAGTACCTTGCATTTATTACTGTATTTACGATGCCGGTCCTGCAGAGAATAATTCCAAGAACCAGCGCTTACAATTACAATTTTCTTTACAAATAAAATTAAATGAAGCAGGCGAGGGGGTGGTCAGATTGGATCAGCATGAATCACGTACGTCGAGATACCGACAGTTTAGTAAAGCTCATCGTACAAGGAAAGATAGAGGGTACTAGACCAAGAGGCCGATCACCTACAAGATGGCTTAACCAAATAAAGAAAATAACAGGCTCTCCACTGCAGAATTTACTTAACCCTTTCACTGCTCAAGACGTATACACTGGCCAACGGGTTAACTCCTCCAGACGAGCAAACTCGCGGTTCAAAATTAAATTGGTTCTGACTGCTCCAGCCGGATTTACTCGCATATGTGTTAAGCTCACGGATTTTGGAGGGGATCGGCAGCTTGTAATTAAACTTCAACTGCGTGTGCGTCTAGTATTGTTTAGTCAGTCGTATGCTAAAATTATGCACGCTGTACTGCTCCAGACGAGTATACCCACTAGCGGCCGAATAATTGCGCACAGGGCCAGCCGCGGCACTTGGGCCGTGCGCAGTGAAAGGGTTAAAGATGCCCAGAGCAGACAGTTATGGAGAAACATAGTAGGTAAAAGAAAAAGATGGACCTAATCAATTTGTAGTACAAGTTCAACAAAAGTTCTTTTAATGTTGTTGTAAATAATAAAACAGAGCACTGACTTTATTCAGTTTAATTAGTCAACAGGGCTAGAAATACATTAAACTAGAAATGTATACCAACTTGTAACATACAAACTAACACAGCGCGTCTTACGGAAGTACTACTTACACCCTAACGGGCACATACCAAAAATAGTAAAAACCGAAAGTTACTAACTACCAACAGGAAAGATTTTGTGTACTTATAAAACTACAACAAAACTAAAAAGTCGATAAAATAGATTTAATTTTTTATAAATATTTGTATACACAGCATCTTTATTGAAATATTTTTACACATTGTATATACAGGGTAGTTATAATTTCAAAGATATATAACGTACATAACCTATCACCAATTTTAATATACTAATAAAATTATAGAAAATATTTCTTTTATCAAAATATCGTTAATATTCAACATATTATAGCACCAAAAAACAAAATCTTTCTGTAATAATAAACATCATTTATTACATTGTGTATATTATTATTGTCTAACAAGCATGTAAAGCTTATCAAATGTATATTTTTCCGAAGGTTCGTACCCTTTACAGGGAATTACCGGTCTTCTCTCCGTATGTCTGTAGTGTGCACGGCAAGTAACCTACCTACAGCTTTACATGGACTTTGAACCGCGGAAATGCTTGCACTTGACTTCTACTCTAGAGAAGACTTAATAGGCAGAAATATCTCGGTGGTTTGTAATTGCCGTCCGAGGCAAGCGGTTGGATGTTTGATAACTAAGAATTCACAATTAATAACTACTGAAATAAATCTTAAAAGTTGTAGGTATGGCTTTGCTAAGTAAACGTGGTGCAAAGAAAACAGTTGAAACTTCACCTCTTGTAAATGAGGATTTTGAAGAACGACAATCGTCTAAAGAAAATATTTCTGATACTCTAATAAGTGACAGATCAACTGTAAGGAAGTTGAAGTGCCAGTACGAAAATCAGCACGTACAAAAAGATAAATGTATTTTAAAGTTCATTTACGTTTTATATTTTATATAAGTATGTAGTACAAATATTTGAGGTCTCTTACAGTTTTAATTTTTGAAATTGATGCTGAAAATGTTTGCTTTTGTGTTAAAATATCTAATAATAACTTGTTTAATATTTATAATTATTAACATATGTAAGTCTGGCTTTCATTGAAAAAAGCGTTTAATTACTTATGGTAATATTTTGGTAATTATTACAGAGTTCAGTTATTGCATTTGAAAAATTATAGTTAGTAGATTTAGTAGTATTTGAGAAAAATAATGTAGCCCAAAGTAGTTAGTGCAAATTTTAATATTAAAATAAATGATATATGAAAATCCCTTAGTAACTATAAGTTAATCCCTCTTTTTGCAAGGGTTTTAGTTGTAGCTTAGTATTTTTATATAAACGATTTTCAGTGTAAATCAATATATTTTTCGAAAAAAAAAAGACTTAGGAAGCAATTAGAGGACTACAGTCAAAAAACTACATCATCTTCTGTCCTAAATATAACTCTAATTAAGGGAAGTATTGCATTTGAATGGTCAAGCTTCGGTGCCCCATGCGCTTTGTTTAAATAAAAGTTATGATTCAATATTTAGAAGCTCAAAAACCCTTAAGCAGTAGGTACTTTTGTTTTATGGGCGTTTTTCTTGATATAAAACATATTACAGGCAAGTTTTGTTTTTAAAGACTACTTCTATGGAACCACATAATCAAATTAAATCTTCAAAAGTTAGAGATGGCTATCAAGTTGTTGGAAGTTACCAGGATTTCCTCGTACCAATCTACTTTTGTATTTCCACACCATCTGAAAAAAAAGGAGAAAAGTTAAAATATTATCATAATTTGTTTTATTGTATATTTACATCAAATTTCACTATGGGGTAGCCTTTCTTTGCTGCCAGCTGTAAAACTTCCTGTTCTATATTTTCTTGAGTAGTACCTTTCACATTAATAAAGTGACAGTTACTATCAGCATAATGACAAGAAATTGCTTTTCGAAAACCCTGTAATTTTTACGCTATTTATTGTTCCATTCCATACTACATTCAAAATTACCTTGGTTAAATTTGGACCTGATCCATGTAATAATATAGGGTGGAAAAACACAGTGTCGCCTTTTTCCATGACTAAATTCGCTTTTGGAAGATGATCAAAGCCCAAAACTCCATGGTAAGCTTTATTCTTAATGTTCTGCAAATAAATAATATGGATAAATGAAACACAATTAGATTTTGTTGTTATCTGTTAGTACAGAGTGTAAGGTAACCGGGGTGAATTCCGGCCACGCGGGAAAATCCGGCCACCTAATAATTCCGTTTAGACGGTTAAGTAGACACGAATGTGCTGTGCTGTAAATGTCATTTAGCATGTAACGCCTGCTATGTTATGTTAAACAAGCCAAACAAGTGGGTGCCGAGTTATTAAAAAAAATCTGAAAATAACAGTATTCTTATAAGTTTTGGTTATCTTTGAAAGTATGTACACCATTCTCTGCAATGTATTAAATAAATATTTTTTACTCAAACTGTAGTTTGAAGTGCGTGTGACAGAAAAATTAGACAGATTTTAATACAACTACAGCATAATCTGCATGAATGGCGATTTAAGTGCATTCTGTAAATGCGGGAAATACCGGCCACGACGTGTGCCTTGTGTGCGGAGAGTATGGAAAATCTGAAATTTGGATCAGATGCACAGTCTGTGGTCAATGGGCACACAACGCATGTGCTAATCAAGGAAAAAAAAGCTTATGTTTGTGAGCACAGTATTTGCCCTCAATACCGTCAGTAGGCCGCAATTACCTCCAAGCCGCGGTTAATTCCGGCAAGTGCAGAATTTTATTTAAGTTGTATTAGAATTTTTGTATTACGTTTTTTTTACTTAAAATAAATACAGGGAGAGCAGAAAAGGCTGACCGAAAAAAACTACTTTCCAAGGCAGGTCTTGCCAATCTTTACTTCCACTTTGTATATGTGCGTCTTGCGGTTCACTGTGATATTAGCTGCGCACGTGTTTCGTATTTTGACGTTTGCCGTTAAGTTTAATTTTTCGCCTTTTATCGTGTAAAAGCCTCCATTATCTTCAACAACACTCTTTTTACTTGAATACGTTATCTAAGCTTAATGAATATTGTTTATTGTTATGGAATAATTTACCATTTAGCTCAATACAACGGGCTTAACCTAAAACAAAATGTCAAAATAAACACGAATGTAGGTGCAGTCCATGTTTACATACATATGAAGCGGCACATTTTTACTATGTTCATTTTTCAAGGAGGCGGCACGGTCAGCTATAATTGTTCTCCCTGTATATACATTTCACAGAAGTGTATGCTCTATTTATACCTATATCGAAATATTTTAACGCCGACAGCAGTGACCATTAAAAAAACTGCTTAGGGGGCCGCCATTCACCTCCGTTACCCTACATCATGATACTACAGAATACATATATTGAAAGAAGAAATCAGATGAAAGAGGAAATAAAAAAGTAAAAAAAAAAGCTGGAAAGAGTTTGGTGAAGAAGTAAACGATAGTTTACAATCAAAAAATGAGAGTAAAGGCAATGAGAGGGAAGTAAAGTGAAAGAAAGATACAAATAACCAGCTAAAAACAAGTACAAGAGAGATGCTAGAGGTGTGGAAACAACAAGTTCACCTTATGAGATGGCAAAGGTATAATTGATCTTTCCTAAGTTTTTAAATTATGTTTCTTATACAATCACTCAAAACTTGATATATCAGACATCTCAAAAATATAAGAACAACATTTAACCATCGTTTTCTTAGATTGAAGTAAACTTTAAGAGGTGTTAAAGCACTTTTGTACTAAACTGCGAGAATTGAAAAGTTTCCAGAATCACCACTAGTAGATTGATTTTTCCAAACGTTTTTATATTTTTATGTTATCATGTTAGCCACTCATTCAAATGAATTGGCAAAAAAATGAATCTGTTGTTTCTGGAGACTCAGCATATTTAATTTCTACGGTGAGTTTTTGGGCAGCAAAATTCAACACAAACACAAATGATGGACTAAGTTCAGGACGTTCAAAAATGCCTACCACACCAGAAATCATTGATAAAATCCATGACATGATTTTGGTAGATTGCAAAATAAAAGTGCATGCCTAGGCATCTTATTCGTACTTTACAAAGAATTGGGTATGAAAATATTTTCAACATGGGTGTTTGTAAAAGCTTAAATGGACAAATGGATTTTGGGCGATGATTTATATTTAATTATGAATGAAACATAGATTCACCATTACACACCAGAATTGAAAATACTAAACAAGGCGAAGAACATTTAAGTAGCTGAAAAGGTGACGAAGTCAGTTTTTTGAAACATTAAAGTAATTTTGCAAATTCGTTATCCACCATTCGCTTGATTTTGGTTTCCTTAGAGTTCTATCTGTTCCTGAAACTCAAAACATATCCGACCGGAAAGAGAGGTGAATAGCTATTTTAAGTACCTCCAAGAAGACTGAGTGCATGGAACTTCTTGGGGATTATGATGAAAAATAAAATATAACGAATGTTTTCACTGGAAACTTTTCAATCTATCCTCATCTGTTAATAAAAATAATTTGCTTTTATTTACCGGAGGATAATCATGTTTATAAAGTTGACCTTTGTGCGTCCCAGGAACTACAAATAAACAACCATTTTTTTCATCAATTCGTTCCATTGCTGTCCACGAAGCTACAATAGAGTCAGCAGGTCGGAATGGGAAATAATGCAAATCCTATAAAATACAAATGATTAACACGTTGGTTAATAAAATACAAAAACCTTAATATATACCTGATGCAAAGGATGTCGAGATGCATCTTGCTCAGAATCAGGAGGTTTATTAATTAACATTGTATGACATCCTGTAATTTTTGGTCCGATAATGCTTTGTACAATATCAACCATAGGCCGATATGACATATACTTAAATAATACATCATCGTAAGCAAAATCTTGTATCTAAAACATTTTGATAAAATATCGCTGTATATATTTTTTGATTAAACTTACTTTGTTTATTAAGTATTCGCCTTTAACGTTTTTATGTTTTAAAGAAACATCTTTCATTATTGTCATTGGCCCTGTTTCAACCTTTGCATTACAGATGTCTAGAAATCTTTGCCTTAAACAATAAGTCTAATGTTTATCTTGTTGTATTACATTTGTTTGGTTAGTCGATGTATTTTATTTTAATTCAAAATACCTCCCCATATGGGCAAGACCTTACAAATTTATTTTCTATGATCTATGTATATAATTTAATAAGCATGTTAAAAAATATTTTATCTGTTTGGGTATAGATCAAGGTGGTGATTATTTTTATCGGGCATATAAATAAAATTATCAGCTATTATAATAAAACAATATTTGTCAAATACAAGCCTCTGCCTATTGAACTCTGGATTGTTTTTGTTTCCGAAATAAAATAAATTTTGTAGTAGTAATAAATAAATACACTCCCCAGAAGCCTGGTCACCAAAGAGAAAGAAAGTACACAGAAAACGATACTCCTAATAGAATAATTGTTGGCAGATACGGTTTCAGTACACGCAACTTAAGAGGCGAATACCTTATTCAGTTTTGTATCGACAAAGACCTAACAATAATGAACTCCACCTTTAAACAACATATACGAAGGCTCTATACTTGAATCTCTCCAGGAGATAGATATAGAAATCAAATAGATTATATTGTAATATAGTGGATTAATTGATAAATAACTTAAAACATTTCCATCAGAAATGTCTTAAATAAGTTAGTATTTGGTTGTATTTGATATGACAAGTTTCAAGTTTCATAATTTTAATACAGAGTAAGGATCCTTAATTCTGTTTACTAATAAAGATGTACTTGTATAAATATGAGTCAGACGATGCAGCTGGTTGTATTGCACAATCATACCATTGTATTACAATGTTGCATTTGTTGATATTAACTTTGTGTGGGTTGTACGTCGTGACCTATATTCATACAATGTAAGAATGAATGGAATCCTTGTTTTAACATAAGCAGATGTATAAATGTAAGAGAGAAAGAATACATCTTGACAGTATAAATACAGAACCATTTTCATAGTAAAGTCAGTCTCTTACCAAGAGTCTCACTACGATGTCTGATTAACATCTAGACGAGAGGCCTTTACAAGGACCTACCCCTGGCCCTCAGCCAAGGGTTGGGTTAAATATTCTTTACATAGTTACCAAGATGTGTGCGATTCTCAAGATGTTCATGTAAGATTACTATTCAGTATTAAAGTGTAATGCTAGGGTTTTTGTATCTTGTCTTAAGTCCATCAGACTTAGAACTTGTTAAGTGTTTGGATTTCATTTGTAGAACAGTTTTAATAATGTTTGAATCTAAATTAATACCAATATATTTGTTGTTAGTTTGATCGTGTATTTTTAATAACCTCTTGCAAACGTCAAGTTTTAACACTCGTAATGAAGTTGCTATAAGTCTCTACCATCACAATCAATAAATGCAAAAGCCACTTCGTTACAATATACTTATAAAAGTGAGATGGAGATCATCAGTGAAAACAAGACCAGAAATGGATTATGGATCTAGTAATCAATTTCTGCTAGCAAAGATGTCTCTTAAACTAAAAATAACACCAAATAAAACTAACAACACGAACCAAAAAATAATAATAGTAAATACATAGAAATTAGAAGAATCTCTAGCACGACATATTAGGAAGTTACAACTAAATGAAAACAGCACTTCCAATGAAATATGGATCGACATGAAAACATGTATACACAAGGCTTTAGAAGTAACGAACACAATGAAGCAAAAGACCAAACAACAACACTGGATGACCGATAAGACATTAGCAGTTATAGAGGAAAGACGGAAACTAAAATCCAGAAACTCCCAAAATCCAAATTACACCCTGAAGATGCAACAACAACTTAACAGAGACATTCAAAGGCTATGCCGAAATGATAAAAACAAATATATTGCAAGGATATGTGAAGAAATTGAGAACCGTATGCATAGATACGAAAGAAAGACCTATTCAGGAAAGTTTGACAACTATCTAAACAAGAACTTGGTACATAGGAAATGAAAATTTGAAAATTGTAACAGAGTTAGAACAAGTAATAAATGTATGAAAGGAATACTGCAAAAAACTATTTCAAAGCAAACAACTAAGCCAAACAAGAAAAGTTTAAAAGACAATGACAAAAGGGAACCCCACATTCTGAGGGAGAAACTAAATTTTGCCATCTCACATTTAAAATTAGGGAAAGCCCCCGGCGCTGATGGGATAATGGTGGAAACATTAAAACTAATAGGAGAAAAAAGCATCAACATTCTACACAACATATGCAATAAAGTTTGGAGAACTGGTATATGGACGGAAGATTGGACAAGATCTATCTTCATACCTTTTAACAAGAAAGGTTCAGTAAAGAGGTGTGAAAATTATCGAACTATTGCTCTAATATCATCAGCAAGCAAAATTCTCATCTTTATAATCAACGAAAGACTGAAAAAATATCTTTCAGCTGAAATTTCTCAAGGGCAGAGGTACGAGAGAACAACTAATTGAAAAGTCTAGACCTCTGCTTTATTATAGTGAGTATGGTTGAAGAACTGGTAGAAATAATGTCTGCAATACAATAAGAAAGCCTAAATGTGGTACTACATATTAACAACATTAAAATTAAAGTCATGATTATTGACCGTGCAAACAACAATTAACCTGATTTGCAATCAGTTGGAAAATATTTAGTGACATCAGAATTCATTTACCCTGGCTCCTTTATATCAAATAAAGGAGGATCTGTAAAAGAAATTAGGCGAAGAGTAGAAGGTGCTATGAAGAACTTGTATAAAATTTGGGCAGAGAAAGGAATATCCAAAGCCACCAAAATACGGCTATAATTTTTCCAATCTTTTCATATGGATCAGAAACCTAGACTCTTAGAGAAAGTGAGAGAAAGAAAATAGATGCCTTCGAAATGACAATATCGCAAAGAATGCTTCAAATATCTTACATGGACAGACGAATTAATGAATCCATTCAGAATGAATTAAATATTCGAGAAAGACTATCAGTAACAATCAGAAAGAATATTCTGAGATACTTCGGCCACATAGTTTAAAAGCAGGACTCCAGCATGGAAAACTAATAATCCAGGGTAATGTAAAAGGTAGGAGAAAACGAAGTAGATCTCCAACCCTGTTGGTTAGATGAAATACAGCAGTCCACAGGTAACTCACCAGTGACGAATGAACGCATGGCTCAAAACTGCCAGGTGTTAATCACATTCATTAAACGATATATTACGATGTCTCAACTCTGAAGCAAGTGTTCAATAAGTGTATAATACCGGTCATTACATACGGGGCACAAACATGGAGCTTAAATAAGAATCATATAAAGAAATTAAAAATTACGCAAACTAAAATAGAAAGATCAATGTTCATTAAATTAATAGACAAAGTGAAAGTTGTCGATATCCACAATAAAACTGGGACGGATGAAATTGTGACAAAGAGTCAGGCTTTAAAATGGAAGTGGACCGGCCACATTAGTACAATGGAAACCGAGGGATGCGGCCAGAAAACAAGGATGCCGAGCTACGAGATGGTCGGACGAGTTGGAAGTTCAAATGGGAAAAAATTGAATAGGTATTAAAGCAACTTTTAGAAGACTTTAACCTTTACTTTAAATTTGTACTTGATAGAAGGTATTTTATAAGAACATTACAGCTACTGTTTAATCAAGTTTATAAATTAATATCAAATAGAAATAGAATGTTAAATTTGTATTTTAACTCATTTGTTTAATTGGCTTAATATGCATAAATAAAGATGAAGGTTGTAAAAACTAAAACCCAACTCACTTGCATTCGTCTAATAATTCATGGTCAACTAGATTAGGAAATACGACATATCCATTCTCTTCGTAGCAATTTCTTTGCTGGTCTGTTAAATATATATTGTCCTTTGTGTATTTAAATTGCTTAGAGGACATTCTAAAAAATTAATGTTATCAAATCCAACAAATAAATATTTGTGAAGCATACCTGTTGCCATGTAGTTGGGAACTCATTTCAGAACACGCTACTTTTACTAGTTTTTAATGTGAACTAATTCAATTTATCTTTCGTTTACGTACTTTATTGTTAGGTTTAAGGTTCAAATCAAGTAGTTATTACATTATTGTTGACAGTATCACAGCTGATAATAAAAATACAGATGCAGTACAGAAATCCTTCAATCACTTTTAAAAAATGATATTGACTAATGTTTATCTTGTTTTGATGAATTATAGTTTATTGCCAAGTCATTCTCATTTGATAAATAATAATAAATTTAATCTGGTTTCTTTATTATTTATAACGCATATCATTTTAGAGACTACTGGTTTAAAAAAGTTTTGCGTCGTTAACCTCAAAACGTGGTCAGCTGGTCAGTTTAATAAATAACACAAGAGAGCGTTGGAAGCTGTGAACTGTCAATTGTTTAATAAGAGTTCATTGTTTAATAAATTAACCTGTGAGAAAAGTAGAAAAAATTTATGCATATTTAAAGCATTGCCCGTTTTTTAAGGTAAAATTATTTCTAATTTTATAAAGTTGTGATAAGTTTTAAGTTGTTAGATTCACGCTGTAACTGACCTTGAGGCATTTGTGGGCTTTAAACTTCGTGAAGTAATACTTGATACTTGCAAATGTAGTTTTTTAAAAAAGCCTCCAGTTATCATTTGCATAAAAGTGCTGATATGCATACAAGGAAGAAATTGCAGACTTCGTGATGTTGTCGAAATGGGTGCATGCTTATCATTAGAGCGTGAAGAAGGTAAAGCTCGAAGACGCAGTGAAGAAATTGACCGACAACTTGGAGAACTGGCTAAACAGCAAAACAATGTTATTAAAATATTACTTCTGGGTAAGTGTTCTGTATTTCTTAACGGTTTTTAATTTTGTGTTTAGAGTAGATACAGATACTTACAAAAGATCTAAGCAGTTACTAAAGTGCACTTAAATAATTGAATAATTATAACCATCAGACAGTCGAACGATTAAAAATAGTATTCATAGAAACTGATATAAGCAATTTTTGTAGCTGATGTGTCGAGTAACTGGTTTTTGTAATGTACTTTATCCAACACTATTTCAAAGAATATAGGTATAAAGGTAGAATGACAAATAAACACGAGGTTTATTTCAAAATCAGCCTCCAATTGGCTAGAGAAAGTTAAAAACAAAAAAATCTCATAGACTGTAACACCAGCTTTTACAATGAACCGTGCCGCTAAGGTAATTAGCCGGTAATTAATTCCATCCATGAGCCCCTTATTGGTTTTAAAGCTCAGAGTAGTCTTCTTCATGAATAAATGGTAATTGCTAGGTGCTAAGTCCTGGCTGTAAAGGAAATTCTCCCATTTTGTATGAGGCCTAGTGTTGTTGTGCAAGGAGTTAATCATTGGCTGGATACCCCGGCGGCACCATTCATTCACTACATTGCATATCCATCTGACTATTGCCATGGAAATAGATAATAATAAATTTATAAAATGAACCACTTCACGACCTTTTCGATTTTGACATAAAACGTTCTTACCAAGCTATTCATACTTTAAAAATACCATTATGCCTACGTACTCCATATGATGCTAGTTGCAGCCTATGATTTGAAAGTTTCCTATAGTGATTGGCACTTAATTAAATCACAATGACAATAATTGTGCATATTGGTAACAGGCTTCATGTGGATAACACATGAAATTAGTATTTGATCAGGCCAAATAGAGACATTTTATGTTAAAATCTAAAAGGTTGCGATTCGTATTACGAATCGAAAGATCGGAAAACTGACGCATAATTGTGTTGGCCCAACTTCTCTGTACCTCCAATGATAGGTAATCAAAATTTTTTAAATGTCAAAATATAATAAAATTCAAATTTACTAACTCTTAGTTTAATAATCCTCCAACTAAGCGTGAAATTGTATCCGCAATATTAAAATTGCATGAAGATCGAGTGACAGGCTCCAACAACAAGATACCGGCAGAATTCCTGAAAGCAGATCTACAACTCTGCAAAAACACTACATCCAATATTCAAGAGCGTCTGGGAAGAAAAATCGATTCCTACAGATTGGAAAGAAGGTATAGTAATTAAGATAGTAAAGAAAGGGGATCTATCGGAGTGCAATAACTGGAGAGGCATCACACCCTTCAACATGATTAATAAACCAATAGCACAGATAATAAACACAAGAATAATGGAGCACATGGAAAAGAACATTAGAAAGGAACAGGCAGGCTTCAGGCCAAACAGATAATTATAGAACAATGTATAGAATATAGAGCCCCACTGTGCATTGTATTCATAGTCTTTAAATGTGCTTTTGATTCCCTACAACACCATAAAGCACTCTGGCACATACTAAAACTAACAGAAATCCCACTCAAGATAATAAACATAATATAGAACATGTATAAAGATGAATGATGCAGCGTACTCCACAGAGGAAAAAATCACAGAATTCTTCTCTGTCCTTAAAGGGGCAAAACATGGATGTCCCCAATCTCTACTCGTCTTTAAAGGTGCAATTCCACTGAGGCAACATGTGGTATGCGGCAGTGAGGCATGCGACACGGACTTTTTTAACCGAAGCAACATGAAGCGTTATGCAGCATGTGCCTTTGTCGCATGCCACATGCCGATTGTTGTTGCCGGTCGCATGCGTCATTTTTCGACAGGATTTGGCATGTCGAGCAGTGTCGTCCATTATCCGACGGCCAGTGGATCCGTGCGGCTTGTATCCTGCGACATGGAGTGGGATATTGAAAGAACTACTTTATTTGTTGAAGATTATCATAATTCACCGGAATTGTGGAACAACAGAACTACTGTTTATAAAGACAATAAATTAAAAATTGATAAGTTGAAGCAACCGGCAGTACGGCAGAGTGAGGGCGCAATGTAATACTGAAATATAGAAAGTTAAGCAAAGGCCTGCTTGGTTAGAACTTGAATGGGTGACCATTCTGCGGCTCGGTATGTACGGCCCCCTCGACACTATACAGGTATAACAGGGTAAAGGAAAAATATATAACAAAACTAAGGGCGCTGTTCATACCATGGACAAAATGGTAAATGAATACAGTGTAAAGCGAGCCACTAAGAGATATGGCCATTTGTCTTATTTCAGAATATTATCGATATTGCGTGTATGAATGCATTTGTGTTATGGATCACCAAATACCCAGAATGGAAAAAAAAGAAAAGTCGCCGTAGGCGTGAGTTTTTGCTCCAGCTTGGAGAAGAACTCATAAAACCTAACGTTGAAGAAAGGCTGAAGAATACGAATGGCGTATCCAGAAGAGTTGTTGAAGCAATGAATTTATTTGTGCCACTGGCAAATGATAATCCACAAACTCCAGAAAAGAAACAGGGACGTTGCACACTTTGTCCCAGGGATATGGACAGAAAAAGTCGCAGATTCTGTGAGAAGTGTAAACATTTTGTTTGCCAAAAACATGGACAAAAAACAACTATTACAATTTGCAACAATTGCAAAACTTAATATTGTAATTAATAATTTTTTTGTATTTTTCGTAAATGTTTTTCAGTCTGAATAAAGTTATGTTCGAAATAATTATGTTATTGTATCGTTAAAAAGTCCTAAATGATGAATCCACATATGCAAACTATACAAACCAGCTCTAAACACAGTTAAAGGTGGGGTACGTTTTGCACCCCGCTTAGGGTTCGAAATCACTAAAATAGCTTCGGGCTCCAAAGGTTAATGTAACAGGTGTTCATAAACAGTCGTCATCCCAGTAGATTGTGATTTCAGAAACATATTTCGTAATTTGATTCAGAACACAAAACCACATGTCAAGATTTATAAAATGTCATTGTCAATGATTTAATCTAAGACTTGTAATTTGTTTTTCAAAGCAACCAAGATGTCGACAGTTTATGGACACACGTTAGTTAAGATTTCTCTACAGTAGTACTGTTGCAAATGTCTTTGAATAAGACAATCTATTTGCTTGTAGGATGTTGATTAATTCCTTCTCATATTATTGAAATTAATATGTATTTCTTGAAAACGTAATGGAATACAATATAAACACTGTGGCTACAAAGTTTTAGGACTGAGTTCATAAACAAAATTTTTATTACTAATTGTTCTACATATGACCCTTGTAAAACTGTACATTGTTCAGCATGCTCCACCAGCCGCTTCAGAGTGTGTTGGAAATTCCCTGCTGGAATACTTCGTAGCCTACTTGTTACATTAATTTGGATCGTCTTGATATTCCTCAGATCTTTAGCTAGAATTTCAGCTTTGAAAACAAAAGTGATCCACTGGTGCCAGTCCAGTCCAGCGAGTACAGAGGGTGGTGTAGCACAGTAACACTTTGTTTTGTTAAAAATCGACGAATTACCGCTTCATTGTGAGATGGTTTGTTATCATGCAACAAGAACCAATTTTTGTTTCCGTGGAAATCTGGATGCACACGCAAGATACGCTTCAATAGTCGATCCATTACATCCACATAGAACGCTATATTCACTATTTGTCCTTCAGGAAAGTCAAAAAAAGCCACCTACATTGTCTTCACTCGTTTTTGAAGCGCATTTTCTTCGCCCTCGATGAGTTTGGGCCAACACATTCCACACTCTGCCTCTTTGTTTCCGGATCATAGAGGAAGTTGTCATCGGTGATGATTTTGTTAAGAAACTCTGGATCGTTTTCTTGCATTTGAAGAAGATCAGTGACGTACTTACGGGGGGGCTAGGGAGGGCAGTTTGCCCCCCTCCCCCGCCTTCTTCCTTTTGGCGGCGCCGTGCATTTTTTTGATATTTTATTTTTTAATTCAACCAAAATGAAAGTATAATTATTCTGATAAATAATGTGGCGGTGTGGCCGCTTTAATTTTCTATACAAAGAGCATATTAATTTGATGTACTGCTGTCTGTAGTTTCTCAATGGCTTGGGTGAGATCGCTGTATTGTACTAGGACTGTAGTGACATCTACAAGAGTCGCTAAGGTTGCCTTTATGGTTAGTATGTCCGATATAAATATGTTAAACAGCAGTGGCCCTAGTATGCTTCCCTGTGGTACGCCTGTTTTAATAGCTTTTGTTTCTGATACTGTAGGGTTAATGGCCACTGGCAGATTGGTTTCTATATGGTTGATTATGTGTACTGAGTGAGTTGGAATACAAGTAGTTTTTGGGGTAAATACTTTTTCGAAGTGAGTTGCGAAGGCTGCTGATTTTTCTTCGTCTGTGGTGGGTATTGTATTATCAGTGCTTCCTCATGCTTTTAGAATGCTCTTGGTAGCGCTCCACATTTCCAAGTCTCCTGGTTCTAGGTCTTCAATATATTTTTTGTGTGTTGGTTCTTAGCTCGTCTAGCTCCTGTTTTAGGGAGTGTGTTAGGTAATCTATTTAACTGGCGTTTTGTTTCAAGATTTCTGTTTCTAACTTCTAATCCAATAGAGGATGCACAGTAGCTTTTACAACGAATACAATTTTTTCAAAATGTTAAGTTTTTCATTTGTTATACTTGTGGTAGTATCTGAGGACCCACTGTATGCTAGGATCTTTAATAATCAATCAATCATACAAATCAGAGTAAATCATTTAATTTTCATGGCATGCATAATATTTGTTCCTCTAATAATTTAAATAATTCTTGATGGCATGAGTTATCTTGCTTACTTTCCTACAGTCATGATGGTCAGTAAACAAATAATAAAATCAAGCTTCCTACTGTGATCAGGCTTGATTAAATGTTACACAGTAAATGCAATGTATTGAATCGGCAGCGGAAGAATACTATATTAAGCAACAAGTATGTGAAGTGATTCATCATAAAATGAGTAAGCTTACCAATTCGGTAATGACACTTTACCTAGGTGTTGTATATACTGTTTTTTCTATAATTATTCATATTAATCAAATATAAATTTCAGCTGTAAAATCAAGTTTGTGTGTCTCATAGAAAAGGAGCCAACAATGTGTAAACAAACTCATTTACTTTACAAACTTGAGTTTTCAGTATCACACTAGTTCGATAAAGTAGAACTTTACATACTGTTAGACTGCATAGAAGTTTATTTTACGCATGGTTGCAGAAAATATATTTTATGAAATGGATCAAATATATCACAGCTTGGAAAGTGAATGTTATTTCCTTACAAAAAGATCAAGTAGAACGTAGATGATTTAAAAATAACCATTTGTAGATAGTAAGTAGAAAATGAAAAATTAATTTAATAACTACTTGGTGATAATTATATTATCTGGTTAAAAAATTAAAACAAGTTCAGAGTTTATTTACAAGATGACTTGCAGCTGCAAATTATATAAATAGAAACATTCATTGTGTGCGATTTTAACATTTAAATTATTTGCTTTGTATTGTTTTTTAATTTTGAGATATTATATATATTAGCTGTTACGAGAGTATGTTGCTTTATATTTAATTATTTCAGATAGTATATTATAATGTAATTCGAAAATACATTACATACCTGCATTCATCAAGCAATTCAGGATCGACTAATTTACGAAATAATATGTATCCATTCTTTTCATAGAAATCCCTATGTTCATCGGTTAAGTATAAACCATTTTTTGTATATTTATGTTGCACGTGCGAAATTCTAAAATCCTTGTATTATCAATATGCATCAAATTAAAGTTACAAAATCGGTAAATACCCATTGGTACGAATGCGTGCAGTCATCTTGTATAACATATTGTCCACAGGTCAACTGCAAATGCATTTTGAATTCTACAAATATGCAAAGATTAATTCGTCCACATATACGTCACTTTTTAATTTCTACAGAAAGTAAATAATGAGCGTTTTATTTGACGACCGTGTATAGATAACTGGTGATAAGAAGCTGCAATGGTTAACCTCAAATCGAGTGTACTTTAAAAGCTTTGTGCTGTTAGTTTTTGTTTGATAGATATATAAAAATAGCATAAACATAATATTAAACAAATTTTTATTATCGAAAAGAATTAAATTTTGTTATTATATTATGTGAAGATTTGGATTTACATATTCTTGGAAATTATTATCGAGGTGTTAAATAAACAAGGAAATGATTTAAGTATGAAGTTAAAAATACTAAAATTCGTGATGATATTAAAATGGGTGTGTGTTGTTCACGTAATTACAAAGAAGATCGAATTAAGTGGTGCAAGAGGGTATTAACCATACAGAAGAATGTTGTTGTTAAAATGTTATTTTTGGGTGCGTATTTTAAAGGTCTATGAGGGTTATCTAATGTAAATAGCAAGCATGTTTAATTAGTAAGCATGAATGATGAAGGGACCGAACTAAAAAATATCACGGATTAAAAAAGATATTTATTGTATCTTTAAATTTTACATTCGGAAAAGTAAATGATTATAAGATTTACTTTATTATTATTTTTTTTCAATTGCGAGGATTTATGTAGTATTAAAAAAAACTGATTACACTTAGGTATTTTCTTGATGAGTAATAGTATATTAAAACTTAAAACACACGTTACGGAAGGCACGCTTTTCACCCACAAGTTTGAAATTTGGACATCCACAAGGTTGAATTGCCTTCTGTAATAAGCGTTTTATATTTTTTCTATGTTTCAGCTTTCATTTACATTATTTCGTCAGCAAAAGTAAAATATTTTGCAGTTAAATTACATTTTTTCAAGCTAAGAACCAGTAATGGTGTATAAGAAGGGGCCCAGAACTGAGCCTTGCGGTACGCCACACTTGATATTTAACATTGAGCTAATTAGGTTTTCCACTACTGCATACTGTTTTCGATCTTGAGGAAAACTTTCAATAATTTTATACATATTTCCTCTTATACCCATTAACTCGATCTTATTTAAAAGCACAGCGTGATCCACTATATCAATTGCTTTCTTTAATAATAATAGTGTTTAGTATCTATCGCCTTTGAAACATAATTTACAAAATCTGTAGTTGCACTCTCTGTGTTACTATTTTTTTGAAACCCATATTGATATGGATGCTGCATGTGATGTTTATCAATGAAAGCTTCTAGGCTATTTTTAATAACTTGTTCTACAATTTTTGAGAACACAGAAAGTACACTCACAGGTCTATAATTACCTATTTCAGTTTTTGATCCTGACTTATAGATAGGAGTGATTTTTCCAATCTTTAAGCAACTGGGAAAATTTCCTTTAGTTAAAATATTACTTACAAGATTACTTAATATAGGAATAATGCTGTCTTGCAAAGTTTTTATATCATTCATGGTAATTTCATCATATCCAGGAGCAGCATTCTGGTTAAGATTTTTAATTATTGAAATCATTTCATTTTCTGTTGTTAACTGAATGAAGATAGAACTTACTATATTCACTTCTTCGAAATTGATTAAATTACCATTTTTCTGTTTTAATATCATTAATAATACTATCTCCTATACTACTAAAATATTGATTGAATTTATTTGAGATAATTTTGAGATCCGTTATTGTCTCATTATTAATTGAAATATTATCAATTTTATGTACGTTTTTCCATACATTGCCACTGTTTTTTAATATTACTGCCTGCTTTTTCAAGCTTATTACCTAAGTGTTGATTTTTAAGAACCTTTACAAAAATTTTATTTTTGATTAGTTTAAATTTGTTACATATTTCCTGATTCAGTGGAAATTTTTTCTTTAATTTGTAAAGATTGTCTCTTTCTTTCATTAATTTTATGAAATCTTTAGTTACCCAATTATTATTATTACCCCTGCATTTAATATAACTATAGTTTGTAGCCCTTTTTTTACTATTTTGAATAGCATTAATTAATACATATTTCAAACGAATTTACACAGTTTATTTCAATATATTCCTTAAAATATTGTTTAAGTTAATATTTCTTTTTTGTATAATACATTTTGGTTTATATTCTGGCATTTTAACAGACAGAGATACGTGAAGCACTTCATGATCAGATAAACCACCACTCACTCTAATATCCAAGTCAATGTTGTTTGTGTTGAATAACACGTGATCAACAATTGTTTTTGAATTTGCCGTTACCCTTGTAGCCTGTGACTCTGAGGACCAATCAAATTTATGAAATGCGAACATAGGCCAATTTATGTATACCCAAAAAGACGCCAAGGCCGACGTAATTTTTGTAAAATAGGCGCGTTTTTTTACCATAAATCTCACAAAATCTCAGATCCACTTGAGTCGATTTCACCTAACGAAGTTCTTTTTAAGAATCTCAATATTTGAGTAAGTTACCTCCCCCCTTACCGATCAAGCACAATCATGAAAGATTGTTCAAAATGAAGTGAGCAACTCATTTAGAGTGGGGGAAATATATGGTTTATGTATTATTAAGTTTTTTATGTTAAAATGTATTTTTACAATACCAACAGATTTTCTTCTAATATTGCAGCCTCCATAATAATTGTATCTCTTGTTTATTTACATACACATCGAAAAAACGTAAACAATTGTTAGAATGTTAGGTTAGGTTTGGAATGCTAGTCGATTCGAAATGTCAAATATTAGGGATCTTTTTGTCAAGTGAGCTGAGTTTTCGTCGTTCTTTTCGCACCTCGCTCATATCACGTTTCTCACTTCAGATCATATAGTATCAAATTGAGACGCTTTGCAAAAAGAACGCATCTATTAATATCTGTTGACAAAATTCGGTAACTGTCAACGTCAAATTTTCGGCATTTGTAAATTGGTCATATCGTCTGCTATGTTCGTAGTAACAAAATTTGCACTGTATGCAGCTTTACTGGCACCATCAATTGATAACGATTCGCACTACTTTTCATCCAGTCATCGTAAACGAGAAAAGAATATTATTGTGCCTCTGCTTTTAATAAAAAGTATGTTATATTATTTAATAAATTAAATAAAAATTATTTTCAGGAGCTGGGGAGAGCGGCAAAAGTACCCTAGTAAAACAGATGAAGATCATCCATGCGGATGGATTTACAAGATCGGAACTGTGCAGCTTTAGACCTACTGTTTTAGATAATTTATTGGCATCTATGAAATATGTCCTTGCTGGAATGGGATTATTACGAATAAATTTGGAATATCCTCGAAATAAGGTATGCTGGTTTATTTTATAAGAGTTATAACAATTTTTGTAAAGGAAACCTTTTTAATTTGAATTACAATTTAAACAAAATACGAGATATGCAACAGAAGAAATATTTAAAGATCATCGTTTTATACTTTGTGTTATCAAGCAAATTAGCGATAATAAAATGTTATTTCGTGGTTATATTGGAACTTTAAAAATACTGTTTAAATGATATGACATATGAATAATCCTTGTATAAACGTATTTTAACTTGAGAAAAGTTGAACCTTGCGCATTCCTACTCTATTGCCATTATCAAAGAGGTGTTAACAGTATACTCACATACAGGGTATGTCACGACGACCGTCGATTAGAAGTTTCTTGAAAAAACTTAATAGTACATAAATGAAAATTTTCAAGATGAGGTTTTGGGATATTAAAAATTGATTGAAAATATTTTTAAGAATGTACAACTTCCGCAACTTCCGGTTATACCGGAAGAAGACACTAACTTCTTTATTTCAAATAGAACACCCTGTATATCTTTAGATATTCAGAATGGCCTTTCAACAGCGAGTGCAATGATATAGCACTATAGGGGTCTATCGCTAACATTTCAGCAGTTATTCAATTGTTTTAAAACAATCTAACCCCACTTTGGACGAACGCCACTGCGAAATTAATTAGAAATAAGCGTTCTTTCTCAAGGGTTAATTTAAGGACTCTATCACCCATGGAATAGCTCGGACCATTCGACTCTAGCGTTCACCAGTATACAGGGTGATCGAAGAATGTCGACCTCGATTTTCTCAAAATTTTTAAATGGAGCGCCTCATATTCGATACGACAGTTAGATAACCACTGTCATAAGCTTTTATAAAATACCTAACTTAGGTAATAGGAAGTTTTTCATGTTTTATTGCCTTCACAGTCAGGAAAAAAAGAAAAACTAACATATGAGCCGATAACATCAAAAAATTTGAAATATCGAAATTTGAATTTTAATAACTTCGTACGTATTAATTATAGACCTACCAAATTGGGTATTTTATGATAGCTTAAGATAGTGGCTATCTAACTGTCATATCGAATATAGGGCGTTCCATTTAAAAATTTTGAAAAGAATCGAGGTCGGCATTTTTCGATCACCCTGTATGCTGGTAAACGCTAGTGTCAGTTATCCTAGCTATTTCATGGGTGATAGAGTCCTTAAATTAAATCCTGAGAAAGAACGCTTACTTAGAACTAATTTCGCAGTGGCGTCCGTCTGAAGTGAGGTTAGATTTTTTAAAAACAATTGAATAACTGCTGAACTGTTAGCAATAGATCTCTAAAGTGCTATATCATTGCACTCGCCGTTGAAAGGAGATTCTGAATATCTAAAGATATACAGGGTGTTTTATTTGAAATAAAGAAGTTAGTGCCTACTTCCGGTATAACCGGATGTTGTACAGTCTTGAAAACATTTTCAATCAATTTGTAATATCGCAAAACCCTATTTTGCAAATTTTCATTTATACCATGTGATTTTTTTAACCTAAAATTTTTAAATATCTAGAGAAAGAAGCATCCTACGAAAAAATGTTTGAAATAAAAAGTTAATATTTTCGCGGGGGAAATTCACTAGTCCTAAAAAAATGGTATAAGAATTTTTTATTTCTTTTATCCTTACAAACCCACCCCTAAAGTTTGGCAGAAGCATTACCTAACACCCTGTATATCTAAACATTCAGGGTGTTTCGTTAAAATATGATACTGGAGATTTGCATTTTTTTTTAACGAAAATCTCCAATATATTTTGAGTTTACTGTTAACTGAACAAAAATAGTATTTTTGTGTCATTAACGGATCACACATTTTGTTGTTCGACTGTTTTTAGTTAGACTGTTAGTTTAATTCAATATTTGTTTAAATTTTAGACACATGCCCAAGTGGTTCTACAAAGTAGGAGCTGCTTCGATATGAGTTTTACAGTGCTTCCAAATGTAGCAGCGTCTCTACTAACTCTTTGGTCGGACAGAGGAGTGCGCTTAGCCGTGGCCAGAGGCTATGAATATGAACTCAATGACTCGGCTTTGTATTTATTTGAAAATATGGAGCGCATTTGTGATGCAAAATATGTGCCAACACCTACTGACGTCCTTAGAGCAAGAGTTCGCACACAAGGCATAATTGAAACTCACTTTAAAATTAACGATATGATTGTTAGTATGTATGACGTTGGCGGACAAAGGTCACAACGACGGAAGTGGATTTATTGTTTTGATGATGTTCGAGCTGTGCTCTTTGTTGTTTCGCTAAGCGGTTATGATATGACATTACTTGTAAGTACTTTGAACTAGATATGGTGGGAACAAACTCTTATTTACTACTTTACAGGAAGATCCCACTGTAAACCGATTAGAAGAAAGTTTAAATTTATTTGGACAAATTGTAAATAACCCGTTCTTTCGTGATGCATCATTCGTACTATTACTAAACAAGTTTGACTTGTTCAGGGAAAAGATATTATATTCACAAAGACATTTAAGATTGTATTTTCCTGATTATAAAGGTACATTTTTAAACCAATACTCATTAATTAAAATCAGCTTTTAGTTATGTATTTTATTTTTAGGGCCCGATAGAGATGTTGATCGAGGAGCTTTGTTTATTCAACATAAATTCGTATTACGCAATAATGACTCTCGTAAAGTATTATATCCACATTTTACCACTGCCACAGATACTGCCAATGTTCAAGTTGTCTTTCAGTCTATAATGGAAATGGTTATTTCGGAAAATTTGGGTCAGGTAACTTTGCTTTAATGTTTATACCTTAAAGTGCCTAAATGATATTCAGTGTAAAGTATCCAGTAATTTCAGAAAATGAATTTAATTTATAAAATCGTAATGTATTTTTATAATACATCGTTTGTCATTAGTTATAAGAGGTTTGTGGCATAAGACTGATTTTTAAAATACCGCTAACAATTGTTAATATTACTGTTTAATATGAAACAAAACACTCTTCGTATGAAAACGTGTTCAAACGTCGAAAAATTAAATGTCTTAAATTGATATACAACTAAGTACAATAACTGAACGTATGAGAATGAAAAGTGGATAAAAACCTTTTTGTCAATTTTTGGTTTTGTCCAGTTTTCGACTCTCCTAACAGCAGTGTTTAATATGAAAGGTGGACAAATGCACTTATGTTGTTGACTAACAGAGAGTGTTTTGTTATATACAACGTACATAAATAACAAACGAGAACGACAAGTGGTTAAATCCGGAAACTAGGTTTTTGGTTCTTATTCACTTTTCATTCATTTACAGATACGGTAGGTAGATTGACTTGAATAATTTAAGTCTTATGTTCGCATATTAATGAATTATTGTTAATAAATCTTGTGCTGTAAATATGTGATCAAGGTAAGCCTTTAGAATGTTAAATATGAATGCATATATGAGTTAGGTCTTTGCATGATGATAATATAGTTAGTTACATTGTGGCATATTTTGTAAAGTAGGGAAAGCATTTTGCGTTTTTTAAAATACCTACATCTTGTAGGTGTGTTCTTTTTATACACGGCAGCTCATTCAGAGTTGTAGTTTATTTGGAGCATAGATCATGTTTTTTATTTATATACATTAAAAGAAAGTAAGAATCCATTACTGAGAGGTAATAATATTTTAAATCTACATAGAAATATATCACCTCCGCAGGGATTTAAACCACTGTTCTTAAAAATTTAATTTCACTTTAGAGGTGGGACAAATATCGAGTGTAGACATTAGACATAGAACGGTGTCGAATCGTGCGACTGGACTGTACGTTTCTTGAAAATCAATGCCAACCTTATGAGAGTAACCCTTGGCGACCAGCCGAGCCTTATATCTCTCCACATGAAGGCGGGTTTTTATTCGAAAAACCCAACGATTTCCTATTGGTTTCTTTCCCACAGGTAAATCAACAAGATCCCAAGTGCAATTTTCTTTTAGTGATGGCAACTCTTCTAATTTTGCATTATGCCACTCCGGTGATTCATTTTGAATTGTTTCTGAAACAAAAATTAGAATGCTTCGCGCACAATATATAATCTTGTAAATGTTGTGATTTCTTGCAGCTGCGTTTTGGGCGTGAGTTAATTGTATTTTCTTCTGTATCAGCTTCCTCTTGAGCCTGATTAATTACACTTTCTTCCGAACGAGCTCCCTCTGTAACTGGACCATCTTCTTTTAAGGAATCACATTCTTTAATTGTTATCGGCACCCTTTCCGTCTTGTTTTCGTCCAAAACTTTAACATTTTCGGTGTTTCTGTTGTTTTCCTTAGGTTTTTCCAACATTATCGCTTTCTCTACCATCATTTCTGTTTCGAATACAACATTACGACTTAAGGTTACCTTATTCCTTTCTCTCAACCAAACTTGGTAGGGGAGACCGGGGATACATTGGACATTTTTCAGTTAAGAATTTTTTGCCAACTCTGTAGATGCTCAATTACTATAACTTAACTGCCATTCCATAGTTTAGGACCTTAGCTATTACTTTGATCTGGACAAACTTGCCTCATGGGTGGGGTTACATTGGACACGGCAAGGCGATAGTTTGGACAGATGAAAAATATTATGATAAATGGGTGATTTTCAGTAACATTCGACTTTTCAATCTGAAGCGTTTCAAAAAATTTTATTGCACTTTAGTCAATCTGTTATATTTTATTGGTACACTAATACATCTATAATACAGGGTTAATAAATAAATAAATATAAATAAATAAATACTTTATTTAGCAACTTGCTATTAGAAAACAGACATTAAGATTCTACAATTATTTACATTATAACATTATTCTTTGTTGAATAAGGTACTGAGACACTTGCCCAGCAAAAGCATATACAGAAGTGGACTGTTTCAATTCACATGGAAGAGCATTAAAAAGACGAATACCCTCATATAATAGAGATCCCATCAAAAATGATTTACCTGTAAAATCTGTATTTAAACTGTCTTTTGATCTTAGAAATCGGGAGTGAATTTGATATCGGGTAATTAAAAGTTCACAGAGATATTTTGGAACTTTTCCCTGGACCATCTTATATACAAGAATCATATTCGCCCTTCTAATGCCTTCATCCACCGTTAACCAGCCTAGGGTTATCAACATTGATTCTATTGACACATATCTATTACAACCTAAGATTATCCTCATGCACTTATTTTGCACTACTTGTAGTCTATGTATTTGTTGTTTTGGACATGAAAGCAATAGGGAGTTACAATAGTCAAAATGTGGCTTTATCATAGTATTGTAAATTAACAATCTGGACCAATAAGATAAATTTTGTGATATTCTAGTGAAGAATCCAACCTTTTTCCCTAACTTTTTACATATATAGTTTACAAAATCAGTAAATTTTAATTGGGGGTCAATAGTGACTCCTAGATATTTAATAACATTGACTCGTTCAATTTGTTCGTTATTTATATGAATTGCAAAATCACGTGTGATATATTTAGAACAGTTTGCTTTAGTACCCAGTACCATGTACTTTGTTTTCGTTGTATTCAATTTTAATTTGTTAACACACAGCCACTCATATAAAATTTGCAGCTCTTTATTTAAAGTATTAGCTATTTCAGCATAATTATTCCCGGCTACGGTTATCACGGTATCGTCAGCAAATAAACTTACAAATGATTCTTTTAGATGATTTTGCAAATCATTTATATAAATAACAAACAAGAGCGGACCCAAAACGCTGCCTTGTGGTACCCCATATAAACTTATTATTTTATTAGATAGAGCACCCTCTATTTTAGTCATATGATATCTATCATTTAAATAATCTTCAATTAGATCTAATGCTGTAGATTGTACACCATATAGTTTTAATTTATTTAGAAGCCTTTCGCGGTTTATGGTCTCAAATGCCCTTTTTAAGTCAACAAACACACTTAACACAACACTATCACTATTATTTATTTCTTTTCTCCACTGGGAACACACAAACTGAACGGCTGTCTCACAGGAATGTCCCTCTCTAAAACCAGATTGTCCCGTGTATAGCATATTGTTGTTTTCGAAATAAGCTTGCAGTTGATTCCTCATCACAGTTTCTATAAGCTTGTCAATAACCGGCAATAAATTGATTGGCCTACAGTCTTCAGGACGAGTTGGTGATATTACTTTAGCAATTGGTATGATTGTACTAACCTTGAGATCAAGTGGAAAGCAGCCCTTAGTAAGCACTAAATTTATTAAGTCAAGCAGGGGATATCCAACTACACAAAATAGATCTTTTAATAGTTTTACACTAAGGCATCTATCTGCAGTACTTTTGTTTTTCAATGTATAAACAATTTTCTGGAGTTTGTTAAAACTTATTTCTTGAAATTTTAGAAATGTGTATGTAGTCTGGATTTTTAAATTGGACGAGAACTGGCTATCCTCTATGCTGTCGGCTATATCTCTTATACTGTCATTATAGTACCTGTTAAACTTGTCTTCAATCCGACCATTATATCCTTCAAACTCAATTTTCTTAGTTTCTAATTTTTGTTTTTTTTGACCCAATATTTGTTTTGTTGTTCGCCACATTTGTTTGCTGTCCTGCTTAGACTTGTCTATTCTCTCCTCGTAATATTTCTTCTTCTCGCATCTTATTGTATTTGTGACTTGATTCCTTTTATTCTTATATTCCACCCAGTCTTCCTCTACCTGTGTATGTATGAATTTTTTATAGGCCATGTCACGTACTTTTTGACATTCTCGAACTGCTTTGTTGATCCAAGGTTTTGACTTGCATTTAATTTTTTCTAATGGGCATATCTTATCTAGAGCTGTTTGAATGTTGTCCTGGAAGTTTTTGTACACTATGTTAACGTCGGTAGATGTTCTTTCCCAGAAATTTCCAATCAGGTCTAATCTAACTTTCTCTAATTTTTCCTGATTTATAATGCGTTTCTCTATGAATTCATCATTTATTTCAATAAAGAAATTGATTTGAGTGCCTATCATTTCATGATCTGATAACTGTGGAAAATTTCTTGGTAATTCAGTTAACGTAAAATTATTAGTCACAATCCAGTCTAATAAAGTAGAAGATGTTTTAGTCACACGTGTTGGTTTCTCAACGATTTGTTTAAATCCATGATCCATTATTATATCTTTAAATTTTTTTGACGTAACGTTGTCTGCTTTGAAATCAATATTGAAATCACCCATAATTAGTGTTTCATTAATTTTTAATTTGTCCAAATTTAATAACTCCTCGAAAAATACGTAAAAGTCATCCAAAACCCCACTAGGAGACCTATACAACGAACCAATGACTAACTTATTTTTGTTGTAACTTATTTTTATAAGTAAAGACCAATAGTTTAGCGGCACTGATACTTTATGAATAACTGTGTGATAAATTGCTTCATTCAGATATATTACACATCCTCCAGTATGACGACTGTCTGATTCCAAAATAATTTGATTATACCCAATCACTTCGATTTCAGATTCATTTATATCTGCTGTAATGTGAGTTTCTGTTACATTTACTAACAATGGTTTTTTTTCAAACATAAATGTTCGTAGTTCGTCAATATGTGAAGTTAGACCATCTATATTAATACATAATACGCTAGAATTTCCAGTATATTTAGTTAGTTGCTATGTATATTTAACCCTAGATTTGGCTTGATGTAGTATTTTTTTATATGAAGTGCAACTTTTGTCAAACACCGAGTGATTAAATTCGACATTAGAAATTTTTAACACATCGTGTGCAAATTTGCAGTTTGTACATTCTTTTACATTTGACCGACAGTTGCTACTTACGTGATTGCCATTGCACTCTGGACATATTGGTTCTTTCACTGTGCATTTTTCTGCCTTATGGTTAAATCGCCAACATTTATAGCAGCGTAGAACACTTATGTATTCATAAACCGCATAACTTTCCCAACCTGCAAAAATACGACCTTTCTGCATAACCTGCTTATACACCTCAGGTTCCACTTCCATAACAACATTGAGGCGTCTCTTATTTTTTGGAATATATTTTTTAACTATTCTTATGTCACCTACACGTTGATTTTCTGAGAAGTTTTGCCTCTTAATATTATTCAGGAACTGATCTTCATATTAAACTACCCATTTTATTATTCGAATAAAATCCTTCTAAGTCGAGTAAAAAAAAATTTTTTTACACTAATCTACAACTAATTATGTTGGATTTATTACTGACTTAAACATTTGTACAATTTTAAAAAATCAGGTCTTCTAAATGCCCTCCATCAACTTGAATACAACTTTCAATTTATTCTGAATGCAAAATTGTGAATCACCCGGCGAAGCAAATCGCCACCTATTCCTGTGATTGTTTCTCGAATGCGGTCTTTTAGCTCCTCAATTGTTGCAGGACGACTTGCAAAGACCTGTTCCTTCAAATACCCCCACAGAAAAAAATCGGGTGCCGTTAGGTCGGGGGACCTAGGGGGTCAAGGCAAATTTCCAAATCGAGAAATTATACGGCCGTTAAAAAATTCTCGCAGAATCCTCATGGAGTTTCTGGCTGTGTGAGCTGTTGCTCCATCTTGTTGGAATAACAGAGCACCATTTAGTAATCTCAGTCTAATCAGTTCTGGGATGGGAAATCTTTGTAACATGTTTATGTAGCATTACCCCTATTATTGTTTCCAAACTGCCGTCGAAATGCACGCCGAACCTCTTCTACTGAACCAATTCTGATGTAGATTTCCACGGAAAACACACGTGTTGCACTGAATAATCTTTTTTAAAGCCTTAGTCGGAGACCTGTTGCGTAAACAGTTAGCAGTATTTATTGTTTCTGCCCAAAATTCAGTGGGTACACCGGCATCCACCAACATAGTCCTAGCTCGTTCAACTAGTGTACGGTTTAAACGTTCGGAAACTCCATTTTGTTCCGGGGTTCTGGGAACGGCCGTTTGATGCTGAATTCCATTGGATTTTAAAATTGCAAGAAGCCTGTTAGTGTTAGTATATTCTCCTCCATTGTCAGTTCTTACCATTTCTATCCGGCTGCCGGTTTGATTTTCTACCATTGCCCTGAATTCTTCAAACTTCTCTGCAACTTCACTTTTGGAATTTAAAAAATAAACAAATGATTTTCTTGAGTAATCATCCATAAATGTTAATTTCAATGAATGTTATTTACGTTGGTCCGCAAAGATCTGAATGTATCAAATTGAGAATACCGTTTGCCCTTGCATTTATAGATGTTAAAAAGGGTAATCTGTTCTGCTTACCTTTAGCACAAGCCACACATTGTGTCTTTGGTTCGGGGAGTAAATTTATGCCTGTGCACATGTGCTTTTGCAGCAAAATCATGGACTGCTGATTCAGGTGTCCAAGCCTTTGATACCAAAGTTCTTGAGAAGGTACGGTTGCTAGGCTAGGGTTGCCGTTCCAATGATTTGTTCACCATCAACTTCAATTTTGCATTTAACGATCCTGCAACCTTCATCGTCAAATATTAAGGTTTTTCCTTTTTGAACAATTTTTGGAATCGATGAAAGATTTACTGCTAAGTCTGTTTTCCTTCATCCTATGTACATTTCCAAACTGTTTGTTTTCGATCTCATTTACCAAAGGCTCAACATGTAGTATCTCTCTTATTGTGCTATTATATATTCTGTCCCTTCTGGTGTATCCGGTGACTTTCCTTAAATAGCTTAGTCCAATTATCATTGTTCACTGAGTCAAGGTAGCAGGCGTTCATTCTAGCATTCTACTAAATCTTAATATTAAATTTTTGTTCTTTGCATATTAGACAAAAACGTATCTAAATTTTTCACTTAAGGAGCAATTTTTGTGCCTCTAAAGTATCTTACCTTTTGAGATTTCCAATGGTGAGGATGGAATCTTACACATCTGATGTAGACAACTAGGCAAAGCATAAAAACTGATCATTATGCCACTGATAAAAATCTAAGAGATTTGCGCTGTGTCATGAAAACTTTGAAACTGATACATTTAAATGTTTTTTTGAGCTTTGAATGCAGTTAATTTTAAAATATAGGTACCGGGTGTCTCAGGTAAGACGCAACATAGGGAAACACCAATGTATTTTGTTTAGAAAGGATCCGCGATACCTTGGAATATATAATGTGTGGATTCAGTGCTCAACGTATGTTTTTGGATTTAGTTAACACAGATAGAAATACTGAAGGCGTCTGTCATTGTGACAGGCAATTATTTCATTGTTTATTTTTTATATCTATCAATTTTGACAGCTGAACTTAACCTATCTTTCTGCGGCGGTGCGTACACTGCACACATGTTTCGTTTTTATCGCTGCATTTGAGATTTCTCTATGATTTGAGGAAAGGAATTTGTATTTCGGTATATGTTTAACATAACAATAAATTTAATGTTGTTGTTGCTGTCAAAATTGACAGGTATAAAAATAAACAATGAAATAATTGCCTGTCGCAATGACAGACGCCTTCAGTGTTTCTATCTCTTTCTAGCGTTAACTAAATCCAATAATATACGTTGAGCACTGAATCCATACTTATTCATTATTCCAAAGGTATCGCGGATCCTTTCTAAAAAAATACATTGGTGTTTCCCTATGTTGCGTCTTACCTGAGACACCCAGTATATAATATAAAGACAGTAATTATTTAAGGAGCCCTAAGTCCGAGTAGTTTGGTGCTGCTAGTTAAGATCTCATTTACGTTTTATTTCTATTCAAAAAACTCGGATTAATATTAAACGTTTAAAATAAAGGAACACACATGCATGCTAAATTTCAGATAAATAAGACTTTCAGGTTACGTTCTTGCCATAAAAGAATTGCCATACTTATAATTGCTGCCATTTTATTTACCTGAAAGTGTGGCATATTACAAAAGAGTTCTTTTGTGTAGAGGTGGCTATACCGGTAGTATTTAAGTTTAACATATAAGCATAATTACGTAAAGTTATTGAGGTTTCTTGATGTAATTCTCATTTTTCATTTATTTAAAAATTCGTGATATTGTGCCTTGCCTTGTTTAAACTTTTTTTGTATTATTTATTACGGCGATAATAAGCTTATAGCTTTAGTGACTGCACGTTATATTGCTTTAATTTTTGCACAGAATATTTTTAAGTTATGTAGGTAGTTGTGCAATGTAGTTAGAGATGTATTATTAAGTTCTTAGAGGCTGTAGAGCTAATTTAATTTTTATGCTAGAAAGATTGAGGTTAGTGAAGTGTTACAACTACATAATTAAAATTAAAATCAAAATATAAAATACGGAAAGCGTTTTATGTTTGATTTATAGTATATTTATGGTTGTACAATTTCATACCATTTATACAGGGTTATTCAATCAATTTTGAATTTTATCTTAAGAAATATAGAAACAGCTTTTAACGATCAATATTTTGAAGTACTGAACTTTTGACGAAATTGACAAAATTTTGAATAACCCTGCTTAGTTTAATATGTTGTATATTAGCATTAAGATTAAATTAGCAACAAATTTCGATTAAACTTTTAGTGATAGAAGTACCTTAAAACTCTTTTGACCAAAACGAAGTTAGATCTCAATATTCGTGTTCATTAAAGCACAAAAAATACGAATATGTGCAGCCCAAAAATTGTGCCAAATTTATTGTCAAAAAAAAAAAGGAAAATGGTAAAGCATGACGATTAAGAAAATGTAAATGTAATGCTAAAAGTTAAAACATTTTTATATTAGATTAAGGGCTGTATGTGTTATGTCAACTGCCTGTGATACAGTTGCGTTAAACTCGTATGTATATTTCAGTAATGTCTAGAGGTACAGCAAAATGGGGTGATATCTGTGCAGATTGCATCACAAAAATATTTGGTTCTACATCTAAAATGTATTTGTAATAAATGAAAAAATTGGTGCTTTCAGTAAACTGCAAAGTATTTTTATAGTTAAACAGTTGTAAACGTACGATGTTTTTATATATTTGTAAGGTCGATTGTAAAATTAGCAGAATATGATAATTATGTAGTTTAACTCAAATAAAGTTCCTTTGCTATCAATAATTTTAATAAGTTTTTGTTAATCCTTCTATTTCCCAAGATAATCATTTTATCATGGTATCGTATTGAATAAAGGCCCTGAGTAATGGTGCCCCTTATCGGGGCAGGGATGTGAAGAATCTCTGGGCTGGAAATGATAGGAAATAGTCATAGATTTGGAATGCAGAAGCTGGAAAAGTACACAATGCGATTAAATAAATGAAAATACTAAAGTTAAATATATTGTAAAAAATTCGTATTGATGACTGTACGGTGTTTTATATAATGCTGTACAAAACATAGACAAATGTAAATATTATCCAACTCTACGCAACGACATCTGATAACAGGTACAGTGAAGAAGTTATGACAAAAATACACTTTTAAATGTATATTTGAGTTCGAGTGTTCAAACAGTGCTGAGGCGACTGATATTCAGCAGTGAACTCTGAGCGGCCTTTAATTTTCAGTGAATAATATTGTAAACATAATATCTGCGCTGCATAAGTACCTTAAGGGTGGGTTTTCGAAGTAATTTGGGTTGCCTAGATTCTAACTAGTTTTTGTTTTATCAATTAAAAAATATATATCATAATTTTTAATTTTTCTTTTTATTATACAGGGAATTTTTCTTTTTAGTATACATATCTCCTATGTATACTTTTAAAATAAACGCAATATGTAGGCAACCAACCATACACTAAACGTCACATCACGTGGTGCGTAAAGGTTATGTTTAATGTTTGTAAATAAAAAATAAATCAAAATTAGTGGAATATCAATATAATTAATTTGACGATTATTCTAAAACATAAAATATCAACAATACATAACAGAAACGAAAATAAAAATGGTAACAGTTAAAGAATAATTTTTTGACAATAAGTTAATTTAATGAATTTTGCCACAGCATACTATTTTTTTCTTAAAAAATTAGCATGCTATGGCAAAAATAATCAAATTTTGTATAGGACCATAATTTATCATTCTGAACAACTTTTCTTAGTAAAATTTTGCCATATCATGAACAAAAATGGTACTTTACCTGAAAAGAAAATAGTTTTCGCTTCAATGTCAAGGCCGACTTGTTTTTCAAAAACTGGAAATATTCTTAAAATTCTCTTCAAACCAAGCAGGACTTAATCCCACAATCTTAAAATAAAATTCAAAAATTTTTAGTCCATCGGTAGGTACCTATTGTAACGTCAATCCTGGGACACACTGTATATTTTCTTGTATGTAGATACAAGTTGTTGGGTGGAATATAATTTTTTAATGATACTTTCAGTTTATAATTTGTAATGTAGAACACAATAAAACTTCAAAATCACTGATCCTTTTCTTAGTAATGAAACCTAGATAAAAGGACGAAAATAATAAAATATAGTGTTTTGTTAACATTTATTGGTAACTTATTATACACACATTTTCTTTTATACCTGACTTTTAAACATCACAAGAACACATTATGTACATATTACTTGCTTAAAACTTACTTAACAAACAAACCATAGTGTTGCTATTACACGTTCTTAAGCGCAGTTCGTAGGCAATAAAATAAAGCTAGGAAATTACCCTACACAAAAATACACTCTAAACATCAAAGAGGAAGCGATGGATTAATTAATAGTTTATACACTAACTGCCGGCATTATTATTAAAGTTTGTACATTTTTACATACCTTCAAATAAGGAGGTTGTAAACTGGGTTTAATACTTCTGTTTATATACCTCTTTTAATGTATTAGAGTGGTAAGTGCTTAAAAAATATTGCTAACACAGTCTTACAAAAAATAAACTATTGGTAACTATCAAACATAACCGATGTTCACACAGCTGATTTGTGCTTTACAATACATTAAATAACAGATTATTCTTAATCCATACTCATTTGCATGGTGGCCTTCGAATATAATTATGCTCAATCATACTGGCATCTTTTTAGAAATAAAATAATGGTTGTTTGAGGATTTTGAATATCTTTGCTAAAATCTAATCTGTAAATATTGGTTGGTGAATACCGTTTATGTACATCGAGATATTCAATAGCCTTAGCTTAGCTATCGTTGGTATTATTTATTTTACAGAGTCCATCATATAAGAGTCAATTTGTTCTTTTATTATTTTCCATTTTACGCAAGCGCAAGTGTTTTTCTGAAGCTCATGCGCACATATTTTGGAAAGGTAGTAAATGTTGATTTATTATTAATTAACCATGAGGTACAAATTTAATAAAAAAGCATAAAGTATAATGCATGCTTGTGACATAGGCTTTTCTGCGCTTATTACGCAAATCATTACTTCAAGTAGATGGATGTACTGTTACGACGATGAAGAGTGAATATAACAACAATAATTTTCTTATTTCTCTGCTATTGCTTGACTACTTCGCAAAATTTCCTATTCATTGCCAAGATTACATAGGCCCATGCAGCCTGATTTTGTTTAAAATCTGTTAGTAATTGTATTTTAAAGCACAAACCTTCATTTTCAAAAGCCACATAAGACTCCTGAAAGACTTTAAAGACCCCTAAATTTATTGCTAAAATGACGATACTAATTACGACTGTAGTTATGGTTTCAATTTAAAATGGTTTTTAGTTATGGATTTTGCTGTGTTTTCAGAAACATAATTGTTAAACAATTAAGTTGTTTTTTGAATATGTATATGGTATATATATTCAGCTTGTAACAGGCCATTAAGGCCCATAGCTTGTCGAGGAGGACACACCGAGCTGTAGTGAGCTGAGCCTGGTTTGAGTTCTGACCATGGGCACCGATGCGCCGTACCAATACTCACTACCGTACCGCCTCCTTTTTTTGAATATATAATATAATATTATCTGTGGTTTAAGTACAGCGAATTCAACTAACAGAATTTGCCCCGCAAGGACATCACTCAGTGTACAAATGTCACTGAAAGTTACCTATGTACTGTTTAGATGTGTGTTTACTAGCTGAATACGAAACTCTGAGTGAATATAATAGCCATTTTTCTTGCGAATTCGTTATCTACACGAGCATTTGTACCGCCAGCTGAATTCGCTATTAGCTATTGGGAAATTAGAAATTGTTTAAAACGAGTCACTTTATGTATACATACTTCATGAACAGTTTGGCTGGTCATGCTTAAAATGTCATCATGATATTAAAATTAGATATCTCATACTTTATGTATTTATTTATGGTACTTTAAAACTGTATGCTTCTAATAAAGTGGAAATGTTCCAAGTGATTAATCAACAATTTTTGTTTTATGTTTAATTAAGTTAAGTACTTTGTTTAGCTAACTATTGACTGTTGACGACTATTGCTATCTTAGCAATCGTGTTTACACAAAATTTTTTTAGCTGTAAAAAATAACAGCAAATTGAAATGGTCCAATGAATGGTCAATTAATTTTGACACGGGCGTTTTGTAAATTTCAAATTAGGCGTCAATAAAAAGGTGCTTTAATTTTTTACAGCGAAAAAAAATGTACTATATAATTACTAGAGACCGAATTTTAGATGAAATTTTTAGGTGATGAGTCATCCAAATAGGTAAATCCATAAACGTACTAAATGTTTCTAAATAAGGTCTGTAATTCCAATAAAATTCTTTAAAAATGTCTTAAGAATTTTGCTAGAATTACTATACAGGGTGATTCAGAAATAAGTGCCGTAACTTTAAGGAGAGGTCAATATTGACGGAATATTAAAAAAAGTTAAATATTTTTTTTCCTAGATGCGGTGGTTTTCATTTTACAGGGTGTAAATGAAAGCCGAAACAGAGAAAATAATATAAAATACTCGTTACAGAAGGCAAGGTTGCCTTCTGTAACTTGTGCTTTAATATACTATTCTTATACACGTTGTCCCCTGAAATTTTGAATATGAGTAATGTAATGTGTTTGTGGGCACTGTGATTTTGTTCTTCTCGCTTATTATAATAAGTTGTCATGGTTGTTACTGCAAAATGCATGTCAATTTGACTTAGATAGCTTCAAATTTGATACACTCAAGAATTTTATGATCGTCTGGGATATTGTTTGGCTCAACAAGGAGATGTTTTCGAACATTTAATAAGATGAACATTGTAGCTATTTGTTATTCTTTAAGTTAGCATTGTGTTTGTTAGAATTTAAGTATAATTTGTAATATTAAAATATTTTTCACTTTGATTCCCTATTTTATTACAAATTAGAAATTACTAATTATTTCCGGTTGCTTAGCGAATTAAAATATTTGACTCAGCTATACATAAAACAAGCATGGTAACTAAGCACCAAGTAATAAATGCCCGTATTCAAAATTTCAGGGGACAACGTGTATAAGGTTGCCACAATGACTATTATTCTCTGTCATTGCACATATACGAGGTGCATCACAAAAGTAAGAACTGATTGCATGTGGCAGTTGGGTGACAATGGTAGTGGCTTGTTTTGCATCTAATGAAATACATGTGTGAATAGTACTAGCAGTAAAGCTGTACAGGTAGATTGTACAAGTTTATGGCGCAAGTGAAACAAAGGCAATGTGAGAAAATGGGTACCGAAGGTTTAAAGAAAGCAGGTGATTTTCACTTGATTCTCCATCTATTTTTTAGGCAGTCAGTCTAGCAAGTAATTCAGAAATGAAAAATGTACAGGAATGCTCGACGAGCTTGGGGGCGAGCTTCTTCAACGAAGAAATTTAAAAATTAGTGTCACAGATGCCTTAATAAATATGATAACTTTGTAGAGGAATAACTTAGTGTTTAAAATATATCTAAAAACAATTTTGTACGTTTTTTTATATGTATCCGGTTTTTACCTTCTGGATGCAGCATCTCATATAACTATAAATCAGCACAAAAAATTTGTAAGGGTCAGGGTCAGTGGCGGCTCATGATTTAAAAAATAGGTGAAGAGTTACAAAACTAGCCATAAGAAACATTTACTCTGAAAATCATTTAATTATCATTTATCTATTTTTTGTATATTAAATCGATTCTTCTATTCTTTAAAGCTGCAAATTTGTCAATGTTGTCATAAAATGGTTGCTTCTTCGTAAGCCTCAGTAGAAGTTCTTTCTGAATAGAAATATTTTTCAAATGAGAAAGTGTTTCTTGAGAAATGGTGTTTCTTGAGTAAGTTTTTATTCTCTTAAGGCAACGATTTCTGAACTGGGAGGCGCGGACTAGTGCAAGAGGAGGCGTGAAAAGTTTAACAGAAATGTAATTTTCATAACATAACATACATGAAATAAAGAGGGGGGGAGGCGCCAAGATTAGACCTTTTTTAAAGGGGGGCATAGTAACATAAAGTTTGGAAACCACTGTCTTAAGGTAAGAAAAGCTTCTTTCTACTGACACACTTGTAGACATTGTTAAAATGCGGGAAAACAATTTATAAGCTTCTGTAAAAATGTCTTTATCTTCATGAAGCATTCGAAGAAGTTCTTGCGTCGATATGTTTCTATATTTTTCATCGGAATACAAAAGAGTCAATTCATTTTTAAGGCGCTGGGGATTGTAAATATGTTGCCGTAAAATGTTTCAGATTCAGAGCAAGGAAAGGAAAACATGAGTTTTTCACAATCTTGAAATCTTGTGTTGATTTCCATTATAATGTAGGACCAAAATTTCAAAATATGATTGTTTATAATTTTGAAAAATGGCTTCGGGTGTAAGAGCGGCATATTTGCGCTTGAATCGTTTCCAATAAATTACAGACAGTGTCATTAATGCCATTAATGGGATTCATAGTAAAATTCACTTTACGCGCGATATAAGGTACACTCTGCAAACATACAACAAAACGGCAAGCGCAAGCTATCTTGCAGATGCAGACGACTACCTAAAAAAATCCTTCACTTGTGGTAGGAACCTGAGTAGCGACTCATGCGAGTGACGTCAGCGTTACCATGGCAACCCAGTGAATAGTGCAGACTTCCAAGCATTTACGTTTAGCTCTGCAATTTGATACTGTGCTGCGAAATACATACCCGTAAGAAATGTTTTGCGTATTGAACAGGGATAAAATTTATTTATAAGTTAAACTATTTAGGAATTTAGATAAATGGAAAGAATAAAAAACTAATTCGAGTGAAATATTAGATGAAGAGGCACTTCACCTACTTCACCTGAAAAGCCGCCACTGGTCAGGGTACATAAAACATAAAATGCATAAGCCAGCATTATAATGACATTATACTCATGGTCAGATCTTTAACAATGTGTATATAAGCATTTGGAATGTTTGGCATTTAAAACATCACAAAAAATCAAACAAATAAGATCCTATGATGTTTATAGTATGTATGTACTTTCTGCAGAACTTGTTAATATACTGATTATTATCAGCCTAAATAACATTTTCACTCCATCGCTGTGCACAATCTAGTATGCACTACTTTTAACAGGATTACAGAAGGAAGCTTTAACAGTTACATCAAACTCACAAGAAAACAGATAAACAGCGATCTTAATATATACAACTTAAAAATTAATGGTGAGATGATTACTTTTCTAACTCTATATTTAAATCTAATTCCTATATTAAAATGATACACTTTAGTATTCGTTTTAAAGCTCTATAAACACTAGTAAAGCACATCGAGAGCATTTTTGTGCAACAGCAAAATCCATAACAAATCAACGCAACAGTAAAAGTGATCCGATATAAAATATGTTAATCATGAAAATACTTTCCAAGTAGTAAAAATGTTTGAAGAGAAATAATTTTAATTATGCTAAATTTTCGATATTTTATAGGTAATTATTTATTATAAATCTCTTTTAGATATATCTTATATTACACCTATTTAATGCTCCCACAAAAAACTTTATCAAAGCCTAAATTAAATATCTACACGAAGTGAGAACTACCGCGTTTTAAAAAACAACAACGAAATGGTTTTTTGTGGAAAAATACACATTACGAGACTAGAGCGTTTAACTAAAATATGACACATCCTTTCATTAGATGAGGTTGTACAAAAAAATTGTACAACCTTTTATCAGTGTACCCATACAGCTGTCCTGTATTTTGATATTCAAGCATAGACACTTGCTAATATATCTACATATGTACGTAAAATGTATTTGTCTACCACATTTAGAAATACTTTCAAGTCGATAACAAAACTATAACAATAATTAAATCGAAATCACAAAAGTAAGTCGGTGATTTAAAAATACGTCATTCATACTTAATCGAGCTCAAAATTAATACTTTTTGTATCAGGAAATTTGTTTGGTTACAATATAAAGCTGTCATCCGAGAGTTTCGTGAATTTTTATAGTCGAGTATTCCATTGATGGAAAATAATTTTCTTCTCTCTAAACGGCCTTGAAAACAGTCTCTACGCAAGTCGTGCAACAAAAAGAACAGAACAAACTTATTCTACAAGCTGAGATTCACTTTTTTCTGTATAACTGTACATCAATAACGTTATGCTTCCCTACAAATCTATTTATATACCATTATTATTACTGTTAGTATTAGTAACTAATAATGGGGATAAATTAAAATCAACAAACTTAATAAGAATTCTCTAAAAACAATCTCTACGTAAAATCTTTAAAAAATATGTACATTTTGTAATGTAAAAATAAATATTGATATCCGAAAAACAAAATGGAACGAGGAGTTACCTCTTAAGTACAAGGGATCAAATACCATGTTTACTTGCGACATAGAACGTACCTAGATATTTTATGGCAGCTATGTTCAAATACTTAGGACCTATTAGTATGCAGGTGCTGAAAAATCTCCAGGAGCTGGAAAAAATAAGGAAATTAAGAATGAAAAAATGAAAGATTATAACATACCTCTTTGATTTGGACCTGCTGCAAATGGAGGCTCCTGGTAATGCTGATCTGTTTCTGGACCTCCAGGATATGATGGATAGGAAGTTGGTAAAGATGTATCGGCTTCATAGCTAGGTGCAAATGCTGCATCAGCCCCTTGCCGGAAACGTTGAAATGCAAAAAATGCACACCCAGCCTTTAAAAGTTGATAAATTCATAATGACATATTAAAAAAATTATTAGCAATATATTACCCAAGTGAAGATAGAGAAAAATGAGAAAGCAATAGCAGCTTGTACGTTATTTACTCCGTAGCCGTTTAGAGGTGTTTCTGATTTGCCCCATTGACTTGCCAAATACCAAAAACCGACGAAATATAAAAATGCCCAAAAACCTATATCAGAAAATTATGTAAATTAAAATATTTAATTAAGGAAATTGAGATGAAGTACCTGAAAATGCAAGATCCGCAATGACATAGTGCTTGCGAGTTTTCACAGAGGACATTTGTTCAAATAGATATTCTCCTGCCAAAAAACCCATACTCGCCAAAAACGCTATGACTGCTATTCCTACTCCATAATTGCAGGCGTTACTGTCTCCATAATATAAACATTCTTCTTTGCCTGTTTTTTTGTTGACCAACCATCCTTGTGACGATATACAGCCGAATACTATTACTGAAAATAGCTGTAAACAGAAATGATTTTAAAAAGTGAATTGAATGAAAAGTACCTATTATGTAAGAATGATAAATCAAAATTTGATTTTTAGAAACAAATGTCACATTCCGCAATAATCATAACATGCACTTTTAATAATAATATGTACAATCTGGGACAAATGTTTTTGCCAGGCTAGACTCATAACTTGGAGGATAGACAACCTGCTTGCCGAAAAGAGTAAGAGGTTGCATAAGGTCGCCCTTAAACATATAAAGTGTTTTTTACGTAGTTGGTAACACTGCAAAACGCCGGAAATTCATTTAGGTACTGTAAATAATGTAAAAAGTGTGATTCATTTCGGCTATTCAGGGGATTAACATTCCTGTCTTCAATATTTAACATTCCTTACTTTAAGCCGAAGCGAGATTATTATCTTTTGCAATTTTAAACTATTGCCAGTTAAATATACAGGGTGAATAAAAAGTAAGGAACCTCGATGCTAGAGCCTTTATTAGTTTTAGAAAAAAAAGTTTTAGACAAAAGTTTTATAACAAATTATTTTCCACAAACTGAAGGTTTCAAATATTTTTTTTAAGGTCATACCTTTGCGCTATGACGTCATTGATACTTTTTTTAAATGGCAACCTATATTTTTTAGGTCGAAATTTTATAGCATTTTTTTTTCTCTTTATGACCATCTAAAAATATCATACGGTTGCATAAGCGAAATTTCTAGAAAAATTAAGTTGAATGTTATTCGTACCAATATCTAACGTACGTACTTTTATCACAAAAATTAAACGCATGACTATTAAAAGCAAATAAAAACAATGTTAAACATTATTATTATTATTTTATTATTTGGATACAATTTTTGAGAATAGGTGGATCGGTAGAAGGGGTAGTATCGAATGGCCAGCCCGATCGCCCGATTTGAATCCGTTGGATTTTTTCTTGTGGGGCCATCTTAAAAGTAAAGTTTACACAAACAGGCCCAGAAATTTAGAAGAGTTAAAAATTCGTATTCGGGAAGTAATACGGGCAATACCAGCCGAAGTAATTCGGAATGTATTACAGGGATTTTCACATCGAATTGGACATTGTCAGATAGTTAATGGCGAACAATTTGAACATCTTCTGTAATAAAGTAATGTTAAACATTGTTTGTATTTGTTTTTAATAGTCATGTGTTTAATTTTTGTGATAAAAGTACGTACGTTAAATACTGGTACGAATAACATTCAACTTGATTTTTCTAGAAATTTCGCTTATGCAACTGTATAATATTTTTAGATGGTCATAAAGAGAAAAAAAAAAATGCTATAAAATTTCGACCTAAAAAATATAGGTTGCCATTTAAAAAAAGTATCGATGACGTCATAGCGCAAAGGTATGACCTTGAAATAGTAATTTTTCTACAACCACCATGGAAAGTGGGATTTTCAGACTTCGTCTCCATAGATACGAGTATTGAAAATGAGTGTTTGCCGAACAAGTAAAATTAGCGTGCGGAAAATTTACTTTCCGCACGCACATGCATGATTTTCGGTGCGGCAAAGTATAATTTTGCCGCACCGACATCAAAATGACATTTGATGAATGTCAAATTTGATTTTGCAGAAATATTTAAATTTTTTTATGGAAATGTGGTTGTAGAAAAAATAGTGTGTAATACATGTGTTGAAAGCTTGTATTTGCCACTCTCATGTGACTGCAGCACTCACTATCGTTCGTGCTGCAAACTTCACATTCGTGTGGCAAACGCAAGCTTTCAACACTTGTATTACAATAGTAGTTTGTTGTGCGTTAGGACGTTAGGAGCGACTTTCTTATATGGTCGTGGGAAATAGTTATTTTCGTATCAAGTGTCGAAAGTAGCAAATATCAAGCGAGTGTTTATAAATAGATATACGAGTGCGGAGCGAAGCGGAGCACGAGTAGAAATATTTATAAACACGAGCGGAGATATTTGCCTTTCGAACGAGTTACGAACACTATTTTTCCCACGACCAAAAATGTACATGTCAAAAAGTAACACTGACAGTTCAGGTAAAACGACCGTCATTTTTTGTTTTGAAGCGGCCGCAGCTTCCTATTATTGCGCAAACTGTGCGATATATCCCTATACGTGTTCATATCGCACGGGTTGTTCATTTGTTTTGCGAAAGTCAATCGCACGGGTGATATTGCCAACTTTCGCGCCTAGTTTGTTGTGCGTTAGGAGCGACTTTCTTATATGGTCGTGGGAAATAGTTATTTTCGTATCAAGTGTCGAAAGTAGCAAATATCAAGCGAGTGTTTATAAATAGATATACGAGTGCGGAGCGTAGCGGAGCACGAGTAGAAATATTTATAAACACGAGCGGAGATATTTGCCTTTCGAACGAGTTACGAACTAGTTATTTTCGTATCAAGTGTCGAAAGTAGCAAATATCAAGCGAGTGTTTATAAATAGATATACGAGTGCGGAGCGTAGCGGAGCACGAGTAGAAATATTTATAAACACGAGCGGAGATATTTGCCTTTCGAACTAGTTACGAACACTATTTTTCCCACGACCAAAAATGTACATGTCAAAAAGTAACACTGACAGTTCAGGTAAAACGACCGTCATTTTTTGTTTTGAAGCGGCCGCAGCTTCCTATTATTGCGCAAACTGTGCGATATATCCCTATACGTGTTCATATCGCACGGGTTGTTCATTTGTTTTGCGAAAGTCAATCGCACGGGTGATATTGTCAACTTTCGCGCCTAGTTTGTTGTGCGTTAGGAGCGACTTTCTTATATGGTCGTGGGAAAACTATTTTTCCCACGACCAAAAATGTACATGTCAAAAAGTAACACTGACTGTCAGTTCAGGTAAAACGACCGTCATTTTTTGTTTTGAAGCGGCCGCAGCTTCCTATTATTGCGCAAACTGTGCGATATATCCCTATACGTGTTCATATCGCACGGGTTGTTCATTTGTTTTGCGAAAGTCAATCGCACGGGTGATATTGTCAACTTTCGCGCCTAGTTTGTTGTGCGTTAGGAGCGACTTTCTTATATGGTCGTGGGAAAATAACTATTTCCGCACGCTAATTTCACTTGTTCGGCAAACACTCATTTTCAATACTCGTATCTATGGAGACGAAGTTTGAAAATCCCACTTTCCATGGTGGGAGTAGAAAAAGATATTTACCACATTTATTAGAGCAATTTGTTTTTGATAAATCAGAACAAACTCATATACCTACTACATAAAAAACAAAGTAACTCTTTTCACATGATTTATTTTGACATGTAATTATTGAAGATTTGTAGATGCTAAACTGACAGTATGCAGAACCAAGTCATCATATTCATATCCACAATGTAAACGAAGATTCAGGTGAAAAATGGCTGGCTGGTTACAGAAATCGGAACGAGTTATTTATTTTAGGAAACTTTTACAGTAAAAAGCATTTATTCCTTGAAATTATTAAATCGTACGTATTTTTAAAACACATGCTAATTACCGTATCCTGATCACTGATCACCCAAATTTGTGATATCTTTATGCTTATGCAGGATATAAACCTGAGGGAAACAATATAAAATATCACAAACGATCAATCAGCTTTTTTTTCCTTTGTCGAGAACAATTTAATAATTTTCCTAGTATCTGTAATAATAACTACACTTTTGTTAAAATGACTGGCTACGCCATGCAACAGCAAATTAGTGTTCACTTCACTTCAACAAACTTTCCTTATGTGACTTATTCAAATATTAATAACCTTGAAAATTTTCCTGATATAAAATTTCCTTTTATTTCAGCAACTGCTGGAAAAATACACAAAAAAACATTAAAATGTCAAACTCATCACGACAAACTTTCAGGAATTCATTCATCAGAAATTAATTACAGCTGATATTGAATTCCAATCAAAAAATAAAAATTAATTACAGAAACACAAATATGCTCTGGTACTTTTTGGTAACTAAAATAATGGGGAAGACCATTTACATTACAGTAAATAATTTATGTTATTATTTACACTACACTCACGACAGGAAAATACAATAAATATATTAGGTAGCCTATTAAATTGTAACAATATTATCAGAAATAGATAAATAACTATAAAGCCCCTTTAATTTCAATTTAACATATAAGAGCAACACCATAGTAAACTAAAAGATCAGAATGGGGCAATTCAATATTATATGAACCCTAACAATTAATTGTTTGGCTTTTGGCTATTTCAATTCATTTCATTTACAAATTAGTTTGAAACAAAATAAACTGTTATCCTAAGAATGTATGTTGAAGGAAAAGCAATGAGGCAGACAAATAATAAACAATTACAAAAATAAGATATTTACAGACATAATGAAATCTTAAGGATAAAACAAAAATTAAATTAAAATAAATATTGAAGACTGAAATGTCACTTATGTGGTATCATTGGATTCAGAAAATTATGCAGAATTCAAAAATGCATTAATATATAGGGTGTTCCATTTGAAAATCAAAAGTTAGTGTCACTTCCGGTGAAACCGGAAGTGGACAAAAATCATGTAATATGTCAAAAAGTGACGTTTATTAAGTATATAGGATGTTCCAAATTTCAACCATTTATCTTGAAAATTAAAGGAAAAAAGGGGGGTACACCATGATCTTGTTACACCCGGTATAGCACAAAATGAAAAAAGGTCTAAAAATAATCACTAATGAATAAATAAAGCACTTAGGCAAAGATTGGAAGGAAATATTGAATTCTGTATCTATGTTGAGGAATGTCAAGCTTCTAAGAAATCCAACGCCTAAACGAATTGAAGTACATATGTAATTCCATATTAATTGTTAGGTAAACTTTTTTACTTGTTATTATGTTGGATAGAGGCACTCAGCAACTCCTGTCACATGAGGCTAATAAAATTTTGTTTGTTTCTTTTACATTATTTAATAAACTGATCATTGTATTTGCAAAAATATGTCTATTTTATCTAAGCAGATAACAAAAATATAACAAAGAGATGGACATCTGTTATTTATTTTTAACATTGATATGTAGCCAGCTCTTGGCCCCAATTCGACATTGATTTCTTAATTATTTTATTAAAATTATGTTAATATCAATCTAGGTAATAACAAAATGATATCACGTGCCAATCCTGCACTACGACATTAATTGGGGGATGATTGAATCCCTTAAGCGCGCGGCTAGACTAAACAGTGGAGAAGGGCGGTTCGAAGCGGTAGGACCCTTATTCAAATAAGGGTGTAGTCATAATGGGGATGAAATTGGGCGCCACTGTGATATGTCACCCTGAGGTTTAAATAGGAACCCATCACAGAGGATTCCCAAGGGCTCGGAAAAGCTTGACTGGAAATGACTTTACTTACTTTACTTTAAATGCTCGAACTCGTAGGCAGACTAACACTTTATACGTATAAATCTTTAAGCAAAACACTAATACACAAAAGGTGGTCGGGAAGCACTAAACACAAATAACAAGGCAAGCTAAATTGACAATGAAATATTTAATGAATCAAAGGCACAAAAATGAACACAAAAGACAATCAAAAATATTACGTTAAACACAAATCATAGAAGTTACGTTTACTTTAAAGGACAGTAGAACTGAGGACACTACATTTACTCTACTTACTGAAAAAATATTCACAAGCTTAGCCCCTTCATTCCAAACAAAGAATACAGAAAAACACAAATAATAAAACATGGACAAATTCAATAATTCAATAAGCACCAATAAATTTCACACATGCAACACAATACAAAACAATATCCTAAACTTGACTTAATACTGAACTATAATCTGAACACTAAAAGTCTTTACTTAAACACAAATAAAATCGTTACTTTACAAACACCAAAATTACTACAAATAAGCCAGTCAACTGAATGCCGGAGACCTTCAAACTTTACTAGTGTGGAAGTGAATCTGCCAACAGATTGATCAGCAATCGACTACTTTAAATTACAAGTTGCACACAAAATGACAAATACAAAAGGTGGTACTCATTAAACTTAAAACAAACTGAAGAACGTTATCAAAAGGCCTGCCAACAAGAGGCAATCGTCGGCATTGAAGCTAACGTCGAAACACAACGGCAAAAGCAGGTGAACGAAGGGATGTTAAAAATTGTTTATCTGGTCAGCTGTTGGTACTTGGTCAGGGAGCACGTGGCAGACGTTAAATAGGCTAACAACAACGAAGGAGATGGTGTCCTTCCTCCAGAAGGCGGGTGCAAGACAAACGAAGACTATTCCAGAAACTCTAGGGAGTTTTCTTGATTCCGTATTAGGGAAAATGTGTGATTCAAAACTTAAACTTCCACTTTCACAACTATCACACACAACTGTCTCATTCCGAAATTATGATTTTTCTTGGGATTATTCGGATTCTACCGTAATATAAGCTTAAAGAAGCTACCAAAGAAACGAAAAATCTTCTCGGTGATATAAGGACCCACACTGGAAACAATAAGCCTGCACACCCGTAATAATTAGGCCAAAACGTCCGCCATGGTGGAGAGATTGCCGCATACTGAGGGGTCGGGGTGTAGAAACATACGGACGGCATTACTGACATGGCTTCGCGTGAAGGGGGGATTCCCCGAAACATATCACGAGGAGCCGTATAAACTGGAATACGATGAGATCATACGTTGCCAAACTACGCGTGAATTGGGTCACCTTGGGATTTAAACAAAGAAACCTTTTACAAAAACGAAACATACTGAAATGACTTAAGATTTCGTAGAACTACACGGAAAGATCGTTTAGGCTTAACCTTCCATGTCCTCCAGACTAAACGAATTTAAACTATAGCAAAAATAAAATAATTGACACAGAATCAAACTAAAAGGACAGGACCGTACTGAAAAATCTTAACAATAATTTAAAATGACTCAAAAATTCCGAAACAACGCCGAATTACAAAAACACGTGACAATGAATCTAAAAAAAAATATTAAAATCTTTTACATTCGGTGCTTTTAGTAAAATATTAAATGAATATCAAATTCAATAATACGGAAGTGGCCACAAATGTAGTTGCTATTATTAACTTCTGATCAGTCATTTGCTTTAAAGTTGAACCAATTTTTTTTTTTAATTAGTGAAGTTCAATGCACTGCCTTTTTGGAAGCAACGGTAGAAGATATGTGAGACGTCCAGACAGTCACAGAAGCGACCCCAATTACATAAGTGGCACTGTAAAATATGGGGGTAGTTTGGTGATAGTTTACAGTGCTTTCTCTGCCTCCGGTATTGGCCCACTTGTAAAAATTGATGGTACTATGGACGGACAAATGTTTAAAGACAATTTGGAAAAGCATACGTATCATACAGGAAGAATGAATTTCATCAAGCACCGTTCAAGGCTTATCAAGTAATGGATCGAAGAGAATTGGTTTCGGGTTTTGGAATGGCCAAGCCAATCGCCAGATCTAAACCCTATTGAAAACCTCTGGGATGAATTAGGAAAATTTGTTGGTCGTCGTACGATCTCTTTGTGGATTTAACCAGAGGATGGAACAGTTTACCTGTTTCCAGGTTACAGGATTTGGTATATCCTATGCCTCGTAGGCTTGAAGTGGCCATAAAGTCAAAGGGTTTTCTTAGGAAATATTAACTGAATATTGAATATGATTATTTTGAATTACGAATTATTTTTGTTTATATTTGTTTTACAGAAACAATCAAAAAATTATGCAAAATTTTTGATCTCGTTTTTTTCTTAAAAATGCAGTAAGAATTTGTAAGAAAATAAGAAAATACTTATTTACCAAATAATCAATATTTTACAAAATTCATTTCATTCAGTGTTACAAAAATTATATTATAGGTATGCTTTATGTAAAATTTTTGTATAGAAAATGAACAGCATCGATAAGAAAAGGCAAGTATTTAATTAATTAAAAGAATCATATGATTCTGCTCTTGGGTGTAGAAATCTATCAATCAATCAGACTCTAAACTTTGCCACCCCTAAAACCAGTAATAATTTTTTAAGATGTTACTTTGCAAAACTTGAACTTCATATATGACTAAAATTATACTGTAGGTATAAATTTAATGAAATATTAGTAGTTTGAACCAAGCTATGAATGGGATTAATCTTTCATTCATATTTTTCATTTAAATCCGCCACTAGCACCAAATTTTAAAGTCAAAAAAGCACTTTACACTATACACAAAAAATGTAGTTCATTTTAATTTTGGCTTACATAAGATATCAACAATGCTTATGAATTACTTAATTACTACTATTTACTCACTGCAGTTGTTATATATGACCTTCAAAAAATACGTGCTATGTATATATAATTTAATTTTGTACTGAAATAATTTACATAATTAGGTATATGTAACCTTTAACATCTTCGTTTATTAAAATTTGGTTAAGCATACAATTGTTATAGGTAGGGTAAAAACTAAGAATAAATTTAAAAAATCATAATTGCAAATGATCTTAATCAAACAGGAAAATACCGACGTTCATTTGTTGTCAATTGGCTTTTGTCCTCTTTCAGGTTTGCAATTTTTGTAAACGTTACCGAATTGTCAATTAATTTTTTACCTATAGTTACGAAAAGCTCTCAATAAACGAAATCTCTTAAAATAAATCGACGCATTTTCATTGAATTCCTTGTTGACCCATTTCCAAATTCAAAATAATCAATATAAACTCATATGACACACCCCCACCAGCCCGTCAAATCGATTATTTGAAATTGAAATTAATGGAATTCTTAACATAAACCCAAAAACAAACGGTACCAAAACTTAATAACATAACATTAAAAAACTTACCCAACACACTGCACGTAAAATAACTTGGGGCCTTTTCGCAAACGATAAAAGATCAAAGGAGCCACCAGCTTTGCCGCCTCCGTACGCACCAACACCTTCCATTTTTGTTGGCAACTAACTAGTCAAAACAGTGACTAGCCCTATGATTATCGCACTGTTTCAGTTTACACGAAATTTTTGTCGCGCCGGTCCTCGGGGCCTTAAAAATGGGTATTTAATTATGGAAGGGTCTATCGCGTTTACGGATATTTTGTCTGATAGTAGGTACAGTTTCAAGGCTATCTTGACATTGAGTTAAAAATATGTTTGGAGAAGATGTAACTTACCGTAATTGTTAGTACTATTATGCTGATAATTAAAAATAAATCTAATAGTGTAAACAACGTAAAGCTTAAACATATAAATTAAATTTGAATTTATTATCTTGCATTTTAAAACCGAGTTGCTTTTTTGCAGTTTTTTAAACTTAAATTTTTAGACAAAAGTAAAAACGATTTCCAATTATCTGGATTTTAAAAATGTTCACCATTTAATAATTTTAAAACAAACAATAATACCAGGAACCGTTGATTTAAAAATCTAACAACGTGTAAATTTGAATTGTACCGTTCTAATTGTTTAAATAAATGTTTTTTGAAAAGTGATTTGTTTAGTATTTTGATTTTTTTAAATGTAAACATTATTTATTTTTTATTAAATGTAATATTAAGCAAAATAAATGTTTCATCAACATCCTCTAAACATTACTTACTTCTAAGTAATTGGATAAAGTGATAAATTCCTTGAGGTAAAATAGCACAGTACCAATTGTTACTGAATCCAATTACAAGGCCTTTTTGTTTGTTAACCAATAAATCTAAAAAGCTTATGTTTAATTTAGTGGTGTAACTTAATCGTTTTATTTACTGTGTGTGTGAATGTTTTATAGGAAAATTTGATATTTAGTTTTATAGCACTACTTACAAAGGGGCATGCGCAAGTTTTGGTAAAAAGTGTGCTTCGTGTTATGAGTAAGTATATGAGTTATGTCGAGGACCGAGTTAAACTCCACCACTACACCACAGAATATCTCAATTTAAGATATTCTGTGACTACACACAGTGTAATGTTCTGTGCTACACTGCTACACACTTTTAAAAGTAGAATGGTATTAGCATTGTATTTAATAAATACAGTTAGGTTGAAAACAGAAAAAAATTGGGAAGCTGAAAATGTTTCAACTTTTTAATGGTCAATGCACCACCAGCCTCGACGCCGAAAGGTAAAAGGGGTTGCAGATGCAGATACAGATGTTTATTTATTTTATTATATTAAATCTCTTTTTAGAGAAATTGTTATCTACACAATTGTTCTGTTGGATATATTTATAGTCCAGTCAAATGGTAATTCAACTTTGCATTTTGGGTAGGCAGCTATTTTTTTTTTATCGGTGTGTAGAGCGGTCAGTGGTGAGTCTAAATCAGGGTTTTCGGGGTGGTAACCCCTCCATTCGGCCGCCATCTTGAAAAGAAGGGTTAATTCGTTTTTCGACTATATCTCTGTAGTCGTGAATCTTACAAAAAGTTTGTACAAAGCTTTTTTGCAGAGAATCGTATTATCTATTATCTATTATCTATTATTAATAACTTTTTTACATAGCATTAATAATAAAAAAGTTATAAGCCGGAAAAGACAAAAAATTAAGAGCTTACAACTTTTTTATTATTAATGCTACGTAACAAAATTATTAATAAAAGTTATAGAGAATGCGATTTTATACAAAAACGTTTTAAACAAAATTTTTTTAAGATTCACGGATACAGAGATATAGTCGAAAAACTAATTAACCCTTCTTTTCAGGATGGCGACCAAATGGGGAGGGGGCTAGCACCCCGAAAATCCTGATAAAGACTTACCACTGATCCCCCTACACACTGCTGGTGCACAGTATAAGCACAGTCTAGTAATATACTATTACTGGTTTAATGTTCTGTGCTATTACTAGACTGTGGTATCGCAAATGGCGCCATCGTCCTTTCTAATTACGTCTTGGCTAAATGAAGTGGGCAGGCCTAAAGCCTATGTCACACTATCAGTCAGTTTGACAAACTAGACTAACCAAACTGTTTTAATGACGTCACAAGTAACCAGTTTGACAAAACCTTCAAACTCTGTTGTCAGACTATACATCTAATTTGATTAAACATTAAGGTTAAGTTGTGGTTTGTACAAAACTTCGTCGGCCCTATACAACTCAATAAGGGCCACAACCTGCTCTCGAGTCCAGGACATAATTAAAAATATTTATAACTACTAAAATATAACAGTAATCAGACGGAAAGCACGAAAAACGTGCGGGTAAACGCAATGTTACTAGGTTATGTTTTTATTTATTTACTGCACATGTTTCACGCTCTTCGCGCCTTTCCGTCAAATTTAAAATTTACCCAATCAGCGGCTAGGTCGCATCAAACCGACTGACGAAAATAGAGGCGCTTCTAAAAATTAGAAAATTTGACCAAACCACAACGGTGACGTCATGTGACGTCATTAAAACAGTTTGCTTAGTCTAGTTTGTCAAACTGACTGATAGTGTGACATAGGCTTTATATGCAATATTAATTCAGCGGGCCTTGGTTATATACTGTGCCCAATGCAAGGCCTGCTGAATTAATATTGCATATAAGGCCTGTCCACTTCATTTAGCCAAGACGCAATTAGCAAGGACGCAGGCGCCATTTGACGTGAACTATACATTTGTGACAAATGTATAGTTCACGTCAAATGGCGCCTGCGTCCTTGCTAATTGCGTCTTGGCTAAATGAAGCGGTAAGGCCACAGACTATTAAACAAGGAAGACTAATCAAATAATAGGACAAAACCGGAATAACGTCGATAGCAGCGCTGCGCGCTCACCTGGGTGAACAACGTGGTTTAATCCACCATATTCCCTGACGTGCATGGGCGATACGACTGCGGTAGTATTGTAATCGTGGTTTTCACGCAGCACATGTTTTGTTAACGCTAAGGAAATAACCCCAGTCCTGTATTTTCATAAAATAGCGGAGGGTTTTTGCGTACGTCATTTTGAGTGGTGAGGTTATGTTGACGTGTTTATAAACATTTTGAAGTTATGTTCGGAAACTTTAGCGTACGGTAAAATGAAAATAGCTCTAAAATGTAATTTACTGTAAAAATAAAATAGTGTATAACATCAGGTGATTTAGCGTTAACGGAAATTTAACGTAGTACTTGCGATAACTCTCTAATATTAAAATTCTCCAGCTTATAACTATTAGTTCACTCAGGTGCGCGCGCAGCGCTGCTATCGACGTTATTCCGGTTTTGTCCTATTCTTTGATTAGTCTTCCTTGTTTAATAGTCTGTGGGTAAGGCCTTATATGCAATATTAATTCAGCGGGCCTTGGGTCAAACAAGGATGTTTAGTTCCGCACTACTCTCTGGGATGGCGCTTTTTTAGGTATCTGTAATTATTTTAATATTTACAGAATACTTTAACTGTAAAGAAAACTATAGGATCACATCTCCCATTAAAATTAAAAAATGCGCTTATTTTGCAAAAATTTTGAACGGTCGCTATGTATGTCAACAACAGTTCGTGAAATAAAACAGTTACACTAAAACGAAACTTGTTGGAATACATCATAAATTTGCGGTTAAAAATTAAACATAAAGTATTGTGCTAAATATCCGTAATGTGTACGAGTTGAATATATTATATATATGATTAAAAATTAAAAATATTGTGTAATGTGTACGTGTTAAATATAACGATATAATTTATGTATGCATCGGAGAACGTCATAGCCTATTTTATTATACTCAGGAAATAATTAACAGAACAGAACAGTGTGTGCAGGTAATTTAAAAAAATATTACACTTAAGTATTGAACAAGATGACACCACTGATAACCTTGTAAATAGATTAGTTTTTGAATTTTAAGTATTTGAACATAAACTTACTTTTACGAAAACTTTTTAGGTATGCTTATTTATTATTATAGTTAAACACTTTTACAATGAAACATAACGTAGTATTTATCTGCTTTCACAATTCCTCAGTGTATACTTATTATATTTTTGTCTTAGTTTATTCTCCTTGATTTTTGTAAAAATAAAATTTTGTTGGAGACAATAAAATTCTCTTATGAAAAGTAAACAGTTTGTTAATAGAATATTCATATTTTTTTGTAAGGTAGGCTATAATGATTATAAAATGTCAAGCTTTGTTTTTAAAATAAGTTGTCGTTGTGTGTTCTAATTACATGGTTTTTTACGTTTGTATTTGTCTATTTGTTCTTAATTAAAATAAAATCTAACAAATTTAAAATTTCATTTTTGTTTTATTTATGATAGGTAATTTGGTAATAAAAACTATTTAAATGCAAACAAAAATTGTCTGATTTAGTTTTTACATAATGCAATACTATCGCATTATGTAAAAACTAAAAAAAAAAACAGATCAGACAATTTTTGTTTGCATCTAAATAGTTTTATAAAAATTAGTAAACGTATTCATATTCACAAGGAATGGTTTAAATTTCGTGCGCGTGTTTTGTTTTAGCACTACTCTACCAGGTGGCGCGCAAGATCCTATTCCCATCGCCGGTACAGCAGATTCTCATCTTTTTTATATTATCTGTGTTACGGACCCGGACGGATGGTTCTCAATGTTTCTCGTTTGGATGTTTGTTGTTTTGTGTTTTGTACTTATAGAGTGTTCTGTGGTTCTGTGTTTTGTATGTGTACATACAGGGTTACACATTTTAATATGTGTGTTTTTAAATAATTACAGGTTAGTAACTAGTTACCAAACGTGGTTGGTATGTTTGTAATACTCTTTGTGATTTGTATTATTGCAGGAAAATGTATAAAAAAATGTCTGAAATAAATTCAAAGACTAACCTCGAATATGATTTTGATTTGGATATTGTCAAAGAAGAAATCAAACTTGAACCCTACTTGGACGATATAAAAAGTGAATTCGGTGATGGCAGTCTTTACAATGCTGAACAAAAACATAACTTCAATGAAACTAACACCAATGTTAACCAAAATTTTGGATCAAATACGAGGGAGGAAACTGTAACTATAGAGAGTAGTGCACATGAAACGAACAAAATAAAAGTTGAAACAACTGATATAGTTGATGACGATGACCAGAATAAAAATAAAGGGAAAAGTTTTACATGTAATGTTTGTGAATTTAGCATAACTTGTAGTTGCCCTCTTCAGATTCATAAAGATATATATTTAATAAAAAAGCCATTTATTTGTAATGTATGTGAATATAGCAGTGCAACTAAAAGCAAACTGAAATTGCATATGAGTACTCATACTGGAGAAAAGCCGTTTGGTTGTAATTTATGTGAATACAGGAGTGTAACTAAAAGCAAACTGAAATTGCATATGAGTACTCATACTGGAGAAAAACCGTTTGGTTGTAATTTATGTGAATACAAGAGTGTAACTAAAACTAATTTGATTAAACATATGCATATTCATACAGGAGATAAACCATTTGCTTGTAATTTATGTGAATACAGGAGTATAACTAAAAGCAAACTGAAATTGCATATGAGCACTCATACTGGAGAAAAACCGTTTGGTTGTAATTTATGTGAATACAAGAGTGTAACTAAAAGCAATCTGAAAAAACATATGAATATTCATAGCGGGGAAAAACCGTTTACTTGTAATTTATGTGAATACAAGAGTGTAAGTAAAGGCGATCTGAAAAAACATATGAAAATTCATAGCGGAGAAAAACCGTTTGGTTGTAATTTATGTGAGTACAAGAGTGTAAGTAAAGGCGATCTGAAAAAACATACGAATATTCATAGCGGAGAAAAACCGTTTGGTTGCAATTTATGTGAATATAGGAGTGTAACTAAAGGCAATCTGAAAAAACATATGAATATCCATAGTGGAGAAAAACCATTTACTTGTAATTTATGTGAATACAGGAGTGTAACTAAAGGCAATCTGAACTCGCATATGAGTACTCATACTGGAGAAAAACCGTTTGGTTGTAATACATGTGAATACAAGAGTGCAAGTAAAAGGGCTCTGAAAAGACATATTATGAATATTCATAGTTGAAAAAAAACCGTTTACTTGTAATTTATGTGAATAAAAAAGCATTTAAAATTAAGATAAGCATGTTTTTTTTAGTGCTACACTGCAGCAAGCACAAGTTACAGCCGTTACTAGGTTTTTGACGATGTCTTATAAGAAATGTTTCAACGGCTCTTTACTACGATAAACATGGGCAGCAGATAAACAATTTGCACGCATGTGGACTAGTTTTTCTTAAATATTTATTTAAATAAGTATAGGAAGTCTCTTTAGAAAATACTTCATTAATTTTTCAACTTTTAAATTCCTTTCTAGCTAATAAAATTACAACCAAGATATCTCAAAGATGTGATTTTACAGGATGCTGATAAACGATTGATGCACACGTTTCTTAGTAGAGCTTAAAATTATACGAACCTAAAATTAATAAAGTAAATTTCGTAGCTTCAAAATATAGTGTAAGTAGTACGTTTCAAACATTTTTGAATGGAAAATTTTAGAGCGAGTTAAAAGCCGCATTACATGGTTTTCCTGTTTTAGCTGTGCGTATAATAAAATATCTATATGTATTAAGAGTATTCACATTTAGATAAAGCTGTGTTTTAATAATGGCGATGAAAAATTATACAGGGTGTGTATAAATTGCAGTGGCGGCTTGTCTAATGAAGCAGGTGAAGCGTTGCTTCACCTATAATTTTCGGTTTGAATGTTTTTTTTATTCAAAATCCGAAATTATTTCAATTTTTTTCATTTTCTTTTTTCAGTTAATATAGTTAGAAAAAAATTCTAATTTATGTATTTGGCTGATGCGTGCAAGTTCCGGCAAACCCGCCGGCTTCATAAACCGCAAGCGTTGAACTGAAAAGTACGTTTGCTACAGAATTTGATCCTGCTTCAATACTACTATATACAGGGTGGGGCAATGGTGCGTCCGAGTTCGATAGCTCGAGTTCTATGATAGCTAGAAATTTGATTGAAAAACATAAATAAACTAGAGAAAAAAGTCTATAACCGGAAATTATTTTCGAATAGGGTGGGCCAAGACGATTTTACAGGGTCAAGTGACTTTTTTTTAAATGAAATGTTATGAACCAAATCCGTGTGAGCGTCGAAACAAATTCCTCCCCAGAACATTATTGATCCACCAAAAAATGGCATCCTCAGAGAGATATTGCAGGCAGCAAACCTCTCTCCTGGCCTCCGCCAGACTCGTTGACGTCCATCTGGTGAATTAAGACTTACTCTTGTTTCGTCGGAAAAAAACAGTGGTCACGTGCCATACATCAAATTCGGTTATTAGCAGTGGCGGCTGCTCCATAGGGGCTTAAGGGCTCGAGCCTCCCAAAACCATTCTTAGGAAAGAGTAAAAGTAATTTACTTATTTAATTATAACATACAATTTATTGTTAATTATTACAATACAAATTTTGCATATCTATATAAAGCATTACTAATGTATAACACATATTAATATCCGCCTGCGACGTGACGTATATTTTAAATCTAGGGCTCAGCCTTCGTCCGCATAAGAAATATATGAAAGAACTAACCGTGAACGGAAATTGTCGTTTGCGGATGCTCTATTGCTTTCTTTAGTATTTAGTTACCCGAAGGCTCCCGATTTTGGAGCCAGTATGAGAGCACGGAGAAGATTTGTATTGGTAGCCGTGCACGTTCGTAGCTATTCGAACCCTGTTTATTGGGTTCAAATTACGGCGTAGGAGTATTTACTATGACTGTGAATGAACTTCCTGATAAATACTATTTATTTTGATAACGATTCTTAGAACTCGTGAAAAGGCGAGTAAAAATACCTACCTAGAAACGATTAGTAACTAATCACTAAAAGTACCGATTTCGGGATGTGATGACGTAAATACTCTGTTTTAGTTTCGGTGTGTCTTATTTTATTTCGATGGACAAAACATGGTCGGTAACAGGCTTTAAAGATCTAAAGCATTTAAATCAGAAAATAAAAAAACATAAATTAGTGCACATCATATAAAGTGTTGTACGGATTTGGTTGTTATAGGCTCGGCAAATGTAGCAGTTCAGTTGGACTCAGTTTATAGACAAAATATTATAAAACACAATGAACAGGCGACCAAAAATAGGTACCTACATTTTAAAGAAAATTATAAACTGTATTAAATTTTGTGGAAAATTGGAACTAGCATTGGGATTTTGCTGGAGTTAATAGATCTTTTATTTGTATGAAATTGCTCAGCTACTGAAGGTGAGTGTTTATTATATATTATTATTTGTTGATATTCTCTCAGCAACTAGAGCCCCCCAAAATAAATTATTACGAGCCGCCGCTGGTTATTAGGTTATCGACATGCAGAATCGATCCCCCAGAAAAGTTTTTTCGATACTTTAATAATACAAATTTTCCCACGTTACGAACTTTTTACCGATCACTGTTTATCTAATTTTTTGAATGTTCTTTTTCACTAAATAAGTTTTACAAGGAATTAACTTTAAAGTATTGATGTTAAAAATGGTTCCAATATTAAAGTTTGTTGAAACATGTTTAGTTGATTGCTGTATGATGTTGTCAAGCAATCTGCTCCGATATTTTTACAAATCAAGTAGCAAAATTATTTGAAGATTAAAACGTTATCTTATATGTGAAGAAATTAATTTCTTAGGTCTTCCACATGGAATAAATGTCTTATCTAGCAATTAAAACGCCATACTTCCAAATCAAAAATATGTATTTAATAGATACATAATTTTAGTATAAAAGTGTCAAAAATATTACATAATTATGTATATTGAAGTGCATAAAAACTCACGAAACATTTTGTATATATTATATATAAAAATAACAGTTATTGTTGATATAAATACATAAGAGGCAATTTTAATGTATTATAGATTCGTGTAAGAGTCTGATAATGATTTGGAAAATCCGATAATAGATTCTCCATGACATTTAATAGCTTATTGTTCATTTGTTTTTGTTTGTCATATTCCATAGTCATGATACTTTCGCTTCTATATACGATATATGGATTGCGACCCTTTGCTAGTTCAGAGTAGACTTTGAGTTTTTTCTGTTTTAGTACCAGTAGCTCAAGGTTCTGTAAAAAGTATTTCATATGTTGTTTTTCTACTAAAGTATAAATTACACTTATATCTGTCTATGCTATAATTATTGCAACATAACGTGTGATCAAATAAATTTCAATTTGGAGTAGGTGTTGTACGTATGGTTCTGTCATTTTTATAGTAACAATAGAAAATGATTAATATTTATTTGAACATACATATCTATTATCAAATTTATAAATGTACTATGATATATTATATAAAACAAACGAAAAAGAAAACGTTACATATAGCATAGAAGCAAAATATGCTATACTCGACATAAAAGTAACAAGAGTTGCCGAACTTCATATGGAAGATACACTACTAATAACAGACACCAGGTTCTATGGCCAGAAACTCTAAAAATACCAAAAAATTAAGATAAATGAACTGAGCAAGTCAGAAATAACAGAAACATATTAAACCAGAATTAACAAAGCCTTAGAGAGATGGGAAAGGGAAGAGGCAGATGAAGAACAAATATGGAGTATTGAAAGAAAGTCGAAAATATTAAAGACGAAAATTCAAAAACAAACTGTACAGACATGCGGAAGAGTTTCCGTAAAAGATATCTTCAGAGTAAAAACGAAAGCGACAAACTGAGAACTATGTAACTAGAAGAAACAAAGCCAAAAAAGCCATCGGAAGAGTTTGGAAGGGAACTCGAGACAATATTCAACGAAGCATCGTGGAAAATAATTAAGGAACTAAAAGGAAAATATGGAAGACAAGTATGGAGCACAAGATTCAGTGAAGACAACATAGAAATAAAAAAGGCAGGAATTTTAGAAAAATGGAGGAAATGTTTTGACCAAAAATTTAAAGAAGACAATAACTTAAGAAGAAGAGGAAAAAAAATGAGCAGTCTCAGAAGAAGAGGAGAGAGACACTGAAATAGAAGAAGTAGAGAAATCCATAAAACAAATTAAATTAGGAAAAGCAGCTGGGAGAGATGGTACAGCCCCAGAGATGATCGAGTACGGAGGGGAATGAATTAAAACATCGATAAAGGAAATTTGCCAATTGGCCTGGAAAGGCCAAGAGATTCTGGAGGACTGGAAAGAAAATATTATAAAGCCGCGTTGACATGGGTAGTGAGCCACGCTCGTGGTACCACGAATCTAGTAATTTTACGACTTGAGTCATTTCTCTTTCGTGAAAAAGGTTTCTGCCGTGTAAGAAATTCAGTATTTGTCTCAGTCGCGAAAATGCAGGACTTGCTGTCAGAAGCATGTCAAGTTATGTGTGGAGTGATAGCAGGCAGTATTTCAAAAACAATTTTGCAAGAAAAAGAAACAACAGACGATGGTGGCCAAGGAAGTGGATTCTACAAAATTTTTGAATCTCATTATTACATGGATGTCCTCTCTGGTTGGATCCCACAAAACCGGCTCATTCTGATATAATTCTAGAAATTTACTGGTGTCTGCGTCATTCATTTTTAAAATATGAGCAGCCATGGTCAACACAACTGTCTTCTTGCACTGCTCACGATTGACTAAACGAAACAAAAATCAAACAGGTTTGATCTTATCACGAACGGAACGGAATATTTCGGTTCGTGAAAAGAACTTACGATTCATATTTCACGAATCTAGTTGTTGACACGGCGCGTGGTTTACGAAAGCGCTTAATGCCAATACATAAGAAGAACTATAGGGCAAGATGCCCATCATCTGTTGTAAAGAAAATATGCTCAAGAATCCCAGAAAAAAGATTAAGAGAAGAGATAGACGAAAAAATTATTGGAAGAACAAAGTACAAACGTTCAGGCAAATACAATATCACATTTATATGTATTAAGAATGGCAATGGAAAAATATTGGAAGGGGGGAAACCATTTTTTACCTGGCATTTATAGTACCTGTAAGCTGCACAACATCTAAACGAAGTGTATGTATTTGACAGTTCAGAAGGCCCATGGCTATAGTCTTCTTCCATTCTTTTCTATTGACAACTAGTTGTTCCCAGTTTTTTGCAATACCCAGGGCTGATAAAGCTTCCTTTACATCTTCGGATCATGTTGTTGGTGGTTTATGCCTTCTATTTTTTTGTTCTGGCTCTACTACCAAGATTTTATTAAGCATTCTGTTGTCATTCATTCTCGCCACGTGCCCCCACCAGCGTAGTCTTCCTTGCTTGCTAATAACACTGACGGGTGGATCTGAGTGGAGCGAGTATTATGTTCTCGTTTGTCCTTTTCCTCCATTACTTGATGGAAATTATTTAACTTCAACAAGTTATTAAACAACTACTCGTATATGAGAGGGCAGTGGGAAATGAAATTTTTCCAAAAAGTAGAAGGCATTAAGAGACTAGATAGAATACGGGAAAACTTGAAAGCAGAATCAATGCAGAACAAAATTTGCAAAACAACTAAGATGGTTTGGCCACAATACAATATGTCCATCTCAACAGATAAGACAAAAACTATGGAAGGAGCCAATTCGCTGCAAGTTGGTTGTCGAGAATGAACCAATAGAGCACAGTTAACAAGCCGACGCAACCTATATCATGAAGTAAGGCAACAAACATTAAAGGGAGGAATCTTCAGATACCTAGGGAACGTAATCTGAAAGAAGAAATTCCTGCACGCAAATAGCAAAATCAAAATTTACAAGACAATTATTAGGCCAATTATTACTTATGGAGTCGAGATCAGAGCCGACACGCCAAGGGCAAAACAATTACTAATGACTAAGGACAACTGAGATGAACACTCTCAGAGCGATTGTAGGAAAGGCACGGCTGAATAGAATAAAAAACCAGGAAGTGAGATAAGTTTGCCAAGTGGCAGACGTTGTAAAGTTTGTAAAACAGAGAAGAAAATCCTGGCACGAACATATTAGTAGAAGAAGCAACGAAAGACCAATCAAGATACCGAAACTCAGGACGACCACATAAGAGTGGGCAGAGAGCTGGGAATCATCAACAGACTTCACGCCATAGATGGGAGAAGAAAAACAAGCAGCGCGCCTAGTATAAGAGAAGAAGAAGAATGAACAAAGCGAGCAAAGTATATTATGCACTAAGCAAATCAATAATTATGAAAATGAAAGTTTACACACAGACAAAGCTACGAGTATACAACAGTCTTTATATACCAACCTTAACTTACGAGTCAGATACATAGGTGCACGATACAGGACAAAATCAAAAGCAGAATAGCTGCGGAAGAGATGAAATATCTAAGGAGATTGATGAGTAGGGGCAAAAGAGATCGAGTAAGAAACATAGTAACTAGAAAAGAAATAGGCATAAAACCATTAGTCCATTAAGTAGAAAATTGACAGCTGAAATGGTATGGTACATGGGCATGTAATGAGAATGAGCGAGAATAGAGACCCCAGAAGAAGAGCACTAGAGGCGAGACTGGAAGGAAAAAGAAGTAAAAGAAGACCACGAGAAACATTGGAGAAAAGTTTAAAGAAAAGTGTAGGGCGAAGAGGGAAAGCTCTAAGAAAAGTGAAAAGAATGGCAGCTGACCATGACCGCCAACTATAAAAACGAAATAACTATGAACGTTTTTTAATTTACATGAAATAATAAACATAATTGGTAACAATTAATATTGTAATTATAGCAAACAATGTACTTAGGATAATATTCACACATTTTTATCGAATCATATTTAAGTTAACCAAAGAGATAACTTAAATTTTCATAACATACTTACTCAACCAGAAATATATTTGTTCACACGAAATTGTTGGTACTTCCATTTTCAATTTAAATTTCGAACTTACTTATGTATGAATACATATTAAAAATTAATTAATAATTCTACATAAAAAGGGCATAAGTTACCTTTTGTCTTTCAGTTTTTGCTTCTTCCACTTTCTGCTGTATGTCTTGCGTCTGTTGCTTTGTGAATTCGATATCTTGTTGAGTAGAAGCGATTTCTTGCAAAAGTTCCCCTTCTTCTTTCTCTGCCTCTTCTATTTTGTTTTCTGTTGTCTCAATTTCCTTTTATAAATTTGTTTAATTAAAGAAATATTTTGATTTTTTTTAAATTTTTGATTGGGAATGTCATTATAGATATAAATGAAAACAGGCTCACTCAATATTTTTATTTTATTTTTTGGAGTTAAAAAATAAAACTTACAGAGCTGATTATACGGGAGGTGGTGTGGTTTTTGAAACCCCAAAACTAATTAGCAAAAGTTCGGGTTTAACCGGAAATGACCTGAGCTTTCAATTTTTAAATGGGACACCCTGCAAATTTTGGAGAAAATTCTGAATCTGACCACAAAAAATGTTTCTTATCCATCCCCACAATTAAATAAATAATAACTCGCAGAATTGTACAGTATGAAAGATTGGCATTTGAAATTTTGAAATCAGTTTTATGGTTGAAAGTGAATTTTTTCAAAGGCTTCAGAGGATGAGCCGGTTATCATTTACACCCTGTATGTGTGTGTAAATAATCTAAGCAGAATGAACCCTGTTATGTTTTTATAAACAATATCGGTATCGAACCTGCTGAATATCCAAAAATAGACTAGGTACCCAAAGTACATCTTCACTGCAAACTTGGATGTGTAGTAGTGGTTTTGAAAAATTATAGCAGATCAGATAAGGAGTAGGTCATCAAAATATATTTGGTTATTTAGTTCTTCTCCACCATATTTTATGTTCTCTGCTGCGATTTCATTATTACCCGAACTCATGTTGTTTTTTAGGCTCTTGATAATTTCTTCTATTTTATTTGGTTAGCCTCTTCTGTTATAACTGCTAGCTCTCCGTTCTCTTTGTCTGTTCCTTCGTTTAACATTTCAGAAAAATACTCTTTCCATCTCTCTCTGATTTTTCTTCCTCTCTTATCAGGTTTCCATCTTTATCCTAATGTATAATGTCTGCTTACGTTTTCCTTTCTTATTCTCTCTATAAAAATGTCGAATCTTTTTTCTTTTAGTAATTCTCGGTTTATATGACCTTATGTTCGCGTTTTGCTATTTTCTTTAGTCTTTTTTTACTTTTGCTGTGTTCTTTATATACTCGTTTATCTTCCTCTTTTGAGTTCTTCAAGCTCTCATACGTAGTATGTATATTCCTCGTCTCAACTTTTCTGCATTCTTCGTCAAACCATCTATCTTTTTTTCGATACTCCTTAAGAGGATTGTCATCTTTGTTGCTTTCTGGATAATTGACTCCATTACATTCCAATCTTCTTCTATACGCTGAGGCATTGCGTTGTTACAGTAGGAATCACTCGCTTGCTGTATGTACGTAAATGATCGGATTTACATTAGTGTGGTTGTATATTATTTTCTTTAGACTTTCCCAATTCCGTCAGGATTGCATGGTTGCATGCTATTCATACGTCACGCCTCTTCTTATTTTTAACCTTCACTTAGTAGGGAATTAGTTATTTTTAGGTTGGTTTTCTTCAGAGAATTCTGTTGGCAAATTTAGTGGTTGGCTTCTTCTGCTTTAGTCATCCGTTGCGGACGGACGTCGTTTACCTTGGTTTTAGCTTTTGGTTTTCCAAAATTAGTTTATTCATCCAGAGGTACGACATATTGAAAATGGTATAGTTAGCCTTATAGGCCTTTAGAAATATTGAAACGTTAGTGAGTTTTATATTAGATTGCCATTTTCAAACCTTTGTTGGGATTTCATCTGTTCGTCAACCATTTTGCTTGAAGAATTCTCAAGGGCGCTTAACAACTTTTGGTATGTAACGCATTGGTTTTATTTGAAGATTTCTTACGGTATTCGTTGGATTTTTGCCCGTTTAGTACTTTCTAGTACTTTCTAGTACGTTCTAGTGCTTTTTAGTACTTCCTGTACTTCTTGTACGAACCACGTGTTCGTAAAAACCACCTGTTAGCTGCTACAACTGTATTCCACCATTCCACGTGTTATTTCAACTTCACGTTTTATTTGGAGTTCGTATAACCGAAGGAATTAGTCCATCCTGTGCTTAATTATAAGGCAATTAACTGGAATTTTCCTGAGTTCAACTTCGTATCCTACAAGTTTTAAAAACTCAAGGTTTGATTTTGAGGTTATCTTGTGTTAAAGTTAAATTTAAAGACATTCAAACATATTTGATTAGCTTGATAATTTTGATGTTTAGTTCATTGGTATTTTGAATGCTTTCAATTAGAAATATTTTCCGTAACTAAATTATCCATTGCAATTTAAAGTAATTTAGTAAATCGTATTTCAACGAGTAAATAAAATTGTGGTTGCAGTTACGGCAACGTTCGTTTATAAACTGTATTATTACTTTGTAAAGGAATATTCAAATTTTCGTGTTTCAACTTAGTCAATTATTATTTCTTTTAATATACACTGACCGGCAAAGAAAACCGGCCACCTTGAAATATTTCACAAAAACACTTAAACGTTCATTAATTTAACTAAGGATTGGCATTAGGTTGAAGAACCATTCATTGTTGATACGGCATGCACAAATTAGCTAAGAAAATAAGACAAATAAACTCAGAAATAAATTTAATTTGAAAAAAAAGAAACAGTGAAAAATCGATTTTCTTTTAATTGCAAAAAAAATAAAGGTGGCTGTTTTTAATGGACCTTCTGGTAAATTATTATTAGCCTGTATGTCCTCCTCGAGCCTGAATTACGTCATTCAACCGTGATTTACGGTAACATGTTAATGCTGTTGAGAAGAGAATCTCGCCTGTTAACATTAAAACTAGGGGTATTTTGGAATGGAACAAGTATCTTAAAACATTGATAACTAAGAAAAATCAGCTTAGCTCTTTATTTAGTTATAAAATATGCGGTTAAGGGAACCCTTTATAAAATATTTCAGGGTGGCCGGATTTTTTTGCCGGTCAGTGTATATTCAATCGTAATTGAATTGTTGATAACCGTTAAGGTTTCGCAGGTTGTTATTATTATTTATTGTGTTATTATGTTATTTATAATCGCAAGTCACGACGAACTGAGCTCAATTCTACGTATGCGTATTTAATAATTTAGTTTAAGAATTATCCTTGCGAACCCTCAGAGGGTCTACGTTCGTTTAATTACGATAAGTTTTGAACATTACATTTTTCTCTCGTTAGTTACGATATTGTCTTTGAACATTCCATTTAGTTAGATTTCGTTTGTTTAGATTTATGTTTGATTCCGAACTTAATAATTTATTTATTTAATTTGATCGACAACTTTATTAATTTCAATTGTGTATATGTTTTGCTTACAAGTTAATATATCCTATTTCGTTAATTACAAAGCCCTGCGTTTTATTATCAAGTCAATTAACTTTGGAGGTCTATTCTTCAGGAGGTCCGACCGAAGACGTTACGTTATAAGGATCTGGCGCCCAAGGAACATCGTTAGTTTAGTTATTTAGTGAGCACTACTATTTTTCTTTTAGGAACCTCACGCCCACGCAACAGTGTAGCGGGTTTATTTAGTGTTATCACCTCCGGATAACAATTGATATCTACGCCTAGTGCTGGTGTAGCAGCGTATTTCTGTTCTCAATACCTTTGTGGTATTTCTTTCTTTCTCAGGGCATATCATTAGAATCGATGATAAAAGGTGGACCAAGGAAGTAACGTGGAGGCCGTTGACCGACAGGGGAGGTGTGGGAAGGCGGATGATGAAATGAGAAAACGACAGGGCCGTAGCCAAAGGGGGGGCAGGGGGGGCTCAGCGCCCCCTGTGACTTTTAGAGCCCCCCCTGAGCAAAATAAAACATTCTATCTATCTATCGATCTTATCAGAACAAGTTGTTAAACAATTCTTGTTTTTAAAATTTATGAAATTATTGAAAATTATGAAATGATTTTTCCTAATTCCGTATATGTACCTACTTTTACCGACTGGCTTGGTGTACATTAAAAATTATAGGTTTAATTGTTTAGTAAATTCTTGTCTATAAAATAAAATCAAATTTAAAAAATTGAAATAGCGCTACTTCGGAAGTACAGGGTGGTCCAAATTGGACACTTTTGATAGGAAACACCAATTTCTAGAGGAGCTAGAAAAAAACTAACCTACATGTTACGAGCTCGATTTTTGTGAGAAAGTGAATGCCGAAAACCGCACATCGACATCTTGAACTGTTTAGAAGATATAGGGTCGTTTTCAATTTTGTGCATTTTTGACCCACCTCCGTAACTTATTTATTTATGAATATTTTTTGTTTCTGTAAAAACATTCTTAAGGCACTTTTTTTAGAGGAATCCAATGGTGTCCCAAGTTTTTTTGTAAAAAGAATGGTTTTGAAGCTATGACATAAACTTGTATTTTTTCTTATTGCTGTTTCTAAAATAGTATAAGATGAATTTTGTTAATCTGGAGTGCCATGTTGAACAATAAAACGAAATAAACTTATAGCTGTTATAAAATAAATGTTTAAAAAGGAAAGTAGCAAGTATTTTATATATTTAGAAAAAGAATATGCAAAAATATATAGGGTAGTCCATAAGAAAAAATACAAGTTTATGTCATATCTTCAAAACCATTCTTTTTACAAAAAAACTTGGGACACCATTGGATTCCTTTAAAAAAAGTGCCTTAAGAATGTTTTTACAGAAACAAAAAATATTCATAAATAAATAAGTTACGGAGGTGGGTCAAAAATGCACAAAATTGAAAACCACCCTATATCTCCTAAACAGTTCAAGATATCGATGTGCGGTTTTCGGCATTCACTTTCTCACAAAAATCGAGCTCGTAACATGTAGGTTAGTTTTTTTCTAGCTCCTCTAGAAATTGGTGTTTCCTATCAAAAGTGTCCAATTTGGACCACCTTGTACATCTCTGTCCTTTTCAACGTGCACAGTTACCCAATAGCTCGTGCGCATAGCTCGCTTATGTAAAAAATTTCTTAAATAGAACAACAGTAGATGATCCGAAGCCCTTCGACATTCTCTATGGACACAAAGTTGCGTTTGAAGATACATATAAATTGTTAGCTGCTAACATTTGCGTGTAGTACAGCAGTGGTTGAATCAACATTTTCTGTACTTACAAGAATAGACCGACCACAAAGGGTGTCTATGCTGCACGAGGCTGGCAAATTTTACTTTATTAAGTTTTGAAAAGAACCGAGCAATGAAATTAGATTTAGATATGTTTTTAAGTTGTAAGAAAGTTCCATGACAAAAGGTCAGGAAGTTACAATTATTTTAAAAATTGTATTTAGTATATATTCTCATTTTTAACTATTTTTTTTAATAGTACTACTTTTGATATGATACGAGTATATGACCTATAAGAATATAATTATGTTAATGTATGTATATGTAAGGTACTTATAGTTATAATTATTTTTATTTAGCGGTTTAGGATTATAGTTTTTTTTATTAATGTTCTTAATTAAATTAATACATAGATTTTTTTATTTTTATTTTACGGCCCCCCCTAACATGACTTTAGCCCCCTCTCAGAAAATAGTCTAGCTACGGCCCTGGAAAACGACTTTAGGAAAGTAGCTGGAAGATTATGAGAAAGAGAGGCCACAAATCGAGAGCACAAAGAATAAGGGAAGGTTTATATCCAATATTGGATAAATTAGAAGCTTTGATACTTTGGTTTCATTTATATGTGATTCTTGTGTTGCAATTAACTATATTCTATGATTCTATGTATTTTTTTGTCTCTAACTCTGCATTTTTTACCGCGCCTTCTTCGTAGATTGTCGTGGATTGGCTATTTTGAACATTCAGCAGAGTTAAATAGGCCACCCTGTAATTGGGCCTGTATAATAAAAATTATTCCCAATATAAAGTGATGTTTTTTAGTAACATAATATGGTTTTTCTACAAACACTACTAAAAACTGAATTTTTAACACGGCATACTGCAATTAAAAATGTAATATTAAATCGCAGCGTGTTAAAAGTAGATCACGTGGTTTACTTTTAACACTAGTATTAAAAGGATGCTGTCACAATGACAGAGCAACTAAAATATTAATCCAAGACTGATTTTACCTACCAAATTGACAAATCTAACGTTGCCCTACTAGCAGCTTCTTCTATATCGACCGGAATTTCTTCACTTAGATTAGAACTCATCTTAAATTATTCTTTTTCACTTTTGACAAGCATATGTCAAACAATACATATGTAAGCTCAATTCTAAATTGTTTCGTAAATGTCACAGAGTACTAGATTTTTAGGTAACCTTTGGAATCTCTAATAAGAGAGTTTAAAATGCTTTCAATGGCGTTTGTAGAAAAAATAGTGTATGATATTCGTGTTAAAAGTGATTTTATTTTGTTCGTGGGGTTGCTCAACTCGCTACGCTCGTTTCGCAATCTCCCCCACTCACAAAATAAAATCTCACTTTTAACACTTGTATCATAAATAGCTATTATATGCCGGCGTATCATAATGACAACTTTATGTCATTGTATTTGAGTGACGTAAGGCAGTTCATTATAGTCCAAGGACCATAATGAATCCATTATGGGCCAAGGACCATAATGAATCCATTATGGTACTCAATTTAAAAACTACTAAATTCAAAAAGTACTATTACACGACATTTTCTGCAATTTTCTTCAAATTCGAAGGTAAACTTTCATTAGAATCACTCATTTTCTTAAATTTTACTACAAATTCAATTTGCAAATTGTGAAATTGCAAATTAATTTTAACAGTGCTTTCTACTTGACAGCAGTGTTTGACAGTAAATAAAGCGCGGCTTGCTTATTATTTTTTATAATAATAACTGAATGCACCTGTCGTTTCAAAAATACTATTTTAAATCTTTAAAAATATATATATTGATGCCAGCATATAAAATTTTGTATGTAATTCGGATCATAAACGATCATTATGGTACACGCCGTGTTATCGGGCTCGGCTAACGCCTCGCCCGATAATATTCACGGCTAGTACCATAATGATCGTCATTATGATCCTTATTACATAAATAACTATTATGGTTCATTCTACTTCGATTGTTTACACATATACATGGTTTAAACGCAAACAGGCTTACCCTCTTTCTTCTTATTATTTGTTGGAGTTGAAAAATACTTTGGATTGCCTATTTTGGATATTCAGGGTCACCGAGTTAGTGACCCACTCTGTATGCTTAGGGCTTATAAAATTCAAATTGTATGTTTTTCATGAAACTAACAAAAATATTGCCGAAATAAAAGAAATATTTGGTTAAGTATACTAAAACAAATAATAAATGACTTCTATTATTGTTTTATAAGCATACCAAAGGGTTGCAGTTGTGACATTGTGGCTCAAACACAACCTTCTAGTTTTGAGGTAAAGCGTGTTTAATTTTTTTAACGCTTTGTTATTAGATTGTGGGCCTAATATTAAAAATTGTTAAACAAATTAATATTACTGAGTCTGTTTGTTACGGCATTTTGTAAATTATTATCAAATTAGTGAGCTTGAGTGGAGTACAACACTTTTATTTATGGGGGATAAGTTACGGGCACCCCCTGATGCCCACGAATATTTCTTGTATTTCTATAGAATTTTGTTTACTCCCTTAAGACCATAATCAACCACAATTAAATGAAATCGTTACAACTGAAACATACGATATGGAGGTTTCTATAATTATTTTTCAGAGGTAATGGGTGAAATGACAAACCACCTTTACTAATATGGTAATATGACACTTCCAAACAAAAGGAAACCGTTAAGTTTGGTGTATTCGAGGGCAAACCAATTCAACACACTTTATATTTTTTTGTACAGGTTAATGTAAAGTAGGTACTACACGATACTTACATTTTCAATCTGCTTAATTTTATTCCGCATGTCATCTAATTTTCTGGCAAAATTAATACGTGTCTTTTCACTTCCACCCTTTTCTTTTTTTTCACGAGCTTCATTAAGAGTAATGATTGCATCTCTTCTTGAAACACAGTGTTCCATATCATGTATCAATTTATCCTGAGCCTTCTTAAGTTGGCTGAACCTTACCTAATTATATACATAGTTACAATAAAACAATTGAATTGATAATTATCTTTTTTTCAACTTACATGCATACGATGGATTTCCGCTTTCATATTTCCTATTTCACCACCTCTACCTTTTTCTAGATCCATATTCTTTTTTGTTTCTACTGCCATTTGAATCTTTTTCTCCCATGCTAAAGCTTCTCTGTTACGTTCTATTAAATCATTACTCAAAACTATTTTATCATCTTCGATATCTGCTATATCAGCTTCTATTTTTATTGATTCCATTTCTGAGTCCTACAATATTGTAATTTAAACATTTTAATTGTCTTTCTTAAACTAGCTTTTTTATCTTTTCTTGTAACTAAATAAATACAATTTAATCATAAACTTCAACCTGGTAAAATGTTCTGTAAAATCAACAAAAACAATAATTCCCACCTCCATCAGATTTAGATTAACAGTTATGATTAATTATTTACCATGTGAATGTTAATATACAGGGTGTTTCAGAACTGCACGGCACCATTTTAGGGATGTGTTCTCTAGTACAAAATATTACGATTTACCTAAAATTACCTTAGTCCTAAAGTTAATATTTAGGGAGATACAGGGTGTCAAAGCCGAAATTTTAATTTTAATTTTTTGCTGTAATTTCAAAAGTTTTCAAAATATTGACATGAAAATTGGGGAAACTACCTTTCTTGGGACGAGAAATAATAATCCGTCCTCAATTTTAATATTGATCTTTAAAGAACCTTATTTTTGCTGCACCTAACACCTTAAACATACTTCAACTTGTTTATACTTAAAGTTAGGACAGATTTAATTGAAAAAAACAATTGCCTCATATTTTTCATACAAAAAAGGTATACTAGTTAAATGTCTCTAAAGTTAACCGTTTCCAAGATATTTGCTGTTGCAGTAAGTGATGCTACATTTTTCAGTCCTTAAACAGCATTACTTTACACTAAAATCTGAAATTTTTTTAATGACAAATATTCCACTGATCCACCATTACTTTGTGTCCTATAACTTGTTTTTGGCAAGAATATCCAAATTTTTTGTTTTAAATACAAGCCTACTGCGTTACAGAATGTTTAAAAGATGAAAAAGATGTTGCATTCCTTACATCAATAGCAAATATCTTGGAAACGGTTAACTTTAGAGACATTTAACTAGTATACCTTTTTTGTATGAAAAAGATGAGGCAATTGTTTTTTTCAATTAAATCTGTCCTAACTTTAAGTATAAAAAAGTTGAAGTATGTTTAAGGTGTTAGGTGCAGCAAAAATAAGGTTCTTTAAAGATCAATATTAAAATTGAGGACGGATTATTATTTCCCGTCCCAAGAAAGGTAGTTCCCCGATTTTCATGTCAATATTTTGAAAACTTTTGAAATTACAGCAAAAAATTAAAATTAAAATTTCGGCTTTGACACCCTGTATCTCCCTAAATATTAACTTTTGGACTAAGGTAATTTTAGGTAAATTGTAATATTTTGTACTAGAGAACACACCCCTAAAATGGTGCCGTGCAGTTCTGAAACACCCTGTATTATGTACAGATGTGGTTATAAAGGAAGTTAAACGTGTTTATGTAATCATGCAAATTCCTGGATACTTTCAACCCAATAACGTTTCAGGGGCGTTTATTTAAGGAAAGCTGCCATTACCATTTATATTTTTAAGTGTAATCGGTAATAAATTTTTCGAATACGAAAATATCCAGAATGGCTTTATTTATAAAGAAAGACAAGATTTACGAAATTGGCATTTAATCGCCTTCAAAGTAGTCGCCAAAGCCATACACTTAATCCAACGTTGATGCCTTGAAATCGTTTACATTTTAACTGAATTTGATTTTGGGGAATATAAAATAGTCGCTGGGAGCAAGGTCTGGCTAACATGGAGGCTGGCGGACTTGTGGAATGCCATGTTTAGTAAGCAACTGCTGCACAAGTTGAGATGCGTGGGTGGGGGCATTATCGTGATGCAATTGCCACTCGCCATTCTCATGTAGTTTCGACATTTTGCAACGGACTGCGTCCCTCAGTCGTTGTAGAACTTGATAGTAATGCTCCCTGTTACTTGTCTTGCCAGGTGGTGCTTATTCATGAGGCACAATTCCCTTGTGGCCGAAAAAGACAGTCAGCATTGTCTTAACATTGCTGCTGCTTTGTCGTGCTGTTTTGGGTCTAGGGGAATTTGGAGTCTTCCACTGTGAAGATTGGGTCTTGTTTCATCGCCAGTTATGATCGTTTTTAGAAAGTTTTCGTCATATCTGACGCATTCGAGCAAGTTACTAGTAGCTAAAACACGAGTAGGTATGTTTTTGATCAGCTGTAAGAAGTCTCATACCCAAATCCTCCGTAAGAATGGATTGAATCGAACAATAACTAATGTTTACTCGTAGATCCGTGGCTAACTCACGAATAGTAATTCGGCACAGCTGCGTGCACAACTTCAACATTTTGTGCACAGAACGCGGATCGCTCTCAACCCCTTCACGGCCGTTTTCAAAGCGTTTATACCACTCATAAACTTGCGAACCACTCATACAATCCCCGCCGTAGACTTTTGTAACTTCAAATGCGTATCTTTAAAAGTTTCGCCAAGTTTTTGACAAAATCTGATGCAAATTCGTTGATCTTTTCTTTCCGACATGATAAATGCGACAAACAACTACGCAAGTGTTAACAATAGCTATTTATGATACTTATGTGAATTGCAGAGCTCGCTACGCTCGTTCAGCAAACTTTCACATGCGTGCCTTAAAGACTCACTTTTCGAACGTGTATCATACAAGGTTTTTTAGCTACGAACGTTCAAATAGCTCTAAGTAAATAAATAAAATCAAGGGATAAAGACAATCAAACTATCTGAGTAGGAATATTTTTCCGTATCCATAGTAATAGATAAGTAATTTTACTTTTCGCACTGGTAATTTTACTTTTTGCGCTAGTGCGTTAAAGTGGTACCTACTTTTCACACGGAAATCAGTGTGAAAAGAGTCATTTTTCGTATGTGAGTGCTAAAAAAAACTTTACTGTGAAACAACCGATTGAAGAAAGCAGATGTGACTTACAGCACGCATATAACAAATATTAAGCACGTTTTGTGCAAAACCACAGCCCTTTGTGTCCAGTCATTCAAAGTTATAAAAGCATTCTGGATATTTTTTGATCAGACCTCGTATTTGAGTGTAGTATGTACAGTATTTTTCATCTAGCATTTGGGTTGACGTCAACTTTCCCCGTCCAAAAACTGTCTGTTTAGACACGCATTCGTGCGCATTAGGTAATGAAAACCTAGTTTAGAAAGAGATGAAGTATAGAGTATAACTAATTGGATTGTGAATTTATCAACGCAGTGTTGATAAATTTACAATCCAACTGACGACACAACCCAAATCCTAGGTGAAAAATACTGTAGAAGATATTAAACGGCGCACTAATCACGTAAGCCGCACAGTCGGGATGGATTGTGCATTGCACCCGTAAAGACCACATACGCTGACGCACCAGCCTCGACACCTAAATGTAAAAGAGGTTACAGATACAGATATTTGTGTGTAATAAAATAAAAAAATCTCGCATTGTTATGTATTATGTTATGTATTATGTATTAATAATAAACTCAGATGTGTGAAAAATTTTACTGAAATAAAAACTTAAATATTGTGGTTTTAAAATAACCTGCATGTAAAATCTCATTGTTTATTGTTTGGTTTATTATAAATATTAAAAATGTAATAATATTAATAATAAATTTTAAATATTCCAGCTGTCACCACTTGATTCATAAGATTTGTAATCCTAAAATTGGGAAGAATTTGGTATATTGGGATCGTCATAAAGATTGAAAAAGTTCCTGTAGTTACGACTCATTTAATTATTAATACCTGATGCAGAAAAATCCACCATTAACTAAAACGCATTCTTCCATTCATCTAACCATTGCCTGTCAACCATGCTCAAACCATCTAGAATTTTGCCGAACTCAAGAGATTTCCCCCTGGAAGGAATTGTTATCCTGCCAAACATCGTATAGGCACACCATTTAGGATTTTCCCCCCTTTCCTTAGAAAACAAAATCCTCACTTACAAAACAATTATCCGACCAATTTGGACATACGGATTGGAACTATGGGGTTGTTCAAGTATGTCAAATCTAAGAATTATTCAAACATTTCAGTCCAAAATCCTAAGACAAGTAGCAGACGCACCATGGTATATAACCAACCAAACACTGCACACCGATCTAAATATCCCCTTCGTAAAAGAAATGATCCAACAATGTGCAAGAAAACATCACGACCGACTACAAGCACATCCTAACCCAACAGTAGAAAACCTAATCGAGATTCCAGCATACAAACGTCTTAAAAAGAAATGGCCGCAAGACCTAGTAACCATTTAACGATTTTAACGTCTCCAGGGTAATGCCACTGGGCTGATCCCTCCATGTCATCCTCCATCAAATCAGCTCATGGAATATATATGTACTTTATATTAGTGTATATTGTATATTGTTCCGATTGTTGATGTATATACTTATGAATAAAAAAAAAAAAAAAATTTAGGATTTTACCTCGTATCCGAAAGAGGACATACTTTCAGATATTTTTCAGCATTAAAAAAATCTCACCAAACTGGACCAGAAATCGAACCCAAGATCTCTGCTTTACAAAACAAGTATACTAACCTTGATGCCACCCGGTGAACAGCGTATTTGTAAAAAAAAAAGAAAAACGAAACAGTAAAACCAAGAGTTAGTTACAACAATTATGATAGAAGTTAGAAATTATTTTCCATTGTCAATATTTGGATTATTCTTAAACGAAATCCCATCAAAGCATTTATGATAGCTACTACATATACCTAGGTACCTATTTGTAAAAAAAATTGATACAGTTTTGTGCCTACCGAAAATAACTGATGGTTAATGCAACCTGCCATTCGTATAAATCAGGGGCCGCTCGTACCCAATATTTTTGGGTTTTTTGCATCAAAATAATAATTCAAAAAACAAAATAAAACATTTTTCGCAAGTTGATATGTGATACAGGGTTATTGTATCATAAAGATCCACGTGCTTGGAAAACGTGTAAGTTTTAAGATATTCCCACAAGTTGCATCTAAAGGAATGCATGAAAAGTCACGTACTGTACCTGAAATACGTTAACTAAGCACTTACTTCAAGATAAGACACGTTAGTTTCCAAGCAAGGGAACCAAAAAACGTATAAATAGTTAGCTCGCTTTAGGGTAGAATGTAGTTAGTTCACCGGTATTGAAGAAGCGACATCTCCAGTTCGAATCCCTTTACGATGGGGTCTTGTGTAATTTATCTTGTAAGATTGTTATTATTATTATATTTAATCTAATCCGAGAGTCAGACTTGTGAAATACTCAGACAAACCATTTAAATTCTTTTACGTACTTTGTTTATTTTTATATAATTGGACCTTTAAACTGGTCTGAGTGTTTATTCATGTAAGTACTTCTGTACTTTTAACTTTGAAGAATGTTTGTAAAACTTAACGTTTATTAATATATGTTGTGTTAGTTGAAACCGACTTTAAATAAAAACCTCTCGTAAAAGCCAAGCAAATTAGCAAGTGATGATGGCCAAAGACTCTACCTAAATTAAAGAAACTTGTATCTATTAAGTTCTAACAATAAATCAACAAGCCTCTATATCACACTATGAAGTCAGTCAAAAGTCAAAATACTACAAAATCATGTTTAAAAGGTAGATTTTTAACAAAGGGAGCTGCATAGCATGCAGCTCAATTCTAGCTTTAATTTTGCAACTTCGATCCCCATAAAACAGCAGCGATATCTACCGAACAAGCCGATTTTCAAGCATAGAACACCAACATAAAACAGCTATTTCGTAAACGCTAAATAGGCGCCTCATATTAAATATTTACTTGGTTAACTGACTCATCAGTCATCAATTTCCATAGATAAAGTAATCTTACAACAAGGAGGTTGTAAATTGTATTATTTTATTTTATTAATGAATTATTTTAATTATAATAATATTTTTGGTGATTCTGCAGCTTTAGAGGTCTTAAAGACCTGGTATAGATATACCTATATCACATTACCTGAAGTTTTCCAGTATATTCACACTGCATTGCGTCATTATCTTTGCCTAATGTAGTAACAGATCCTCTTTTTTTAAACAGTCCATCATTTAAAATAACTAAACGAGCTTGTAGCTTTGTGATTTGACGGTTTAATTTTTCTTCCAACTTCTCATATGCATCGAGTTCATCGTCAATTTTTAAATTTTTTTGAATTAACAGCTGCATTTCTGTAATAAGCATTATTTTATAAATTATAAATTAAATACAAAATAGCTTTAACAGACTCATTTGATATTAAGGATTTAGATAATGCTTCGTCCTTAATCATCTACTCATCTGCTAAAATTCTATTTTGGTACTTATTGCATAAATAACTATTAAAGATAATTTAGTTAATTTGCTTACGTCTTTTAAGCATGTCAAGATCATTAATTTGCTCCTGTCGCTGTTCAGATAAATTGACAACATATCCTTGTTGTCTAAGCCAAAATTTCTGTAAATATTTAATTTTTTCTCTTACTTCTTCAATATTTTTTTCTAATGTTAATATTTGAACTTCTTCTGGAGATATGTCCATTCCCTAGAAGGAAATTAATATTAAAAGTCATTCCTTTCATTTTAAAATTTGACTTACTCCTTGGTTATTAATAGCATTTTCTATTCTCGTAGTAAGTATATCCATTTCTCTTTGCTTTTTTCTTGCTTGAAATAGGAGCTTTTCTATCTCTTCGTTACCTTTTTTAACTTCATTCTCAATAAGCTTCAGTTGTTTACTGATATCGTCTAAAAATCTTAACGTTTCTTCATTTACACATTTCTGAGCTTCAATGTCCATTAGTGTTTTAGCATTTGCATTTTCTATACTCAGGAGAGTTATTTCCTAGAAAATACAATGTGATTTTTTAAAAACTCAATTGCAGCAGGACGTATTCTGGCTTAATACAGACAGTTCTAAAGGTTATTAAGACAGAATACGGCCTGCTGCAATTGAGTTTTTAAAAAATCACATTGTATATTAGGTACTATAAACTTCAGCAGAGAATTATTTGTTTAAAATTTACATAATTTCGATTTTGGTCCTTGACATCATGGATCAACTTATTAAGGTACTTGGCTGCCTTAGTATTTGTCAGTTTTTCTTCCAAATTTTTCATGATTAGATCTTCTAAAGACACTTTTTGTAGAGCCATTTTTTCAAATTCTTTAATTAAAAGTGAAAATTCGTAGTTCCTATTTGCATTTTCCTGAAATACATTTTTTTAAATATCATTTTAAGCATATTACTAAACCAGTCTTACGGCAGACATTTTTTTGATATCACTTTCAGTTTGATCGATTAATTGTTGTGTATTATTCATTTGTGCTTCCACATTATCACGTTTTTTACGTTCGACCTCCAATATACGTGCCGAATTTTCGAAATCAGATTGTATCTGACACCTTATAACAGTAAGCCGTTCGTTTTGTTGCATTTCTTTTTGGCAAAGTTTTTTGGTTTGTTCCAGTTCTGCAGCCATTGTGCGAAGCTTTTCATTTAATTTACTAAAAAAAGTGTTATATGTGTTAACTACATTGAGCTCATTCCAATTATTGCAATTAACGTGGTTCCTAAGCTACAATTTGGACCAATGTAAATTTAATTGCAAAATAGAAGGAATCTGAGATTAATTTTTAATATAGCCTGCTTCATCTCTGTTTAGCTTTACCTTATAGTTATAATTCATCGTGTATAAAATAATTTGAGTTAGAAACACATTATTATCATGTCACATGAGCTCATATGATACTTATGTTAAATGTGTGAGCCTAGGTTTTTTCCAGACTGTCGATGGGCTCTGGAAAGGCTCAGGTTAATCAACTGGGTTCGACTAATCGGTGGCTGGTCACAGTAACATTCCAGGCAACGAGGAGGCTGGCAGCCTGGCCAAGTAGGGCTCCTTGGAACCCTTTTTAGGCCCTGAACCTGCCCTCGGCCTACATACAGCAAGCATTCAGCAAGCAATTAGAGACTGGACTCGCTCTCAGTTCATCTCATATTGGGATTTGCGCCCTGAGCTGAGACAAGCGAAGTAACTCATCTTAGGTTTGATAAGAAGCACCTCAGAATAGTCAGCAGTGATCAAGTAAAGAACGGAGAAATGGAAAGTGAGACTGTAATACCGATAAGAAGAAAACAAGAGGTAGAACTAGTTATTGAAGAATCAACTTTGGAAGAAATCAAGATGGCACTTAAGAAATTAAAAAAATAATAAAGCGACAGGATCGAACATATTAACGGCAGAAATGATGAAACCGGGAGGTGAAATGCTACACATTGAATTCTATAAATTGATCAAGAAGATCTGGACTGAAGAACAACTACCTACCCAAGGATTGAAAAATAAGTAGGTACTACCATATGCCCCATATACAAGAAAGGGGATAAACTTAATTGCAACAATTATCGAGTTTATTAATTAGTTTATTGAGCATAGCCTAAAAAATCCTGGCAATAATAATACATAAGAGATTAGAATCATATTATGAATAGATTAGTCAAAATCAAACAGCATTCATGAAAAGAAAATCAGCTATTTGTAGATTTTAAACAAGCCTACGATAGTATAAGCAGAGAACAATTATATGGAATCCTCGAATACTTTAAGATATCAAAAAGAAACTAGTAGCCTTGATAAAGAGCACATTAGAAGAATTCTATATACAATAGGTGAAGGTGCAAAACACAATACACAATATCGGAACTGGCACAAATGAAAACAAGTTTAAGACAGGGGGATAGCCTAGTACTTGTATTATTTAATATAGCCCTAGAAAAGATGATTTGAAGCATTGACATTCGCCCAAACGGCACAATGTATCATAAATCCAAGCAAATGCAAATGCCGATGATATTAATATAATATACAGATCGATTGTTAACGTAAAGGAAACCTTTCTAGAGCTGGATGAAGAAGGGAGAAAAATGGGGCTAGAAATAAACGAAGCTGAGACAAAGATAATGGCCATAACCAAAGACCACCCCAGGATCAGGCAAAACATAACAATGGAATATCTGGGAGGTCAAATGACAAGAGTCGAAAACTTTCCTCTTCGTACAATTTGGCATTTACTTGTTTTTTAGAATATCTAAGTTTATAAAATGCAGCCTAAGTCTGATTCTTCGATTAATTTCTGCGATTTTATTTTGCTTTGCCAGCTTAATAAGATGTATTCCTCCACTGTCTCGACGAGTTCTGACTGTATTGTGAACTGTCTTATACTGTTAGACATAACTTTGGTTTTATTCAAATTCATTTATAGGCCAATTTAGGTTTGAGATGCTTTATTTAATTGCCTTATCATGTCTTCTAGTTCTTCGTGATCATTGCTATTAAGGACTATGTCAGCAGCAAAACGTAAGTGACTTAGATATTTTCCCTGTATATTTATACCTTTTCTGTTCCATCTCAGTTCTTTGAACACATTCTCCGATGTTGCTGTAAACAACTTTGGGGACATTAGATTCCCTGTTTTCGTCTCTTTTCACTGGAATCTTCTGGGTGTTGGTATTTTCATTTATTTTTATGGTGGAGGTAGCGTTCTTATAGATATTTTTAATTAATGTTATATAATGTAGATATTATCTTGAGTTAACCCTTGCGCTGTTTAGGGCTTGTAGTGTGGCCTACAATTTTACTATATCAAAGGCATTTTTTAAGTCAATATAACACATTAATACATTATGTAAAGAGACGTTATATTCTTCGCATTCCTCTGTAGATGATTAGAAGTATTGTAGTCCTTCCTAAACCCTGCCTGTTCTACTGGCTGGTAGAAGTCTAGTTTATTTGCTAATTGAGATGTTATGATTCTAGTTAACAACTTATACATTTGTGATAGGAGGCTAATGTGACGGTAATTCTCTATATTAGCTGCTTTGAATATAAAACTACAGGAATGAGGCTACATAAAACAGACGTGAGGCCAAGATGGGTCTTGCATATGGCGGCTGAATATTTCCAGTATGTCAGAGGCGTACCTTTTAGAATGGACACGGGATACGTAAACCTTTGAATATAAAATATTTAAAGACGTAAACTGACAAAAATTGTAGTAAAAGTATGAATGAACAAAAATTAAAAGCTGCAAGAAATAATAGTAATTTACGATACTAGTAACGTTATGAAGCATTTTACATTACGAGAGAAAAGTTTGAAAGAACGAGCGACGAAGGAATTTTCTGTTCTTGTAAACATCGATTTAAGCGTTGAATTCGAAGACTTCCAAGGTCAGTGTCAGAGAGCACGGTAACTCAATGTGTCAACCACGCCATAGGCGAAACTCTCTTAGCAAGAGACAAAGACCCAAGGTCTGGTTTCGTTATGTAGATGACACTTTTATTATCTGGACCCATGGAAGACATAACCTTGCTTCCTTCCGAGAACATCTTAATTGTCAGAACCCTGATATTAAGTTCACAATGGAAATAGAATCGAATGGTTCTCTCCGTTTTCTCGACGTCCTGGTTACCTGTAAACCGAGTGTAATAACTTGAATCGTGACACTATCATCTATTCGATATATGGAAGTCCGCTATCATTGCTGGCTCCGCTCCCTTCACCTCTGACCAATCGTCGTTACAGTCTGATACGCTTGGCTGGTTACACCCGGTATAAAGTCGCTGCCTTTTCTGTTTCTTTTCAGAAGGGTTTCACCTCTAGCTTGGTTGACTAGTTGAGTTATCGTGCTCTTTTAGTGCTCCCTTTTCCTCCTGAAGAAGTCCCTTAAAAAAGTTGGCGAAACGTTGAGTTCTTCTGTCTCAACAATGATACGGTCCCAACCCGGAAGACGTTTTGTTAATACTGATTTAAGCGTTGTTTAATTACTTATAATAGTGTCGCTCCTCCGAATTTTATCATCTCTCTTGTTATTAGATCTTTGCTGGGTGCTCGGCCATTTATTAATTTAAGTGCTCCTTTGATTTCAGATATTGTTATTACAGGAATGTCTTCGGAGTTCGCATTTATAATCTTTTTTTCTTCGTAAGTGTCATAATCATTGGGAAACGGTTTTTTTGATGTATGTAAGTCTATGGAGGCGGTCGTGGCTCAGTTGGTTCAGCGTGCGTCTGACCACTGAGATGGCCTGGGTTCGATTCCCAGGGTCACATATACATCGAAAATACCCGGCCGCTCCCCTCGGAAGGCAATGGCAAACCACCGAGGTGTATTCTGCCTAGTAAAGTCCTCTCTGGAGTAGAAATGCAAGCACTTACGTGGTTCAGAGCCGACGTTAAACTGTAGGTCCTCTATGTCCGATATTATCTATGATATTTTAATTTTATCGGTGACTATTATGCCATTTTTATCTTTTAATTTATTGAGTCTTCATTTACCGGATGTCGGTTTTGATTTTAGAACTCTCATATTCTTATTGCTCTCTATTGTATCGGTAATTATTTTATGTTGTAACTTCCAATATTTTTTTAAGCCTTGGTTAATGCTTCTGCCTATATCCCTATATTCTTGTGTACCTCGACCCAAGTGTTCTTCTCTCCTTGATGAACTTCCTTGTTTCTTGACGTATCTTTTTGTTTTTTGGTGTTTTGTTCTGGGTAGCTATTTTTCTTACTGCTATGCTTATACATACTTTGTGTCATTTTTTCTGACTGTTCGTCTAATGTAATTCCGTGTGTATCTACTTTGGAAGCAAGCGTTCTTTTTAATTCGTCTTCGCATATTTCCTGATTTTGATTTAAATCAGTCTAAGTTGGATAACCACCACACCCCTCTAGGGGATAGGGATTGCGAGAGAGAATGTGCTGTTAATAAATAGTTTTTTATCAATCCTTGAGAAAACTTAGCAACATATTCCTTAAATATTAACAACTTCAGCTAAAATGATCTTCATTAATAATAAATTAGTGCATTTAGCAGCGGTAGTGCTAGCTTAGTGAAATCGTTTACACTAGGGATTCTCATTTTTCATATTAAAATTCATATCCACTCTGTGTATATACATCAAATTATATTTTCCGAAATCAGCTGATTTTTCATGACTCAAACAAAAACGAAAAGGACTATATTATAATTACTTCAATATATTATCAGAATTACTAATAGTTTTTTACTCAAAATTATACATAACTTACTTTAATTCGTTTTTGATAGAATTGAACTGTTTATCTCTCTGAGAGACATTAACAATAACAGAATTCCATGAGTGTAGTATGCAGCGGTAAGTTGAATCTAAATTTTCGAGGTCTATGTTACAACTAGTGACTGTGTCTGCTAATCTTTCACGTTCTTCCTCTTTTACTCGCAATTGCATATCCATTGTCTCTAATTCTTCTTCGAGTTTCCATGTTTCAGTCATTAGGTTATATGTTAACATATCCTAAGAATAGAATTTGTTAAACCTGTTTATCTAATGATCGTATACCAAGAAATTATTTGATAAAAATAATAATTTAGTGATACTAACGAGTTGTCGTTTTTCAACGGCTAATTGAATCTTGTCTTTTTTTGTTTTCTCAAATATACGTTGGTTGGTTGTTAACTCTGATTCGATGTCCTGTTCCCATTTTTTCATCTGATGCATTAAGAGATTAAGACTTTCCATTTCAGTGCGTAAATGCAACTCTGTAAAAATGTAAAATTATATCATCGATAATGCTTTATACCTAATATTCGTACTTACTTAATTTGTTTTTCAACTAACCTTTCTTTTCTGTTTCAAGTAATTCCAGCCGTTTAGTTGCAAATGAATGTTTTGCTTCTTCAAGCTCAAATTCCATTTGTTCTGTTGCAGCACAAATATGATCCAATTCAGATATGCACATTTCTAAATCCTGTTGTTGTTTATTCACTACCTGTTGAGCTTCGTAGGTTTCAATACCAAGTTGTTCTCGGGCATCATTTTTCTTTTTAGCACCTGTTTCCTATAACAAGTCAGAAGTGGTAAGTATTAGATAGAAACATGGTTGCAAAATTTCTGAAGTTGCAAGCTTACTCAGTTAATTATAAAATTTAGTTTAAGTTTAATTATAAAACCTTATTCCAATGAATCTTTAAATAGCCCATAATATAAATTTTCTAAGTGTAAACTATTTACTTACAAGTTCAAAAACTTCATTTGTAAGATGTTCAATTTGCCTTTCCAAATGTTCTTTTAGAGCTCTTTGGAATTTTTCTAAAAGTGGATGATCTGGATCTAAAACTGGAGGTACGTCTTCCTCTTCACTTCTATAAGAAAATGCATACTATCTGTTGTATAATTTATAATATTTGTTTCCTTACGACTGTGATATAGTATAAGGCGAACTTCGTTCATCAGCAAAGAGGAGTCGACGTTCAGTTAATTCAGTAGTTGCACCAAATTTAACTTTCTCCACCTTTGCATTTTCATCTGTAATTTCTGCCATTTAAGTGAATTGCTGTAAATTAACTGTAAAAGTTTTGTGATAATCTTTACATTCATAGATCTGTCACTAAAACATTAAATTATTTGTTATGCTGCTTAGCAACTGCATGTCGTTTGGTTACTATAATTACAGTAGATAAAAGGGAAACCAATATTATTTGTTTGATCAATATTCCTTTTCGTTTGTTTGTTTATTTGTTTTTATGAGGTACCCAAATGCTGAGTATCAGTGCATGTTGACTACCATGATTTTTAAAACTATTTCGCTGGAATTCTATTAAAAGCAGGCTTTATTTCCTAACACTGATTTTTTAATATGCCAATTGTTATATTGCATGGGACCTGTAGTTTTGCGTGCATCTGAAAGATGGTTTTGTTTCAAATATTTCTTTTAAACTTGGTTCAGAATTAAATCTCAAATTCACAAGTGTTGCTATAGCGATGTTATTTTTTCCCACCGGTTGTAAAACATTCCACTTTTTTTAACTATTATAAGAAAGCATTACCTTTCAGAAATGATATGACATTCGAAAGGCTTACATTTTTACAATATTACTTACTCAAGTGAAAAAAGAGTTATATTAACCAAGTATAAAATAAAATTTTCATATAAAAAATAAGGGCAGTGGCACTAACACCGTGTGAGGAAATGTGGCCTGGGTAAAGTCGCTCTTCATACCCCTAGTACGGGATGATGCCTTCAGCAAGCGCCTACTTTATTTACTCCACCACTCTGGTTTAGTAGTCAATTATTTTGAGTCATTGAGTAGGCCACTGAGTCAGGTTTGAACACACGACTGTTTTTAACTTTGTCTCTTCATTTGACCGTTTAATATTGTTATGATTTCACTGAATCATTTTTAGGTTTTATATGTATTCTTAAAAAAAATTAACACTAACATTTAATTGCTAATTTATAAACATAAAAGTTAACAAAACCAAACACTAACTTATTTTTATATCACTGATATTTATTTTAAACCACACATGTCGCATAATATTCGTCCACTTCGTAGACTTGAGTGGCCCATGCTTCCACCGACATGCGCCTTATAGGTAGGTATATGGTGCTACAGTTTTATGCTCACATACCTATGCTGGAGACTTCTAGGGACTCGAAGAATATTCTTGGCATTCGCTGCTCATAATACGGTAATACGCTTCTCAATAATGTATCATTCCAGTTATTATAACGCATGCATTGCTAGAGCTTTAAGAATTGTTAGTAGAATACTGACAGCAGGAGCCGCCTTCTTGGATTTCTAATTGCTTTGTAATTGCTTTGACCTTGGAATTCTCCACTTTCGAATTGCCTATTAATTGCTTTTACCTTGGGATTCCCCACTTTCTAATTGTTTTTGGAATTTTCCTATGTAAACAAAGGGATTCCCCACTTTCTAATTTTTTGGATTTTTCCTATGTAAACAATGGAAATATCCACTTTCTAACTGTTTTTCGAATTTTCCTACGTAAACAACAACTTCTAACTTGAGGCTACTATTTCCCCGAGATTTTACGTCATATCAGAGTTGCGGTTAGTGTTTCCTACTTGTCCTTTTAGTTAGTTAGTGAAATGTTGAGATAGTTACGGCAGTATGAGAAACCAGCAAGAAAATTTAACCGTCGAAGATGGTACAACGTACAACCAGGAGGCATTGGGTTCATATCGCCAAAATATTCAGAAGGCTTCACCAGGTACAACATTTAAAAATCAGTCTTGAAGTTTTTCGCCACAACGAAACATATAACATACGAGGGCTGTTCTGTAAATTGTTAGTTAGAAGAAAACTACGGAATTTGTAAAGAAAATAATTTTATTGTTTTTCAAAGTATTCCCCCTTAGACAAAATACACTTCTTCATTCTTTGAAACCACTTCTCGAAACACGCTGAAAACTCTTTTTTTGGAAGGTCGTCAAGAATTCGCTGAAATTCAGCAACAGCCGCATTGGCGTCAGGAAATCTCTTACCACGCATGAGTTTTTTAATCAGCGGAAGCAAAAAGAAATCGTTAGGGGCAAGATCTGGACTGTATGGTGGATGAGTGACCAGTTGGACTCCGGATTCGTGTAAAAAAAGTTTGAGACTACTGCAGAACAATATACCTAATATGAGAAGATCAATCGATAAAACTAAATGTATGATGATCTCCAAAGACCCAATACGCTGTAAATTAACCGCAAAAGATAAAACTATCGAACAAGTCATGAATTTTAAATAATTGGGATGTTATATGGTGCAATAAACATATGAACACCGACAATAAAGTGGGCTTACCTATACGAAACGTGTGTTAGGGCAATATTAACTTGCAACAACAAATACGTAGATCAACCGAGATGAGAACATTAAGAGCCATAACCGGTCTAACCTTGCGAGATAGGATATCGAGTGAAACTATTCGTCAACAGTGTGCCATACAAGATGTACGATGGGTAAGGGTTAGACGGAGGCATTGGAGAGACTATATCGATAGGATGGATGAAGAACTACTGGAAAAATGGGCACAAACAAGGAAACTCAACTCAATACGACCTATAGGAAGACCGCCCAAAAGATGGCAAGAATTTTGGACATCTACATCTCAAGAAAAGTAAACAAAAGGCTCATTGGAAGTTAACAGGACCACGTCCTAGAATAGGAAGAAGAGTTTGAGATTGCTACGATCATCGGCCTTCTAAACTTAATCTACTTAACCTACACAGGTGCAACCGCCAACCATGCTCCATCCATGGTTAGGTCCGAACGCGGGACCTCACGATCGTGAAGTAAGCACTAGGTAACCAACTACACTACCGAAAGGCCCTATTAAAACTTGAACTGATTATGAAAGTAGTATTAAGAAAAAAATCAATTATAATAAATACAATTATCATTTATTAAATCCAAAATTAACAAGCTAAATTCAATAAATATTCTTTAATTTAAGTATCACACAATGGAATAAATTAAATGTTTGTTAACTTATTTAGTATGTAGTTAAAACCGAGTATTGATTTTTAAATGTGTCATCAAAATCATCGAATTTATAGGTTAAAATTTCAAATTTGTGATATTCTACATTATTATTTTTGTTTTTTACTGTGTATAATGCTAAACATGGTGTAGGAAAATAACAAATTACTTTGCCTATATTTCTTTCTTGGTCGCTGTATATTCTTCCGATGTATGTATGGAATCCTGGTTGATATCCTCCTACAACACGCTCTCCCTCAAATTCAGAACGATCGGTAATTGTTGTAGGAACCCATTTCATATTTTCAGGTCGCCGAGTACACAAAATCTGAAATTGTTTTTGCAATGTATATTTTATATAATTTGTTAGTAAAATAAATGCATAAGTGGGAGTTACATAAATGAATAAACATTTGTGACCATATTATTATTTTTTCATTATTAATTTACCTTAATATTATTACTTGCTGCCCATGCTCTTTCACGCCACTCGTAATAAATTTTATTGTCATCTGCATATATTCTTCCTGGGATTATTTTTTCTCCTATAAGGACTTGACCAATGTAAATCGGTTTTCCAAAATCAAACCCTGCAACATAGGCATCTACTGGTATTTCTCCATCATAATCACGCCAGTAGTATCCTACAAATAAAATAATAATAAGAGTAATAATTATAATTTATAATACTGATAACTTTGTACTAATACTAAATCAACAAAATCCCTCTCTAATACTAATAATTAACTTAAACAAATTGCCTTACCATCGGAATATATTACTCTAGCTGTTGCTACACTTACAAAAGCAAATATTACTAAAATGAATTTATTCATGTTTACGTTTAATGACTGCACAATTAATAACAAATCCAACAAGGTTTGAACTTATATACGGAATATTAGTACAGAAATTAATGGGAAAACGTCGTCACTGATAAAGAAAATGATAGGACTTTATATGTAATAATATGTTGTTTTTATAACTTTATCAACTTTTTTCTATAATAACGTTGTGTTATTGATAGAAATTTGATGTAAATGCTTATCAAATTAAGGTATTCCAAATACGCTTCTTACGTATTTTTAATCGTAATTAAATTTATGCTCGGAAATAATATCGAGATTTTATCTGTTCTTGCAGCAAATCAAAATGTTTTTAAAACTTCCAGCTAAATCATCAGAGGTTAAAGTTGATTGCAATTCAAAAATTCTTCTTACGTTCACTGAAAAATGTATATTTATTGTAAACAAAACATGTAAATTTTGCATTTTAATAAATTTTAAAAACACATTGTTTACTTCATAACCTGTAAATGAAATACTAACCGATCTGCTTATTATAAATAATATATTTTGGTCAAACAAAATACCGAACGAAAGGATATGGAAATTACTACAAAAAAATTTGAACAAATTATAAAAGATAAAAGTAGGCGTGGATAGGGTATACACTTTGGAAATCACACACCAATATACAGGATGTGTAAAAACTCGCGTACAAGTTCTCCGTAACTTTATACCTTGGACAAAAATAAGAAAAAAATCTTATTAGAAAAATGTTCGTAGACGCTGAGTTAATCCCGAGAATAACAATTTAAGAAATTTAAATTTGACAACCTTGCATTTCATCAGTTAAAGCAAAAACAAAAATAAAACAGTAACAACAAGATATTTTTTTCTATAGCAACTGTTAAAGTGCTACTTTATCTATTAATTTAAGTAGATAAAGTAAGCCTTTAACAGCAAGGGTAGATAAAGTACTATTTTAACAGCAAGGGTAGATAATAGCTATTTATGCAACGAGTTGCAAAATGATGGACTTTTTATCACCAGGTGTGAAATTGTTCGTCGAGGCGAAGCCGAGATGAACAACACGCCATGTGATAAAAAGACATGTTTTGCAACGTGTTTCATACAAGATTTTATCCAATTCAGATAACAAAATGTAAATGCCACATCTTCTTAAAAAAGGAGTTGGGTCATCGTGATAAAATGGGAGCATATTTTGTAACTAGTTACAAAATGAACCACTTTTCGCAACTCAAATCATCTTTTTGTAACTAGTTACAAAATGGGAGCATATTTTGTAACTAGTTACAAAATGAACCACTTTTCACAACTAAAATCAATGTCGAAATGTTGACATTTCGTAACTGAATTGGATAAAGTACTTTATTTTTTGTTTTTAACCCTAAAACGCCCATACTAATGAAATTTTAAAACGTGACTCGATTTGTAATTTTTTAAACGTCAATGTCAAATAAAATTTATTTTATAATTTTTTCCTTTAAAATAAATGCCATAGAAAAAATTAGAGTATTATACACGACGATAATAGTATATTGTGTTATTAGGAGTAAAAGTGTCAAAAATGAACGTCATACCAGCTGTCATTGCTACGGGTTGCTTTGTTATAAAAAATAAAAATTACGAGTTGCCATTGGCTCATTAATTTTATGTCACTTTTAGTCCTAGGAGTAAAAGTGCCAACTTTTACTCTTAGGAGTAAAATGGAATGTTTAACTGTGTGTATCCAAGGACACAAAGTCGTGTTTTTATGACGTTTGAAGAAAAAATTTAATTATCTTCTCGAGCGTAATTAGCGTCTCGACGCTAAAATACGCCCTTGAAGATAAAATACAATTTTATCGTCTTGTATAATAAATAATAAATAACTATTATTTTTAATTTGCAATATTGCCAGACGTATTTTTGATAGAAGCAAACACATTTGGAGGAATTCTGTGAATTAAGATTATGGAAACTAGTATTTTTTTTTTGTACTTTTAAATGATAAACGATACTAAATTGTTGCCGTTATTACTTAATCTATGTACTTATGCATAAAATAACAGAATTTTGAAAAACTGCTTCGTTTTCGCGTTATCAATTTTGAACTTTGAAGGTTTCGCACGAGTTGAGGAAGCATCTGGTGGCTTTTTCGCTATAAGAATTTCGCCTTATGGCCTTATTATTGTCCAATGAATAAAGGTACGGAGCGCTTGTACGCGAGTTTTTACACATCCTATATGTATGTAACTTTACAGAGTTTGGATTATAAAACAGACAAATATGAAGGGCCAAGAACAATCACGGAGGAGGATCATAGATTGAGAATTTCAAGCACAAAATACCATACAATGAATAGAACGCTTAATGCAAGGAACAGCGAAAAATAGGTATTAATAAATTTCGTCATTTTTAAGTCAGGTCCTATTCTCCACCCGGAAAGAAAAGCAAAAGGGTTGATAATTATGATATAGTTAAGGATGACTTCTTTACAAGTTGTTATTAAAATTGTTCATTATCATTAACTTTAAACTGTTTTTAAAGTAAAAGCATAGCTTTTGTTATTATAATATAGGCATTTTATTAGAATGAAATTTGTTGAAACTCCCTCGTATAGGTATTTCAAAAGATGAGGGGATTCCCACAGCACACCAAAAACTGTTAAACCTATAAACAATGAGTACGACCGTTTGTTTTAGAAAAGTAAAGCCGTACAGTAACTGCAAGTGTTAACTATTAACACTTGCTATTAAAATTAGAGCAGGGCGTGTATTTAATGCAAAAAAGTGAAAGTTCGAAAATATTTGACTCGAGTGAATGAGCGCGTTCGTAGTACACGTGATCCACGTGGCCGTAGCTCATCCCCTCTAGCGGTGGAATGGTGAATCCCACACACCACTTGTCAGTTGTAGGTTGTGTGTTCCCTTGGAACTTTGAAGAAAAATCGCGAACGTAAAGATGTCAGCGAATCACGTTTCAAATTTAAGTGAATCGGAAAATACTTGTGTTGTGTGTTTTAAAAATGTGGACGTATTTTCTGTCGGTGTTTGCGACCATCCCGTCTGCTTCGAGTGCTCCACTCGTATGAGAGTACTTTGCAACCAATTAGAATGCCCCATATGTAGGCAGGAAATGCCCAAGGTAAATTTTACATATTATCTACGTTAATTACACACAGCAGCAGACAATGTTTTGTGTTAGGACTATTTTTAGAAATGTTTTTGACGGTCAATGATAATTATGTAACCTGAAACCCTTAACAGACATAACCTTATAATGAGAGCCGTCACAGGTATTTACTACGTTTGTTCTAATGGCGAAAAGCCAAGCCTATTCCATATGTGATTTTAAGATAAAAGTTGACTTTCAGGTGATAAGGGAACCTAACCTCACTTTTTGCGTTTCATGTTAACTTCTTTCTATACAAGGTGCGTCAGAAAATACAGTTTCCATAAAAAAGCAATATGGCGTATTTAATGTATACGTTAATTACAGGTTTGCTTTTTAGAATCTCATGATTCAGTTTAGTGTGACTTACAAGTTTAATTTTGTTTAAATGAATCATGTCACCATAATCAGAAAGCGCTGAATTGCACTTATAAGATAAATTCATACCAGAAATTGTATTTTAATAGCTTTTCTAATAAGTACTTCGAGATTTGTTTGTTGAATAAAATCCATAGTTTTTGGATAATCACTAATTTACCTACCTTAATGTAAAGTAGAGACGTGGAAGTTATGTTCTAAATGTAGTATCTGCCAAATGTCCCCTTCATCTGTTTCCGTAGACGGTCATCTTTTTTATGGTGAAATTTTGAACCACATTGTGCAAGATCGTGTAATCTAATACCTTTTTATTTAAGATTTTTTAAAGCAAAGTTTACACGAACAGTTCACAGACGATTAACGAGTTCAAGTTATCAATAAAATTGAGCCACAACTGTGCCAAAATGTGATTCTGTAAAAGGAAACAGAAACAACAAGTGGGGACATTATATTTAGAACATAAACTTGTATGTCTCTACGTTAAGGTAGACAATTTAGTTATTTTCCAAAAATTATGCATTTTATTCAAAACAAAAGCAAATTCCGAAGTATTTATTGGAATGCTTGGCATGGTCTTTTAAACTTTGAAAGTAACTTAAATGTTCTTTGTTATGCCAACTGATGTATCTTACAGTTGAGAAAGAAACATGTTCTATTAAATATGTAAACAAATATAATAAAGAACATGGTGCCACATATTTGTCTTGCTTTTTGTAGGACACCTAAATCTCCACTAAATTAGCAGGTTGTATACTTAAGTGTAATATATAAAGGGTCAAAACACTATAAACACTGTTATTTTAAAGGTAATTGGACTTGCTTAATGTTTAGAAACTCTTCTTCTCCCGGTTTTTCGGCATCTATCGCTTTCCAGCTCCAAATAATTTCTTCCATCTCTCCACCTCCACTGTTTTTCCTCTATACCCTTCTTTTCCATTATTTATAATACTTAGATCGTAAATATCAGAAAACCTATTAATAACATACTTCAGTTAAAGTAGAGTCAATGTAAAATTAATGAACTATTTAGAGTAGATAACTTTAGGTTCCCGGTTCTATCGAAGATAACACTCTATGATGATAGTCATTAGACACAACATTGACAATATAATTGCAGTGATTTGGTTTAAAAGAAAAATTGTATACGATAATTGCTTCCATTGATAAGATTGAGCAGAAGACCATTAACATTGCAAATAATGAATAAATAGAAAATAATGCCTCACATTTTTTATCTTTGAAAACTGGATTTTACTTTCAAATAATTTATTTTAACAGGTAATATTTACAAAAGAGATTGAGCCATTCATCATTCTGAAACCGAAAGTTGAACGAATAAATCTTCAAGATCGCAAATACGGCCTTTATTTTAACTCCAGCTCGATACAACGGCGTTACTACAGGCTTTTAGAACATGAATGTTTCATTTGTAAGAGAAATGCTTGTAGTAATCCCTTCCGAACGTTTCAACAACTCAAAGATCACATGCGTCGTAATCACGAATTATTTTATTGTGATCTTTGTGTTTCCAACTTGAAAATATTTACATTTGAACGAAGATGTTACACTCGAGTTGAGTTAGCTACACATCGTAGAAAGGGGGATGCTGATAACAAATCTCACAGGTAACATTTGTTATTAATATTATTTTGTTTTGTAAAAAAATATATTTTGTGTTGCAGGGGACATCCATTGTGCGAATTTTGTGAGACACGTTTTATGGACAATGACGAATTATTTCGACATTTACGCCGTGATCATCTGTTTTGTCACTTTTGTGATGCTGATGGTAAACATCAGTATTACAGCACATACAATGATCTTCGTAGACATTATTTGGAAGAACATTATCTTTGCGAAGAGGGTGAATGCAAACATGAGAGATTTACATCAGTTTTTAGAACCGATATTGACCTTAAAGGTAAGAGGATTGTCAAGGTTTTGTAAAGGTTAATTAACATGTGCTTTCTATAGTAAGTGGACCAAATTTCTAATATTTTGCTATCGGTTATTAAATTGAAATTTTTAATTAGCTTTGCTACATTTTTAATTCTAAAATAATTGTGTTGATAGGTACTTTAACGTTTTTAAAAATTTGTATTTATAATTTTACATTACGGTTTATAAAGGTGTGCCAGCCATAACTATTAAATTTGAGAATGATGTAATAAACACCAATATTACTTTTCAATCTATTTGATATTCTGATCTTATTTGAGAAACCGTTAAGGGTGATATATCTTCGCCGTTAAGTCACAACCTTGTATCTCAAAAATAGTGATTTTTCAAGAAACGAAAAAAACGAGTTCTTTATTTAAATATTGCTGTTTACTTCGTACCTTGTTTGATACGAGGTTTTGTGTTTTAAACTGTATCTTTTTTATCAGTTGCAAGTTTTTATTACCACAGTAGTACCAATGAAATAACGAGATTATAATACATATAATATTTTATTTCTTTGAAAAGGTAACAAAAATAAGTAATTCAAGCTCAAAAAATAAGTATACAAAAAGTTAACTTAACAATACAACCCAAAAACGAATGCAAAGTAATAGTCTTTGTGAAGATACTGGTTTCAATAACACTACATAAAATACATAACATGACACAAAAAGTGAAAAACAAAAAGCAAAATTCTAACCTTTAGTTCAAGAAATATTAGCACTTAGGCTCGGTCTTTCCATCGCCCGATAAATTTAACTTCCAGATATTTTCCTTGGTAACCATTATTAACACAATTGTTTCCATGGCAAATATCTGCCAGTTAAATTTATCGGGAGATGGAAAGACCGGCCCTTAGTGCATTAAAGAATCATAAAAACTGTGGTAATCTCTGTACACCACAGTTTTAAGATGTTGGAGATGTTCATACCAGAGCCCTGCACGAGTAAGTAAAAACATAGGCGATTACTACTCGCCGAGTACATTACACAGCGATGCGAGTACGTAATCGTAAAGACGGCATGGTCGCATGACTTCGTGCATTCGTGCTTTTTTCAGCCCAACTTGCTTTCATGCACATTTCCCTAAAATTATCGATAATTTTTGCCACAGCATGCTAATTTTTTAAATCATCAGATTAAGTTAATGTCAAAAAGTTAGTCTTTAACTGTTGCTGTTTTTATTTTCCTTTCTGTTTTGTATTGTTGATATTTTATGTTTTAGAATAATCGTTGAATTAAAATTATTTTGATATTCCACTAATTTTGATTTATTTTTTATTTACAAACATGAAACATAACCTTTATGCACCACGTGACGTGACGTTTATAGTGTATAGTTGGTTGCCTACATATTGCGTTTATTTTAAAAGTATACATAGGGATATGTATACTAAAAAGAAAATTTTCCTGTATTCTTCTCACTGCTTCAATAAGGTTTCTGGATACTCCTCGCCTTTCTAAACACTCCCAGTGTGTCGAAGGCCTTATCTAAATCTGTCGCACACATACATAATTTTCTACTTCCGACTAAGACCTTTTCAGCTATTTGTTTTAGTCCAAATATCCAAGCTTGTGTGCTTCTGCCTGGTCTGAATCTTACTTGTCTCTTCGAATGTTTTTTCAGCTCCTTTTCTTCGTCTATTTTCAATCAATAATTCTTTCATATACCTTTCCAGGTACGCTTAATAAGAACACCCCTTGGTAATTACCATATTCGGTTTATGAATAAGAACTATTCCTGCTACTGTCCAATGTACGATTATAGTAAATGAATATGATAGCAAAGCTAATGTAGGAAATTTGCATACTGAAAGTAGCTATATTTTTCAGATTACTAATTCATTAAACTTGTAGGCTTTATACAGGGTGGGGCAATAGTGCGTCCGACTTCGATAGCTCGAGTTCTATGATAGCTAGAAATTTGATTAAAAAACATAAATAAACTAGAGAAAAAAGTCTATAACCGGAAATTATTTTCGAATATAAAGGGTGGGCCAAGACGATTCTACAGGGTCAAGTGACTTTTTTTTAAATGGAATGATGTGTATAAAAGAAGATTTTTTGAAGCCTCTTCCTAGACTCTTTTCACTCCCATAATATTATTGACTATCTCCAAACCACTTGGATGTAGTGATTTTTTTTGTTCAAATAATGGCATCTGCAGATGCATATTAAAAAAATCACTACAGTCACAATTACGGGTTTTAAGAAAAAATTATGTAAGTACCAGTTAGGAAACATCTGTGCGATGTCTTTGAATCATTTTCACTTCCTAAAAATTATACAGGGTGGCAAAACATGATTTTTCAATTTAGAACTTTTTGAATTGAATTTTCTCAATTTTTTCAAATAGAACACCCTGTATATTTTTCAACCATATGATGTAGAAACTAAAAACGAACACTTTTTGTATGTACATCCCTATGGCTATTTGTAACCATTTTCGATTTATTGAGCAATAAGTACAAAATTCAAGGATAATCTTAAAATATTAAGATCGTTTTTCAAATAACTCAACAGATAAAATTATAATAAGTGCTCCACATGTTGCCCATTTTGATTGACACACATCTCTATGCGCCTTTGAAATGAGAGTTCTACTTTTCTTAAAATTGCCGGTGTGATACTTCTAAAAGCAGTTATTATTCTTTCCTTCAGATTTTGGATTGTTGTTGGTGTTTTTTTTTCATGGGCAACATGTGGATCACTTGTTATAATTTTATCTGTTGAGTTATTTGAAAAACGATCTAATATTTTAAATTATCCTTGAATTTTGTACTTATGGCTCAATAAATCGAAAATGGTTACAAATAGCCATAGGGATGTACATACAAAAAATGTTCGTTTTTAGTTTCTACATCATATGGTTGAAAAATATACAGGGTGTTCTATTTGAAAAAATTGAGAAAATTCAATTCAAAAAGTTCTAAATTGAAAAATCATGTTTTGCCACCCTGTATAATTTTTAGGAAGTGAAAATGATTCAAAGACATCGCACAGATGTTTCCTAACTGGTACTTACATAATTTTTTCTTAAAACCCGTAATTGTGACTGTAGTGATTTTTTTAATATGCATCTGCAGATGCCATTATTTGAACAAAAAAAATCACTACATCCAAGTGGTTTGGAGATAGTCAATAATATTATGGGAGTGAAAAGAGTCTAGGAAGAGGCTTCAAAAAATCTTCTTTTATACACATCATTCCATTTAAAAAAAGTCACTTGACCCTGTAGAATCGTCTTGGCCCACCCTTTATATTCGAAAATAATTTCCGGTTATAGACTTTTTTCTCTAGTTTATTTATGTTTTTTAATCAAATTTCTAGCTATCATAGAACTCGAGCTATCGAAGTCGGACGCACTATTGCCCCACCCTGTATAATGCTAATTAATGAGTGTGTCATATCGAATAATTAAAATTGTTTTGTATGAATGAAATTTATTCTTTTCTAGCGCACTATGCAGCTGTTCATAGTAGAAATTTGAGCAAAGCAGCCAACCGGCAAGCTAGAACTTTGGAATTAGAATTCACCTTAGCACCCCGACCTAGACCTGATGGCGGAAATAGAGGTGGACGACATTACAACAACAACAGGAACATAGATCGGTGAGTTAATTTACGTTATTTCTTAATTATTAAATTGCCATTTTGGTTACATTTTTGTATATAAAAAGAAACTGAACAAGCAGTAGATTGTATCACTGAACTGTTTACATGTAACTAAAGTTTTCTCTGACCTGTACATTTTTAATGGTAGGATAATAAGAAAATGTTGAGAAAAAGGATGTTAAGTGAAAGTCTTATGGAAAAAGTAGAATTACTTGCAATCTTTGTTTTGAAATGTAACAGTGTTTTGTGTAGTTTCTTGAAAAAGTAACACCCAAAAATGCATTCAACTTCTACAGTTGATTGAACACCAATTGTTACCTTGCATTTTTATGTTTATTTGCAAAAAATGAAGGAAGTAAATTTAGCTATTTAAATGGAAAATATACTACATTTTCTAACAAGTGATGTAATATAAGGTCATCAGATATGATTATGGAATTTAAACCCAACAGAGAGGGGCCGATCCGCTCAGAGTTGGTCGGACTGAATCGTGCTTCTAGTGTAGACCGTATTTGTGTCATTACCCAGGTTTCGGACTTTTCAGAGGCATATATTACCACTGGTTTAATGAATGTTTTATAGATTTTACATTTTGTTTTCTTAGTTATATTATATTGTTTATTTCAAAGTAGGTCTTATTGCCCAAATAGGTTCTTTTTTTATTTCTACACTTGCATTTCAATAGAGCGGCACACTTAAGTAGTAAGTTAAAACAACTTTTAAAACAGTTGTTTACTGTTACCGCTCGCTAGAAATTGTAGTAGTATTTTATAACAAAACTGTTAGATAACACATTCAATATTATAATCATCGATTCTTAAATGTTGAAATGGTCTTTCGTCTATCCTAATGTTTGGTTGACATATTTTTTAGTTTTCTCTGCATTTATACTACAAGGGCAAGGTGAAAAGTTCTCGACCTGGCAGAGAAAGACTGTGTTTTTATTCAAAAATGCATTTATTTTTCTACATAGTCCCCCTTTAGTTCAATGCACTTTGTCCAACGTTTCTCCAATAAACGGATTCCATCCCTGAAGTGAGATTCTGGAAGGTCTGCAAAATACCCATCTGCAGCTGCTATCACCTCTTCATTTGACGCAAAACGCTTTCCAGCCACAAATTTCTTCAGATTTGGGAATAGGTGGAAGTCAGAGGGAGCCAAATCTGTTGAATACGGTGCATGCTCCTACAATTCGTACTTCCGATCCCACAGTTTTCCCGTTGCCAAAGCACCTCTGTGGACAGGTGCATTGTCCTGGTGAAAGATGATTTTTTGCTTTTGCAATCCAGGCCTCTTCTCACGAATTTTTTCATCCAATTGGTCCAGGAGACTTGCGTAGTATTCGCCAGTTATTGTTTTCCCCTTTTGCATCCCAGAAAACACTGGCCATGACCTTTCCAGCAGATGAAATCAACTTCGCCTTTTTTGGCGCAGAGCCACCGGCTTCCACCCACTGCTTTGATTGCTGTTTCTGGCTTGTAGTGATGGACCCACGTCTCATCCATAGTAACAAATCGGCGCACAAAATCCATCTGCCTGCAACTTCTATATCATTTGTAACTATTATCCCTTCTTTATTCTGTATTTCACGACTTATTTGTTTCTTTTCCTCAAATATCTTCCTGATTTTCCTGTATGCTTTATCACTATTTCCTTTATTAATTTGCTGTTGTATTTCTTTGCAGATGTTTGCTATATGTTCTTCTTTTGATTCTTGCCTGTCTATTTATTCTGTTTCTTAATTGTCTGTACATTTTTTGCTCTTCTTCCGTAATGCCATTTATGTTCAAAGTGTCTTAAAATAAAATCCATCTAGTATGCTTTGAATTTCCCATGTAAAATAAAATGTGCCGCTCTCGCACAATGCTGTTATGCTAGTAGACGGAAGAATTAACTGTCCGGTCGAAAATATGCCTCAATAATAAAAATGTTTTCTTGCACAGTCTACATTTTGTGTTGTATTAACAAATTTAATTGAAACTATTTGAAGTGAATTAGTTTACTTTTTAATTTTACAATTAACTAATGACAAATGACAACCCTGGATAATGCACATAAAAGTTTGCATGCAAACAAATTTCAAAGGTAACCCTGTAATTCTTTTTAAGACACCTGGTATTTTCTTCTTTCCTCTATCAAATTTATTACTACTTGGTTTATCCATGGTTTTCTTGGATTTTGATTGACTTTACTCACCACTTTATTCAATCCTCCTGTTATACAGTTCTTTATCTAAATCCATGTTCAGTTATGTTCAAGGCAAGAGTTTTAATCTCAAAACACCTTTTCAATTGAATATGTTTTGGCAAACAGTAGATTTGATGATGTCACTTGTAAACCCGGTTAAAAAAATCTGGGAACAGCATGACTTAATTCCATGGCACTCTGAGGATGACTATAAATTGGATCACCTGATATTAAGAGCTGGCAATAATGTAAGTAAATACATAAACATATGGTAATCAGAAAACATATGACAGCTTATGATCTGTCTATGGCAGGGGTTATTTACATTAATCCAAAACATGTTTAGTGTTGATGCTCTACAAATTATGTAAACCGGCACTGTACACTGTACGAATACAAACTGTTTACATTATTGCCAGATTTTTACAGTTAAGCTTATAGTTGTATTTTATTTAGTAAAGAAATTAAAAAATAAATTTTTAGTAAAATGTGCAGGCCAGAAAAAAAAACTATATTTTATGTAGGTGTCAAGATTTGTAAATTAAAATGGCAGGATTAATATAGTTAATATAAATAAATTTCTTTGTTTTTAGTAACAAATTAGAATTTTATTGAGGTAATTCAGTAAATAGGATGAGTTTTCCTATTCACCTATAAATTAATTCTTTGTGTAGTCAAAATGAGGATGAAGGAGCTGTGGGCTATGATACTTATTATGTAGAACCTGGAGGACCCGGTGGAGGTGTTGATGATTCTAGGGTGTTTAGTAATCCATTAGCCGCTGAAAATTTTCCATCATTAGGAGGAGAACCTGGTAACGTTGGACCGAGAACAGTATCTAATGTCACCATTACATCCAAAATAAATCCTCTTAGTGAAGAGAATTTCCCTAGTTTAGGTAATATTTGTACTATAATATTGGATGTAAGCTACATATGAATTTGATAATTTTAAAGAATTTTCTGCTTATTAAAGCAGGTTACACAAGTATGCTTTGTTAAAATGACCAAGATCAGATCAAAATTTAAATTTATGTGACAATGCTATAGTAAACAAAAAATAATGCTTTTTGGTTCATTTAATTTTGTTTTGTGTAATTTTAATGTAGAATATTTACAGGTGGAGGTACTTCAGCTCCACCGAGATCTTCAGCAGTGACAATAACAACAACTAGTAAATTCAAGCCAAATAGCACAGAAGATTTTCCTTCGTTGTCTGGATTCAGTCGTCAACCGGCAGTTACGATTACACGGACTGTTCGGGGTCAGCAAGGTTTGCAGCGTAAATTAGCAAATTTTCCAGTTTTGGGGGATAGTGGTGCAACTTCAGGCGGAAGTGTGAGACTGAGTGTAAAGTAAGTAAATTTAAATTGATTAGTAAACATTTTGATCTTACAGTGCTATACAGCATACGCCATAAGGGTAATTATTTTGTTATTTGATACATTATTTGTACATTTGATAAAAAGGTACCAAAACCCGAAAATTAAAAAAATGGGTGTTGTGAAAAATCATTTAAAATTGGAAGTATTTTGAGTCCATGTAAGTACAGTGTGTCCTAAATTCGACGTTCATGTATGGGTAACTTTGTTATTTGTACAGCTACGGCAAAATCGATTGCACGTTATTGGGCCAACTTTTTGGGACTAATTCTATGGTGGAAACAGAAATGGGCGATCTTCTTTTGTTTATTGCGCTAAACTGAAAATTACTCCAATTCTACTAAGTCTTATAACTTGTTTGTTTATAGAAATCTCTGAATATAGTATAGAGGTTATTTATAGATATTTTTACGTAGATTCCAGTGGCGTACATAGATTTTTTCCATTTGCTATGGTGTTCCAGTTACAGCATAAAACTTGTGTTTTTTTAAATGGGAATCATAGTTGATGTCGACCTCATTTAAAAGACCATTTTAAGAGCTAACAAAATAAACAGTTAGCCATGAAACAATAGAGTATTATAAGTCTTAACGGCATTCAAATGTTTATTACAAATGTCAGATTTTACGGCTATCAGTAATTTTAAAATTTAAAAAAAAAAAGCTACATATATGTTCGAAAAGCTCTTAAAATGGTCTTTTAAATGAGGTCAACGCCGACTATGATTCCCATTTAAAAAAACACAAGTTTATGCTGTAACTGAAAAACCATAGCAAATGGAAAAAATCTATGTACGCCACTGGAATCTACATAAAAATATCTATAAATAATCTCTATAGGGTATTCAGATATTTCTATAAATAAAGAAGTTATAAGACTTAGTAGAATTGGAGTAATTTTCAGTTTAGCGCAATAACTCGAAAACAAAAGAAGATCGCCCATTTCTGTTTCCACCATAGAATTAGTCCCAAAAAGTTGGCCCAATAACGTGCAATCGGTTTTGCCATAGCTGTACAAATAACAAAGTTACCCATACATGCACGTCGAATTTAGCACACACTGTACGTGTGTCTAGGTACAACTTAAAAAAAATACAATTTTTCTGTCTTGAATAAGGAAAATCAATACATGACATGTGTACCGTGTCATTTCCTATTACAGCAAGGAAATTTTAGTTTCAGTATACTGTTACAAAAGTAATGTTAATTTTTTGCTTTGATAATTATAATCATCTAAGTCTATTATAATTTGGTTATACAAGAATATGCATAGTTCATGCTGAAAAACACTATTAGACATTTTTAAAATGATTATTTTTTCAGTCACGAATTTCATTTTATTAAAAAATATTTTACCTTTGTTTAATTCTAAGTTAAACCCCTGATCACATAACAATTAGATTCGCCAAGTTAGTGCAAAATCTGGCAGGCATTTTTATGATTAGTTTGCATTCAGTGGCCAGGCGGCGCGGCGCGACCATTGCACGGGCAGACACGCGACTCAAGCGACCCTGAAGTGCTTGATTTGTATATAAATCAGCTGATTCCAAGCACTTCAGAGTCGCGTGTCTGCCCGTGCAATGGTGGCGCCGCCTGAGCACTGAATGCAAACTAAGCATAAAAATGCTGCCAAATTTTACACTAACTTGGCGAATCTGATTGTTATGTGATCAGGGGTTAAACATAAGAAAGAGAGTCTACAATAATAATTAGCTTAGAGCTCACTTCAGTGATAATCTATCTCTGCCTCCTCATATTTATAAAATAAAACCCCAAAGTCTCTGATTTTTACTTGTCCATATATTTTGTGACCATCTTTGATTTTATGAAAGTAATATTGCGCAGAGAACACGCAACCAGACACATCAACTGTTCGTCCTCAACTAACTCTTCTGTACACGTCTCTCTTTCTTCTCTGTAGCTCTCCTCCAATGTCGTCACATATTGTTGTCTGATATCTCCTTTGTTTAGTTGGTTAGTATTCCATCTTCTACTTCTTTTATTTGTTCTTTTCCAGATTAAATCCAATTCACACCTCTGTAAGTTCTTACATCATTCATTATTTTCACCCATTTCTTTGAGACTAATATATGATCTACCTCATTTCCTTCAGTTGTTCCTGGGATCATCCATGTTATTTTATGTTTGAATTTTGTACTTGCAACGTATGTGTTTGTTATTGCTGCCAAGTTGCATAATTTCATTCCGTTATCATTGGTGAGTCCATGAGCTGTTTCTTTCTCTGCTAGAGCTGCATCAAAATGTCATGGGTGGTGGCGCATAAACTAACTTAGGTTCGACTTGAATAGGGATCAGGTGGCTATTGTTGTACCTAAAAAGTCATCATTTTTTTATTTGGTTGTTGCATTGGTTAGTTGTGGTGCGGTGAGAATTGTGTTTTGACGTTTTAAGGTTTTAAATTGTTTTGTTAAAGGTGTGATTAAAGGACTATTTTACAAGATTTAAGATAAGCAGGTGCTGTTATTGTGTAAGTAAATATAATTATATAATCAAATCCCTTTTTTTACCCTAGTGGGTGTAAAGGCTAAATTCAACTAAAATACAATCCATATTTAAAATACAATTCATATTTAAAATACAATTCATATTTAAAATACAATTCATACTTAAAACTAAAAACTAACTCTTTATAAACATTTTCCAGTCCGTTCTGTTTTGTGCTAACTTCTTTGCTTCAGTCCAGGTTTTCTCTTTCTTCTTTAGGATTTTTCCTATTATGTTGTCCCACGTTTCTTTTGGTCTACCTTTCTTTTTCTTCCACGGTGGTTTGCATTCCCATATTCTTTTCACCGGTGCTGTATTGTTTAGTCTTTGGAGATGTCCCCACCATCCTAGTTGACGTTGTTCTATGTATTCTTCAATTGGTTCTATATTAAGGTCTGTTCTGATTTGTTAATTTCTCATTCTATCTAGTTTTGTCACTCCCCTGGCTCTTCGTAAATATTTCATTTCTGTTGCTCTGATCTTACTTTTATCTTTTACTGATAGTACCCACGATTCGCTTCCATACGTCAGAATAGGTCTATATATCGATTTGTAAACTTTCATTTTTGTTTGGGTTGACACCTCTTTCTTATTTATGAGACACCTGCTCATCGCGTAATATGCTGTGTTTGCCTTTTTTATTCTATTATTTAGATTTGTATCCTGTCTTCCTTTTTGTTCTATTAGTTCTCCCTCCACTCTTATGTGCATTTCTTTTCTTTCATCACATATAGCCATAACTTTACTCTTTTCTTTATTCAATCTCATCCCATTTTCAGTCAATACTTTATTCCATATGTTGATGTTATCTTCTAAATCTTTTTCACTTCCAGCCACTATTGCAATATCGTCCGCGAAGGCGCATTCGGAGACGCTAATTGCTTCTTCATTTCTGTAGCCTAGAAACATTGGTTTTACTAGTCCTTGGGTCTTTTTAATCAGTTCGTTCATAAACGTTATAAATAATAGTGGACTTAAACTTCCCCCTAGTCTTACCCCTTCTTTAGTGACAAATTCTTCGGATACCATATTTTTACTTATTACACAATTTCTCGTTATAAATATAAATTGTATTAAAATTAGAATAAAATTATTTTCTGAAATTAAAGTTAACTTTTCTGTAATTGATGTTACTTTTTCTAAAATTGAGGTTGAAAAGGTATAGATTTTATTAAAAATAATGTATTATTTGCAAAGAACAAGGGAAACCTACTATTTAATTTACTAATTCAAGCAGAAATAGGAACAAAAAATAACAGTTTTTTACTTCATTTCTTGTAAATAAATACCTATGTGTTGAAAGAAAAATCTAAAAATATATGATTATAACCAAGTTTAAAAATATTTACCATTTTTTAGGATCGACTAAATCACACTTTACTGCTTTGCTCTCCCACCACGCAGCTCTACTCCTTCATTATATTCTTCCCTTCCAATTTTCGCATTAAAATCTCTGGCTAGTATTAGCATATCACTCTTGGAGGGAAATCGCTCTTGTTCTCTTCTTTTACATCTTTGGTGGGAGCATATGCGTTTATTATCGATACATTAGCCTGTTTATTTTGTAATCTGATATGTGAAAGTCTTCCATTAATTGCCTTGAACTGTATTACCTTGTCTGTTATTATGAATGCTGTTTCCTTATGACCTTGTTTATTTTCTCCTGAGTAATACAGCGTATAGCTTTTTTTACGATTTTTCCTTCTCCTTTCCATCTTGTTTCTTGAAATGCTACCTTATATTTCTTCATTTCGTTTGCTATTTCTTACATTTTACCTACTCTCAACTTTGTTTGGATATTCCATGTTCCCAGTCTCATGATTTTTACTTTTTTCTTCTCCATTTTCCTTTCTACTTTTTGGTGTTCATTGTCTTTTATTCTTGCGGACTTTATTCTGTGCATTGGGGTGTTTTGCACCTTTTTCTCTTCTACTTGTTCTTCACGGGGGTCGTCATCTACTTGGCTATCGTATATATAGCTCCTTAGGTTTTCTGCTTGTTGGTCGGAGTGTTTATGTTTTTTTGTTGTTGCTCAATACTTTCTCTTAATATGAATATTTCTAAAACCACTTAGTTAAGTACATATTTGAGCTATTTTTCATTACATATAAAATCTTATTCTAACATTTTATTCTGCATTTTTTCTTGCGCCTTGGAAATAACCTTTTAAATACTATATCTTTGTTCATTTATTCAAAAGCCACCTAAATTCCAAGAAAGATGTTTGTTCGTGATAATCTGACAAGGCTGAATGTTTACGTAAGTAAAAATAGGTGTGTAGAAATCATCTGCATTTTGCACCTGATGAGTTAATTTAGCTGTTAATACCCTCTACTAGAGGGTTGACACATTCCATGTATGATTCAGGAGATCACACTTTTATATATAAATTTATCAATTTCATAATTTTCCATTTCTTCGCAACTAAATCTCAGTTGGTTTTCAAAACTGAATGACACTTGCAGTGCTAATATTCATAGTGCATTCCTAAGGTAGATAATTATTTATATTGTAATTAAATTTATATCGAATGCAAGCTGTTTGTAAAACTATTCCGCACAGATCTTGTAAATGTTGTTTGTATGTACAATGTTCAAGTTCCAGTTGATATCGTATTTTGAAAAAAATGTTTTATTATTTCAGTAGTAATATTCAAGAACGTCCTCCAACAGCAAAAACACCAAATGTATCAATACACGTAAACCACAAACCAAATGGAGCAATAACTACTCGTATTAGTCAAACATCAAACGGCCAAACTGTATTCGTGCGTCCGAAAACGACAGAAGCCTTTCCTGCTCTCAGTTCTGAACCTGTCCTACAGCAACCTCAATGGGTTCCTCAAAAACAGAAAAAACAAGAACCGAAAGTTAATAAAGTAGCTCCTGCTCCTGCGTTACCTCCTAGTGGTTTAAATGATTTTCCTACGTTAAGTAAAAGTGGGAAAAGTGAATCTAGGAAGTCGACTAGTGTTACTGTGCCTGTCTCGAATGCTTGGGTTAATTTAAACAATTTTAATAATGACATTAAAAACGCTGGTGCTAGCAACAGTTCAAATGAAACCAAACAAAAACAGGAGAGACCAGAAAAAGTTAAAGATAATAAAGGTAACACGAAAAAATCAAATGCAAAGAGTTCTAAGTCAATTGAATTAGCTTCAGTCGATGCTAAGGGTAATGATTCCAAACAAAATGTGTTTTTAGCCGATGTAAATGAAAGTAAAGGTAAAAACAAAAAGAAAAAGGGTAGAAATAATGCCGGTTTGTCTGATGAATCGTGGAACAATTTGAATAAGCAAAGTTCAAGTTCTGACGATACGCAAGAAAGTGGCGAAAAATCCAAACCGAATTCTATACCTAATGGGATTACAAAGAAACGATCAGAATTAAACATAGGAGCTTTAGAAGTAAGCGAATCCAGCACCATTAGTGGATATGTAGAGGAATATCCACCGATCGCTAGCAAACCTCCTCCGGGTTTTAACGTGAAGCCGCCTCCGGGTTTTAATAATTTTGGTTTGACAAATAGTGTATCTAACGATTTAACATTTACTAATAGTAGTGGACAGTCATATTCGATAATTCCAAGTCAACAGTTTTATCCTCCACCAAATTTTAAATCACGTAATCAATTGTTAATCGAGAAATTTTTGGCTGTGCTGCGAGATAGTGATGCGATTCAACAATTTAAAGTTTATTCCGATATGTTTCGTATGGGTGAAATTCCCGCCAAAAAATATTACGAACACTGTCAAAACTTTATGGGTGGTGAGTTTGTGTCAATTTTTCCTGAGTTGTTGGTGCTTTTACCTAACGTGGAGAGACAACAAGATCTTTATAAGGTGCATCAAAGCAATGGTGGGACCAAAGGTTTAGAAGTGTGTGCTACATGTAAACAAATTATATTAACTGGTGATTTGCGTACTCACTTATCTAATCATGTCTTGGATAATCACTTTCCAGTTCTTAGTCAAGCTTCAACAGAAAGTAACGTTTGGAATAAGAAATAAATGTTTAGTAGGAAAATACTACGCATATATTTTTGTATTGGAAGATGTTTTGGTAGAAGGTATTTCTTAATGGTACTGATATGTCAAGAAATTTGTGACTGTTTTAATAAAAATTACTATTCGTATATTGTAAGTTCCTGTTGTTGATTTATAATCACAGTTTCTTTCGATACTGCGCTTATTACAGTTTGCTGAGTTATCTAGTAATAACTTTTTAATGAAGGCTTTAGTCGTCATATAATATGTAAGTAGCTTAAAATGCCTTTCTGAAAAGTGACCTTTGAATGTCAAATTAACATTTCCAAATAATACATGCGACAGGTTATTAAGTTTTCATAAAACGTATTTGTGGATGATTATCATAGCTACCTGTCAGAATATAACAGAAACTCAAACTGACTAAATTTAGTAATAAGAGTTTTAGAATGCGATTTATTACTCAAAACATGAATTAATTGTAGATTATATTGACTTACATTTAAATACATTGTAATTGAGTTTTTTAATACTGTTACAAACTAATTCTAAAGGAGTAAAAACAACTCTAAATGAATATTATGTTGCTGTCCTTAAACGGTGTAATATTTTGTATGAAATTTGGAAAAAAATAAATGCTACATTGTTTGTACAATTTTTATTGAGATTTCTAAAATTTAACCCTATTGAAGAGGCTGAGAAAACACAATTAATGTGAGTTTTAAATTGGATCAAGTGTATTGGAAACTGATTTACGCATGTTGATATAAAATTACGTAGCATACTATTTTCAGATATTTTAGGTTTTCTGAATTAGCAGCAGATGTATAAAAAAGGTAAAAATCGCTTACTAAAACTTGCAGATATCGTAACATGTCTTCTCTAAAAGGTTATTATGATAGAGTTAATCTTGCCTTTTTTGCTAATTGCATTATTACTGAACATAAGTTTTAAGAATTGCCTCAAATAATTAATTAAATGTAGAATAATATAAAACTTGAACTACTTACAAATAACAAGCAATAAAGTCTTCTTCAAATGTTTCATAATCATTATCGCTATATGTTCAGTGTAAGTTTTTCTTTATCGATTAGTCTACCAACACAGTTGAGTATACATATGTCTTATTGTAAAACTATTTATATGTAATATTTTTATGTTTTACGAATTATTTTAGTAAAACACTTATGTCAAATTTATTTATAGCATTGACTTTATTCAGCAGCAATAAAAAAAAAGATTATAATAAGGGAGTTGTGAAGTTTGCCAATGTGTAAGTTATTTATTACTTATTTATGCATTTTATCATTTTTTTTTTTGTATAATTACAAAATTCATTTTTTGTTCTAACATATTTGTTATCTTTATTATTTGCAATATGTAAATATGTAATTAATATACGTATATGGCAAATTAAATGTTATTTTTTAGATTTTTAGCAGGCAAATACTTGTAAATAATTTTTTATTGGATAATAAATTAGTTTACTTATTTTTGAATTTTTGTTATACTTTGATATTTTTTATGCCGCTCTTTCGGTACTGTCATCTTAGTTGACTACCTTCAACATATTTTTGCAACGGTTTCATGTCCAGGCTATCTCTTATATCCTCATTTTGTAATCTGTCATACTTTGTAATTTTTCTGTTTCACTGATAACATCCAATTTTCGCAGCTGTAACGTAAGAGTGGAACATATATTCTATTAGACACCACGATTTTTGACTTTTTTTAAAATTCCTTTTTGTTTATTATGGTCTGATTTAACGCATAATAAAACTTTGTTGCAGAATTAATGCGATTGTTGATTTCAGTGTCTAGACTTCCATTACTACTTATTATTTGTCTTAGATATCTGTATTTGTTTATTTTCTAGTTTATGGATATGTTTCTTTTCTTTCTACCAATTTTGTCTAAGTTAATAGTTAGTCCATGCTCTGCTAATATATTATTCCATGTTTTAAATTTTTCTTGCATTTGAAGCTCTGACTTAGCCATAAGTAGTGTCCGACCGAAGCTTCGGCCGCAAAAAGCACGTTCAGTTTCGGCAAAAAAAGGGCCGAATCCGAAGGTCACATCCAGCCGAGCGATTCACACAAACGAACAAAATATTATGAACAATGCGCGCGATGACTTGATTTTTATTATGTACCTATTATCAAACCAAAACCAACATGTTAAAGAATAAACGACAAAAACGGAGTCATAATTACAGATCAAGAAAAAATTATGGAAAGATAGAGGGAACATTTTAAAGAACTAGAAGAAGATGAAATAGAAGTAGAGAATAATGAACAAGTCAATGGAGAACAAAATATACAACAGGAAGGTTACGATGAAACAGGAAGAATAACAGAAACAGAACTAACAGATGCATTACAAAAAATGAAAATAGGTAAGGCACCAGGTCATGATGAAGTTTCGACAGAAATGATCAAATATATGAACGAGGAGAGACCTACTTGATTTGATGAACCAGGCAAAAAGATATAGCGGGTGTGGCCTGACATGTGAGACAGGTGAAATGCATGGGAAATTGAACATATGTGAATATTATCTTCTTGGCTAACTGTTGCTTACGTTGTAGCTTTTCATCAAAAAGTACTTTTTTTTCCAGTCGATTGTAGTACGAAATTTATCTGAAATGAAGGAGAAATGGTATTTTTTGCTGATTATTAAACTGATATTAATTCTACAAAAATTTGATCAATTAGACTTGTTCTGATGAGCTGCAGCATCACTATGGAAATTTCAGAATTGAGTACGAACAAATGCTGCCCAGCAGGCTTTAAGCAAGATGTTATATAAGGTGCATGTGTCACTTTTTATTTAAAATATTTACTTTATTTTACGTTTAGGAGCTAAATTTTCCTAATTAGTTAAGAATCAATTGCTTAATAGCGTACTACTCATCCAAACAAGAACATACAAAAACTAAACGGTTCAGCTGGAGAGATAAAATTAAGCAATTATCAAAATCGCATGTATTTGTCCTATGTCTCGCATGTCAGGCCACACCCGGTATAAAAAAGGAGATAGTAAGGACTGCTCTAATTTTAGAGGGATAACACCAGAATTTTGGAACATAGAATAAGAGACAAAATAGATACAGTGGAACCTCTCTAACTCAAACCACCAAAAACCCAGAAAAAAATTCGAGTTACAGATAAATTCGAGTTAGAGAAATTCAAGTTAAGAAGATTAAATGCATATAAATTCAACAGTAAACGCACAAAATATTCGAGTTAAAGAAAATTTCGAGTTACAGGAGTTCGACTTACGGGAGTTCCACTGTACTACATTAGAGGAAAGTCAGAGTGTATTCAGAAGAGAAAGAGGGACTAATGACCAAATATTCATCCTGAGGCAAATATCAGAGAAAGCAATTAAAGTTAGAAGACAGATACGTGTTTGTTTTATCGATATGGAGAAAGCTTTCGATCGAATAAGAAGATGTCTGGAAAACCCTAGAAGATAGAAGAATAGAAAAGGATCTAATACAAAGTATAAAAAGTCTATTTATGAAAATACTGATAATTATGTAAGGATCAGAAACGAAAAATCAAAGCCTTTCATTAGTAAAATTGGATTAAAACAAGGATGCAGTCTGAGTCCCGCATTATTTAATCTGATGCTGATCCTAGATAAAGTAGCTAAAAAGTGTAAAGTTAGAATAAAACGAGAAATATAATGTTTGATATTGGAAAATGAAAAACATAGGTACGTATATCAGAACTGTCCTACGCATATCAGATGATTTAGTAATATGAGGAGAAACAGAAAAACATCTACAGGAAAATATTAACATTTTAATGAAGAACTGAAAACACAAAACATGAAAATAAATATACCTACTAAAAACTAAAACAATGTTAATTGGACAACGAGATACAAAACGCACTATAAGAATAAATAAGAAAATAGTGGAACAGGTAGACAAAATTAAATATTTTGGGGTAGTCACGAATAAAAATGGAACTATGAAAGAATAGCAAAAACTGGTAAACTGTTTAACAGCATAAAGAATAACTTTCTCGGCAAAAAAGAAATCCCAAAAGAAGTCAAAACAGAAATAATTAAAACAATTTTAAAACCATCACTAACATATGCATGTGAATCCTGGACAACAACACAAAGACAGAGAAGCAGAATAACAAGTATGGAAATGAGATTCTTAAGGAAAATAAAGGGAAAGACGCGAAAGGATAGGATCAGAAACCAGATATTCCGAGATAAGCTCAATATAACCCCTGTAGAAACAACAATAGAACAGGGTCAGCTGAGATGGATAGGTCACATAATGAGAAGAGAGGAAGATAAACTAGTCAGATAAAATTTGAAGCGAGAGAAGTAGGAAAGGGAGGTAGGTAGGCCTAGAAGAATGTGGACGGAAGAAGTGCGGATAGCAGCCGAAAAAAAGGGGAACAAGCTGGGAAGATATGAAAAGGTTAACAAGGGACAGAAAAAAGTGGAAGAAATTACCCGAAAACTCAACCCCAACATAGTTCGACACCGACAGGTACAAGAGCTCCAGGATTAAGTAAGTAAGATTATCATAATATTATTACGTTTATGTATTTCAATAGATAAAGAAAAATAAAATTAGGTTTATCATTGGAAAAAATTAATGAAAATGGAGAAAGACTAATGGAAATCTGCCTATTAAACAGCTCATACTTTGAGCACCCCATACAGCACAAAATCACATGGTCAGATACAAGAAGTCGTAGTTCCATGATCGATTATATTATAAATTATAACGAACAGAGAAATGCATTGAAGTGTTGTTAATGAGTAAATTTGGGGATCTAAAGATCAGTAGAACATAAAGACTTTGGCTTCGCATGTATTTGCGTTTATGGTGATCCTCTATTTATTTGTTAAAGCATAGGTAGGTTAAGTTGGTTTAGGTCTTCTTGAAGATTGATAGTTGTATCGTAAAGGTCATAATCTTGCGTGATGATCGCTGTGTCATCAGCTCATCAGTATACATAGTCAGACTTGAACTGCATAGAGTGGGGATATCACACATGTATATATTAAACAATGCAGGGCCCAAGATTGATCCTTGGGGGGATGGATTGAAAAAGAGTTGACTTGTACTTGAAAGGTCCTCTCAGTTAGAAATGAGATTATTATCTCAATTATCTGCAATACAAATGGAGGAATATTTATCATTATCATTTTGTGAAAAAGCCCATCGATCCCAATCCGATCAAAAGTCTGTGCTATGTCCACCTATGCATTCTGTTTTCAAAACCTTCTTCTATTAGCTCTGAGTCTCAGAATCTTATGCATTGCAAAATCAGAATTCCTGGATCCAAACTGTAATTCTGGAATAATGTTGTTAGCCTCCAGGTATTTATTTAACTGTGAATGAATTTGCTCATTCTAACAGTTTCGATATTGTCAGGCTTAGGAATCATTAATATTACTGCACGTCTCCAAGCAATGGGGAAATATCCAATTCTCAGGTATGCGTTGAATATTTCTGTAAGATAAGATATGGATTTATCTGGTAGGCTTTTTAGTACCATATTGGGTATAAGATCTGTTACTGGCACTTTCTTGAGTTTGAGTTTCTTCTTCCTTGAGTGGTGCGAAGTAGCAGCACTCAGACCCTAGGCCCATTGTGCATCTGCCACAAATTAAAGGATGCTTACATACAGAACAACGCCTAGCCCAAAGGCCACGATTTTGTCCATAGAGGCGCTCCGTGTGTCATCCAGCTCTAGAAGACCAGCAGTAGAAGTAGTCTGGGGCATTCCAAGAGGATATGAAGGGAGGTTTTATCTGCTTTGTTCAGAATTTGCAGCTTGGGCCCTTAGAGAAGCCCATCAGATGCTGGTATCTTTTAAAGAGGCCGTGGCCTGTAAGGCGGCCTTCCTACTGAACCTAAGAAGCTGTTCGGATATAGCCTTTGAAGGTGTATGGATGAGTTGCTTCGTTTGTCTCAGCCCAGGGCATGAAGCCCAATATGAGATGAACTGAGAGCAAGTCCAGTCTCTAACTGCTTGCCGGATGCTTCCTTTACGGACTAAAAAGGGTTCCGAGGAGCCCTCCTTTGGCCTCCTCGTTGCCTGAAATGTTACTATGACTAGGCATCCAGATTAGTCGAACCTTGTTGATTGAGCCAAGTCTTTACAGGGCCCCTCAACATTCTGTGACTAGTTTTGATTTGATTTTACAGAGCTCAAATTCTGGCAAGGCTTTCCCGATATGCCTGTGGCGCAGACTAAGGCTGCAAAGACCTCAGTCTGGAAAACGGTACGAAACTTGCCTAATGCGAGAGACAATCTCATTCTAGGTTGGTCACCATAAATGCCAGCACCGCAGCCTGCGTCTGTTTTCGATTCATCTGTAAACCACAGTAGATCAGATTGAGTTTTTTAATGTAGGTACATCTTCACTCAGTAAGTATTACAATTAGTAGGAACCTCAATGTTTAAGAGACTCGATGTGGCTTTGACAAGAGGAAATTCGAAATTGGTCCAGTTCAATTCTTACTAGTCTAAGGAGTTTGTTCAGTTGTGTTTTTATTACAGGATTTTGGGATCTTTGCCACAATCTACGTGCTGTGTGTTTATCTTTTAATAGCTGTTGTATGTATATTGATGGGGTTTGGTTTATATTGTATCAAAGCATTCGGGAGTTTTTAGTGGCTTGTTGGATTGCCAATGTTGTTGCTTCTTTGAACAAGTCTACAGCATTCTTGATATCTTTCTGGGATTTTAAGTTTGTAGGACAAGTTAGAAAATTATACATGATATAGAATTTTTCCCAATCAACGGGTTCATTAATTACTCTTGGGAGCTGGGGATAATTGTGAGGCCAACAATTGAGGATGAATAAAACTGGTAGGTAATTGGAATCCAGTTCCGTGAGTACAGTTTGCCTTGTTCGTAGTGTTAAATTTTTATTCAAAATAATCTCTATGTCTGGCAACTGACCGTGTATCGATATGGGTAGTAATAATCATTGTATTGTAGCCTACTTGATACTGCTACTCTTGGTAAACCAAAATTTGTTGCCTATCTGTAGTACTTCTTACTATTTATTTAGTTAAATCGGTCCTACTTATTTTGAAGGTCTTGAATCATTTTACCTTATTGATTAGTCTTTTCCTTTTCACTGCACCAAATTTGTTGCATTAGAGAGGTGCTCAGCCAACCAATTGTGTAATCGTCCCCTACTATTACAATGAAAATTGCTTTGTAAATATAATTGGATTCACTACACACTGCATTGCAAAGTTAAAATAAATTACGAATGAAATATAAATACATACTTGTTAAATAAAAGTAGGGTATTAATTAAACTTACAACGAAACACGGCAGCGTAAATATGATTAAATCAACGTTAATGGTATAATTAATTTTTTTCATATTTGAACTTAAGTTTATGCAAACAGCAAATTGCGTAGTATGTATAATTGCCTATCTGTAGGTATGTTTTCTGGTTTTACATTTCAAAAATTGTCTGTGCTGTTCCAGTTTAGAGTGGGATAGTGATAACCCCACCTACCGCGATGAATAAAGACAGCCTGCAACAACATTTGAGAATCGCTAACACATGCGCATCGCTGCAGTCTCGTACGACCGGTCGAAGTGGAAGGTTGTACCTGAATGTAAACAAATATTTCATTCAGTTGCACCCGTGTGGAAAGGTTTATTGATGCGGCTTAAATGTGAATTAAACTGATAAATATTTACGAATCAGTGTCAACAACTGCAGTTTGTGCTAAAACTATTATGGTTTCTGTTACCATTGAACCGAAGAAAAGGTAAGCAGCTAGACATAGCTTTGTTCTTAGTAATAAGTGGTTTGGCAGACGGCCTCTTCTTGTCAGTACCTGTCTGTTGTCCGTATAAAAATACGTTACGAAAAGAAGTCTTTAAATTTGAAACACGGACTAAGGGCTTAAATGTAAAGGAAATGTTAATTAAGCAGTTTTTGTGGATAGCAACCGTTTTTATTTTTATTTCGCATTTGTTTTGTCGCCGCTGTTTCGATTTGTACTGGGAGGGCTGGTAGTTCATTAACTCTTGTTTGTAAACAAAGTTTATCCTTTCGATCGAAGAAATGTGTGTTCTGTAAGCTTTATTTCGTGTTGGATTTGGCTGTAATGTTTGTATCATTAATGTATTGTATTACATTATATTAAACTATGTACGCTCATATCGTAGAAAAATTAAAAAATGTAAATGAGGCTTGTGCGAAACGCAAAAGAAATATGAAATTTACCACACAAAAATATTTTATAATTGGAAAAATGTATTAAATTTCTGCGGAATAACATGGATTTTTCAAGGGTATTTCTGTTTTGTTCTTCTATATCACAAAGAAAATGATTTAATTTATATAAATCTCGTAATTCACCATAAAAATACAAAAACCTGGAAGGCAGCTGCAATTTCCTATTTCATATGTTAAATGGCTTTTTTGATACATGGAGCTTACTTACGTAGTGTTAATACTGCTCAAATTTGAAGTATTTTGAGTGGTTGGAATATCAGTGCAATACGAACGTTTTGTGGGATATTAAGTAGCATAGATAAGACAGATAATAAATATGAATGCATTAGTTAGGTATCATCTTTGTTTACTTGTTTACCTCATTTGTCTATGCTGGAATATTTATTTAATGATTATACGGAATGTTTGACTTCAATCCTTTTATCGTGAAGATTTATCGAAAATATCATTGATCACCTGCGAAATCAAAGAAATAATTTCTGTGTATGCAAATAAGTGGATCTGTTAATAGGTATAATCCATCAAGAATCAAGATCTTATTTTGTCTTTAGTAGGCCTGTAGGCCATATTTTGCCTTCAATTATTTCTGACATTTTGTTTTACCTGCAACCCTGTAAGATTTTCTAAGCTTACTTTTCAAGTATGTTTGGAAAATTTACTAATGTGGCTAAGTAAATATTGAAAGGTTTTGAATCCAAAGTAAAACTAAAAATTATTAAAAAGAAGACAATTTTAAATGGAACTGACCAAGAATTGAACAAAACCCAGTCAGTGCACAATTTCTCTCTTTACAAAGAAAAAAAATTCTCAAAACGTCCGGAACCTGCCAATGAGTTATAAAACGCCATTTCTCACATGTAATACCTAGTTAATACTTATTATATTTTTGCATAATCTCACTTAATAGTGCTCCATATCCTTGCCATAATTTAATTAATTAGAAATAATAGGATTATAAAATGGTTCCCACATTTAATTAATGTTTTTATTCATAGTTAATGTAATTATTTTGGTACTCAGATACAGGTGGTACAGTTTCTGTAGTCGGAGATATTTATTTAAGCGAACAATGGAAAAACTTAAAATCATCAATATACGAAATCGTAAAAAAGAAAATTACCTTCAATTGTTTTTGTTCATGGTAAGCTATGACGATACAAATTAATTGTTTTCTTATTTATTGAATGACCTAAGTTTATTCATTCATTTTCATTCAAATATTTTTCCAAAGGAGCGAATCCTTAAAAATGCAACCTTTAAAATATTTTAAAATTATATGTACAGAGGTGTGAAAATTATTAGACTCATGCGGCTCAATAAACAAAAACTAACAGGTTTTTGTTGAGTTGTAATTTTTTACTTTGTATAAACTATTTACAATATCTAGTACCTACCTATTTCATAAGTATCCTTTCTTGTTGGATTCTTTTTGTCATACTTTTCATGAGTTTTATGCAGGTTTCTTTAATATTTGCATCTCGGTGCCAAATCTGGATGAGTTGTGCAATTATCTCAGTCTTGTTGGTAATGGTCTTCTTCAATTTTTTTCCACAATGGCCCAGAGGTTTTCTATAGGAAGAACTTCCACTTCGTTCTCTGCCAAGAAATTCATGATGGACCTTGCTTTGTGGCAAGGAGCGCCATCCTGCACGAAGACTCAAACGACTGCATCACCCGCCGGAAACTAATCTCTCAGTTAGGGAAAAGACGATTTTGAACGACATTTTTGTATTGTTCCTGTCTCATCGTACCTTTTATAATGTATAGTCCCCAGTTCCTTGAAGTGACATGCTACTCCAAACCATAACTGAAGTTGGATGCTTCACTGTCTGAACGATATACTGAGGGTGAAATTCCCCTTCTTGTGATCTGCGGACATATTGCACACTCTCTTGAACAATTGAGAAAATTGACTCATCAAAAAGCGCAACCTGAAAAAGATTTTGGAAAAAACAAGAACATTAGAGGAACAGAAAGTGACTCAATTTGCTCCATCAATCTTTTTTTTAGCCATTGCTGGCGCGAGTTTGGCCTTTTGACGTGGCTTCCGAGCTGGAAGATCCGCTGCACGAAGCCGTTCGCTATCAAGAGGCGCTGTTACTTCCACTCCATACGCCTTCAAGGTGTTCGAAATGTTCTTGCTTGTTGCTCTCCTGTTGGATTTTGCAATCTGTTCAAGTTTCCTGTTCATTCTCGGGGTTATTTTGGATTTTCGGAAACACTATTTACCTTCCATTTTTCTTTGATAGAAACATTGATCCCTGAGTCAGATTTTTGTGAAATTTTGATTTTGCTGCGATTTCTCGTTGAGAATATGTTCATTCACTAAAAGGACAGTCAACCAAGGCCCGTTTTCGTGCAGATGGGCCAGATAGTTTCCCCTTGCCTTTAAAACTCTACAATTTAAATAGTGACAGTTCCACTCAATAAAAAATTGTAAAGTCGTTTTGTTGAAACACTAATATCTCGCGAAAACCAAATAAAAATCACTAACATCACATAACCGCACAGACTAGGTCAGAAACATAAAAAGAGCTTCATCGAGACAAGAAGAAATCACCGAATATCAAAATGAACAGTTGAGTGTTAGCAACTCATTAAAAAATAATGTAATATCATTCTTCTGGGATATAGTAGTTTGGAAAAAGGATAAACATATGTTTTATCCTTAAAAAAGGGAAACAGTGGGCAGAAAATTCATGAAAACATAACAAAATGAAAACAAGATAAAAGTTAAAGATTAAAGATATTTGAAACCATTAATTCTATTTTGATTTTTGTTTTTTTTTTCATTTAATTTTTGAATTTTAAGAACGTATTTCATATTCTTGTGATTTATACAGGTTTTTCTTTGTTTATTTATTACAGCAACTTGATATGCCCTTGTGTGCCCTGTCCTACAATTTATTGTTGTTTTCCCAACATTTAAAACCTTAATGATTCAGCTGCAATTATAAAATGTACTTAAGCGGTGTTTGAGGTTATAGTAAGAAAGTCAATAAGAAAAATAATTGTTATGATGACCCCAATGATGATGTGACATGTGTGAGGTCACGAACAGTCTATGCTTTTAAATGTGTACTTCGCTATGATTCCTCATATCTTAGTTGTTTCTGCGAGTTGTTACTATATTTGTTCTTAACATTGCGTGCACTTTGGTAGACATAATTTTGCGGTAGATTATAGGAAGTGTTCTTTATCAAATGATGATTAATCGTGTCTGTTGAAATGCGTGGATTTTTCTTTGTTTGATGGTATAGCTGGTATTTCATTTCCTAAGTACTGCATATTAAAACAACATTAGTAGTTAGGTGTACAGGGTGTCTACCGACCTGGAATACCTTGAATACCTGGAAATATCCTGGAATGAAAAAATGGTCCTTGATTTCCTTGAAAATCCTTGAATTTTAATAGAATACCTGGAATTCTTTTAATCTATTTACATTTTTGATATTTTTATAATATTTTTTGTGTTTAATTTTGAATTGAGCAATTCTAGCTTTCTAACATTGTATAAAATTATTTATTTTATTTGATCATTTTTGGAGAACAAAATCGGTTCGTTAGGTTTCAACCAGTTCAGGCTGTGTTCGATCAACTTGTTTTATGTAACGACCCGATGTTCCTTATGTTTCATATTTTTATATACAGGGTGGTCCATAAGTAATAGTTCACAGACCAACAGTAGCTTCCTGAGGCCAGAATATTACGATTTACCTAAAATTACCTTAGCCTAAATGGTGAAACTACCTTTTTTGGGACGGGAAATAATAATCCATTCTCAATTTTAAAATAACGTTATTTTTGCTACACCTTAAAAATACTTCAACTTTTTTGTACCTAAAGTTGGGGCAGATATAATAGAAAAAAACAATTGCCCCGTCTTTTGTATACAAAAAAGGTACCTATACTATTTCAAAGTTTTTAAAGTTAACCCGATTATTTCTCTGTTTTTGGCTCGGCATAATTCTATTTTCGACTGGTAACTTTTCTTTACAATACCTATCTTTTAATAGAATGTTCTTACGTCTTATTTGTTATAGTTTTCTTCTATTTCTTTTACCATATCTTCCTGCTTCCGTCGTTTTTTGTTTCTATATAGTTTCTTTGCTTTTTTCCTTTCCTCTTTAAATTGGTCTTCACTCTGTTTTGTTTTCTCCCTTAACATCTTCGATTTTGCTTTGTTCAACTCTTGGGACATTTCTTTACATTCTTTATCGAACCAGTTATTCTTTTTCTTAATATTTTTCCTTGGTAGCAGTTTCTTTGCCGTTTGTTCTAATGTTTCTTTGAGTACCTTCCATTCTTCTTCTACTTTTTCTTTCTTACTTTCTGTTTTTAGCACTTTTTCTACTTCTTGTTCGTATTTTTCTTTTATGTGCTGCACTTCTTGCAGGGATTTTATATCCCATCCGGTTTGTTGTTTCCTTGTCATTTTATTTTGTTGGAGTATTTCTAAATTTATTTTTGCCCTCACCATATAATGGTCGAAATCTATTTCGGCTCCTCTAACACTTTTTATGTTTTCTATTCATGGCTTGTGCTTCGACTCGATTATCATATGATCTATCTGGTTCATTGTTTTGCCATCAGGGTTTTTCCAGGTTTCTTTGTGTATTTCTCGGTGTTTTAAGAATGTTGCTCTTACTTGTAGTTGTTTCTCTAGTGCGAAACTAATTAGTCCTTGTTCGCTTGTGTTCGACTCCTTATGTTTGCTATACCCTCCCACCACCGGTCTATTTCTTTTTTCTTGTCCTACTTTTGCATTACAGTCATCTACTATTATTTTGCAATCATACTTTGGTATTCTATCGTATGTTTCCTCCAAGTCATCATAAAACTTATCTTTTACTTCCTCTTCTGCATCTTCTGTGGGTGAGTGCACATTTATTATACTTATTTTCCTTTGCGGTCCTCTGATTCTCAAATAACTTAGACGTTCGTTTATTTTCTTAAGGTTTAACAAGCCTGCAGTACTCTCCCTTCTTGATTAAAAAACTTGTTCCTAGTCAATTCTTTGATCCTCCCCCGTTGAAGAATAGATATTCATCTATCTCCGCTATGCTTTCATTTTTTAGGTTCGTCTCCTGTATTGCTAGTATTTCGAACTTTTTATATTTCTTTAGTTGTTCTATTAATTGTTTTAGAGCTCCCTCATAATTGATTCCTCTAACATTCCAATTTCCTAATTTCCATTTGGTGTTTGTTTTTGAATTCTTTATTGTGCTTTTTCCTGTTTCTATGTTTTCATTTTTTCTTTCTTTTCTATTCATTTCCCTTTTCTTTGCCGTGTCCGTCATCTTGGTTACTTCCTTGCGTTGTGTTGTTAGTTTTTTGAAGTTTCACCAATTTTTATATCAATATCCCGAAAACTTCAGAAATTACAGCAAAAAATTAAAATTAAAATTTCGACTTTGACAGATACAGGGTCTCCCTAAATATTAACTTTTGGACTAAGGTAATTTTAGGTAAACCGTAATATTTTGGCCTCAGGAATCTACTGTTGGTCTGTGAACCATTACTTATGGACCACCCTGTACATAATTATACTAATTCTTTTTTGTTAATATGTGAAATAACCTGGAATTTTTGAAAATTTTACCTGGAATACCTGGAAATATCCTTGAATTTTTTTTTAATTATTTGGTAGACACCCTGGTGTAGGTTTTGGGCGTAGGCAGGCGAATATAAGAAATGATTCTGTGTTAATCTTTAAATTGGATTCTTAATTTTTTAATGGTATTAGTCCCGTTTAGGACGTACAGGTGCCGATTTACGAAACATTTTAGAAAGTTAGCCACTTCTGGCTAGTTAGTCTGTATCAGTTTTAGATTTGCAAAGTATGATGAACGATAAAGCAAAAATGCTTGTTTTCATATCTAAAAATAATGGGCAACATGGAAAAATTGGGTGGATTATTTTGGAATTATTTACAATTAAAAATAAGATTAGATTAGATGAAGTCATTATTAAACAGTAATTTAGTAATTTGTACCTACTACGAAATATCAGATGTCGGATTAGGAAAATTTCTAGAAATTGATGGGGCAAGTTAAAAATAGATTACTTCAAAAGTTGAAATTGCAAAATCAATAAAAAAATTTAAATTAAGAAAGTAATTTGTGGGTTATTTGTTAACTGTATACATTTTGAGGTTAGTTGTAGGAACGTTGTAAGGTGGGTGGGTACTAAATTTTGTCAAATTTTATGCTATTAACAAAACCAGTGGAAAATTGTTTTTTTACGGTTTTCTATTTCTGATTGTATGTATTATTGGGCTTGCATTAATTACATTCTAATGGCCTTTTACCTGTAATCAATGTATGTATATGTTTGTCCCAACTTCAGAAGAATAATTTATTATTGTTGGATTATTATTATTATTATTAGCATTAGCTAGGTACAAATTCCCACATACATTTTTGTTAGTCTCCAAACTGAATTTTTAATTTGTTTTGATTATTCTAATGTTATGTCCAGAATTGTTAAATTTAACCGATTTGAAAATAATAGTACAAAGAAACGACGCCTTTTGAGGGGATGCAGAGGAAAAACATTTTAGTTTATATACAGACCTGAACCTGAACCGATCGAGCTGTTCTCGGTTTATACATCTTGGAATAATTCTACGATTCCTTTTCAACATTAAAGAAAAACTCAAATGCCCAACTTTAATATCAATTTTTTCAAATTAAGCAACATATAATATGCTTGTGCCGTTTGTTCGAAAGGAAATGACAAGGCATTTGTCTGTTGTTCCTGCTTGTAGATTGATTTTATAGATGTAACCTTTATCACAACGATTATGATTAATGTGGGCGGAAGATAAGTATAATAAAACAGTTCGTTTATGTCGGGCTACTAAAGGAGGTGAAAGTACTGGAAGTTAAACCATGAATATTTTATGTCCGTTATATAAATAAAGCGTTTGTTTTATAATTCGTGTAATTAATGACGTTGTTTTGATAAAGTTTATTTATAAAGCAGGGCACGGGGATCACAAAAACTTTCACAATAATCTGCATGTTCAAGTTCGCTATTATTCATCCTATTCTCGAAAAGGTTTTCAAGGTAAAACTAAAATCATTTTCCACCATCGTATTTGTGGTTTTCCGGATCAGAGATGGAGGTTTAATAATCCGGCCTTTTGCCTTGAACATTTTAGTTGCGCCCAATTTACAAATCAATTTGCATCATACGTTATGTTGTGGCTTCACTTACGTCCTACGTTATTTTGCAGACATTAAAAAAACACCTACTTTAAATACACCTCTGTATTGGTTATAGAATATAAAGGATTAATGATCTGTTGCATTTTTGGTGTACAACGCACTCGCGTATTATATAAGAGATAAGAAACGTAATAAAATTATAAATAACTCGTTTAATTTTCCGAATCGGTGTTATTAACTTCTGCTACTTTCATTTTTGCTGCTAGTTAGTAATTTGTTGCTACTTATTTAGTTGAATTTCATACCGTTTTACTCAAATTATAAGTTTATATTAAGGTTTCCTTTGGTATTTTAAGATTGTAGTTGCACAAAATTAAATTAGCCTGGTTGTATGGTAAATTTCTTCTTAAACCAAGTTCCAACCCAACGGATCGGGTTGCTTATCTTGTGGTTTGTTTGTGTAACAGCTAACAGGCAAGATAGAGTGGTGTCAATCAAGTAATTTAGGTATAGCTGAATTGCTTTTGTTAATGGTTATTACAAAAAATCCCCCAGTAAAATAAAGAGTAGTGGAAAAAGAGAAGATACTCCTAGATCGAAAGTATTTTCTACAAAACCAAACAGACTTATTTAGAGGAAAATTGTTTGAAAGTTTATTATTGTTATTATTTATGCACTTATTATTTTTACTTATTAGATAGGTGATGGGTTGTCTTTTAAAGGTTTGAGGGTTTTAATCAACAAATCTATAAGCAGCAATATGGTTAAAATTGTTAAAAATCAGGTTTGAAAGAATTCAAATGAAATTGAAAAATGCTCTTTGGTTTGTGCAAATCAGTGAAGAAAATAATCCCGTTGAACTCATGCAAGTCGAGCATTCTATCAAATGAAATTCCTGAAAGGAATAAATTAGAAGTTGATTAACTTATCTTATAACCTATTGTTACCTGCAAAATAGTCAAGTAATTAAGCTTTATTTAAGGTTCAATAGAAGATCTTATCTAATTTAGTTATTTTTTCCGAGAATGTTAGGTCTGAAAACCATTGTTTAGTTTTGAAAGCCGCTTTTGTAAAACAACATAAGTGGTGATGAAAGTTGAGTTTGTTTGTATGAAAAAAAAAGATGAGACAGACGTCCTTTAAATTCTTTTAAATGATCGATGCGATTAAGAGGCTTTTTTATAAAATAGCAAAGCATGTGAACTTTGTGATGTAGCTCAAACAAGTATGGGTATGTACATTTTCCCCATGAAAAGTCTTAATACTCTTAATTGGGAGAAGATCGGGATGCATGTATTTAATCGATATTTCTCAACGACAAAGCAAGGTTCTTTAAACGCTCAACTTCCTTCTAAATTATATTCTTTTTGGGGAAAAGGGTACGATTTATTGCAGAAATTATTATTTGATGTAACTTAGCACTATCCAGTGGTATTTATTTTCTATCTGCATTAATGTTGATATGATTTCGTAATTGTTTTAAATGCAGTAGGACTGTGACAGGCAATTTTTCTATTCAGTCAGCCAACATAAAGTAAAAGTTACGTATTTTCTATTATGAGTAACAATGTATGACCGACCTACCATTTGCTATAAGATAATCATGCAAAATACAGCGTGAAGAGCTAGTATTTTAAATGTAACTAGTGCATTTCGATTATCCATTCTTGATTAGTATACCCCACTTTTCAACCAGCCTAATAGCATGAGGTCTGGAGACGTTGGTGGCTAGCTGATCGGACTACCGTAACCAGTCTACGTGGGTCGTTTGAAAACTAAGGTAAACGACGCCTAGATGGCAGCACCATGATTACAGTCAATTCACGGCCGATAAGTTTAATCCTTCAAACGAATTTCAGCTCAGTGTATTGTGAGATTATTGTTTGACCACGCGAAGTCCAAGCATTTTCAAAATTGGTGGACAGAAAGGAGATTCGTGCCATGATAAAGTTTTATTGTTTGAAGGGGGAAACGGCGACCCAAATAAAAATACCTGGAAAAAGGAAGGACAATCACTGGAGAGTACTACGCAGGTTTGCTGCAAAATTTGAGCGAAGAAATCAAGAAAAAGCGACCGCACCTTGCCAAAAAAACCTATTTCACCAGGACAATACACCTGTTCACACGTCAACGGATAAAATCCGTGAACTTAGGTTCGAATTGTTGTTGTTTAAATACTAGCAAGGTTTGTACTTTAATGTGACATACAAAACTTACACAAAATTACAACTTCTGTCATTTTAGTCATACACTAATGTGTAGGATGCAATCCTAGAGTTTGCCAGTTTCCTCAACTCACCCTGTATATTCGTAAGCCTTGATTTCAATCGAATAGAGGAATGTATTGTACATTTCCCTATTTTCCTTTTCATTAAGAATGCCGTGATTGAAAAACTATTTTTTACTTTAGGGCGATTCATTTATCTCTTTTTGTAAACAACAAATGATCTCAGTCAGTTGTAGTGAAAGTTACATATTCTTTTAATTGCATGAAAAGATCGAGTAAGTATTCTTTAAGCGCCTTAAAATAATTACGGATGCGGTTAACTGTCATTTCCTGTAAAATAGTTAAACAAAGGATCTTCACAATTTTGATGAAACTGAAATGAAGGGTGTATGAAAACTTAGCCGTTCTTATTCTGGGGAAGGTTAATATGGAAAAGCCGTTCTTTAATTAATGAAAAATGTTCAAGGATGCATTTAAGTGTACTTCGCATGAAATAGCAAGGAAAATATCTTCATAGCTTCTGTCTGTGTGAAAACGTTGCCATTCCCTTCGGAAGATTATAAAACCATCAATTTCAGTCTAGTTTTTACTATTAAGTATGACCTTTCACATCCTGGTTATGAATGGAGAACGTCGTGAATAGTTACCTGATATCTGGTTGAACTCAGCATCGTAAATTTACTCTTCTGAATACTATGTCACGGACCAACTCCGCCCGTCTACTGATCGTGACCGAAGGATAAAACTGCACTAGGTATGTTGGCACGCCTAGTTTGCACGTTTTCTGTGCATTCACTTGCACCTCAAGGGTGATCCTTAAAAAATTGATTATACTTTTGTTAACATCTATAGTTATTTTAGCATGTGTTATGAAACAACCGTTCTTCGCATTACTGACCTCTTTTTTATTGGATTCGTGAAAGGATTATCTAGTTTGGAGATATAATTGGCAATTTAACAAATCCTTCAAGGAATATATTTTACACAACAAATTGGGATTTAACCCGAAAGTTATTTACATCCTAGATCGATCCCTGTATGAATTTTCAAAATATTGTTTTTTTTCTTAATTATTGCTGATCTCTGAGCCATAAAGGACTTGGTCTGTGCATTTCTTGTAAATTGTTTAGAAACATTTATGTTTGAAAATAATTTGTAACTCTATAATTAGTAGTACAACTTAGAGTGCTTTAATATTACAGTTTTCAATATGCATGCGCTGATGCACAAAGCAGTTATTTTCGAAATTCATTTACTTAGTAAATGCTCATATTGAATATGAATCTGAATAAGATTCCACTAAAGATAAGCGGTCCACCACTCTTTTAAAACAAAGTGATGATGACGATTATCAGATTGTCGAAGAATCAGTTTTAGAAGAGATATTATCTATATCATTGAGAACATACAGAAACAGAGAAGGATAGAGGTGCCTGATAAATCGCTCGATAACGATAATCACAACTCTTTCATAGACTGGAAAGTATATAATCCAGATATAGACAACTTGGTTCGTTATTGGGCAATTAATTTTATCTAGAAATTAGAGGTATTTAGGGATTATTTTGCTGTTTTCTGATATAAGTATAGAATTTTAAAAAATTGCCCTACTTATCGCCATTCCCACCGCAACGGTAGATAGTGTAATCTATAGTCGTATATAAGCACGGTTTGGATTGCTGCTATCTAATTGAACAGGTACTTCTAGCTATACAGCAAATATAATAATTTGTAGGAAATCAAGGTGATTGTTGGATTGTCTTTATTAACACCAGGTTGATAGAGCGATTGAAGTCAAGTTTTCATTATATTGGTTAAGAATGGAATGCCAGTAATAAAAATGACAATTTGTAGATAAGGGCGGGTTAGAACAAATATCTTAACTACATACAGTTGTTTAACTTTCATTTGGTCATTGTCATACTGATAGGTAAGGTATTTCTATGTGAACCATGCCCTCTAGATGCTACTTGGAACGTCTTTCTCTGAACAGATTGCTTTATAAAAGTACCATTACATGGATGTGCTCCGCAATCCAGTTACAAATTAGTGTTTGATATTTAACTACACATTTGTTATTGATCGTTCTTACTTCACATTATTAGTAATTTGTCCAACGACGATGATTATTTGTATGGGTAAGTGGCGCCGTGCGGAGCACACCCGGAACTAACATCCGATCATGCCGAATTAAATTATGTAACTGCAAAATTGACCTAGTTATGATGTGAATTAATCTAAGGTACTGATTTTACTTTCCATTGCCATATTTCTCTAGAGTCTAGAGGAATACATTGAATAATCAATAGATGGGTCATATTTGACCGAAATGGTTCACTGTTGTGAATTAACAAAGAATTACGAGAATCGTACTAGCATTAATGAGTAACACTTTTTTACAAATCAAAATTTATTAATGTAGGAAAAGCAAGTGTATTGTCTTAATCTACAGAGTTCACACTAAGCGTTGAGGTATTGTGACGTCATTAGCTTTTATCACGTGATCACAAGCTATAGATATACTATGGTCTACACCGATGTTTTGTTTCTTCAAAAACGTGCTGTCATTGAATTCGTTGTTAAAGAGGAAATCCCCGCAGCAGAGATTCACAAAAGATTACAGGGCGTATGGGAATGTGTGTATGGGCGCTAGTAGTGATGTGGGCCGGGTAAATACCCAGTGGGTAGGGTATTTATAAAGAGGGTTTTTTTATTTTATGCGCTTAAATAATAACTTTTTAAGATTTTGATTAAATATTAGGTTAATAGAAGACTTAAGAATGGCCATAAAATGCTTGCAATGATACTAATAACAATATTCACTTTGCTATAAACATAAGAGTAATAAACCAAAAAAGGGTATTTATAAATTCTTAGCTCATTTTATTGATTTTTGCAATTTTATTGAAGTACTCACAAAAGAACATAAAGTTTTGTCAACTGCCTTTATAAGGTAAATGTAATAATAGAAATTATTTTTTGATTCTTCCTAAAGTCGCGATTATCTTAAAACCAAAAATACCCGGGTATTTATGGATTTTGGGTATTTACCCTGGATATTTACCCTAAGTTATAAATACCCGGGTATTTTACATCACTAGGCGCTAGCAGTATTAGGAGACGGGTGAACCATTTGAAAGCATTCAAAATCTAGCCTCATAACGGTTGCCCTTGCATCACCTCAACTGGACGCAACAAGGAAGGAGTTGATGACATCATTAAAGAAGACAGACCGTGTCACCGTGAATAACATTGCAGCTAATCTTAGAATAGGACACAGTGTAATGCAGGAAATGATTGTAAGTTTAGGCTATCGAAAAGAGAAAAGGGAAAAACCACCACTCAAGACTCAAGACCTTCAGAGATATCGAAATGAAGGAGATGATTTTTTAACGAGCATTGTGACAGATGATGAAAGCTGGTTCCATCATTATGAACCTGAAACAAAACGGCAGAGTATCGAATGGCACCATTTGGGAACCGTTTTCTGGGATGCAGATGAGTGTATTCTGGTTGAATTTCTTGATCCTAAGAAAACCATAAGTGTTGCTCGTTATGTGAATACACTTAAGAAGTTCTGTCGTGTATTGAGCAATAAGTGCCCTGGAGGGAACGCAGAAAACATGCGGCCTTGCTCTGCTCGCCTGTCCGTGGTGGAAATTGAGTTAATTGATTGCGAAGTTCTTCCGCACCCTCTCTACAGTCCCGATTTGCCACCTTCCCTACACCTCTCACTACCATCTCTTCTGTTTTGTGAAACAACAGATATGAGGCCAACACTACGAGACGTTGTGGAACCTTCAGAAAGCAGTGCGCCTGTGTCTTCTGGCAACTGGAACGAAATTTTACCACAAGGGAATTTTCAAGCTTGTAGAACGATGTGAAAAATGTGTGCTGAGAAATGGGGGCTATGTTGAAAAGTGAAGAAAAGTCTGTATATTAAGATGCTGCAATTGTTTTTCCTACATTGATTAATTCTGGTTTGTCAGAAATCGTTGCTCATTAATTTTGGTATAACTAGTTGACTAGACTAGAGTTGGCTGTGACTAACACCAACCCCTTTTAATATTTTATGAATCTTATAACTTACAGTGTAGGTGAGTTGTAAATTATCTCGAGAATTTAATAAAATACCGACTAATTAAATTTATTTAAAAAAACATTTATGGTTCAAACAAAAATAATTATTTGTGTTACTAGTGAGGCCAAAGGCGTTATTATTTATAATACTAGTGAAAATTGTATGAGGTCGAAGACCGAGTTATGTAATCACACGCGTTTGTTTCTCTCACATGTGATATAATCAAATCTAGGACTGTTTAAATTTTATTAAAAATCAAATTTGATGATTGGAATCATATTTAAAATTTCGTCTCATTTTGTTTGTCAATATCAAATTACAATATTTTTGATTTAAAATCAAAGATGATAAGAAGCCGAAATTGATTTGTTCTATGATATATAGCACTCGGCTAGTTTTGTTATAAACAGATTGAAAATAAGCATGAGTGATTCAGCATATCAACTTTTTGTCCAATTTTTGTGGTTGTTGTTTTCGACTAAAATTTAGTGTGCAATTTTGGAGCGTTAATATGCAGCTGGGATAATTTTGCATTAGTCAGTCCTTTTTGTGGTGGTTGTGGTTGTTCATGATTCATGCAGTTACTTTAGATATACATACGTGTAGGTCTTTTTTAGAATGGCGTCTTTATTTCTGTTTCGTAAACGACAAGGAGCATTAAGTGAGATGGGCAGAACTGAAAGTGCTTTTACTGTAGGATAAAAAAATGTCCCAAGTCCACAAAGTTACTAATTGTTACAGCCAAGTCCATTCGATTTCTCATTTGTTAGTTGCTTAGTTTTATAGCTTCACGTTTAGTTAAACCTTTTATGGATTTTTTCTAATTTAATTTTTGTGATTGTAAGTTTGAAAGTGCTATTGTTGTTTTTAACTAGAAATTTGTTACATTCAGACCTATCGCTCCGAACTAATTTAAAATTTAAGCTTGTTTTGTACAAAAAAATGTTGGTGGTTGCGATTAAGTCGATGTGGTATTTTTGGGTATAACTACCTCAGCCAAATGTTTAACTAAGTTTGGTGCAAACGGACATACGGAATCATTATTCGAGGCAGTTTTAATTTTCTGGGACTTTTTTTAAATTTCCAAATTAAAAATGTTCAAGGAAAATTAGAATGACTAAATCAACGGCTTGCAATCGCATTACTTCACTGTCAAGCTGCCCATGTATTTAATTTAGGTTTAATAGCAATCTTCTCTGGAGCTTAAATATAATTTTATTCCTATTAAATGAAATTTAAATGATGTATATGTATATAGGCTACCGCCTCACGAAGAGCTGCGGATTATTAATTAATGTATCCCATCTTTCGGTCATTAGTGGATGGAGCTTAGGTTGATGTAAAAAACGTGTTTTCGAGTTTAAATCTCTTGTAATTTATGGTCGCTAATTTTCTAAATTACAGTCCGACGGCAGTTCTAATTATTCATTAAAAGTTGTGTTTTGCGTTCTGAGAAAGGGGCATACGCCGCAGTGCGTTTTACTACTTTTCACTTTGAAAGTAGGTGTCACATGTAAGACTTAATGAGCAAAAAGCAGCTGCTTCCACAAAGAACGAGGAAATAGCAATAAAACGAATTTATTATGCTTGTACGCAAGACATGCGAAGTAATTTGTATGATTACAAATGGCGAAGTGGATTGTGTCAAAGAGATAGGATGAAGTGTTTCATTTAATATACATCTCGGATTGGTAATATTTGAACCATTAAATTTCCCATTTCCAAAAATTATAAAGCTTGCTTTGTTTTAGGAGACAATCGATTAAGATAACCAGTCTAATTTCCAACGATCTCTAGTTTCATATTTCAATTCACATACAGGGTGTTTCGTAAAACAATAAAAACTTGCATTTGTTCAAATGGAACATACTGTATCTTTTATATATCTCGTATCCATAGAGCAACATCTTTTTTGTAGTAGAAAATATCCGGAAAGCCTTTGGAAAGTTTAAAGAATTAACATTCAGCGTGCGCTATTGGGCTTGCCTAATACTAGAAAGAAGTAACAATACGTACGTGCATCTATTACTGTGGCATGCAAAGCCAATGTTTTATCATTTACTTGTGTTTGTGTTGTTTTACTATTCTATTAATCTTCACAGCGATAAAATTAAATGAAATATACCTACTTACTCAATCCCCCTTATTTTACCGTTAGGTGTCGAGGTGTTTATAGTTCTTCCATTTCACTCGATTTCTTGTTAGCAACTTCGCTTGTTCACAGTTGTATCCTTTTCTAATATTTTAGCAATTTGTTTGTTCCCTAAATACTTCATTTTATTTGTCTGTTTGGTGGTTTCATTCTCTCGCTTCGGTTTGCTTTACATTAATTTTCAGTCCAGCTTTTTCCATTTCAATGTTCTGTAATTCAGTTTGCTACTAGCAACAGACCATTTTCAGACAGGAATTTACTTATATTAACATGTTCTAAATTCCTTACTCTTATTGTTGCCTTTTTTACATTATTGTTCACCTTCTTAGCCATTTTGCCCATGACTGTTGTAATCATTAAAGGGCTTAGTGTCGTCCCCACTTGTCTCACTTCTTTGTAACTTCTAAGTGCCGGTGTATTCCTCTGTCCCACCCTTACACAATTTCTGGGTTCTTTTCACAAACTTTGAATGGCTTCTTAATAACGGTGTAATTGTCCCGTTCTCAGCATTTTCCAAATTAGTTCTGTCAAGTGCCTTTTCCTAGTCAATTGCATAGACACATATTACAGATTCAATTGAAAGCCATTCTTAGAGGGCCATGGAAATAAAACTCATGTCTTAACTAGATTCAGCAAATGCCGTGTTGAGAAGATACAAAACAAATAACATATAGTCTCAAAATTTTCAATTTACTGGTGCCTGCATTAGTGTACACCGTCGGCGTCGCACGCCTGGAATAGAAGGTTACCTCCAAAATCAAATTTAATATTTTGAATGTCTACCAAAACTTCCTCAGTATTTATTTGGAATACCTATCAAAACAAACGGATGTAATATTTCCTGAATTTAGGTACCACATTACTTTTGATTTCATGGCCTTTTGAGGATCATTTTAAATTGGATCAAACCAAACACTCCACGCAGGCCTCAACATCCCCTATGTGAAAGACATCAAACGATATGTTAATAAGCACCACACAACACTGGAACATCACTCAAGTGAAACTCTTGTACCACTGACAGAAGATCCTCAACTCAGACCCCTTCAGAAGAAATGGCCAAAAGACTTTTTAAGGGAGGAATGACTCCACTGGGAGTCTACCAACCAAGCCTTAGTTAACACAATATATTATTTAATAATAATATGAATAACCTCACACTATTGCGATTGTACTGTATTTCCTTAAGTTAACTCTTTGTGTTTTGTACTCCATAATTATTTTCTTAACTTTTTCCTTAATCTCTTTATTCCACCATGCTATTTGCTTCCCTTTGTTGTTGGGTTTAGTAATTCCACTCACATTTTCTGCTGTTTTCAGTCTAATTTTTTGAATTCGTTCCAAAGTTGTTCACTATTTTCTATTTCAAATTTTCCTTTAGATTTTTGTATTTCCTGGTTTACTCGTGTAACATAAATATTGTTCGCTTAGTGAGAAATCTTGTAGTTTAGCTATTGACACTGGTGAACCTGATCTCTCCTTGTTTGGTGTCAGCTTCTCATGTTGCCTTCTCTGTTCTTAATATAGTTTCGACAATGAAGTCGAATCCCGCTCCTCTCTTGACTCTCATATTATTTTCATTTTCTATTAACACTAAGTGAATAATTGACTTTGCGCTCCTGCTTACTCTCTTGTGTATTTGTGAATATCTTTGTGTTTAAACTCGTATGTATTTGGGACTATGCAGTAATTTACCATACATGTTCGTTTAGGTCCTTCAGAACGATAATGTTGTTAGTTTGTTGTTTGTTGGTTGTTGGGCAAAGGCCTCCCCCTTGATTTTCCTCCAGTAATATCCTACTGCTGTTCTGATTTCCTCCTCCCATCTCTTGCATGGTCTTCCTTTTGGTCGTGTGTTTATTAACTCCCAATCAGTTGCTTTCTTGGTCCATCAGTTATCGTCTGATATTGCCAGATGTCCTGTATATTTCCGCTTTAAGTTTTACATATTTTTATTACTGTAGTTCCACTTTTTTCACTTATCACAGTTTTACGCGATCACTAATTTTTATTCCGAGCATGTTTCTGTCCATTTTTGCTTGTATTGGTCTCAATTTATTTGTTACACTTTTGTTTAGAGCCCACGTTTGCGAACCATAAGCCTATGTGGGTAGCACATAGGAATTCAAAATTTTTCGTTTCATATGCTAGAGTTTCTTCGTTTTAGGATATGTTTTAGCGACCAAAATTTGGACCAAGCTGCCTTTATTCTTCATTTTCGAATCTGCTGTCAAAAGATATTATTTGCCCCAAGTAGATTACTTTATCTGTTTTTTGCAGTGTTTTTCCTCTGTTGTTTATGCCTTTGTACTTTGTTGTTCGTTATATTATCAAATTCTTCCTGGAGTTATATCCAAAACGTATTCTTATTTTTTTGTTGTTGTTTTTAATTAGTAGTATTCTACTAATATGGTGGTACACATTTGAATTCCTATTTTTAGTTCAGTGGCTCAAACTTCATCTTTTAATATTTTTAATGTAATCTACTTAAAATGTACTTGTATAAAAAATGTTTCCTTTACCCGTTACTTTTGACGTAGTTTGAGTATTGTTAGTGTTTTGCTAAGCTGGAAGAATCCATGGCATGGACCTAGGGAATATTTCTTTAAACACTGATTGTAATATGTGGATTTATACCAGGCGTGACCATACTTTAAACCAGTATCTATCAGATGCGTATCAAGTTTAACTTTTCGGAATGTAAATGTAGGATTAAAATAGGATCATTTTATAAGTAATTTTGGTACGTTTATGTTACAAGGTTCCCACCGTTTTGGACAACTGGGAAAAGCCAGGGAATTTCATATTTTTTAAATTTGGTTAGGGAAATCATGGAATTTTATCAATTTTTGTAAAAAGTAAGGAAATTTAGATAGTTGTTAAGAAAAACTTCCTAAATTCCATGATCACGTGTATTTTGAAATATTGCACATTTATGAAGTCCCAACACTTCAGAATTTGTGCTTATTACCAAGTGTTACGATTTAAACATGTGGAAAAAGGCATATAATAGCTGATTAGTTATTATTACTTTTTACAGTATGTTTCTTTATGTTACGTAGTACCGCTTACACCCTGTGTAGAGTATGCCATTGCACTATGTTTCTTTGCATTTTTATACCCTTTGTTGGTAAGTTACTCGATTAAATAAATGTACTCTCGTGATTGTTAGGGATCTAAAAATATTTTGGTCAGGAAGAACGGGGAAATAGAAAATCTACTCTCAGTGGGAACTCTGTGTTAATGATTTGATAACGAAGAACTTACGCGTCTTGTTACTTAATCCTACAGTGAGAACGAGAAATATCTGAAACCACGTGACTACTATTAATTTTATTTTTTCGAAAAATTAAGTTTCCTGTATTAGCTGCTCCTGAACTGCTGCCAAATGATCAGGTTAAAATTACATAATTTTATCACCGGCGTTTGTAGTGTTTATTGTTTATTGCTTATTGTGATTTTCTGATATTATTTTAAAAAAACATTAATTTTCAGAGCTAAGTTGACAAGATAATACGATAATAATAGAATTTTAAAGTTAAAAAGGCAACTAATGTGATATGTAAAATATATTTTAAATATTATTATTTTTTAGTCCAGATAATGCAATCTGATGTTACACCAATGTGGCAATGACGTTTTTGGCTCTATCATTTTATAGTATTGCCAACTGAGCAATATGTGTTGCCTATACGGTGGTAAGAAGTTAAGTCACGTGGTTTTGTGCCCTCTGAACATACTGCACAGCTCTCTATAGTCTGATTTTAATTTATTTGATATCTAAATATGTATCTAAGTAACGACAGATCAATAAAAAAACCAATTAGGGTAGGCTGCGAAATTGAATTATTTTGAATTGGTACTTTAGCCACATCCGCAGAATGACATTTCTGACATGAAGTTACGGTTATAAACTTTGTTTACAATAAAAATGTCAAATTACAAACGTTATAAAATGTCATTCTGTGGATGTGGCTAAAGTACCAATTCAAAATAATTCAATGTCACAGCCTACCCTAATTGGTTTTTTTATTGATCTGTCGTTATAAATGATGTAAGAACAGCAAGTAAGCTTCAGGATAAGAATGCTTATAGTCGATCGCAACCTTAGAAAAAGTACATGGCTTATAGAGAATAGCGTTGCCATATTGCACCTAATGGATAGCTGAGAATAAAAGTGGCAACGCTGTTTTGGTAAGAAAAGGACTGTCTGATTGAGGAAACTCTCAAAACTGAACGAAGACGAACGGTCTCCATAAGAAATTGTATGTATGTACGTCTTGCTAAGGTTGAAACGAACAATAACTAAGTCTTAAGCTAAAACACTTCAACCGCAAAGATATTGCAGGTAAATTATTTAAACGGAAATCGAAACGATATTTATGCCTCTCTGTGGTATTATAAGATGTTTGCGACAGCAGGTAAATTGATGGTCATTTAATAACTTAAGGAAGTTGCTTAAAGGAACCGTGTCAAGTGCACGGGTGCAGTGACTCGTAGCGGAGGCACGATAAGCAAAACAAGCGACGACATCCTTTGTTTTGCTACCCATCCATATCCGTTTTACTAGACGTGGTACTATTGGGGGGAATGCAGGAATCGCTGAGTGTCATTGCCACATACGTACGACCGTTCATACGCTATACTGACTACACACACAACTTTTGTAATTAGAATAATTAGTCACTTGAACTTGCTTTGTTTTACGGGACGTTATCGTAGTATACGCGTTGAATTGATACGGGTATGATTTTTAAGTTGCATGATGTAAGATGTAAGTGAAACAAAGGCGACATTGCGCGAAATAAACATAATGAGAGTTTCGTTGCTTTCTGTTTCTGTGTAAAAGCGAAGTTGTTTAAAATGCCTTATTTATGTTATAGTCTGTTCATTCGCGTGCGTAATTTCTACTTGACTTCTTAAGTTATTACAACGGGAAATAAAAGTGTTATGACGAGTTAGAAGTGGCAAGTCCTGTCATAAACACTCTACCAGGGATGGCTTTAAACTGTTTCCCCAAAATATTTTAACATTTTATAAATTAATTCTTCTATGCTGAGGCACCTCTAAAGTTTTTCGAGTCCGGCCTAGTAGGGATGATTTGCGATAGTTGTATTTAACCCTCATAATCCACCACTAAGTTGTAAAATGCTTCCAGCTATTTTGCGGGAACGAACGAATCGACTTTACTGGTGAATTTGAAGTAAACAAATGAACAATGACAAAAGCAATTTCATATCAAAATAGACCAAAGAGATTAAACCAGCGAATAAGATGTTGCATATGGGGGAGGCGCCGCGCCGGCTGGAAGTCAGTTGTTAATTCCGGTTTTTATAAATGTTTTTGGAGATGCACCTTTTTACTTTGACATGTGTGCATAATAAATTAATAAGATTCTTCCCGTCAGAGTTTATTAATAAAAAATAGTTACTGCATAGCATAGCAAGGGAAGTAAGATAGATTTATTCTATCGAATATAAAGACAAAGTAAATCAGTAAGTAAGTCCCATGTTAATCTTCAACATTTGTCCGTCACTGATATAAATTGTTAACTAAAAATTTAAATAATTTTAGACCTAAGGTTTTGGCATTAATTGTCACTAATATCAATCACTTCAAATACTTCCCTAGGGAGGTAAATTCAGATTTATTTTCCAAATGTCTTGACAACCAATAAACCGAGGGTACAATAATTAATCTATGTACTTCCTTCAAATATAGCCCTAAATGTTCACGGTAAATACCTAAATCGGCAATGGAAATATTATATAAATCGTTTTAATCAAATCATATTATAATGTAAAATAATAATACAAATAATTTTGCTGTATCCTGCACCGTTTTTTACAGCGGCTTTTATAGGTATAGTCCTTGATTTGATAAGAGTTTATTCAAGATTGAATAAATGTTCAGCAGTTTATTAAATACGGTCATAAACTGATATAGGTAATACATTGACGTTTTGCTGATAAACCTGTAAACACATCACAGATAACGTTATTTTTAAAAACGACTTGAATAGAAAAGGGTGCGGGTTTTCCATTTCTTCAATTTCCTTTTGTTTCTTTGAGAATGTTTGAAATTAGTTGTAAAAATTCAGCGAACACACATAATATAAAAGGCAAATCTGCGAACTCAATTAATCACATACGCAAAATTGTAAATAAATTAACTTAAAAACACCGGATTTTGTAAATTCTGAAATATGTTTAGCAACAACTTCTTCAAAATGATTTAATAACGGATGTTAAAAGCTAATAAACCTGTTGCCATTTATGGGTTTTGACTGACGGAACGCTTATCATTATCAGCATTTATTGCTTCAAAATGTACGCGTTTACGACAGTGAATTTTTTTGTGGGTTGTTTTATTATCAGCATCTCAAAATATCGTGCATACGTAAATGTGCACATTCATAAAATCCATCCCGCTGTTTGGTTTAATAACGGTTTTATTATCTATCGAACATTCAACTAATAAGCCTTCGCGAACGCAATTAAATTTGTTAAAGTTTTGGACTTTTTCTGCTGAAGGAAAGGTATCGAACAATTCGGAATGAGAGTTAGTTATTTTTAAGATTTTCTTAACGAAATTCGTAACGGTTCCCAATCTAATGGATATTGTACTAAATTGAATCACGCACCGAATAATGAGCCACGACTAGCGGTCAAGAGGTTTTTATTAAAAGAGAAACTTTGTAAAATCACTGAACTGTTACTGAAATTAAGCAACGCAAAATCTAAAGGTTAATCGAGTAGAAAGCCGATAAAATCAATGAATCGGGAAGTTTTCGTGTACTTCCCTTTTATTAAATGCAACTAAGGTACGGAGGTAGGTGATGCGGGTTTGGGTAACTCTATGGCGTTTTTTCCTCTACAATGTAACAAACCGGTTTATTTTATTTATTTTTTCTACAAACACTACTAAAAACTGAAATTTTAACACGGCATACTGCAATTAAAAATGTAATATTAAATCGCAGCGTGTTAAAAGTAGATCACGTGGTTTACTTTTAACACTAGTATTAAAAGGCTGCTGTCACAATGACAAGAGCAACTAAAATATTAATCAAAGACTGATTTTACCTACCAAATTGACAAATCTAACGTTGCCCTACTAGCAGCTTCTTCTATATCGACCGGAATTTCTTCACTTAGATTAGAACTCATCTTAAATTATTCTTTTTCACTTTTGACAAGCATATGTCAAACAATACATATGTAAGCTCAATTCTAAATTGTTTCGTAAATGTCACAGAGTACTAGATTTTTTAGGTGACCTTTGGAATCTCTAATAAGAGGGTTTAAAATGCTTTCAATGGCGTTTGTAGAAAAAATAGTGTATGATATTCGTGTTAAAAGTGATTTTATTTTGTTCGTGGGGTTGCTCAACTCGCTACGCTCGTTTCGCAATCTCCCCCACTCACAAAATAAAATCTCACTTTTAACACTTGTATCATAAATAGCTATTTTAATTTATAGTTTGAGTTTTATAAATACGAAATTATTAATTTTTTAACATTCGAAAAGTTTCCAGACTTTTCGACCGACTAAGAAGATATTTTTGTTTGAAATGTCATATTTGAATGTAATCGTTATTTTTGTGTATTATGGGCTGTGCAACAAAAATGTCGTTATTTTTTGTAATTCAAGTATGAGATAATTCTTAATATGCGAACTTGCAGTAATAGATGGGCTGTTGAGAGCTCTTAACACAGAGGTATTCAATCCCTTAGCATGCACAGATGACTTGATTATCTTAGTTCTTAGTAGAAGGGGGTTCGCTAACATAATCGGAGAGCGCATGGAGCAGGTTCTTAACATTATAAATAGATGATCAGAAAGAGAAGAGCTTAGTGTTAGTCTACAAAATACTACCAAGACCATACTCTAGGACAGAGGCGTCTCAGCTAAATTTGTACCAAAACTTCTCACAGCTGAACAAAAACATATCCATGTTTTAGCTGCTAGTGACTTGCCTGAATGCGCCAGAAATGAGGAAAACTTTATAAAAACGATCATAACTGGCGATGAATCATCATGTGTGTTTATGAGTATGATCCCGAAACTAAGTCCCAATCTTCAGACATTGAAGTGATACAGCAGAACACGGCAAAGCAGTTTTCTACTAGCTATTTCAGAAGACGAATTTAAAAAATGGTGTGAGCACTGATATCAACATTGAATTAAGTGTATGGCTTCGGAAGGAGACTACTTTGAAGGATGTCAATTTCATAAATCTTGTATTTCTTTATAAATAAAGGCATTCTGGATAGCTTTTGATCAGACCTCGTATGCCATGTCAAGACAGCAACGAAAGTTATTGGGAGTACGAAAGCATCATCTATAATAATCTGGTGGAACAGAACACAGTAAAGCTGTTCGGGGCTTCAAATCATTGTGAAGTTGAAGGTAATAAATTAGCCGAAGAATGAGCAAAGTAGGGATACACCAGAAAGTATGTTTGGTACAAATTATGACACTCAAAATTTCGCAGTAAAAAGATTACGTTCGAATCCAAAAAGAGGCACTTTTAAAATAAACCTTTTGTTAGTGGTATCAAATTAATCTTTACCGAAAATCCGGGTCCCTCAGCATAGTGTCATTAACAAAAAACGAAGGCTTTTCCAGAAGCCTCCTATAAAACAAATGAAACTATCTAAACAGTCAATAAACTTTTCATGGAGGGTGTCCCTTGCCTTAGACCTGTTCCATCGATAAAGTCATCGGATACTTTGCCTTTTACTCTTACATTACTTATTGTTGCTTTTAATGTCCTATTTACTGGACCTACTAACTTCGGAGGTACATCAACTCTTTTATAGTTCTTATCCATTTGCATCTTTTTACTGAATCGTATGCATTTCTAAAGTACCTATATCAGTAGCATTACTGCTGGGATGTTATATTTGTAGCAAGCTCTTTCATTGTGATCGTTCCTCCCCTTTTCCGAAAAACTGCCTGGTACTCTCCCAATTATTACTTCTAATCTTTTTTTAATTAACGTCTCTACTACTTTTTACGTAGTGGTAATATCCAATAAGGATATGCCCCCGTGGTTGCCGCATTCCGTTTGATCTCCTTTTTGGGATGGGGATTTTTTGAACTAAAAGATATATTTGGTTATCTAGTTCTTCTCCATCATATTCTATGTTCACTCTGTGATTCCCATTGCCCGGCCTTTTGTTGTTTTTTAAACTCTTGACGATTTCTTCTATTTCCTCTTTCGTGGGTTCATCTATTTGATAGCCTCTTCTGTTCTTATTGCTAGCTCTCTGTTCTCTTGGACTATTCCTCCGTTTAACATTTCAGAAAAATACTCTCCATCTATCTCTGATTTTTTCTTTCTCTCCTATCAGGTTTCCATCTTTATCCTCACAATGTATAATGTAGTAGGTGGAAACATAAAAGACTGGTTATTTTCGAGGAAATGCAAAAAGCAGAAGTACAAAAGAAGTACGAGGAAGAAATGGCACAAAGATATTGAGAACAGGAATACCTAAGGCCTCGGAGTATAGAAGGGGAATGGAATGTTATGGAGTCAATTATCCAGAAAGCAACAGAGATGACAGGAGTATCGAGAAACAAAGATAGATGGTTTGACCAAGAATGGAGAAAAGAAGTTGAGACGAGGAATAAATATATTAGGAGAACTCACCAAGAAAAAGATAAATGAGCAGCATATAAACAACAAAGAGCAAAAGTAAAAAAATTGAACAGACAGAGGAAAAGAGCAAAACACGAACAAAAGCTCATAGAAACCGAGAAATACTGTAAATGAAAACGGATTCGATATTTTTATATAGACACTAATAGCGTTTTCCACGTCCCCGCACTAACTGCACTCGGTGCGCACTGACTGATTTCTGTATGTTCCACCTATGCACTGCTGGCAATTTGTTGCACTGCTACATATTCCATCTTATAAACTGAGTGCAGTTTTTTTGCACTCAGTGCACAAAAATTAGCACCGAATTTTTTGACGGTGTTAAATTTAGTGCAATTAAAAAATGGCGCGCGAAGCAATTATTGCCGACGTTCTCTTATCATCAGCATCAAGTAGTGATGAAGAATTCATTCCTGTGCTGGAAAATTTAGATAAATATAAAATTCCAAGTGTAAAGAACATTATTGAAGAAGTAATTTGTAAATTTAATGTTATTAATATGTTAATTTAATAAAGTGCCATGTTCCACGTCAGCACTTTTTTAGTTTTAATGCACAACCGGTTGAGTGCTAGCTATTACACTATTGGTGTTGGTGCGCACTGAGTGCTTGGAGGTGGAAAACGCTATAAGAAAGGACAACACATTTAAATATAGCCAAAATAAAGGGCTGCTTTTTAGAATCGGAGATTGTTGTCATGTTTATTGTAAATTACATTTTATTTTTATATCAAAACCTAAGCGTATATAATTTAAATTTGTATGTTTGAGTATTAAAATCAATATCGCAGAAAATCGCAAACTGTGAAGTTATTCGACATTTAATTTTAGTGGCAACGGTAAATTAACAATAAACATATGTTAAATCTGAATGGACAAGCAAACTGTGACTTAATTTGTTGTAGTACCGAACCTTGTTAACTGGAAGTCGTAACTGAACTCGTAAAAGTTGCACAGTGTGAAATGTCTAATTTTGTACCCTTTCACTTTGAAAATGTATTTCAGTTAACCTGATTTTGTACAATTTAAGTTTCAGGTTGCTGAAAGGGTAACGTGTCATAATGTTCTTATTAAAAGTGTGAAATAGCAGAAAATCCTTAGCTAGAAATAAGTTAATTACATTAAAAATTTAGGCCATTTTTTGTATTATTATTGCCAGTTATACAGGGTGTTAGGTAATGCTTCTGCCCAAACTTTGGGAATAGCTTTATAATGACAAATGGAGCAAAAAAGTATTATACAATATGCATAGTTGAGAAAAAGCATGCTTTATTTTACTTTTTATTCTCGGGAAAAACAAAAGCAAAGGGTTAAATATACAGGATAATTTTTACGGATAAATAAGAGTCTAATACATCAAGTAACAATAAAACTTTATTAACAACCACAAAATAATTAAAGGAAAAGAAATGCAGCTGAGAAAAAAATGGTGTAAGAATTTTTTATTCCTTTTATCTTTACAAACCCACCCCTAAAGTTTGGCAGAAGCATTACCTAACACCTTGTATACTAATGGGAAAGTAAAAAAAAGATCCAGGTATAGAATTAATATTTTGCATATACTACATATGTTTGGCGCCTTCACCAAATGCCGAAATTAGAACTGATTAAAAATAGATGATAAACATTATGGTTTTAAAAATGGAAGCTAATGAATTATTAGACACTATGCGGTGATTTTGTTTTTATGTCGGTAATAGTGTAAGAGCAACGGACGCGGACGGTTCAACGACTATAAATTTTAGTTTTCTATATATCTACGGATCTTCGAGTCAATACGAAAACAGTAGGTTTCGCACTAGACGGTAGCAAAATTTCAGGTGGTATTTTGCGTTATGTAAAACATGGATGGTTGTTCATTTTCTCATTTTTCCCTTTATGAAGCTATTAACTCGTGATTTCATCCTGGAACTCTGTATTATGGCAGTAATGTTTCACGGAGTTTCTCTACAACTAGTTCTTGTATTAGCCGTGAGCAGTGGTTGCATTTACCACTCTGAGAAAGGCACAATTCTGCAATTCACAGTTCCATAAGTACTTTAATTAAAATTAATTGCCCTCGCGACCGGTCTTACTCGAAACAACCAAGTTAAGATCAAGACTAGTAGTACATAATATGTGTCGTATAAAACACAGTACGATACGAACTGCATAATTTTAGTCTTTTTGTTATTGTTCACATTTATTTATATCTTATTCGCGTCTGGAGAACACTTGTTCAATTATAGCTTTAATAGAGAGATCCAATTTATGGTGTCGCTGACTGTTAAAGAAAGGTTCCAGCTGCTTGTCACATGCCAGTTGACATTAAAATTAGTTTATAGTGCAAAAGTAGATCACACTTATTGATACTGATGTGCACAGTACACATCTGCAGTTGTAAGATATTAAGGTATGTGTGCCATTCAATGTTTATCTCCAAATTAAAAAATAAGAGACTTTTAGAAGAATTTATGACATCAGATTTAACGGGTTTCCAAAAAGTCACTTTGTTAAGTCTGTTTGAATTTAAAAACCAACACCGTAGTGAGATCATAAAAATTGTTGAGCAAAGCGCTGCCGTGGCTGAAGCGCATGGTTAAACGCCTACTACAGGGTGTCTCTAAAAAGTCTGTACAGAATGTTGCCACATATTTCTCAGACCAAATAGGAACGATTTCACCAAACTTGCTTCTATCCAAAAGTGCGCTGTCGAACTTCAAAGATCTCCAAAAAGATTACCTTTAGCGATTAATTTTGGGGCGTGAATCTGTACTGGAAAAAGGGGTTTTTAACGGTTTGGCCAATATCTTTAAAATTACAGGCAGACATCCTTATTTCACATATTTTTTGTTCCTTGTTTGATTTTGCTGTCTGTCATACTTTAGGAAGAAAAAATAATTATGATTTGCTGCACGCCATGCGCTGCAGGCTTTGCTTATTTAAAAAAATTACCAGTGTCTATTGTCCCTAGTCATAATTGTTTCGAAATTTAAAAATTTGTAAGTTTTAGACAGCTTGTCAGGTATCATCATTTCTGAGTTAACAGTTGAGAACGACAAATGCTTATGGCCCTGTTTTTAAAGATTCAGTCGAATTTTGCAATTCCTTTTCAATTATTTTTTTGGTGTTACAACCGGGAGCATTAAAAAATGTATATTTAACCAACAAAAACATAATTCAACTATCGAAATAAATAGGAAGCATTGTTGGCGTTAAAGGTAACCTCTTCATTTTGGAAATCGTAAGCCATTGGTTCGATCTCGATTAGGCCAGCGGGGCTTTTGAAGCAGAAAAAATTTGAAGACAGGCCAGGCCGCCTGTTGGATTCGAGGTAAAAGAGGAGGTTGGGTAGGTTCCGTGCAAACGTTAAATAGTAAATTTCAGAACAGAAAAGACAAATTCTTTAACAAATATGTTGTAGTTTTATAAAACATTTATGTTGGTAGTTAGTAACTTTTATGTTACTATGGAGTGATATATAAATATTACTTCCGGTTGTATGTTACAAGTTGTTACAATTTACTTTAATGTATTTCTGGCCCTGTTGACCAATTAAACTGCATAAAGTCAGTGCTCTGTGTTATTATTTACATCAGGTTACGGGCCCAGACCCTTTAAAACTGCTGTGGTTAGGTCAACGAGGGGTGTAGTGTTTTATGAAATGTCGACAATGGATTTCAAGGCACAAATAGAAAAACTAGAAGGTACAGGTAACTGGAGCAAATGGCGCCGGAAAATAGAACTTTTGCTACGCCATCACGAAGTGCTAGAAGTGGTCAATGGAAGTCGGACACTGCCCATCGAACCAGATGTGGAAGCGTCGATAGCTGACAAAGAAACTTTCAAAGCAGATCTGAGGGGTTTTAACAAGGCAGATGCATTAGCCCAGCTCATACTGGTAAGCAGCATGAACGATGCGAACATCGATCTTACTGCGACTTGCGAGTCTGCGAAAACTACTTGGGAAAAACTAATCTCAGTGTATGAACAAAGTTCAGGCCAGCGAGTAGACAGGCTAATGGAGCAGTTTTTTTAGCTCTGAAAAAGACCCATTGGAAGATATTGCGACGCACATAGCTCGTTTACAACGCAATTTCAGAGAGCTCAATGACGAGCTGAAAAGGTTAGTCAAGACCGAGTTACCAGACTTGCTGTTAATGAGTCGTGTTATGTCAACTTTACCGGCGGAATACTTTGAGTTTAAAAGTGTTTGGGAGTCGGTGCCCCTCGAAGAAAGGACCTTAAACAAGTTGACAGAGAGACTTCGGCTGATTGAAATGCGTCTGCCGGAGAAGCGAAACGACTCAGCGGCGTTGTTGGTGACGCGAACGAATAAAAGTTTGCCACCAAGAGTGAAACCGGAAGGAAAATGGCGGAAGTGCTTTAAGTGTCATCAGGTTGGACACTTCGCAAAAAATTGCCCGAAGAAGTCGCAAGGGGGTGTTGCAAAACCGAAACTGTCCGGTGATGCGTTCGTGAGTGCGTTCGAAAATGATCGCGAATCTCATCAATGGTTAGCCGATTCCGGTGCGTCGGCACACATGACTAAAATAAAAGACTATTTTCTAACCTACGGGGCGTTTACAACCCCTAAGCCGGTTCGACTAGGAAATAGTGACGTGATTTATGCGTACGGTCACGGAGTAATAAATGTTGAGATGAAAGTGAACGGTACGTGGATAAAGAATCACTTGGAAAATGTGTGGTATGTTCCCGACATAAGTAGAAATTTGTTTTCGATTGGCCGAACGATAGAAAAAGGGTTCGAATTTCAAGCAAATTTACAGGGTTGCGTGTTTACAAAAACCGGTACAGTACGGTTAAGTGGTAAAAAAACTTCGAAAGGTTTATACGAACTGGAAATGCGTGTGTGTAAACCAGAAACTGTTGCAGAGATTTTTGTGGCATCAACAGTTAACACGTTACAATTATGGCACGAGAGACTGTGTCATCAAAATAAGCGACATGTGAAACAGTTCCTGAATGGACGTGGTGTCACTGTGGATTCAAACGAAGAATTTTGTGATGCCTGTGTTGTAGGCAAACAACATCGAGGAAGTTTCCATGTGCGAACAGAAAAGGCCCGTGCAGCGGCTGAGCTGATTAATGCAGATGTATGTGGACCCATGCAGGAGGTCAAAACTAGCCAAGAAAATAGTGAAACTGTAGGCTCAGAGGAAGTTCGTGTTTTGGAGGAAGCTCCAGTAATTAAGGAGGTCACAGAAGCGACTGGTTTGGAACATATTACAAATGCAGAACAAACTGAGACGTTACGCTTAGCTCGGAGGCAGATTAGGAAGCCAGTGCATTTAAACGACTATATACTTTTTGCTGAGCACTTAACTGAAAATTCTTTTGTAGGAGCAATGCATTCTAGCGACGCAAATGAGTGGCGAGGTGCCATGAAGGAGGAATTAGGATCCCTGGCAGAAAACGATACCTGGAATCTTGTTGAGCTGCCGAGTGGTAAAAAGGTTATCGGTAATCGTTGGGTTCTACGAATCAAGACAAGGCCAGATGGATCTATAGAACGATTCAAAGCGAGGTTGGTTGCAAAGGGCTATGCACAAAAACCTGGAGTCGACTACGAGGAAACCTTCAGTCCTGTGGCAAGGTTCGATACTGTACGCACTATTCTTAGCGTGGCAGCATCAGAAGAAATGCATCTTATGCAATTTGATGTGCGAACTGCATTTTTGTACGGGGAACTTAAGGAGGAAGTTTTTATGAAACAACCCGAGGGTTTCGATGATGGAACAGGGCGAGTGTGCCAGCTAAAGAAAAGCATATATGGTCTTAAGCAAGCACCTCGGTGCTGGAATAAGCGTCTTATGGATTTTATGGTGAAGAAACAATGTTTTGTGCAGAGTCATGCAGATCCGTGTTTGTTTATAAAAAATACAAGTAAAAGTAAAATTTTAGTAGCCGTATATGTGGATGACGGACTTGTAGCATGTAACGATGCTAGTGAGATAAAAGGTTTTCTGTGTGAACTGAAAAACGAATTTAAGATAACAATGAACACCTTAAACTGTTTTTTAGGTATAGAAGTTTTACAGTTAAATGGCTGTATTTTTATAGGACAACAAGCATATGTCAAGAGAATCCTGGAGCGATTCAATATGGGGAATTCAAATTCGGTGACAACTCCATGTGATGGCAGCATTCAATGCCTCGAGTCCGATCCAGAACTGTGTGAAGAAATTCCCTACCGAGAAGCTGTGGGCAGTTTAATGTACCTATCAGTGGCAACAAGGCCAGATATTGCGTACGCTGTAAACATGGTTGCAGAGTTCGTAGCTAATCCAAAAAAATCAAACTGGCAAGCCGTAAAGCGTATATTTCGATACCTTAAGGGCACCATGGACCATGGCTTGTTATATTATCGGGATCACAAATCTGGTATATTGGAAGCTTTTAGTGATGCCGATTATGCTGGCGATGTAAATACAAGACGCTCAAGAACAGGAGTGGTTTGTAAATATTCCGGTGGAGCCATATCCTGGTCAAGTCAGAAACAAAGAAGTGTCGTTTTGTCCACTACTGAGGCTGAATACGTCGCAGCAAGTGAAGCAGTTAAAGAAGTTATTTGGCTTAAACGCCTGTTAAATGAAGTAACAAAATTGAAAAGAGTTCCATCTCTCCAAATGGATAATGCAAGTGCGCTTAAATTGGTGGAAAATCCAGAATTTCACAAACGATCCAAGCACATCGAAATAAAGTTTCACTTTATTAGAGAAAAGTACAATGAAGGCGAAATAGATGTGGAACATGTGGATGGTATAAATCAGATAGCAGACATCCTGACCAAACCATTACCACGTTTAAGATTTCAAAACATTCGGAAGATGCTGGGCATTTCTTGCCAACAAAATATTTTTGGAGGAAGTGTTGTAGTTTTATAAAACATTTATGTTGGTAGTTAGTAACTTTTATGTTACTATGGAGTGATATATAAATATTACTTCCGGTTGTATGTTACAAGTTGTTACAATTTACTTTAATGTATTTCTGGCCCTGTTGACCAATTAAACTGCATAAAGTCAGTGCTCTGTGTTATTATTTACATCAAAATAATATATTGGAAAATATCAATAAATAACATGAAGTAATATTAATCGCCTATTTAAACTGTAGAGTCTGAAGGGAAAGTCATCTGACAGTATAGAGAAGAAGTTAGAAATTATAATGTAGGCTGACTGATTGAGTTATGTAAAGAACACGAATTATGATTGTAAACACCTTTTTTAGACAGTGGCATACATAAATATATCTGGGAGCAGCCTAATAGGAACCTAAGATCGATCATAGATCTGATACGGGTCAAACAAGAATGAATATTAATCGTCAAACATGGTAGAGTCTACAGAAAGCCTGAATGTGGCACCACGTGGTGGTAGGAAAATTTATCTGTAATGGTAGAACAAATAACAAAGATGAAACTAATATAGAGAATGAACAACTGCAAGAAATCAAACAATACAACTATTATACAGGCTGTTTGATAAAAAACGGAGCAAGCCGTAGCACTCTTATTTATTAACTGATTGTAATAAAAAAAATGTTTGGTTGAATAACTCATAAAAATCTACATTTTGCCGTAAAAAAATTTTTTTTTCGGCCTCATTGGTTAAGCGTGGTGACGTCATGATGAATTTTTTAAATTACACTCTATATATTTTTTTAGATATTCTCATAGAGAATTTTTTTCTCTTTTCAACCGTGTAAATATTTCATATGGTTGCATAATAAAACTTTCGAGTTAAAGACAAAATACCAATACAAGCCAGTAGGCCATAAAATTAAAATAACTTGAAACAAAAAACCGTCGCCCTAAACGTTACTGAAGTGTCAAGTGTTTTCTTTGTGTTTTTAATCATCGTTGTTGCATTTCCTCTGAAAAACCATTAGAAAATGGATTCTGATGAATTGACGGACATGATACAAGTTCGTAATGTTTCAGTCTTGTATTGGTTTTTTGTCTTTAACTCGAAAGTTTTATTATGCAACCATATGAAATATTTATACGGTTGAAAAGAGAAAAAAATTCTCTATGAGAATATCTAAAAAAATATATAGAGTGTAATTTAAAATATTCATCATGACGTCACCACGCTTAACCAATGAGGCCGAAAAAAAATTTTTTTACGGCAAAATGTAGATTTTTATGAGTTATAAGACCAAAAATTTTTTTTATTAAAATCTGTTAATAAATAAGAGTGCTACGGCTTGCTCCGTTTTTTATCAAACAGCCTGTATATCAGGACAGCATAAAAACATTATACCGACCCGGAAAAAAAAACTGGACCTAAACATAAGGTTCACCCACAGAAATATATGATCATATGATAAACTTAGTTCACGCAGCAGCCTACGAAACTTTAGGGACAATAAATTAAAAAAAATCCCAACCTATGAAGAAACGATAAAGAATAAAAAACAGGCATATCACAATTGGCTAAGTAACAAAACTACAGAGACACGAGAAATTATAACAGATGGAAGAGGTTAGTGAAAAAATGAGTTAAGGAAGAGCAAAATGAAAAATGGAATAACCTATGCCAACACATTGATAGTACTCTGGGATACGGTAGATCTACATAAGCACGGAGAGCTATAAGAAATATGCGAATTAATACAAGAAATAAAACAAACAAGCCACTGATATCACCGGACAAATTGATAGATCACTAAAAAGGACTGCTACAAGAGGAACAATACAAGCAAAAGGAAACAATACAGTACCTACCTACATATCAGACGACCACATAGAAATTCAAGTAGAAGATGTTAAAAGAGCCCTAAAGGAATCAAATAACAATAAAGCACTAGGACCACGCAGCATTAAAATGGAATTATTGAAGTATGGAGGAGAAACGATGATACAGTTCCTGATAAAAATCTTTCAGAAAATAGAGAAAGGTGAAAAAATCCTCCTGGAATGGAATTATAGAGGTCTGAGTGTTATCCCTGCAACGGCAAAAATATTTGGTAGAGTTATCAAAAATAAAATACAACAAAATATGAAAGAGGTAGTAGAAGAACATAAACAAAACGGAATACATGTGCATTGGCGGAGAACAACAACGCATACATGTGGCAGACGAGACCATTCGTCACTGTCAAAAGTATAAATATTTGGAATCAATTATCTTGGCGAATGGCTCAGTAGAGGTGGATGTTAACAACAGAGTTAGACAAGGCAAATCAGCAACTAGAGCACTGCAAGGAATCCTGTGGAACAAAAATATAAGAAAAGAAATCAAAAACATATTACATAGAATCATAGCAGAAAGTATCATCTTGTATGGTGGAGAAGCCTGGACGGTAACGGATAAAGCGAGAAACAAAATACGAACAGTAGAATTGGACTTTTGCTGACGATGTTTACAAATTACCAAACGAGACAGATGGAGAACACGAGATACATGGAAAGAAATGGGAATAACTTCATCCATTATCAGGAATTTAGAAAATAGCATTCTATGTTGGTATGACCACTTAGAGAGAATGCAAGAGAACAGATGGCCAAAAACGTGGTCTCCAAAATGGAAAAGGAAAGAGGGCGCCCCCGCATGTAGATGGAAAACACACAAAAAATATCGTGGAAGAAGAAGGTCTTCAATAGGGTGACTGGGACGACCGCGAAAGATGAAGGCTGAAGACGACAAACTTATAAAGGGAAAAACACCATAAAGAAGAGGAAGAAGAGAATAAAAAAAAAACATACTACATCAAACAACTGAAGGAAAGTTGTTTAACTTAGAAGGCTTTGGCAAAAACATCGAAAAAGTAAATGAAAGACGTCTAATGGCTTCAGTCATCGTTTTTGTCAAAGCCTTCTAAGTTTTTGCTTCAATTATATGTTGCCGTTTACATTTGCAAAGTTTTTGGTGCAATTGAATTGGTTAAAGCTAGTTTATTGTTTCATTTGAAAATTTTGTTTACAGTCATAAAACTGATTACAAAAATTTCAATTGTTTTAACTAGAAAGATCCATCAGATACATTTTTTAATTAAAAAGTAAAATGTTGAATAAATCCTGAATTTAAAAAAACACACAAATCAACGCCTTTTTCGGCAAAACCGGAAACGTTGCTAAACGGTTTTGTGGCTAAAAAAGCCGCATTTTCTTCTATGTTCAGCCCTGTGAGTTCTAAATTTTAACTCGCAAGAACTATCAACTAAAATGGGAAGCATGTCTTCTTTTAAACCCTAAGGACTACAATCATTAAGGAAGTTTATGCCAAACGCAACGTACAGCTACTGCCAAAAACATCCTAATTGACAGAATTTCCCTCGTCATTGCAATACGATCATGAATAAGGAAGCCTCCATCCTCCATCTAACATTTGTCAGAATGCCAACGTATCAAACAGAAATCCTCGGCTTATAGCCAGAATATAACATCGATGAACTTGAATCCTTTTCGAAATTCTAAAAAAGGTGCCTTGAACAGAGGCGATCTGTCGAATCTAGGATCTGGGTGGCAAATCGAAATAAAACAATAACTGCCCCGCTAATGTGATGTTTAATAACATAAAAACCATTAAAAGGGTTGGAAGTTCTCTAAATCCGTCAGAATTCTAGTACTTAGTGTTTGTTAAACGACCCTAAAAATCGATGGGTTTGTGATATGTGAAAACCCCCATTTCAGATTTCCCCTAATAACATAACAAAAGAACAAATGAGTATGCTAATATGAACTCTCTGCAAGACAAATGTGGGTTGAAGATGGGAAAAATTATTTAAAAAAATACAGTTATTTAAAAATCAGTTAACAAAGAACTTACCACTTCAGAACTGCACAGGTTAATATTAGCTCTTACCATTAACACCTAACAGCCGTATAAGGTCTCCAGTGCCTTTTAAGGTAGGGAATTCAATTTTTGTAAGTGACTACTGATGTATTATCCAAAGGGTTTACCAGGGACACATGGCACTTTAATTATGTATGAAACGGTCACCATTATTGTCACGTAGTTTCGGTGTTACTCCTATGACCACTGAATTTTATATATGAACTTCAATTCTGTAAGGTAAAAATACGATATCAATAATGTTTTATGTATGTTGACCCCAAAAACGTTGTTTTAATTTTTTAATAAACTCCGGAAGTTACTATTAACCTTACAGTTTTAATGATTGTTCCCGGTTGAACTGACATATCTGTAATACGGGTGATGGATGACATAATCGCTTATTGCGCAATTCTCTGCCTGAAAACATTTGAAATACGTTCTCTACCGCAAATATGTCAGACCCTCGTACAGTGAGATATTAAGCTCTGGCCATTATTTAAAGATTGTAGTACTATTTTGGGAAAAGTGTTAATTTTTTAATTTTAACCGATATATATTTTGGAAACTCCATTATATTTAAACAGTTTTTTTAAACAGTTTACATCCGCATAAGTTGGCTCCAAAAAAATTTAATTTCCTATAAAACAATCAAACGTCACATCATGGCCTGCCACCTTTTACTTCAGCTGTTTTAGAATTGTAGAAAATTAATTTAAAACCACATATTAATAATTTTTGTGTGATGTAGTTTGTGGAAGCGTGATAAAAAGCATTTGTTTTGACCTGAACTTGTCATTGTTTTCGTTTAATAGTTAGCAAAATTTGAATTTTGCAGAATGTTTATGGGGCCGTTAGTTACATAATTTGTTAAATAATTAGTTGTGGGAATATTTAATTAATTAAATGTTGCAAATCTCTTCCTTTATTTTTAATTTAGAATTTATAGAAATTTCTACTATTTTTTGAACACTAATTAATTAATTAATCAACTCTTAAATAATTTTCTGACAACATAAACATTATGTTTGTGCCCTTATTATGGTTTGTCACCACTCACTTATTACTCAGTACTCTGTAATATTGTAACATACAAATTTTATGCTTTATTGATAGAGAAATTTTCCTTTTTAAGATGCCGGTAAGAACGGCGTATTGCTGGTAATAAAAGTTAGATAATTAAAAGAAAGCCTCTTTGCGACCGTTATCAAACAGATTAATGTAGAAAGGAAGCCGACTAACCTAAAGACGGTATCGAGTTGAACCTTTTTTTTATAACCGTGTAATAAATAGCGAACGTTCTTTATTACTTCCTTAAAAGAATAGAAGGTTGGAATTGTTGGTCGTTACTTCAAGAATTTCGATTCTACTCGAATGACTTAATAAAAGTTTAATCAAAGTAATATATTTAGAGGATTGTAATTAAAGTTATTGTGTTTTTTATTGTTAGATTTAAAAATGTTTAATTTAAACACCGATAATAACAAATAAGGTGTGCTTGACAAAAAGCTAATGTTTGTACGTGCTTCGTGTGCGTTTTCAATATTTAGATTTTCATGCATTTTAGACTCTCCCTTTACGAGGCCCATAAATTTACGATGAGCAACCCGCTGAATACATTCCGTTCATTTATCCAAGCCTTCATTGATTAGCTAATGACTTTATTACAGCTCATATTTTTATTTGTTGCAGATTTCATCACCGAGGACACAACATCTGCGAGGACAATCAACTGATTTAAACAGAACGTTGCACTTAAGTCCTCAACATAAATAGTTTCATTCTCCAAAGCTGGAGCTTCCGCCTTGAGTGCTCAAACTATAAAATAGAGTTGCCATTTATAACAATTTAAATTTCTTTCGACCAGTGTGGACCAGACTTCACATGACCAAACCTTGAAATACGTAGAAGAATCTAGTCTTCCTGCAATTCTGAATAATCGCATTTTTAACAGAATACTTTGTTTTACTGTCGTTTCCATTCATTTCCTTTCCCGCAATGAAGTGAGCTAAACCTCGAAACAAGAAAAGAAAACGTAATAAAAGATTTAAGAGGAACAGAAAAGGGTCCCCGACAAAATACCATACTAATTCAGTTTTCAATACAAGTTATTGATACGAGCAAATATTTATTTAGGAAATGATGACGGAATTTATAATCTAAGAAATCAAACAATGGAAGGAATTAGATAAAAGTTTCGTAGTGAAAAACATTGTCGCGTTATTGCGCGTTCTCCGCGGTTTCTTCGTTAGTACGATATGGATCGAAGTCGTCGTAAAACAGGGGCGGCCTTGGTGTCCGAGAGAAGATCTGTGAACTTGTTGAACTTTTTGTTTACCTGCTGCGTTCTTGTTGCGGCTGTCACATTAACGGGCGGCGATTTTACTGCCCGAATTAATAAAATTAGTGATGACCTTAATAAGGCTTTGGGAGATGCCCTGCAACTCGACGGGCCCAACTATACGGACCTGTACGAAAATGCGTCGTATTCCTCCGACATGAACTCCTTTAATCCCAAGGGAATGGGAGGGCTGTATAACATGACCAATAAATTTATAGACTTGATCATCTCGAAGAATGTTTATCCAGAAGGTAGGATTTTCACTTTTATTTTATGCAGTAAGATTGGCGTTTTTTCAAAAAGAAGTAATAGAATAATTTTGAATAAAACGGCTTTATGAAATATTCAAGTCGAACGGATGTTTTATCTTGACATATTTTGATAATGGGTTGCTTAGTTGATTTTTAAGTTAAGATATACGTCAGGTTATTACCGTATTCAATGTCTGTAGAATAAACTTCTGTTACAACGAATTGTGAAATAATTTATTGTAGTGCATTACATTACGTCCGACATTCACTATATTTAAGAATGTTTTTTAAAATGGAGTTTATGAAAAATAGTTGTAATTCGGCTCTATTTTAATTTAAAAAAATTCAGTTTTAATTTACTTTTGTAGCTTAATTTTATGCAATTTCGAAAGAAAAAATTATTTTGATGCCAGCGAGACATAGAACTTGAGAAGATCAAAAAATAAAATATTAATTTTGGCCGTTAAATATTAATATACAGGGCGGAAAGAAGTTTTGAATCAGAACATTCCTGCTAAACGGTTAGATATAGATTTGACATTTTACATAATTACATCGTGTAGATTTCAAAGACAAAATGTAATTTGTTTACTTCATAATTTTGCGAGCTTATTTCGGAAACCAGCGATTTTTTGTGCCACTCTATCGATTTTTGACTTAGATTATTTTCAGGAACAAATATGCAAAGGAAAACGTGTTCGTTTATGTTTTTTTTTTTTTTTGAAAATATGCTGAAGATTTTCATTGTAGCCCCACATGCAAAATCGTATTATATACTTAAGGAAAATTACTTTTTTAAAGGTTTTCATTAAAACTACAAATAACAGTTGCTTTTGCAATTGCAAGATTAGATTGAAAACCGAGTTACGACAATATTGGTTTAGTCCCAAGTGTAACATAAAAAAGTTTTTCCAAGATTGATTGAAATTTGTTAAAAATCGAATTTTGTGCTTGAAATGTAAAGTATAAAAAAATGTGATTTGTCCAACACTACTTGTTTTTTTAAAATTATTATTTAAACACGTCATGGCGCTTAATTACATTACAACTAGTCTAACGATAAAGACTAATGAGTAATTCTACTTTAATACAATCTTAAAGCTAATCAGTTAGTGTCTCAGAGTTCATCCCAATAGCATCACTCAGATTTTTATCACGATACGTGCACTTATACTCTGCTTTGCACCTTACTCAGTCCACTAACTCAAAAGGTTTACGCCTCGTGAGCTATCATACTATTCCAACCTGATCCAGCAGCTGGATTGCCTCAGTGTTGGTATGGTTATCAAGCCGTTCTTCGTGCTTATTAGCAAAACGTCTAATCTCATCTTCCAACAATTTCCATCCCTAGGTCATGTAGATGATTATTTCTGACGTACCAAGGAGCGTTTACTATGCTCCTTAGCACCTTGTTCTGATAACGTTGTATAAATTGTATGTTGCTGTCGTTAGCACAGCCCTAAAGTCGGCAGCCATATATCCAGACAGGTTTTAACTTTTAACATACGCTTGTACAATCTTGTTGTGTGTTGACATAGCAGCTCTTCTGCCCATCAGTCAATACAGCTTTTTGAACTTTATTAGTTCTTCTCTCTCTCTTTTTTTTTGTATGTGTTCCTTCCACCTCTGCCTAGTATCTAGAAGGTATTTCGCGGTGTTATCATATTCAACTACCCGTCCGTCGATCGTCAATGGTAACTGTTCGGTCTTACGATACGTAAAGTTGACATGGACAGATTTATTCTCATTGAGTTTTACACCCTTTGTAAATTGTTATTGGCTTCACCTCTTCAGCCCCAGTTTCAAAAACACATCGTCTGAAAATGCAGCGAACAGGGTAAGTATTAGCAGTTTGAGGTATGTCGCAAGTGTACAGCAAGTACAATATGGGACCCAACACACATGGGTCTTAACTCTGTCGAATACGAAAATGTCTGTTGTTAATGTATAAGATTTCAGTAATGGGCTGTAGTTTTTAGGTAGCCATTTATCCATCTTTAGTTCCAATCCGGGGTGCCACACCTTATCAAATGCTTGGGCTATTTCCAAGAATATAGCCGAGCAAACCTTTTTTTTTCTTCAAACGCCTTTTCAATGACGTCCGTGATTCGATGAACATGGTCTAAAGTTGCATGTTGGCCTGGACTGATCTTTTTTTATCAATAGTAGGTTTCAATCTCTTTAAAGAAGCAGCTTCTCGAAAAGTTTAGAGATAACTAGCAGCAGGGAGATGGGCCTGTACGACGCCACTGCATTCATTGGTTTTCCGGGTTTGGGGATCATGGTGGCATAGTGGCACATGTTTAAGCTGGAATGAAGCGTTAATTAAATTGGTCAGTTTGACAGTTTCCTTGCTGGAAGTTTAGGGGTTTAGGTTTTGTTTAATCTCCGTCGCTACCTCCTTCAGGGAAGTCAGTTCTATCTTTACACCATCTAAACATGTATTCAACGGGATAGTCTCAGCCTCACGATAAACCTCATTTGGTTGAAAGGTTCGTTCAAGATAGTCTGCAAAAAGATTTGCCTTTTCTTGGTTGCTTCTAGCCCACATTCCTTCAGGTTTTCTCAGTGGTGGGACATGCAACGTTAGTCTTTTAATTTTCTTCGTAACTCTCCATAATGAATAATTAGTGTCCTTTTCATAGGTAAGCTCTATTAGGCACTCGTTGAAGGTTTGGTTTTTTATCTTCTGGATTTCGCGGCTTAACTGCTGCGTCTTATCTCTTGGCGCTCTCGTTTGATGCCAACGTTTCCTTACCCTTCGTTTTTCTGAAACGAGCTCTCTAATCTCTGTTGGGTAGTTCTTTGTTTGATCATTCTAGTATTAGCCCATGCTGCTTGCTGTATGTCTTCAACAAACTATTCAGCCTCCAAATTTAATTCTTCAGGAGTTGTGAGCCTGATGTTCAACGGGATTTTATCGTCCAACACTATTTGTGCAAATAAAATTAGTAGATAATGAGCGTGAATTACCTAACGCAATGAATGATATAATGAGTCCTCGCCCAAACAACCGTTAATCAAATAATGCTTATTTAACAGCTGTAAGAAAATTGGAAAAAATACAAATTTTTTGGTTCATTTATTTGGGTTGTTGCATGATGAATATTATTTTTTTAGCGACCTCATGACACTGGCTGCTGTGGGCAGTTGCTGTATTTAATAAAATTGTGATTCGAACCCTATGTTATCTATTTGGAAAACAGAGCTACTACGATTCCTAATCTGGTAATTGCTTTATTTCTGGTACCTATGTTCGTTGTAAATAATGTAATTTGTGTATACATATATTTTTATTATTATTATGAACTTTAGCCAAAATTAAATTTTTTATTAAACATCTTTTTGGCGAATGGGCAAATAACAAGGATTTAAATTAATAAATTTAAAAGTGATGCGTGTATATCAAAATTACGATTTTCCTGTGTGTGGTCCACCCTAAAAGGTCAACCAGAAAATTTTTAATTATGAAAAATGAAGCGAATAATAAACCCAAATTTAATTATGCAAATTTCGTTGACTTTAACAAATAACAAAAAAATAGCATTAACTTCCCGAGGGCAAGAATTGGTTGGGGTTTCACAGATGTCCCAAGGGTTGTAAATTCAAGGCTTGCAGTCACATTTTTAATTCTATTCGTTTGTATATTACCGTTAAAAGAATTCGTTAACCTTTCATGGTTAGATCATTTTCTCTTTTTAAAGCACGTAAAATTAGAACCGTTAGGAAGCGTAAATAATTTTTTTCGTCACAGTTAAGGAAAGAGACACCAACGAAAGCAAATGAAAAGATGTGCCACGGTAAGATAGTAAAACGGAAATTATTTGGCGAATTTATTGTGTAAATTAGGCATGAAGTTCATGCTCATTATGGAACGTGTTTGTTAACTATTATGACGTGTATGGTAAGCCTGAGTTTGTAAATATAGGAAAGTAAACATTTAATTAACGTTAGCCAGACAAATTTACTTTTTTAACATGAGATGCACGACCTGGACTTGTTGTTACTATAAAGCGTAATCGGTGTTAATTAGTTGGATACTTTGATGTTTTAAGTTGGCGAATGAATAAAACTGTATATATTTTTTTAGAATTCCAAGTAAATTAAATTGTCAAAAGTTCAAAAGTTTTGACTAACGAGTAATTTTGGAACAGGGGATTAATCACATTGACTGATCAAGATTCAATCTACCTTTCTAGTAAATCTTTCTAGAACGCTGAATTTGTAGGAATTTGAAACACACGTATAATTTAGGTGTAACTAAGAAGTCGATAAAGTCCTACATAGCAAGCCTTAAAGCGCTCTGTAATGATTTATGAGCGTATCTTCCGCTTTTGATCGTTGCCTGTCAAAGTCGAGTCCTAGATTTTCGTTCAATTTTAATCTATGTTTGACCTGAAAGTTCTAAATACAGATTGATTTGTAGGTTGATAAATTTCGTTCGAATTGAGATGGTCTTTAAAAATTTTGGGGAGTTTCAGAACGTTGATATTCAATGTACTCCATTTTGGAAAGGATAATGTTGAATTAAAAATGCCATTATTTGTGAAAGCCTTGTGGTTACTGCGTTATGTGTACACTTCGTTTAGTACGTTATAATCACTGTAACTTCGTTTTATTAATTAAAACTGTTTAAATTACTTTTCATATGTCTGGCAAACATTCATATATTCATAGGTTTTCATTACTGTATCACATAAAAATTTCCAACGCTGTTTTCTCTCAGAATTTTATATAATAAAGTCATTTTTTAATAAAAAAATTCCCTCACCTGTTCTCTCCGAAGTAAATTAAATACGCACCCCTGAAAATGAAAACCAATAAACACAGGTTTTCATTTAAACTCGCTGGTTTGCTCTTTGTTTTTTTTCCTTCGCCAGAGATAGGTAGGGAAAAATATTTATTAGTATTTTATTTCAGCTCCGAGTAAGGTTGGGCATATCTGGAGCAAAGATGATAAATTATATTTTACTTTTGACCTGCAAGGCGAGTATCTGAATTGACCTGGAAATATAAGAAAATTTACTAAAAGCTTTCCTTCTGAAAGTAACAAGTTTAAGTTTCTTTTTTTTAACCAATAATAATGTCGTTTTCATATACTTTTTACTAAAATAGCAAAGATGTATTTGTAACCTACTGAGTTTGTAATAAATTCCCAATTTTATGAAGTCATAATACGAATTGAATCGTAAATTATTGGTAATTAAATCAATTAACGTAATTGATTTACGATTATGTTTGATGTTTTAAAAATCCATTTGGAGAGAATTAAAAGCTTAATCCAGGATTGGCATTTGTATCAAATCGGAACTTTTATACACTCGATGGATAATTTATTTAATTATTAATGTGCTTAAATAAGGCGCTGCCTAATTTCCTAAATTTTGTTAACGCTACGTTATGTTCAGTCGTATGTTAACTTTCAAATTACCAGTGGAATGTAGTCAGCAAAGTTTACTCATCAATCAGTGGGATTTTGGAATTGTTACTAGTCAACATTTTTTTTTAAATTTCTATTGCGATTTGATTTTCCTTTAACAACGTTAGAGTTTACGTTATTTATTGCTGTTATTTCCTAAAGTAAAAATTAAATTATCTAATCAAGATTAAGTGACGAAATTTGGGGAAAATGTTTAATTTAATGATTGCAATATCTGACTTGTAAATTGCGATTAAACACTTGAAATAAAGTGACTTTTAAGTAGGTTGTCCATTTTCAAGTTGTTTGCTTTTAACAATGATTTTTGATACATTTTGCTTATATTTTTGTTTTTTAAATGATTAATTGATTAACTAGATCATCGGAATTCTTTTTTATCATATCATAGATTACGTATATATTATCCATTTGGGATTGATGGGTAAGTTCTAAAAGGGCTTGAATTTTATGTGCTTACTTTGTTAGCTACAGTTTTTTTTTGTAATTACCCTGTTACTTTACCGAATAGAGAAGAAATCTATACCTATACGGCATGTAAAGCAAAATAGGACCACCCCAATTTTGTTATTGTTTTTTGAAGTTTAGATTTTTAATGGAACACCCATGCTGGGTTTAGATTTTACATTTTTTGAATCCGAAGGAAATTCTATATTTTAAATAATCCATAAAAATGTCACCTATTTATTGTTCTTCTTCTTTATATATACAACCTTTACCCATTTGAGTTTGTCGTTCTTTATTGTTTTCAAAATTTCTTATCATCTCAGTCTGTTTTTATGTATGTTTCCCAGGCTAATGCTGGTCTTCCCCTTTTTCTTCTACCCCCCGGAAACTATTCCGTCATTATCTTCAGCCATCTGTTTTCTGGCATGTGTTTAACGTGTCCATACCATTGGAGGCCCTATTTTTCAACGTTTTAATTTCCATTTGCCTCCAAATATTACCTGTTCTGAGCCTGTCCCTTCTTGTTGCCTGGAGACATCTTCTCATGTAATTCTACCATTCTTATTTTGTGTCATATCAATTTTGACATGGGCCACATTTCAGCTCCATATAACATTATATTTTCTACTATACTGTGGAAGAGTCGTTTTTTTGTTTCCTGACTAAGGTTTCCATTCCACGGTACTCTTGTCGCTTGTTTTCCCATTGAGATTCAGGTGTCAATGTCTCTTTCATATGTTCCTGTATCAGTTATTATTCAGCCTAGGTCAGTGGTCGCTGAAGCGGTCGATATTGATCTCCAGGGGTCGATATAGCATTGTTAGGGGTCGATTCGGGCTCAGGGGGTCGATAGAAATATATAAGACATCATTGTACGGGTAATATTTAATTCGCTTAACTTGGATTACGGCTGGCGCGGCGGGAGCGTGATTGCAACACGTGCGCGGTTGCTTATTTACTCATACTTACACGAATTCGATCCCAGTTTCATTTTTGCGCATCGACATACAAGTGACCGTTAATGTTCTAAAATTCATCAACATACATAGTATAATTCAATTGTTATTCATTCACGAACTGAACTTCTCTATGTTGAAGAGTTGAGCATGGCTGGTAGTTTTATACATCCTAGAGTCCTAGAGGAATACGTGAGTAGGTACATTGTAACTATAAAATAAACAATCTAAAAACTTACATGAGCGTCGTTCGTGCTTGTCCTATTATAATTACGTAATAGTAAAATGGAGGGTCGATAAAATGCCGAGAAACTCTTGAAGAGGTCGACGGTCAAAGAAGTTTGGCGTTCCCTGGCCTAGATATTTGATCGTCAACTACTATAATTCCGTATTACTCCTCCCACACACATGTATTCCGTTTTTTGGAAATTAATTGTTAAACCCCATCTTTCGAATTCTTTGAGCTTTTTCAACATGTATTCCATGTCTTCATCGTCTTGAGCAAATATTATTTGATTGTCCACAAATAATAGAGATTGCAAAGTGGTTTCGTCGATCCTTATTCGCATTCCTGAGCATTTGCGATACCAGGTTTCTAACGCTTGTTCAGTTTAAATATTGAACAGTAAAGGGGACAGACTATGTAGCCTTATTTTAAGCCCCTTGACAGATTGATTGGCATCGTTTGCTGTCCTATTTTGTATTTTCTTTACAAGATTTATCCATTTTTCTTTTAGATTTATACTTTATAGTCTTCTCATTGCTGGCCACAGCTTGCACCTGGGGACGCTGTCATAGGCTTCCTCAAGGTCTATAAAGGTCATGTGTGTTTGTCTTTTAGATTTATTCTTCTCTATTAACTGTCTAGCGCAGTGGATATTATCTAGGTCTAGGATAGTGATCTTTGAAATTTTTTGAAAGAAAATATCACTGATTTTCGTAAACTAAGAATTAAATCGTTTTACCTCTCAGAAATTCACTGTAGTATCCCATTTTTGATGAAGCATATGTTTGAAATTGAAATTTCTAAAACTTTAAATTAAAATATTAATAATTTATCTCAACCAAGAGATTATATATTTTACTACTGAAAAATCACCTAAATTTACTTATTTTTTCAAGTCACCTTCAAACCGCCTGAAAAACTCAAACTTTGTTCAAAGAAACTCGCAAAGAGTTTTAAAACCTCCAAAAATCGTTTAAACGCGTTGCTAAATAAAAATACCAATAATTTAACAAAAGCAGTGGTTTACTTCTTATGAATCGCCTGAAGGTTTCTAGGTTTCTGGTAACCTATGAAGATTCGGCCTTAAAATTTTAGATTACCTATGTTTAAGGAAACCCCTGAAGAGCTTTAAGACTTTAGAAAATCGTTGAAACTCGTGTTTGAATAAAGATATCAATAATTGTTCTTACCAAAAAGTTTATTGTTTTACTATTTAAAAATCGGCCGAATTTCTTTTTTTCTTAAGCAACATAAGAATATTCAACTTGGAAAAGATTAGATTGGTTGCGAAAACACCTGAGGAACTTTGAAATTTTCGAAAATCGGTTAAATTGATTTTTCTAAGAAGATAATTGGCTTACCCCTAAAGAATCGCCTGAATGTTGCTAGTTCTTCTGGTAACTTCAGAACATCGGCTTGAAAATCTTAGATTATGTTTAAAGAAACCCATGAAAAATTTCGCTGTTTCAGAAAAACCGTTTAAACTCCTTTTTAAATAGAAATATAAAAAAAAATACTGAAAAATTGGACGATATTCTCTGGTCTTTTCAGGCAATAAAATAACTTGATTAAACTTAGATTTTGTTGAGAAAACTCTTGAGGAGCTTTGAAATATTGAAACTGTTTTTTAACTAAATATAATTTTTGTAACTAAAAAGTCAATTGTTTTACTCCCGAAAAGTCGACGGAATTTTGTTATATCATTTTGTAATGGCACTTTACACTTGACTTAGTTAGGCAAGTCTATTTTGAAGTGACGCACTTTTCTGATAAAATGTTACTACCTATTTTAACATTTTCAAATAAAATTTTCAATCCTGGCTCAGTACTTAACATCTACGTAATCTTAAAAAATATCAAAAGTTTACCCTAATATTTCATCCTTATCGTGTACCTTTTTCAAGATTCCACATGCAGAATATTCTGTACAGTCGTTAAACTTGAACATAAATAACACACAATCTTCAAGGAATTGTATTTTTATTGTATATTTATTTTTACATTGCTTTGTTTTTAGAATTACAGTAATACGTAGGCGCGTATCTCGCCGATTAAATATTAATTTTACGGCAATTATACGTGAATACATTGTGATTTGTGTTTATGGTATTATTTTTAGAACATTACTACCGGGATATCGCCTAATTAACATATTATTTTGTAAATACTTCATTATTGTTAGTAGTTAGCTTTTGTTTAATATTATTTATATTATTTTTGTGCAAAATTTTCAACACTTACAAACGAATTTGTTTTTTCTCTGCCGCCTAATTAAATCTTTGATGATTTCATAAGGGACATTTTCTGTATACAAAGTTTTTAACAATTTAGTAACTGATAAATTAGTAATAATTTATTGTTAAAATGGTTAAGTCTTTTTATTATAAATATCTCCATTCATTTTATTACATCACATACTTGCTTAAGTTGACATGTTTTTAACAAGAAATTTAAATTAAAATCCTCTTGAAATTTTATACGTCTTACAATTTTGTATGTAAGTTAGAGTAAGCTGTCGTGAACTACCTTGAGGAATTTTAAGCACAAGAAAATGGTTGTTATAAAAATACCTTTCGTTTACTTAACAGCATTCTAAAAACAAACTCTTAGTTCAACAAGACCCGATTTCTCCATACCACTTACTTGTTGATAGATTTAATAAAATCGTGCGGATACGATTTGTTTTCGTTTTTTAATTTCGACTTCCATTTTAAAATTCTTAGTTTTATTGGATTTATTTTTTGTTGCGTAAAGGTTCAGTCGAAAATAATTTTTAACCTCATTTTTGGTTGATTTTTGGTTTATTTTCAGATATTGAAACCTGGTTGTCATTTAGGGAGTCACTTATTATTAACTAATTACTTGTAAAAGTTATAAACGTTCCGATTTTTTAAATTTTTGGTGTGAATAATTCGAGTCTAATTAATTACAAATTACAAAAGGCAGTTTAAGGGATTTTATAATATAAAATGCATTCAGAAACGTATCAAGCAATTTTTTTGCAAAATCATGTAAATCATATGTTACACCTATTATTACGTGCAAGCAAAACCTCAAAGTCTACACCTCATAAATATAATTTCTTTCAAAATTAATAACAAGTCCTTCTTCTTTCTCTTCTTCCCATTATGCCTCATGGTGTTGGAGACTTGAGCCACTACTTGTTGATAATTCTTTCTGTCGCTAGGGTCTGTAACTGTCGCCTTTCTCTGACTGTTTCTAGCCTGTTGTCCAATAATTGTAAATATTTTTTCTAACAAAAGATGCTTAAAATGTCCACGGTCCGTGTTATTGGTTGGTTATATATTTATTATTAAGTGAATTTATTACATTTTAAGATATTATTAATATCATCGAACTGTCGTCTTGTCTTTTGCTGGAGTTTTCAAAATTGCCTGTAGTACTGTTGTAATGTTGTCACTTAATTGTCACATAATTCCATAATGCAAAAACTTTAGAAACAGGACCAGTGTTTCTGCTGCTTGGGGAGTTGTGCCATCTTGTTGAAGCCAACCCCCATATAGTTCATGTTTAAGTTCTAGAATATTCCAAGATGTTTTAGATGTAGTTTTGCACTTTGTTCCTTTGAAATGTATGGTTGGAACGGTCATCATTGCTGCATAGTGCATACCCATCACTTGTGGTGTATTTTGAATTAAATGTTTGTAGTAGTTTACTTTATCCCCGCCGTTATCAAGTCATTTTCGTCACATTATTGTGTAAAAAATCGATAAGTTTGTTTAATGATAAAGTAGTAGTAATTAAATTAAATACAACTAATTCTGTTCGTTTTCCGCAATAGTTGGCCATGAAAATTATTTTCTTAAGTTAATGACTGTTGTACTTCGCAAATGTTTTTGACTTTTTTAACTTCGTTGCTGCAATTACTCAGCAGTTGCCTTAACATTGACAAATAACCAAAAAAGTAAAAAAAGGGCATTAGAACCTAATAAAGTTCAGTAACAAGTGAGAAAGTAAAAGTCTCAATTTTATATGTGAATTGCAAATACCAACATAAGAAGATAGAAATTGCATCCTACATTTCTAAAGCCAAATTTACTAAGCGAAAACAGTCATAGCCTTCCAAAATCTTTAGATTTTTATGTACTAACAGAAAGTCACTTTCAGTGACTTGATAATTACAATGAGATTTTAATATCAAAAGCATCTTGATATGGATACGTTTGTAAATTCCTAGAAAAGCTAGGAACACCTCCACAAAGCCTTTTTATCTCTTTAAATTTATGGGGTTACTTTCGCTTACAATAATTATAAAATATTTCATACAGCCCTTGTTGGAAGACAACAGATATATTTCAATATTACTTACTATAAACTAACATTTGATAAATATGTCCATATTTCTCAATAAATAATCTCAACTGTACGGCACGAGCGTCTCGAAATCCTGCAGGATATTTAAATTTATGGCTACTGCTGGATAGTACCTATTTGAAGGCTTTCAAGACATAAAATCATAAGGGTTTTGCGCTTGTAAAATTAATATACTCGGAGCGAATCACGATAAACGAAATTGACTATTAAAAGATAACAACATTGCTTGTAAAAGTAGAGACACATGTTTTAAGAATCCAGAATGGGAGATTATTAATTCAGATAAGTTTTAATTGAAACGGAAATTTAAATGTTTGGCGTTTTAGAATTGCTGAAAATCAGGGAAAGTTTGTTGATGATATTTCTGTATAAAATGTGTTTTTTTTTAAATGTATAAAATATTTATATTTATATAGTTACTCTATTACTCTATACATATTGCACGGGATGATAATGCAAGTTCTTAGAATTGATGAATAGCAAATTAAGTTGCACTAACACTTAAAGTTATGCACAGGATTGATGATTTCCTATAAGATATTATGGGTAATGCGGCAACAGTAATTGCCAATTGTTCTCAAGTAGGACAGCTACATAAGTGTCTTGTGAAATAGGAAACACTTCACTTCGAATATAAAACAAAGCAAACAACTTAAGCGAAGTAGGCTGCGGTGCTTGAATAGCTGCAGTCTTTGGCAGTTTGCCCAAGATTCGCATGTTACACATTTTGTGGTATACCAAATCAAGATGAATGAAGCCAAGTGTTTTTGCTAAAACGTCTTTTTAGCAGGAGGTAACTGTACTAAAAGTACGTGATAAAATTTTTAGGTTTTTTAGATACACCAGAAACCTATTTTTAGATGGATGAGTTCATTTCCATTAAGCAAATAATAACTGTGGAGTAGACATACTTCTTTGATGTGACTCATTTTGTACAGTAGTTTTGGTAGGATTTGGAATAATTTTGTTTAAATTTGTTTTCTTTTTGCGATTAGAACTCTTCTTTCCTTTAACAGAAGGTTAAACTATTTTAGAACAATGTACTTAACAATAGTATTACCAATATGATTAAATCGTAATGAATTTGTGACAGTGCCACTTTAGAAACCTTAAATATTCCTGCAGGCAGCGCTTAATTTGTAAAACAAATAGTTCCGGAGCTCTTCAAAAAATGTGTGGGTAGGGTACATTGTTTTAGTGTAGCCTGTAGCTTGACTTTTATTTCAAATTACAAAAACAAAAAAGCATACAAAAAATTAAAATTTAATTCTCAAAAAAACATCATTTAAGTTAAGTACTACATAATATACAGTGTGTCCACATGGTAATGTATAAAATCGATAAAATTGTTAAATATGAGTTTACGAAAAATCCGTCGGGCATGGCGAGCGATTTGTATTAAATTTTATATTTTGACAGGATTTCCTGATTTTTCCCGCCATTTTTCTAATAGCTATGACGTCATCGATATTTTTTTAAATGGTAACCCCTATTTTTTATTACGTCATTCGAAAGAGCGCATTTTTGTACAAATGGTAAGTTAAAATTTATAGTAGGTTGCATTATAAACTTCTTCAGCAAAAATTATTTTATAGCAAGAAAAATTTATTTCTTAGAAAGTAACACGTGTAACATTAAAATAAAATTAAACTTAATCAGGTGCTCAAATTGTGCTCCATTTACAGCTTGACAGTGTGACAGGCGTGTGATAAATTCTTGCTGCACGTTGTCGATGACGTCCGGGGTTATAAGACGGATTTCTTTTCGAATTCGTTCTTCCAACTCCTCTAAGTTTACGGGCTTAGTATTGTAAACCTTACTTTTCAAGTAACCCCACAGGAAATAGTCGAGAGGAGTTAAATCCGGTGATCTAGCAGGCCACTCTATAGCACCTGTTTAGATACCGACATTCTATATTATATAATTTAATTAGCTAATCACAAACTAAAATGGTAAAATGCGCTCTCTTCAATACTAGGCTTCGTAGGCGACTACTGGTTTGCATTCATATGAAATTAATGACACAATAACAGCATGGGCAAACTGCAAAGTTGCAACTTGACAGAAGTACCGCAGCTGCGCTCCGTCATGAAAATTAGTACCGGAGCCCGGCTCCGGTGAGCTCCGGCTCAAATTAATCCCTGCCTGCAGGAATTAGATGGAAATCTGGAAAATATTCGACTGCTGAACGAACTGTTGGTGTGCTTTCCCGGCGGGTTTTACCTTGTTATCAAATTTTAGATAAAAACCTCGAGTTGCGTGTTGTTAACTGTGTACATGTTAAACCAATGTTCTTTACGACCGTTGTGAGGAGGCTCGTAAAATCTTTCGATCGATTAACAAACGTTTCAATGATAATATACCTTTTCCTCAACTTTAACATTTTTAGTAAGTTTAAAGCTTAACTTTGCCCAAATATTTGTACGTTTCAGTTTTCAGTTATATAAATTGAAGCCATAGAATGGAGAACGTTGTTATGGTTCGTCGAGAGTATCGGTGCTCAGCTGATTATGATGAATGGGAAGCATTACCAAACCATTGGGTCTTCTTTGAAGTGGAAAATAGGAAATATGTAAACTAATGCCTTGAATAAATTATGATAAATCCAACAGTAAACTGTTTGTGTAAATATCGTCGATAATTGTTGTTTTGTAGATAAATGTTAGGTATAGTATACGCAGTGCATAGAAGAGAGATGTCGCGATAGTTTATCTCCCTTTTTTGTGGGTAGAGCATATTATAATACTCTTCTTCTAATCATTAGGAATTGCCTCCTCCTCCAAGATTTTTATTACCAGTGTATGTATATGTTCTGTTAGACGGTCATCGCCTGATTTGTAGACTTCGGAGGGTATTTTGTCAATTCCTGGTGCCTTGTTGTCTTTTTTGGGCCTTGCTTGCTTGTTTGATCTCTTCCAATGTTGGGGGCTCTGTCCTTTCCTCTCCATCAGCCTGCAGATTCACGTCCCGTCTACTTTCAGCTTTCTCTTGTGTCGAAGTATAGTTTGGAAGTATTTTCTCCAAATACTTTAAACGGTTTGGAGGTCGCTTTCTATTTATCCCGTTTCGTTTCTGCAGAGACTAGTTCGAGGTTTCTAACTCTCTGACGTTTTTATTTCTAAAGTCTTCTTCCATTTTTGTGATAAGATTGTTTCGCTTTTTTTCTGGCTTCCTCGAATTCCGTTCTACTTTCGATATAGCTCTTGTACTTTTTATTTCTTTCTTCTATTACTTCTTTGCATTCTTCAACAAACCAGGTTGCTCTTTTCTTTTTGTTACCTATTATTGTTGCTGCTACTTTCTTAATTATTGTTTTAATTGAGTTCCAATGATCTTCTACTGGTTGCTGTAGTAGACTTTCTTGTGTAAGTTTTTGTGTAATTTCTCGTTCAAATGCCTTTCTTACTTCAGGTGATTTTAGTCTCTCGATGTCCAGTTTGATTAATATCTTCGAAAGGAAAGATACTGGGAGCAGTTTAGGTACAATAACATCTGGAGACGCAGATACAACAATGAACTGTATAGACTTTTTAAAGAACCCCCACTCGCAGAATTTATTAGATTACAACGGCTACAGTGGGCTGGACACGTGGTCAGAATGGAAGATAAAAGGCTGCCAAAAAAAAACATGAAATAGCCGAATGGAAGGTAAAAGGCCAGTGGAGAGACCCCGAAAACGATGGGAAAACGAGATACAAGGTATGCACTTGATCTTTTAGGCATCTCAGCCTGGAAGAGAGCGGCAGGCATGGAGGCAGAAATTACAGGAAGCCAAGGCTCAACTTTGGCTGTAGTGCCATGGAAGAAGTAATAAATGTTACGTAATTTTTTGAAAGCATGGGATTTGGAGGAAATTTGAGCTTGTAACTTTCAATGTCTTATCTTCGTGAACTGTTTTGGTCATCCAGTGGTAGATGTTTATAATATACCAGGCAGGAGTAGCTCGTCCTTAAGAGCTGCAGTGCTGGAGAACCACCTAAAATAAGATTATAATTAAAACAATAAATTATCTATTAAATAAAATAAGAATAATTCACAGCCTATTCTCGCGGTTTTTTAAAGTTAAACCACCGTTAAATCTATGCAAATTGTTTGAGCCAGTCAACCAAATAAATATTTAATACGAAGCCGCTATGCAACGTTCACGAAACAGCTGTCTTATTTTGTTCTTCCCGTGCTGTAATCCAATATCTGCTTGTTCGGTAGACATCGCTGCGTTACGACGGGGCCCGAAGGTAAAAATGAGCTGCATTTGGTGCAGCTCGTAAACGGGGTGGTGTTGTAGTATTTTAACTGACTAATTCGTGAATTTACTTTTTTTTTGTACGACTATGCTTACAAACATTCCTAAAATGGATGCTATAATAAAATTAAAGGAAAATAAGTTCCCTGCACTTAATTATCAAAATTAATTAATAGTAAAGGCGCAAAATCGCCTTACAACCGGAATTAGATAATGAAAGTGTTAGCAGTAGTCAAGTGAAAGCTTATAAAAGACACTTGCATAAGGATATACTCGTATATTTAAGGATTGGCTGTGATTGTAAATTGAAAAATGTTTTATTCTGTTTTCACTGTGTATTATTATTATTATTATTAGTTCTTTTTAATGCAGAACACCCAAAAATATAGCCTACGAGCTGCGCCTGGTACCAGGTATTGCAATGGAGCTCGACATTCTTTAAGTTAAGTCTTTTTAAATGGTTGTTCTTGTTATGCCTCATCTTACAAACTTGTGAAGCTTGCTGTTTTTATTTGTTCTTTACCTTAAAGAAGTGCCCTTTTTAATTAATAAATGGACATTAAAAGAATTTCACTGGTACAATACTGACAGTTTCCTTCTTAAAAATTAATTGAATCAGCTTGCTTAACTGATATCATCAGTAACACCCACGCTACTACATAAGTACTGAGAAAAACCAAAACATCTCCATTGTCAAGTTTGCCTCTTTTTGGTATGAAACAATGCGTAATATTACATTACGTAGTGCGATTTTAAGTGACGAATTGTTGTAGTAGTAGGTTACGTGTCACGAGAAAGTCTGAAGGTGTGAATGCGTTAATTTGAGAAAAGTTCATAATAATTACAATGGCAGCAATTCATGCAATCTTCAGAAAATTCGAGCTGAAACCTTTATTGCTTGAAAGGAGAAATTTTGTAAAAGTTAACATGAAAAAAGCTAGAAATGTGATATTTTTGTGGGTAAACTAACCGCTTTTTAAAGCAATTTTATTCTTTTGTTTAAAAATTTCCAAGTCTTCGAGAGGAAAAGCTTCGGTTTTTATCGTTATCGTTATTGATCCCACGGCACTATTCCCAAATGATAAGGATTGTGAGAAGTAGAGATTTCCGTTGGGATTTAAGTGGAATCTTGAGATATTAAAGCAGCATCACGATCAGGAATTTCCTTTGACTGCAGAATTTCATATGTGCAGTATTTACCTTTAGGGACTCGTGGAACGATCTTGTCCACTGCTTGCCTGTAATTGTTTATGTCGGTACGACCTTTCTTTCAAAAGGAGCTTAGCGCTCCTCCAATTAAATTCGTATTAATAATTACACTCAATAAAAGGTAGTAAAATCGATCGTTAAAAATGTCCGTTTTGTTTTTTAATTGGGTCGTCTTTTTTGTCCTCTTTATCAGTGTAATTGAACTTTGAGAGATGAATTGTTTATGATTTCCTACATTATTGATAGTACAACAAGACTTGTGCTCTTATTATTGGTATTTTTTGTCGGACAATATTTCCAGGTTTAAATTAAAAATGGCAGGAACATACAAAGAGCGAAGTTTAATTGAGGTTATTATTAGTTTGAATTTCAATTATGTCAATATGTCTGTGCCATTTTTTTAACTAACCATCGATAAGTACTTAAACGTTTAAATTTTCAATAAAAGGTGGCCATGAAAAACAAGTTCTAGTACTGAAATCGGTTGAATTTGTTGGTCGTCAATTCTTAACATACGTCTTTCTATAGCTAACTCTTGGCGTTTTTTAAACCCTAATAAAATCTCTGCATAACAGTATAAATAGCGAAATTGTAAATTTCAAAATTTAAATAAAAGTAATTAGGAAACATTTCCGGAAATTTACAGTTAAAAACGGTCTTAATTTATTTAAGTAAGTTGAATGCATTTGGTTCTTGAAACAAAGTTCGTTTTGTTAAATACCCTGTTGTTACGGTAGGAATCGCTCGCTTTCGAATTTAGTTAAATTATTGGATTTATATTGATCTGGTTATTCTTTTATTTAGACTTTCCCAATTCCGTCAGGATTGTATAGTTGCATACGTCATAGGCGCTTCTTTTCTTATTTGGTATTCACTTAGTGGGTTTTAATCATAGGGAATTTTAGAAATTTTAGGTTGGTTCGTCAGAGAATTATGTTGGCAAGTTCGTTAGTTTTGGTCTTCTGCATTCAACATCGGTCATGGATGGATGTCAACTTTGGTGTTAGTATTTAATTATCCTAATTTAGTTGGATAATCCGAAGTCGACATAATTGGAGATGCTTTTAGTTTGCCTATTGGGCCTTTAGTGAATTTAGAACGGTAGTCGTTTTGGATTGTAAGCATTCTTCATAACCTTGATTGGGATTTGTAACCATTCAAAAGACCATTTTGTAGAAGCTTTACGAAGGGCATTTAAGAACTTTTGGGTATGTAACGCATTGATTTTACTTGAAGATTTCTTACGGTATTTGTTGTATTTCAGCCTTTTTTTCTTCTTAGTACGTTCTTTTCGTACGTTTAGTAATTTTGTGGTTGGTGCTGGTTTTTCGTGCAGCACGTGTTCATAGACACCACCTGTTGTTTCAACACCACGTTGGTTTGGAGTTCATTAACCTGAGGAAATTACCCCGTGATATCTAGAAGATACGTTTATTAGCCTGGAATTTTCCTGGTCTGCAGTTCGTTATCTATACGTTGTACACCCCACGTTAAGAGGTTGAAGGTCAGATAACTTAAGAGTTAATTTTGAGGTTATCCTGTATTAATTAGTTGAATTTAAATGCTTAACCATTTAGTAGATTGAATTTTGGTATTTAACTTTTGTTAGTAATTTGATTAGAAGCATTTATTAGTAATATTCACAGTAATTAATTTGTATTGTAATTCAAAGCATTAGTAACATTTTCAATTTTCATTTAGTAAATCGTACTCCGTGCGATTATTTAAACATTGTAGTTGCGGTCACAGCAACGGGAATTTATGAACTGTAATTTTTAAATTTGTAAAGGAGTATTCAATTTCGTGGTTCAACTTAGTCAATTATTTTTCTTTAATTTATTTTTATATATATATCATATCGTAATTGAAATTGGGGTTTCCGATAGATCTCGCAGGAGATTATTATTATTTTCTTGTGTTATTATTGTGTTTTTTTTTATAGCTGCGAAAACGACTAAAGTGAGCTCACTCTTATCTGTGTTCGTTAGTTATTTAAGTTAATTTAAGAATTATTCTTGCGAACCCTCCGAGAGTCTACGTACGTTTAATTACGATTTGGGTTTATTTGAACCGTAAATTATTTTCATTTATCTTTCGTTTGGTTACATGATTGTCGTTGAACATTCCTCATAGTTTTCTTTTTTTTTGTGTTTAATTAAATCTTGTTTGAATATTACATTTAAACTTAGTTTGTTTACGATTTTAGTAATTTTCCTTATTGGTTTATTTGAATTAATAACTTGATTATTAATTTTCAATTTCAATTTTGTGTATGTGTTTTGCTTGAGTTAATATATATCCTATTCGTTAATTACCGAGTCTTGCGTTTTATTGTCAAGTCAATTGACTTTTGGAGGTCTATTCTTCAGTAGGTCCGAACTGAAGCTGTTACGTTTTAAGGACTGGCGCCCAAGCAACATCGTTAGTTGAGTAATTAGTGAGCACTACTATTTCTTTTAGGAACCTCACGCCCACGCAACAGAGTAGCGGGTTTATTTAGTGTTATCACCTCCGGATAACAATTGATATACTATACCTAGTGCTGGTGTAGCACTGTTAAATTAAATAATTTGTAACTGTAGTGTTACGCCAGGTGTGTTACCGTTTGAGTTAGAGTTGTGCAAACTCGACACTGCCCAGATAGCGTAGCGAAAAAGAGGTAGAATTGTTTCGTTTTTTTTTATGAGCTTAGAACAAGATCAGGCACGATTGGTATTATCAACAACATCATTTTACACATAAAAACACGAAATACGACATTTTTTAGTGGTCACAGACATTTTTATTTTTAAAAAAGTGTAAATTTTAATTTTTCTTTGAATCATGTTTTTTTTGTATATCTATTGCCATATCTCAAAAACGAATTGAGCTATCGACGTGAACTTTTTTTTGTTATAAAACACACACTTAAGCGCTTCTATCTGTGTATAGTATTGTTAATAAACAAATGTTTAAACATGCTAAAAACGTAGATAACTTTGAAAGTTCCGAAGATACGCAACCAAATTTTCACTAAGCTACAAACTTTTTTGTTTTTGTAAATTTTGTATAACATGCTGCGAAGAAAATAAAGCCAAAAGACGAAAAAAGTTTTTGATAGCATAATTTTTATTGTGTCTTTTATAGTTAAGGTACAGTGATTTTTTTAGAGCGCGCGAATTACAGAACTAAAAGCGAGCTAGGCTAGCGGCCGGCCTACATTTTGTACTTGTAACATAAATAACTGTTAGAAAAAACTTTTTGTCATTATTAGCAATAGTTTGCGTTTTATGATTTTTTTACTATGGATGAATTGTCGAAATGTACGCGTGCGACACTTAATAATGATTACCTAGGTATTGTATGTAACGGCACTTTTCATTATTATTTTTTTATCTTTAGAACTATTTTATCACGTTTTAGGATCTGAAAAAACAACTTATTTTTTCTAGTGGCACATTAGGGATTAAGGGAGAAGGCTAAAAAAGGTTAAAAATCTTATATGGAGTATCTAGGATAAAAGTGCATTGCATAAGGATCTCGGAAATAGTAAAAAAATACGATTATGGTAAAATAGTAACAAAATACGATTATGGTAAAATGGGAAAAAAATTGCGCAACTAGGGGTTTAATAAAATGCCATAAACAGAAGTTTGGGAAAAGTAATAATTTTGGAGTGGTTTGATGAAAAGTAAACTATCGAGTTTTAGATTTTTCTGGCGTTATTATTGGAGCTAAATGAAGGCATTTTTTATGAACGTGGCAGTCTTAATATTTGTATCTGACATTTCCTGTGTCAGAGTCCTATCCGAAACCCCCATGCATTGTATCTTTATCCTAGATCCACTGTATACGCAATAATTTAGTAAACATGTTATTTTCGTCTAAATTAGGTAGGTACACATAGAAAAAAATATCATTAATTACGCTTCCTCACTTTCCGAATCTGATACATCGTCATGGGTATTTAAACTATTATTACAAAGTTTGCATCATTTTATAGCTAAAAGTTTTCTCAGATCTGCTGGTACTGGGTCTTTAGTTGTTAACAGTGGAGTCCAAAGATTATCTTTTAATACCCATCCAAACTTTGCCGGATCCTCATTAACTGTTTCTGGTAAGTAACTGGAATACCAGATTTTTAACTGGTAGATACACCTAACGAAAATAAACATTTATAAGTTCTTTATTAAGTCCTATAATGAGAAATATACTTTTTGGATGTTGCCTAAACGCATCTTCTGTTGGTGGAACTTCAGAAGCAGGCTTGTTTGACGTTGAGGTTAAATGAAATCTTAATCCATTTAAGTCTTTGATGGTTTCATTCTTATTTTTGTATAGTAAAAGAATATATTTGCTGACAAGTTCCATTGCTTCATCTTCAGATAATATTGGAAGCCTTTCTAATTCTGACAGACACTCAATATTTTTTACCAGCGTATTGAAAGCGGTTCTTTTACCTATTTTATAAAATGCATTTGTATTGTCACAACCACTTAAACAATGGATGGCTAATAAGTTTTTAGTTATTGGAAGTCCAAGATTCTTAACCACGTCATGAATAGCAACAAAGTGTCTATTTTTGCTATGTCCCAGCTCCATAAACAAAAAGCATTTTTCCAGTTCTGGAGTAATACTATAGTAGTAAAGAAGTAAAAGAAGGACATCAGTGTCTACCGACTTTACAAGAATGGAGTTGCTATGTGATACTTCTGACAAAACGTCTTTGTGATATTTTACTCTAATTGTTCCGTTCAAAATATCTTGCTTGATTGCCAAAATTTTCTGCCCAAAAAGGTCTTTTCTAAATTCCGCAGACCTAATTATAGTCTCTAAACCCTGTTTCCATGGCTTGTGCACAACAAGTTTATCGTTTTCCTCTATTACTACTCCACATAAAATGCACTCCATTTGACAATAATTAAATATTTTTTACAGCAAACCACGTACAATGACCATACGTACAATACAATACAAGTGGTAGGTAAAGAATATCGTTACATATTTTATACTTTGACCTTCGACAAAAACAAATAGCGTTGATCGTGCCGGCTCGGCCGGCCGACGTGGCGGGCGCATCGAAACTTAATTTCTGCAATTCGCGCGCTCTAAAAAAAATCACTGTACCTGAACTATAAAAGACACAATAAAAATTATGCTATCAAAAACTTTTTTCGTCTTTTGGCTTTATTTTCTTCGCAGCATGTTATACAAAATTTACAAAAACAAAAAAGTTTGTTGCTTAGTGAAAATTTGGCTGCTTGTCTTCGGAACTTTCAAAGTTATCTACGTTTTTAGCATGTTTAAACATTTGTTTAGTAACAATACTATACACAGATAGAAGCGCTTAAGTGTGTGTTTTATAACAAAAAAAAGTTCACGTCGATAGCTCAATTCGTTTTTGAGATATGGCAATAGATGTACAAAAAAACATGATTTAAAAAAAAAGTAAAATTTCACACCTTTTTAAAAATAACAATGTCCGTGACCACTAAAAAATGTCGTATTTCGTGATTTCTAATGAACATTGATCTACTTAATAAAATGGTATATGTCTGAGTTTGTTCTAAGGTTAAAAAAAAAAAATCGAGAACGAAGCGACTTTTTCCCAGTTTTTTACTCCACTAAGAATAAAGTTAATGAATGAGGAAACGTCAAAGGAATGTGAAACAAGGTTCAGTGAAATAATAAACCTGTATTATAATTACATTTTGCAGTTGAACATGTTCCAGACACGAGGTATGCCCGCTTTTTATAACGAAACTGTAGGTATTTACGATTATTGATCATCTAAATGGTACATTGGGTACCGAATAAAATTTTTATATGGCAGTTAAAAAGTGCAATTATAAACTGATAGTGTCGTAGATGTATTCATAGATTTATGTAAATTGTTGTAGGAGTTCCTACAATCAGCTAAATAAAATTGTTAATCAAAACTATTAATAGTTCGGTGATTAAATTTTCGACAATAAAACCTATTATATTATGTTACGGAGTTATTCATGTGCATCCTTGAGATTGATTATGTTAAGTCGCAAAACGTTAAGGTTTTCTATTTGCCCTTTTCAGTAAATTTATTGCGAGTAAATAATTGAATAAATCGAAGTACAGAATCTGAAACAACACTGAGTGTGGTATGTTACGCAAACGATATTATGCATTTAGCCAGTGGAAATGATAGATAATTTGCAAAGAACTGTATATAAATTGAATCTGACAAACAAGCAATTTAATATGGAAACATTAACCACCAACGACGAAATCAATGGTTATTGCAAAATAGCTAATTATTATGTATACTTGAATTGCAAAGAGAATTAATTAAACAAGTAATGCCGTTTGTATAACTAGAATTTGACTTAACTAACGATCCACACCTACTGATAGTAAGTAATGATAAGTAACCAAAAACACGTGAAATTAGTTAGGTGTGAATATCGATAAATTTATAATCGAGGTAGCTATGAACGGTGTGACGTTTATCGTTTGTCACTAATTAATTAAGGTGGCTTTCAGATTTGTGTATTTATACTGAATTTAAGTTATGCCGTCAAATCAAATTGCCACTAATATAAAGAGCACGAATTTCCTGACATGCGAAAATCTATCGAAAATATCGTTAGTGAAGCCTGTCTCCTTAACTGCTAGTAAAATTATCCACTAAATTATGACAAATGGCAAAGAAATTTACTTGAGTAACGCTTTATACAGATAAAAGAAATTGTCAAAATTATAGCTGAACATTTTGTTTAAATTTTGCTTTGACTTGTAAAGACATATGCTACCAAAACCGAAGTCGATATAAAATTCCAAAAGTAACAAATGGGAATCGGAAATGAAAAATCTTATGTAGAACATTTGACCTATGATTTGTAGAATTATTTTGATAGATTATCGCCGGAGTGACCGAGTGATTAATTCGACTACAGCGCAGGCGGTCTCAGGGTCAAACCCGAGTCGGATGCTCGGCGGGTGGCCTACCCAGTCACTGAAAATAATTGGGAACCGAAACACAGTGGTGGAGTAGTGGTAGTCGAAGGCGTGGTTACCACATCACTCTGTATGCATAGCGTGCGAGATAAGCAGGTATGAAAGCGATTTAACTTTCCTTGTTGCCGGCCATACTTCCTCGCGGATACCTTTACATTTTGATAGATTTGAAGGAGAATTTAATAGTAATAGAAATGTCTAAAAAGGATTTGTTTTAATGATATTTACATGGTATTTGTATTTATCAAAGCACTTTCGTTTGATTTACTAAGGATCAATCCTTGTAATTATTCAAGTTCGATGCAAGCGTTATGTTTTCGTATTACCCAGTAAACATTTAGTTATTTAGTAAGCGACAGCATCTCAAAGCAACAGAAAATACATTACTACATTTCACAGTACATGTTTGCGAATTGTCGCTTACAGGGTAAATTTTCGTTCCCGCAGAATTCCACGTTGCATTTAGTAGATTACCTTTCGCATGGAAACAGAGCAGACAGTTACTCCGTCGGGTTTTCGCTTACGCAGATCATATTAATGTGAGCATTGGGAAATCCATCCATGTTATCCATGCTAAAAGGCGCCAACCTAGGAGACTATGAGAACTACAACAAAGACCTACAAGGGGCGGATTTTTTTTACCACCTCAGGGTGCCATTGGAATTAACTGATCTCTTTATCAGGTCAAGAGGATAGTGGTAGCCACGCCGCACTACCAGTTCCCCAGGCGAATGCTGGGGTAACGAAGTTTCATGCCGTCCTGTAAGCAATAAATCCATACAACAGCAATATAGGTATAGGGCTCTCTTCAAAAGGGTAAACAGCATCTGAGTGCTAAAAAGGCGAAATTTGCAAACCACACCTTCTAATATAGAGTGAATTTTTAAATCTATGCTTCTAATTAGCTATATCAACAATCTGTATATCACACAAAGTACACCCCACAGCAATGTGAACCCCATGGTAGTTGTCCTCATACTTATCACCCTGCATTCAAATCAAATCTAAAGGCTAACCTAATTACTTTTGGACCCGATAGGGTTATCTACGCAGTCAGCTTCCAAAAACCCTGCTTTAGGAATATTTAAAGCGTAGTATTTTTAATGGACAGCGTTTATGCTTAGGTAAAATCTAATAGTGATAACATAAATAGTAATACTGCAAGTGTGTGATAAAAACAAAACTGGTTTCCATTGTCAGTAGAGCTACAAAGTGAGAGACATAGAGAAGAAAATTCTGGTTTATTTAAATTAAGGAAGAAGATACACATGTGGAGAAGAAAATGAAAGAAACTTGTGGATATTTGTAAAACATACTAATGTCCTGTCAAAAGGACACCTCTTCTGGGAGCGGTTGACTCCCTCCCTCCCAGATATTCATTCAAGAAACACTTCTGTGTATGTATGAATGCCGTTGATGCTTCAAAATATAATATATCCATCAACACTGATGGATCTAAAACCGTGGAAGGGCCGGCCGCAGGACTTGAACCTCCACATTAGCACTAGGCCAATTTACTACCGTTTTTCAAGCGGAGATTATTGCCATTATGCAAGGTGGAAATGAAATTCTAGAACGAAAAATTCAGAACAAAATCATCAGAATAGTTAGTGACAGTAAAGCAGCACTGATGGCTCTAAATAGTTTTAAAATAACGTCAGGGGTAGTACCCCAATGCCACAACATACTGGAGCTATCTGCCAGAAACAATATCCTACAACGTATATGGGTTAATAGTCATGCAGGATTATATGAAATTGAGCAGGCTGATGAATTGGCCAGACGTGGTTCAACGCAACCTTTTTGGGGCCCTAAACCAACAGTGGTACCATTCCTGACTGCTCTATACAACAATAATACAAGAAACCCACAGTCGCCACTATGACAGATGGGTTAACTTGGATTACTTGGATAAATGTCATCAATCCAGGATTATCTAAATTCTGTATGCAGTTACCAAGAAGGAGACTACGACTTGTAGGTCTACTTTCAGGACACTGCAAACTGAAGAAAGATATGTACTAATTAAGGCTAACTAACAGCCCATAATTGCGGGGAAGAGACGGCAGAGTATATTTGATGCGACTGACCTGCACTCGCCTCGACCAGAGGTGCCATGTTGGGAATTTCTAGCCTGATATGACATAGAACACCCTTGGCAAGCAATTTAAGTTTTACTGAGAGGACTGGATGGCTTGAATACGACCACCAAGGCTGTGTGTATGATTTCTTGGAGGTAGTACAATGGGCCCACTTTGAGGCCTAAGTGCACATGAACATAATTCATCGTCCACACCAACTCCAGAATCCTAGAATCTAGAATCCAGATATTCTTTGCTTTTCATGTGGTTTATGCAAGACGGCCATCCAACAAAGACAAATTATGGCTTTTTTAAATAACATTTTTAACAATCGTTGCATAGGAAAGCATGGTCCTGTTCATTGGTTTGCCAGATCCCCGGATCTCGATCCTATTGATTTTTTTACCTTTGGGGATACATATAAAATATGGTTTCTTCAAAAAGCAGTAGCTCTGGAGAAGATCCCTCAAAAAAATTGTTAATGCGTTTCAGACAGTAAAACATGAAATAGTAATGTTAGAAAGTACCAGACAAAACTGGCAAAGACATACGGAGGGAGAGCACGTGGCTTTCAGTTTCAACATGAAGTGAATTTGTTGATATAACCAGTAAATAGTAGCACTTGTAAGTGCTAAACCTTTAAAGTAATTTTTTATTAAGCTTATTGCCTTAAAGATTTACTTTTTATTTAATTTTTTTTATCATAAAAAAAGCAATCGTACAATAAGACACATGGCACAAACAGCCATACCAAACTGAAAGACCTTTCTTACATAAAATTAACATCTCTTTGATAATGCAACACAGGGTGTTTTAAACAATGCAACTTCCATATTTTTCTAATTAAAAATATTTTTAAACCTCCCCTCTAACTACAAAGCTTTCTTATTACTATCAAATTATGACTTTGGTAGACCCTAATTTACCCTGTAACATTTAAAAATAGATCTCCTGCGATTTTTAACATACTGAAAAAAATTTATATTTTTGATTCAACTTTATTGGACCGCAATTTTTTAATTTGGCCCTTTAGGAAATTTTATTTTGAAAAATCGCTATTTTTTATGTAGTTAATGTTGGTAAATATGTCTCCACGATCATCCTGTATATATCGAACAGTCATAGAAAAACAAATAAATTCTAGGTAGGCATTTTTTAACCTCGAACAAAACACCAGTTTGTTTCTCATTATTATGTGCACAAGAACTTGATATTGATCAATCCAATCGTCAAATAGTATAAAAGGACATCCTGCCTGTTTAATTAGTATGATTATATGCAAAGAAAACTACACACTTGCTGCGACCGGTTTTAATTAATACAAAATATGTGATACAGGAACAAAATTACCTGTTTTGTTTTGCAAATCACAAAACAGCAAGTTTTTTTAATTTTTAATCATCAGGATTACATAATGTTACCGGTAAATATATCAATGTGTTGTTTTATGATGAAGCTCTGAAAAGTTGTCCTCTAAAAATGATTCAGAGACACACTTTACGCAGTTAATCACTAATTAGTCAAACGCGGAACTATCAGAAAAAATTGGGTCATTCACATCTGGACTTGTTTTAGCACATTAAAAAGAAGTGATCCGATAACTGATAACAAAGACCCGTGATGTACCTTTGGTCGGGCCCTACGATTCGTATTATCAAAGGGAAGTTGCGTGTCAGTTTGGATTTACAAACAAGCCCACAGGTGCTATTTTTCTCCGTTATGTAATAATTTTCTCGTAATTGGTTAGCAGTGCCAATGAACCATGTCACGCGCATGTTTAATATAAAGTTTCCTCATTCACCTGCTTTGTGTGTCTCTATAAAAGAGTAAAAAAATTCGTGAATTTTTAATTTCCTATTAAATACCCGGTATCGCAGTTATAAAAGTGTGTCAATTTTAATTTTTATATTCAGGAAATATAAAAAAAGCTATTGTTACAAATAAACGACTTTTTATGTAGCTGTGAGAGAAGAAATTATATAATTAGTTTTTACGAGTTGAAATTATACAGAGATTCTAATTAAATTATTCTAACAGAAAATAAATAAAACATAGGTTCCTGACCGACAATTTTATTTAATTAAATTGCCGTTTTAAAGTACTGAAAAGGTATCGGCACTAACGCCCCACGAGGGAGCATGGCCAGCTACATGGAGGGTTAAGGCCCCTTAAGTTGCTTTCATACCTCAGTTGTTTGGCACGCTATACGTACGGGGTGATGTCGTAAGCACCACGCCTTCAACAACCACCTACCTTCCTTACTCCACCACTGTATTTCGGTTCCCAATTATTTTCAGTGACTGGGTAGACTACCCGCCCAGCATCCGACTCGGGTTTGGCCCCGAGGCCGTCCGCGCTGTAGCCAAATGCCTTAACCACTCGGTCACTCCGGCGATCATAAAGTAAATTAGGTAATAAAATTTTGTATTATTTACATCAAAATCTTTTAGTGCCCAAGATATGAAATACTTAAAATTTTGAAACATTTATTTTTAAGAACATTAAAATTTATTATCAGTGGAAAATAGTATATTGTGTTATTAGGAGTAAAAGTGTCATTTTGTGTGCCGAGCATGACGTTTGGACGACGAGCGCAGCGAGTCGGACAATTTCAAGCGAGGCACACAAAATCACTTTTACTCCGAATAACACATGTTATTTTTTCTTCAAACGCAATTCAGCAAGAAAATTTAAAAAAAGTCAAAAATGAGCGTCATACCAGCTGTCATTGCTACGGGTTGCTTTGTTATAAAAAATAAAAATTACGAGTTGCCATTGGCTCATTAAGTGTCACTTTTACTCTTAGGAGTAAAAGTGAATGTTTATGTCACTTTTACTCCTAGGAGTAGAAGTGAATGTTTAACTGTGTGTATCCAAGGACACAAAGTCGTGTTTTTATGACGTTTGAAGAAAAATACCTTTATGATTCACAATTTGATGATAATTAAAACTTTATTTAGAGTGACGTGTTTTACAGTGAGGGTCACACTGTTTGGCGAAGGACAAAAAAATAAGTTGGAGTGATAATGAGATAAAACGGATTTATTTAGATAAGAAAACAATAAACTTAATCGATAATCTGTACGTATTCGTACATTCCACATTTTCCTGTTTTATTTGGATTATTCTCTTTTAAAATGTATTAAAAAGAGAATGGAGGGTTTAATTCCGGGATGATTAAAACTCATTTAAGAACACATAAATCCTTTCTAACTAAACTGAAAATACAATTGAAGGATTAAGTAAGACAAAAGAGTAAAGATCAGTTTTCATTATTTAACCAATGTTATTCCCACACGTTGAAAAATTAAATGTCTAAAATTGCCATTGTGATGATGACCTACGAAAAATCACATTAAATGATTGCATGTTAAATAGCAGATATATGAGTGCATATTAGAAGATGTGTCCAGTTCTAACAGAAACGCTCTTGATCTTTGAACCGTTTTAGCTTTCAGTTCTAGCATCTAGTCATGCGATATTTAATTCAAACGAAACCCGCAAAACTTGAACATGCAATGAAAAGACCGCCCGCCCGTTAAATCTTTTTATAAAATGTGAGTGGTCGATTTTTTAAATATCCCAATTCTGTTGGCTTTAATTAATTTAAAATTATTAACTCAGTTTTATTTCGTAACATAATCAGGAAAATTTGATATTATTATAAAACCTTTCGAAACACATGTGAAATAAAATAAAACATAATAATAAAGGTGGACAGCCTTAGGTTCTCAAAAAAGTAATACAAATATAAAATAGGACGGAAATAAATATTTTCACATTCGTGATACCAATTAAGCCTCTGGTCGACATGCAAAGAAGTAAAAGTAACACTTGGAGGAGGATCTAGGAAGGTTTAGACCTTCCAGTAATCACGTATGCCTGTCAATAGCCTATACATAAAAAAAAGAAAAATGATCTAAATTGAAAAGAAATTTTAGGAAAAGCCAGCCTTGGCATTTAGCAAAGAATAAATTATCTGCAAAATGTTTTATGAGGTATTTTCAAGCAATTAGTTACTTTCAGGTTTAATTATTTATTATTCCTCAAACGTATTTTTTCCATAAAAGGTTTTTTATTTGTTTGTCAGAAACAGTGCAAGCGTAGGAAGGACATCCAAACAAAGATTACTCACAAAACGATTTTTAAATGTTATTTAATTTGGGTTTCAAGCAGGATTCTGCTTTGACGAATTCCCCCAAATTGTTATCAGCAGAATACTTACATTCTTTAATTACTAATTTTTTTCCTCCTCAGTTTCTGTAAATGTTCGTTCTGTATTTTTTAAACAAAACTGCAACTGTGGGGCCTACTTATTTTCTTACATAATTGTTAATAATAAACAAATTGCATGGTTCTTCATTCTCCGAAAGAACGTCTTAAATTCATTACTGAATATCCTTTTAGATTTGGATTCCATCGTTGTCTATACTGGTTGATGTCTGACTAAAGCCTCTAAATATCAAATAAAAGGGCGGATTTGGATCCCTGACGCAGACATTTGGGGTCCGATTCCCAAGACCGATGATGGTTTTCTTCGGAATTTATAGAGGGTCGTGTTTTCGCACTTCGCACTAACACATGTGACGATTACTAACCTCATAATATTACGGATTGATTTTCTTCTCATTTGCTGCGATGGATAATGTTAAACCCTTTAACATTAGTCGTGCTAAGAAGACTCCCAACACTTTATAGGTAATAACAAAAGAGAAGAAGAATAATTTCAATCAGCCACCTAGTTCATTTGTAGTCGTTTTCTTGGTGTTTTTAATGTACGAGTATATGATCTTCACCCTCTTCTTGCTCAGCCCGGATTGATCCACTCCTGAACATAGGCCTCTCCAACAGCTTTTCATGTTTGTCTATCCTGAGCCGATCTAATCCAATCTCTACCAGCAACCTTTTTGTTGTCATCGGACATCTTCTCTGAGGTTTACCGACACTCCTTTTCGCTTGTCTGGGTCTCCACTTTATAGCTCTAGATGCTCATCTGTCTGTATCCTGTCTTGCGACATGTTTTGCCCATTGCCATTTTAGCTTTGCAACCCACTCCATGACATCCGTTTGGTGTCTCTTATTTGATTATTTCCGTGTTTATTATTTTATCTCTGAAGACTTTACCAAGCATTCTTCTTTCTATATACCTTTGTATCACTTTAAGTTTTTTTAGATCTTTTTTGTGCACTTGCCTTTGTTTACATTCCATAAGCTGTCACCGGTAGAAGACAACTATCATAAATATACCTTTCTCTACAAGTTAATGGGAGTATTGTCTTCATCTTAGTATGACTTTATTATAATAAGTTTATTAGTGTAATAGTAATGTAAGAAACATCAAATTAAGCAAGAAACGTGAAATATTTCGCTTGTTTTTGTCCGCTTCGTGCTGCATAGATCCACTTCAATCGAAGGGTTGGCCACCGTTGGATCTTACTGAGAAAATATTGCTAATTGCTTTTGTACTTCCTGCAAATGCCGTTAATGTAGCCACAGTATCTTCTTCCAAGAATGCTTTTTCGAAAATATATATGCTTATTATTTAATATAAGGATCAATCACAGATGAACAATTGCTAAACTAACTCCGAGTTTCGCAAATCAAATACTTAAACTACCCTAACTAACCACTGCATAGAACACATTTCCGTAGTATAAACGGAATATAACATAAAAATGTGGCTTTGACCCCTTGCCAACGTCCTTAGAAATTATAAGGCACAGAAAGAAGAAGAAACTACCCTAAAGTAAATTGCCTCCCAACTCTTGTGTGATACACCGAGGCTCCAACTTTCCAGGACACTCAAAGAATGATTTTAAACTGCCCATTAAGGATCTAAAAACTATTTTCGTAGTTAGCCCTTGATACAGGGTTCCTACTTTTTCTGGAAAACCTGAAAAACTGGGAAGAGTCGGCGAATTTCGTATTTTTATTGTTTTGGTCAGGTAAAGTTGGGGATTATATTAATTTCTGTGAAGAATCAGGGAATCGAAATAGTTGCTACGGAGAAGTTATATGGTTACGAATATTTTTAAATTTTCTGTAAAAAATTATATACACTTCATACTTGGAATGTGTTTATTAACAAGTGATATAATTTAAATATGTAGGCAAAGGTATAGTTGATAGTTATTTAGTAATTTTTTACATTGTGTTTCGCCAGCTTAAATGGCGTCAAGGTTCATATACTTAACTACCTTGCAAACCAGAGTTCTCGAGTTCTATTCCTGGTTCCGGTCGGTGAGATTTTTAATGCGGAAAAATGTCTGAAAAGTATGCTGTCCTTCAAATACGAAATTCTAGTTGGGTAGTGCCAATGACCATAGTAGTCGACGTGCATTGAAATCCCTGTCACTCGCAATCCCAGGTTTCGTCCAATAAATAAATAAACAAATAAACATTACACCCAGTATATTATTCTATAATTTTATGGTTGCTTTATCTTTGTTTATATTTTGTTTTGAAAGTTATTCGATTAATTTACTTTCCAGTAAATAGCAATTACAACAACAAACAAACAAACTCTTTCGATGGTCAATGATCTGAAAATATTGTAGTCAGGGAAATGAGGTAAAAGTCGGGTAAAAGTCGGGGAAATAGAAAAATCTACCTTCAGTGGGAACCCTGTGATATCAGATTTGTTGCTTCTTCTACGATATCATATCTTTACTTTTCGCCTTATTCAGTCATTGATTTCTGCTCTTTAAAGTTATCTTCGGAGTTTCAGCATCACGTGCTACTGTGTTATTTTTAAGGCATTGGCATTTTTTTTGTTTTAGTTATTGTTCTGGTTTGAATTCCATAACATAAGGATGAGCATGTTAAATGTAACATAAAGAGATCTTTTTATTTTACTAAAACCGAACTTTTCACAATTACACTATTTTTGCCGCGCATTATTTTTTCTATTAGCGATTCTGCAACCACCAGGATTCTTATGGGGGCATAGTTAAATAACATAATCTTTGGAGGAATCTTAATATACAAAACAATTAACTTTAATTATGCAAAAGTCTATTTCAAGTATCAAATTTTGCTACTTGGTTTATGGGGGCATAGGTGTCACCACGGAGTCGGCGCCTGTCTGCAACCTTTTTTTGCCTTTCATCTGATTTTCGTCCTTAAACATTCGCTAGGTTTTTAATGAATTAATTTTACTTGCATTGATTCCGCATTACTTCTATTAATAATGTTATCTTGTACTTCTTGCCAACTTTTTGCTGTTATAGTAAGTGTCCATTTGGATTTGAATTAGTAATTGTTCTTTCTAACTAGTACAATTTTTAAACGTATTCTAAATATAAGTATCAAGCGATGCAGTTTAATTGCATCCTCAGTGACCCACGAAATTAAAAATTAGGTCTTAACTAATAAAAGATATAGAGTTATGTGATTATTACTTATTTTGAATATTGTCAACGTTTTCTGAACCAAGCTAAAACATTACCCTCAATTTCACGGGTTACTATATAAGGATAATTTTAAATTGGATCACTTGATATAGACAACTCGGGAGGCAAGCTATTCCGTTGTATCACCTAATTATTTAGATATATTAAATTAATGTTTTTACGATGTTAGGCTGTTCCTTGTTTTATTATTTCTTTTAAAGATCTTACTGTATCAACTCTAGGCCTCGGCTTTGCAATGCTTTTTTATGGCTCATGTTTGCACTGTGTTGAAGGTCTTCTGGTAATCGGCGTGTAAAGCAAGACTAAACTCATTACATTTCTCAATTAGCATTTTTAGTGTAAGTAATTTAACATGAGGCGTGTTTTTCTGATTGATAGATTTTTTTAAAATTATTCTTATTAACATTTTGTACGTGGTTGACAAAAGACTTAACTAAGCGGTAGTTCTCAATTTTTTCTCTCTTTCGTAACGTATTTTGATATGTTCCACTTTCTTTAGAATGTTCCCTTTCTGAAAGCAGTTACTTATAGTAAATACCATATAATTCTTGTTGCCACCTCTGAAGTTGCTTCATTTCGCCCTTAAACTATTTTTCTTCATACACTGTAAGCCTTCTTTAATTACTGTTTATTTTTATTTATCAATAATTGTATTTGTTTGATCTCTTTTTTGTCAGTCTAGTAGTCACATAGCAATTTGTCGTTTTTTTTTTCATTCAACCTCATCAGACAAATGAAATCACACCTCAAGGCAGAGATGTAACCATGCATGCCGAGATCTGCACTTCACTTATGAGCTTATGACTGATGAAAGATGTTAGCTGAGAAGTGAAACATTAAAAAATGTTACCTGTAACAGTGTTAATGCTATTATTACTTTTTACTATTGAATAACTGTTTTATAACTAGTTAAAATAGAGTGAATTTTCTGTTTAAAATAAGTGAAAAATTTCGTTTCGTATTGCGTAAAGTAAACGAATGAATTGGTTATATGTTTTGCATTGATTAACAGGCTGCTAATTTCATAGCTTCTTTTTAGTTTTCCGGTTTCACTTGTTTCAATGCAGTTTGTAAAGCCTGTTGTTAAAATGTTGGTTACACCTGAAAATGGCAATGTTTGATGTGCTGGAATACACGTATAAAAATACGTAGATATTTTCTTGTGAAGAGCAAACCCTAGAAGTTTTGTTGCTTTGTATTGCTGATGCTACTTTCATTCTACAATATGATCAAGAAATAATTTTAGTCGGTAGAAAAACATTTTGCTTGAACTTGGTAACAACCTAGTTTCCTGTGGCTGACAGTCACATTTGAAAGTTTAATTTTACAAGTATACAAAAACACCGTATAATTTGAGAACCAGTTTTAGATTTTGGCCTTTTTTGACATGTTTAGTATTCAGGTTTTACTAATTGATGGTCTATCAAATTAACTAAGTAACACATCCCGTTAGTAAGTATCGCTAATCGATCACCAAGAAAATTACTATATTTTTATTGCCATCGGATACAGTAAGTATTTCTTGTTTACCCTATTATAAAAAAAAATTGATAGTGGATAATTTTAATTTGATTTTCCTCATTTTATAGTAGAAGATCGTTCCAAACCTTACGTAATTTTTTCAAAAGACGTATGGAAGTAAAAGTATTATCGTTTTCGCATAAGTTCATTTTCTAAGATTCTTGCAAGGCATAACAATGGTACGTAGAATTCCATCTTTTATGCTGCATTTCGTGGTATAATTTAAATCATAGGTGCCTAGTCTTCCCTTTTATACATAGGCCATCGCGATTAAAATTTTATTTAATCCAATTTCTGATTAAATTAAGCAGAAAACGATAAATCTGTGTACAACTGTAATATAAAAAAGAGACATAAAATGTTACTATGGTAGTTGAGCACTACTTTAATCATGAGCTGATAACACAGGCTACTTACTCAGTTGTCTCCAGTAAACATAAAACGACATACATAGCTGCTTTATGCACGATCTATCAGAATATAACCTATTTTGTCTTTAAATTCAAATCAGAAATATTGTTTTCTTGGTTAAAAACAACACATGATTTAAATGTTTTTAAGGATACGTTTTAGAGTAAGTAATGTACAGCTATCTAGAAGTTTTACAAATATTCCATATAAAATGTGAAAGACCGAAATTTTAGAGGTGCGTTTCAAATTCCCTTCTATACAATTCACTTTGTCAGGATTGTGATAGCGAGCGCTTTTAGGAAAATTGTAACAAATAAAGGAAGTCCCTATCCTTACGCCCTTCCGACCTTTGTTTGTACCAAAAATTAACAAACGACTCTGGAAAAATTACGCTTGCACTTCTTCCGTTGCCTACTAACTGCAGAATATGCATATTACTTTCAGTTTCGTTGTATTTACTTACGGTTCCACTTTAAGATTTTATTTAATTTACATCATTTAAAAAACGTCAAATTTATATGTTTTTAAGTTTAATATCCTTCATTATCAAAGCATATTATCTAAACCTTTGTTATAAAATTTCCATATTTGTTCAGTTTCCAAAAAAGTAACAAAGGTTAATCTGATCTTTTATTGCATTTTATGTTAAGAATATTGCATTAAAAATTAAATCCGACATTTCCTTTCTTGTGGTAAATAGTTAGGTTGTTTTTTTATCGGCTGACCATGAATAATAATATATTTAAGACTAGAACACAGCCATAAAAAGCCTCCTTAGTTTGTTATTGTGCTTGAAATGTATTGTTTTCCGTTCTTTATTCATCTTAATTTAATTTTGTGCTTCGTTTTACTACTTTTCCCACAAAAACAAACTGAAGGATTTTAATCGATTTTTAATACATCACTTTCAAGAACAATATGCAATGGAGCACGAAACAACAGCTATAGAAATTGGGGAAGAAAGCTTTTTCGCTTATTGTTTCTGTTCGGCTCTTATTGTCTGTCTTAATTAATAGCAGTTTCAGATACCATTTTTGAGGAGCAGATAATGACTAATTCACACCACAAAAAATAATATAAACTGCGGAAGGTGTGTACCGAGCCGAATCGATTATTATTTATTACAATCGAATTATTTTTACTTTCGCATTCTACTTGTTTTTATCGTGATCATTCGAAGTGCACTACTTGAAACACTCCAAGGCTTTAGTAACCTGATCATAAAACTTATAAATTTTACTGACAGTTTGGTATTTAAAAAATTCAATTTGTTAATAACTGCCCGAAAAGTGCACCTGTTTTTTAAATAACAAACAAAAGCGGGTTATGTGAAAAATTAATTCGGGCATTTTTATTTCCTAACTGGTATATTATTAATGTCAGAATGTAAATGTCGACTGAAATTCACACAAAAAAATGGAGCCATTTATTTTTAATACGGAAATTCGGTTGATCTGATTTGATATTTTGGCTCGTATTTGAAGTTAATTTTAATCAACCGGAATTGACGGTGCTGATAATGTCAACCTTTCTCCTTTTTGAGATAACAGATTTTCCGACACCAAAGGATTTTTATGATTATTGTTATTATAATCGTACGCATTCGTCTGAGAACAAAAGTCAATAGGCAATTAAAACCATTATCAATTTAGAAAGTCCAACCATTTATGCAAGAGTTGTTTTCTGAAGTCAAAAAGGTCATTTAGTTAAAAGGAAAATGCACTAATTTATAGTTCACAACACGCGCGGTGCACATTTCTTGAACCTGAACGAAGTTTATGTGGTTTAGTTAAAGCAGTGAAGTTTCATGCTCGAAGAGAGATAGTTCGCTTTAATTAAAATACATGTATTCAACCGTTGAGCAATATATGAATTTGCAGAAGTAAATGCATCCTTGTCGTTGATTTAATTGGAAAATATACTCAGTGAGTCACTGGTTTTAAAATTGCCGTTTATTTATTAAAATTACCGTTTATTTGCTATAAATATTCATAAATGAGAAGTCTTGGCGTCATTTCTTCGCATAAACGTGCAAACTGAATTAATGAACGAATACATTCACTATAACTATAAGAATAGGAAGGTTACAATTCCATTGAAGTTTTAATAGGTTAAACCAAGAAATATTAATTTACGATTGTTTTAGTGATTTAACCATTTAACTAAAGCACATTTATTTATATTTTAAACAATTTTTGCGATTATGCTTTTAAATTGCTTAAACTTTTCAAAGATGGTACTTACATTGATGTTAAAAGTCTTACATCGCTTTAAAAGTGGAATAAAAGCGAAGTTTGAACGCACTTTTCAGTTAATTTTTAGCTATTCAGTGTCTATAGCAAATAAATATCTACTCTTCCAAAAACACAATGATATTTTGGGTCATAAAGAAATCTATTAAGCAAAAATATTCATAAATTATACGATCTATCTTCATACAAAAATCTCCTCTTCCGATTTCTAATCTCTATTTTTGCCTAGGGTATGGGCGGAACCCTAACTCGCCCGAATCTTACAGATCTTCACTCACTCACTAAAAGAGGAAGGTTAGACAGGCAAATGCAGCAATCCCCATCTCTCCAAAGATCTTGTTTGATATCTCTTTCTCATACTTCTTTATCAATCCCTTGTCTCCAACGTCTCCTTGGTTTCCCTCTTTTCCTTTTGCCTTGGGGCGTCCATGTTAAAACTTACTTTGGGAGTCTCTTTTTGCGTAAGTATTTTTGATACTTTTTCTTCTTTTCTTCCATTTTTGTTTCAATTTCTTCGTCTTACCAGTAGGGGAATGCAGTATAATTGTTTAAATTTTATATCACTTCTAGTATTTGATTGGCCAGCCGTTGTTCTTGGCATGGAATTTGCCAGTTTTCTTAGTTCCTCCTTCAACATGAAGGGAAGTAGGGCCTGAATTAGGGATTCCATTAATTTAGTTGTTTTGTTTTTTGAAAATAATGTTTGATATCCTTTGCCATATACCTTTTCTAAAGGGTTGCAGTCTGGGAGATTACGTTGGCCAGTCCATTATGTCGATGTCATTGGTTTGCATTCAAGATTTAACCACTTTCTCAATGACAAAGAACATTATCGTCTTTGAACTAAATTTTCCTTCGTGATTTTTCCCACTAGGTAATATATTATTCGGAATTACTTCGAGATATTTGGTAGCATTCATGAGTCTACGTCACATGGACCAAAACTGCACGTAACTTAAGAAATCGTACAAGAAACTACATGGCAGAAATGCATTCTCATATCATAACAATAGTTGAATATTTAATTTTGACATATACAGGGTGATTCACGACAAATAGTAAATATTTTAGGGGGTGGTAGTATGGACTATTTTGAGTAAAAAAGTTCATATAAACATATGTCCAATTCTCAATAATTACGGATATGTAGCCGTTTTAATGTTACCCATTAAAAGTATCATTAAACGAATTAAGGAAAGACAAATCACTTATTTATTGCATTTATTTACAACAAAATAAAACAAAACAACAACAGTTTAAAGCAAATGCTCAAAAATACCACCACCGACTTCAATACACCTTCTAACTCTGTCTGCATAAGTGTGTGTAGCTCTTGGACATATTGGAAGAATTGGGCATATGTTTATATGAACCCTTTTACTCAAAATAGTCCATACCACCAACCCCTAAAATATGTACTATTCGTCGTGAATCACCCTGTATATTTCAAAAATAATTGTTGATCTTAAATGTTGTTTCATCGCTAAAGAGCAGTCGTTCTCTAAGGGAGTGGGTATTTACAAATTTAATTTCTAAAATGTACTAATTGACACGTTCTGCCACTGCTGTGCCTTGCCCCACAGCAAACTATAGCGTCTTTGCTTCTTAGAAAGGAATCGTTTCGCCAGTGCTCTCATTCTGCAAGTCCAAGATTAAGTAATCTCCCTCACACTGGATGTATAATGTATACTTAGCCCTGCATCTTTTATTCCATGAAACTAACATTCTATCTTACCATTTCGAAAATCCACTGATAAATAGCAAATATGGGACATACTGTACAAATTTAATTGTTTATGAAAGTGAATGCGCTGATATGTATGTACATTCCAAGTCATTCTTTAAATAGTTTCGTTTTTCAAATACTTGAAGACGTCATTTCGGGGCGTTAAAAAGTGTTACAGCTTGTCAAACTTAGCTGAAAGTCTGAATTCGACACGCCCTCGATGCGCACTGAGACTTAATGCATTTACAGCGAATATCTCGCTCTTAAGGCTGACCTCAGGCTCGCGCAGGTAAGTGGGGATCTCACACTTCCTATCTTTGACAAGCTGTAAATATTTAAAGGACATTTTTAGTTTAGTGATATGTCCTTATGTCGCTACCAGTAGTTGAAAACCAAAAGCTAAAAACATATCTAATTCTAAATCAACATTAGGAGAATATTTGACATGAACATCTTTATTTTTCTTTTTCTTTTCCTCGCAAATAAATATAATAAAGAAACAAAAGGAAAGAAGAAATTACTATAGAAAAAAATTACGATGTAACTTTCAAGAAAACACAGCTCCTTCTCTTAAGACTGGCATTTACCTAAAATATTTTTCTATTTGATGTTCAAAAGGTTGTATACTTACAAGCAAGAAAAATAAAACCTTGTTACCTACAGGTAAGTTTGGTTTTAAGAGGATTAATGTTTCTTGGGAATTCCTAAATCGTTTGGGTTCAAACTTCGAGCTTTGTTGCACATTTTACATATTTGCTCGTTTTCTGATTTCTTGACGAATTTCAGATATTCAGTCCTACTACGTATCCCGTAAGTTATTTTTAACATATACCTGTTATGTTATAATAACATGCTTAAATAACATACATCTTAACATAGTGTTTGAAATACGCTACCGTGTATCCCTTAATAATATTCACTGATAAAATGTATGTTAAGTAATTTCAGTAACAGAAATTATTCGTGATATTTCGTATATCATGAAATAGCATTATACGCATAACAAATGCAAGACAAAGAGCGTTATATGAGTGGGCGTGTTTTATGAATAGATAGATAGGCGGCATTTGTTTAAAATAATTTTACTTGTTTGTTTGTTTATTTTATTTAATTTGACGTTTTAACATTTCGCGTAAAAGGTTTGGTTATTTATAAACAAATTTTGTATTAATTATGGAGGCTAAACGTTTGAAAAAAACTACTGTAACACAGTATGAAGAGCTATTACAGCGCTTAGAAAAAAATAAAATTCTTATTCACGGAAAAACCAAACCGTCTGAAGTTGGACAAGTAAAAAAATTATGGGACGAATTTGCGAAGAATGTTAACTCTCTGGGAATACGGAATAGGGCCTGTTAAAACTGCAGAACAGTGGAAGAAGGTACAAATCTTTTTAATTTAGCTACATAGGTAAAGGAAACATTGGGAATAAATAATTTTTCAGGTCTTTTTGGAGTGGAAAGCCAATACAAAACGCAAAAGCCGTGAAATTAAGATTGAAAGGCTTCGAACTGGTGGTGGAAAGAAAAAATTAAAAGATTTAACTGACCTTGAACAAAGACTCTTGACTTTAATTTCTTGCGTTCATTTAGGAAGCGACGAATTACCTGACAGTTTAGGTGGCGACCACCCTGATAAAACATCCTTACAGGCTACCGATGATTCTGCGTCAATTATAATGGAATTAGATTCAGAGCAGCAAACATTTTTGCATCCAGGTGACGTTGATGACCAAATATTCTTTACAAATGAAAATACAGAACCAATAGTAGATGTAGTACCACAGTATAGAAACAACCAGTAGTTTCACTTCATGTCGGAACCTTTGATGTTCGTGTCGCCGAATATCTACTACGCACTACTCCGGGAGTGGATTTCATCAGCTAATTTAGAAGAGGGAATTTTGAATTTGACATAACTTGTTACATTGAAAATTCCTATGAAAACAGGTTAACGCCTTCCACGTGTTTTTACACCAGTAATAGACGCGTAATTCACTACGCAGATAGCTAGGAGTTGAACAAGCGCACTGTAATATAGCGACACAATTTCGGCCAAGTGCAACTACTGGTTGTTTCTATACTGTGGTAGTACCAACCTTTGCAATCATATCTGATAGCGTACCTGGTTCAAGCTTTTCTAATGTGGAGAAATCTTTGCAATCTTTAAAACACGAAGGTTTTAACTGTACAGGGTGGTCCAAATTGGACACTTTTGATAGGAAACGCCATTTTCTAGAGGAGATAGAAAAAACTATTTATAATGTAGTTTTAATGTTATATTGTTTGCTTTTGTTATTTTGTGTTGTTTAATTAAATCAATAAATTACTAAAAAATAGGCAATAATTATTTTATAACAGCTGTAAATTTATTTCGTTCTATGTTTCAAGCATGTCACACTCCAGATTTACAAAATTCATCTATATTATTTTAGAAACGGCAATGAAATAAATGTTTAAAAAGGAAAGTAGCAAATATTTTATATATTTAGAAAAATAATATGCAAAAATATACAGGGTGGTCCATAAGAAAAAGTACAAGTTTATGTCATAGCTTCAAAACCATTCTTTTTACAAAAAAACTTGGGACACTATTGGATTCCCTTAAAAAAAGTGCCTTAAGAATGTTTTTACAGAAACAAAAAATATTCATAAATAAATAAGTTACGGAGGTGGGTCAAAAATGCACAAAATTGAAAACCACCCTATATCTTCTAAACAGTTCAAGATATCGATGTGCGGTTTGCGGCATTCAGTTTCTCACAAAAATCGAGCTCGTAACATGTAGGTTAGTTTTTTTCTAGCTCCTCTAGAAATTGGTGTTTCCTATCAAAAGTGTCCAATTTGGACCACCCTGTACATTTTCCGATGTGGAAATTATTAGTGAAAAGAGACTTCGTTTTCGCAGCATTTTTACAAGTAAATGCAAAATGTGTAATAAAGTAGACACTCTATCCACGGATATTCTTTATCGATTTTAATAATTAATTTTTACATTTTTAATGCTTTAAAAATATATAGTATTTTTACATTTCTTTAACTGTTTTGTATGTGTGTTTATGCGTGTATAGCTAATCTGCTTCATATCATTGTTTATATTTGTATAATAAATTGTTTATTTTCAGTTGCTTTGTTTTAATAGTACACTAAAACTTAAATGCCTTTGTCCCATCATGAAACAACACTTATTAAATTCAAACAACAATAGCTCAATATTCCTAAAAATTCAAGCTCAGGCTTGCATTGGCAAGCTTGTTTCCAACTTGCACCCTTGTCGCGACACCCCTATTTCAAATTTGTTTCAAGCTATTTTTGCTATCTGGCTGTAGATTAGAAGGTTTCTTGATAATAAACACAGTAATTGACGCTTCATCATTTATCACTTTTTATCAGAACCTCAGAACTTTCTGTTATTTATTATTTGTCAAATATGCAAATATCCTGTTTTTAACTTATTTATACTTTAAAAAAAAAACATTTTTGCTTTTCCAAATGTACACTCAGATTGTCGAAAGAAAGAAAATAAAAAGTCGAAATAGGTACGTCCAATACTGTAAAGGACATGACAAAAACAAAATTACAATTTTATGTGTATTGTAATCTCCTTGTCAAGTTTCCGTAAAGTCGGATTAAAGCCCATAAGTAGCTTATCTCGTTTGTCATATTGCTATCTGGGTTGCCTACACACAGTACACACTAAACAAGAAATTGGAAATTTCAACGATTTTTCTAGAACCTTATTTCCACTTTTTTTGGAATAATTTACATTTTGAAAAAAAAATTCTTGTGGCGTTTGAAAGACAGTGGTTATATCTATCTACTGACAGAGAGATTTTTTCGGTATTAATATTTTTCTGAATACTATTTGAAAATTTTGAAGTAAAATAGAGCTTTAGATTTTTTAATACTGTGAAGTTGTTTTTTAGAAATTAAAAAAAATCTTTCTGTCAGTAGGTAGAAAAGACATGGAGAATTTCAAAAAAAAATGCTCTGCCGTTCCTGCTTAAAAAATGAGTTTAAAAAATTGGAACAAAATGTGCTTAAAATGAGGTATATTTCATGGTGTAAACTCCAGCGTTAAGGTTGAATTTCAAAAGTTTGTGACTTATTAATTTAAAAAAAAAGACCGTTAAAAGAAAATAAGTGTATATAATTGTGAACATATCAACTTAAATGTAGAATATAAAATATATAAACTGCGCCACTTATAGATAGGTAATCTGAAAGTCTTAATCGACATTTCTTAACCAAACATTTTTCAGTTAGATGAAACTTTAGTAATTTTGTTTGTTATTTAATGCCGTAAAACGTATAGCTAAATTGTTTAATTGCCAAAAAAACATTACGAAAAGTTTTCCTTTCTTTATTGACATAGGGGTTACATCGTCTCCAAAAGCACCCTACTCCCTTTCATAATAGTACGACCTCCTCAAATTGTCGATAGATTTGTTCAGTTAACACAGAATTTAAATATATATGCATCGTATAAAATAATTCTAGAATTATTGAATTGCGAGTCAGCAAGTCCAAGTAGAAAAGCATTAGTGATTATCCACAAATTGTATCAAAATAAAATACTCATCGTTCTAATGAATCTAATGTGTACTTACTTATATGTTACAACGCAGAATAATGTGTTAGTACTATTTCTGTAGAGCAGAAGTTCTTTCTTATTTCAAGCTATAAGGATTGATCTTTTCAGTGGTACATTAATTATTTAATAGTTAATCAAAACGTAAGAAAGAAAAAACCCTCACAATTACTTTTGCAAGTCTACTAAATATCATTAGTCGGAAACCTGACGAAGTGATGAGCAGCAATTACTGCGAAACTACGATCCTATACTGCCAATTGGATACAACCTAGTAGTCAGGATTTTTTCCATTTTACGTTTAGAATAATAATTAACCTTGTATTTGAGCTACTTTCCAGATATAACATACCTAATAATTTTTTATAAATTATTTTATGGTTATTTACCTATGCAATAATAATAACAGACAGATTGTATATAAATTGGAGACAATAAAAAAAAACCTATGCATTATTATAACACGAGATCGAAGATCGAGTCGTGTACTCAGACGAGTATTATAACTTATTTGTTATACAAATTTTTTTACGACTGACTTTAAATTTTGTTGAAAATCGATTTTCATGCTTGTAATGGCATTTGATATTGGTATTAATTATGTGTACAAACATCAAGTTACACAATATTTTTGATTTAACAGTATACAAGGTAGATTTAACTTGTTCAACCCTATGGCAACCAAGTTAGAATACATGACTATTCAATATGTACTAGAAGTACCTTTTTTGCCTATTTTGTATTGTACATTCTTTTAATGTTCAAAGCCTGTGATTACACTTTTGTTTGGCTGTAGTTGTAGTAACGGTGCTAATTTAAATAAAGTCAAAAATAACAAAAAGAATGTTGTGCTGCAAGAAAAAAAAAACTGTATTTCTTGGTAGCAGAGACCTTAATATTTATTGCTTATTAATAGCAAAATTTGAAATTTGATTTGCTTAAATCTTCAAAGTCGTAGGAAACGGAAGTTTCTACGCAGTACATTTAGTCTGCCAGAAAACTAGTGCAATAATCCTATTATCGCAAAAAAAACTAGAACTATTAAAGTGTAAGATCAAAGCTAAAATAATTTAAGTTTTTCTTGGTGCTAAAACCTTGTAATTTTTATCAGACGTACGTACGAATGGAAATGACTCATAATTTAGAGAACAACGAAATTTCAGAAAACCAAAGTTTTGTAAATGTCACGTTGTCCTTGATTATTCGACAATTATATTATGTATCTGAAACGTTGTCAGTTCCAAGAATATTATATTACCCATATCTTGGAATATAAATAGTAAGTAAAATAAAATAAGGCTTTCTTTCCTTTTAGATCTGGGCCCAAAATAACGCAATGCATTTGTCGACGATCGGTTAGATACACCAAGTAAGAACTGTTAAACCTAATGTTTAATTTATCTAAAGAATTGGCAACAAAAAATATGGAAACTTAATCATTGCATTGGTAAAATATAAATATATTAAACAAACCGGTTTGAGTTGAATTCGTGGTTTTAATTATTTATAAATAACTTTTACAACTCTCGTTTTTTTGCCTTAAATATTGTTTAGTTGAGCCACCACTGATTTCAGCTGTAATTTGAATTTTTTCTTCATTTAAAAATTTCTTAAAATATACCTTGTTTATTATATTATATAATGGCGGTTCCATGGCACAGGTTTGCCGCCAACCCACATAGGGTTCAAACCTCGTTGGTGGTTGAGAAAATTTCGCAAGCTGCTAGACTCCTGTTAGTTAGGTTAAAGCAGGTTTTTAGTCTGTCTAAATTACCAAGCAGTCGATGCATTATAAAACACTTAAGTACGCCCATTTCACCAATTCACATTGTTTTTCTACAAAACTGTTTATAATTTAATTTGTTTTTAATATACGAAAGGGATTTTAATTCAGGAAAAATGGAAACAATTAAAAATTCTTTCATTTTCTTAATACATATTTATGTATTTTACTCTATTGAACAATATTATGTTTTTTTAACTACCAATAAAATTAATAACCAAATAAAAACCATTACTAACATGACGATAACAGCCAATAAACATACATTTAATAAATAATTCCAAATTTTGGAAATGTTTTATCTTCTTCCACTTTCAAAACCGTAACGTAAGAACAAAACTAATAGTATTCCATTGTTACGGTTTTGGCTATGTTTTAAAAGGCTTCGCTTTTGAAAACATCTTTTGTTTAATATGGTTTGGCATTAATAAAACACGAAATACAATGAGTTTACATTCATTTACGTTTGTACACAGAATTTATTAGTATTATCCGCAGTGATTACAAATATTAATTAAGTTTACAACCGAGGGCGACCTAATGAAATTGACTGAAAACAAATTACTCAAAATTAATTATCGGAAATTGGAAAAGAACGGAATCTATTAATTTTCTGTGGATATTTTTAAAAGGGTGGGTGCCTCGAAAAGTTTTGAGGAAGTTAGAGTATCTAATACTAAGTTTGTTGATTTTCATATAAAATTTTGAATTTATCAAAGGAGAATGTGAGTGTTTCCAGGGACTCATAAATTTTGTTCGAATTTGTTGTTTTTGTAAAACACGTTTGTTTACGTTTATCATTACAGAATTTCATTTTCGTTGCTATATTTGCCTGCCATACTTGAAGAATCGTTCTTTATATGGTTTATGTGAAGAAATGAAAAAAGCCCATTTTATACGTGTTTAATTTGCGAACCAACCCAACTCTCGATATTGAATTACAATAAAATTCCAGAAAGTATCCAGCTTAACGTTATTTCGATGTAAAGTTATTCCAAACAAACGTAAAAATTGTTGTTTCTGTGGCAACAAAAGCAGCAGTTTCAGTTAAACTTTCGTAGCCGTCGCTGTTTTGGTTTAATTTTTTTAAACTATGTTTAAAATCTGCACTTTAAACATTTAAAATGCGTATTGTGCTCGAACGTTCATATACAGTATACACGGACTAATTTCGTAAGTGTTGTTTAACATCACATTTCCATTGTGAGCAGCAAATAACTGCATTGTTTCACGTGTTACTTCACTGTGTTTTAGTTTGTTATATTACTCGTGTTTGCCTCTTCCAGCTGTGCAAACATCAAACGCACCTGTTATTCGCTGTTGTAGTAATAGAATTTACTCCCCGTTTTAGGGGAGCTGCTTTTTCTTATTTTTATGGGAAGATAACTTGCATTTTCGTTGTATTGCTTTACGGACGTCCATCGGTTAAGTATCATTTACCATGTTTTAAGCCCATATTAACTGCTTACAGTTTGTTTTTTGGTTTTCCAAATATGATTCCCGCTTTTATTGTGAGAGCTTTCTGAAGCTTTTGGGGTATTGAAGTCAATTGTTTTTTTTGCTCGTAAGTTTCCATCTTTGCTACAAAATTGCTAATTGGAATAACTTCACTACAGCCATTTTATTTACGATTTCTATTGAGCGTTCAACAATTTTTGTTGTTACCTAAACATAAACTTCAAGAAAAGATTTGTCGTTCTTAACCGGTTAGTTATTGCCAGTGTGGAGAGATTTTCTTATTTTCCATTCCTTATAATCCTATTTATCCATACCTTCCTGTTTCTGTCTTCTTCATCCGCTTTACTCCACTCTACAGGGTATGTCACGACGACCGTCGATTAGAAGTTTCTCGAAGAAACCTTATAGTACATAAATAAAAATTTTCAGGATGAGGTTTTGGGATATTAAAAATTTATTGAAAATATTTTTAAGATTTTACAACTTCCGGTTATACCGGAAGTAGACACTAACTTCTTTATTTCAAATAGAACACCCTGTATATCTTTAGATATTCAGAATGGCCTTTCAATGGCGAGTGCAATGATATAGCACTATAGGGGTCTATCGCTAATATTTCAGCAGTTATTCAATTGTTTTAAAAAAATCTAACTCCACTTTGGACGAACGCCACTGCGAAATTAATTAGAAATAAGCGTTCTTTCTCAAGGGTTAATTAAGGACTCTGTCACCCATGGAATAGCTAGGACCATTCGACTCTAGCGTTCACCAGTATACAGGGTGATCGAAAAATGCCGACCTCGATTTTTCTCAAGATTTTTAAATGGAACGCCCTATATTCGATAAGACAGTTAGATAGCCACTGTCATAAGCTGACATACAAGAACTTATTACTTCGTGCTCTTGATGGAAATGTCATCCGACTGTCCCACGAACCGCCCAGCTATACTACTCCTCTTCCTGGCCTAAATCCATCACCCATCTCTTGTTCTATTTCTGCTTTTAAACACTCTGTTAATATACTTTCGTATACTGTCTCGGTTACGCTTAACAGCGCGATACATCTATAATTTTCACAGACTTTCAGATCTCATTTTTTAAGTAATGGCAATATTAAAGTTAGTTCCCAGTCCTTTGGTATCTTGTTCTTCCTTTCTATTTTCTTCATCGTCTCCAGAATTATTTTCCCCCCTGTATTACCCTGTATTATTATTTTTAGTTTTCGTATGGCTGTCTCTAGTTCATCTGTAGTTATGTAATTTTCTTGAACATTTTATTATTTATTTCAGGCATTAACTCTTCTATTTCTTTCTATCTCGTGTTTTTGTTCTTCGTCATAGTTAAAGGAACAGTGAAGTTAAAAAATGTCATTTTTGAAAAACATCGCTAAAAGTGAAATTGAAGTGTTTAGGATACTATTCTAAAAATAATATTTTTTTAACGAGTCGAATATCGGAGTTATCGCTTCGTTTAGTCATCCGCTGACGTCACAATTGACACAAGTCGCACGGTCGCTCATATGCGGCCCTAGGAAGTTTAGTAATTTGCTCGATTTGGATCGAAACCATGTCCGGTGTAACACCATATTTGTATGAGCCGCGTTATTCTCGATTAAATTTTCAAAAACCCGATGGTGATGACGATAAAAGAGACAAATTTAAAAATAGAAAGGGTAACATTTCGTGGTGTAAATGCGGCAATTGCACTGAAATGACAAAGAATTGTGAATGTATATGTTGCAAAGAATCTGAACAAATTAGTGAAGTGATGGGAGGCCTAGATTGTATAATATTGCATGAATCATTCGAAAGTGTTATATTGAATCTCGACTGCCTGAAAGCTTCCCGATATCAAATGCTTCTACGAGCCGACAAAGAAAACAGAAAAAAATTGAATAACGAATCAAATGAACTTTGGAGACATGTTGCATACAAACAATTCATTTACTGGATCAACGGATGGGTACCATTAGGCCGCGGTAAAAGAAAAGTAATTCCTTCTTGTGTAATCAATAAAGTCAGACAGCGTTATCCTGAGGAAAATGGGATGTACAAAGGATTTATTGCGGTGGAAGACAATGATCCGGATTATTTTGATTAGTGATTAGTTTTTTTATTACAGTATTATTATTACCTACTGAACATTATTAGTTTGTATTGTCGAGGTTATTATTTTTACATCTTTTAATCATAATTATACAAGTTTTAAGAAAACGAAAACTATTTACTTTTAAGATAAACATTTAAGTACTTTATAGAAATAAATAGGCTACCTGTTTGTAAACTAGCAAACAGATTTAGAAATAGAAAAAATTAGGTAAAAGTAAAAAGTAATAAAAAGTATAGTATAAATCAAACGTTTTTATATTGAAACCTGAAAAAATGCATTTGGCGTGTTTCCTCCAAAGGCGGTTTTGCTGTTGGAGCAATATTTTTAGGAATAGTTATTATTGTATTAAAATTAATGAGCATTCATAATCATAATTATAAAAAATAGTAATTGGTTAGGTGCAGAATTTTTCTTTATTAATTAACATAAAATACGAGTACGATTTTAGCACAAAACTGCATAGATTTGCATCACAGACTGACATCAACTGACTGTTCGCTATGCAGAGCAGAGCTGGTGTGTCAAGAGTGACGTCACGCGGTAACTTAATTATTGGTTTTGAGCGCTTTATTTCCAACAAATTTCCGGGAAATATACGGTAATATACGAAACTTAAGATTCTGCATCTATTAAGTCAATAAATAAAAAAGGCATTTTTACTTCACTGTTCCTTTAACATCCAGTAATTCTTTGAAATATTCCCGCCATCTGTCCATGATTTCGTCTCTATTTGTTAATAGTCTTCCACTTTATCTCTAATGTACCATATACCCTATTTCGTTGTCGTTTTGTTTCCTAAGCTTTCTTATAACATTAAAATAATTTTTGGTTTTTGTTGAGATTTTCTTCCATTTTTAGCCCGATTTTTTTCCATGCTACTTTCTTTGCTTGTAGTATTATTTCTTTTACGCATTTTCTGTGTTTCTTATACTCCTCATAACTATCAGTCGTTTGTACTTGCAGGTATTTTTTCCAAGCTTTTTTTTATAGCTTGTTTGACTTATGCTGCGCGTTTACTATAGTTTTTCAGTTGTTCCGCAAACCTCCCTCGTAGTATCTAAAATATTATTCTTAAATACTTCTCACAGTTCCTTAATTGTAAATTTATGTAGCTCAGTCATATAATTCTGTAGTTTTCGCTTTATGCTTTCTTTATATTTCCCTTTGCATTTGTTTTTCTCTTAATCTGTATGTGTTAATTTTTACAGCCTTCGTATCATTTCTTGTTGTTATTTATCTTGTTTTGCTCTTGATCTTGGCCTTTGTGTCACCTATTCTTTTCATTAGCTTTTTCGTTGCTATTACATAATCTATAATTGATTTTTCGTTTCTGTTTATTGATATTCTTCTGTATTTATGTATATCTTTATGACAAAATTTGGTGTTTGATATTGTTAACTCATTTTCCATACAGAATTCTAATAGTATTCTGCCATTCGTCGGGATCACTTCCCATCTGTGTTCCCCAATTATGGGCCCATATCGAGCTGCCTTTCCCTACTCTTGCATTTATATCTCCCACAATTATTACCTCCAATTCCTCTTTACGCTTCATTTTTTCATCTTCATTTGACCCATACGCCACTACGCAGTCTACACTCTCCTTCTCGCCACTTCTTACTTCTATCTTCAATATCCTGTATTTTAATCATATTGCAGTTTGCTTTTTTATTTTCTTTTTCGTAACTAAGTTGAATGAAACTTTTTCAGCGCCCATTATTAAGGAAATGATTGGGTTTTTTAAATTTACAGTTCGACACTAAATTGAATTTTTTTTATTATTGCTGTATTTTATTCTCCTACTCTTTCATTGTTTAAAACTACCAATTGATTTTAAAGGTAAAACTTTTTAAATATTTTTATTGCGGAGATAAAGTGATGTTAAAAATACAATTAAGATTTACCGGAATTTGAAAGGTTTAGCATTCAGCTATTAATGATTTTTCCCAAAAATTTCAAGATCAAAATCTGCTCCATTTCCTTCTCACGAAACGATAAATAAAACCGAATAATTATAAAACAAACCTTTATTTAGTCTATTTTTTGCTTTTGAATGTCAAGGAAAAGTATCCGCTAATTTTGTATGCGCATATCCTGTTTCCCACATCAAAAAACATAAACAAAAAGTTATTAATATTTGCTCCAATAATTAATAATTTTAAAATTGAATTTTACCTAAGGTATCCTTTTCACCGGTAGGTTTGAAGGTGAAATGCCGGTGGGTAAACATTTTAATCAATATTTATATATTTTGTTAAAGTTTACTCGCACCACGCTCTATTTCGGCACCTTTTGATAGTCATTTCAATTTTTTATGATTTAAAATAAAAAATAAGCCACTTACGTGGTGTATGTCATTGGTAAAGATATTTAAATATCTTTTACAAATGTTAAAACCCACAACCTGGTGTCTGTAATAACAATAAGTATTTTTTATAACATTCAGAACGTATCTTTGTTCGGTTGCTTACTTCCTTGGGAATATTTAAGCGTGTAAGTTTCTAAGCAGATTTTTAATCGACGTTGGGCATTTTTCTTTGGAATTTAATTTTGGCTGCGTGTGTGGTTGTAGATAAATCTAATCAAATTTTAACTTTGAAGTCACTATTGTTGCGGTTGTGACATTTCCCATGCGGCTTAGACCTTGAGTCATTTGATTTCTTATCGTCAATTACTTCTTAAAGTTTGTAGGCCACGTAAAACGTAAACACTAATTCTCGTTTGCTTTAAAAATTTGCACTGTGCCACATCTCATCTGATATTTATTCACCTAAATCCCTAAAGTAAGCGTTATTTTTGAAGTTATAAACTTCCTCTAGCCCAGTTATCTGAACTCATCACGAGTACCACCAAATAAGCGGAAATCGCGTAACTTTTCCAAGTTCCCAGTTTCTTTTCACGTTTTAGAATAGTTTCTAACGAAGTTAGTGCAGAATTCGACAAAAAGCAACTTGATTTATGATCACAAGGGACCCAAACTTGCACGAACTAGGTGCGGGATGTTAGTAAAATGTGCTCGAATAAATCTGACTTCCTAAAGGATTTAGTTGACATAGGGCCGGTTGCACAAAACTTTTAACGATTCGTCAAGTAGTTGACGAATCGTCAAATCTGACAAACAAACGAATTTGACGATTCGTTAAATATTTAGCGAACGATCGTTCGTTAAAACACTTTAACGAATGATTAAAGCAAAAAAGTGTTGCACAAAACAAAAATTACATTTAACGATTCGTCAAATGTGCTTTGACGAACTGTCAAGTTAATCATTGAACAAGCATCGATTAAAAGTTAACGAAAGGTGCTAATTTTGATGATTCTAACAAATAATTTATAAAAAAACAATTTTTTAACATGTGTTGTTAGTGATACAACTTAATTAAATACATTTTACCAAAGGTAAGATTTTATTGTACATTATAATTACACATATTATACGCTTAATACAAAATAATTAAGTATTTAGTTACATACATTTTTAAGCACTATAAAATATATTTAATTATAGTTAAGGACATACAGGGCCTCTCTTCCCTTAGTTCTCCAACTTCTGAAGACTAAGAACCTCCTTGGTAGATCTGTTAAATACAACAGTGTAATTATCCAACGATGAAGTATGACGATCTTGAATTTAATATCGAATTTAGATTTGATAAAGAAAAGATTGCTGGAATTTTTCATTTTGTTGGTGATCAATTCAAACCCAGGACATCTTAATAAATCTTTAAGCCCATTTGGTGCAATTTTTGGTAACACTACATTTTTCTGCCACTGCGACCTTCTTATAGGTTATCGGAAACAACATAAGGCAACTGTATCGAGAATTATTGAAACTGTAACAAATTGCGTTACATGTAAAAAAGAAACATATATTAATATGCCAACTGCTGAAGAACTACCTGGTATTAAAGAGCACTATTTGATCGCCCATTTTCCAAACACCGTGGCAATTATAGACAAATTAACATCAGAATTCAGTCACCTCGTGACCCTAACACTTGTAATTTTAGTAAAGATAAAGATGTAATTGGGTGAAATATTGTCCCTATAAATAAGAAAGCACTTTTTAGTTAGAGGCACAATTTAGTTATGTAGTACAGTGATTATACAGTATAGATTATTAGATGCGTTTTGGTTACGATATGGCTTATGTTTAAATTTTATATTACAATACTATCAAGCATAATAAAAACTGTTTAAAATATGTACGATCTACAATTAACACCTTCTGTACTTACATGTTATCTAAATATGTTGTATGAAAAATAAAATATTTAAAATACCAAGATTTTTGAGGTTATTTATACAAAGTAACTTTATTACTTAAGTATATACTTACTTATTATTATTATTACATACATAATAACTGCGCCTTTTCACGTTCAGTATAATTTTTTGATTAATTAAAAAGAAATTCGCTTGCACAACACTTCTAGAAAAGAACCAGTAAAGCAAAAAGCGCGAGTAAAAGCGTTTACAAAACATGCGACTGTAATGACTGACGTTTCTGACCTTGTACAAATCCCCGAAAATGCGGTTGATCCACAACAGTTTACGTACGCGTAACGTAAGAAGGGTACTTACCGTTGATTAGCTAACAAGAGCTCAAAAAAGTTTTGTGCAACGCACGACCGTTTGTTATTTTAATCAATTGGTTAAATCAAGCGTTTGTTAAATAAGTTTTATGCAACCGGCCCATAGTCGAGTTCCGTTGCCCTAATTAAAGGTCGATTTACACCAACGGAACGTCAGCTGCACGTCATCGTACGTCAGAGACTTTATTAAGCTCTATTTATTACAGAGGGGTTGTTTGTGTCATATTAACGTTTCATCGAAGAATTTTATTATAAAAATATTGACAGGGTGACTAATGAAGTGAATGCCTTTTAATAAGTGATGATAGTCCTTAATGTTTCATGGATGATCGTTGTCCCAGGGGAATCAGAAAACTATGAGATTATTTTTCCATAATATAATTTCCCCAAATTCAAAGACACTTGCGCCCTTTTTTCTTCAAAAGTTAATGCTGATGAGAAATAATACACTTTTGGGTCCCAACATCTTTAACCGAAACCCTTTGAGGTTCCTTGTTAAGTTTCAATATCACATACACAGGTCCGGCGTGCATCGGGTGAGTAAGAATAGTAAGTCGGGTGCGCAAGAAGTGCGAGACAGTTGGAAACATACAAAAGTATGAAATGCAATTTAATTAAAATTAAAGAAGTTGCGTAAAGGCTCTGTTTAGCTTTCCTAGGAACCCACAATAGGACCATACAATAAATTATTCTTTGTTGGCAAAAATGCAATACTATTTAGCTTCGAATCTATGAAGAAATGTCTAAGAAAAGGTGGAAAAATAAATTTTCCATTTTTTCTGCCCTAAACTGAAAAGTACTGGAACGATATCCTAATATGCCTTTACTTTTCAATTCTATCTCAAAAGTGTTTTATGTATCGTAACAAAACGGAATTATTATTTATTAATATTATACAACATAACTATAGTTCAGCTTTAGTGCAAAATGTATTTTATAATTCTGTTGAATTTTGACAATCAGTATTAATCACTGAAAAATACTCCTTAATACTAATAATGAGAAATACCTAAAATATCAATTTACGTATATATTTGCGTAAAAACGTTGTGTAAGATTAACTATAGGTAGCAGTGAAGGAATTTATCATTCCTAGGACCAATATTTCGGTGCGAATTTAAGTTAAACCTTAGTTTTAGTAACCAGTTTAAGTACTGAAAAGTAAAATTAAGAAAAGAACATTATTCCAGTGCATAGTGATCGTAAAATGTATTTAGATTTATGTTTAGTGAGAAAAATAGGTACTTAAGTTCCAAAAAGTGGTTACCATAAATCTCTATGTGAAGATCGCAACCTTGCATTTTTGGAGAAACGACTGTTTATGAACCCGTCTCACGACTCCTATTATTTACCAAAGTTTTCCCACCAATGACTATCTGTATTAAGAAGACGAGATCAGTCTTCAAAGATTCTTTTATTTTAATTTAGGCAGTTAACGGGGGCGGACTGTCAACAGTTTTTAGGAACGCTTAATCCTCAACTAGAAAACTCTTTTCCTACAAAAATTTCATTCATTTGAATTTCGTCTAACAAAAGAAAGTACAAGGGCTTGGAAAGCCTTAACTTAAATATCAACAAAAATTATAGCAGATGACCAATGTTCAGGTGGTGGGTCTGGTGTGCATCGGGCGAGTGAGAGTAGTAAGTCGGTTGCGCGAGAGTTGAAAAAATACGAAAGTATGAAATGTAATTTAATTAAAAGAAAGAAGTTGTGCAAAGGCTCTGTTTAGCTTTCTTAGGATCCCATAATATCATTCCTCCCTAGTTTGTCGTGCAATTGAATCAGTTGGATTTGCATATTTTCAAGGTGATTACAGACCCTTTTGATTTTGGGATCAGTCTCTGTTGATTCTCATCCCTAGCAACTGTTTTATCTAAAATTTAACTGCGAAATATGGTCGAGCATCATCTTCATACGTCGCGATCGTTCATTTGTGTGTAACTTCTGGATTTTTCTCTTGTGCTAGTATTGTTGTTATATTTATCGAATTTTAAGACTTATTTTAGACAAAAGGGAGTAGATTTGAAATTGTATTGCACATGTAAGTGAGCGTAAAGTTAAGTACGATAATACGTAGAATTATAAAAGATTTGGTGTTTGTTGCAATTATTAGTTCTGTAAACAATTCGTTATGTTATCACTATCATTGCGTAGTTGCGTTGCATACTTTAAAGTGTTTAATAGAATAATAGAATTGCCTCAAAAAAATACTAAAATAATTCATCAAAATCTTATTTACATATTCGTATATACCAGAATACATTGGTCTACTTGATAGCAAGAAGAGTGGGAATCCTTTTTAGATTTAAACCTGCCGCATATATCATTTCTTTTGTCAAGTACTTTTGTTAATCTGTAATTCCCAGTCATAATTTTTATCGGCAGAATTCTGATAAAATGGCAAAACAAAAGAATCCCTAATTTACTGATGAGCTTAGGATAAATGTTTGTGATAACAGGACAAATGCCTTACAAACAACAAAACTAAAAGTGGTAGATTAAAAGCTAATCAGTGTTTCTGAAAGCACAGGGATGCAATGACTGTATGAGCCAAAATGAAAGGTCATATTCGTGTGTTGTCCTACATTTCTAGTTGCCAAGTATTCATTTTGCAAAATAAGACTACGAGAACAGGTAAATCTCTGATCTCGTGTCCACGCCCGTTAGTTTATTATACAGGTGCGAGATGGAATATTCGTGTAGTAGATCGAGCTGACTCATATTAGAAAGGAGTACAAAAGTGCAACAGAATGTGTTCGCTTCTGAGTGTATACCTTGGAGCAAACTAACGGAATTGCGGAGATTTTATAAATGATAGATAAATACAAGAATCTGTACGAGTTGCACCACTCATCATCCCACGATGATCTATTGCTAAGGTTAATTAATTATGCGTAACCATTACAAGTTGTTACATTACAATCAGTATTGGTTTTCAGTGTGAAATGAGTACGATGGGAATCATGAAGAGGTTCTTGTTTAAGATCGTCGAAGAACGGGTATTGCTATAATTAGAACCCGTAATGTCTTTTGTTACCTTGAAAATCGACGGTAATTAATGTAAATTGAAGCGGATGCTAAAAAAATCATATAATAAAAAAAATAAACGACTTCCTTTTTCAAAGTTTATTTTGCTAGAAGAAAGGAATTAATTCTTCCCATATAGGTTAAATTATTGGTATTGCCACACCTTATGTTTATGTTTTTTTACCTTCTCCCCATATAAAGAAGGAGATTACACTTCAATTACTAAACCTTTTGACAATTCGACGTCCGCTCAAGACCACTTTGTAAAGCAAGTGACATTTAGCGACGTGTGAACCAGAGTTTCGAATTTAATATTTAAAATTATTTATTAGCGTTTCCTTCCTTTATAACATCTGACGTAATATTTAAACCATCAGTAGATATTATCTCGCTAGCGAATCTCGTTCCTAGGAGGAAGAGCTTATTAGGAGCGCTAGACTCTGCTTTCCTGCCTGTATCATTTAAAAGCTTGATTGAAACCACTGCACGGCATATTCTTTTGAATTACTAGGGCTACTAGGGTCTCTATTTAAGTCGTATTATATTAAAATATTACATGTTATATGAAATAATGACTGGTTCAATTTTTGTAATATTAGGAGATATAAGGAATGTTCAGAACAAAGTAATAATGGAAATATACCAACTAGAAAATCAACAAGTGCAGAAGTAAAAACATCTGCAAATACGGTTGTAAAAGAAAACGGTGGACTTATATACATGCGCAAGCAATAAAAAAATAATATCAACATGAACAATAATCAGACAGAACATGTACTGCAACACTTATTGAAAACTATAGATATGATATATAAATAAAGGATTTGACAGACAACTAAGAAATAACGGCATCAGATGTGTCGGAACTACATAGAAAAACAACATAATGGCAGAAAACATAAGAATTGTCACCTGGAACGCCGATGGGTTACTTATACATCAAAATGAAGTGCAAGTGTTCCTAGAACTAAATATTACAGGTGTTTCATTTCAAAAGCCCATTTTGATTTAGCGAAAGAATAGTACCTAAAAATGAAAGGTTACAATGTTTATCAAGTTGTACATCCTCAGCATGGGGCAAGAGGAGGCAGCAGGATAATAATTAGAATTAATTTCTAAAAACGTAAAAAATAAAAGTGAATCCGATAAAATGCAGCTGCAAAAGCTGGGGTGTGGTACATAGAAAATTCAATACGCAAGGATGTTGCATGAATTTGAAGAAAGATTGATCCTGGGTGGTGACTTTAATACAAAACAATGGGGATTAAGCGGGATTAAGGTTGGTCACCGCCAAAGGTAGGCAATACTAGCACCGATAAGAGAAAATGGCACTGAAGCCTATTCTTCAGGACGTCCGTCCCACCTATTGTCCCACTGACCCAACTAAAATTTCCTATTTGATTAATTTATTCATAGCTAGAAAAAATTCGGCAAAACACAAGAAAATAGAAGAGGAAGCGGGTCACTCGATACTCGAGTGATAATGTAATCAAAAACGAAGGAAACCCATACTTGTCGAGCAAACATACAAATGGCAGGATTTTCAAAATACCCTTGATGAAAGGATAAACTTGAATGCACTTTTAGAAAGTAGAGAAAAATTTGAAGAATTCGCAAGTGGGCAGCTTGGATAAATATCCTTACAATTAAAACGACACTAACAGGAAAAATTACCAAGAGAAGTTAGAAAGAGAATGTCAGAAACAAGGTGAGCCCCATGCAGATGACTAAAAAAATAGAAGGCCCGCAAATAAAAATACACTCAAAAGTAAAAAAAGAAATACAAAAAGTTAAAAATGAAACCATTGCAACCTACCTATTGACAGCTGATAGTTATACAGATTACTCTTTGTGGAAAGCCATTAGCATTGTTAAGAAACCTATGTTATAAAAGCAACCTATAGGGAAAACAATCCCCCAAGTGAAGTAAGCTGATACAGACCAATATTCCATTTGTATTTAAAATTTTTGAGAAACTACACAAAGCGCCTGAAAACTAAAGTAAATAGAAAGCGAAGCTGCTCAGACCCTCAAACACCAGGTCCGAACAGCTTCTTAGGTTCAGTAGGAAGCACATTAGGATAGTCACAGGCCTCTTTATAGGACATGGCCTCTAAAAGACACCGGCATCTGATGGGTCTCTCCGAGGACCCAAGGTGCAGATTCTGTAACGAAGCAGATGAAACCTCCCTTCATCCCTTTACATCCCTTTACAATGCCCCAGATTACTTCTTCTGAGACATCCACTACTTGGTGCCAGTCTTTAGAGCCCGACGATACACGGAGTGCCCTTACGGACAAGATCCTGGCCTTGGGGCCAGGTGCCGGTCTGTATGAAGACATCCCCTAATTTGCAGTGGATGCACAATGGGCCTAGGGTCTGCGTGCTGCTACTTCGCAACGCTGAAGAAGAAAGTGAAGAGAAAAACAAATGCCGATCTATCAATTTGGATCCCACGAACAGTACTCACGTATAGTAGATATTTATAATAGAAAATACTCTGGACGAAAAGAAAGTGTGTGTCTCTGCATTTCTGGGCATAGCCAAAACCTTTGATAAGGCATGTCACTATGGATTACGACAGTAATTACACAGACCTTTAGCTGGTCAACATTTTGAACTTCTGAAATCCTATAGTTATGACGGAAAGATTTGCATTAGACAAGAAGAGACCAATATTCAGAAGTAAAAAATATAAGGTATATTGGTCCCACCTTGTACCTTTTTTTATGTATATGACATTCCTGAAACTATTGAAACAACAGTAGCAACTTTTGCAGACGACATAATTCTAGCGGGGAAGTGAAGAAGAAGTTTCAAATAAGCTGCAAAATGCTGTAAACGTTAACAGTTGGATAAAGCAATGGAAAATTAAATTAAAAGAAAGTAAATCTGTCACATAAACTTCATTTTTAAGAAAGTAGATTAAACGATTATTACATTACGTATTTAAGTATGACTCTCGACGCTAAGCTCCGATGGAAGGAGCATGTTAAAAAGACAACGCTTGTAATCCACATATATATTTCCCAAAGCTACGTGTGTTACGAAAAAAATTTCTTACCCAAACTTGATGAATAGCTTCAGATATTCTGTGCTTCTTGTCATGCGAATTGAGAAGATCTTAGCTACAACATGGTAATAAGATGGAGCACCGTTATGCTGGAACCACACACGATGCCACTTCAAACATTTAGTAGTTTAATTTATTTTTAAAAGTTACAAAATAAGAGTGTTGAGAGATATAATGAATGCTCTTTGGTACGTAAGAAACAAATATATTCATCGACATCGGGATATAAAAATAAAGACGGTTGAAACTAAAATTAAACGCCCAGAAGCATAAAACTACATAGGTAACATGATTACATCATTGTTGAAGCCATACAATTTCTGGGCCACGGAAATCAACTTAGTGGAAGAAAACCACTAGATCTAGGATGGGTTCCATAAAGCTTGTTATATTAACATACGAGGAGGGTCGTTTGAAATGTAGGTAAGGTAAATGAAAAAGAAAATCCATTGGGCTCGACACATTTAGCTCAACGATGTTCCAAAGCCATTATACCGTTTTTATAAAATTATTTCTCCTGGTCTGCAAAATAGCCGTCCACAACATGAACCGCTGTATTGTTGTTGGAAAATCGTTGTCCTCCGAGCCATCTTTTGAAGTTCGGGAACAAGTGGAAGTCAGACAGGGCTAAATCGTTGAGTAGGGCGTATGATCAAACAATTTGAACCTGAGTTCATGGATTTTAGTCATGGAAACGTTGACGTGTGAACAGGTGCATTTTTGAAAATGCTTACACGTTCGTCTACTTCGCGTGACCAAACAATAGCCTCACAATACACTGAGCTGAAACTTGACAAGGGCTCGTTTAAAGGATCGAACTTATCGGCCGTGCATCATTTTTTGTTTATTAAAATATATTTCTCCATATAAATTTAAATTCCGATTCGATTTTGTTTATCTTGGTGAACGATTAATTTGGCAAAGCCGTTAAAACATGTTTGTGCAGCCCGCTCCTAGTGTAGTGTAGTGTACTGCTATTACTTAGTAAAATTTAGTGCGTAGAAATGTGAAATTGGATAGAACAATTGTATCAAAATTACAAACAGTAAATACAAAAAATAAACTGCTAATTAGTATTTAAGACCAGTAATAGTTGTAGAAAAAATTATCAAGTTTCCGATTTTTTTATTTTATTGCATCGTTTCTTAATTGAACCTGTGTTAGTACGTATTTAAACATCATCAGCATTACCATTGGCCCTATAATCCAGGGTGGGCCTTGGCCTGTTCTAGGATCAGCTTCCATTCTTTCCTATTTTTCACCTTGGCTTTCCAATTTCTGACTCACAATTGTTGGTAATTTAAAAATCTCCAAAACTTCTGATGCTTTGGTATATCTAAATTTTATTAAGTTATATAGATCGATCTGAACCCTCACAGTTACTCATCCAATGCATAACAAGAGCATAAATACCTTCTTGATAAGGGTATTTATAACCGGCATTCTGTTTCTAAACTCGTTGAAGTTTCCGGATAATCGTCCTCAAAGTGTTAGTAATGCTATTGTTTACTCACGGCTAGTAATTTCTAGATAAGAAAATGTGAAATATCGTTACCATAAAACTTTTATTATCTGCGCAATACTGCCAGGAGAATTACATCTCCGACTCCGGTTATATTATTTCTCCAATAAATTTTATTGTAATGGAATTTTAAAGTTAAGGGTGCTTACGAACTTTTAGTCGACTATTTTAACGGCACTACTGTTGCTTAACGATCATTTCGTAAAGAAAATATAACCGTAAGGAAAACAGAAACGCAATCCTATACTAGATAAGAAAAATCGATTCATAATTTATTACGCACGCCACACCACGTTTGTTTTAATTGAATAACGGTAAAATTAGGATGAGAGGGTACTGGAAACAAGAAATCATGCATGCAACATTGAAAGGGTTGCGATTTTGTATTGGATTTTTGGGCAAAGTAAAACTGTGAAGCTCCCATATTTCGAATATATTAATTCTGGGTGGCAAGACCGAAAATAAAATATAAGGTTTTATATTTCATTCATTTTTTATCTAACGTTTTAACTTGTCTAAGGGTGTTATTTATTACTAAAAACGCTGAATCAGAAATACAAGTAAAAAGTGTAAGAAAAACGAATTTTTTTAATAATCAAAAAGGTAAAATTGTTAAATATTGGGGAAATTGTTTGCCGTTCAGATCATTTCTTTTCCTTTGTTTTTATGCAGTAAATTCTTTCCGATCCTGTAAAAGAGAACTTGATGGATGGGCACGTGGAAGCACAAAAGACAGAAGTCGAAAGTAATCGGGGGTTAGTGAGGCAATTCATCAAATAATACAAGATGATAGAAAGCGGCTTTCCTAAATCACCAGTTAGTAAATTGGATGATTATTGCCCCGATACATGAAGTTTATTATTTTCGTATCCCGAAGATTTTCATCTAAAAACGACCACATCTAATCTTCATAACAGTAGTTTCCTAATTTACGTTTGAAACTTAACCATCTCCTTAATATAGTAGTTCCTTGCTGGGATTCACAATGTATTCTCGTTAAATGTTACCCCGAAGTTTAATAGCATGTCACGAGGGTAACCACAACACAGAGGCCTTATTTCCAAGGTATACACATATTTCGCTTAATAAATTTGTTGTGTTTAACCCTCTTTGAAGGGTATCCCGATCAATTAAAAATATAACTAGGCAACTACGGCCTAAATTCTTGGTGTTGCGTTGTTCTCAAAATATACCAGACTTAATTGAAACTGCGCCAAAGTACATCTATGATTTGTTGTGTAATTGCTTGTACCTATAGTAACCAATAACCAAGGTTTACGGGGGTGTTTTTAGAAGCTCTGAGGTTTTTATAAAGTTTAAGTATTGTGGCTGTATTCTTATACTCAGTATTCTGTTGGTATGCTTTTTTTTCGCCAATCTAAAAATATTTCATAAATGTCTTACAACTACTGAAATCTGAACATCAAACTGATTGGTTGTTGGACGACGTACATTCAACATACAAAAGGAAATTTTTATAGAATGTAAACATGTATATCGGATTTTCAGTATTTTATATTTTAATTAAAAATGAAATAAAACTGTATCCATAGCAACCAATTCAATACTGCTTTGTAGTGATCAGGGATTAATTTTTTGCGCTATGCATTTTATGAATAGCAAAATAAATCTATTGTGTTTAATTAATATACTCACCGCATTTGTTAATAATTTTAGTTTAAACTTCATATACAGAAAATACGTCTAATATTTACTTATTGGTTTTATAATTTTTTCTTTGTTTGGGCCACGAACATTTCAATATTTATAAAAATTTGCTCATCTTGGGTTCCAAAATACATTAGGAATTTAACCAAAACGGCCGTAGTACATACCGGGTGGTGCGTTGCCTCACGCACCATAGGAATTTCAATGGTAATTTCTTAATATGCAATTATTTGCTTCCCTAATTATTTTAGACCAAAAGCGTAATTAAGTTTTTTGTAGGGAAAAAAATACTGCATCGATTGATGCTATTCTACACAATTTTCGAGTTGCGTGTAACAGAAGAACTGTGGGGATTAATTCTTGCACTTTGACAAAAATCACTAATGCCATGAAATTTTTGAAACAGAGGGGTGGAGCTATGACACTGTTATAGCTCCACTCCTCTGTCATAATGACAGAGGAGTAAACAAATAACCATTATTCAACAAATTCAACAGGAAGGGAAATTACTTTTTAAAACAAACTTAACGGAAAATAAAATTATTTTACGTGACAATTTTAACAAGTGTAACTAACTGACAATCCAGACTGTTTCAGTAATTCCAAGGCATCAGTGATTTTTATCAAAGTGCAAGAATCAATTTCCACAGTTTTTCTGTTACGGAGAAAATGAAAAACTGCAAAATAGCATCATTGGATTGGGTATTTGTTTCTCCACAAAAAACATATTTGCACTTTTGGTCTAAAATAAGTGGGGAAGCAAATATTTACAAATTAAAAATTTACCATTGAAATCCCTGTGGTGTGTGAGACAGTGCACCACCCGGTATATGTCTTATCTGATTTCTATATTGCTATTGTTATTTTATGCACTTGAATACATTGAGATTAATAACACTTTAAAAACGGAGTACGCCAGTGGTTAATCTTGAAATTTTATACATTCTGTTATATCATAAAGATATATCAGATGTTAACGAAATCGTTTAGAAGTTTACGCGCATTTTTTATGCTGTCGATGTGGCAGGTTGCATTTACTATGTAAAATTTGACCATATTTAAAGGATAGGTAGGCGGATTTTAACATTCGTTTATTGTTTATTGGTTGCCATGACAGTAAGGAAGTAAGTGTGAATTTCCTCTCAAAAGATATAACAGCTACTTTGAAAGTCAACCATCATAGGTAACTATTAGTTTTGTTGTTGGTAAATTAATTTAGTTGAAATTAAAGTCAAGTTGCGCGCGGTCGTGGCTCAGTTGGTTCAGCGTGCGTCTGACCTTGAGATGGCCCGGGTTCGTTTTTCCTAGGGTCACACATGCATCGAAAACACCCGACCGCTTCCCTCGGAAGGCAATGGCAAACTACCGAGGTATTTCTGCCTAGTAAGCCTTCTCTGGAGTAGAAGTGCAAGCACTTCCGTGGTTTGAAGCCCACGTTAAGCTGTAGGGCCCCTATGTCTGTAGGCCACTTCACACGCACACCACAGGCATATGGAGAGAACACGACAACGCCCTGTAAGGGTATGTCGCACTAAGAAGAAGAAGGTCAAGTTATTATGCCAAAAATTATTTATATTCAGTGTGACAGTGTAAAAAAATATGGCAAATAACATTGAAATGAAGTTATTTACTTTGTCTTGCATGCTTACAGGCTCCACAGTAGAAATCTTACTTACGTCACTTATTATACAGGGTGATTCAAAAGGTATGGTCCAAACTTAAGGGTGTGATTGGTGATGTTAAAATAAGCAAAAAATGCTAATAAACCCATGTCTTATTTCCAACCGTTATCTAGTTACAGAGGTTTTACTGCTTTTCAAGAACGCTTCAGTGTTACCGTTTGGGTCGGCATTACAGGCGTTTATGTTATTGGACCACATGCATTACCACATCGCTTTAATGTTGCCATGTATTTAGACTTCTTAGATAATGCCTTGCCGAAATTATTAGAAGATCTGCATCTTGATGTGCAACAATACATGTGGTATCAGCATGACGGGGCACCGTTGCACAATTCACATCGGTAAGGGTTTGGCTAAATAATCGCTTTCCACAGCGCTGGTTTGGAAGAGGCGGTCCAGTACTATGGCCGGCTCGTTCGCCTGACATTAGTCCACTAGATTTTTACTTGTGGGGTGCATTAAAAGAAAAAGTTTATGCAACGGAAATTCAGGCACTATTTAGTTAATAGAATAAATGAAGCTGTCGAAGATATTCGAAGACATCCTCAACAGTTGAGGAATGTTCGAGATTCTCTGCATCGGTGTTTCCAACTTTGTATATAAGTACAACGTGGACATTTTGAACATTTGTTGTGATACTTTTTAATTTTTCTTGTAATTGTATTCGTTCTTTATTAATAATAAATTATCGTAAATGTTGTTATAACTAGAAAACAATTGTGAATCGGACATGAGTTTATTGGCATTTTTTATTTATTTTAACATCACCAATCACACCCTTAAGTTTGGACCATACCTTTTGAATCACCCTGTATAAGAAACTATTAACTTACAATACAATAATTATATTTGTGGTTTAATCGGAAGTGACACACATTTTCATATTTTAGACCATTTTCTGCAGAATTTCGTTCTTAAATGTATTAGCGATGATAAACAACGTCTTTCAAATTGCATTTAATTTTTTCTGTCAATGGCCAGTTGCATGTTCTCTTCGACCAAAGTAATATTCGCTTTCTAGCCAAGCAGCGTTTGTCTTTTTCTAAGCATAGGACGAAATTTTTATAAGCTTTAGGTGTAAATTGTTTACGTTAAAACGTTTTCGTGATTAACACGACTTATGCTAGTCGTAGACAGTATTTTACAAAATACTAAAAACAAGTCTCATATGTATTTTACCTTTTCCCTGAATAATAATAGTTATTTGTACAACTAGTAATGAAAGCAATACTTTTTTTCATGAGTTTGAAGTTTGATGCACGACGGCGAAGCCGGAGTGCATCAATCAAACGAGTGAAAAAAAGATGCTTTCATACGAGTTGTACACAATATTTTTTTGCATTTTTACATTTTAAATCCCTCAAAACAGGATAAAAAGGATTTGAGAATTGACAGTTGTCAAACTGACAATCTACAATATTTTATTTAAAGCATACTTACTTAATGCAAAATGTAAATAAAAAAAGTGTTGCTTTCTTTATGATTTTTTGATAAAAAAAGTCCACTTTTTTTGTCATAATGCAAAAAAGATATTTTTGTAAATCGATGAAAAAGTATTGAGAATTTGTGAAATATACATTCAAAAATTAATTACAGTAGAAATACAATGTAAATAATACACTGAAAGCCAAAAGAAGTGGCCACCCCATATATTTTATTGTATAAGAGCAACGATGCGTGCGGCATCAGCACTAGTTATAGGCATTATTTATTTATAACACACCTTTATAACACTCATATCAACAAAATTTGACAAAAATTAAGAAGCTTAAATTCACACTTCTAAGAAACTCGACTGTAAGCTGCATGTACTAAAGGGTTGCCACTTTTTTTGGCGTTCAGTGTATAAAACTATCACCTAAGTATAATTTGAAATTACAAATGACATGTCGCCAATTTAAAATTTTTACATTTGAACTCATTTTAATATTTCAATTTATTTTTCCTACTTCTTTCAAACTGTATTCGATAAAAATAATTATGATTATTAATAATGATTATATTGGATCAAACTTTGCTATTGATGTTTTAAGTTGTTTTTAAGTTGTTTGTAACAATAAATCCCTCCATAATATTTTTCGTCATAGCCATTATTGCAAGTTCTCTTCTCCTATTTTCATGATATTTGCACGTTTTTTCTTCGTCTCTTGAATTACCAATATATACAGGGTGATTCAAAAGTATTGTCATTAATTTTAAGGGTAGGTAGAGCAAATCAAATAGAACAACTTTTCTCAATAAACCATGTGTCGCAAGTAAACGGTAAACTCAGAAAACAATTAAAAAGATCAATACAAAAATTGTTTGGTGGTCACTGGAATATAAATTTATCAAACGCCCTTGTTGTTGATACTGAAAAGAGAGACCCGCTGTGTACGTAAGTTCATTGTTCGCTTTCAAAGTGAATTCATCGAACGTTTTAATGGAAGGTCGACCTAACCTTTTAACAACTGAATTAATTGATGTTATTGTACTCGTACTTAATTTAGGGGGAAGCTCTTCAAAATGCTGCAGCAGGTCTGTTGTGTGTATATTTGTGTTTGTGTAGAAGTTAATGGAGGAACATTTGAACATCTTCTTTAAGTATTGTTCCTCTTTGTTTACTACAAGTTTTTCTATATCACTTCTTAAACACGCCAATAATTGTATACTGGCAGTCCCAAGTCTGAAAAAATGCGAGAGGATAGTGATACCTGTAAATTGTTACCTACATTTATTTTTGCTAGGTCAAATTTATATTGCAGGCTTTTTAAGTGCATATTAGCCAGCGGTTATCAAAAGTGTGTAACAAAGTTTAAAATAAACAAAAATCGCGATAAGCTTTAAATTTTTGCCGTACTGTACTTCTATTAAGATCAGCATTCAGCATATACTCATTTAATTTAATGACAATACTATTATACCTTCTATGCAAAATTGGCAAGTTTTTTAATTTTATAGAAATTCGCCTATAATTTTTTATAAGTTATTAATGTTATCCGAAAAATTGGATCCTCACTACTTAGTTTGTTCTTTCCAAACCCCTAAGATTTTTTTTTTGGAATAAGAAGCTTAATTAGAAGCGGTAATAAAATCGAATCAGATGTCATGTTTTTAGTGCTTATTTTTACGGAAGAGAAAGCCTTTTAAGTGTCAGGTCCAATCCATTACTACTGTTCTATAGAAAAGTAATCTACTAACCGGTTTGAAATATAACGTCAATTTTTCAAATTTTATTGCGAACAATTTTAGAAAAAATACATCAGAAGGCACTTTGCAATTGTGATTTAATATGCGGTTTTGACAAAATCTGCTTTATATTCGTCATTGCAGATAGAGATCAAATTTTTGTTATGGGCAATAAGGGCAGAATCTTTTCATGAGAGATAAAAAAATTTTAGTTTGAAAAGATTCTCGTGTTTCTAATGGAATATTTAAATCAAATTTTACATATTGCTTTAAAAGTAACAATATACATCTTCAGTGAAGCAATTACTGAATATAAAATAGGTTTTTTAAAAATTATTTGTGTATTTTTTATCAACAGTTTAAAGTAAGAAAACATTTCCGGTTAGATTGGACATAAAATTTTAAATACATGATTTTGAATCCTAAAATTAGGCTTTCATGTTACATAGGTATGTGGCTGATACCCGTGTGTTACTGTGTTTAGTTCAATCGAAAATTACGTCAATCTTCCTCAGTTATAAAATTTATTTGATCTTATGATAGCAATTTTATAAATTTAGTATTTTCTCTTTCGGAAGTGGTTAGGTTTTTGAATTTGTGGTGTAAGTGTCGTAATCAGTGGCGTAGCTAGGGATTGATGGGTCCTTGTACTAGAAACTTTTCTGCATCTCCTACCCTCTACCCCTACAAATTTTTCTTGTTTGGGATTTTTGCCAGGAAATTTTACTACCCAATTTCTCGCATCATCAAATTATAAAAACCTTTATTCACGTACTTACAAATAAGTACATATTTAAAAACAAATCAAAGGAATAAAATTCTTTCGTAAATAACAATATACATAATTAATTAGATGAACAAATATCATCAAGTTGGTCATGAACATTTGGAGATCTTCTCTGACCAAATTTTTTGATTGTATATTATCTACTTCTAAGTATTTGTTTAAAAAACATTAATTAAAAAAACTCTTCCTACTTTCTAATCAGTATTTACTTCCTAACTCGTCAAACTGTTTCTTAATTTTTGGTTGACGTTTTATTTAGAATTAGCTCAGAGGCCCTTATGCGCGCACCATTGTACGCCACTGGTCGTATTTCTTCAACTTCAAACTACTACTATTTTATTGAGGTTGTCTTTGCATAGAATTTTTTTCCGAATTTGTTTGTAGGTATATTAAATTTTGGATTTTTGTACAATACCAAGCAAATTTTTGGATATTCCTGTGAGTTTATAGTTTTTGCCACGGTTTTTGCATAAACCCGCGAAAAGCGTTAAACTTCTGAACAAACTAAGTATAAATTTGTACTTTCAGTTGTTGTTACCTAACAACTTAAAATATTATTGCAATCTCAATTTTTCATAAACTTATCTACAAATGTTCTAAACTTATTAGTTATGAAAGTTGTTCCTTGTTAACAGCATTCACATAGATATTAAGAACAATTTTGATAATTCGTAAAAATAGGACACGCTTAATTTTAAAAAGACCTGGAGGTCATTTCTCAGTATCCAACAATGAACTTTCCGTATAATGACCATCTTAATTTCACTCGTTCACCTGATTAGCTTAGTTTAACTTTAAGCTCTGTTCGTGCTTCATCAAGTTACCTAAGCGCAGGTATTAATGATCGTCGATCAATCACGAATACATCCGCAAATGAGATTAGTTCCATAAAGAATGCTTTAATTTCCGGCGAAGTCGTGATAATCGGTTGTAACACTGGTATTACTATCTCTTAAAACCGCCTCCGACACATTGTTCCATTTATATTTAGCTTTACGCAAGTTGTAAGCCATCACAGCTGGTTTATTTTTAATTACATAGAAGTTCGTTAGTAAATATTTAATAGTTCGACATTTGTACGTTTTAAGGCCTTTTGTGTTTGACCTTTAACGCCTCTGTTGTTTTCTCTCCATATTTGCCTGCCCCTGACTCTTTTGTGTAACAGTTGCGTTCGGCATGGTTTGATTTTCACATATGTATGCAAATTTTGTTGTTGTATTAGGTATGTGACCGTGCCGCGCACTGTTGTAGTATTATGCCGAATTAATTAACCTACGAATATATAATAAGTTTAAACTACTATTGGGACAAATTGATATTTTAACCAATACCTCCCGTTTTTAAGTACCATAAAAACTTATAGGGCAAATTAATATTTTAATTTTTTAAGCATCATAAAATCAGTACATTAACTTAAGTATCTAGCATAAAAAATTGGCCATATTTTAACAAATTTTACTTGATTCTCGGTCCGTTTTAAAAATACAAAAATCAGCTTTCTTTCAGCTAATTTTTGCTTAGTTTTTAAGACCATTTAAAACCACCTCATTTCTTTGACGTTTATATCAAATTAAGACAAAAAGATCTATTTTAAAGACCGTTATTAGTAATATTGTATAACACTATACAGATTTCAAGTGTAAAAATATTAAATTATTTTTAGAAAAAAACAATACTGAAGTAGGTAAACATAATTATTGCTCTTGTAATCAAAAATACCCACCAATCTTATTTTGCTTATAGCAAATGTAACAAAAAAATCTGCTTTTAACTTTCAAAAGAAATCAAACAACTACTTATTTTGTTGGTATTGAACATATGAACATCACAAAATATTTAACTCTATTTACCTTCAATTTTGAGTAAATCTTGAATACCAAAACTTAAAGTTTCTTTCATAACTTTGGTTTTAAAAACATTTAACTTTTCTACCAAGAATTCTTCGACTTTAAAAACATTTTAATATGTAGTTCCTCTGTTAGCTCTTGTACCAAAAATTCAGCGAAGCCTCATGATCCAACAAAGGGTACATACATTTCCGTTTTCCGTCTTTATAAATTCTTTCAGACTACCAATATCATATCATTTTTTATCTTCAAAGTTATTATATTCGTAGATCGTTTGCAAAGTAAGGTAAACGGCGCAAATATGGTAGCACCATAATCAAAATCGATGTACAGCCGATAAGTTTGAGCCTATAAACGAGCTCTTGCCGAGTTTCAGCTCAGTGTATTGTGAGGTTATTGTTTGGTCACGCAAAGACGAACGTGCAAGCACGTCAACGGTTTCCATGGCTAAAATCCATGAACTCAGGGTTCAAATTATTGGTTCATCCGCCCACGCATTCGATTTAGCCCCGTCTGACTTCCATTTGTTCCCGAACTTCAAAAGATGGCTCGGAGGACAACGATTTTCCGACAACAATGAAGTGGTTTATACTGTGAACGGCTATTTTGCAGAGCAGGAGAAATAATTTTATAAAAACGGTGTAATGGCTTTGGAACATCGTTGGACAAAATGTGCCGAGCTCAATGGGAATTATGTTGAAAAATAAATACAAGTTGGTCTTTTTCATTTACATTACTTTTTATCACGAATTGTCAGAATTAAGTTTAAAAGTGTATGTTCCTTAGGACACCAAATATCCTTATCAAGGTTAAATTTTTGTTTAATTTCGTCTGTTATAGGATAATCAAATATAATTTTATTTTATTACTATCTGACACTTACTTACGCAGCGGCGCTACAGCCCATATCGGGCCTTGGCCACCCCTAGTTTCCTCTGCCATCTCTCCCGGTCTTCTGCCCATCCCCCCCCCCCCCCGTTGTTTATTCGTAGGATTATTTCGGAATTTTCTGACACCGTTTCACTGCCTCTTTTTCGTGGTTTTCCTCTGCTTCGTCTTCCTTTTGGGGATTGTTCTTCCGCCCTTATGCGACTAAATCAGTCTCCTTGAAATCTTGGTATAGTTCGTGATTTCACCTTCTTCTCCATATATCTCCTTCCTTAATCCAATTCCTTAGAACTTTATTCGTTTTTCTGGGTCATCGTCAAGGCTTCACTCCCGTAGGTGACTATCGGTCTTATCAAAGTTTTGTATGTCACTATCACTATCTGACACAATATTACTAAATAATTTGTAATAATGTTTGTTCTAAACCTTTTAAAATTAACAAGTGACTCGAACCATTGAATACTTCTCTTTATTATTCATTATTTATAATTATAAACATCTTTTTAAATTATTTTTATTTACTAATTTAAATTAAGTCACATTGAAAAAAAGTTATCTCATTTTGCAGGATTCGAACTTTCAACCTTTCAATTATTAGGCTAGCTTTTAATCAACTGATCTTTTTTGACCTTGTTAACTGTACTTACACAACGGTTGTGGTAATAATTTTAAAAAGCAACGAAAAAGTAGTAGCTAAATTTTTAATATTTTTAAAACACAAGGATAATTCAGCGACTTTCGGGGAAAAAGTCAATTTCTCCTGAGCAGGTTCGGGCTTTGCTGAATTCCTTATTTTAGATTGTTATGAATATATTATTTTTAAATACAATGACCTATTTTTTCAGGTACATCCTTATTTGCATTAGATAATATTTCAATGTGTTTACTGTACACCTCTTTTCTAAAATCTAAATCGAAAAGAACTGAACCTAAATTATTAGTTGGTAATGTAACGAATTTAATCTTCGTTTACATACAAACACTGGAAAAACAATTTTTTTTGTAAGTTTGAGAGTTTAGATAACACTAAGAGATACAGAAAATACTCTACATTCCTGTGAATGAATATTTACGAATCACATTATTTTCATTTGGTCTTAATTAATAAAGAAATGGGGCGTTTTCACTGATCTTAAAAATCATTCAAACATGACAAATAATTAGTTGAATTTTAGTATTTTTAAAACAGACCAGGAATCAAATACCTTTTATATTGTTAAAATATGGCTAATTTTTTATGATACGTAAAAGAATATTGCTTAAAAACGGGCTAAAATATCAATTTGTCTTCTATAGGCAGTTTAAAAAAATATGACTGATTTTATGATACATACTTGAAAACGGGGGTATTTCGCTGAAAAATAGGTAAAAATATCAATTTGTCCTAAAAAAATGTCACGAGGGTATTTTGGATAAAATATCAATTCGTCCTGTAGGTATACGCCTAAAAGATACTGACCTCCAAGGCGTGTGATCACAGATCTATTTATCTTGGTGCGAAATGTACGAATTGCTATTCACAATTATTATATTTCAAGCAAGCAACTTGTTTAATTACGGTTATCTTCAGAATATTTTAGAACCTGGAGTAATTCCAACTCTGTAGGGAGCTTTAAGACCTCGTGATAAATTATAAACTTTCTACCAAAAATGTAATTTACGTAAATTGGGAAGCGTAGATATTTGCATTGCAAATCTGGGAGCGATTCCTAACCTTGGTTGGTTTCGCATGTGTGCCCTAAAGGATTGCACTTTGACATCTCACCCACGCGTGTTTACGTCCAAACATTGCGTTAACAATTTTTCTTTTCGTTTAAATGCTGCCTTAAGGCACTTAACGTAAATAAACATATGTTAGAAAGTAACTTTATTTGTCTTGTTTACAAAACAAGATAGGTAATTTTAGTATTACACAAATTTCGTGGGAAAAAATTTTTTTTTTTAAATTGTTCAGAGCAGTACGTTTTGTACAAATCAGAAGTCAATAAATTTAAAAAGAAAGTAAAAAGGCGTTAAGCGAATTTTGTACAGGGAACAACAAACTATTTGTCGGTGATCAGAAGTTCTTAGTTAAATTAGAAATTTTCCTCCAAAAGAAATCTCTGGCACAGTTGCACCATTATTGATGTAATCCTTTTGTTCCTGACATTATCTCTGTTTTGCAAGGTTTTCTTACAAGTTTGTGAGAACCATGTAATTTGCTATCAATTCAGTAATAATGTTTTTGAATGATAGAAATCTACGATTTCAACAACCCATTAAAAATTGCCACGTTAGATGAGTCGCACGTTTATTTGGCAATCGAATTCATTAATCTCTGACAGGTGACAAAAGACACTAACATTCGAAAATGTCAATTGATTACTGTTAATAAACTTGAACATTCGTATAAGATTAATAAATCGATTGCTTGTTTTTTAGTTGTTTAAAGCGTTATTGTGTTAGCAAAACCAAGTATTGTATAATCCATTTGTATTTGATTTTATCTTTAGTAGGTCATGGTGCTTGATCGTTTTTATTTTGTAAACGGGGCTTTTAAATTTTCAGAAAGTGAAGTTATACGTAAACATAAATTTCGCCAAATTTGACAGGCCTTGTTGACAGATCTTGGTAGCTCGCGTAATCCATGTTTTCCTGCCAATAATTCTGCTTTTCTATTAGTTTATTAATTGTCATTTTTGAATGGCGGTTAATCCTCGTTCACTTCTTTGCGTTGGTTTATTTCTTTAAATTTGGTGGTATTACCAATAAAAGAAAAATTATATGTTTTTAAATATCGAAACTTTAAGCTAAAACGTTAATTTTATCCGAATTACCGAACCAATAGAGTGATCACATGCTGCTTACGTTTAGCCACGCAGCCCGCATAGGAAGGAAATGTAGTCCCATCTACTCAATAAAATGAGCAATTGTCCAGTATTTAAAAAATGATATTGTGTAAAAGAGAAGACACTGGTAAGCCTGAACAGCACGTGGTCACTCTATTGGTTCTGCAATTCAGCTAGTCAACTCGTGAAAACTGCAAAGTTCTTAACAGACCGTTGTCGCCAACTAAAGGAGAATATTGTGCTTTTAGATACAAAATCTATACGATTTTTTTAATGAACTTGAACAGCAAATATTGTCGAACTTTTCACATTTTTCTTAGTTATCTTTGCTACCTCAAATTCTGTATTCTAGAAACGATTTTGACAGATAAATTATGAAGGTTCAAGACAGATTTAGGTTCCCATATCTACGATTCTACAAATTATGTAGATTTATCGTCCGAAATAAGAATTCTACAACACAATAGATTGCGATTGACCCATTTTCAGTTATTTATAGTCGATGCCCATTGAATCTTTGAAGGTAAAATCGTGATTGATTCGGCGTATTTTTTATATTTTGTAGAATATTCGTGAGCGTTTAGATGTTGAGCTTATTTTGTAAAAGAGTATCATAAAAATTATATTTGTTGTCAAGATTTGAAAATGCAATTTTTTGCCTGCTGAAATTTTATGAATATACCGACAAATTGCTTGTTGTTTTTGTTAGGAGGTATTTGCACGTGGAAATCAAATTACAAAAGTGCGACTTGATACAACGCCAACGTTCGAAGGGAATAAGAGTAGAACACCATAAGTGAATAAAAATTGTGGTCGATTTAAAATTACCTTGATGTCACTTCCTGTGAATCAGGAAGCAGAAAATTATAAAACTATGTAGATGCTTTTCATGTTTATGTATTAATTTCGGTATTTTCCCGAAGTTTTTGTTAGGAGATTGTATTTATTTGTATTTTCAGGAAACACTTTTGATATGTTCGTTTACGTGTTAAAAACGGCAAAGGTCAATGTATAGCACTGTTTAGAATATTAATAATTTTTTTAATTAGTTTTTGGCCGTAAAAAATGATACACTTTTGTTAACTAAAATGTCAAGAATTTTCTTTTTCTCGCCGAAAAATGTCTCAGGGTCGTTTAGATATTAAAGCACCTGTTCTGCTTTACGACTTTGCTTATTTAACATACGGAAACAGTAAAGGAATTTATTTACATGTTAATTCTTTTCATCTAGATCTCGAGCGAATTTCAAGAACTATAAATAATACAAACTTGACCGATATTTAAGACAATTGCTTTCAGAGGACGTTTTTATTGGTACTTCAAACTGATCAAAGAACTTACTTGTTTATCCTTTAGGCAGGATGTAAACTATCATCTCTTTCAATTTTCTCGGCTGTTTTAAAATTAGAATGAAACTAGTATAGATGATAATCCGAACGACGGCAATTTTCGTTTTAGGCGACCTTCTCAATTTCAATTAACTCCTGTTGTACTCGGTTTCAAATGTAATTCTGCTCGTTGACCGTGATGAGCACAGAATAGCAAGAGTTTGCGACATTGTTGTTACATAATTAGATTTTCCTGTAACTTCCTATAAGTAGTTAAGGTTAAAAGTACACGAACGTGGTACGTTGTCTCTGCAAATGGCTCGGTTATAATAAGCTGGTTGCTTGCTGGGTTTAATAACGGTTTCAGTTTTCTAACGTCTAAAGAAAATAACAGGAACGTTTAGCGTGCCTTATTATTCTAAATATGCTGTTACGACATAGAAATCTAATTATTAATTTTTTTTAATTAAAAATGTTACTGAGTTACGCACGTAAGTGGCGTTAAAGGGATACTTATCGAGTGTATTATTACATGCATCAAGAATTTCAGTGCCAAATTGCAACATAAATAATCGCAGAAGGTTTATAAGCTAAAATATTATTGCCAAATATTAATTAATTTTGCTGTTCAATTAAAAAATACTAACGTTATCAAATATCGCCATGAGGAAGTTCTAATAAGTGCTATAAACGAAATTTACGATTACACCACAGAGAATGCCCGATTGGTTGTAAAAAGAATACGAAAGAAAATTTGAGAATTTTCCATTAAAGGGATAGAAGGATATTTGTTCGAGTGATTTTATACTTTGATGTTTGCTATTAAAATAATCAAAAATGTATTGTAACTGTTTCTGAAGTTCAGTATATAATTTCGGAAATTTTCGTTATATCCAGTTATTAATTAATAACTGAATGAAGTCAGATTAATATAATTATTTTCGTACAATATAGCAGAAAAAGTAATATTGGACACAGCTAGTAAGTAGAACGACATTACAGTGAAAACCAAAAACAGTTTTAGTAAAAGAAAAAAAAACACCCCGAATACAAAATATTAAGAATAAAAATAATAAACTTATCACAAGAGCAGAGGAAATAGCGGAAACATGGAGAAAATATTATGAAGAGAAATTCCAGGGCGATGAAGAAGTAGAAAATGGTATTCAAGATAATTTAGAAGCAGGTAATGAGATGGAACAAAATAATAATATATAACAACTACAAGGGAAATAACAGAAGAAGAAGTGAGAACGGCAGTGAACAAGTGGGAAAAGATAATATAACTCCTGAATTAATAAATCTAGACGGAAAAAATTAATAGAATGGTTACTAAAAATATATAAAAAGGCATGGGAAGGAAGAACCATTCCAACAGAATGGAAGCAAAATATAATAATGCCTTTACACAAGAAGGGAAGCACTAGTGAATATGGTAATTACAGAGCCCTAAGTTTACCCGCAATACAGCTAAAAATGTATACAAAAATACTATAAACGAAATCGAAGGACAAATAAAAGATGACGAAGCAGGATTCCAACCTGGCAAACAAACACAAGATAATATATACATCTTAAGGGCAGTAATAGAAAAGAGTTTAGAGAATGGAAAACGATTATACTTAGCATCTATAGATATAAAGGTCGCTTTCGGCAAGGGAAATTCTGAAAAAAATATAAGATAAACCAACAATTATATGAAGCAATTACAAGCATATATAAGAATGTAGAAGGCGATGTCAGAATTAATGGAGAGATATCAGTGAGTTTTAGCATGATGAAAGGCGTAAAACAAGGGGATAGCCTGAGCCCTCTGCTTTTCATACTAGTAATGAACGAGGTGATGTCATCTGAGAATGACAAAAACAAAAATAAGAAATTATTGTCAGATACATCCAATATACATGCAACAACTACTGTATGCAGACGATATAGTAATAATATCGAAAAATGAAAGAGAACTACAACACGCGATAAATATTTGGAAAGAAGAACTAGAAATCTCAAAATAAACATAGGCAAAAGCAAAGTGATGAAAATAAGTAAAGATAGAATATCTATGGAAGATAATGAAGTGTTTAGGGGAAGTGAGTAGTTACATGTATTTAGGAACCGTAATATCGAACGATGGAAAAATAGATACAGAAATACAAAACAGAATGAGTAAATCGAACAATCTGTATTATATCATAAACAGTTCACTAGTAGGAAAAAGAGATAAATAATAAAACTAAGATGAGGATTTATAGAACGGTGTTTCTACCAACTTTGATTTATGAGGCAGAGAGCTGAACTTTAACAGACAAACATAAGTCAGCTATAACAGCAACGAAAATGAAATACTTGAGTAAGGTAACAAGAAACACAAAAATATGCCTAGTGAGAAACGAGATAATAAGGGACAAACTGCAACAAGAACTAGTAATAACGACCATAGATAAACAACAATTAAAATGGATAGGACATTTATGCAGGATGGAGGAAGATAAACTGCCTAGGGTAGTAATAGAAATGGGAGTGGAAGGACGTAGATTAATAGGAAGGTCAAGGAAAAAGTGGGAAGAAAATATAAAGGACATAGTGGAAAGGAAAGTAAAAGACAATGGTGGAGGTGAAAAGGTTAGCAAGTAGGTTAACAGGAAAGCGTACAGAAAATGGAAGGAAGACCCGACACCCAGGGGCCTAAAGGGATGGAGAAAATCAATCGATCAAATCATATCAGAAAAACATTTTATTCATATAAATCGAATAGCTCTGTCCTGCATGCAATTCAGAATTATTTGGCCCTTGAAACATTCTTTTGGTCACACTTTAGCCTTCTATTATGAATGACTAGAAGTATTCCATTTATTTACTAATGTTTTGGTTTTAATGGTTTTATTATGTGGCAACATTTTATTTTTCCCTATAATTTAATAATAATATTGTGTATTTTAAAGTTTTTTCTCGGGCTGGATGTTTTGCAGAGTTTTTGGCACTGGATAATTGCAAAGTTACTTGCAATCTTGCAATAATTCAGCAAAAATCTTGTATATGCATAAGAGAGCAGTAATTACAGGATTGTATAGAATTAAACTTTAATTTTGAGTTGTATATCAAGTCTTGATCAAAAGGTTCTCATGCATTTAAGAATTTAATTTAATTTATTTTGTATTTGATATACCTATAGATCTAAATAGTTTATATTTTGAGTTTCTTCTTCCTCTTGGTGCCATCCGCTTTGAATTTAAAATAATATTAATGAAAATTGCTTTGCAGCTAAATTATAAACAATTTATGTTTGTTCAAAATATTTGAAACTACTAGGTAATATTAAAATGTATTAAAGGCACTTACACTTAGCGAGGGAGTATGGTCGAATGCCTTAATCACTCGGCCACTCCGAGGATAAACATATTATGTATATTAAAGAAGTATTCAGTTAAAAAAACGGTATCGAAGGTTTCAAATAAAACGAAACGTAGACAATTATTTTTAAGAGATAAACCACGCATTTAAAGAAATATAATTGTGACAAATATTGTTTTGGTCATGGCCAATGGAAATTGTTGAGGATTATGTATTTTTGTAAACGTTGGTTTTTGTAATGTTATTTATAAGACCGGCTCTGGGAGGGGCTTGATTAAAGCTCACATGAGGCGCCGGGAACACATAAATAAATACACGTAATTAGCTGAATAAATGTATTGTAAAATTTTAGAAACTGTGTATATTGATTACATCTTAATTATGAAAGAACAGAAAATGTATATAAACGTGAACCGGCACAAACTTGACTAAAATACCAAAAAACAAATCTCAGAACGGAGTTGGACGCAGAAGTAGCGACCCTGCTTTGTAAAAACAAATTATCTGTGAGATACTTCAACAAATTTCCAAGAGAAAGAAAAATTGTGGAAGAGGCCAAGGCCCATCCGGGGCTGTAGCGTCACAGGGAAAAAAAAACCCTGATCACTGATCACCAAACTGCAATAGACAAATTAAATATAAATCGTCTTTTGCAACACTTGATTAAAATAATTAAAATTATTAAAAATATGTCCATTTTGACTTTTATTTTTAAACTTTGTTGATTTTATTTTTCTATACTTAGGTTTGTGGTATTATTTACTTATTCTCGTTATTCTCTTTACATTAAAATTATTATTAAATTATAACTTTGGTGGATTATAATTGTCCAGGAAAACGAGCGAAAAATAAGTCCGGCCCTGTATGCCAAACCACGTTCCGCTGTATGATCGAAACATGTAAGAAGTACTATCACTGTCCTGTAATTAGGTCCTCGTTTAGATAATATAAAGCTTTGAAATAGAAATAAAGTAATTGAAAAGCAAGAAATTTTCAAGCACAGTGTAATATTATGAATTACCAATATCGAATTTAATAATTTGTATGCACAAAGCACGGAAAGCAATGATGCAAACGATAATGATTCATTAACATTACCAAAAATTAATATTCTTCAGTTATGAACAGTTTGTTATCCGGCTATACACTTTCAAGTTTATCGTTTATGATTCAACATAAACGTAAAGTTGATTAGTTGAATTGACGAGATATAGTAAAATGACCAAATTGCTAAAGACATGTTAATTAACTTCCAAAATCTTACTCTGTTATACAAATAACTCATCAAACAAGATTTATTATTATTAAGAAAATATGATTTATAACCGTAATTTATATTTTTCTTCGCGTGATGACTAGATTCCATAGTATTTGGTTGTTCTTAATTCGTATCGGGACAATAGTTACACGAAGTTCACCTTGTAGGAAATGAAACAAATTCGTATTTTAGCCGTTAATGTTTTGTTGTCCTGAGGCGGATATTTCTTAATTTATTTTTGCCTTTAAAATTAGGAGAATGTTTAAAAATCAAATTGTATAATTATAAATTTTAGAAATTTTAACCTTTTCACGGATTTGCTAAAGGGATGCTCATGGTTATATGTAATTTCGTTTAATTTTAAAAGCATTATTAAATTATTATAGTTAAAGCTTTAGGCATGGACAAAATTACGCCGAATACAATTTTAGAATCAACGGCACGTTTTATAATTAAATTTGCGAAATCAATAATAGCTTTTTTCATGCCACAAGCAAGCCTTATACGGTATCGTTAGAAACTTCACAGAAATCTGAAAGTTTAAATGTCAATTTTAAAGAGTGTGTAAATTCGACCTTGAAATTATCTTACTTTTGTTGTTAATTTAAGAAATATTTATATTTCATTGTTTGTGTATTAATTTAGCTTTATTCTTTTCGAATAACTCGAATATTAATTCTGCATAGCTATTTATTTAAAAAATGAAAATTGTGTAATTCATTACTAGTTTGTTACGAAAAACTTATCAAACGATAATAAAAAGCCATAATTTGTAACGCTTTATTTTGTCGGACTCAAAGAACGGCGCAATGGCCAGGATTCAAATATAATTACACAAAAATATTAATTATCAACAAGATTTAATTATAGACTTGATAAGACTTAATACACAAAAATTTAAAGAACAGAAAAATAAAATAAACCTGAAGGCTAAGTATGTCAACAAAAATCAAATTTACAACAGCTGAAGGCTTAATAGGGAACGCAAGGAATATCTGAAAAACAAATTCACCCCTAATGGCATAAACGTTTATCTCATAGGAATGAAATTAGTGGTAAATTAACCCAACTAACTCATTCATTGCGGAACCTTTTTAAATGTGAATAACACATAAAAATAAAAAAAAAATATCTAGAAAATATCAAGATCAAATAGTAATATAAATTTTAAATAGCAAAAATTAAATTATTCATTCATTGGTAGGAATGGAAAACCAAGCCCAAAATTTTGAATGATAAAAATAAAAAATCCACAGGCCTACACTATGAATGAACCATTTAATACAAAATTTATATATGAAATTGAACTACAAAACAGAAAATAATATATGGTACACAAATTTTAACCACTAAAAGTTTATCAAATGAATAATAATTATTGGCACTTATCTCCTCAAATCAACATCATAAGCAGTTGTTGGATGATGAAAAATAATTCCAGATGTAACATTTAAATGTAGCTGCAAAGTGAAACGGAAAAATGGCACAGCAAAATGGCGTCCTCCACGTGCTTCGAATTTCTCAATGATGCATAAATTATTCTATCACCCCATCAACAGGAAACTACCAACTACTTCCAACCATGGGAATTAGATGTAAAATTAAACCCCAAAAGGTTGCTGTAAGATCCAAATTCATCAGTAAATGAATATAAAAAGAAAAGTTAAACTCACCACATGTGCTAACAAATATGCAAAATTACGAATAATTTAGATATTAATAAATCGGAAAAATCATCGAAACATCGGATACTGTAAATTCCATTCAACAGAACATAATTACCAATAAAATTGTACGTTGAAATTAACGTTGCAAAAATGGTAGTCAGTTCTACAAAGTTCAATCGCAAAAGGACCTCGTGTAAAATTCAAGTACAACACCTCGACAGAAATCCACACTGCGCATGCGCAAAAACCAAAGCCACAACTCCCACCCTATTTCCATTATGCAAATAAAGTAGCATAACTAATAGGCGGCGGAAAAATCACATAAAAATATGAATTTCAATCGAAAGATTTCATAAATGAAATAGACACGGTGCGTAACAAGAAATGAAATTACAACGACGTAGAAATGCTATCAAGACATGGAAAATAAAGAAACACAAAAGAAAATTTAAAGGATAGAGTCGGTAAAATCGGAAAGAATTTACTTCCGAATGAAATTAAGACAAGCAAATGAACTAGATGACCAGGCATCGCTTAAAGATGGAGATTTAAGCGCCGGCACATGGAAATAAAGCATTACAAATGCAGTCAAAACCCCAATCAAAAGAAAATCTTTACAAAATACGAAAAGGGAAAATAGCTATATGAATTAATCAAATAAAATGGGAAAGACAACGCAGAAGAAGGAATAAGAAGGATACTGGATAACCAGGGAAACGATCGTGAGATTGTCTTGCAATAAAACAGAAAATTTCTAAGAAAATACCAAAATATTTGAGGTTACAGACACGAACAAATTCAACTAGGCAAGGTCCCCGAAAGAATGTCAACATGCAATATAATTGAAAAGACATGACTGTAAATAAAACTCAACTCACTATCTCACTACCTTAAGGTAAAGGAAATTGATTCAGGAACAATCAATCCTTAAAACTACTTAAAAATGAAAGGCAGGATGAAAAATGCAAAAATAAGCATATTTTTTTTTATGTAGGGTAATAACCACAGTAACATGAGAGGAAACCTCTTTTACAAAAAAAACATAAAGCTTAACAATCAACCAACAGTGGCGATTGATAGGAGGAAAACGATACAATTTGAGCTAAGAGCAGAAAAATTGTAACACGTTCTGTATTAATCTTTATGCATATCGTATAAATTATTGGAATTACAATGGCAAAACGGTTTTAAATATTTATCCACAAGCTAAAAATTGTATTCAGCCATTCAAAAGTTTTAATGGAAATTTACTGTTGTATTATATTAAGCTTTTTCAATTACTTTGTAGTAAATAAATATTCGCTTTGTATGCAGAAAAATATTATGTTTGTAATTTTATTTATAAAATTGAAAATTAACTTTAATTTAGGAAAAATGTTCAAAATCAGTAAAAGCAGTGGTATATGCCGCATAATTTTATGCTTTAATTATTTTCAACGAAAGCAAAGTTTTGAAATTATACGTATACAATTACGTACTACACTAACATCAGCTATGTTTAATTGGATCACTAAATACATGAAACTTAATTAAATAGAGCATGCATGAGGTTGCAACAAAATAATATCATTAAATTATTAAATTAGTTTTTAAAAAATGATAGCCCAATAATTCGACGTTCACTCTCCTCCAGTAAATAAAATTAAATACATATTTGTTAAATATTTGGTAGGCAATACAAAATTTCCCAGAAATTTAATATTTTAAATTGAGTTTTCTGGAAATCTGTTACAGTCAAGCTTGTCGTATCTATTGATTATTAAGCCATAATAATTTACAATAAATTTAACATTAAAACTTATACTATTAAAATTCATACTAACTTGCAAGGAATTGTTTCTAATGCATTTCACATCAAGTGTTATGTGACTTAAGCTAAGGTGGGGTTGCACAAACATAATTCATCAAATTAATTATTAGTAACACATAAGTAAACAAAAAACGATGCCTTTTTCTCACCTTTGATCATTCATTAAGTTAGCAAAAGGTTTATGCAACCCCGCCAAAGTGTCATGTACAGTAACATGTTGAACTGTTAACTGCAACTTAACACATAGGTTGGGTTACGTAAACATAATTTACCGGCTTCTTTAGTTGTCCTAAGTTCTTCCCTCTTGCCAAAGTCATTGTCTTCTTTTTTCTTCCCATGTTTTCCTAGGTCTTGCTACATATCTTTCTATATCTGGCCTTGCTTCCAATACTCTTCTAGGATCTCTTCTGTTTCCCACTCATAACATGCTCATACCGTTTGAACTGCCTTCTCGCTACTTCTTCCACTGTTCTGTTCCTAGGACTTTTCTAATCGCTATATTTCTTATTCTATCTCGTTTCGTTCTTCAAACCGTTCTTCTTAAGTACTTCATCTCCCCTGCTGTTATTTTTCCCTTCGTTTTGTCTTGCATGATCCAGCTTTGTTTATTATTACTCCGAGATATTCGTAGTTATCGACCTATTCTAGTTTTCTCCCATTACATCTTGTTTGTATGTTTTGTTGGTTGTCCTTCCTTATTACCTCCATTACCTTACTCTAATTTGCATTAATTACATTCCCCATCTTCTTATTGTTCTGTTCTATTTGTTAATTGTCTGTTGTAATTTCGGAATTGAGTCTGACAGTAAAACTATAACATCTGCATATATTAAACATTGGATGTTGATGTCCTCTAAATTCCAGTAGCCTATTCTTACGTTGTGTCTATACTCTTTGCTTTCGTATATTATTTGGTTCATAACTATTTAAACTGAACAGTAGTGGGCTCAATGAGTCCCCATTGCTTTATACCTTTCTTCATCTCAATGTGTCATGTCTCCGTTTCTCTTCCATTGATCCCTACTTTTGTATAAATTCTTAATTGCTTGTTGAAGTTTGTATGTTACTTCCAGTTGTCTCAATGCTTTCCATATGCTTTCTCGCGGTACTTTCTCAAAAGAAGATTCGATATCTATGAAGGTCAAGTACAATGCCTTTCCTCTCTCAAATATTTTTTCCATTGTTATTCGCAGTGTGCATATTTGGTCTTGTAGTCTTGTGTCTACGGAATGCTGCTTGTTCTTCTGCCAGGTTCTTTTTCTTTTCCTTCCGCCATTATGACTTAGGAGAGGCATATCGCCGCTCGGTAATAATTGGTATAGTCGTTTGAACTACCCTTCTTGTATATCGGCACAATTATATTTTCGTCCCAATCTTCCGGTATTTTTTGACCATCCCACGCCAGTTGACATATTATATCTTTGATCCATCGTTTAACTTCGTCTCCCCCGTACTTCATCATTTCAGGAGTTACTTGATCTCTTCCTGACGCGTTTCCAAGTTTAATCTGTTTTATTGCTTCTTCCACTTCTTCAATTTCAATATTTCTTGTTTCTTCCTCGTTTTCTTCTGATTCGAAATTCCTTCTCCTTTCCGGTCGTCTTTAAATTTTTGCTCAAAGTATTCTTTCAATACTTCTAGTATTTAATTAAGCTTCTTCTGTCACTATATTTCCATTCCTGTTTTTGACGGTCCAGACTTCCTTTCCATATTTCTCTCTCAGATTTTCCACTGTTTTCCATTGTCCTCTTTAAACTTCTCTTCCATTTCCCTACCAAAGTTCTTGTTTTTGTTTTTGATCTTTTCTTGTTTTGCCTCTTATTTTACATACAGTGCAGTCGCGAAATCAGACGATGCACGTCATCAAGACTATCAAGAGTCATGACGTCATAAATATAGTAGGTTTATATGTAGCCCAAGAACGATTATAATTTCCTGATGGTATGTATAGGCAACCTCAACACACACGTGCACGTTTGGTATTATCGATTGCTATTGTCGATCGATTACAAATAAAAATCAGTTTTGTAAATCTAATGGTGGCATTTATGACGTCATTTAAAATTAGCTCTATGACGCGCATCGTCTGATTTCGTGGCTTTACAGTACGTTAGAAACTTGCTGTTTAAAGATGTGATTTTGTAAATCAGTTGCAAAACTTAACCTTCAGCGTCTTGTAAAATTCTTATATTTACTGAAAATAGTTCAAAAATGATATAAATAATAATTGATAATGATAGCAAAGTTTCTTCCATAAATTTTTTTCGTTTTAGAAATGTATTTTCATTTATTTACACTCGCTAGGGTGTGCTGTAGTGATGATTCGCATTTTTTTATCCTTGCATCGTGATTTACCAGCTTCCATGCATACATTAATGACCGATTGCACCGACGCCTAATTATTTTCAATTATTTGAAGAAAATCGTATCAAATCTGTTAATTTGATCATGTTGAGAATAACCAACGATTGAAATAAAATCATAATTAGTGCAACTGGTTTTTAAACTAGTCCTAATCACTTTAATAAATTGGCGATCATTTTACTACTGCTAGAATAGAATCTACGAGTATATCAACTGACTGGCTGGTAAACTCTTATCCAAACTTATACAAACTGCCTAATAACTACATTACATTGATGTAATAAGTATCTGTGTGTAGGTATTTACTCTTCCCTTTTGCTTAATCATAACTTAATATGTATGTGGAAGGACAATACATTTTTCATAATTTATAAATGTGTAGTTTTGATACTGATGAATCAGTACTGATTTCGCATCATTACATGATTTGCAGAATACATTACATAGTTATATTTATGAATTTTGGGAATTTTTATTATTGTGTATTTGAATATTTCTGTTTTAATTATTTTTTAATGGGAATTATCAAAAAAGTATTTCTTCAAAAACAGGCTCTCTGGTTTTCCCCGTACGGAATATTATTCTTGGTAAATATCGATTATTGAAAGAGTAGGCAACCAATGTAACACATGCATTACTATAGTTAATAAAGACATTAAAATTAACAACTTACTCTAAATAGACATTTTTCGTTGCAGGTCTTTTAAAAGTAGAAGATGGAGATTTAAAATTGGGTTCCGTGGAAGAACAATGGCAGTCCATCCTTACGCATTACGGAGCCCTTCTAGCAATTCTCATATTGCTCTTACTTTTTGCCGTTTTCATGCCCCTTTGTGGTTTGTGCTTCTGTTGCTGCCGATGTTGTGGAAATTGTGGAGCACGATCAAAACCTTTTGATAAAAAGGGAGACTTGTGCAAAAAAGTCTGTCTTGCTACATTTCTGATAATAGTTGGAACATTAATGCTGTAAGTATCAGTTTGTTCCTTATAAGGTTTTATTGTTTATTTTATGCTGTAGGAATTTATTTTTAAAGAAAATTTCTACATAAACCTGTTATGCAAAGTTTGAAAAAACGAACTCTTCATGGGAGGTTTTTAAAAAAGAATCCTATGTTATATGGTAGTGTGCTACACAAGATTTTTGATCAAGTGCATCGTATCACTGACATTGTTGAACAAGCATTAGAGGAAAAACAAGTCTTCTTGGATGTGACCCAAGCCTTTGACAAAGTTTGGCACAAAGAGTTAATACACAAATGAAACAAAATGCTTCCGAAGCAATATGTAGAAATTTTATCATCTTATGTAGCTGATAGACTTTTTAGAATGAAGCAGGAAGAAGAATACTCTGACCTAAACGAAATAAGAACAGGCGCACCTCAAGGAAGTGTCCTTGGCCCCGTTATTTATCTGCTGTATACCAGTGACTTAACAGCATTGGATAACATAACAGTAGCTACATTCGCCGATGATACTGCCCTCCTGGCAGTAAATCAGAATCAAGAAAGCTACAATAAGCAAGCGATATTATAACCAAGAGATGGAGGATCAAGCTCAATGAACTTAAATCCATCTATATCAACTTTACCAACATAAAGATAGCAGAACCAGTTCCGCTAAATATCAACGTACAATTGTACTGGCATGGAAAACGCATGTGAAGAAGATGTCACGTGCTCTTTCTGCACTACGACATTTAAATAGCGATGTCAAAATCGGTAGCACGCGGTTAGACTAGCAGTGAAGAAGGGGCGGTTTGAAACACTTAAAAACCCTTCAGAGGGACGATCGTAAACTGTGGAAAGGGCGCCGCTGTGATATTTGAGTCACCCTAAGGTCTAAAAGAAGGAAATCCACAGAAGATTCCCATAGGGCTCGGACAAAGGGGTTGTAGCTGCATCCTGCTGCAAGATGTAACTTACCTTGCTTACTGGAACTCTTAAAATTTGTAGGCAGGCTCACACTGTATACATACGTAAAGCTTAAACAAAACACTAGCAAAAAATATGATCGGGAAGGACTGAACACAATAACAAGGCCAAACTAAATTGACAATGAAATATTTAATGAATCAAAAGACAAGAATGAATACAAAGAAATTACACAAGAGAGGGCGACAATCAAAAATATATTACGTTAAAAACAAATAATAAAAACTACACTTATGTTACGGGACGATAGAATTGAGGGTACTACATTTACATTACATACGGCAAAACATTTACAAGCTTAGCAGCCCTTCAATTCCAAACAAAACATAGATCAACAAATCTTAAATTAACAATTCAACAAGCACCGTAGAATTTTACACACATGCAACAAAACACAAAATAATATCTTAATTTGACTTGACACTTGAACTACAAATGAAATCTCTAAAGTGACTCAGTACTGACAAACTTAAACTACAGTCTGAACACCAAGATCTAACATTAATTCAACTTCACTGAAAACTGAAACTACATTCTGAACACGAGAGTTTTTACTTAAACACAGAACCAATGAAACAACTAGTCAACTGATTTGCCAGCGGCCCTCAAACTTTACAATGTGAACATAAAATCCGCCGAAAGGCGATTCACAAAGCTTTCTTACAATACCGCCGGACAAACAGACCAGCAATCGACTACTTCAAAAACACAGGTTGCAAACAAAACACAAAGATAAAACAAAAGGGCAGTACTTATTAAACTTTAAATTCAACTGGACAACATTGATGAAGGCCTTCCAGCAAGCGGCAATCGTAGAACTCTTAACTGAGGTTGAAACACAAACCGCAAAAGCAGGTACGGCATAAAGGAAAAGCAGATTTTACCTGGTGAGATGTTGGTACTTGTATTAGAAGACCAGGGAGTACGTGACAGACGTGAGACTAGGGAGGGCTTGTTGGTGGTAGCCCAAATGGAAGCGATGGTGTCCTTCTTCCCGAAAACGGGTGCAAAACAAACGATGAATAATCCTAGGCTATGGGTTTTCTTAATCCTTCAAATGAGGAAATTGCGTGAACGACAATTTAACTAACTTTTCACAACTTTCACACAAAAGTATCTCTTTCTTTTAGACTAGTCTTAATAGCCAAATACCAACAGGTGTTTAAAAAAAAGAAAAAAAAAGATATAGAATTTACATGCATTTTTCGATTTTTGAATTTTACTACCTATTAAAACATTTTTTTGTTGCAGATTTGGCGTTGTATGTGCATTTGTTAGTAATCAGCACATGCAAGATGGTACAGATGATTTGCCTAATAATTGGCAGACATCTGTTAAAGATACAGATGTGTATTTAGCAACAACAAGTAATGAAGTCGACGTTCTACTTAACATAAACTATCGCGAATTTGAGAACCTGCTTTTTGAGACACTGGACAGTAAGTAACGGTTTTCTGTTCGATAGTAAATGATTTGTTTCCCATACTTATTTCCCAGTTAGGTAAAGTCCTTAAAATTTTGAATGTCACATTTTTAAAGTAGCAAGTAATATTTTGGATTATTTGATTGTTATTAATTTCTAATGCTACTAGAAAGGCGAATTGAAAGAATTTGATGTCATTGCTGTTTCTTGTTTAATTGCAGAATGCAGTAATATAGTTTTGGAGCAGTTACGGGAATATTCAAAGGCAACAGCATTAACGGAAGTAGTTAATATTGTAAATGGATTAGATGATATTAAAAGTAATCTTACTTTTATGAAAGAAGCTACTAATGAGTTGCGTACGAATGCATCACAATTAAATGACGGTAAGTAAACTCATTATGATAATTTTTAAATTACAAATCATTGTTGATATTTTTAGGGTTAAGAAAAGTTAAAGGAGATCTCTTACAAATACTTCATGAATGCAGCGCGTTACATGAATGCAGCGAGTTATCAGATAAATACATCAATACATTGGGGACAGACATTGATTTTAGTAACGTAAGTGTGCTTTTTTTTTCTATATTTCGAAATTATCAATCAATATGAATTTCTAAAATTTTATTTTTCACATGCAGTACTTGGATAGGTATTTTCCAAAGGTAAGCGTTGGTGTTTTCCGCGAAATTTACTAAATAATTAATATGCAACATGCACGAACTAAATTGATTTGTCAATTTGCATGCGAAAAATGGATTAATGTTATCCTAAAATTTACAGTTACTGTCATAAGTGAATAATGTGTGCTATGAATTTATAATTCCTTTTCTAGTGAGGTATAATATTATCACCTTGTTGGCAGTTCCAAAATCATTATAATTTGAGTTTCTGCAAAGTTGACATCCTCGTTTGAATTTAATTTTTAACTTATTACTTTGTAAGAATATATTTTGTGAGCCCTTACTCAATCTGATTGATTGCACATGTTATGTTGAATATTTCATGTAGTTAAACCAACTGGAAAATAATGTATAAGTTCGATAATGCGAATGGGTTAATATACAGGGTTGTAACTTGGCAAATGCACCATTGGGATTTCAGTGTTAATTATTTTAAGTTCATATACTGTCCCCCCTAATTATTTTAAAGCTAAGCTTTGACTATATTTCGATAGAGAAAAGATCCTGTATTTATTCGTATTATTGTTTATAATTCTAGCTTTTATGACTTTTTCTTTTATTATTATTTTCATCTCTGCTATCAGATGTTATTATTACACCTCAATATTTGTATTCATTAGTACACTTGATTGAACCATGTTCGGTAAGCAGATCTCATCCTTGTTCTCCCACTACTATATACTTATAGTATTGTATATACACTTACCATATTCTTCTTTCAGCTTCTTAAACATATAGCTTAGTTATGTCATCTTTCATCTTCTACTAAAATTATCTGATTGTTTGCAAATACAAGACTATGTTTCACCGAAGACGCAACATAGGGAAACACCAATGTTTTATCCATCTTCCCAGTATTTCTTTCTCGTTACACAGTAATTTGTCTTCTTTATCCTTTATTGCCGTTGTTCTTGTTTGATATCCTCTTCCACTTTTTTAATAATTTTGTAGCATTCTCTTATCCTTTTCCTTTTCTGGAGGTTTACTATTTTTTCTACCATTTTTTTCTTGGCTTCCTTTTTCTTTCTTTTACAGGTTCTTTTGAAATGTTTCCATGCTTCCTTGTATTCTTCCTCTCTTGCTCTAATTGGCCTTCCAAGGAACAGATTCCGCTTTACTTTTTGTTCTTCTGAAGTCTGAAGCCGTTTAAGATTCGATATCACACCAGGCATTTCTCTGCTTCCTTTTCCTCCCCAGCCAGTTTTTGTTTCTTCTAGTATCTTTTCTATCTTTGTCCATTCTCCTTTCACATCTTCTTTTTGGAACTGTTGTGTCTCTAGCCGTTCTGTTATTGCTCGTCTGAACTTCGACGGTGGTGCAACCCTAGTTCATTTTTTGCTGATTGGTCACGTGCCATGATCTGGACATCAAGGGCGTCGCAAGTAGAGCACGTATCAACTCTGGGTCTAGCAGATGGCAAGTTGAATTTAGTAAGAAAAATCTCGTTGTACAACTGTCGCAAAATAGGGGCTGTGCTTGCAGGCTAGTCAGGACAGTACTCTGTAAGAAATGCTCGGTACATTCTGCTTACGTTTAAATCAGGAGGTATGTAAAGTCTGTTTGGAGCCTTCGCTCTTGCATAGTGTCTTTCAACCGTGGGAAAAGTCTTTATATGCTCGATAACTTTTTTTTTCATTTAATATTAAAGCGGTTCACTCGTGCTCTTCCTCTTCTATCAGGATCACTTATTTTGCCAGCCAATATTTTTTCTCCCAACAGTTGGACCCTTCTTGCAGTCACAGAAAAGGTATCGTAAAAAGTTCTGCGGCACACCCTTACCTCCGAACCATCAGGTAGAGTCAGGTAGTAGTTGGAAACATGCTGCCTTCTGCTTTCGCTTTGTTGGTCATAGTTTCCACAGGTTCCTTCTTTTTATCAACTGCGGATGGATGAAGCATTGTAAATAGTTCTGCTGCTGGTTGTAATCTTGCAATTCATAAAATTGAACGAACAGCTTTTGAAGGTAGTCTGCTCTCAAGGACCTACAACTGAACTTGCACTTGCACTTCACCTGAAACAAGAAATCATTTAGTGACAGTTTCTTAACTGATTCCATTTATTTGACTTATGTATTTAAACAAACACAGTTCAATAAGCAACTTATTATAGAAATAGCTAACAGAAGTTAGTGTGAAGTGAACTGAATTACTACCAAAGGTAGGGAACTATTAAAAGCAACTAATGAATATGGAGGTACATTTATATCTACCGGAAAGCCGACATACTGGCCCTCAGACCTGATCGACTTTTTATAGTCAAAACTATATCAACTAACTAATATATCAACTAACTATATGCAGGTAGATGAATTCCAAGACTTATTTTCTGACCATTTAGCTATAATGTTAACCTTGAGTGAAAACATAGTACAGTCCTACATTAGCGAAAAAATAACATTAGACTTTCCCCTTAGAAAAGAAGAAGAATTGGATGCTGAGGTAGAAAAATTCAATAAAGATATACAGGCATGCGCTTGGGAGTGTACTCCAGATATTAAAAGACACCTAAAAGGTTGCTGCTATCCAGAAGAAATTAAGAAATTAGTAATCGAAAAAAGGAAAGCAAGACGAAAATGATTCCAAACCAGAAACCATCAAGACAAAACTATATTAAATAATCTTACACAACAACTGACAAAATTCAACTTAACAACTCAGAATTCTTACACAAATCAATTAACTATTTAGGACACGGAATCAAACCTAATCCTGACAAAATTCGTGATATTATAAACTTTCCCCTTCCTAAAACACGAACAGAAATTAAATCATTCCTTGTACTTTTAGGCTATTATAGAAATAAAAGAGGAATTATTGCCACCTACACTTAACAAACCTGACCAACAATAGCAATACAGAATATTCCTTATGGAAAACAACAAAAAGATTAAAGGGACCGACCTACCATGCAGATACCACCAATTAAAAAAGAAGATGGGAACTGGGCTAGGAGCAGTGAACAAAAAGCGGAATGTTTTGCTGCTCACCTGGAGAGCAGTTTCCAACCTTACGACCTACAAGAGGAAGGGGTATTAGAAGAAACTGTTCCGCAGCACGAAGAAAATATAACACCGGTGTTGTCAAACGAAGTTATAAAAGAAATTAAATATAACATAAACTCAAAAAAGGCCCCTGAAGAACCTACCAAGGAAAGCGATTGGCAACATGGCACTTCTCATCAATGCTGCATTTAGGCTTAAATATGTACCTACACTATGGAAGGTAGCGGAAATAGTTATGGTTCTACAACCAGGGAAGTCTCCACATATAGCGTCCTCTTATAGACCGATATCACTATTACCGGTTATATCTAAATTATTCGAGAAATTGCTCCTCAAGAGAATGCAGCCAATCATAAAGAGAAGAAAAGTGTTCCCAGACCACCAGTTTGGGTTCAGGTACGGATATTCAACATTGAATCAACCATATTATAGAAAATGCATTAGAAAAAAAAACGGTGTGCTCCGCAGTCTTTTTGGATGTAGCGCAAGCTTTCGACAAGGTGTGGCATGAAGGCTTGCAGTGGAAATTAAAATCTATCTTACCTAAGCAATATTCGGATATCCTAAAATCCTATTTAACAAACAGATTCTTCAGGATCAATCAAGATGATGCCATCTTGGTTCTTAAAGAAATTAAAGTTGGAGTACCGCAAGGTAGTGTACTGGGCCCAATACTCTACCTCCTTTATCTGTTTGATCTTCCAGAACCAGAAAATAACACTGTGGCTACTTTCGCGGACGATATTGCAATACTAACAGTGGGAGAAAATAATACAGAAATAGTTAACAAACTCCAAAATACCATTAATAACTTCTAAAAATGGACTAAGAAGTGGAAAATTAAATTAAATGAAGGAAAATCAATACATATAGACTTTACAAATAAGCGGATCAAACATGCACCAATAAATATAAATGGATAAATGGTTCCATATGCCAATACAGCAAAGTATCTTGGTTTTACGCTAGATACGAAACTTCGCTGGAAAGCCCACGTAAAGAAAAAAAAAGAAGAACTAGGTATCAAATATAAAAAAATGTACTGGCTCCTGGGAAGAAATTCAGCTCTGTCAATAGACAATAAGCTTCTCCTGTACAAGCAAATTTTAAAACCTGTGTGGAGGTATGGATTGCAGCTTTGGGGTTGTACCGCAAAATCAAATATCAACATTATACAGACGTTTCAAAATAAGGTGTTAAGGAACATAGTAAACACGCCTTGGTATATTAGAAATGAAGACCTCCACAGGGACCTTGGTGTGGAATATGTCAATAAGGAAATCCATAAATATGCAAGAAGCCACGAAGTACGACTACTACAGCATGAAAACATTGAGGCTATTCAACTACTTGATAATGCAAATCAAATAAGAAGGCTTAAGAGGATCAAACCCTATGCGTTAGTGTAGTGAATCACTAGTGTCAAAAAGAGTAATTGTGTAAAGTGCATGAAAAAAGTGCTTTATATAGGTAAAGGAAGCAAAACTTTGGTCTTACGTAATAAATATTTTGACATTTGTTAATACGCAGCGTTGCCAAATGTATATAAATAATCTAACCTCACTTTGTTTCCAACTCTTCTTTACATTTATTTTATGAAATTTAAACAATTCAATTTTAAAAAACAAGTAGTCAAAAAAGTAGCCAGTCGTTCTGAAAAGAACGTTGTACTGAACTGAATTTTAAAAACCATACAAAAAACCGGGAATGGTGATGCTAATAACGTAAACAACACGCGCGGATTGTAATGACAACACTGTGCTCGATCACGTATCACTGCCAACCTTACGCGAGAAAGTAACTGAATATGACAGCGGCGGAGAGTCAGGGAAAGAGGGAATATTTTTGTTTTTATAGTGGTATTACTATTACCACGAACGGTGACGTAAGACCAAAGTGTTGCTTCCTTTACCTATAGGTTAGACTTAGCTAAGAAGATATCAATGGGTAATGGCTAACTCTTAGTAATTAAGACTTTTAGTATTGTAGGAACAGAAATAAGTTACTTATTAGTCCAAGACTAAATTGTAGCAGTTAAAAAAAAATGAACTGATGACGTGTCTGCAAGAGCAAGCAGTGTTCAGAACGTTTTGACTTGCACATAGTTTTTAGTTTCTTCTGTCGCCACCCAGAGCAGCACTTTTAGGTTAGGGCGGCTTCCAGTGATGAAACAGGTCATTTAGAACGTATAAAGTTGGTTTGCCCCCCGCAAATGACATTTAGAACTTTTGGAAATGCACGCCTCATGCAGTGGCGGCTAGTGACAATAGAAACAGGTGGGGCCAGGGAACAACAACACTTAATTTTTTTATTCTTCTAGACTTAATAACAAGAAACGTTTTTCCGATAAACTATCGATTTTGTTCATAGTTAAAATGTGTAATAAAAATTTAAACTTTAAAATAAATTATAACAAAAAACGACAACAATAATCAAACACACTAAAGATAATAAAACATATCAACAACGAGGAAAAAATAATAAGGCAATGAAAGAATCGCGCGCTATTTACATACAAACGCAATGACGGGCCAGACTAAACGGGCCCCAAGATAAGCTTTGCACCCGGTAAGCAAACACGATTGGTAGTGCACGCGTCTCATACATGCCCCTTGCTCTACATATACAAAATACACGGCTGGCCTCAAAGAGCGCACTAAATCCCATTATACAATATTGCCACAAAATACTACAGTAATTTTTTTATTAAACAATAAAACGTGTTGGAAATAGATCAAAAATAATAATTACAAGAAACATATTTAAAACTACAATTATTGGGTTAGTTATACAATAACAGGTGGGGCCCGGCCCCTAAGGCCCCTATAGACGAGCCGCCACTGGCCTCATGTATACAATATTCAACAGTTACAATTTAAAGAAATACAAGTTTTATTTTAAGGCGATTGTTGTTTACTAATTTCCCATCTTTTATTTTTATTGTGTTAGTTATGTAAATTTAGTACACCTTAATTTACGTTTTACGATTGTACAGCATGTCTAATTGTTCAAATTTTAGCTTCATTGAAAAACTAACTTTATATTATAGCTTAACTTTGCAATTAATTGTTTTCAGTTGCCAGATATATCAGCTGAACTTGATCATTTAAGTGCAGTACTGGAGTCAGATATAACAGGAACAGTTGAAAAAGGACAAGAAGCTTTTGAAAATATACAAGTGGAAATAAACAGGACCATTGGTTCACAGATACCACAAGTAAAGAAATCTGTTCAAAAGGCTGGCAATGAAATAACTCAAGGTGGATCTAACGTAACTATGGTATTAAAGAAAACTCGAGAAGCGCTTCATAACTTTACTGATAAACCATTGAAAGATGCTACTCGATACCTGAAAGAATATTCACCTTATCGTTATTATTTGGGTCTTAGTGTTGGTAGCGTGTTGTTGTTCATTACTTTATGCATTACTCTCGGGTTAATCTGTGGAGTTTGTGGAAAACGACCGGATGCTTACAGTGATGATTGTTGTAACAAGGGAGCTGGCAGCCGTTTCTTAATGATGTGAGATAACTTAGTTCTGTTGTTTTATAATCTACTTATTTTAATTTCTTCTTTTTAGTGGCGTGGCGATAATGTTCTTGTTTGCTATTTTATTAGCAGTTATTACTATCGTACATTTCTTTGTTGGTATTCTTGCGCAAAGATTGGTATGTGATTCTCTACGTAGACCTGAGAACAGTCAAGTAGTTAACTTGGCAGATCAAGTAATGAATCTTAAACATTCGGTAGGAGTAGATGTTAATATTAGTTGGGCTTTAACTTCGTGCCATCGTAATTTGAGCATTTATAAAGTGTTCAAATTGGAAAGCCACTTTGATTTGGAAGACGTAGATACCTATATAGAAAAATTTGAGATTAAGAAAATGTTGAACGATTTAACAAGTCAGATTAATGCTAATACGGATGTAATAATCTTAAGTGACGAGGCAAAGCAGCACTTGTTAGATTTGGTACAATCTGGAATAGCAGATATCAGTTACGATAAGTTTACAGATGAACTGGCAGTGAATCTTACATCAGTGGATTTGGGCTTTTTAGCTGATAAATTAGACGAATTAGTTAATATCGTTAGAGACAAGGTTCCTAACATTCCAAATATTTCTACGCGTTTAATGTTGTGCTCCTTACATTTACGTACTTACCAAGCAAAGTTTGTCGAACCAATGACAGCAAAATCAAAAGAGCTCATTGTAAGTTTTGTTTTAACTTCCCAGTGTGTATGAAGTACAAATGTTATATTTAAATTTATAGGTTGTCGCTGAAACTCTCAAGCAAAGCCTCAAGTTTGAGAAGGCATCGTTTGCCCAAGCTATAAATGATTTAATTCAGGAATTAGAAGAAGCCCAACTGTATCTTAGGGAAAAAGGTTCAGAAACCATGAGAGAGGTAATATTTATAGATGTTTGAATTAAAATCTAAGACTAAATAATAAATTCATTTTTTATAGATTGCAAACAATTTCGGCCAAGGTATTGAAAGACAAGTTCGTGGCTATTTAAATAGAGTGATCAGCAAGACGAAAGATGATGTCGGGCAATGTGGACCGATGAGTGCAGTTTTGAATTCCGCATTAATCGCAACTTGTGATAAAATCTTATTACCCTGGGTAAGACATCAGATATTTACCATCATACTTTTGTATTTATTTTTAACGTTTTGTTTATAATTTATACAGAATGGATTTTGGTTCAGCATAATGTGGTGTTTGATTCTGTTTATTCCAACCATTATCCTATCCGCGAAGCTGGCTACATTATATCAAAAACACGAGCCGTATCCAGGACCCCTTGTGGAAGCGTAAGTGTTTTTTTAAATTACATTTGCATTTTTAGTAGTTTATTGCTAGCATGCTTTTTAATATTATTTGCTCTTATCAGATTTAGAAAGAGACTTTGTGGTTATAAAATAATAATGAAATCCTAATTTTCACTGGATGTTTAATAACTTACGCTTTTTTGAATGGTTTATTTTTGCAAATTTCATTAGTAAGCAGCTTTCACATGTCAGTTTTTTTTCTCATGTCTACAACCAAACGGGAAAAGGTGCTTTTCCATACATCCATCCATACATTTCATGAATTTTTAACAATGAATTGTTAACTGCATTTTTAAGAAACTTTGTCTTCATTACCATTTTAATGATTGAGATTCATTCATACTACTATGTAGGTAGTTCTTTAAGAATCCAGTTTAAAATTTTTACTTTTGAACGTTGGCAGTTGTAACTTTTCTTGGTGTAAGTTGCTACTACGACCTTAATTTTAACATAAAACATCTTTATTTGGCCTGATTATAAGCTAGTTAATGGCAGGGCTGTGGAGTTGGAGTTCAGGAGGAATTTTTGGTCAGTGGAGTCGGAGTCCAAGTTGAAAAAAAAATGTACCGAATCCGACTTCGAGTCTGTGTTTAAATTTTATAGAAATAAAAAATGGTGAGATGGTCCATTGCTTCAGTAGACAATAAACAAACAAAGCCAACCACACAGAATAACAGTTATCGATGTTTTACAAAGTACATACAAGTAGGCAGTGCCGGCACTACTTGTATGTACTTTGTAAAACATCGATAACTGTTATTCTGTGTGGTTGGCTAGGGTCTTTGCCGCCCGCATGCAGTTTCTATCTAAGCGCCCCTGTAACGATCCGGGCGTGTGTGGTTCTTTTACGATAATAAAAATTTAAACTGTTAGAAATTTCTTAAATAGATTTTGACAGAACAGCCATACGCTAGCTAGTTCTCCAAATATAACGGACCGGGGGTGTTGACTAGGCAGGATTATCGTTAAAAAACCGAATATTCAAAAAATTCTCAAAAGTTAAAGCAAATTTTGATAAAGCCACTTCATTTTAATCGTTGAATATAATGATACAGGGATTATAGCCTTCTCACTGACACAAATCGCTAACAAAATTAAAAGTTTTAATTAAAGTTAAAATTTATTTGAACTAAAGCTTAAAAAATTATTTTTTTAATTAGTTTTATGCGTACACAACACGACACAGAGACGAAATAATAGTCCGCATTGCGGAAATTCGTTTCCGCGCATAAAAGAACCGTTCACCGTTTCACTTTAGATAGACTGCAGTAGACACAACATTCTGGAGATAAGCATTTAACCTGCTCTCGCTGCAAAATTGTAAACAGCCGCCTGATCAGAGGCGGCAATGAAAATATAATTTTTTTAAATTTTTATTCGGTGTATTCGGCCTTATTTAATTTAATATTGATCATTCTAATTGTATGATAAAAATTTTGTTTCTTAAAAATGAACTTACAGTGGTGTTAAAAAGACCTGCATCACCCAAGTCTACAATGGTTTTTGAACTTTAACACACATTTTTCGCATAGTTTCGCTAACTACTTCAACTATGTAGTTCTAATTAGTATATCACTAATGTTATTGCTAATTATCTTCTTAAAATTCTTCAAAGAAGATTAAAATATGGTTGTCTTAGTGAATTCCCATAAGAGAGGAAAATAATAATTAGGTGATTATTTAGTCATTAAAGTCCATTTAAAACTAATGAGGATGAAAAATTTCAATGATATGAGTATATTAAACACTGCAATTACTTTAAGACATTCAATTGCTCTTTGAATTTCGTCAAAATCTGTAAAATGGCATCCCAGAAGAAACAAACAAAATTATCGGGCCAAATTATTTTTCACCATAAAAGAGGCATCTCTAGTCGAGAAATTGCCACCATAGTGAAATGTAATCACTAATCAATCTTCAGTTATTCGGGTTATTATAAAGTATGCTGAATTTGGAAAAATCGACGGCAAACCGCGTAGTGGGCGACCAAGGAAAACCTCACTTCGAGATGATTCTGTGTGAAGGAGAACAAGCTTGGCAGACAGAAGTCTTAATTCCACCGAATTAACCAACCTGTGGTCCGAAGCTACTGGTGTAAGTGTGTGCACTTCCACTGTGAGAGGAAGACTACTTAGTTTTGGACTTAGAGGATGTAAAGCACGGAAGAAGCCACTGCTTTCCCAGAAGCAAAGAATCCATCGTTTGCAATGGGCCAAGGAACTGGACAGCAGAGCAGTGGCAAAAGGTACTATTTAGTGACGAATCAACCTTTAACATGAACAATCATATTGGCAATACGTATGTCAAAATGTTTCTTGGGGAAGAATTTTCTCCAAAATGTGTTCTTCCAACAATTAAGCACCCAACCTCCGTTATGGTGTATTTTTTATTTTATTATTTTGATTAAGTACCTATTTGATCTAGACAGTGAATGGATGAAAAATATTTGAAGGAAGTGCGTTAAACTTCAATTTTCATCAATTTTGTGAGGTGATACGCGCTCTTTAACACCACTGCATGAACCGTGCCCCGGCGGCGGCGCCCCATCCGTAGCGGCGACCCGCATGCACCGCATGCCCGCTTCCGCCGGCCCTGCAAGTAGGTGGTTGTCAGAGGCGTGGTGCTTATCTCACCAACCCGTATTGCTAGTGTGTAGGACAGTCAGGTATACAAAGCGTCTTGCGGAGTCAGTGGCGGATCCAGCCAATTTTCGCGGAGGGGGCATTAGCTTTATGTAGGGATGTAAGAAAATAAAACGTAGAAATAAATTTTATTTTACAACATCTTTAATTTAGTTTGAATATTTATATAAAATTAAAATTAAACTATAATAAACTTTTAAAGAATGAAACAAAGTATACAGAGTGTATCGTAAATGGCGCATAATATTTATATCACGCAATTCTACGTCAAAATCCAAGCAAAAAACTGCAGTACCAATTTGCTGTTAACTCTTTAGTTATGGAGTTATTAGCAGCCTGAGTCGTATTCTGGTTTGCTTTTCGTGTCATATTTTTATGAAATAATAATTTTTAGCTGTAGTTTAATCAACAAAAGAAATAACTAATCTGTAATTGTACTCAACATACCCTTCGTTTAATTAGAATTTCCATCCGAAGTTTGAAATTTTTGCAGTGCTTGTGCACTTGTGCTATTCATAAACGTTGCAACGACGTACAGTGCAATTATATTAAATCAAGCGGGTTGCTATTGCGAAGCCAGGTAGCTCAGTTGTAAGAGGGCTAGGCTTGCATGTTGCAAGTCCCGGGGTTCGAATCCCTACGTTGGTAGAGATTTTTTCTCAGGCCTTTGGGATCGGTACTAGGCCTGGTGAGACCCTTCACAGTTGGGCTTAATTAACTGTGCCCTCCTCGGAAGACTGGTTTATGAGATATAGGGCGGGTTGCACAAACATGATTTAACAGCTTGGTTAAATTAAGCATTCGTCAAAGGGAACAAAATTGAATCAAAATTGGAATGCATATGACAAATAACACATTAGCAAACAAAAAATGATGCTCTTTTGTCAACTTTGATCATTCGTTAATTTAACAAAAGCTTTGTGCAACCCGCCCAGAGAGTAACAAGACCACTACACATGTAGTGACGCACACATGGAACAGCCGTCTGACTTGAAGTAACGCCTAAAGGCGGTTCCGAGAAGAATGGCTATACACGCATACAAGACACACACAAAAACAAAAAAGGCAAAGCGGGTTGCTATTGGTGATATCGCAGGTGACGTACTATGACTGACCACACAGTGTTGCAAAGTTTACAAGACTTAATTAACTTAATTAACAATTCTTCAAAAACTACCCGTTTTGGTCTAAAACAGTTATAAGGAGATAGACAAAAACTGATGTCGGAGTCCAGGGCTCTTTCTTGATGCATGTTTAAGTCCCGAAAACAACATTCCGCTATCTTTTGTTATTTTTTAGTTATAGCCCAAAATTCAGAATTTGGCCATATCGAAAACTTCAGATAACTTCCTTGGTTTTGAAGATATCCAAAAACGGCAAAAATATTCTACGGGCACTTTTTCAAGTAGAATACTTTTGTCAATTCAGATATCTTCTAATTTTCATGTTTTAAGAATTATGACATAAAGTTGGTATTTTTTAAATATAAGTCGTAGTTGGCCATGATACCATTAAATTGCATATTTTTTCTGCTTTCCGAAAATACATAGTTTATACGCGTTAAATGCAGTAACAATACATTTTTTGAACAAAATCAGATTATATGATGTTAGTATAGTAGGTCGTGCGTCGTGGTTTATGATAGCAAAACAAAAAGTAATAGATCAGCTGATCATTTGTAGGGTAAACAAAGGGTAGATTTGTATGCACCGGTATACTAATTTTACCAAAACGGAAATATTACATATTACAATATCAAACCGAATAAAGAGGTGTTTATCCAGATGAGCGATGGTTTAACCCAAGTAATTACGAAATTTTCAGTTACTTAAAATTTTCCTCGCGGTCAGTTAATACGAACGTAATTGAAAACCTCATCGTGAATTAAAAAGAGGATTATTAGGGAACGTGACATTTCCCAGAGAAAGTAGTTAGAGAAAAGCTCTTGAAAACAAGGAACTAAACATTTTGCCAGGTTATACGTAGACACTTGTAAAATCTCCATATATTATGTCAAGATAATTGAAAGCTGTTAAAGATAACGCGAGATTTTCTACAAAATATTAAATTAATTATTTAGTTTTGTTAACTTTTAAAACTATCGTTCATTTTCAGTCGGGCGCGTTATTGTGTGCCTGGTGACGTCACATGCACCTGTTCTATTAGTTTTTGTTTATTGCTATCATGAACCATGGCCTACTAATTGCTAACAACATCATGTAATCTGATTTTGTTCAAAAAAGGTATTGTTACTGCATTTAACTCCTATAAACTATATATTTTCGGAAAGCAGAAAAAGTATGCAATTTAATGGTATCATGGCCAACTACGACTTATATTTAAAAAATACCAACTTTATGTCATAATTCTTAATATCTTCAAAACCATTATTTGAAGTTTTCGATATGGCCAAATTTTGAATTTTGGGCTATAACTAAAAACTAACAAAAGATAGCGGAATTTTGTTTTCGGGACTTGAACCTGTATCAAAAAGAGCCCTGGACTCCGACATCAGTTTTTGTCTATCTCCGATATTAAGGGTACTTCCCATTTAAAAACATCGAAAATGGGCCACCCTGTACATTTTTTTGTCCAGTTTTTAACGCAGAATCGCGTATAAGTAATAAAATTCTAGCATGAAAAATTCATACTTATAATTGTATATTATACAAAATGTAAATTAAAAATTCAATTCTACGATGACCTGATTTCGCATATCTGAGGATAACATTATCCGTGTTAATTTGTATAAAACATAAATTCTCGGAGGGGGCAATTGCCCCCTGTGCCCCCCGCTGGATCCGCCACTGTGCGGAGTGCAAGTTCCTTTATATACAATTAGACTACAAATTTTGACTAGTTTAAATTTGAATTTTTACTTAAAATGTCTTAGTATTTAATTGTGTCGGAGTCGGAATCGAACTACTAAAATTAGGAGTAGAATACTTTTTTACGGATTCCTCAGCTCTGGTGTATAGTGTAATTCACAGTTCACACAACATCATTGTTATTGTACGAAATACTAATCATGCAAATTAATAGCTGACTAACAAATGACTGTCACCAAGTTTCAAATTAGGTAGTAAGCAGCGTCATGCCGGTCATGCGTAATGGTATTTTTAAATCATAGATGTTTTATGTCAAAATCGAGAAGATTGTTCTAATTTAGAATGATATTTTCCCGTCATTATTGGTTTGATAACCAGTTGTGGAGTTAGGTGCGAAACATATAAACAATATGACTCATTGTTTCATATAAATTAGTAAATACTCATCGAAATGTTCACTAATTTCAATAATAACATATCAATTCGAAACAAGTCTGGGCACCATTATTTCCATCTATTTGTACATGCTTGGTAACATAAAAAGGCTCATCCTATAACTGGTTGAGCCCAATTTATTTAATCTTTTGATACTTTTACGAAAAGAGTTAAACTAAATCTTAAGTTCATTTACATTTTTGGCTTGACATAATGTTGCTTGTCTTCATTTAACATATAACTGTTTACTTTTAGGACACCTTGTTTATTAAAACATTTAATTTATATTTAATTCTGTTAATTCCAATCATCCTAAGGGAAATTCATCAGCACAAAAATTGCTTTTATTTTAAGATCATTGGCAATACACAGTGTATAGGTTTTTAATCATGTAGTTGTTTGTTTTTGTACGTCAGTCTTATCGTTTGTTAACTGATTGTGTTGTGTACTTCATTACAGCGAATATTTGTATGATGCATATGCCGATCGAGATAACATTCCATTAAACAGGTAAGTGTTATGTCTTGTATATGCATGCTTAAAAATATTGCCTTATAGTGTTTATGTCATGTTAAAAGAATTTTAATAATTACGTGGTGCTAGTATTTTCGGTTTTCTTTATAAAATTTTTTGTTGTAATTTTTAGTGTTTTCAATGTTCTTTTCTTGCATTTGGTAGCAGTTTCTTTATTAATGTACTGTGTAATTATTCATAATGGTGGGATTCATTTTATTTTTAAACAGCGGTGCTTGTAAGCACGTTAAATAATTAATATTGTTCAAACAACGACATGGAATATAAAGAAAGTTATTTTAAGGAAGTAAAGTGTACAGAAAATTCCGGACTTTTTTCTCGAAATTATTTTAAAATATAGGCTAAAGTTAGGTGCTTCAGAATTAAGTCTTTCCACCTCTTATTTAATTTTTTTTACAGACAGAAGCGAAAACCCAAAAAAGTAGCCGCAAAATAAATTTTTAGTACCTAATGGTAGGTATGTGCCATGTCATTGGTTAAAACAAAAAAGTTTTATACTTCCATGTTTTTGTAATTAATGCTATAAATTTAAGTTTTTTTTTTTAAATTAGGGTTAAGGTTTAATTTATACGTTAGGATTTTTATGGCCATTTATAAGAGAATTTATTAGACTTAGTGCAAATTTTACATAATAATTATTTGTAAATAAATGTACCATGACAAACGATAATTAAGTATGTTTATATAAAGAGAATTCTGTTAACCATCGAAAAATATTTATTTATATTAGATAGGTTTTTAGTTTACGTAAATATAGTAATGTCAACTTTTTCAATTGGCAACTAAAGTACAATTTACAGTGTATTCTTGATAAACTGCAATCTATAACTAATAAAAATTATACAAACCTAATTTGTATTTCTCAAGGAACATCAGTGCAATCTAATAAGTAATAATAATAATAATCCAAGTGCATAAAGCACATAGCGGTAGTTTTTAGTTTTTAATATGCAATCGTAAATGATTGAAGGTACTGCCTTACGTCCCATTGCTACTTAGATAAAACACTAGTTTCAGTGGTTTTCTGAGTTATTTTCCAAATTAAACACCGCTCGAAATGGAAGCAAGTGCAAGGCAAAGGGACAGATGATGTATCATATAAAAACATAAGAAACGTCAGTACACTGCCGATATAAACTGTAATAAGTTGCATACAGGGAAATTTTCTTTTTAGTATACATATCCCCTATGTATACTTTTAAAATAAACGCAATATGTAGGCAACCAACTATACACTATAAACGTCACGTCACGTGGTGCGTAAAGGTTATGTTTCATGTTTGTAAATAAAAAATAAATCAAAATTAGTGGAATATCAAAATAATTTTAATTCAACGATTATTCTAAAACATAAAATATCAACAATACAAAACAGAAAGGAAAATAAAAACAGCAACAGTTATAAAGACTAACTTTTTAACATTAACTTAATTTGATGATTTAAAAAATTAGCATGCTGTGGCAAAAATCATCAAATTAAGTTAATGTCAAAAAATTATTCTTTAAGTGTTGCTGCTTTTATTTTCCTTTCTGTTTCGTATTGTTGATATTTTATGTTTTAGAATAATCGTTGAATTAAAATTATTTTGATATTCCACTAATTTTGATTTATTTTTATTTACAAACATGAAACATAACCTTTACGCACCACGTGACGTGACGTTTATAGTATATAGTTGGTTGCCTACATATTGCGTTTATTTTAAAAGTATACATAGGGGATATGTATACTAAAAAGAAAAATTCCCTGTATATTTGAGACAGTTGAACCTTAGAGGGTAGTCCGATATTAAAGATACGGATCTAAATTACAATCACACGTTTATAATAAAAAAATATTCAGCAAATTCAAGAAGCACCACATCTGAGACTTTTGTTACGGGCCCGACCGTCGGGCCCCGACGTGTCACATAACTGTGTTTATAATGCATGGTTTTAATTCTCGTAAATGTTGAATGTTTTCTATGACTTTTTTTATTAAACAAAAGTGATGCACTTTTTAAATGGGGCCGGGGCCACAGACACTCACGGGCCCGAAAATTGTTGTTTAAAAATTCTAAACTCTCCTTTGCAAGAGTATTCCTTTCCAACTATGTATGGTTTGCGGTATGTTTTGGTATTCAAGTTTTTCTTGCTAATAAACTGCATGAATGCCCCAAGAAGAACAGGTTGCAATACCTATAATAAAGAAGAAAAAAGAAGATTGGCCCAAAGAAATAGAAATCTTAAGGAGGCTAGATTCGGATTGTGTGACGGATCAGCCATAATTTCCAATTTTTTCTTTTCAAACCAAGATATTATCTGGGCTGAAGTGTGCGGTCTTACTCCATCATGCAGAAGACTCCTGCGAATCTAGCCCCATCAAATTTTTACCTCTTTGGGCCCCATTCATGTAGTTTTTACCAGGAAAAAAAAATTTAGGGACTAAAATATCTCGTAAACTGAAAGAATGCTTAAATTTATAAAACAATGGGAACTATGTGTGGAAAAATAAACATTAGTTTTTAGCGATTTTTTTGTAATAAATTTGTTCATGTTCATGAGTAATTTAGATCTGTAATTTTAATATCGGACTGCTGCTATGTTTAACAAGAGGGTGATCTTCAATCATTTTCGATCAATCTATGTAAACTGCGAAGTGTTCATAGGCGAAGCCTTAAAATGGTGGATGTTAACCCAGATGAAAATTGGTTGAAAGTCAATAGGTAATTATTTAAATTTCAAACTTTTTGATTTAAAGTGGAATTAGTTTAGTTTGAAACGCTTAAGAAGACTGTAGCCAGTATGGTTTTATTGTACGAAATGGGACTAAACAAGGGTGTGGTGCGGTGAAGGGGCAAATAGCTTAGAAATCATTAATCTAAATTTAACTTTTTATCGGTTCTTTGTCAATACTATCTTAAAATTTATTATTATTATTTGTTTTATACAGTTTTATATGCAAAAAGAGCACTACAAATTAACGCGAAATATTTTTTAAAGCTTACGATTAATAGGTAGTGGACAGTTTTTCTGTTTTTAATCAGAACCTTTTTTTATTGATAATTACAGATTTTTGAATTGTAATATTAATCATCATCATCATCCTGGCACTTCAGCTTACATCCTTGGCTTGTTTTCTCCATCTCTTTACTCCTATGGACTTTAGATCCTTCTCCACACTGTCCAGGTAGCGTGTTCAGGGGCGGTCTACTGCTCGCTTACCTACGGGACCTCTTTAATCAGAAACTTATTCTGAGGGTGGGCGTTTCTTATACCCTTTGAACGTGTCCAACCCACCATAATCTGGATATTTTGATGAACTGTACGATGTTTGGTTCTTCAAAGGTTTAGTATAACCCGAAATTATAGCGTCTGCGCCATGTTCCATTTTTGCATATGGGCCCAAAGATCTTCCTTAGACCCGTACGTTCAAAGCAGTTTAGTAACTCCTGGGCCCTGTTGCACAATGAATTTACAAGTTACAAGTTATAGTTTACTAGTACTTAAATACAGTGGAACTCCCGTAAGTCGAACTCCTGTAACTCGAAATTTTCTCTAACTCGAATATTTTGTGCGTTTACTGTTGAGTTTATATGCATTTAATCTTCTTAACTTGAATTTCTCTAACTCGAATTTATCTGTAACTCGAATTTTTTTCTGGGATTTTGGTGGTTTGAGTTAGAGAGGTTCCACTGTATTACCAAATGTAAATTGATATTTTTATATTTGTAAAATATCAACAGTTTTAGTCATAATTTAGCTAAAAGTACTAAAAATAACAAAAAAATTTACAATTGCTAATATTTAAGTACTAGTAAACTTTAACTTGTAACTTGTAAATTCATTGTGCAATAGGGCCCTGATCCTGTCTGCAAAGCACCCACGTTTCTGACCCATATGTAAGCACTGGTCTGATTAGGGTCTTAGAGAGAGTGCACTTTATTTTTCTTGGGAGACTAAAAGATATTTAAAAGTTGTCCCATCTATTGGCCATAAGCACTCTTTTTTTTACTTCACTAATGTTATTAGTGCTAGTCACGAGTGATCCTAGGTAAATAAATTCATCCATCACTTCTATTTGTTTCCCATCTATATTAAAATGGCTTCCTGGTTGCTGTTGTTTATTGGGGCTGAGCATATAAAGTCTAAATAAGTTTTAAATAGCGGTTGAACGAGTTTTTGTTTCCCCGCCCTATGCAGTTGGATATGGACATTAGTTTTCATACATAAAATATTAAAATCGTCCACACCTACGCCCAGGTCCATTGGCAAAGACAGCGTTTATATTCGTGTCCCGCTCTGACTCGTGAAATTTGCCATGCGATATATCTCACTCCTCTTTTCTTTGTTGGTTTTTCGTTTACCACTTTTGTTGCAGATGATTGGATGATGTGACATTTATTCCATAGTTCTTCGACTGTATCTTCTGCGATAGCTGTCTTGGCTTTTTGGAGTTTTGTTTCGATTTCTTTTTTATATTCTTTGTGTATTGCTGGGTTCTTCAATGCCTCTACATTAAGCCGAAAGGATTTCTCACCTCTCTCCTTGACATTTGAGATGCAGCCGCGAAGTTTGCTCCAACAAGGTAGTGATCGTAGTCAGATCTATATGATCGAACGCCCAGTCTCTATTAGGAGATGGTCTATTGCGTTTTTAATGTTTCCGTCGGTGGAAATCCATGTCACGTGATGAATTCGTTTATGCTGGAAAGAGTTGCTCGTTACCACCATTTCGAGGGATGCCGCACAGTTCATAAGGCGGGTGCCATTGTCATGTGTTTCGTATAAATTATATTTCCCTATGGTTGGGCGGTAAACTATCTGTCGTCCTATTTTAGCATTCATTATTGTTATTATTAGCCCACACATCTGTACACAGGGCAAAGGCCTCCCTCTTTCTCTCATCCTGTGTAATTTTTTCAAATCTTCTCACTTCTTGTGAGGGGATTCGGTCTACTCTCCCATAGTGACCGGTCCTCTGGGAGAGAGGTGTCGCATTATCGGAGCAATCAGGCCAGCACTGACTGGAGACAACGATGCTTAACTTTCCTGATCGTTCGGGAATGGAGGAACCTAGCTGTCGCAACTTGGGACCTTTATCATTCATATCCCTGATTTTTATCTATACATCATGTTTTGGGACATTGTTTGTACGCCTTCTCCAATTCGTCGAGGAAACTTCCGTCTCTTCGTTTGATTTTTCTTCCATATGTGCGTGGGCATTAATAACACTATAATTAAAGAACCTTCCTTTGAATCTTATTCGGCAGACATGACTTGTGATTTCAGTCTTTTCCCTACTATAAACCCAACACCAGATTCATGTCGTTTCTCGTTACAGCTATAGAATATAGTATAATTCTATAATTTTGTTTTTCAATAACGCCTTGCCCTATCCATTTGATTTTTTGCAAAGCTTTCAGGTCAGCTTTATATCTTTTGAAAGTTTCAATGACGTTTCTAAGTGCCCCAGCTTTACACAAGGATCGTATATTTCATGTAAAGATTTGTATATTGTAAGCCTGGTCGTTGTGGTAGATTCTGTCCGGTTGTTTGTATTTGAGCTTTCGTAATAACTTAGTTTTATGGGAGTAGGTTGTTAATCTATAGCCCAACACCCTCTTCCTTTACCCGGGCTTGGAACCGGCAGTGGTGACTTGTGGGCTACTCAATCCACTCATTTGCCACCACAGGGGGAGTTATTATAATAATATAAAGTAATAATATCTTCATATAAGGAAAATTCGAAGAAAAAGTTTAATAAAGTTGTATCAGCTGCTAATTATTTTTAATCGTTGGTTATCTAGACAATTATATTGCATCCAAGGTGAAGCATTTATGTTAGTTAATTTAATTGTAAAATATATTTTTAAACATACTTTGATGCAATTTTGTTCAGAACAAATTTTTGCTATTAGAGTATTAAAAATCAAGTCATCTGTTCTGAAACAAAAAGTCACATGTGTTGTGATATTTTCTTTTGTGTATACCATGACCTTCTATATTTTGACATAAAATATCTATGTAATTTAACAAATGTCAGTTTTAGGTGTACAGTGCTTAGCGTCATTTGCTATAATTACCACACAAAATCTAGAAGGTTGTGGTTACTCCCTGTTTTATAGGAGTAGGGAGTACTATTTTGTATTGATAAGAAGAGTAGTTAGGTTATTACATATTCTTTTTTTTATATTGCCTTGAAATATGTAAAGCCATTTAATTTAAAAATTGACCTAACTAAAGAAATTGTTGGACAAAGTATATTTGTTGAAATTTTTATCAAATGACGATTAAATTTTGTAATACGTAGTTACTTAGTTACTTTAAAAAGCAAGGTTGGGCATAGCAAGCAGAAGGGAAAAAAGCTTTGGGTTAATTTACGGCAGTAAACAAAAACTTTAATGGTTCCAGGGTGAAACATGAAGGAATGGTGCCGCAGGAGTTGTAGAATCACATAACTTCTTAAAAGTCTATTTTTGTAAATCATCGTCCTTTTGTAGCTGAAGGATTATAAGAGATTATTTCTTCAGCTTCATCTGTTTAAACCAAAAGATGTTGGTGCAGCCTAAACTATAATCGTTTAAAAATTATCTGATTTAGGTTTGATTGTTTTATTAGAACTACAAAGAAGTTTGCCTGTAATGACACCACCACATAAGATGAAAGACCTGATGCCAAAATTACACACATTACTTAAGGTTAGGCGAATTTCCAACACACTGTTAGTTTAAGTAAACAATTAATTGTATCAATTATAAATAATCATCAGTTTAAGGTGACCAACTAATGATTAATTGTAATTGATAAATTAACTGAAGGTGGAAAGATTTAACATTATTTTATACTCATTTGACACGACAAGAAGCTTTTATGACAACTTCTAACAATCGAGCAAGTGCAATTAACATGCTTGAGGGCCACTAACGAAATATTCACAAGAATTTTGCTTTCTTTAGTAATATCCGCTTATGGCTTTACTGGTTAACCATAGATTATTAATAAAAATTACTAACTTATAAGAAAATTAATAACAGTAGTATATTAGAAGTAACTACATAGATTAATTTGTTACAGCAGTGTGAGTGATAAGCGTTCCAAGAAGAAATACAAGAAAAAGCATAAGCGTTATGATGGTAGAGGGGCTTATGCTGCTGAACCTTCCAGTGAGCATGGCATTCCTAGAGACATGCCTGGAGGCTCTCATTATCAAGATGCCCGATATGCAGATATGGCCCCCAAGTAAGTTATGCTTTGCTGATTGTAAAGTTTGAACCGCGGTTTGAGCATTTTTAATTATAACAAAAAAATCAAAATTAGTAAATTTATGGTATCAGATAATTTGTTTTGTTTGAAATAGTTATTTTGTAACAAGTACCTAAAATCAAGTTTTTTGGGACGAATCGTTGCTGTTGTAGCAGATGAGTCCCAAAAAACGATTTAGGTACGTCTTACAAACAACATTTTTTTGTTAAAGCTCCCAAAAACATATTCAAACCTTTTATTATATATGATTAATGTGATCAGGGCACATGTCACTATAGTAGTACGCAAAAGGTTGCTATGACAACTTTTAGGGACTAGGCCGAAAATATAGCATTTTACGGACTGCAGGTACAGACTCGCTGCGCTGCGCTCGTTTCTGTAACGTCCTGCATTCGTTTCGGAATCGCTAACTTCCCGCACTTGTTATGAAAATAACTATTATCTAATTCCGTTTTGAAAAGTTGAATTTTGCCTAACCTTTTGACGTTATGAAATGTCACTTTTTACATAACTGATACGATATGAGTTTTGTAATAGTTATTTTTCTACACCTATTTAATTATATTGCAATTATTAGCATTTTTTTTGTGAAAAATAGTACCTATAATTCACTGCAGTGAATTATGATTTCGGCCAATCACAAATACAAATCCAAAAATATTTCGCTAATCCAATCATATTTTAAATCGCCCGCGATCAATCCTTCTGCGGCTCACAATCGACTCGCGTGACACGCCCAAGTGTGTTGTCATATTGCTTGTTTACAAAGTTATTAAATTTGAGTCTAATATATTTGTTTAATAGGTGTAGAAAAAGTATCGTATTACATTCACGATTATGGCCATTATTCGCTCAGATGATTTGTGCCACTCGCCTGACGGCTCGTGGGCTCAAACGTCATCTTCGTGAATAATGGCTGTCATAATCGCTCATATAATATTATACTATTATTATATCAGTGGGATAAAGGCATCATTAACATACGAATGCGTTGAGTTGCCCGAGTCGGAGTAAGAGCATGAGTATGTTAATGGCCTTTATCACACGTATATAATACAAGATTTTATCTATGACTGCTCAAAATTGAAAAAATTAGATAATTTTCAATTTGAAAAAATTAATACATAATTTTGACAGACCATCTTTTTTATTTAAAATCAGAGTAGCATCGTATTTTATTTAAAATCAGAGTAGCATCGTGTCTGCATAATTTATTTTCGTCATAGCAACTAAATAATTTGAACGTCAATAATTTTGTTTTTTTAATTTTTCCTTGATTTGTGGAGAAAAACCAGTAAATATTTGTGAAAGTATTCCGTTGGATATAGAAGAAGCTGCAACGAAGGTATTTTCTTCATAAAAAATAAAACTTTTGGTCATAAATATTGCCTTATCCCACTGAATTTGATAATGAATTCATTATCTCACTCAGTGCGATAATAAACTTCATTATCGAACTCAAATGAATGATATAATAGGTTCTTATCCTAGCAGGAGTAGATAAAGAATATTACACAACTCAATTTTAAATCAAATGCCGTGCAGATGCCTACTATAATAATAAAAATAAAATAATGTATTGCTTGTCAATAAACGCTCGTTTTGGCAAACTTACGACTCGTCAAACAATATCGCTCTTTTCATAACTGATTACGTAAATAACTATTAATTTTGCCTAGTAAAAGGATTGTAATTGATAATGCATATCAATGTGATTTTTGTCATAAAATATCTTTTGCTGAACTCATAAACATTTACGTATTTTCTGCAAAAATTCTACCTCAAGTTATTAAAGAAACAACAAAAGTTACAAAAAATACTTATTTTAAGATAATCAAATTTAATGTTTTTAAATAAATTTTGTAAGGACAAGGACCAATTTCTTTTTTGCTTAAACTGCAGGGCCATTGCTATTTATAGCGCCTTTAATGAATGGATTAAAAGAATGGCATTCTAAAACATTTGCCATGTATACATAAAGGTCTCTGATAAATATGAAATATTCTTGTCTGTAAGTTTTTCTTTAAGAAAAATCAAGGAAACAGCTTATATATTATTACTAAACAAAAAGTACCGCATTTCATCTTATTTTGTAGATTTAGATAACGTTCGGTTGCAGGTTTATCCAACCCTAAATATTTACGGCAATTGAAACATACAAAATTCAATATGTTTTTAGGAATAGCTAGTGTGAATACATTTTTTTTCCGAATTTGTAGTACGTATTGCTTCTTATTAAATTATTTGTTTATTTTTGCAGATATTCATATTATAATGGAGCTACCAAATTTTAAATTGCTTATTTTTAAGTGTGTCCTTTCTAAATGTTTGCATTTTGTATTTGAGTGTTAATTGCAAATGTGCTTTTTATGTTTAAGTTTACAATGATTGGTTAATTTGAAATTCAATTTGCTCAGTAACTAATTTGCTTATTCATTTATTATTCCTCAATTCTGGTTCTACGTTCCACCTCCCTCTTGGGCGACTGGCTTCCTGTCTTCCTCTCAATCTGTATTTTTTTGCATGTTTAGGAAGCCTAGTTTTTTTATTTAACCAGTTAATTATTTAATAATATTATTTGCCAACGAATTAGTAAAGTAAAACACTTACCGAAGTTATAATATAAATAGTTGTCATGTTTGTTGCATGCTATTTTGTGTTGTTGTCTGCTCATGCTTTTTGTTTTTAGACATTGGGAGGAATTTCCAGCAGGAGGTCCACCACAATACCAAAGAGCTCCTACTGAATATGAAAGACCTCCGCCATATTATTATCCTGGAACGTAAGTAGAAATATTTATCTTTACATGGGCATCTTCTGGTATTGAACTATGTTTGGGTTAAGAAAGAGGTGTATAGTAAAATAATAAAATGTTTAGTTGACCTTTTTCAACAGTGACATGGTTTATTTCTAGGAAGAAATATCTTGTACTGATTTTGAGTGTAATATTTTTCGTAGTCATTGTACCGTACATATTATTTGTTCTAGTTTGGTATAAATGGCTATACTAAATTCAACTTCGAGCTGCAGTGAATCAAAACAAACGTATGCATAGATCACGCCCCTTGAAAAAAAAAAAAAAACGTAAGACTGCAGTCCTTGACCAATAAAAACGTAAGACTGCAGGTATCACGTGCGTTTCACATAGAAATTATTGTTTACTCGCACTGCAGCTCGAAGTTGAATATAGTTTATCTAATCACTTCAATGATTTATTTTTAAATTTTAATTGCGGTTTTAGTTTTGGGTTGTGTAAGCTTTCATACAAAATTTAATAAATTGAAAGTGGTAGAGCATCAGGCCAATGCTGTACTAGTCCTTTGTTCTAATATCCCGATGGGCAGGATTTTCCTGCAATCTGAAGGTCGGTATCGAATATCCACCAGTATAGTCCAAAAGTATATCAGATATATGCCTGACACTTGCAATCTACCATATTAATTAAATACAGTGCGCACGCAAAGGTTGGACCAAAGTCGATAAAATCTTTATTGGGCAAGAAAGAAAATAATGCTCGGACACGTCGATTTTATTTTTTAGGAGCGCATTTTTTGGTATACTGGTATATTTTCATTGATATTTCTTGTGATAGGAGGCAGATGTCGTCTGCAAACACTAAGGGTGGGTTGCACAAACATGATTTAACAGCTTGGTCAAATTAACCATTCGCCAAGTGAACAAAATCGAATTAAAATTCGTATATGGCAAATATCATATTAGTAAACAAAAAATGATGCTCTTTTGTCAACTTTGATCATTCGTTAATTTAACTCGTTCGCTGCGGGATGCTTATATTGCTGTTTAAAGCCAACCTATTTCCTTTGGCGTTAGTAACGATATTGTGTGGTTGTAGAGGCATCGTGTGAAGGCTTTTAGCGGAATTTTTAGACGCGTGGTTTCGAAAATTGTTTATTCCCTGTATAGTGTTGTTTTTTGAGCTTTTTTTGCGGAATAGTATTGTTAATTTTATTTGCCTTTAGTTTTGTTATGTTTGTAAAGAATAGCGTTAGTTGAGCCTTCAAAATATTACATAATAAACAATACATTTTCGTAGTCTTGTTCAATTTCCTCCGTCACGCGCTCGCGCGGAATACGGCTATCAGCCACGAAATTTGATTCCAGTGCCGATCACGCGCTGGCGCGTGACATAAAAAAACAAACATTTGCGGAAAAATCTAGACAAATTTAGAACTAACACATGTAAAAAGACATTGTTAACGATATTTAATACCTGTTATTAAAAAAAAAAAAAAAACAGGGCCGGCTTGGGGGAAAGTATCTACGGTCCGAGACAGGCAGCGAACGTGTTTTAACAAAAGCTTTGTGCAACCGCCTTAAGTCTTTTAGTTGTTGTATTTTTAATTGCTTTAGACATGACTTCGTTCATAATTGCCAGGAACGGTATTGGCGACATGATGCATCCTTGTTTAATTTAACCTCATCATGTGAAATCCTCGTACGTTTGTTTGATCGGATTAATTATGTTGGTTGGTATTCCATATTTCTATGGCATGTTCCAAGCGAACTTCTCCACCATCTTTGTATTGCTAAGTGATCTATCTGGTTTTGTGTCTTGTAGTCTGGGGAATGCCATGTTATCTTGTGTATCTCTTTGTGTGGAAACAAAGTTCCCAATATAACCATATCGTTGACCGTACACCAGTCAGTGAAGAGTTCGCCATTTTCGTTTTGGTCACCAATACCGTCTTATTTATATTATTTTGTAACTGTTTATAGAACTTTTGTTTTTCATCTATGCCTGCTTGGTTAGTTAGTGCGTAGCATTGTATGATGCTCCCTGTAGTCTGATTGTTAGGATCCTTTCCGACACTGGTTTCCATTCTAATGGGCTTTTTGAAAAGTTTCTGCTTAGTAGTATTCTTACACCATGATGATGGTCGTCATATTGGTTTGGTTTACCAGAATATAGGAATGTTTGACCACTAGGTATCTTTATTTCCTCGAATTCACTCCATCTTGCGAGGTCCTATATGTCTATTTTATATCTGATCATCTCTTTCTTAAGATTTCGTTAATATTGTGGCAAAGTCGGTTTGCCGATAACGTTAGAAGTAAATAAAAATTTAGTTACTTTAATATTTAGGTAGAGTCTTTGATCAACGTCGCGTCGCCACTTGAATATTTTGCTTGGCTTTTACGAGAGGTTTTTATTCAAAGTCAAATTCAACTAACATCATGTATTTCATATCTGTGCTTTAGTTTTACAAAATGGTACAAATTATTCTAAGTCCCCATTCAAAGTAAAGTGATACAAATTATTCTAAGTCGCGATTCAAAGTAAAGTGATATAAATTATCCTAAGTCCCAACATTTAGAACGACTAAGTCCATAAATAAATATTTTGCACAAATATCTCACAAGTCTTGAATTAAAGTTAAGTTAAAATAAAGCAGTCTTACATGCATATTACTGTATTTCAGTCGCAGTATTTATACAGAAAATTGACTCCCTTCTTCTCGATTCTCTCAGTCTCCTATCTATGCGCGTGGGAAGTGTCGAATTACATAGGAGCGCGTGTGAGGTGTCGAGTTTTACAGTACATTGCACTTCATGTACGTGCTTTTCTTGCATTTTTAAAAGATATAACTTCGATACGTCGCACGTGTAGCTCTCTAAGATGATGACCTTATCAAATGACATCATCCTGTCCGCTTATATTATAATATTTGATCTTTGTACATTCGCCATATGTTGGGTAGTTTAATGGTTTATCGGGTTAGTAGCTCACACCCTCGATTGCCATGGTGGAGCTGCCACCTTTTGGGCCAAACCACTGGCCTCTTTATTGTGCATTGAAGTTTACACTTCGGTGGTAGAGAATATTTTCTCTCTTGCCCACATTGTGGTTTTTATGGTTATACCACCAATATTTGATCGCCATGTCCTCATTAGTGGTAGTAGGAGGACCGTGAAGAAGTGAGGGTGGTCAGAAGCTAGAGATTGTGCATTTACAATCCTTATCTCCCGTTTGATTAAGTGCTTACACAATCTAATTAGGAATTATGGCTTCATTTCTTGTTTTTGTTGTATCAGTTTTGTTTAATACACCATGTTTTAGGCATTCCTCTATTTAAACGGATTATTACTTATTTATTTCTGCCTTCAAACTTATTTGACTAATCACAATTTTTTGTAACCTGTAAAGTTTAAACATATTATTAGACCATACAGACATACAGAATTGTTAGATTCTGTTAATGTTAATGAACTTCCCTTTTGGAAATACACATTTTGTTTTCAAGAAAATAATCATTTTGTATTTACAGGGAACAACAACAGTAAACGTGGACTGATTCAAATACGAAGATTGCATAGACTGACTTGCATTTTCCTGTTTTACATCACTTAGTATATTTATGTAACGCTAATGTTATTGAATGCAACTGTGCATTTAAATTGCTAGAATAATTATTAATTTAAAGAGCATTAATTCGTTACTTTCATTTTTCTGTAAGATATAGGTTTAATTGTTAGAAGTTGAAGTTTTGTTATTCGAAAATTACCCATTAGAGATCTCTTTTGAACGTCAAATGCCAAAAATTTATTTATAGTAAAATGCAGACCAATGTAAATTTTTGCTCAACCTTAAAAACAATTTTTACTTTGAGATTATGGAAGCGTACCTGTCCCAAAATATGTTGTTATTTCGCAGTAGTTGAAGAAATAGCGGGAAAACGTCTTTTGAAAAGTTATTTGCTCATAAACCCGTAGGTCCCGTTTCTAGCACTTTTTTCTATATGCAGTTCATAAGAATTGTGACCGGTAGAATTATTTTAAATAAGCAAATATGTGATGTTTTTGTATATTTTTGCACTGTCATATTTGTGAACAAATTTTTATATGTGCAATTTATTTGTTTTGGTTTTAAGAAATCTGGTGAAAGAGCAGAGGTGGAACGATTTGCTTGCAAATATCGATGTGCATAGATATTTTCATAAAGTACTAGTGTATTTTAATAATAATAATAATAATATTGTATGTCGACGGTAAACTAGCACATTAGGTAATTTATCTAGACACCTTTATGTCTCATTTCTAAAAGACTAAAGTAAACATATTTTTAATTGTCTGTAATCGAAACAGGGCAAAAAGGCGATAGCCTAGAATTTATTTAAAGGAAATGCTGCCAATTTTTATTTCATAACATCAGATTGTTGCCATTCTAAAACTAGTTAGAGTTATTGTTATTTGTATTATTTAATGTAACCAAATCAAAGCGATCACTTTATAGGAATAAGCAACATGTAGACTAACGTACATACATACATATAACAAAATTCTTTATCCTATTAAGTGTTTCTATGGTTCTACGAATCGCTTTAAAGAAATATTACTTAGTCACTAAATGTAGTTCAGTAATGTTAATATTTGAGTATTGGTAGTTAAAACGTCATTCCTTCCAAATTCCAAAAATTTCCATTTTAAATAGATTTTTAGGGTTTATAATAACCTTGAACAAATACCATACTAAGTTTTTTATTAGGTTGGAATCCAAGATGTAACAAATAATTTTTTTATAATGTAAGAATTTGTTCAAGATATTATCAATATAACCCTGTACTATTCGCATTTTGGTTTTTCGTATTGAAAAATGAGTGTTTTAAATACAGAGTGCTCAAATAAATGTTGAGTATTTTAAATAGATTAAGATCTTGATGATGTTCATGATATAAACAAATGTTTCTGCCATATTCTCTTAACTAATTTCTTGTATTTATCTAGTAGAAGTTATATTTGAACGTTTATATTAATAAATTTTTAAAAACTTGAAATGATTTTTTTTTTGCAGAAATGGCACAAGAATTTTAATAGTGGCACACGATACAGGGTGATTCAAAATTATTGTCATTAATTTTAAAGATAGACAGAGCATATCAAATAGAACAACTTTTCTCAATAAACCATGTGTCGCAAGTAAACGGTAAGCTCGGAAAAAAATTAAAAAGATCAATCCAAAAATTGGTTTGGGGTCACTGGAATCCTAATTTATCAAACGCCTTTCTTGTTTATACTAATAAGAGAGTCCAGGTATGTTACATAGGTCAGCATATCAGTCATTCATCAAACGTTTTAATGGAAGGTCAGCCTAACCTTAGCAACTGAATTAACTGACGTTATTTTAATTTACAGGGAAGCTCTTCAGAATGCTGCAGCAGCTCTGAAAGACAGTTTGTGTTTGTGTAGGTGTAGAAGTTAATGGGGGAACATTTGAACATCTTCTGTAAGTCCTGTTCCTCTTTATTAACAACAATTTTTTCTAATATCACTTTTTAAACATGCTAGTAATGGTTTACTGCCAGTCTCAAACCTGAAAAAATGCGAGAGCAATCTGAAACCTGTAAATTACATAATTGTGTAATGTTTCATTTTTGCAGGGTCAAATTTGTATCGCAGACTTTGCGGGATAAGCTTTAATTATTTGCATTATTAGTGTTACGGGTTAATATTAGTGTTTTGTATTAGAATTAATATTAGTGTTGTGTTTTAGTGTTAAGTAGTTATTTCGTCTTTCTTCGTTGTTTAATAATTTTAATATTTGTCAATAAATAATTCACACTACGAACCGAAGTTTTAAATAAACGTTTTAAAACCGTTACAATATCAACGAACAGTTTTAAATTAAAATTCTTCTTCTCAAATCCTTTATGCCCAATATGAGCGTCGGATATTTAAATTAAAATTAAAAGATGCAAAAATTGACAAATATATTAATTGTTGCTTTTACGATAATAAGATGGGTAAAGTGAAAGAATTATCGATAGAAAAATATAGTGCAGTTGGAGATTCGCGGCGTGAAACAGCGGAACAACCCAAAATTTCTAAATTGACTTTTGTGCGAACAGTTAAGCAGTACCTACCTCACAAACATTCAAATGCAAGCTGTATAAGATCTGATCGCCTCAGAATTACAACAAGAGCAAAGATAATGTTATGTACCTACTGAAAGTAAGAACCATCGTCGACTAACAGCACCTAAAATTACTGCAGATATTGATGAACGCCGTACTGAACCAATTATTAGTGTTTCTATTATGAAAAGCTATCTTAACGAAAGGGTCATATTTGGAAAAATTCCTCTTAATAAGCCACAACGTCACAACAAAAGGAAAATTCTAGTATGGGCTAAAGAACATGTTAACTGGACTGTGCAGTAATGTAATAAGGTACTTTGGTTTGACGAATGGAAGTGTGAGGTATTTGGCTGTAAAGATGAACATTTGTTCAGTTGCAAGAAGACAGAGCTTTGAAACAATGTATAATAACATCTGTAAAAGATGGATGAGGGACTATGGGTTGTTTCGGTAATAGAAAAGTATGAAGTCTCTATCGTATTAAGAAAATATTAATAAAAGAAAGTTGCCGGAAGACTCTTCAAAACCATATATTATCTTCTGGGCAACATTTAATTGGAAATGGTTTTGGTTTTCAATATGATAATGATTTGAATTACAAATACTGATTATATAAAAATTATTTCAAAACACAAGAAGGCCCTCTCAATCACACGATTTGAATCCAATTGAGTTGTTTTGGGGAAGAACTCGAAAGGAAGGTTCAAAAATGGTATTTGAGTTCTAAAAACTAGTTATCGAAGATCGTACAAGAGGCTTGAAAGTATTTATAAATTAATTGAACGGTGCGACGAGGGCGCACGTTGTCCGGGAAGCGATGGCGATGGCGAATCTGGGCTTGATCTGGCGAGAAGTGTTGCGAGATGGCGGCGCCAGGCGACGTGGGTTATGGGGTGGCCTTAGCATTAGAGGGCGGCGTTAGTGGTGGCTGGGAACAGGTAGCGTCTGGCGGCGGCGGGCAGTTCTAGTGTTGAAGGGCCTGGGAGCGTGCGGCGGCGAGGCGGTTCCAGCGTTGAGGGGGCTTGAAACAGGCAGTGTCTGTCGGCGTAGACGGCGACGAGCGTTTCCAGCGTTGAGGTGGCTGGGGAATAGACAGCGTCTAGCGGCGTTGGCGGCGGCGAGCGGTTCCAGCGGACTGTAAAGGCGGTGATGGCGATCAAATGTGCACCGAGATGTTGATCTTGATCAAGCGCACCGAGATGTCAAGCTTGATCAAGCACACCGAGATGTCGAGAATGATGTTGGGGATGATGCTGAGCTTGATGTTTGAGAATGAGTTGGATTTCTCGAACGTATTTATAGCCTGAAAATCCGATGCTGTTCTCCCATTGGCTGGAAAGTGGCAGTGGAAGAGGAAGAATAACACAAAATCCCTGTGTTTTCATTATTCGCAAATAACTGTCGCAAATATAATTACTGATTTGTCTCGTAGTTATCGTCGTCCTGCTTGTTTTATTGTCGATGGCGCAAATAATTTAATGCGCACTTACGTTACGAAGTGCCTAGAACACTCAGCAACTTTCGACTTAAATATATCGGCTTATTAGAGGGACTGCACAGCAATAATTCTAAAACGCATTTCTAGAGACATAAATACCTACCACTTATAAACTTTGTATTTTTTCCCTACGTAGTTAGGTAATCGTTTGCTGCCTAATACTTTTACGGCAGATCGCCGATAGTATAAGTCTGAGCACCCCTGGCATAGAGGCTTGGACCTTAACCGATGCTACATGTTTGTAAACGACTAGAAGCATTCGAAATGTGGTGCTATTGATACATGCTAAGAATTTGATGGACTTACCGTGTGACTAAGCAAACAGTACTTCAGCATATGCAAAAAGAGAAAGAAGTCATAAAGATATCAACGCAGGCGTCCCACAGGGTTCTGTACTGGGACCACTACTATTTAACATCGTTGTGCATGATATCCCACAAGTGCCTAATGCAACCGGGGTACGGACGTTTCGCCCCCGCCGTTTCGTCCCCAGCCGTATCGCCCCCTAACCGTTTCGCCCCCCAAGGAACAATAAAAATTAAACACAATTTATTACTTTCTCCCTATACATAATTGCGTTATTGAAATTAGATTCGGAGGCAGGCAAATTCTCGGAATATCCTGGACTATGTTTTGTACAGATTATATTTTGCTTATACTACATATTTTAATTACAAATCTGACTGCAGACTTATTTATAATAAAATTAAGTCAAAATACCAATACTTATCTGCACATATTTTTAAATAATGTTCAACAGGAATTTGTAATGACCTATTATAAAACCATTACCTGCAATTTTGCTAATCACTTTCTAAGAAATTGTACTCAAGGAATTTCACTGGTGGATGGGGTAAATGACATTCGAAAATGTTATACAAAGCCAGTGGTAAGTCATTATATTGTCAACTTTCCTACTGTGTGTTTCGTTACGACTAGTTCGATATTTCTACTAATGGCGGAGTACGTTTTGTCAAAGCGAAACAAGCGAAAACTTGTTCATGAAAACCACATTTACGTTTTCTCCAAAAAAACACAAAATGGAGAACATGTGATATGGGTGTGCGAACATCGATCAAGCTGCAAGGGACGAGTATGGACAGACGGCATAGATGGTGAAGTTGTGAAAATCGCTACGCATCATAATCATGCAGCACAAGCTGCCAGGCCAGCAGCTATTCGTTTGGTTGCGACGGCAAAGGAGCGTGCCACGACGACACAGGAGAGACCACAGCAGATTATTGCAAACGTCATCGCAGAAGCTCACGCAGATGTTGCTGCAAGTCTGACAAAAAAGGATTCATTGAAGAAAACTATCCGTAGAGCCAGACGAGATGAAGGAGCACCTGCGCTTCCAAGAAATATCCAAGAATTGGTGATTCGTCGAGTGTTTAGTGAAATTGTGATTGATGGTCAAGTGCAACAGTTTCTGATGTATGATTCGGAGGATCAACCTATGTCGGGAAGGATGCTGATCTTTTCAACTAGAAGCAACCTTCATCTTTTGGCCCAAAGTCAAGAATGGTTTGCAGATGGTACGTTCAGTACCGCACCTGCCATGTTTCAACAAATTTACACAATCCACGCCACCAAATACAATGCCGTTGTACCGCTAGTGTACGCTCTTTTACCAAATAAAACAAGTGCTACGGATGTGAAATTTTTGCAAGAATTGTAACGTTTGCAACCTGGACTGCAGCCAACTCTACTTATGACCGATTTCGAACTCGCTGCCATCCAAGCATTTGAATTGGAATTTCCAGGTATTTTAAAGAAGGGATGTTTTTTTCATTTATCGCAATCCGTCTGGGGAAAAGTTCAAACTGAAGGTCTCAAAGCTCGATGCGAAGATGATCACGAGTTCGCTCGTTGGATCAGAATGATTCCCGCTTTGGCATTTATTCCTGAAGATAATGTAAGCGATGTATTCGCCGAATTAGTTGAAAGCGAAGGATTTCCTGAAGAGGCTGTACCCATAGCCAATTACTTCGAAGATGTATATATTGGTCGAAGACTACGTCGTGGACGCCAAATTCCAAATTTTCCAACTCAGCTTTGGAATGTTTATCAGCGCACTCTTAACGACCAACATCGCACAAATAATGACGTGGAAGGATGGCACCGCGCTTTTCAAGAAACATGTGGATCGCAATTTACAAATATTTTTCGTTTTATTGAATGTTTGCAGAAGCGGCAAGGTATTCATAACTACGAAATAGTACAACTGATTGCTGGAAATCAAGGAAATCGAAGAAATAAAAAGTATGTCGCAATATCAGCTCGTGTGAAAAGAATCGTGGAAGATTTTGAAAATCGTCAAGTTATTGAATACTTGCGTGGGATTGCGTACAACTTTGAATTTTGAAATTATTCCGGTTGCACGTCGGAATATAGATGTTAAAAGATTTATTTTTCTTTATATGTATCAACTAAAAAACTCTAAAATTAAAACACAAACACCAAAAAACAAAAACAAATTAAAATTAAAAAAAAAAAACAAAAAAAAAACGGTTGCATAAATCCTACTAGCTACCTCCTCGTGGTGCAACTGGAAACAGCTGAAGCTGGCTAAAGCTAGAGGTAAAACTTGGGGGGCGAAACGGTTAGGGGGCGATACGGCTGGGGACGAAACGGCGGGGGCGAAACGGTCGGGGGCGAAACGTCCGTAAACCAGCCTCAATACCGCGTTATAAATAGTTGTTAACATAACCCTGCCTTTACGGGGAAGTTCTTTGATATCAAATCCAGGGGCCTTGTTTGAATGTAGGTTTGTTTTAATCATTTCGCTGACTTCTTTTGCAATGAAGAATTTTGGCATCGGTGACATTTGATATAGGGTATCTAGGTATGTCTGAATTTCAGAATCTTCTTCTGGCGTTACAGATGAATGCAGAGGCTGGAACACTTTTTCTATATGTTGCGCGAATACTTCAGCTTTCTCTGAGTCAGTACGTGCCCAGCTATTGTTTGCTTTACATAGGGAAGGAATTGGTTCATTCTGGCGTTTTATTCTTTTTGTCGCTTTCCATAAAGCATAGTTTGTGTCTTCCGTCGGACTTAGATTTTCTAGGTATTGTATTTATTTCTAGCTTTTGTTCTTCAGGTCTTTGATTAGCGTTTTTAGTTCATCTGTGGCCTTATTATAACGCATTCTATCTGATGGGTATCTAGTCATTTGCCATGTTTTCCTTAACTTCCTTTTTTCTGCAATTTTTCTTTTCACAGCAAGAGGACAGCATTCTTGTGTTTGTTTAGGTGGAACATCAGGGGTAGCTTCCCAAGCCGCCTCTTGAATTACTTGCGTAAGGTAGGATACCGCTGACTCAATATCTTCGTTGGTTTTGAGCTGAATTTTCATATTTAATTTAGCATGAATCAAGGATCTAAAGTAACACCAGTCTGTTCTTTTATTAAATAACTTCAGTGGCTTTTCTTTTTCGATAACGGTAGCGCTTTCTGTAGCTATAATTGGAGTATGATCTGAAGATAGATCCAAACATGACACAATGTCTTGGTATCCTGGGGCAATACCTTTGTCTAACAGATCGGGAATTTTATTTACATTCGTGGGCCAGTACGTCGGTTCATAGCACCGGCGTATACAATTACCCCCATTACCCCCCCCAAGATTCGATGGAATTGACGAAAAATAAATCACATGGAGAGGGTTACTTTTTACTTTATGATTTAAATAAATAATAACGAAATATTATGACGCGGTTATTGTCAGAGCCTAAAATTATTAAAAAGAGGTCGGCCGTCTGCCACGTTGCCATATCAAAACTGCGATAAAAATATATTTCCCCGAATAAAATCCCTGTTATAAATAGGTTTAACACTACCTAGCAGTAACGCTACTTCTGAAAGAACATTCTCGGCATTACGGCGCCTACTCACATGGTTAAGAAGTACTATGGGGCAAGACCGACTTGTTGGTTTAGCCTTGCTACACATCCATCAGAATATTACAGTAAAGACGGAGTCTATAATAAACCGTTTTGTATTTTCAAAAAACAGAAAATTAGACTTTGTGTTGTAAAAAACGTCTTTTTTGTATTTTTATTAAGAAAAAATAGAACTTAGATTTTAGAATTGATTTGTTTACTTTTTGTTTGTTTTGTAAACCAATAAATACTAAATACTAGCAAGTAGTTTGTTTAATTTTAGTAATTACTTAAGCGTTGTTTAATTTTTGTCCTTATACTCCTTAAAGTTGCTATTATCTAGTATCCTAGCCGATGGATTACCCCCCCCCCCCCAGACGCATGAGCTGGATACGCCGGTGGTTCATAGTCCTGTATAACTTGACTAAGCACTCTGCCACGTCCTGGTTGTTACATTTATGCAAATAAGAATGTTTTCTTTTTTTTTCTTACATATGACGAAGATGGAATTTTCAGGATGAATTTAGTATTAAAAAAAAAAAAAAAAAAGAAATATACACCCAGTTTATCATGAGTGAAACAAGAAGAGCATTCAAATTAAATTTTTGTGCAGACAAAATATTTTTGCAATAAATTAATTTTTTTGTATCAAAAATAACTAAAAATCTAAAGCCTATCCTCAAATGAAATCCACGCTCCGTTCCTGCCAAGAATAGGTACTTGAAGAACGTTATTAAATAAAACAAAAGAAGCATGTTTAATTGTTTATCAAAACATAAGTAATCAATTAGATTGCTACAAAATTATCACAGTTATTATAAATAAATACCTAAGTTTATATGGCTAAGTACATCTTATAATACATTTTATAATAATACTTTTATTGAATTATTGTACTTAGTTTAAGTATTAGCAGAAGTAATTTCCCCCCCTAAAAATACTAATTAAGTTCCCTGATTTTCAAAAATACTAAAACGTATAACTAAACGGCTTATAAGTAACTCGCAAGTAGCTTCTTAAAAATTCAATCTTGTGGTTACTGCGTTCTACATTTATGAATACTTAAGTAATACATTTGCAAATTTTAAGCCTTATTCATATATCTCACTTTACTTACAAGATTATTGGTTGATTAATTATGGTATGGTATGAATCTAGCTTTTAACGTTTTGGTATGTGATGTTCAAAAAGGAATGTTAAGAATGGTTTTTCTGAGAGATATTTAAAAACTAATCTAAAACTTGTGGGTTGGCACATTTTCATATTAAAAAAGAAACACCCAAACTATTGTTAGGTACACAAAAAATTTGATAGAGAAAGCTTTGATCTTAAATTTCCAAGTTAATACTTGTGGCAACGTTAATTTCATGAAAATATTGAAGAAACAAGTGTAGATATGATGATTGGCAACTATTAACCACAAGGCTTTTGATGTAACATGGGGTTAGTCGTTATATAAAATAGTTCATTAAATAAAAAAGTTCAAAATGTAAAAAGAATCATTCTAATATTCACTACGCTGTCCACAAAAGTTTAAAGGCACTCACACACTCATAATTATTTTTGGTTTGAACACATCTTTGCTTTTTAATAGCCTGTCTAACTCATCTTCGGTGTAACAAACAACAAACTCTTTCGGTGAAAGCCCCTCAAACACAGAACTGACACTGGGTTTAAGATTATAAAAGATGAGTGGTTGATCGCGTGCTGCGAAATCTTTGGTTAATGTTTCTATTACGGTTGCTGCAGTATAATCGGCTCCGTATATGTGTGAACAATCGATAACTGCTGGTGCTGCTTGACGGATCGAGTGTTTTGTGACTAGATTACGGACATAATCTACAGAAGGAAAGATCAGGCAACGGTCAGGTGTCAACATCAGATATTCCACTCCACTGCGACTCTGTAAAAGGTAGGTGAAATAAAAATTTTTGGAGTTCCAAGGCACCAACTACTTTGGTTACATGTTCAAACCTCGACAGCTCATGGAAACTTGAACCTGAGTGCAAGCTCTCAATCTACTGTTTTTGGTAATAGTTTAATCTGAATAATACTGATATAATTACGTTACATACCGTAAGCCTTTCAACAGAGATTTTCGGTCGGGCTGCATGGTAGAGAATAAATAACAAGTTGACACCAATTCCAATTAAGATTCCAATTTCTAAGGGTAAGACGAGACATGCGATAAATGTCCCGAGTCCTGGGATGAGATCACTTTCTGAAAATTAATAATCATGCAAAGAAAGTGTCACACAAAGTGAAGTAATTTTTGAAGGAGTAATAAGTTGATACTTACTTTTTGTCCTCCACATGGGTCTGACGACTCGAACTTCCACCATGAAAACAACGGCTGCAATAATAACAGCAGCAAGTGCTGCTTTTGGTACGTAATAGAAATATGGAGTGAAAAACAGTAGAGCGATTATGACTAATATTCCGGTGTAAAAACCACCGAATGGTGTTCGTACACCACTGGCATTGTTGACTGCACTACGTGAAAGACTGCCTGTACCAGGATAACCTTGCACAAATGAGTTTGCTATGTTACATAAACCGATTGCTATCAATTCTTGTGTTGCATCAACAGCTTTTCCATTTGCTGTAATATAAATTTATTTTATTAAGTGATTTTGTTTTTTAAAGTTGTAATTAGTAAAATAAACACACTGGAGATGAAGCATCTCAGGAAAATAGCGGGGAAGACAAAGTGGGACAGAATAAGAAGTGAAGCAATACGGGAAACGATAGAAGAAGAACCGATAATGAAGAAAATAACAAAACGCCAACTGAACTGGTATGGACACTTGATGAGGGTGTAACGTACCACCTGTTTTAAAGACTTAATGGTAAATGAAATTTATCTACCGAAAGTCGAATGCAGGTGTACGTTTAAGCGGAATTTTTCCGTTTCGTGATTACAACCCGCCAGAATTACACCCAGACCGCTCAATCAGTTCGACGGTCGAGGACAAGACCGAGATAACCAGCCAGCTGGAAGGCGTACGTGACCGTCGAACCTTTTCTATCGTATAAAGCCGGAGAGAGAAGACCGGCCTGGGAATCACATAAAAGCAGCGCCAAAACCGAGAACGAAAACAGAGTCCGCCACGACGGTTCGAGGGAGAGTCCTCCACCTCGACTCGGAATAGAGTCCGTCCACCAGCACCGAAACCTGACCGTCAGCCAGTACCTGAACCTGACCGTCCGCAAGAATTAAACCGACCGTCCGCATTCATTGGAACCTGCCCGTCCGCAAACATTAAACCGATCCTCTGACCGACTCGTAAGGGAAGGTTTTCACTCCTAATTTTCCCTGAGGCGGCCCTGTAAGGAAGTCTCTCCTGCTTTCCCTGGGGCGGCCCTGTAAGGAAGTCTCTCCTGCTTTCCCTCGAGGCGGCCCTGTAAGGAAGCCCCGATAAATTCCTTTAACCGACCCGGAAGGCAAAGTCCTCACTCCCGATTCCCCACCGAAGGGAAGGCTTACCCTACAGCGGTACCCGAACCCTCGCCGGCTCTAATAGCCACGACACGTATAAACACCGACACCCGAAACAAGACGGATTACCAGAGAAACCACTTTCGTAAGCCGGCTATAAAATAGGAATACACCTACCTGTAATTGTACCGCCGGCGCCGACGTAGTATAATTCACCGGACCTCCAGTAATTACCAGGATGAAAGTGTCACACCCCGACAGCCCGCACGTAAGTTGTTATATTTGTAATTTATCCGTTTGTGTTTTAAGTAGAGTAAACACGCACCGCCCGCTGTCAATTCCGTACTCGAACCAAAGCCGGACACGCGCCGGAAGCAGCAACAAGCGCAACGATGCCGGCATACCAGGGACAACCGAATAGTTACATACCAGAAATTACACTATAATTTACGTTGTCGTTAATTACCAGAATTCTTTTATTATTTTATTAATTATTGTACCTGTTAAGTATTGTATATCCTTTCCCAGAATTACATTTATGATTTATTGTTTATTAAACCGTTTTACCAAAGCTTTTGCGTTATATGTTTATATTATAGCTGCGACAAATTAACCCTGGCTCCGGCTGAGCTAATCCGAGGCAAATGAATCCCAAGTTGGGGGGGGGGTGTTACAAGGGTGGAACCAAATAGAATAACTAGGAGAGTACACGAAGCAAGAAATAATGTAAAAATAAAGAAAGGAAGACCACGGAAGAAATTGATCCAGCAAATAATAGAGATGGGAAAAAGAAGGAAAGCTATGACGGAAAACAGGAAGGCATTGAAGAGATAGGTGAATGAACTCCAATAAACCAACCTAAATCCGACGCCCGGAAGGGTAAATGGAAGGGGAGAAAGAAAGAAAGAAAGAAGGAAAGTAAATAGCAAAATAATATATGTATATATGGAAGACTTACCAAATGCTTTACATATAGCAATATTTTCAAGTAGAGCAATCAGAGCAACGACAATAATTCCAGAACCAAGGTCTGATACCATATCAAAAAAGCCAACAGTTGTTTCATTAGAGGTGAATCCAAATGGAGGTGGTTTAAAATCTGGCATACCCGACGGTATATCACCGATTAGTTTAAATGGTGGATCTCCATTTACGTTGAAAAAGGAATATCCAATGCACCCTCCTATCACCACCAATATAGCATTTCTTGATGTACCAAACATCCAGAGAAATTTATTAATTATTTTATGGCACAAAGTTGGCTTTTCTTCATCCAGAACTTTTTCATCACTTGGTGGTTCTGTTGGACCAATTTTGATTGTTCCAACAATCTAAAAGTTTGAACACTGTTAGTTACAGATATTAAGTTTAAAAGAATTCAACTTACTCTCATGATTAGGAGTACAGCAATACAAGTAATTCCCAAGACAGTGTCCCATACTGAAGTTTTATGTATCTCAGAGAAAATACTGATCCATTGCTCAATAAACGTTGTGCCGGTAACTTTTATAGCTAGAATATCTTTAACTTGGGATGTTACGATGATTAAAGCTACAGCTGAAGTAAACCCTGAAGAAACTGGTCCGGATACAAAATCTATTATAAAACCTGTAAACAAATTGATTTTATAATTCCAAATCTCTGATTTAAACTAATAGTAAGCCACAAAACATAAAATAAAATTAATATAGGAACTTACCTAACCCCAATAAACCCATAAGTAATTCTAACAGACCCGTCAGAAAGCAAAGTAGTATCGCATGTTCTGGACCTTTGCCATTAATAGCTTGAAAAGTTAAAAGGGATGCAATTGCAGTGGGACCCATAGGAACATCTTTACAGCTACCAAAAATTATATATACAAAACAGCCCAGAAAGGAACCATATAAACCGTACTGTAAATTAAAAAGGTTTTATTTTCGTCCACAGCAACTTAAGTAACTAACTAACCTGAGCAGGAAGACCAGCTACATTAGCATAAGCTAATGATTGGGGTATAACTGTAAGTCCTACAGTAAACCCTGCTACCAAATCACCCACAGCATCATCGCTGTTATATTTCGGTAACCAATTGAGTATTGGAATTCTCCTGTACAACATTTTCTTCGTAAATGCCCCTTTTGCTTTCTTCTGCACCCATGGTCCTACTTTATTAAGGATGCCTGTTGATTGTTCTTTGTCTTCTTCTACCACTGTAATTTGATGAAATTATTTGTGATTACAATCATTCGGTATTAAATTTTGTAAGCTTACATATAAAATCGTTACTGCCTCTGAATTCAGCATGAGGTTGTTGTACACTAACTGTAGAATCACTGAGAGCTGGGTTACTATAAGCTGAAGCTGATAAACCGCTGCCACCGCCGCCGCCACCTCCAACCCCTCGTAGATCAGTATCGGAATTTATGCTTGTACTGCAAAAATATTTTTAGTTAATAATCTCTTCAATGAACTCTTTGCTAAAGTCTGAATCTTATGACGACAGATTTCAGAGTAGCAACGAATTTAAATAGAAAAGTACATTGACATCACCACTCAACTTATATACTAAATAACTAGTTTTAAATGGAACTCGATTTCTATTGAGTTCACTTAATCCACTGTGTTGTTAAAGTCTATTTCTATTAATGAAATTATTTGAAATTTTAATTTAACTCTTAACACAAGGTATTAAGATTTTCATCGAAATTAAAGGTGTCCAATTGTAACTTGTTTAATTGATTTACGTTCCTAATGACTTATGCTAATTCCTTAGATATGCAACTTCCACATAGGTGGTGCCGTTTAATTTCATATTAATTAAAAAGTACAGATAATATTGATAAATACATACATACAATTCGTCGATAACTTACTACCGCTGAGATTAATAAATATTATTTAGCTGATAATAAGACGGAATTGGGTCAAGATCAATACATGAATGATTCGGTGCCTTATTCAATTAAGCCTCCTCATCATGTACAAGGAATTTAATAAGTTGTAACCTGATTTCCGCAAACACCAAGAGTGAAATTTTAAATATTCTAAAAAAGAAAGTTGTTGAACTTTCAGATTGCTGTTTTGAGTAGTAATAGTTTGTAATATGTAAATTTATTTTAACGTATGATTAATGATTGCAACTATCGGCATGATTTTTTTAAAGTTAAGTTAACTCTATATGGAGGAGATTTCATTTAAAAAACGTTATGAATTATGGGTGTACTACTAACAGTTCTAGCAAGGTGTGTTTGTCGAATACGAGTTTTGATTCAGACGTTCTTAAACTTTAAAATTTAAAATCATAGATGTATTGTTGAGTCTCTGATGTAAAGGGTGTTCAAATTTGCGGTAAAAAGTGCGCTGATATGTTTGACAAATACCAAATAGAGGCATTCCGGCTAGTAAATGTGGAGTGCTATACGATTGAGCAACGCGTGTTTATTGTGAAGTATTGTTATAATATAAATTGGAAGGCATGAACGTAGAAAACATGTGTTTTCAACAGGACGGTGCTACCTCTCATAGAGTCAACACAACAATCCATCTTTTGGTAACCGAGTAATTTCTCGAAGAGCGGACATCGCCGCCTAGATCGCGCGATTTAACACCATTGTACTTCTTCCTATCGAGTTTCTTGAAAAATGAAGAGTAAAGTGTATGCTGTATGCTCGAGGACAACATAAATTACTGAAATTGTGCCAAAATGTTATAGAAAATTTTGGTAAAAAGATGCTGGCCTGCCGTAGTCGAGGTCACTTGTCTAATAGTGTTTTGCATTCTTCCATTTTCAATTAAAATATTTGGACATTTCGCCGGCCAAACCAAGGTTTACTAAGGGAGCACTTCGCTCGTCGGAAATGTGGCGTTTGGGAGGGTCCGCTGATCCGTTAAAGCGCCTAAATCAACGCTTATGGGATACCATGAAAGGCGCTGGTAAAACATATTTTGTATTTTGAGTTGACAGTGACATTGGAACAATTTATGTGTTTCATTGAAAAGTTAAATTTTTACCTCAAATTTGAACACCCTTTATTACACCAATAAACAAAAATAAGTTTATTTCTACCTAAATGATAAGATATTAAATAGATAACTAGTTATAATTAGTAATTATGTTGCAACGATGGAACAGACAGTATGACTAATATTTGTTAAACATTGAAATCTTTCACATGATCGGATATTGTTCTTCAATAATATTTTGATATCTAATCTTTGCAGTAAGAATTTTAAGTATATTCATAATAACCAAATAACAGTATCAGATAAGCTATTATTGAAGAAACTAGGTTTAAATAATATTTAATCGTTGAATATTATTACTGGAATTTTGTAAATATAAAAACTAAACAAGAAAGTGTTAATTCGTTTACATTGTTATATCGGCCCCCATATCAGAAGTTTAACTAGAAAATTGAAACAAAAGTAAAGTAAAAATCAGAACGATTAATCTAAAATAGTTAAGATTTCATAAAAAGCCAAACATGTGACTTGTTTCAAAAGGTACTTATTGTTATCAAAAATAAATGGAGGATACTATTGTTAATTATTAAAATTAACTGTTTGATTCTGTATATTGTAATCGATTGATTTAATAACATATTAGTCCTTGTAAAAAACACGTTTTATGTCACGGTACTGAAGCATCAGAATGGGTTTGATTTGTAGACATTCATTACCTTTACTTGACCTTGCTATAATTTATTAATAAGTGTGCTCGAGTAAACTAATTGACAAATAAATGCAAGTCAGTTAAGTGTGAAATGGGATTTGATTTTGCGTTACTTGTTAAAGGACACGATGGACATCTTTTATTATGATAAGGCTATTGCAGAGTTGTGTGTGGGAATAATGATTGAACATAGGCTGTGCCATCACTCTTACTTATTGTTATTAATTAACATACATTTTAAACCTTTTTTATAATGAATTCGAAGACTTCCGCGGTCAGTGTCAGTATTAACAAACCGTGTTCCAGATTGGGAGACAGAATAACTCAACGTTTCGTCCACTTTTTTAAGGGGCTTCTTCAGGAGGAAAGGGAGCACTAAAAGAGCACGGTAACTCAACGTGTCAACCACACCAGAGGCGAATCTCTTTTAGCAAGAGGCAGAAGGGTAACGGTAACTCAACTTATCAACCAAGCCAGAGGCGAAACCCTTCTGAAGAGAAACAGAAAAGGCAGCGACTTCTTCGTAAAAGTATCCTGATAAGTTTGGCATATTGAAATTATTGTGCAGGAAGGTTTGTTCTTCAAGTTGACTGAAAATTAGTAATATAGAATAGAAAGCTCAGTGGTGCAGTTGATTGACAAGTATGTTGCACCATCGGCTTATACATGTTCAATACCTGGTAGTGGCGAGACAATTTTTATGAACCTTTAGTTGGGCTTTGATTAATTCGAGTATTGAGCAGTAGTTGCCCTAAATTTAAATTTAAAAAGGGTTTCTATTAATTTGAGCATATAACTAGAACAGTCGGAGCCCTAAATTTAATTTAAAAAATGGTATTGTGTCCGGTTTAAATGTTAGAAAAACTAATGATGAATGTAGAGATTTCTAAGAATTGTTTTTGGCAAATGAATTTTCACAGGGGCATCTGTTTTAACCTAATGTAAACAAATCTAAAAGTTGTGGTCATGTGAATGTATCCAAGTGTTGATATTGATAATAATAATAGTTTCTAAAAATACCTCGATTAATTTATAAATGCAAGTATAAGTGTACTTTAGTTATTTCCAGTTAGAAGGTTCCAACTTTTTTTTGTAAAAAATTAGTCTACCCCTGGTGGGACTCGAACCCACAGTCCCCGGCTTAGGAGGCCGATGCCTTATCCATTAGGCCACAGGGGCTTGTTTATTGTTTATAAAAGCTTCTAATTAAGGTTTACGTAAGAAAGTAAGCAATACATTGTTCAGTGTCGTTTTTAAATTAATGTTTTGTGAATGAAATAATAAATAAATGATTTGTATTGCATATGATATTGTATTAGCAACTTATACATATAGCCAACCCTTTTGGCAGCAGCGTAAATCACACCTCCGCAAACCCTAGGCCTTTTGGGGGCCCATTTTCGTGAAATAAAATTTTAAAAAGGTAAATATTAAAAGTACATATTCCACAAAACTTTGAAAGAAGAAATTATGATTTTCGGGTATTAGGTAGCGCAAAGAAAAGGAGGAAAGTGTTAAGAAATATACAAAGGTAAACAGTTTTCGTGGTGTATGATTTTCGGGTATTAGGTAGTGCAAAGAAAATGAGGAAAGTGTTAAGAAATATACAAAGGTAAACAGTTTTCGTGGTGTACCTGAACCTTCGTACATGTCCTAGAACTCGTTTGAGTCAAAGGACATTTTGGACTACACGGTAATGGGCGGGAGGATGGTTTGGCGTGGCAAGGCTCGGAACAACCCTTTTTTGGCCCCAAACCAGCACTCCCACTATCCCCAACTGCGCTCAATACCTTAATTGAACAGGAAACTCGCAATCGCCACTGCGAAAGATGGTTTAATATGAACAAATGCCACCATGCAACGATGGCGATCAAAAGTCCCTCATTGAAGACGGCAAACTTCTGCATAGAGCTGTCAAGAGAACGACTTGTTGTAGGAATATTGTCAGGACACTTTAAACTAAATAAGCACATGCACAGAATAGGACTAGTCGAGGACCCAACCTGTCGTGGTTGCAACTTAGAAGACGAGATAACAGAGCACATTCTGCGCGAATGCCCTGCACTCGTTTCAATCAGAGAATCCATGCTAGGGGACTTCTGGCGTCTGACCTAGTATGGCCAGTATCAGCAGTATCCTCAGGTTTATTCAAAGGTTAGGATGGCTTGAGTGATGCGTCTAAGGTGAGGTTGCTGCAACGGAGGTAGCACAATGGGCCCATCTGAGGCCTAAGTGCACGTGACACGAGTCACCCCCCACCCAAAAATATTGCAGATTATATTATAAGTACTGCGACTTCCAGCAATGTGGATAAAGTTTTTGTAGCTGGTGATAATGAGAAAATAAAACTATCTATTATGCACTTGCTCAGCAGGAAATAAAATAAGTGATTAAATAGAAAGAAAATTTAAAAAAGGTTTCAGACGTCATAACTATATAACTATATTGGCGATGTGTTAATTTACTTTTGAAAGATCACCGTAAAACCGATTCGCAATAGAAGGGCAATTTTATGAATATAACAGTGGGATTCTAAGAAAGTTAAACAGGGCCTTTGCACCACTCCTTTATTGTAATTAAGTATGAAATGTAATTTAATTAAAATAATTGTGGGAATTATAACAGACGACCAACTTTCAGGTGGAGGTCCGGTATGCATCGGGCGAGTAAGGGCAGTAGCATGTCGGTGTGCGAGAAATATTACAACGACGGTAGACGTGTGAGACAAAAAATAAAGTTATTAGCAAAATACATCCCCAGAACGAGGATTCATTTGCAGAAAACTTTGACAAATATTTAAGTCTTAGCTGGAAAGCTAAAACTAAACATTTTAAAAGAACTTTAAAACTTTTGTTCTTGATTATCACGGATACAACACATGACATATCTTAAATTAACCAGATGAGACTGATTATTTGGTACATAATCATATTAACGATTGTGATGGGGAAGAACAGATAAAAATCACTTAATTTTCCGTGAATTCGAGAAGTTACTGATCAGACTTGCAAGACTGAAAAACCTAAATGAAATATCGGAGATGGGAGAATCGACATAAAAATGTGTAAGGGGCAGATCTACGATGAATATATGAAACACACCGACATTCTCTGCTACACCACTACTTTTTTGGCATTGTAAAACATAAACAAAAGAACTTAAATTGTGAAAATTAAGAATAGTTTTTTTTTTGGGTTTCACAAAGAAGTAGATTTCAAGTTCGTTTGAGTTTAAGTTGTAGTTGTGGTTAAAATGTTTAAATTTTATACTTATAGCTTAATTTATGAGTTATGCAAAAATGAGTAACTAAATAAAAACATTATATTTTTAATGAATATTTAAAATAATACTGTATAGTGTTACCGTTTTGTTATGCGTACTGAGAAATGGATGATTAAAAACTACAATCATAGCTCATTATTTATTATCACGATATGAGTGATAACGAGCCAGACAAGGTTTGAATTTTGGGATCTAATTTACAATTTATTTTCGGAGGTTAATTTCAGTTTGTTTTTTGCTTAACATGAAACTGTGTAAGTTGTTGAAGGCCAAACAAAGTTTGATTTTTGGGATCTAATTTACAATTTTCAAAGGTTAATTTCAGTTTGTTTTTTACGTAACATAAAACTATGTAAGTTGTTGAAGGTTACTAAATAAAGTTAGTAAATAACCTGCTATAACATGCTAGAAATACGATGCACGTGGGCGGCTAAACGGATGAGCGGTATTCTTTTCAGTTATGAAAAAAGTAATCATCAATGGAACTTTAGAACAAATACATACAGGGAATTTTTCTTTTTAGTAGGTATACATATCCCCTATGTATACTTTTAAAATAAACGCGTCAAAATCCTATATGTAGGCAACCAACTATACACTAAGCGTCACGTCACGTGGATCGTAAAGGTTATCTTTCATGTTTGTAAATAAAAACTAAATCAAAATTAGTCGAATATCAAAATAATTTTAATTCAACGATTATTCTAAAACATAAAATATCAACAATACAAAACAGAAATGAAAATAAAAACAGCAACAGTTAAAGACTAAGGGCCATATTCATAAACAGTATTTAAAGTTAGTAGGGGTTTAGTAGCTACTAAACCAATATAATTAATATATGTTGCTATAGAAATTAGTAACATCTAACTTTAAACACTGTTTATGAATATGGCTCTAATTTTTTAACATTAAGTTAATTTGATTATTTTTGCCACAGCGTGCTATTTTTTTTTCTTAAAAAAGTAAAATAAAAGTACATTAAGTATAGTTGGTTGCCTACATATAGGGTAAAACAATGCGTCTGACACGTCTTTTTAAAATGTACATATACATAGGCGATATGTATACTAAAAAGAAAAATTCCCTGTATATTTTAAAAACAAAATATAAACTTAATGAATTCTAAGACTTTCACGGTCAGTGTCAGTATTAACAGAACGTCTTCCGGGTTGAGACCGTGTCATTGTTGAGGCAGAAGAACTCAACATTTCGCCCACTTTTTTAAGGGGCTTCTTCAGAAGGCTCTGGTTCTGCTAATAAAATATAAACTTGCATTTTTAAAGGCTTATGTTAAGGTTATGTTTAGAAAAATTTAAATACAAGATATTTAATAAAAGAGAAAGTTTAAAGCCAGAAAAGTGATTTCAGTCTGCAAGATTTCCTACATTTTTGTTTCGATTTATATGTATGTATGAATTATCTGTAACCTCTTATACCTTTCGGTGTCGAGGCTGGTGCGTTAACGTATGAGGCTCTACGCGTGCAATGCACAACCCGCCCCCCCGTCTCTGCGGGTTACGAAGTTGGCGCGCCGTTTTTACCTACATACTGCACCATGTGTAGAAATGTAGAGGTAATGTGTGTATATGTGTAAGACCTTGTTACTCTACCTCCTAAGCCTGTATTCGGAGGAGAGCGTTGTTAATTAGGTGGCCAACGACGAATGGTCACCCGAGGGATTCGAACCAATGCTAGCCTGACGCTCTACCATTGCACCACCCGCCACCCTGACCTCTTTGATTTGTAAGAGATAATAAAATAAAACATTTTACAAAGTTAATTAGAAAGACTCTTCTGTTTAAACGTATAAGAGTGTAAATATATATTTTTTGGTAAATGGAATATTTTAAGATTCAGGAAAATGATTTCTGACGCATGACTTTTTAATAAATTCGTCGTATAAGCCTTTTATATCGAAATAGGCATCATATGGGGCTATATATTTTTAAAATCACTTTTACAGATTTGTAAGAGACTAATTGCTGTCAGGTTTACATAAGATTAATCATGTAATAGGCTATAGTTAGTTAGGTATATGTTTGTTTAATAATTTTCAGAAATACCTTTTTTCATATTTTAAACGCGATTAAATTTGTTTGTAAAGTGCTATTGGTTATCCTAGTTAGATAATAATATTTCGTCTGACAATATAATGCATTGCTTAAAAGGTAAGGTTTTGGTTAAAATGAAGCACCACCACCAAAGAAATTAGGAATCTGTAAATGCATAGGAACCCACAGTAAGTTTTCTAACCCGAAAGTTAACAAATCAAGACTATAAAACTATAAATTATTTCTCATGTAACACAAAATATAAATATAAATTGTAAATACTAAAAAAAGAACAAACATAAAAACAGAACAATGTTAAAAATAGACGAATTAATTGCAGGTATTAAAGAGTAAACATGTTGTTTTAAAGTTTTTAGTTAGGTACGAAAATCTGAAAAAATCAATTGCATGAAATTTAAGCAGCTTAACATGAATCCGAATCGAAAATAGAGATTGAAATCCTTGAAATTAAATTCAAAAATTCCATCGTTATTAATTTTTAAGATTTAGTAGTGTGGGAATTATAATAGACGACTGATGTTCCGGTGGGGGTCCGGCGTACATCGGGTGAGTGAGGGAAGTCGGGCGCGCGAGACAGTTGAAAAAATACTTACTAAAGTATGAAATGTAATTTAATTAAAATAAAGAAGTTGTGCAAAGGCTCTGTTTAGCTTTCCTAGAATCCAACAGTAGTACATATTTTGAATAACAAATGTAAATATTTAATTTTTTATTCAAAGTTCAGAGAAAGTAGCGGATATTCAAATTAATTTATTGACTTCAATGCCTGAAACTGAAATCTTAACGTTGACTTTGGTGTTTTGATTTGGCAAATATTCAAATTTACGAATTTAGTTACAGCGTTTGTTTTTGAGGAACCAATGAAGTTGAGATTCCAAATTTTTGTGTTTATCGATATGGTGAGCAAATTCTGGCCTAAAGATGGAATTCGAAACTCGAATGATATCTGCCTTAGTAAGAAAAGCCTTGGGAATTACCTACAACTTAATACAAATTGATAAAAAGTCTAAATATTTAGAGTTACAATGTCAAAATGTTTTATCTTCATAAGTAGGAAGTAATCATCGCAGCAGTAAAAGTCGTTTTAATTTCACAATGAGAATTAATTTTATTAATTAACAAAAAAGGTCAATGGATTACGTTTTGTGATTTGTTGAAAGTCGAATTACTACAATTACGCTATTCCTTATCAGCAAATATAATAACCGTTTAATTTCTTAAATTATTTGTTACTAATTATTTACGTTAGTGTAATTTCCGTAAATTTTCACTCATACAAATGACGTTTTAGGATTTCATAAATCAACAGGAATTACACGTTAAATGTGTGTTAAGGTGCTTATCATGAGAAATGTCAAGATATGACAAAGGTCACAATTTTCTACGATAATGAAATTGTAATTTTGTTTATTTGTTAGGATAAATAGGAGTTATCAACATTTTACGGCTACTATGTCCGATTATCTTTATACATATGTACATAATAGAGAAACAATTAACAAACCTATTAAACCGGAAATTATCAGAATTCTTGTTAGTTTAAAATATTCTGATTACGTTTTCGTTTACCTCATATTTTTGACTTAAAACTGATTTATTTAAACATTGCAGTTAATTTAAGTTGCAAAATAGTATTAAATCCTTTTAACCAAAGACGTACCTTTATATTTCGTTAGCCTTGACTACAGTCTCAAGTTCACGGTTTTTAATAATTTCGAGGTTGGTAGGTAAATGCCAAATTATTTTTATCGCTTTTTCATAACAGTGGTTTTGTTTTAAATTTGCGTAAGCAATTAGTCGTACTATATCCGTTCGATCGAAACTGGATTTTCCTAATTTATGGAACAGTTTTGTAGAAAAAACCGGATACCATTTAAATAATTTCTAATTAAATAGGTACTTGGTTGTATAATTTACTTGTGAAGTTTGTTTTGCCAAACAATGGTGTTTGTGCGAAATTCTTGTTAAAAATATCTTGGGGGAAGATCAATTTTACTCTTGTAAAGTTATATGATTAATTAATTTGTGGAAACCCCTTTGGTAATGCGCAAACACTCCCGGCCTTCATTTAGTTTTGGTGATAGTATTTTTAACATGGATTAGAAACTGAAGGAGAAAACTCGAACTAGTTTTGCCGGAAATGTTTACGAAATAAGTCATTTTTATCAAAACTACGTTTACTTGTACTTTCCTTTGAAATTAACCCGTATGTTCTAGAATCGTTAAGAGTTGAAGGAAATTGTCATTGTTGAAGTGTATGGTAAATAGTGATTATTTTGTTGTATTTTATGGAAAAAGCATAAATCATCGTCCGTAATTACCTTTCCGAATAAGTTATTTAAAAAAATCACTTGTTGATCGTAAAAATTAACAAAGAACTTTTTAGTACTGTCTGTGTTACGTGGGATTTTTGAAATGTTTGACATTCGTTTAATTTAAAGATTCATAATTTCTGCATATTTAATTTGCAAAAATTAAAAGGTTTTTATTATAATCTATTCGAAATTAAAGGTGATTCTAACTGTTTCTTTTTAGCGGTTTTGGTAGTGAAGTCATATTTGTTTATTTTTTAATTTTTAGGAACTGATGGGAAACCCGTAAAAAAGAATAAAACGTATTTTGTTTTAATTTTTGAATTTTATTAGAAAGTATTGCATAGGAACTAATAATTGCAATTTGTGACAATCACTGTCCGCAACTTCAACTTTATATAAGCTATAAACTTACTGAAAATCAAACAAATTTAATGTCACAATTCTCGTGCGCTAAGAAGTGTAGCTATATTGTACATATAATTCAAAAAAAAATTTAATAGAAAACACTCAACAACAAAAAATACCAGTTGACTCTATTTGATTATTATTAACGCAGATATAACCTTATCTCAATAGAAACTCTGATTTTGTTAAACTTCCCAAAAATGTGTTTTTCCCAGTTGTAAAAAATTTCTTATTGACCTAGTATATTTTTGATTTTATTTCATATCCTCGAAATTGCGTGGCTGGGGATTTTTACGTTTGATAGTAAATAAGAGTACAATTTGAAATAAACTGCTTTGGACAATTTTATATATCAATGAAAATATATGCTAAATATTTTTGTTGAATTTAGCAATTTATTTGCTGATTTTTTTCAATTAAAAAATGTTCTAATTCCTGTATTTATTGTTTTACAATGATTTTTTTCATTATCTCAGTATAGAATGTCCTTAAAAATTAATTAAGCCTACTTAAAAGCAGCAATTAAACACAATAGACTGATAAACCCTTATCGATATAACGGTGGTGTAATTAGGGATAATTTAAGTGAATTGCAAATAGGCATGTTTTCACGTTTTATTTTAATGGGTTTTACTAATTTTTGTTAGTACAAGATATTGCAATTCATAACTGGGACAATGCAAAAATTTAAAAAATTACTTACACAGATATCCTGTAGTTATCGCTGTCACCTCTCATTTTTTCTTATTTTTGAAGACGTTTTTCTAACAGAACACTCCCGTTTGTAAGGAACAAAACCGTTCTTTTTCTTCTGGCAATAGTAAAGTCAAATTAAGTATTTTCTTAAGTCACAACTCGTTAAGTACACTTAAGATAAGTATGAACGAACACACACCGGTTTTGAAACCTTTGCGTTTAAGTTTTGAACTGGAAAATTCGTGCCAAAACACGAGCATATGTATCACTGGTCACGTGGCCCTAAAACGTCACCGGTCTCCCATTGGAATCCCGCGAGGACCGCGACCCGCGACAAGTGGAATCACGTGAAATTAATTGCCCATTAATCAGCTTAGCTCGGCTTGAATCGTATTTGACGAGAGCTTTATTACAGATCTTGTTTTTCAGGAGCTTAAGTTCTGTCGTGGTTTGACGATCTTTGCTAACCAAAGGATTAACGTAATTGTTGCTTTATACTGTGTGTTTTGTAAAATACTTTTTTTTTAAATTATGGACTGGATTGTTTAGAAGTAATTTTTAAAAATTTGGGTTTAATAATATGGAATAACTTAATTGCAATAATTTTTAAAACATTAATTTCTAACATGTGATGCAATTTAATGAAATTATTACGGAAATGTATGAGACTCCCATGGAAAATTTCCAGTGATTTAATTAAGAACACAATGCGCAGTTTATATATTTTTTTTGTATGGAAACTAGTAAAACCATAGAAATTAACATCCAAATGAAAGACTATTTGGTTACCCAGTCAACGTTACTGAATAGTTATTACATCAATACCTACAAGAAACACTTGCCATTTTCTAAGTAAGTTTACTTTATAATATAGCATTGTCAACTTCAATGTACGCGGTTGTCTTTTGCTTTTAAAATCAGTAGCAAAACAACATCTTTCTTCCATTTGATCAGGGGTGGCCAACCTTTTATAGTTCATTCGTCAATTTTAAAATTTCATACAATCTTATATCCGTTTTCAGTCCTTTTAAAATATGGTAATATGGATATATTTAACAGTTATGCATAAAATGATTTATTATAGAAATATATGGTAACATAGACATTTTTAGCAATTTTAAATAAAAGTATTTCATATAAAGACAAGATAAACATTAATTACTTTGATGAGTTTTTCAAATTTGAATCAGTCAGTCGCGACCTCAATTTGTTCTTAATCATTTTCATGGATGAAAATGCTTGTTCGGATCTGTAATGTTGTTCCAAAACGACAGATTTAACTCTGTTTTGGAAAATGTTCACACGGTCACAGGGCAACGATCGCCAGAAATTAATTATATTAGAAGCATCTGGGAGTGATGGAAGTTCGTTAAATTTCAGTTTCAATAAAGAATTAGTTTTGAGATTAATAAGTTCCATTTGTATGCTACTAGGCATCGTCAAGATTTTTTGTTCAGTAAGTGAAAAGGGATTTATAAATGCAGGTATGCAGTCTTCTTCTTCAGCAAAATCGCTAAAACGACTGTTAAAGGCCTCTTGCGATGATCTGAGTATCTCAATGTATTCTGTAAAGTTGCTATTATCTTCAACAGATTAACTATGTTGTTTTAAACATGGAAATTGACTTAAATCCCCATTTTCTAACTGGGTGATGAACAGTTTTAATTTCATTTTGAATGCACCGATGTCATTTACTAAACTATGAAACAATTTGTTTTTGCCTTGCAGTTTCAAATTTAGATCATTGAGATGGCTGGTAACATCAACTAAAAATGCTAAATCATCACATAACAGGACTTTTTCCTCCTGCAGCTCATCTTTCTCTTCCAGAAAATCACAAACACTGTCTTTCAGTTTCCAAAATCTACTGTGAACGTGTCCTCTAGCAAGCCAGCGGACTTCACAATGAGGGACGAGATCACCATATTCCATATCTAACAGTTCACAATATGCTCTGAATTCTCTTCTGTTTAACCCTCTTGCTCTAATTTTATTCACACACTTTACAACTGGTATAATAACATGTTTCAAATTTAGGGGTTTTCCACACAGACTCTTCATGTATAATACAGTGCTACTTTAGTAGAGAACGACCTAAAAACCTTTCAAGTAAAGTTACAGTCCCGGAAACTCTACCTACCATTGACGGTGCACCATTAGTGCTGATGAACTTACTAGAATCTAGTTGTTGATTTTCTAGACATGACTTTACTTTGTTAAATATGTCCGACCTTCTGGTTCTTCCATGAAGTGACTCAAGACCGATATGTTCTTCAAAGATATTAAAATTACCATCAATTCCTCTTATAAAAATGCTTAATTAGGCTACATCACATATGTCAGCGGATTCGCCCAAGGCTAAAGAAAAAAAGAACAAGCATGAACATGGTCTTTAAATTGCTCAGTAACACCATGGGAAAGTTCTTCGATGTATATTGTAACTGTTTGCTTGGACAGAGCAATTTCGTTTACTTTTCTTTCAACATTTTTATCACCAAGACATTTTGCAAATTTTTCGAGATAGCACTTAACATCTTCTTCTCTATCAGAGAAAGGCTTGTGTTTTTTAACCAACACAAAGGCTACCAGCATTGCCACACTTTCACAACTCCGTTTCATAAATACGTATATTGTCTCTTTTTATTTCTTTATTTTTCTTAACCACATATTCTTTCTGTAACTCAGACCCAGGAACTAACTTCAGTTTTTCTTCTAATTCAGTTTGATGTTTTCTATAGTGTCTGTTAAAATCATATCTTCTATTATCTGAGAGTGTACCACTTCTAATCATGCAATGCGTATGGTTGCCACCTTTTATATATAGCAAAACCGGTCAAAAATTTTATTACCTAATTTTATTTATTTATTTTAAGTACGTGTAGATCCTCATGCGTTAACGCACCAGCCTTGACACCAAAAGGTATAAGAGGTTAGAGATAATACATAAATATACACATACAAAGATGTACCTAATCCGAAGATTTTCACAGAAATTCCAAATGAAATTTAAATGAATATTTTTAGTTTGCCTTTGCGGCTCTAACTAAATCCTTATTATTATAAGAACTGTGGTTAATGCGTATGTGAATGAGCTAGACATACGTTGAATATTCTATCTCTATCTTATGTATTACACAGAGATGTGCATAACCGAATTATTTTGTGTGATTAGACTCATATGGCTGATAACTCAGCCCTTATATTTCTTGGTAGAGTAGAGATTGTATATTAAAGTAAGAACAATACATCAACATCAGCTGATGTGTGTATGCGCAGTAAAAGTTCGCCAGTGGCGTAACATAAAGGCGTTTGTTGGGTGAATAAAGGAACGTAAAAACGGCTACTGCACCGGATGTATCTTTTCCACACTTTTTTTGTCTGTCTGTCTTGAATAATCTAATCATCTTCATCACATATCTCAATCCATTTCAGATGTAGGCCACCCCAATGATATCCATCTTTGTTTATTTTGTGCCTTCTGGATTCAGTCGCTCGTATTTATATATATTTACTTTATTTCGTACCAAATGGTCGCTTCTCGTATTAATGTTATTTAATTATCTTATGTTCAAGCTTACTTAAGATTATTATCTGGAAAAGCGGTTATGCGATTTTTATATCTAGAAGTGCAGTAAATAATAAATAATTTAACCACAACGTAGGAAATACAAATAAGCTTTGAAGAGTGGAGATCGCCCCTATTCTGTAAATAGGAATATGTAATTACAGAAACTCTAGACTAATATCACCTTGGTTATGTTTTAATAACAGTTTTTTGTAAGTGTTACCATAAATTCAATAACGAAAACTGACTAATGACATAAAGAACATGATAAAGCTTTATAGCATATCTGGAATGTTTGCAAAATCGATTTGGTCTTTGATACCGTAATGTGTTGCGACTAATAAATTGCAATTAGTATTTGATAATGGATAGGAAGTTTCCCCTATATAAAATGCACTGTATACTTGATTTATCTTGGAGTTTGTCTTTTTTTCCCACTGATCTTTAGTCTTCTTGGCATTGAAAGTCTTTTTAAGTATGTTTCTATATATTCGCTCTGGATATATAGTTCTCTTGAAATACTTAATCTCACTCCTGCTGATTTTAACTACACGAGCACTTACTGCAACCCGTTTTGTTTGTAATTGTCCCTTTATCAGCTATTAATTTTGAATTTTCGCTCGACCTTGCGTCGGTACACCTCCAGATATTCGGTCTTATCCTTGTTTCCTGAACTTTTTAACACATCTTGTATTTTTTTTTTTCATTCTAAAGATCAAGGACCAGGTTCAACAAGGTCAATGACATCGGATTCGATCAATTTCTATCAAAAAATTGGCGACTTTGTAAGTTGAATTCAGCACAATACAATGTCTCTAAAGTTGTCATGTATTGCGTTGCCACCTTTTGGTTCGCATCTCTTGACGATTTTTTACTTCGGCTGGGTATAAACTCTCACGATCTCTTCTAGTAATTTTACAGTAACACCATTTCCTCCCGCACGTTTATTATTCCTCAATTTTTTTTATTGTTACTTTTATCGTATTTCATTTTTGTTGGGTAGCTCGTCATTCTCGTTATCATATTTAGTATTTTCTTTGCATAATATCTGTGCCCTTTATTATTTTTCGCCTTTTGGTAGAAGTTTCTTATTTCTTTGTTTTCTATTTGGTTTCTTGAAAAACAACGACGCTTATCCTGTACTTTCTTAAAACTTCCACTAAACTTGTTAAGGCATTTTTTTCAAAAGTGCTTCTTACATAATATAACAGAAGAAGAACTCTACGTTTTGCCCGCTTTTTTAAGGAGTTTCTTCAGGAGGAAAAGAACTGCTGAACATCATCATGACACTGGCCATAAAATATTGTTTGAAAAATCTTCGATCATTGCCAATGCCACTTATTTGTTTAAAAGGAAAATCCGCGAGACCATTGAAATCATCAAGACCCCCAATAAGTTGAATCGTGACACTGGTTATTACCCATCAAACATATGGAAGTCTGTCTTCATTACTGGCTCCGCCCCCTTCACTTTTAATCAGTCGTTGTCTTCGTCAGATGCGCTTGATCGGTTCTGTTTTTCTTCTCATCGAGCTGCGTGGCCAAGTGCATTCAGTGAATCCACGACGCGTAGCATTCGGGAGGTCGGGAGTTTGAATCCCACGGCCGACTGCCTTAAATCAAGTTTTTGGGTGGTTTTACTGATTTAACAGAGTTAACCATCTCTGAGGTGAATACCGGGGCAAAACTTTCCACCCATATGTATTTTTTCATCCTAAGTTTATCCACATCCTAGTTTAACCCATCCTCATATACCATGGCTGAAGAGGGGTTCTGCTCCGCTGTAGCGGCCCGCCACCCTATCTCTCCGGGGTGGAATGAAATAACGATGCTCTTCCTTTCCTTTTTCGTCAGAAGGGTTTTGCTTCGGGCTTGGTTTACAAATTGAGTTAGCGTTCCCTTCTTTCTCTTGCTAAAAGAGTTTCGCCTCTGTCGTGGTTGACACGTTGAGTTACCCGTCTCTTTTAGTGCAATTTTTTTTATCCTGAAGAAGCCCCTTAAAAAAGCGGGAGAAACGTTGAGTTCTTCTGTCTCAACAATGACATGGCCCCAATCCGGTAGACGTTCTTTTAACACTGACACTGACCGTGGAAGTCTTCGAATTCATCTTCCCTTTTGTTTCGACAATTTCGCGCGGTTTTTGTCTTCGAAGAGCCATTTTTTTTCCAACTTTCAGTTTTCTAAGTTTGGTAGTTTTCACTTTGTCATATCTAACAGTTGGATACAATAAACTGCAAGTAGAAAAAATAAGGTTCTCTGAGTTTCAATAACCTTTCTGTTAGTTTTTCAGTACTGATTTTACGTAACTTTTCGGATCGCCTTGATCTTTGGTTATCTGAGTTTTGCTTTTTGTTTTTTTAATATTCTATGTTTTTATTCAATTTTATAAAATAATTCAGCTTTCAGTTATTTTAAGTTTATCTTTAATTATGTTAGTTCCGTAAAGTACGAGGACGTATTTTTATGATGTTTAACTATTCATGAAAAAAAAACACGTATCACATTAACAACCCTTTATTTTTCTACGTAACTCTCTTATTCCATCTTTTTTCCAATTGTCCCATAAAGAAAAAAATTCCTTCGGCAACTCTGCAAAATATTATTCAACAGCTTCTTTGAGTGCTTCATCAGATGTAAAACACTTTTCCTTGAGATACTTCTTTAAGTTTTTGAATAGAAAGAGGTCTGACGGAGCTAGGTCAGCGCTATAAGATGTATGCCTTAACTATATGAGTTTACAGTCATTGATTATTATCTGCTGGACTTTGTTTGCCTTATGAACTATCTTTCTTTATCTAGCTATTTTCTATTCTGTGAATATAAGCCTCCCCTTTGATTTTCCAATTCTGTCGGTTTTGTGCTACTTGATACTAGTTAAAGCCAGCTGTCCTTTTTAGATCGTCGGATCATCTTGCCTATGGCCGTCCTACGCTTCTTTTTTGTGTCCATGGCGTCCATCTCAGCAGTCTACCACTCCAGTTGTTCTCGTTCCTAGCGACATGACCAGCCCAACTCCACTTCAAGGCGGCTACTCTCCTTATTACATCTTGTACCTTTGTTTTTTCCCGTATCCAGCAGTTGTTCTTCCTATCTCTCAGAGTAATACCCAGTATTTTTCGCTCTATGGCTCTTTGATTCACCCTCAGGTTGTTAAGGATGGATTTTGTGAATACCCATGTTTCGGAGCCCTAGGTAGTTATCCGTAAGACGCATTGGTTGTAGATTTGTGATTTTAGGGCAAGCGGTATATTTAATTTAAGTACATCTTTTACCTTTTTTCTTTCATTAATTTCCAGTTCCTGGTTTGCTTTTCCCATTGTTATTGTCTGTCCTAGGTATTTGTACGTTTTTACCAGTTCTATCTGTTTATCATCGAGGGTCATTGTTTCTTCTATATCGTGTTCACTTGTCATGTACTTTGTTTTAGTAAAGTTCATATCTAGTCCTATATCCTTAGTTGTTCTGCCGATGTCATTAACCATACTTTCTAGTTCACTCTTTGTTTATCCGAACACAATCACATCATCGGCGAACCGTAGGTGTGTCAACTTGTCTCCATTGATATTAATGCGCCTATTTCCTCAGTCTATCTGTCTCATTGCATCCTCTAAAGCTAAAGCAAGCTTCAAACAGCTTAGGTAACATAGAGTCACCTTGTCGGACTCCTCTTTTAACAACAATTTTCCTGGATGTTTCGTATCTGAATTTGGAGCGTTGCGTTCTTGTATGTGCTGTTAACTATACTTATGTACCGACTGTCTGTCTATTCGTGCGTTCTTTAAGGCTCGTTCTATAGCTCAAATTTCCACGGTAGCAAAAGTCTTTTTGAAGTCAATAAAGGATATTCATATTGGAATATTATATTCGGTAAACTTCTCGATCAAGATTCTTACCATTTGTAGATGTTCAATGGTACTGCATCCTGCTCGGAATCCAGCTTGTTCTATCGGCTGGAAGGAGTCAAGTTTTGATGTTAAGTAATTTATTATAATTCGTGAGTAGGTTTTGTATATTTGTGATAATAGACTGATGAGTCTATAGTTTTCTAGATCTTTGGGGTCGCCTTTTTTATATATCAAGATGACTAAAGCGTTTTCCAGTCATCAGGTATGTCTTCCTGGTTTAGACATTTGTCAAACAGCTCTTCTAGTTGTTGTACTAATGTTTCTCCTCCATGTTTCATCATTTCCGCCAGGACACCATCGTCTCCACTGGCCTTCCCATTTTTCAGTTGTTTAATGGCTTGTCTGATTTCGCCTTTCCTTATCAGTGGCATATTCTCTGAGGATCTTTCGTTCCCCTTCGTCATCGAATTGTATAATTCAGTATAGAACGATGTTCCACCTTAATTTCACTCATTTTATCAAGAAGTAAACCTTCCCAAATCTCTATAAACCGCACAAATTTAACACAACTTAGCATACATGTACCTTTAAATGTCACAGCTATCTTTTAATAATTAGTTTCATATCGTCGCTTTTTTGTATCATGGCTAAGTAGATAACATAAAAATACGCCCTCGTATTTGATTAAGGGTATAAATGAAAAATGATGGAGTGAGCAAGTTCAAAGGGACTTATACTATTACACTCCAACTGCGAATCAGAAGAATCTAGTATTATACATCATAATTCGTTTTGCATTAATTGTGGATATTTGGTTTCTTCCAAATTGCAGTTTACGGGTATTTATTTACCCCCATATTTATTTGAAAACGTGATTAAATAATAATAATAAATCAACTAAAAAAAATAACGTTTAAAAAGCTAATAATAATTCAAGGTTTTTAACTTCCTTTTCTGCATACGTTCTTACTCATGGTTATGATTACTGCGGAAAATTATTTGGAAAGTCGAAACATTTAAATGCCTTTAAGAGCAATTAATTTCCTGTAGAAATACCCGTTTTCATTAATTCCGAGTAAATTAACGCATAAACTGTTTGGGAAGGAACGAATTTTTTATATGTTCTGTGTTTTCCATATTACTGGTACCTAAACATTCACTTTCAGAGTATAAAAACAACTTATTTGCGATGGCAGTTAATTTATGACGAATTACTTAGAAGTCAGTGAGGCCTCTTACTCTAGACAGATTTTGTTGTTTTTCGCTGAAATTAAGAAAAATACCAAAAATAGCATTTATTTATAAAACAAAAATATGATCGTATAAACTGGGTTCCAAAATTCCAACGTTTTTACGTAGGAAAGTCCAAGTTTGTTGTATCTGTCCACGTCACTGAGTTAACAAAATATCTGAAGTATATCATTTTTCGGATACGCGGTAAAACCGTAGCTGCCGTGTCGAAATGATGTTTGGTATAACAAAGGATCTTTTCCAGGGGTAGTGCCAATGACCAAAAGTAGTCGAGGTGCTTGGAAATCCCTGACACAGACAAACCCAGATTTCCCACAATTATAAAACAAACAAACAAAGGAAAATAAATTGCGGTGCCTTAAGTACCTTAAAAGGTAAAGAATTTAATTTAACAGCTGTGTTTTACAGTTCATAAAACAAAACATTTAGATTATTACAGGTATGATTTGAAATTTTCATCTTTCATTAGATAAGAAATCTGGTTTTATAGTTGCTAAGCATTTCAAAATGATTATGGCTATTTAGAATTATCCCACTAGAATTTTTTCAGATTCAGACATGTTTCACACGTCGTAGGGAGACAAATATGGCATAGTCATTTGAAATTGAAAGAAGCTTCGTTTCATATTTTTGTCACATGAAGATTCTCACTGACTTAGGTTAGAATCAAACCCAAACTGAGGCAACCAACCCAGCCATTAAACCATCCAGGTCGTTTTCTTATATGCTTCTTTGATATTTGCTTTATTAAATTTTTGAATTAAAAAAAATCATGGGGACTTGAAACCAATTTTGTTTTCTCCAGTCATGGTACCATAAAAATTGTAGGCAAATTTTTATTCATTTAAGTTTCAGAAAACATTAAAAAAAAACAGATTATAATATCTGTTACGATCAGAAGCAGGTAAACTCATGAGCATGAGAATTCAATAGCTTAATTAATTCTATTATTTAAATGGACATAATAGAAAAACGTTCGGTATATGCTATTTCTGTTTTGTTTTTCATTCTTTCCCGTGTTGTATATTTCAGATAATCTTATTTGCTTGGTGTTGACAGATATTTAAGGTTTTACGATATTGCTTTATTTTATTGTAGTAATAAAAAATAACTTTAAATATTTAAGTATTATTATATTGTATTGTACTGCGTGTTACATAGTAACTATTCTTAAAGATCTATAATGCTAGAAAATTTCAGTAGATTCGATTTCGGCTTTAGATAGCTTTGTAAAATGCACATCAGTTTTTTGTTTTATATTGTTTAACTATTTTTATTATTTAGTAATTTTGAAAAGAAGAGAAAACGTGATAATTTCTTAAATAATACATTAAGAAAGTACGCACAAACAAACTGTCTCAAGGTCTGCGAGGAAATATAGTAAGGTTATTTTCCAGTGAGTAAAATGATTAATTGGTATTACGATATGCGATAACGACATTTTTAGGATTATTCTTAACCGGTTAAGTGGTTACCAGAGATAATTCTAAAAAAACTTTTGTTTGACATTCCGATTTATTTTTAGTCATATAGATTGGAAATGACAGCAAAAATTAGTCTTTATGCAGATTTTTGTGGGAAAACAATTGAGTTTATAATCGAAATATTAAAACAGAGTTCACTTCAACTTTTGAATTTTGATCGAAATGGGTCTTACTATCTTACTATCGCTTTATGCAATTTCAATTTGTTTTCTACTAACATATGTTTGTTTCTCCATGTGACTTCTCGTAGACAGCCAGATATTCCCGAACCCTTCATGGCATGTTGTTTCACCCCTTGTTTTACATTTCCATCACTTGTAATGAGAACTCCCAGATATTTCAAAGATTTGATTTGTTCGATCATATTCCTTTCTAATTCTAGCTAGTATCTTATAGGTTCCTTGAATATTATCATGGATTAATATTATCTGTTGAGACTATCATGTTGTAGGTTTTGGTCACGCTAACAAGTTGATGAAACATGTATCGTAGTTTATCTTCTGAGTCTGCGATTAACATCGCGTCATTGGCGTAGTACACAATGTTTTTGTTTTTGTTCCCTGGCTGGTAGCTCGGTAGTGACTTGAATTTTTATATTATTTTATCCCAGTGGCGGCTCGTGGGTCAAATAATAGGTGAAGTGCTATTGTGGTCAGGGGCGTCGTTAGCCCTTTTTTGCCCCCCCCCCCAATTGACGTTTGCGCCTCCCCCAATTGTAATGCAAGAATAAATACCTAATAATATAAAGTATAATACATTAAAAAGTTTTTAGACTTTTTGGAATTTTTACTTTTTCTTTGAAGTCTTGTAACAGTAAAGGGGAACGCAGTATATATATTTTTCTATCCTCGACCGAATGATTGTAGAGCTGGTAAAACGTTTTTCCGACAAAAATATGGAGATTTTTAAATCAGATTTCAGTCATTCTTAAATGTTTATAATATAAAACAGCAAGACTTATACTCTGAATTCCTTGTTTGTCAAAATTATATTCAAAAATTGACGCCTAAACCAAGTGATATATCCTCACTATTTTCACATTTAGATGAAACAATGTTTCCTAATCTAACGAATACAGAAAATTGCATTATCAATTCCTGTAGTTGTGAAAGATCTTTTAGTGTACTACTAAGACGACTAAAAACGTAAGTTCGAAAAATTTCGTTATCAAAAGGGCGATATTAGATCTTATTTTACTATTACTACTTTTTTGAGCCCACTTTATTATAAATGAATATTGTATCATTCTGAAAAATATAAATCTTATTGAATGAATAAGTAGGTACGATTAATTTCTTTTTCTTCTGCTATTTTTTAATTTAACAAACTAATTATTAGTTTATATAGTTATAAATAGATAGTGTAGTAGATAGTAGATTATTATTATCTCAGGAACAGTAGAAACAGTAATAATTTTTAATAAACATAAGTTAGTCTAGTTTTTCGTAATATACCTATGTTTTAGTATAAATATTTGTGCAATAAAATTTGATATTATTTTTCTGTACGTCTCTTTTATCTATCAAATTTCATTAAAAAATACTTTTTATTTGGACTTACCTAATTTTTTTACACCAAGTCAATCCTTCTGTCTTTTAGGGTAGCAAATTTGTTGGTAATATCTTCGTAAAATGGTTGGTTTTTAATTAACCCTAGTAAGAGTTCTTTTTGAATTGAAATATTCGCCAAAGACGAGCGTCTATCGTGAGATATTGTATTCCTTAGGTATATAATTTCTATAGGACTTCTTGATAAAAATGCTGCTAAAAGTTCCACTACCCTTTAAGTCCTTTTTTGCAAAAATTGTTAAAGCCTTTGTTTCATGTTTAAAAACACACACTTATTACAAAACAAACACATAAACAACAACCAGTACAAACACCAAAACAAGACATGAGTTTCAATTATTTGAAATCAGTGATAACCGACTATTTGATAATTAGGAACTTCAGGTATTTAATAAAATCACAGATATTTTAATACGTCCGTTATACGACACAAACATATGCTTCAAGACTATATCTGGCATTCAACTGACTAATAAATAAAAATAAGTAGGTTAGCGTCTCTCTCTTTATTGCCCAGACGTGATGTTTCTATAAACAAGTAAATGAAAAGGTTCGCGTATCGATTCATTTTTGTCTACCAATGAATTTATAAAATAAACCAACACCGATTACGTAAGATTGCTGCGCGATATACCAAACATACAACCATACGGTATCCACAGCGACAGGCGACTGATGAAAAGATCCTTTTCTCTTCACTTGTGGAAAACCTACGTGCCGCTTCATGCGAGTGACGTCAGTGTTACCATAGCAACCCAGTGAATACTACAGAGTTCCAAGCATATTTACGTTTAGCTCTGCAATTTGATACTGTGCTGCGAAATACATACCTATATCTATAAGAAATGTTTTGCGTATTGAACGGGGATAAAATTCATTTATAATTTAAATTAGGAATTTAGATAAATGGTAAGAATAATCATTTTTATATACAAAAAAAAAACTAATTCGAGTGAAATATTAGGTGAAGAGGCACTTCACCTACTTCACCTGGCGAGCCGCCACTGTTTTATCCATAATTACGTCAAATAATATTGGGATCAGTGAGTCGCTTTATCTAATTCCAATAAGAGAGTTTTTATATCTTCGGCTAGCTGCCTACGACATCTTAATGGGGGGATCGAGTAACTCATGAGGTCATGAGCCTCGTATCGACTTGCGAGCGCGGCTCGCTTTGAGCAGCTCGCCACACACGGCTCAGAACGAGTCTGAGTTAAAAAATAATTTTGCCGCTCCAGTCAACGAGCCGCAGCGAGCAGTATTCAGTCGATTATTTAATCTGGTAACCCAAAAGTGACGTTATTGTTTTCTTTCATTCATCCACAGACATTTTCACTTCTGCAGATATTGCTGTGTATACCGGGTGATTCACATAAGACGCCCCCCTTAACACTTTGAATAGGCAACCCAACTAGCAAATTCTGAAATAACGTTGATCTGTATTAATTCCCAATTAAATTTATAATCAGAGATGGTTTACTTCAGAATCACAATACATAATTAAATGCTATGTCTAGGTTATATTCTAAACTGTTAACTTTCATAACCTACCACTAGAAAATTAAGAAAAATATCAATAGGAAAATAATACATTTTTATATCAATTATCGATAGTAATACCACTAGAGGTTTGATTTGGCCGGATATTTTTTTATTTATATGAACACTTGGTTGCTTGGCAATTTGTTGAAAAGATTTGTACGGCAAAATCACGAGAGCGTAGCTCGAGTGATTTTGACAGGACAAATCTTTGAAACAAATTGCCATCAGGAAACCAAGTGTGAATATTTATAAATAAAAAAATATTCCGTGCTAAAAATCAAACATCGAGTGGTATTTGTCAAGATAATTCCACGAGTAAATAGCATTTGAACGTCATTATTTCGTATACTTCGTTTTTTAAGAATTCAGTGTGGAGAAGAGAAAGGATTTGTATTGTTGTAATCAAATAATTTACATTTTTATTTTTTTAGCACATGGAAATCATACAAATGAACATTTATTGTTATGAAAATGTGTTTTTTTGCATTTTGACAAAAAAAGTGGACTTTTTTTATTAAAAAATCTTAAAGAAAGCAACACTTTTTTTAACTATTTAATTTTACATTTTGCATTAAGTAAGTGTGCTTTAAATAAAATATTGTAAATTGTCAGTTTGACAACTGTAAATTCTCAAATCCTTTTTATCCTGTTTTGAGGGATTTAAGATGTCTAAATGCAAAAAAATATTGTGTACAACTCGTATGAAAGCATCTTTTTTTCACTCGTTTGATTGATGCACTCCGGCTTCGCCGTCGTGCATCAAACTTCAAACTCATGAAAAAAAGTATTGCTTTCATTACTAGTTGTACAAATAACTATATTTATACCTACTTTACGCATTTCATACATCATTATTATTATTTTTTAATATTACTATTAATAATCTTATTCTAATTTTACATTTATTTTGGAAAATAAATCGATTTTACAAATTAAATTACTAAATTTGCCGTTTTTCACTGCAAATCAGTCTTCGTAATTATTTGAAACATAAAAAGGAACGATAAACGTATCACAAACATTGACATTACCATTATTATTTGAAATCACTATATTTGAATTTGGCGCCAAATTTTGTAACTAACTCTTTGTATTCCTCTCCGTTTCTTTTTTTCATATTATTAAAAGCCCAATCCAATAAAAAAAATTCCACGTTTTCGACCGGTTGTGCAGAATTTAAATTAAAATTTCGTTCCTTACAAAAATCTGTAAATTGATTCCAAATAGAATTTTTGCTTTTCCTGGTGTTTGTCGGAACTGTATTTCCTGTTTCACTTAATATTTTGTCTTTAGAAATATGTCCAAATCGAGAATTCATTTCTTCTTCAAGTAATAAACTGAGAATTGAAAATAAATTTATTTATTTGACATATCAAAAATATTGAAAACAATGCGTTACCATGGAGAAGGTAAATAAAAAAATATCCAATTTATCCACTTGCATTTTGCCTTCCTTCCTATTTTATCGATAGCAAACTGCGATTTTGACGTTTTTAAATGTAGTTTTTTATATAGTAGTGGAATTATCGATGCTAAACCATTAGAGAAAACATTATAAAATGGAAAATAACGCAAAAAATAACATAAGATTATTAAAAGAAACTCCAAATAAATTTAACGCAATAAGTGTTCAAAATGTTGGCCGTTATTCCTCACGCAAACTTCTAGTCTTTTACGAAACGATAGGATAAGGTTAGCAGCCTACTCACGAATCACCACTCAAAGACCCACGCATACGAACAGGCAATGATTAAGGAATAACGATTTCGATATTTTCACCACGTTAACAATAAATAATAATAAAAAAATAATGGATTACAGTAAGGGAAGCATCGGAAAAAAAAACAATTGCCAGTCTAAATCGATGAAGGTCCGGTTAGGTTATTTATTAGAGACATGGAACATCACATCCTGGAACCAACGAGATTAGGAAATAGTTAATGAAATTACTTAAAAAAATGGACATATGTCGCATTTCTGAAACGAAGACACAAAGGAAAGACGATTGCTGACTACATTCTGATGTATAGCGGAAGAAGTAAAAAAGAAAAAGCAACTGCTGGCGTAGGTTTGCTTCTACGTAAACGCTTTCAATATAACATCGACGACATTGACTTTATGTATGGAAACATACTAGAAAATAACCCTAAAAATAATTGACAAACATATCGACATAGTGAGTGTATCTGCCCCCGATATTAACAAGCCAAGGAAAGAAAGAAACCGATTTTATGAAGATCTACGATTCTAGGAAGCCAACTGGACAGAATACCAGAACCATCACATCTTAATGGGTGATCTGAATGCAAGAGTGGAGAATGACCCTATCCCAGAAATTAAGTAGCGTTTCAAAGAAAATGCACAAAACGATCATGGAGACTTGTTAGTGGACTTCTGTAGTCAGAATAGCCTGTAATGCTTTTTTTCAACCATCAATGTTAATATAAGTATATTTGGAGTAGTACCAGAGGACAACAGTCAGTAATTGACTGACTATGCCAGGCATGGGCAACCTTTCCTAGTTCTGGGGCCAAATTATCTCCGAGTCAAGGGTCGGACCATATTATTAAATAAAATTAGTTAATATTAACAACGCACGGGAACGTTCGATGTTTCGAATCTCTTTATTGGTAGGGAAGTAACAGCAATTGCACGAGCTGGACGAGTGTTGGCATCGTTGAGAATACACCATATTTTCTTCCACCATGAATCCGACTAACTTCGCTGAGATGGATCAGGGCCGAATCAAAAGAAGTAGAGGGAAGGAACCGGCCCTCGGGCGGGGGTTGCCCATATGTGGACTATGCTATAACTAATAGGCAATTTAAACCAGTGTTGGCTCGTGGATAAAAAAATAGGTGAAAAACAGGTGCTTATTTATTTAAAAAAAAACTTTTTATTTGGACTTACCTAATTTTTGTACACTAAGTCAATCCTTCTATCTTTTAAGGTAGCCAATTTGTTGGTAATATCTTTGTAAAATGGTTGGTTTTTAATTAACCCTAGTAAAAGTTCTTTTTAAATTGAAATATTCGCCAAAGAGGAGAGTCGTGAGATATCGTATTCCTTAGGTATGTTTTTATCCGTTTAAGGCAAGAAAAAGTTCTTTCAACTGATGCACTTGTCGATGAAATGGTTAGTATAAGGCAAAGCAGCTTATAAGAATCAGTAAAAATTTCTTTTTGCACTCCCGGGCGTAAAGTGACTTTTCGCCCGCAAAGAAGCGCGTAAAGTTCATTATTGCAGACCTCGGGTGCACTTTACGCTCGCCACAAATTAATTTGAAATATCACAAAAATACCTTAGTTACAATACAATTTTTATAAAATCACTCTTGCCGTGAATGCGTCAATTTGACATTTTTAAAAATGTCATTCGAAAAATTTTATTATAAATCAAAAAATTTAGATAAAATCTCCGTTCGTGCAAAAAATATTGTATGTACCACAGGCGTAATAAGCGACTTTGGCCTTAGGCGTGTTATAACCCTCGGCTAAAGCCTCGGGTTATAATATTCACACCGCACGCGCACGCCAAAATCGCCTTCTTGACGCCCTTGATACATAAATAACTATTATTCTCATCGAGATTTTTGAGCAATTCTTGTAGTGGTATAGTTCTATAATTTTCATTGGCATACAGAATATGTAAAGCGTTTGTTAGACGCTGATTTCTAGGAAATAATTTTCCATAAAATTGGCTTGAACTTTCAAAAGCTTTAGAGGGAAAACATGAATGATATTGTTCAAATTTTGTTGTATCAGCCAGAGACACAAATTGTAACTTATCACAATCTTGAAACCTTACTTCCATTTCCATTACCACGTGATCTAGTATTTCATAAAATAGAATTTTAAACTTTGTTTTAATGTCAGCACTTGTAAGATTAGCATATTCGTGCTTAGAAATGTCGATTTGCACCATTCCGTTTGCGTTTTTGAAAACTAATTTAAAAAATTGATCATTCCTTTTGTTTTTGAATATTTCATGTTTAAAAACACACTTTTTGCAAAACAAACACACAAACAAACACCAAAACAAGGCAGCAGTTTTAATTATTTGAAATCAGTGATAAAACCGACACGCGACACAATGTGGATGTAGTGAAGTGGTTCGTCGATACAAAACTAAACACTTCACTCTAGCGTTCAACATGTGTCAACGAACCGCTCGCAGGTGGTGATGACGTATGCGTTACCATGGCAACGAGCAGAGTTAAAGCCAGTCAATTCCCACTCTTCCCTTTAGGCGTGTTCGTTTCATTCGAATGCGGTGTAGACAGGGACAAAATAGGCTAGTGGCCAGTGGCGTGTATTATGGTAAATAATATGCATTTATAACAAAAAAAATCCTCTCAATACGTAGTATTGAAGTGTCGATAAATAAAAAATAATTTGAATATAAAATAATTTGGATGCACAAATTTTACGTGAAGAGGCACCTACTTCACCTGGCGAGCCGCCACTGATTTAAACCAAGTCAAATATTGGATGTTCGAAGTTAAACTGCCAATATTGGAAGCGATCACAATCTACTATTGTGTAAAATAAGAATGCAGTACCACACACATACACAAAATAGTACCAACAGCGAAAATAGAAAAACTAATCAGTGGAAGACAAAATTTATAGAACAACAATTGTTTAACGCAAAGAATTAGAGGAAATCCAATTATTTAATAAGAACGTCAATAACATCAATGTTGATAAAGCATGGCAGGCGTTAAAAAACAACATTCTTGGGGCAGCTGAAGAAGCGATTGACAAAAGAAAAGTGAGTACGGCCGCATCAAGGAATAATAAAGTACCCCTCACGGAAGAACTTAAAGAAGATTAAAGTATACATGAAATACAAAACATCTAGAAGATCAGAAGATATAGAAATAATATATAAGAAATAAATCCAGCTAACGAAAAAATAAAAAGAATAAAAGAAAAATACTGGGAAGCAGTTACTGAAGGTGTCGAACGAGATATGTATGGCTCACAGAAAAGAGCGTGGAAGATGTTCAAAATCAGAAAATGTGAAATCAGTGATATAGTAAGAACAAATAAAATTCTAATGCTTATGCAAAGAAGAGAACACAGCCAAATAGGAGTAGTCACAACAGAAGATGAAGAAAATGTAGCAGTTGTAAATATGGAAATAAGCGCCCGGACACGATGAAATTAAGAACGAATTATTGAAATATGGAGGAAGTGACTAGATGCCCCTATCAAGTTATACGGGCTAAAAAAAAAAAACCAACCGCATGGAAGACTTGTATAACAATTCCTTTATTCAAAAAAGGCGATAAGAAAACACCAGAAAATTATAGAGGTATCACATCATTGAACTCGGCCCAAAAACTGTCAACCAAGATCATTTTCTATAAAAGTTAACCATTTATAGAAATCAGTGAGGAGCAGCAAGGTTTTCGTAAAAATCGATCAACAACAAACACTATTTTCATAGTTCGACAAGCAGTTGAGAAAGCGATCGAATTCAGCAAACCGGATTTCCTGTGTTTTATTGACCTCACGAAAGGTTTTGATCGGATACAACTACTAAATGTATTAGAAATACTTAAAGATATACAGGTACCATCGAATCTATTAACACTAATAAAAGATTTAAACACAAACATGAAAACAAAAATAAAAGTGGAAGACGAGCTAATCCTAAAAGTGAATATTATATACTAATATTATATTTACTCCGGGTAGACTGCACAAATATGGTTTTAACAGCTTCATTAAATTAATCATTCGTCAAAGCGAACAAAATCGAATCATAGTCCTAATTCACATGGTAAGTGATATGACAGTAAACAAGAAATGATGCTATTTTGTGGCTTTAATTAATAATTCGTTAACTTAACAAAACTTTTATGCAACCCACCCTCTCTGCCTTTTATATCTAGAACTGTTTTGTCGAAGTAGATCCCATATTATAATCTCCCATAATCACAGGATTCCATAGTCATTGATACCTTGTCTAAATCGTTTTAATGTTTTGATGAAAGCGGTTGTTGACATCCAAGTTTAGTCTGAAAAATTTCCCTATCAAATTTGCTTGCTGGACTTCCTTTTCCAGAGAGGTCCTTTTTTCTTCCAGTTCTTGACATTTTAACATTTAGAGGTCTAGTAAATATCTTCTTATTCTCTGCATGGGTATCCATCAATGGGTAATTGCGACCACATTTTCCATTTTCTGTCGGTCTCTTGAAGTATGTATGTATTAGATTTTCTATAGTACCTACGCATTACGTTGTTTTATATTGTTTATCCATGATAACCTTCTTCCTATTCCCCTTTTACCCTCAATTCTCCCCTCAATGATGACTGCAATGTGTATGATTGTAACTTGTAACTAACTATTAACTCTCGATCTTTGCCCATTCTTTTCAGTACTTCCTCATTCGCCATTCTTGCTGTCCACGGTATTTTGAGGACTCTGTGATACATCCACTTTTCCACAGCTTCCATTTTGTTCATGTTAGTTGCTTTCAATGTGCAGCTCTCCACGCCATACAGCTGTATTGATCAAACGTAGCATTTGATGAATCGCACTTTGAGATTGAGGTCAAAGTCTGTGTTCGTGAGGACATCCTTCAATTTTAAAAATGTACAGATTCCGAGGTATTTAAACTTGTTTCCTTGTTCTATCGGTGAATCGTTGAACGTTAGTCTGGTAGGTATATTTGAACGTACGTGCTTCTCGAGTAACAATCATAAATCTCGTTTTTTGGTATTCATGTTAAGGCCCATCCTTTTTCCGTGCTCTCCGACTGTGGTAAGAAGTTGTTGCAGATCTCCTGCATTATCAGCAATCAGTACTGAATCGTCAGCATATCAGATGCTATTAATCCATATCTCGTTAACTTTTATTCCCTTTTCAATATCTTCATGTGCTTCTTGGAAAACACTCTCTGAGTACAGATTATGTTGCAGAAAGGTCTCTATTAGTGGAGATCAGTATTCGTTTCTGCCCTTTGTGTTTTCATAAAAACAGTAGAATGATTTTGAAAACTGTAAGTAACACTTAAGTCTTAATACTAACGGATTGAATCAATTAACATGTGGTTTACTAGTTACCCGTGGCGTTACGTATGCACACCCTACCAGACTGAGCAGCAAAGAATAACGAACTTGAGGGTGGGTGAGTGGCGCTGCAGTATTACTTACAAACACAAATGTGGCAAATACAAATAATATCGAAGTATAAAATTTAAAAAAGTATTAAACAGATTAAATAGATGCTGGGAGAGAACACATCCTTGTCGGATTACTCTGCAGATTTTAAAGGTATTAGTGAGCTTCTCCGTCAATCTTTATTTGGGAATTTTGATTCCAATATAAAGTCTCTATGCATGAGCTGATGGTGTTCAATTCTGTTAAATGCTTTTTGGTAATGTATGAAGTATGTTAGGCATACATTTTTCCTCTGATCGTAGAATACCTGTGTTGCGACCAAAATCCAAATTGTAAATCACTGATGGTTCGTTCACATTTTCAAAATATTCCTACTCCTTTCATATGATCCCCATCTTGATTACCAGAACAGTAAAAGGTGCCTTTTGTAACGGTACACATTCCAGCGTCGAGCCTCCATGTATTTGCGACGCCCAATATACCAATATTTAGTTTTTTGCTTGCTGAGTTAGATTTGCTAGTTTTCCTGCTTCGAATAAGCGTTGCACATTCCAGGTCCTTATGTTGATCTTCTTACGGGTATTTATCTTCACCCAGTAAATATGTCACCCTTCAATTTTACTAGAGATATGACAACATACCTTTTATGCCCTTAAATGCATCTGAAGTAATGCTTTGATAAATTGTTTTATAAATCCTAGTTTTATGTGTGAAGTGGTGGCAATACAATTTTACAAATTTGTGAAGGATGGATTAGCTTAATTCGAGCTGGCCATTTTCTTTGAACATAATGCGGCACATATACTCTACTATCCCATAAGCAATGGAATGAAGAATACTTAGGGCCGGTTGCACAAAGCTCTTGTTAAATTAACGAATGATCAAAGTTGACAAAAGAGCATCATTTTTTGTTTACTAATGTGTTATTTGCCATATGCATTTGAATTTTGATTCGATTTTGTTCACTTTAACGAATGATTAAGTTGACCAAGCTGTTAAATCATGTTTGTGCAACCCGCCCTTAGTAAATCCACCTTGCAAACCCAACATTCATAGCTGGTATAGTTAATTTTATCTAGAACATGTTTCATATTAGTATAATTTGTCTTTAACTGAGTAGAATGCCCAACAGAAGTGAAGAAAGTTCATTGCTATTATAATACAGTTTTGAGACTATTGAACTGCCAACAAAAAGTCGTAAATTGTTAGGAACATGCGAAACGCCAGTTGCTTTAAACAGACCACACAATAGTATACATAGAAAGATGCAAAAGTTTGATACCTTTTCTGTATACCACAAGTTGGGCCTAATAAATTCCATTTACTTAAATGGGACGCCAGTTGATTTAGTGAGCTCTGAGTCACGGATTAAATCACCCAGTTCGTATTGGTTAGCGAAATGTAGCTCGCTCTTCTCAAAAACTTCACTTAAGGAATCGTTTTCACATGATGTCTGTTCCTCATCTATTGGGAATAGGAAAAAAAATTCACTATGTGATACTGTACACTTGAATACACTATATTCTTTGAATATAAACAAAAATAACAAACGTCATGATGGTTGGCAGGTTCCTTTTAAATGTGAGGTGCACCAAACGGCATGGATTTTCCGATTCCTCACAATACCCCATTAATGTTGAGCGTGGGCTTCCGCAACATACGTGAAGGTGCCCATTGCTGGTTTATTAAAGCTTGTACGCAACAAAAAATTTTGTTCCAATTACAATTCGATGCGCTATTTGTTTAGGATGAATGTACCATCTACAGGCATAACTAAAAGAATCTGTAAACAACTTTCAATAACATGTTTACTTCTAACTAAATTACGAGTAATAGCAGCCAAATTGATATTCATTGTTTTGGACACAGCCTACCACCTGATCTATTTTCTAATATAAAATACTTGATTTTTTTAAGTACATGTCTGCCCAGTACTGGACGTAGGTCTTTCATTCACTATGGGAGAGTAGATCAAAAACCAAAATAATTAACGAAAAACCTTCTAAAATATACAAAAATTGTAATTTCGACGTATGTAGTTGTGTAAATATTGACAGCACAATAAAATTAATGTTGTATTCGCAAGGAACAAAGCGTAATTAACTAATAAACACAATAAAATCGACATAAATATGTTACATTGTGTATTTAGGTATATACGATTTATTAGAACTGAAAACAAGGTTGCTGTGTAATTTGTAATATGCTACTATTTGTTTTGATTATTGCATTAATAGACTGAGGGCGGGCGGCTTCATCAAATTAATCATTCGTACCAAAATAAACAAAATCTATTCAGAATACAAGTTCATATGCTTTTTGGTCAAATTTGTTCAGTCATTAATTTAAAAAAACTTTGTTAAACCCACCCTGGGACACTAAACTAAGTACATTTGTTTTCTTTAAAAACTGGAGAAAATTTTGGTTCACAATTAATTCCTCAATTTGTTCCCGCAGTTGCATTTTCTCCAATTTTCTCACACCTAAATTTAAGAAGTTCAATATTCATTTATGTTTTATTCTTCCATTCTTTCTTCTTGCAGTTGCTCTTGTTTGCGGTAATCTGAAGTTAGGCGCTAACCAAGGGTTAGATTTGATTATAGCTGTTATTCCTGATTTTCCATGAAGTTCCGTTAGTTCCTTGTTTATTGTTCTTACATACCTAGCTCCGTCTTTTTTCTTTGAATATTTGTCTTAGCATGCTTGCTTCTCAGAGTTCCAATTTGTATATTGTACTTTGACTGAATAACGAACTTTGATCACGTGATCACTAATTGATATATTCTATCCTTGGTTTTCCTTGAAACATTTTTCGATTTGAAAATTCGCACTCCTGCTATTCTTGTAGTATTTTATCTATATCTATCTATCTATCTCGTCGGCCTCCTTCTTTTTCATTATCTTCCTAATGAAGGTGTGGGTCCTTTCCCAATTTTCCTTACTCATTATCATGTTTTGCACTATGTTTTGTGCTGTCAATCTAGCTCCTTATTCTGTCTCCAGCTGTAGTCGCTCCCTATGCCAGTTATCACATACCAGGACGGTATGTATGTTCTGCTGTGTATATGTCGTCACAATAGGCGCATTTTTTGTTTTCTGTTTTCCCAATTCTGTGCTTGTAGGCTCCGAATGAACCATGCCCCGTAAGAAACTGTGACAGGAAGCATCGATTCGGTTATCATATTTTTTCGCTCTCTCCTTAATCAACAGATCTATGGGTATCACTCCCGTGATGACATAAAGCGCTTCTGCCGAGGTTGTTTTGTAGGCGCTTCCCACACGCAGCAGCATCCTCCTTTGCAGGCTCGTTAATTTCGCTCTATACTTCTAATATTGCAGTATCTTGTACCAAATTGGTGCGCCATATGTTACTGTCGATTGTAGCACCCCATTCAGTATGGCTCTCTTATGACTACTGAGCCCATTAATGTTTGGCATTAATTTCGTTAGAGCCGACACCCGACGCTCTGCCTTCTTTATGATTTTCTTTACGTGCTCTCCGAATCGTAATCTCTCGTCAAACCATATTCCCAGATATTTTACTGTTCTGGGTGGTGTTATGGTCACCCCTCCCACTTCAAACGACATGTTGCCTTTTTTCCTCGAACCTCTGATTATAATTGCTTCCGTTTTATTTGGTGCCATTTTTAAAGCATTTGCCTCCATCCACTTCTGTATGTCCTGCAGTGACTCATCTGTAATCTCCATGAGGGTCTCCTTATCATTAGCTTTCACAGTTAGGGCCAGATCATCCGCATACGCAGTCATGTCATATCCTGGCGGCAGTTGTAGTCTCAACACTGTATCATACAAGACATTCCACAGGGTCGGACCAAGCACCGAACCCTGTGGCACCCCCTGAGTAACACACCTCTTCACACTTTCGATTGCTATCTCCCTGTCTCTTAGGTAGCTGTCTATGGTATTAATCAAATATTTACTGATTCCGATCTCATTCAATCTTTCAACGATCCTACTCCAGGTAGCCATGTTGAAGGCATTCTTGATGTCAATCAGGACAATAGCTTCCTATTTCATTCTACTGCCTGATGCTCGTTCGATTACACGTTTAACTGCATCCACGGTTGACCTCCCTTTCCTGAAACCGTATTGACAGCTAGATATTCCATCCTTTTCTTCCAGCTCGATCTCCAGCCTACTCTTTCGTAAATGTTCATATAGTTTGCCAATTATATCTAAAAGGCATAAGGGTCTGTAAGTCTGTACCTTGTCGTTATTCCCCGTGTCTTTCGGGATTAAACCCACCCTCGCTCTTTTCCAAGGCTTTGGGGAACTTTGGGTGCTTAACAGATTGTTCATTATTTTTAGTACTTCCTCCGGTAGTATCTTAACTGCTTCATTTACGGATTTTGCAGCCACTCTATCCGGTCCAGGAGCTTTCCCTATTTTTAATTTGTCACGTGCCACAATCAGTTCTACGCTACTAAATGGTTGCACACTTTCCGCTCTCTCTATTCTTCTTCGGCGATCTTTTTTATCAGGGAAGAGTTCTTTCAACGTTTTAGCTATCATCTACCTGCTCATATTACAGGGAATAGATGAGTTTCTAAATTATCTTGTGACAATTTAATAGCCTCCCCCCCAAATATCGTTTTCCAGTTGGTCACATATGTTTTTCCAGTGATGTCTTTTGAATCTACTTATACTATTTCTATATTCTTTCCTCTCTGTTTTGTATTGGTCCTCGAGATTTTCTATCAGTATTGAATCCCTCCTTTGCCCTCTGGCTCGAGTAAGCTTCCTTCTTGTATGATTGATATTCCTCGCTTGTCTTCAATATCGTCGTTCCACCAATATGGTTGTCCTACCATCTGTCCCCTTACTATTCTCATAGATCCCTCTGTCGTCAGCTATAGGCGAACCCCATAAGTGAGATTTTGCGTTTTTAAGTCGCCTTAAATCTAAGCCTTAACTAACGAATATCCAAATCGGCTCCATAATACTATGGCCACCTGACTAAGCTACTCAGGCTGCCTAGAAATTGTTATTATAAATATATTTTTATAATTTGTTTTTTAATGCTGCCATTAATATTTCCATAAATTGCTTCCAGCATTTTGCAGTTAATAATTTGGTTTTTGCATCTAAATTTGCTTGTGTCACTTCGAAAAAGTCTACATTTGATTTTTGCATGACATTTCAATTAGAATTATACAGTCCATGGATTCTGGTTCCAACTTATCAGAACGGGCATCGTGCATGCCTCATCTTTTATCTTATGTTTCATACATATAAACCTTTCCTTTTAATGCACTGCCACCTCTCATTATTATATAGGTACATTTAATCTTCATTTTGTTCATTTTAACCTCGTTTCTATCCATACTTTTTTAAACTCTCTCGCTTTTGCTCTTAATTATTATTTTTTAGTTTTTGCCGTAAAGGCTATATCATCGGTATACGCTAATGTTGATGATGTGAAATTGTTCCATGTTCTTTTAGATTTTTCTAGTAGAAATTTAAATAGAGCTGTTGCTATTGGGTTATTCCGCACTATTTTGCATTTGATCTATGGTTAAATGGATTCTTCAAACAATTGGCTAAAAGGTTGTAAATAAGATTTAATAGCGTTATGCGTCTGCAGTTCTCCCTGCAATGGTAAGAGCATTGCTTCAGATCGTTTCGTGGTTATTATTTCTTTCTCCCATATTTTCTTTATTATGTAGTTAAAATATTTTTCTATGTAACTTTCTCTTTCTAGTTTAATAAAATATGTACTTTTATTTAGTAATATTTTACATTAATCGTACAAGAGTTTATAGTGTCCAATATTTTCTTAAAAACTATTCTTAACGTACAAACTTAATTGTTTCTTAAAATTATAAATATTTGGCGCCTGTTTTATTTCCTGTGGAAGATTGTTATAATATTTTAAACCTTTGTAGAAAAAAGAATTTTGAGATTTCGATTTGGAAAATTTTGGTAACCTAAAGTCGGAGCGAGTTCTGGTATTATAATCATGTATGCCTAAATTGTACATGAATGACTGGGACATGTATTCTGGAAGTAAACAATTTATTGTTTTGTAGACTAATACTAGAGTTTTAAAGTAAATACGCTGTTTTATGCTCAACCATTGCAAGATATCTAACATTAAAGTAATTTTAGTAAATTTTGAACACTGCAGTATAATACGCATAGCTCTGTTTTGTTGCTTTTGCAATCTTTTTAACAAATTCGATTATTGCCCCATTTTTACCCGGGCTTTTTTCAATTCTTCGTTGTCTTATTATACAAATGTGGCTTGGCTTATGCCATGAAATTTTAACTTTTAATACTGAAAAATTCTTTCTTCGTTTGATGACTCAATAGTAAAAAGATCATCGAATTGAAGTGTGACAAGAACTGTTTAAAAAGAATTATTACAGGTGATAAAACGTGGGTTTATGGCTTCTACGCTGAAACAAAAATACAATCATCACAGTGGGCCGACAAACATTCCCCATGTCTGGAAAAAATCCGGCAGGTCCACCTAAATGTCAAGGTGACGACGACAGTTGTTTTTTTGATTTTCAAGGAGTCATGCACTACGAATTTTTACCTCAATGTTTGAGAGAGAGGGCGCGAAAGAAGAGGCCCGCATTTTGGCGTGAAAACTCATAGCTGATCCACCATGACAATGCCCCTGATCATTCCGCCTTGTCAATTCGGGAATTTTGTGCTAAAAATCAAATGATTGCTCTTCCTTGGCCCTTTCACTCCTCTGACCTAGCACCTGCCGACTTCATGTTCCCCAAATTGAAATCAGGGTTGAAAGGAAGATGTTTAGACACATTTGAGGAAATTAAAGGCTCTGAAAGACATCCCCAAAACGGCTTATTAGGACTGCTTCAAGAAGTGGAAACACACTGGGTGAAGTGTATCAGTCGAGGAGGAGAATACTTCAAAGGTGACAAGGATCAATGGTACCTAGGTAAGCCCAAAACAATTAGAAAAGTAAAGTTCGGTTACTTTTTGAACAGACCTCGTATTCTTAATTTCTTATTATAACTTAAGTATAACGTATAACCTTACTTGTTGTATGTTTAGGTTTTCTTTATTTTTATCTTCCTGAATGTGCACCCTTCTTGCTCTTCCATTTTCCTTACATTTCTTGAAGGTACGTGTTTAGTCCGATAAGCCCAATTTTTTCAGAGAAAGCTTTCCTCAATATAGTTTGAAATCTTTTTGGTTGACTCTGCTCATAGTTTGTTAACATTCCTTAATATTTTGCACCGAGCTTCTTCTTTCTATCACACTTCGACATTCATCGTCATTTCGCATATTTTTTGTTGCTACATAAAGGGCGTTTTCGATACTTACCTACTGACCCTACTTTCCTATACAATTTAGGGTTATTTATTTTTAATCTTGATTCGTTTAACAGCGGGTTTAAACTATTCTTGTACTCGACTGTCAAATCTTGTGCGATGTTCCTTCTACGTATATTATTCTTCACTTTTTTTATATGTTATTTTATGGTTTATGGTTTTCTCGAAAGAAGAAATTGTTGTTTTTGAATGGTTTTAGCTAACTCCCAAATTTTAATACTTTTAAATAATTTAAGGCGGTTATGTTAATTTATTTGTTTACATTCTTTATTCATTGGGCCAGAGCTAGGTACAAAGTTTTCCAACGAGCATCGACTGAAACAGTCATTGATAATACTCGACTAGAATTTTGCTTTCACCTTTGGAAGGCATCTTTATCGGGACAGACATTGTATTGTCACGAGATCTACGTTTTATTTGGTATGCGAAAGAGGACAAAGACCCAGCTTTTTTTGGCATCCTATAATTTCACTTCGCTTTGACTTGGGGCCGAACCCAACACCTTTGTTACCCTTCCACACCACCGAGTTAAAGAATTTTTTTGTCATCTAATTTTTTTCGTTTAATTATTGACTCCATTAACGTATCCTAATTTATAGTTATGTCGTTATGTGTTACATAAGAAATGCAAAATTGATTAAAATAAACGTAATTAATAGATAAATGTAATAAATTACGAAGATTATAAACATAATGGAGATTTAAACCGGTATTGTGTAGAAATCTTAGGTTCATTGTTTAGTTTTTAGCGCAGTGTGCATTGTATTTAAATATAATTGTTTCACTGCATTATTGTCATTATCATTTGGAAGAACAAACTTAAATTCACTTTTGTTAAACCTATTTTTATATCGTAGTTTCAGGCTTACATTTATCTTAATCTTTGGTATTTTATCTGAGCTAAGTATGTCATAATTTTAAGCGCGTTTATGTGTTGATTTATACGTTTAGTTAAAATGTATTATTTAATTTCCGTCTAACATTATTTTAACATTTTGAAACTTGACTCTGTATTCGATATGTTTAATTAAATCGTATTTATTTGCGATGTCAACTGAAGTTGTATTAACTCTAAACAGATGTTATGAAGATGATACTATAAACAAAATTCTAATAACTAGATAAATAAATAAACAAATGATTTTTGTAAGTTAAGTTCAAAGCTTTCCCAATATTGTAATTAAGCGGAATCTAAAAAAAAACTGTAGATATTCAAACATGACACGAAAACTATTTTTTACGAATTTTATGGTAGTTGATGATTGATAGAAGTATACGTATATAAATAGTTAAGGTAAAATATAAACTATATGAAATATAGGTGACTTAAATCCTGTAAAATACTATTTTATTAGCTTATAATTCAAGTGATGGTTTCGTGGATGTCAGTTTTGATTGCCACGAACATCCATAGAATGAGGTGATTTAAAAGCGTTACTGATTTATTTATTATTATTTTTTCATTCTATTTAGTGGTAAAAAACAATTACTTATTTTTATTACCTCATCTTCTTAAATTTACATGAAAGAGTATGGGGGAATTACCGAATAAAAATGCTAACAAGATGTATTTATCTTGTATCTTTTTCTTTTACTGATTTTAAAGTATTATTAGATAATCTTTCATTCTGTAACTTAATGCATTATTATTGTTCGAATACTTCTAGTTGTTGAACCATTAAATTTATACTTTTACATAATTAACTTGAGTATTTATATACAAGGTTCATCATGATGCTAGCCAGAGTAATTTATAGTACATAAATTAAAATTTGTTAAGAAGAGCTTTGAGATTAAATTAATTGATTATAAACATTTTGAAGATTACGCAGCTTCCAGCCGGAGTAGGTAGTAATTTCTGTTGGTTTCACTGGAACACCCTGTGCACTGCTATTTAATATAAATATAACAATGTCTTTACCCCACATAAATAACTATACTTTATCGTTGTGGAATAAACCTATAGGTCCAGTTCTTTAAAAATTAGGTTTTCGATGTCACGATTTAGTTCGAATGGGGATCCAAACTGGCCCGCCTAAATTGGGATTTCTGGCACGCTTATTCAGACTTATTGCTTTTATTAATTCTATTATAATTTATAGTTTTAGTTGTGTTAGTTGCATCATAAGTTGTTTCATGTTTTCAAGTGTTCGAATTTTTGTATCTGTTTTTATTTATTTTTATGTGATGATTCTGGAAATTATTCGTCATTATCTCTCCAGAAATGTCTACAATTTTTGTTCGAATTTTCTATTTTCCTTTATATTCTTTTAATTTACCCAGTCTGTAGTTTCTCTTGCTCTCTCTCTTTGTTTCTCCTTCCTTAGTCCCTCGCCCTCTTTATATCAAGTTCTTTTAGATAAAGGTATGTTGATTCATATTCAAATTAGTGTCTCATAATTCATTACGCAATATTCGAGAATTTTTGTCACGTGAATTAAGAAAAACCGTAAACAGTAATTTATTCGTTTGTAATAGGTTAGGATTGTTTACAATTTTAAGCCATCTGGCATTTAAGTTAGCTTACAGTACATTGATCACGTAGGATTTAAAATAATGACATGCGATGTGGTTAAAAAAAATGTTTAGGCTGTTAATTGTTGTAAACAAAGATAATCGTCAATTGTTCCAGTTCTCAAGTAATTTATTAAAATCTGATAACGCAAAATTTCAGATCCTGTGACATTCATTAAAAAAATAATAATCGTAACCGGTGATTGTCTATTGGTTAAGAGGGGACCTTTGGATTGGGTATTTGTAAATGTAGAGTCCGAGCCGCCTTTAATCAAGTCAGTCTTCAAGTAGATACTTATAAAGATGGTACGATAGCTTATAATGTGATTTTTTTGTTTTGTCGGATCACTTTTAATTTATTTTAAGATCACTTAAGCTACTTTCACGTGATACTTACTATTTAACAATAATTTTTGTTTAGCCTTATCTTGTCATATGATGCAGTTTCAAAAGTTCTCACTAATTAAAGTTGTTAATAATGTTATGTAGCTGGGAGCCGATTTTTATTGATTAACACTTTGATAATTTAGTTCAAGTTTAATTGGGTCTTTAAGTAAACGACGTCGTATGGTGCGACGTAATAATAAACTCATCGGACACTAGGCATGTACTTTTCTCTTACTACGTCAGCGGGTTTCGTCATTTACCTTCTAACGTAGGTAGGCCCTCGTTATTCATTGAGCTAATGTTTTATTTTTTCAATTTTGAACGAAAAACCCCCATATAGTTTGAAAAGACTTCAAAATTAAATAAAAATATTAGGATTTTTGTATAATTAACTAAGCAACATTTAGTAAGATTTTCAGTAACATTTAATCTTAACGATTGCTTGATTGCTTTTCCAAGTAAAAGATTTTAAAAATTATTTTTAAAACATACAATTTCATTACTGGTGGCCATAGCGAAATTTTGAATGAATTTGCAGAAGCAAATGCCGTAAAACAATTAAATTAGATTCTTTCAAACTTTTTGCTATTATTGTGTATATTTTTATAAATACAAATAAAATAATTTTTTCCAATGAAAGTTATTTAATTAGTTGTATGTATTATTTAATTATTAGCCAATCCAATGCGATTAAGGTGCCAAGTTTTTTTAGCCCAAAGGCGCCTAAACTTGTTAAGAAGGCCCAGTTTAGAATTGCATCTTATAGAGGTTTTAGTACCCTTCTTAGTTGTGCTTCAAACTGCATTCTTTTGGATTTCGGTGTTTTTGGCATTCAGAATGAAATGGTAGGTGTCAAAATTCCTGATTGTAATTTTAAAAAATCGTTTCTAAATTTGGATAATCCATGTTTGTCAACAGATGTGTTAGGTTTTTCAACTAGAAATCTATTACCACAAAGATAACATTTTTAATTATTTACCTTTTTGGGGGATATATTTTTGATATTAAATTATAATTAACACTTTAAATACGAGAATAAAATTAAGCAATGAGTTTGCCCATTGGCTTAGAATCATTTTAGGCTTATGTAGAGTCTACATATTTGCTGTGGTGAATTTTTGTCAATTTTTTACTTTTAAGTTTTTGCAGCTAGTGGCGAGATATTCACAAAAAATTAAAAACCCAAATAAATACAACTTTACAATTTACGGCTATGATTTCTATGTGAAATTTTATTAAATCCAGCATAAAATTTAGATCTTAGTTTAAAAACTAGAAATCTAGCTTTTGGCCTTAAACATAGTTCAAAACTGCGATTTAAATTAAACATGAATCACTTTATGCTTGATCCGTAAAACGAAACGTTGCGTTGGTTTTTTAATTTATGTTTCCCTTGCAGGGATTTTTAATTATTTTTCAGGCCACTTCTTGGTAGGGACATAGCTATAAATCACGGGAGAAATATGAAAGAATTCTTATGGGAAACTTAGTGTTATGCCAGTTTTGATACAGAACCGGTCAGCCAATCACGGCTAAACTTCAGTTTGAAGTTCAATTTGATTTGATAAAAGGAACCCTTTCTATTTGTGGGTTGTCCAAAATTATTGTATAAATACAAGTGATCACAAGAGCAAAAGAGCAATTCTATTTTAATTGTACGAGTGCTACTCTGGGATCTTACCAAACTCAATAGGCACCTGCAAAGTTCTTTAACCCTTTTAATTGTACGAGAAGCTACTCTGGGATCTTACCAATCTCAATAGGCAGCTGCAAAACTCCTTAACCCTTTTAATTGTACGAGAAGCCACTCTGAGATAGTACCAATCTCAATAGGCTCCTGCAATTCCTTAACACTTTTCATTGTACGAGTGCTACTCTGGGATTTACCAATCTCAATAGACACCTGCAAAACTCCGTAACTCTTTTAATAATACAAGAATGTCCTATTCGGTTCCGGCAGCCTTTGTTATTTATATCTTTCTCTTCAGGAGATTTGCAGCTAAACCACACCTACTCGGTTACGGCCACCCGCCTTACGACTACCAGTTGTTAAGATTTGCTGTTCAGGAATATCATTGTCTATGTTAATAAAGCTTAAAGTTGTACTTTGACTTGTGACTTTTCTTTCCTACCCTTTATCAACGATACCGGGGTTACAAACACACAACAAAAACAAACGAGGGTCCAAAGCTTCGGGGTTTTTCAACAGTTATTGAAAATTGTGAGTTTTAAAAACCACCTCATCATTACAGTATAGACTACAAATATAAGTTCAGAGTTAATAATTTTATTTTTTAGTTTAGAATCTTTTCAGTTGTAAATTTGGAATTTTTAGTTTGACAAATCCATTGAGGATCGTAATATGAGGTTACGATATGAATATAGTACTTCTACTACTTTCATGAAATTAGGAAAAAAAATTAAATATTTGCCAATAATTAATTGCCTGATGCAAAAGTTGACTGTTCCAATTTTCATTGAAATCTAATACGTTAAGGCTTGATTTTTTGTTTATTTGGTGTTGGTTGCTGTCAGTTTGAATGAAAATTGGAATAGTCAACTTTTGCATCAGGCAATTAATTATTGGCAAATATTTAATTTTTTTTTGCTAATTTAATATGAAAGTAGATAAAGCTTTGTACTATTTCATATCGTAAAAATCGCAAAAAGTGCATAATAAATGTTTATAATAAATAAAATAACTATGAATTCTCTTGTCAATCTGTAATTTTTATGTCAAAGATCATTACGATACTAGTGCTGTAATATACGAGGGCAGGCTGATAAGTCATGTGAATCACTGCTTTGCACAAATTTTATAATAGTATTTTATGTATCTAGGACGAAAAGTAAGTCTTTAAGGTATGAGCAAGTTGTTTACGGCCGAGGCGGGTAGCCGAGGCCGTAATTACTTGCGAGTACCTTAAAGACACTTTTCGTCTGAGGTACATACATAATTTTATGTCATACTGGTTTCTAAAGTTGTTAAATTATTAAAAGAAATCTCCAGCAATTTGTGGCAGTAATAGTTTTAAGTAAGTAGTCTAAGGCGCAACAATTCGTATCTCCTAGCAACGAGCATTTATAGAACAAAAAGTGACACTTTAAAGAACTAGGACTTTAAAATGACACTTTAAAGTCCTAGCACTTTAAAGAGTCACTTTTCGTCCTATAAATCGTTCGAAAAACGTTGCTTTAGAAACGAGTATGACATAAAAATAATTATATAGCATATACATCAAGTCATCTTTAAACAGTATGTTTGCAAAATTTTATCACTGAATTGTTTTTATTAATGGTGGAACTGTCAATCGAAGTACATCATGTCGGGTGAATTTGAAAATTCTGCGAAAATCGAGCAACGTGCTGTAATTAAATACCTCGTAAAAAAAGGTTTAAATGCCACCGAGATTAAAAATGATATGCAAGAAGTTTTAGGAGAGTCCGCCCCATCCTATCGAGTTATTGCTTTTTGGTCATCTCAGTTCAAAAAAGGTCGGGAGTCTATTGAAGATGATCCTCGCCCTGGAAGGCCTGTATCGTGCACTACTGATCAAAATGTTAAAAAAGTGGAAGATCTAATTCGTCGAGATCGCCGAATTAAACTGTGGCAAATAGCGACTGAAATGGGGATTAGCAAAGAAAGAGTGGGAAACATCGTTCATGACATTTTGGGTATGTCTAAGGTGAGCGCAAGGTGGGTACCCAAATTGTTATCAGCATTCGACAAACAACGTCGTGTACAAACTTCCAGTGAGTTTTTGGAGATGTATAAAGGAAATGAGGAAAAAATTATTAACCGTGTAGTAACTGGTGATGAAACCTGGATTCGTTACTATGATCCGGAATCTAAAAGGGAACCGATGCAGTGGATTTATTCAGGTGTAACTGCACCAAGGAAGTTCAAGACGCAAGCATCAGCAGGTAAAATAATGGCAATGATCTTTTGGGACTGTGAAGGCATTTTACTAATCGACTATTTACCACCGAAAACTACAATGACAGGCCAATATTATGCCAACTTGATGGCAAAATTAAGGAATGCTATTAAAGAGAAGCGGCGTGGTAAACTTCGAAATGGTGTGTTGCTGTTGCACGATAATGCACCTGCCCACACCAGCAAACTTGTCAAGCTAGCCATTCGGGACTTTGGATTCGAGGAAATTGACCATCCCCCCTATAGTCCGGACATGGCCCCCTCTGATTATTACCTCTTCCCAAAATTGAAAAAGCACCTACGGGGAACAAAGTTTCTGGACGATGAAATGCTCAAGATGGCTACAGAGGTGTATTTTGCAGAGCAAGAAAAAGATTTTTTTTACAAGGGTTTACCTATAGTTATTATTGAAAAGATGTAATAAATGTATTGAAGTTGAAGGGGATTACATTGAAAAATAAAACTGTTAATTTGGTTTCTACTTGTTTTCTTTATACCAATTCACATGACTTATCAGCCTGCCCTCGTAGTTCATTACAAAACGATTTTTCGTTTCGTAATATTGATATTACGAAATGAAAGTAGATAAAGACATTTACAATTAGTTATTTATGTACCAAGAGTCGTAGGTGCAGTTTTTTTGGCGAGAATGCAATTTGCAACGCCAAGGCCCGAAGGGCCGAGGTGTTGCAAGCATTCGAGATCAAAAATTGCACTGTACGACTCGAGGTGCATATGAGATTTTTCGTCAAACCTTATATATCATTTTAAAATAAATAAAATTAAGTATTTTTCATTTTTTATGCATAGCTGTCATACCAATAATTAATAAAGGTTGCTGTGATTTAGATTAGGTATCCTTGACAACAAAAGAAAATAAAACATATTTATTTCAAAAAAATTTCAAACGCGTGTGTCAGTTGAATTTGTGCACAATTTGTGATTCTAAAAACATGTCTCAAGAAATAGAAGAGGCTGCAAATGCAGCATCCCACAATTTATTACCGGTTAAATCGCAACAACGGTATATGGAAACATATAACATTTTCAAAAATTGGTGCCATGAGAAGAAATCAGATGTGATTACAGAAAAAGTGCTGCTGGCGTATTTCTTAAATAGATCTACAAAATTAAAATCTCCAAGCAGTTTATGGAGCGAATACTCAATGTTAAAAAGTACCATTTTTATCAATGACAATGAAGATATTTCCAAATATCCAAAACTAAAAGCGTTTTTAAAGCGTAAAAATGATGGATATAAACCCAAAAAGAGTAGTATATTTAGTCGAGACGATATGAACAAATTCCTTATTGAAGCGCCTGACATTACACATTTGTTAATGAAGGTACAGTAACAGATTATTTCATTTAACTCAGTTATTAAGTTATTTATCTGTTCTAGGTCGTTATGGTAATGGGAATTTCTGGGGCCTGTAGAAAAGACGAATTATGTAAGATGACAACTGATAATGTTGAAGATAAAAATTCTGTAATAATAGTAACAATATCAGATACTAAAAATGGAGTGCAACGTACTTTTACGATCATTAACCGAGAAGAACAGCGCATAAATTTTGTTGATTTAATTAGGAAATATATAAGTTGCAGGCCAAGAAATAGTGAAAATCGGCGATTTTTCTGAAATATTGTTCAGGAAAATGTGTGAATCAACCAGTAGGTAAAAACACATTTGCAAAAATTCCTGCTCTAATAGCAGAATTTTTAAAACTGAAAAATCCTGAAACTTATACTGGGCACTCGTTTAGAAGAACGTCAGCAACTTTTTTGGCTGATACGGGAATTGACGTTCTTGGTTTAAAGAGGCACGGTGGATGGAAATCCACAACAGTGGCAGAAAGTTATGTTGCAGATTCAATGACAAATAAATTAGAAATTGCCAGTAGAATTTTATATAATCAGAATACGTATGAAGAATCTGCATCCACATCTTCAACTTAAGTCATGCAGTTCAATAATGAAGACGAAATGAAAGATAGTCGCGTAATTGTTCCTAGCACCAAAGAAAATCAAGAACATATACAAATTGAAAATGTTGATATTACCGAAAATATAAACTTAGATTCAAAAAAGGAACTTAATTCTCTTGTTCAAGTTTCTAACTGTTCTAATTGTTCATTTACATTTAATATAAATAAGTTGTAATTAATGTAACGTAGATAAAATGTTTGTAAATAAAGGTGTTTTGTAGACAATTTACTTTTTTGCCCTAGGAACTTAATGAAGAATATTACAACCCGCTGCCCATGGTAACCAGTAGTTGAATGTAAACTGTCACTTACCGTCAACAAAACAATGACACAATGACATATTTTCGCAGGAGGTTTGACGAAAAATACATTAATCACAAGGGTGTGTTGCTTAACAACCACTTAAAATTTTAAACCGTCTCTGTATCTAGTTACCGTTTGTACCTAGTACCTTCAGATAAACTGTATATAAAAATTTTCCTACTACCATTGTAATGAGCTGAACTGAACCGCAGTTTGGTTATCGATATACCCGTACGTCTTTCATTAGTATCCTCCGGTCTCTTCTAACAATTTATTATATAATCTATGTATAATTGGTCCGAGCCCCCTGGAGGGTTGCGTAATAAGGATGGAGAGATATGCAATATGGAATAAAATATCAGGATTGAAACTAAGTAGAATATATTTCAAAACATAGTAGAACATTGTGACATGCGGAGGAGAAATTTGACCTGACACAGAAAATTCGATACAAAGTTACAGCAGTGGAGCTTGATTATAGGAGGCAATGTTTACAGCTTATCCGAAAAGACAGAATAAGAAGTAGTATGGCAAAATGGAACAAGAGATCATCTTCTCGCTATGAAATTACTAACTGAGAAAGGATATTAATATAAAATACCGCTATATGTGGCTTTCAACAAGGTGGAATTTTGGGCGATACTAAAGGCACTTAGAAACTGCAGAATAGATCAAAGATACATAGATATCCTAGAGCACATCAACGAAAGAGCCACAGCAACCTATAAACTCCACGAAAATACACAGCTAGTGCCCCTTAAAAGAGGTGTTCGTCAGGGGGATTGTCTGTCACCCAAACTGTTTACCCTTGTATTGGAAGATCTACCTTCGGGGAAATGGACTGGCATAACTTTGGAGTTAATGTGAACGGGTTGAAACTAAATCACCTTAGATACGTGGACGACATCGTACTCATCACAGATAACAGAAATGGACTGGAACAAATGCTAAATGATTTAAGAGAAAAGCTGAGAATAAATTTTAACAAAAGCAAGACAATGATGACAACTGGAGATCAAAATCACAGATTACAAACACAAAGAACATACAGACAAAATGTAGAAGAATTCGTGTATCTAGGACAGATGATTCGCCTTGATCAAAATGCCCAATCTACAGATATAAGAAGAAGATCAAGACTAGCCTGGGCAGCATTTGGTTCATTTTGAGATTCAGAAATATAGCACAATATTTAAAGACAAAGGTGTTCGACCAGTGCGTACTACCTATGGTTCGGAGAACTGGGCATTACATAAAACACACCTACTTACAACAGCTGGTAACCATACAAAGGGCAATGGAATTACTTTACAACATAGAAGAACAAACCATTTTTTATTTTTTTATAGAAGAACAAATACGTCAATTAGGCGAAGCACAAAAGTTGTAGACGTGCTAGAAAGAATAGCTGGACTTAAATGGAGCTGGGCAGGTCATACGGTTAGAGAGAATGGTGAAAGATGGACAACAAAAATGTTACAATGGCGTCCGAGATTGCAAATTGTTTTTGTTCAGTTGGCAGCATCGTTTTGCAGTAGCTGCTGCTCATCGGGTATACGTGACCGACTCAAAATCGTTTCCGTAAAATACTACTGAGCTTAAATTAGGGAGTAAAAGAATTCAGCTTAGAAAATTCCGTTGCTTGTACCTACACATATCTATAAATTTTCAGAACTGTTTTGTAATTGGAGGACTGAGACTTATGTTTAAAGAGGTTCTGGAATACATTAAAAATTCCGACTTTGAACCTGTAAATTTGATTTGCCTAAAGTTAAATAATAAATCGAATTTTTTATTTGATTCAAAATTTTCATTTAAATATGGCTTCAGAATTAAAATGTATGCCGCAGTAGGAACTTCTAAAACAATAACCTTTTTGTTTTTAAAAAATAACATAAAATAAAAATAGTCTCGCGTATTATAACAATTTGCACCGTTCCTATAATTAAATCCAATTAAATGTAAGTATAAAGTCATTATTTGCGGCTTTTCTAAAAATAAAAACGTGAAATTGTTTTATTATCGGATCATGCCATCGTAGGGTTTGATTAATCTGCAAGTCATAGTGATGGGATTTTATGTGGGCTATCGTTATAAATTAATTTGCACCGCCGCTCCAGTTTATTTTATTTATTACTTTGGTATGAATTCTTGCTGCTTCAATATTTTAAATTAATGTTTTAGATTTTTAATTTATCGGCTGAAGTAATTTATAATTTGTTCAAACTGAACATTTAAAATAGTCAAATGTTATTAATGTTTATATGTCCTATACTTGCAATCTTAAAACAAAGTAAGTTAGGTGTACTTATTATTTATATTATGTTGGAAAATAAAAAAGAAATTCTTATTAAAATGATCGTAGGTACTGAACTTGAAAAGTTTTTAAGCATTCACCTTGCGACATTTAATTAATTAAGGAAATACAAAAACGAGCGCAGTAAACTTACGCATTTACTTTGTTTCCAATATGTTGCCACAAGTGAATACACAATTTAATTACCAATTTTGTTTATTTGATGTCAGTTGTGACGTCATACTGGGAATGAGCAGGTGACTGTGACTTACGCACTTTAAGAATTGTTTTCACAATAAAGGGCGTGTACTAACAAAGAATTTGTAATCAAAAAAGATGCTTTTTTATTATTTTCAATAAGAATATCATCGAGGTCAGAACACTTATGATTTATAATAGAAACTTAAATAAACAATGTTTTCTTGTTACGGGATTGTTTAAATTTAAAAAACTATACTATTTAAATTAATTTTTTGCTTCCTGCATTTCACTTCATATTACTTCGTTACTTTCTTAAAAATTCCTAAACAATCATTTTTAAACAAAGAAAAGTTATTTTTAACGCCTTAATGATGGTCAGTATGCATATATTTTTAAGTAAAAGCATGATTAACGATTAACTTTAATACTGGGAAAGAAAACTCGTCAGCCAGCTAGTCAGTAATTCCGTATGCCTAGGATGGAAGTTTCAAGCCTACTTGGATATTCTGAGGTTGAGCCAGTTTCGAGATAGTCCAAGGCATTTTAAGGCAGTTTAGAGCAACATAAAGAAAATATGAGACACTCAATTTTCCATATGTTTGAGGAAATATGGTTGATATACAGGGTGTCCGGAAAGTACGGTACTAAACTTTATTAAGTGATTCTCCATTTTAAAAATAATACTACAAATTAAAAATAGTTTAGGTATAAATTATGATTTAATACAACTTAAAATACACATTGTTTAAATTAAATATGAATAGGCATTTTTAAAACTTACGGAAAATTTTCAGAACCAAAAGTAGATTTTTAATGTCATATATGTGTAGAGTTTTTCAGAGCGACTGAAATAGTAAGAAATTTCAATACGTTCAATGATTTTCATGTTTTTTTGATATATCTGGCCTATAGTGATTAGTAAGGTGCGGATTTCTAGCAATAATGCTTTTTGTCATAAACGGTAGCAACGTAAAAATACCTTCATATGAGCACAAATCATAGCAAAAGCAACGATATTTTGCAAGCTTTTTTATGCTTTTTTTGCTTATTTCAAGATTTTACGCTTATTGGTAATTTATTTGCTTTTTTTCTGCTTATTTTATAATTATTAGGTTTTTCCTGGGTTTCTTTATGTTAATTTAGATAAAGCATCCAGATTGAAGAAGCTTTTGTTTCTTCAAAAATATTTTAACTGATAAAAGAAGAAATTTTACGGTTGACAATTTAGAAAAACATTTAATTATTATTTGTTATCGTAAGAAAAATTAAAATTATACCTAATTCAGAATAATTAACAGCTTAGTTACATAGATAATTAGTAGTTTTTTCGTTTATAATAAATACTCGATAAATAATAGGTATTATGCTCGGTATTATGTACTTCTAAATGTTTTGTTTAAAAAATTATGTTTAACTTTTTTAAATAAAGGCATATTTTTTATGCTTATAATAAGGTTTTCGTACTATTTTTAGGCTTATTTCTTTGGTTTTTTAAGCTTTTTTAAGCGCTTTTTTCTAATTTTTTTGTGCTTATAAATCCGCACTCTAGTGATTAGCGTTACTTTAAAAATAATGTCTGTCAATAAAGCAAAGCTAAATGCTGTGCTTTTTAAATAAATACAATTATTCGCTGACGGAGGGCATACAAAAGCAACATTCTAATTTACCCATAGCTATTTCACTTAAAAATTGATAACACTCACGTATACTAATGTAATCAGATAGATTTGTTTCTACTGTCTAGGACTACATATTTTTATTTAAAAGAACTATCAGAAATTATACAATGCAACATGAAATAAGGGTTTCTGTTCTGGAAAACCTGAAAAACAGGGATAAGTTAAAGAATTTAGTATTTTTTAATTTGGCCAGGGAAAGTCAGAGAGTTATATTAATTTCTGTATAAGTAAAAGGTCAGGGAAAAACTTACGGAATTTTTAAATGAAACGGGTTTTACAATAAATAACAACAAAAGAAAATACTTCCGGCTATCAAAACATCACAAATTTGAAACTGTAAAAGATTTCGTCTATTTAGGGTCTCAATCAAATTTTAGAAACAATACAGATGAGGAAATAGTGAGGAGAATCATAACCGGAAATCGTAGCTACTATCTTCATAAAAACTTGATACACTCTAAAATACTAACCCAGGCAACCAAACTCAGAATATACACATTACACAAGCATCATTAGGCCAGCATTAACATATGCAGGTAAAACACGGACGTTGACAGGCTCGGTACAAAATAAACTCAGTTGAAAGGAACATTTAAGTTTAAAATTTATATTCAGAAATTCGAATTCTATGGGAACAAATCTCGTTGGATTATAATTTCTGTTTTATATACCATCGAGAGTTCTTAAAGTCATATAATATTAGTGTTAAGTAAACTACCCCCTTTTTGAAGAGCGCATCTGGGTCTCGAAAGATTAACCGAGCTCTACGAACCAGCAAGTGAGCATCACATAAATTAACAATTAATTAAATACAAACAATAAACAATTAGATTAAGTTTTTAAGTATGTACCCAGTTTGAAACACATTTGACTGTAATGGGAAGCGTATTACAACGATCTCCCAAAGCACCCTGGAAGCTTCTATTATATTCTAGACTAAGCAGCGGCCACATACACGAGGGAGTATTGATACCTAGTTAGCCTGGAAAGTCTCTAGTAGACAAAATTGAATATGGTTGCTAGGGTTACAACTATGATGTTTTATAAATAGTATGTCAAAGTTTGACATCCATAAGTTGAATGGTGATAAAACTGTGAATTTTTGAAAACGGCATGTCTGAGGTCTGAGATAAAGCTAGAGTTTGAAAAAATCGAGTTTGGTTCAGTTATTAAGTATTTATTTTTGAAAGGGTTATCGAGCAAAGAAATTTTTACTGATATAATAGAAACCTTAGGTGATCAGTGCCCTTCATACGCCACTATTAAAAACTGGATTGGGAAATTTAAGAGAGGATGAAGATCATTTGTCAAAAATGAGCACCGCTCTGGAAGACCAATTTTTGTGACCACTCCGGAAAACATTGATTCTGTCCATGATATGATTTGAGAAGATCGAGGAATTTGGCTCAAGCGTATAGCATTTCCTAAGAACGTGTGTTTCACATCGTTCATCATGACTTGGGTATGAGAAAGCTTTCGGCCAAATGGATTCCAAGATGCTCGAATGCTGATCAGAAGCGCGTTCGATTGACAACGGCGAAGGGAATCTGCCGCCGTTTTGAAGAAGATAACTCCAACCTTTTGGATCGGCTTGTTACTATGGACGAAACGTGGGTCCATCACTATGACCCAGAGACTAAAGAGCAATCCAAAGAGTGGAAGCATTCTGGTTCTCCAGGACCCAAAACATTCCGTGTTTAAAAATCGGCTGGTAAGCTCCTTGCTTCAGTTTTCTGGGACAAATATGGGATAATTCTGATAAATTATGTATTTGGAACAAGGTAGAAGTATCACGGGAGCATATCATACTGAGTTGCTAACTCAATGACGTAAAAAAATTGTGGAGAAAGGCCGCGGAAAACTTGCCAAAGGTGTGCTCTTTTTGCAAGACAACGCTCCTGCTCACAAGTCGTTGATTGCGCTGCAAAATATTAATGAAATTGGTTTTGAATTGGTTGACCACCCGCCCTATTCTCCGGAATAAAGCACCGTTAGACTATTATTTGTTCCCAAAACTCAAAAACATTTGAAAGGTAAAAGATTTTCGACAAATAACGAAGCCATTTGTGCCGTTGAGAAACGGTTTGCAGACCAAAACAAAGATTTTTTTAAAAGGCTTTAGAGGTAATTTATGAACGTTCTGCTAAATGTTAACTAAATAAAATTTTGTTTTGAAATATTGTGGCGTTTTATATGGTAGGCTAAGTACTTATCAGTACTCCCTCGTATATAAAAATGCGTACCGGTAAGAGTTAAAAAATCAACGAAAAGCGAATGTTTCATTACGCTATGCGTGCGGTGTAAGGTAAATAGTAGTGATGTAAATAAACATTCAGTGTAAATAAAGTACACTGAGTTAGTGTTTAGCTCTATTATAATCTTGTTTTCATAATAATTTAGTAAATATGTGGTATTGCAATTATTTGGTCCAATAAAGAGAATCCAGGCAGAACACAAGTTTAGTGAAATTCTTAGTTAGTTTAATTGTGAAAATTAAGTCTGTCAAGTTCTTCAAAAATTAAAAAAAGAAATAAATTTCTTTTGTTTTTCGGAAACCAGAATATTTTACTTTGATTGATTTTATCCAAAATTAAACCATTAACTTTACAAATTTGGAATTCGACGTTCAGAAATAAGCTAAAGTTTTTATTTCAGAATTTTTATTTTGAAGTTTAATTCAGAACTTTAGACTTTTGTTAAGTTTTTAAGTTTTCAATTCTAATTATAGCGAGTTTTCAGAATGCTCATAACTCAATATTGTTAATTTATTCTAGATCAACTGTATTTTTTTTATGGAATTGTGTACCTACGTTAGAGGTGGGAACAAGACTTCGAAGTTCGAGCTCAAGACTTCGAAGTTCAAGCTCAAGTTCGGTTCGGCTCGTCTCGAGCTTCGAACGAGATTGAAAGCTCGGAGCTTGTTGCAGGCTCGAAGCTCGATTCAGACTCAAAATTCAATGAGGCTTGTTGAAGTTCGGTAAATTCTCGACATTCAGTTAAATTCAAGAAATTGATCGAGTGCACTCTCCTGTTTTACCCGGTATTATCTTTCTTCGTGCTCTTTGGTAAAGGCCCAAAGCTCGAAGTTCGGGAAAAGCCGAGCCGAGTTCAGAATATTTAACATTTTCTTCGAGTCGAGTCGAGCATGCTTCGAATTTTCTCCGAACCGAGCGGAGTAGAGTTTAGGAAAAAACTAAAAATGCCCACTTCTAGTGTGCTTATCTGCCCTTTGCAGGCCTATGTTAACCGGGCGTGCAAAGCGTGAATGCACGCGGGCGACAAAGCAAGGGGGCGGCCGTTCATCCCATATTTAAACGAAGAAAATTATATATAATCAAAGAACAATACAACAAAGATGGCACGAAATTAAAAAAAAGATGTTAATGCTGGAAAATAATTATTATTAATTATTAATATCTACTTATTTAGAATTCATAAATATGATAAAACAATTTTGGGTTGAGACGGAGAAGTAATTAAATAATTTTCTTGTTTTGCACAGAAAAAGGGAAATTTTTTTTTTGAAAATTTTCCACGGGATTCAAAATTAAATTTTTCTAAACAAACTTTCGGCAAAATAGCAGAAGACGCTTCACAATAATTAGTCCCAGATAAACACAAAAGTCATTTGATTTTGACACGCAGCGAAAACTTTTAAAATTAAAATAGGTATGGTTAACTTCACAAAAGAAAGAAAGAGTGCAGTCTCTGTAATTCAGATTTAAAAGTCTTGAAAGTTATAGACATTTTTGAGTTCTTAAACAAGACATTTTACTTTGTGGACGAAAAAGTATTTCAAAATGCAGTTTCGCAAACTATATTGGAAAAGAATTAATTATAAACAATTAGCTTACGACTTTACCTATGTAATACAGCCGTATCTTTAAGAATCTTATTAAACATACCCATGTCTGTATCAGCAAACCTTTTTAAAATCTACCACGCTTCTTCTTCTTCTTTGGCTCTACGGTCCTTGTAGGATCTTGGCCTGCTCGATGATCTTCCTCCATTCGTCTCTATCTAGTGCTTTTCTTTTCCAAGTTCTTACTCCCAGCTCCTTCAAATCGTTTTCTACATCTTCGCTCCATCTTTTCCTTGGTCGTCCTCTCCTTCTCCTTCCCTCCGGCTTTCTTTCATATGCTAATTTTGGACCTCTGTCGTTTTTCATTCTTATTAGGTGGCCTAGCCATTTTATTCTTTGTGTTTTTATTGTCGATACGATGTCTTGGTCTTCGTATAGGTTCTTTAGTTCGTGGTTCATTCTTGCTCTCCATTCTTCTCCTTCCTTTATTGGGCCATATATTCGTCTTAGTATTTTCCTTTCGAAGATGCATAAGTTTTTCTGGTCTTCCATTTTTAGCACCCACGTCTCGCCTCCATATGTTACTACAGGCTTAATAATTGTTTTATATATTCTTTTTTTCGTGCTTCTTGATGTGCTTCTCGATTGAAATATGCTTTTGAGTGCATGGTAGCTTCTATTTCCCGCCGCTATTCTTGCTTTTATTTCTTCTCCTGTTTCATTATTGTTTGTAATTATGCTTCCTAGGTATTTAAATTCCGAGACTTCCTGTATTGTGTGGTTATCTATTTGGATGCTGTTTTGCTCTCTTCTTCTGCTTCTCGTGTTCAGCATGTATTTGGTTTTTTCGTAGTTTACTTTTAATCCTGCTTTCTTAGCTTCTTGTTCTAGTTCGCGATAGGCTGTTTTTAATGCTTGCTCTGATCGCGCCAAGATTACCACGTCGTCTGCAAAAGCTAAATATTGGCAGCTTCTATTATATATGTTTCCTCTTGGGTTTATTTCTATTTTCCTTATGCACCTTTCTAACACTAGGTTAAACAATGTTGTGGACAGGGGATCGCCTTGCCTTAGTCCTTTTTTAACTTCAAATTGTTTGGAGAGGTTTCCTTGGCTTCTGACTCTGTTTTTTGTTTGTGATATTGTCATTTTTACTAAGTTAATTAGCTTTTCTGGAATTCCAAACTTTTAAAATTAAAATAGGTATGGTTAACTTCACAAAAGAAAGAAAGAGTGCAGTCTCTGTAATTCAGATTTAAAAGTCTTGAAAGTTATAGACATTTTTGAGTTCTTAAACAAGACATTTTACTTTGTGGACGAAAAAGTATTTCAAAATGCAGTTTCGCAAACTATATTGGAAAAGAATTAATTATAAACAATTAGCTTACGACTTTACCTATGTAATACAGCCGTATCTTTAAGAATCTTATTAAACATACCCATGTCTGTATCAGCAAACCTTTTTAAAATCTACCACGCTGCAAGACGGAATTATCACGTCGAATGCGGCAGCGGCGCTTATCGCGGTACGGTCGCTATATTATATGTTGGGACCTAGTCGCGGAGAGCCGCGCTCGCGCCGCAAGTGTGACACCTCATACACAAAACCGTGTTCCGTGCTCCCGTGTTATTTTACAAAGGTAGCGGTGCTGCAAGTATGTCACCGGCCTAAGCGCCGCTGCCGCATTCGATATGATTCGTTGTTCCTTATGATATGTTCATACCTGCGGCACAGCTGCTACGTCTTCAGTCAATTGAATATTTGGTTGGCAGCGGCGTGGCCTTAATGATTTGCTATTTATTTATTTATTTAGCGTATGGTATAAGATCACGACGATCACGTAGTGATAGTTTGGTTGCCAGTAGTGCTAATTCTTTAGTGCTATCCAAGGTGCACGTGTAGCCTAGCTTTGCTACGGACGCGAGTTAGCTTTGCACTGTGTGTGGGTGTATATGTGTGACCTTGTTACTCTACCTCTTAGGCCTGCATTCGAAGGAGAGCGTCGTTAGTTTGGTGCCCAACGACGAATGGACACCAAACACCAAGACTCGTACCGCTCTCAGGACTTGTAGGTTGGGAGATTACGACCGAGGACTAAACGTAATGCTAGCTTGTCGCTCTTACCACCGCGCCTCCCTGGTTCTTATAATTTGCTATTATTTCTATCAAGAAGAATATTTTAGATAACACGAATATTGAGGATACTCAATAAAAGAATTTTTATAATCTCTTGTCAAGTTAAGTTAAGTTAAGTATATTGAGATGATATTTAATTTGGATGCTTATAATTAAAGGTTATGTTATTTGTTGATTTGTTAATAAAGATTATTTTTACGAAGATTGTAAATGCAGATTTTTAAATTATAAAAAACTGTAACATAAATTTTAGGTAGCTAGATTAAATTTAAGTTATTAATGTAAATAAGTTAATATTATAATCATTGTTAGAATAATTAGCTAAATTCAGTAGTCATAGAAACATAAAATTAGTTACTTTAGAAACCTTGTAAATAGTTGTTATAGTGGAAAACAAATTGAACGTAGAATATTCTGGATACAGAAAAAAACAATTTTATAAATTAATTGATATTTTGCATTCAAAGGGGCAACAACCAGATAGGGTTGCTCGTCGCAAAATAAATAATATCAAACGAATATTTAAATTTAAATAAAGTTAACGATCATTAGAATCAGTATTAAATAAAAAGGAAGTGAAATAGAAGAAAATGCAATTGAAAATTGAACTTCAAGTAAAAGCACTTCAAAACAGAGGCACTTCAAGCAGAAGCACTTTCAAGCAGAGGCTAATTGGATGTTGGTGTTGGAATAAAGAAATTCTGGAAAAGAAAGGGAATTTAAGTGTAGATAGTGAGTGTACAAACCGTAATTTTAAGATAATTTTAAGGTAGGGCTGATAGGGTGAAAACATAATAAAATAAAATAATCTGCATTGAAAATTTGAGTAAATTTTGATTTTTGTTAATTAAATATAATTTGAAAATACAACGAACCTACTTAACAACCCGTGAGATGAGATCTCCGAAATCAAATAAATTAAAGAGCAAAGCAAATTCAGTACAGAACGAAAATTTTGTCGAACCCAAAGTAAGGGGTACAGTACAATATATTTTTGTTATTATTTTCAACTATCCTTTAGTATATTATCTAATAAATAATAATAATAATAATAAATAACCTCTAGTTATGATATTTTGCTTTTGAGTAGTTTTGTTGTAGTGTAACCTACCCGTGTTACTTTATCATTCTTTTTCGTTTATTTTTTATTTGTAAACAGTTAATGAAGAAAATGAAGAATGTTATGGTTATGAATGTTATGATATTATATACGTACATAAATGCTTCAAGCTTCATGCAATACGTATGTGTATGTACGTTTGTACGTATTGAATTTCATTTGTCACAGGATTGTTTAAACTTTAAACAGAAAATTTCATATTTAAATTACAGGGGCGCTAAAAATATTCTCGCGTGTGACCTTTAATAATTAATATCTGTAGAAACTGCAAAATTTTCTTTTTTATTTTTATCCAAACACTTGTTTGTGTTATAAGTTTAAAATGAAAGAATTTGCCTAAAAGTTTTAGATTTGTATTGGACGTTTAGGGTAAAATCCTATATAAACTTCGGATTATATTCAAGCTTAAATTTCAGATGTTAAAATTTCTTGGAATTTTGTTAAAATTAAACATTTAAAAGAGATTTTTTCATAATTTGTAGTTAAATTCAAATCCAGATTCTCAAAACGAATTCTAATAATATTCTTTTCAGTAAACTACACTTATAACTAGAATATTGATAAATCAAAACGATTAACCTTCGAATTTGATTTTAGGCTGTCGAGTTCCTGGGAACAGTAAATGGAAAACAGTAGTAAAAGCATAACTTGTATGTATATCTTGTAATCTGAGACAATATAAAAATCTGAAGGTGGAAAATTCCTGAAACTTTAATTGAATAATGTTTGTTGATGACACTTATTTCAACATTATTGGGTTAATGAATAATAAAACAAAATTAAAATGTTTTTTCTAAGTTCACTGGTTGTAACCTGTTCTTGGTGAAAACATTGCATTTGTTTAATTTGACGTCATGCAATTCTTTAAAATCTTTAATCGGAATTTTTCCTGTGCTTACTAATCTAAAAACTAACATGTTTATTAATGAAATCACGAAAATTTCCTTTCTTTATTACTGGCATGCTCGCAGGGGTTATTTTGAGGATAATCTAGAACTGCACAAATTGGCCTGACTGAACTCAGATAGTTTGGTAAGAAGGGGGAGGGGGTGGGGGTAAATTTTTTATTTCTGAAAATTTAAAATCATGCAAGTAATAATTCAATAAATTCGAATAATATGTTTATTCAAAATTATGATATACAGAGTGATTCTTGACTTATACGCATAATTGCGAGGAATTATAGTTCGTGATGTATAGGGATGGGTAATTAAAAAAAATTGTATTGTGCTTGATGGCGATAAAACTAGGCGAGCAGCAAGTAGCCAAAGCCATTAATTTATTTTGATTTATTTAAAATTTTTAATCATAAAATTATTTTTATTTTGTACTGCACAAAATTAAAATTAGAACTGCACATTTGAAATTTAGAGCTGCACAAACAAGCTAGAGCTGCACACCAAAATAACCCCTGCATGCTCGTATGTCTTATTAATAATTAGGTCAGTTTTAAAATGGAAAGAGTTTAATTCAGGTTTATGTAATTTATTATGTCTGACTGCTACTGCAATCGATGAATGTTAATTAATATTCGAAAAATTTCCATAATATTATAATTAGTCGATTCCAATGCGGAAGGGTTTGTAGTAGTGTAGTAGATTAGATCACGGTAGGTTACTAACTTTTCACAGGGACTCCCAGAGTTCTAACCTAAATTTAGAAACCTTGCTACTACCCAATCCTTTAATTGCCTTAAGTACATCGAATAACCTCGTAGTTGTTTGTCGACCTGAATAATGTGATTAATTGGGGAACGAGCAGGTTATAATTAATTGATTCAGTGAAAACGGATGTAATTACATTGGCATCTTGGTGTTTATATTTAGATCTAAAACTTCAGCTATTGGCGATTTCAGCAACCGATGGTGGCGCTGCAAATCGTAAACAAAGATGGTGGATAACGAGTAACAATTTACACCCAAAACCACAACAGTTTGTGTTATGGACATTCTTTTTAGCTGACATTATTTTTTTTGTTTTGTTTTGTTAAAAACAAACGACCATCACTTCCCACTGCGGTATAATAGTACAAAATTTTTACTCGTAACGGCAGTTGTAAAAACAGCCGCAAGAGGGCCTACGCACTTTTGGATTTGGCAATGTAGTTGGTACATCTACAAGGGTGTTTCAGCGCTCCTAATCGCATAGGAGTTAGGTTTGTCTTTGAACTTAAGTCATTTGGTTAGAGGCTGATTACAGTTTTATAACTCGGAAACCCAAGGAAATTTGCAGGTATATTTTTAGAATCGTAGATTTTCTATAAATAGACTCACTGGTACCTTGCCTACATATCATTCTACTTATAGTCTTTGCAACTAAGAAAGAAAAGCAAAGAAGTCTGACTGTCTGACCACCAATTAAGTCTTTATGTGAATGACATCAATCATCAATATAATTCGAAGAGAAAATACAAAATATGAACATTTTGATTGCCGCAGAATATCATGGCACGCGACACGTCTGTGTACCATTTACATTCCCATTCAAGTTAGCATGCCGTTGTAATTCGTTGTAGTATTTTTAACTGACTCATTTACTATACGATTATGTTTATATTTATTTTACCGGTTTGTAACTTTTGTTTACATGCGAGATTATCTTTCAGTGTACCGTAATTGTTTTTAAATTGATATAAATAGTGCTAATGGAGTTTATTATATTGCAATTGATATGTTGTTAACTGTAGTTTTTCAAGTAGCACTCTTTACCTTGGAAACATATACTTAATTAGCTAACTAACACTTTACACTTTTGCATTTTTATAGCTTTAAGTATGCCCTTAATTATCGTGTTTATATAATTGTTTTTTAGACACACTGAAGTTATTAACTTATCTACATACATGATTCTGCCATTTCCTTTCAGTGGTAACCAGTATTATTTTAATTTCTATACTTCCTGGTATTCACAAAGGTAAACAGTTGAAAAATATGTTTGGGATCAGTTATTACTTATTACTTATTACGTTGTAGGTTTGAGAAGCAATTTTGGTGAAATTAATATATCGATTTATACCACAGAACAATGTGAAATCTCATAAACTTTCGAATAAATCTGATGCTGAAAGCGGTGCATTTTTGAGCTACGTTTTCAAAATTGGACTCTCTAGGAAAAATGTTATCTGAGACCGAGGGTGCCTGTGTGGATTTCCGATTACCTTTTCTATTATTCTTCCGTTTATTATTGTTCTACTTACGTTTGTTGTTTTCATGTTTTCCAGGCTTATATCGAAGAGTGTTGCCGATACGGCATTTCCTTGAGGCACTCCTGTATTTGTTTTGATTTTGTCGGCCATGTCCTCATGTCTTCTTCAATTTGAACTGTTACTGTTGTTTCTTTCAAAGTTATTTCCGTCAAGTGTACTAGCTTTTGTGGTATCTGTAAATTTTTGTCAAAAGCTCGTTTATAAACAGTATATAGCATAAAGGAAGGAGAGTTGGACCACATTTTGAAAAACTCAATGCAGATTCTTTATTTTATAATATACAACTTTCATAAAAAAACATCCTTACTTCTTCTTCTGGACCGTTAATCAGCAGTTTTGATAAACTGCTGCGTAACTTGTACATCCATCATGATCATGAAGCCACCGTTTACACAATACGCATTGAATCCAGTCGTCTTTTCTCTTTGTCTTACGATAATCTTCACTGCATCTCACACATTCATTCTCGTAGTCGCTTAGGTAATCGTTCTTCTTCATATTCAGATTCTTCTATGGAGAACGAATTCGTCAGATTCTGACGATGACGACGCTGTTCTTTGCTTTTTAGATTGCTTTTCTAGCTTTTTGCTTGGGCTTTTGGCATTGGTTCTTTGATTGGTGATGCACTTCTCTGAAGAAAGAACGCCAGCTATTTGTCGGCGGGCTTTATTCACCTTTGGAATAATAAACAGCACTGGAGAGATCAGGTCTAATGCCTTTCCAGGAGTAATATCAGATGCTGTGGTAGACTTAACTGAAGTGCTATTAACTGTATTTTGAGATCCAGATGGTCCTGTCTCCGACAATCCTGCTCGTTGCTCAGGCGGTTGTTGTCGTTTGTATTATGAATCAAGAATGCATGGTTTGGAATTGCACTGGGATCAAGGGGCATTATCCCAGTTCAGCGCCGTCCTTTGAATTTTGAGGCCCCGGGTACAAATATGGAGTGGTGCTCCCAGTAAATAAAAAAAGTGCGATGTGCGAAAATGTTCAAATAACAATAATAATAATAATCAAGGGCTTATTTGTCAGTTACAGTTAGAAAATTGTGTTACACAAAATGTTCTTGGACGACTGGCGGTGCGACGCGCCTCTGTCGTTGAACGCCGGCGTCGTGCCGATGTAAGCAGTGTTGCTAGATACACTACCCCCACCACTGGTTTTAGTCCGGCCAGCGGCGCGGGACTATTCGGCTACAAATGTCTCACCGTTTGTCCGTTTATAAAAACGTTCAAACGGTGAGACGTTTGGAAATTCATTTCAAAAATAAGCTTTAGCTTTATGTAGCTCGGTACGGGGCCCCACTAGCCCCCGGGGCCCCGGACATACACCCGGTTGACCGACCTTAAGGGCGCAGTTGATCTAAAGCCAAACACAGCATTCTGCACAGTAGCAGATTTGCTCCATGCATCACCCAACAGCTTTCCGAAATTCAACCTATTCAGTTTTCGATTTGGCGGATTTTTAATAAAATACCGGCATCCATCATAAAAGTGAGCCCTTAGGGATTAAAAAAAACTTCGATCTAAAGGTTGTAGAAAATGCGTCGTGCGGGGAGGCAAACAAAATAGTATTACATACTTCATGTTATTTTTCAAACTGAAGAGTCTCGATATTCATGGTATAAGATGAATCCCTATCTTACTAGAACTAACGGAATAGGTCCAGGCAGTTTTTTCAGTAAAAAATAGGTCAATCGAGGAATAGTTCTGAATTTACATATACTGACTTGCCAGACATTCTAAGGCGTGTTCCTGGCGGCATTCCATCACTCCATTGATCCTTCCTGTTTTTGCCTTTGAAAATACAATATGGTAGCAGGTATCCTCTTTCAGTATTGCAGCATGCCAAAATGCTTATAGTTTCTCATCCTTTCTCTCTAGGACTTATGCTAAGAACACATTTTGATCCCTTTTCAGCAAGGACTTAACCAGCTCTGGTATTTAATTGGAGGCTAGTCTCATCGCAATTAAATATGTTACCAGGTTTATTAAACAACAACTTCGTCAAAATACTTTTTTGTTATTTCCCTAGACATTTCTCTAGCCCGAGCGACAGAAATATTCTCAGCTTTACGGAATGTAATATCAGATCTTCTTAAAACTGAAGAAAGCCATTGTTTACCAGCTTTGTCTGAAAATTACAAATCTTGCAAACATTATTACCTATACCTTCATTTTCACTAAATCTGTTTCTTATTCCTAACTTAACAGCCATTTGATACGCCATCTCTCTTACTTTTTGCTTTGTAGGTGAAAAGCCAGTCCTTTGGAGCTTTTTGATATGAAGTTTTTCTTCTGCATTAGAACCAATCACTGAATCTGGACCTCGGCTATTGTGTTTTTTGTATTATTATTTTTTAATCTACGTTTTAATGTAGTTTTAGGAATAACTGCCAAAATGTCTAGCTCCATTTACACCCATATATCGCTGATTGCAAATTATTGGACGTCCAGAGGCCTCTTGGGCTTGCACTTGCTTGGCGTACATACGTGTTCGGCACAATATTCTGAAATAAGAATATGAGATAAATAAGGTCAATCTCTCCTCCATTCCGCTGGTCCATCTATCCTCAACTATGAGGATAGATGGACCATCTCTTCCCTTTTAGACGATGTATTAGAATGACTGTTATTGAGGTTAGGAATAAAGACAATTACCCAACTAACTAGCCTACATTATAAATTTGATGTTTAAACTTAGGTACCTAATTTTCACCACAGTTCGTAGAAATTTCTAGCAGATGCAAAATCAATATTTAATAGCGATTCAATAAAAATCATCAAAAGAGTAATGCAAATGCCCAATCTGACATAAGCACGCATTTATTGAGTTACTCTCTAACGCACATGTTCACTGTTGCCGGATCTTGAAAGTTATAATTAGTGGTTCGTCTCTCTATCTGGTTCAACTCTCCTCCCTTTACCCTATATTTCTATGTTAAACTCATAACATTTCTGTATTATCCCCTTCATTACGTGAATTGCATTAACAGTTGATCTCCCCGTATAAAGTCTATTTGGTAGTCCCTTATCAGCCTTATCTGTAACTCTGTATGCTCTACTAATTTACGATTTATTGATGATGTTAAAAATTTGAATGATGTGTTCAGGAGAGTTATCCTTCGGTGGTTGTTGCAGTCATGTGGGTTTCCTTTTTTCGGTATTGACGTATTGGTACAACTACTTGGATCATCTTACTCATCAGGCATCGATCTGTTTGTTTCTCCATGTTTCTAAAAAGAGTTGGTATATTTTTCTTATTAGTTGAGTCTGTATTTTGTCACATCCTCCTGCTTTTCCTTGTCTCGCTTTGTTTGCTATTTGTTGGAATTCTATATACCTGTGATCTCCGTTGCTTCATCATATATGTTACTGATAAATCTATTTTCTCCTCGTCTTTGTTGTAGTCATGTTTTCCCTTTTCTTTCGTTTAATCTTCTTCTTCTTCTTCGTGTGATAGGATGATATCCTGTTGATTCCATTGGCCTCATATTGGTTGGGGGGTGGTCTTGGGATACTGATGTCCAGTAGTCCTTCCATCGTTTGGGCGGCCGTCCTACTGGTCGTTTTGTGTCTTCGCCCATTTTGCTAAACGTTCCTCCCCCATTCTGTCAACATGATCTCGCCAGTGACGTCGTCTTGTTCTCACCCACCTAACAATGTCTTGTGTATCGCATCTTTCCCTGATGGTTTCATTTCTCACTCTATCTCGGAGAGTGAGTCCAGAAATAGCTCTTAATGTTCTCATTTCGGTCGATCTCATTGTCTGCTTGGATTTTGCTGTTTCGGCTCGTGTTTCCGCTGCATATGTCAATATTGGCCTTACACACGTTTTATATATACGTACTTTATTTTCAATGGCCATATATTTATTCTGCCATATTATGTCGCGAAGACAGCCAGACACTGCTGAAGCTTTGTTTGATTGTATTCTAGTCTCTTGATTGATGTTTCTACTGCTGGATGTTTCCACTCCTAAATATTTAAAGCTCATAACTTGTGTTATTGTTTTGTTGTCTATGGCCAGATTACACCGTATTTGGTCTTTGGAGATTACCATGGACTGTGTTTTTTCTATTGATATTTTTATGTTAAGTTGTTCGGCAGATGTTTTAAATTTGAACAGCATGCGTTGTAAATCGTATTCGTTTTCTGCTGCAATAACTGCGTCGTCTGCGTAGGACAGTATCTTGAACCTACTATTCCCCATCCTGTAACCCCCTCTCATCTCTTTGACGGATTTAATAATTTGGTCCATAATGACATTGAAAAGTATCGGACTAAGGCTGTCTCCCTGTCTTATGCCTTATATGGGTACTTCTTCTGTTAGTGTGTTACTCGTTTTAATTCTTGTTTTATTGTTATGGTTAAGCTCCTTTATTACCTTTATGGTTCTTCGATCGATATTATTTTCTTGCAGCGTTCTTATTACGTCAACGAGCTGTACTCTATCGAACGCTTGAGTCAAGTCAATAAAGCAAACGAATAGTGGCTTATTGAATTCAATCGATTTTTCTATTAATTGACGTAATATAAATATTACGTCCACTGTGGACCTATTCTGGCGAAACCCCTGTTGTTCTTCGCTTATGCCCACCTTGCGTGTTATTTCTTCTGCTATAATTTTTGTCATCACTTTTGATACAGTGCTTAGAAGGCATATTTCCCTTAGTTCTTTGGATCTTTCTTGGTACCTTTTTTGAATATCGGGATTGTTATGCTTGTTTTCCACTGGCTAGGTACAGATCCTACTTCGATTATTTTTTGGAACAGGGTAGTTATCTCCCGTGCCAGTTCGTCACCGCCGTTTCGTTTAATAATTTCGAAAAATGCTGCATCCATATGTCTTCGATCTTCTTTACGTCATATTCACTTCCTCTTCCTATACAAACCTCGGGCAATATTTTGGTTGCTGTCCTTTTTAATTTCTTCCATTTCCCCTTCTTTTGTTTGCAAAGTTTTATAGTTTTCTTTTTCATCGCCCTGTATGTTTGTGCATCCTCCTCTTTTCTAGTTCTTAATCATTTTTGTCATGCTTCTCGCTTCTCTTTTATTATGGTTTCGCATTCTTGATTAAATCATTATTTTTCTTTGATATAATAAACAAAGGAAAATATATAAATAAATAGCAAGAAATCAAAGAGAGCTGCAGGAAGTGTTTGAAAAAGTAGAAAAGTGAGCATGTAAAAGAGGATTACTTAAACGAAGTACATGAAATGCACAAGAAATGAGAAGTTGGGAAGCATAAATATAGGAAAATATATCGTAAATTTGAGGAGATAGACACACTCAAATATTTAGGAGTAATAATAAACAATAAGAACGACTACGAAATGGATATTAAAGGTAGAATATCGCATGCAGTAAAGGATACTATGAAAATAAATGTGCACTAAAGAGTAACAAGACAGGTAAACAAACAAAACAAGTAAAGAAACAAAACTCAGGACCTACAAAGCATTAGTAAGCCCAACAGTAACATATGCAGCAGAGACACTAAGTATAACAAGAAAAGAAGAAGAGCGACTAAGAATATGGGAACGAAAGCTATTAAGAGCAATATATGAACCAATAAAGACAGAAGAAGGAATAATGAGACCCAGAATGAACCACGGATTATTACAGAACCCAAAAGGAGAGGCCATAGTAAGGAATGCACAGATAATTAGGTGGATGGGACATGTAATGAGACATGTATGAAGGGAAGATGGTGAAGAAGATAACAAAATGGCAACTAATGAAAACAAGGAAAATAGGAAGGCCAAAACTAGATGGCAGGATTGAGTCATAGACAATTTAAAAGAAGAAGAATATAGTAACAAAAGCTAGGGTGCACACGAAACTAAGTATGAAAAGTGAAACGCGGAGACTAATCCACCCCAGGAAGAGGATCAGAAGAGTTTCAGAAAGGAGGAGTAAAACATTCCAAGAGGAATGAAGCCTTCTATTATTCTGCTGCTTTCTGTTTTAATCTAGTGTTCGACGGTATAGTCGTCTCTTCACGGGTTACGAGTTACCTGAATAATCCCTATCGGCCTAAATGATTTATGCTATCTGCTACATACAATCCTGATAATGAGGTTTAACATTTATTTATAAATTGTTATAAATTATTTTGGTGTGTAAAGTGTGGTATAATATATAAAGCATACCACTTCTATAACTATATGACTCAAGAGCATTCCATGTGAATTTGAAGTATATTTATTTTTACTTACTCTTGTAAAGTTGGAATTTGTGAATTCTGGTTAAAGATTTGAGTTTTCAAATACAAATGTGTAACGCTGGAAGGCGAATTTTAAGCACAGAATTGAACCTTTTGCTAATCTAGGATTCTAGGATTTCAAACTGAAATCCCCTTGACTTGATCCGTTGTTTAAAACATTTTGAAATATGACTTATAAATTATGTAAATAACTTTCTAATATGCTTCAAATCTGAATTATGATTTCATCAATAGCTTGTTCGCAACAGTTTTATATGGACATGCGGTTTATTCTGGCTCATTTTCAATACATAAAATAGAGACGTTATTCAGATGCAGTGTTTAGTTTAGAACAAGATTTAAATACTTTTGATAGTAGGTATTATTTAGAAGTAATATAATTCTACATATAGCAATTTAAAATAAAACACCAGTTTCCAGCTAGAAGTTTGCAACAGACTTTTTACATCACATCGGTACAAAGTAATCCCTGTCTAGAAATTCTAAACTATGATAGCATCATACGATTTGGATGACAGTATCAAATGACATTTTAAACGAGATTTGGTACTTCTCGTGGGCGAAATTTTACATCATCATGATTCAATATTTATTACAAATTTAATGTGATTTTCCTATAACCTATTTGCCCTTCAAGAAATTAACAAAAAAATGAAAGATTGTTAACTGAAGTGTAACTTTAAGTTTAATTTTTGTAAATCATTGTTTCTTATAGAGTTTTTTTTTGTTTGTTTAATAATTGAGCCGAATCGAGGCCTGCAGGTGTCAAAATAATTTGTTTATCTACATTTTATATTGAATACAATTTCTATTTACATAAGTATTTCTTTAATCACGTGGTGGGAAATGATATAGTTATTTTTTAACAGTTTAATTAATTAAATAATCGAAAATATCTTATTAAAGGTTTATGTGATGTCATAAACTTATCAAGATATGTCTTCTTCTAACACCTACATGGTGTGATGTACAGCGAATTTTTTATGTTGCATCACACTTTTTCTTAGAAGTGAAGTCATGTTTTTTCGTTTCGTTACAGACAGCAATATTTTTGTAATTGCATTCCAAATTCTTTGAAAATTAGATGTTAAAAATATGATAAATTGTAACTGAAAAGTTTTTCCTTTACTAGTAAAATAAATCAACAAAAATGTAGTTAATAAAACAGGATTTATTTATATTTTTGTATTGCTTTGGTTAGATGCGAAATACTAAAAACTTTGCTCTCCTGGTAAACTAGGGGCATTTAAGTTTTTCACCCTTCATACTAGGTCGGCTCAAAGAGAATCCGATTTTGAACCTACCAAAGGAATTTCCCTTCTGTTGCTATGGCTAACCTCAGTATTTTAAACAGTTTCGTCTAATTTATTGTCAAATGCCTTTTTTAATCGCGAGTATTGCTTCGCTTGTTCCAATGTTCCTCCTAAACCAAAATTGATCTTCTGTTAAGTTCTTTTCTATTTTCCTTTCGCTTCTACGATATATTATCTTGGTTAATATTTTCGATCGTTTCGGTATCGGTATTATAAATCCTTTTGCGAAATTTATTGGAATATGTCTTGATTCATAAATATTTTTCATAATATGAAACAATATATTCAAGTTCTCTTGGTTAAGGCATTTTAATACTTCACTGTTAATTCTGTCTATCCCAGGGATTTTGTTTTTTTCTTTGACTGCTTTGTCGAATTCCGTTTTTAAAATTGGGGCGCTTCTATCTTCTTCTTGCACTTATTCTATAATATTTGGGGGAATGTTTTCCACTTCTTCGTCGTTATAAAAAACTTCCACTTATTTCTATCATCTATCTGCAATTTCCCAGTTTTCGATCAAAGTTTGTCCCTTTTAATTTACAACTCCATGTATTTTGGATTTTCTTCCGCGAAAGAAGCGTTTTATTTTTTATGTTTTTATGTCTTTCTGAAGTTCTATACAGTTCCCTTCAAGGTACACCTCCTTCACTTTTCTTGCCAATACGTTGATTTTGTTTCGTATTTCTCTGTACTTTTTTGTCCTTCAGGCCTCGAATTCTTATATTTTCTTCTGGTTTCGATTAATTCTACTATTTTTTTGTAATCCATGGTTTTGTGTTCTGTTTCTTTTTCTTTCCTAATAGAGTATTTAGTCCTATTTCAGACCTGTACATTGTTCTTTTACACCTTGCTGGATTTTGATTTCTCCATTCTTCTTAAATTTTTGTTGCAGTTTTATGTTTATCTCTTCGTTTTTAACTTGTTTTACGTTCCATTGCTGGCTTTCTTTTTTGGCTAATTGCATATCTGCGCTAAGATAGTTCTTCTTCTTCTTCTTCGGCGGTGCAAAGTAGCAACCCTCAGGCCTTAGGCCCATTGTGTATCCGCTGCGAATTAAAGAATGCCTTCATACAGACCGAAGTAGTCTGGAACTCCGTAAAAGTAGATGAAGGGAGGTCTCATCTTCTAAGAAGCTGTTTGGACCTGGTTTTTGAAGGTCTGTGGATGAGTAGCTTCGCTGAACTGAGAGTCTAATTGCTTGGTGAATGCTTGCTTTAGGTAGACCGAGGACCCGTTCCGGACACCCAGATTAGTTGAACCCAATTGGTTAAGCCGAGCCTTTCCAGGGCCACACGACCTTCCTTGACCAGGTTTGATTTGTTTTTTAACAGAACTCAAATCTTTGAGTGCTGGCTGACTATCGGAGCGTATATAGATATGCCAACAGAGGTGATAGCACACCACCCTGGGAGCAGCCTCGTCTCACCGAGGTCCTCATTGTGGCACCGTCAAGCTATGCTAGAATTTCTCGATTAGTCAGTAGGGCTCTAACTTATCAGACGACGGTAGTGTCGATGATCAATGGCGGCTTGACTGATGGAATCGATGGATGTGTTGTCGAAGGCTCCGTCAATGTCCAGGAAGGCACCAGCGGCCAATTAGTACAGGAATGTACCCCATCGCTAGGCAGACCCGAAGTAGATAGTATAGGGTGATGAAGGGTTTCCAGCCCCTTCTGAAGGAGGGCAGGGGAAACGCCATCGGTCCATGGGCCTTTAAATGTGTCAAACGAGGCTATGGCCCATCTGAGGCCATCAAAAGTGACCACTTTGAAAGCCATTTTCCAGTCAGAGGTGGAAACAGCGACTGGGAGTGGCTGTTGTTGGGCAACTAAAGTTCTAGTGCCCCCAGGAAAGTGTACTTCCATAAGATGCTCCAGGCACTCTTTGTGGCTGGAAGCTGTAGTTTCGTCTGGAAGTTTCAAGGACTTTAGACGCGACCGTTTATCCTTACCAAGAATTTTAATAAGGCGAGTTGCTTTGGGCGAAGATTCAATTCCGGAGCAGAAGCCTCTCCATGCATCCTTCTTATGACTGCGGATGCGGTCTTTAAAGTCCCTGGGATCTTTTGTAAAGATCCAAGTCCTCTGGTTGGTGAGAGTGCAGGGCTCCGTTAAGAAGCCTGCGCTTCTCCTTACGAAATGTTTGAAGCTCGGAGAGGATAGTTCTGACAATCCTGTATTTAGCTTTCAAATCTATGCTTAACCATTATAAAATCTATTTGAAATCGTCCCCTGGTATCTTGTAAATCGTCTTCTCTTATACGGTGTAGAAATATGGTATTAGCGATAATTAATTTATGTTGTGCACAGAATTCGATTAGACAACCGCCTCGTCTATTTTTTTACGAAACCAATATTTACCAATGATATTTGTTTCCCCCACCACAGCGTTCCAATCGCCCAGAACTATTAGATTTTCTTCTGCTCGTACTGTTTCTATTATCTTGTCTATTTCGTCGTATGTGTCTTCGATCTCATCATCTGTGTGGCCTGATGTGGGCATATAAACTTGTACAATCATGGTATTTTTAGGTTTTTAGCTTCACCAATTATTCGATCGCTAAGTTGATTGTAACCTAGTACTCTGTTTGCTATTTAAAATTGTGGCGAAGCCGTTGGTTGGTTTATTGTTAGAAATTAATATAAATAAGCTACGGTAATTATTTTAGGTAGGGTCTTTGACCAACGTCGCCACTTGAATATTGCTTGACTTTTTGCGAGAGGTTTTTATTCAAAGTCAAATTTAACTAACATAATGTATTTCATATCTGTGCTTTAGTTTTACGAAATAATATAAATTCAAAGTAAATTGATACAAATCATTATTCCATGTACACTGATACAAATTACTCTAAGTTCTGATTACATTTAAAACGACTAAGTCCATAAAATAATTTAAATAATTCAGACAAAGTCCTGAATTACAGTTTAAGTTGACATAAAACAACCTTACATGTATTTACTGGAACATCGTTTTGAAGGGTGTCAATTCTCTCGTACATACTGTTGCTTTGATGGTTCGTACACAACCATGCCTCTAATGTATTTTAGCTTAGTATTTATACAGAAAATTGACTCCGTTCTTCCAATATTCAGTATCTTATCTTATGCGCGTGTGAAGTGCAGAATTACATAGAAGCACGTATGAGGTGTCGAGTTTCACAGTACATTGCGCATGTACGTGCTTTATTTCGAATTCGTATAATATTCAAGATGAGCATACACGTGCCTTGTTAGTCCATTAACCTTAATAACTGACGTCATATTAACCGCGCGTGCGAGTGAATCGAATAAATCGAATGCATTTCAAACTTCGCTTAATATTTTTACATTCGCCTTTGTTACAATATTATTCCCACACCTTCGATTTCTTGTGATGTTGCGTTAGTGTGTATCACTCTATATGTTCCACTTCAAAAATCTTCTTTGTTTATACCCAAGTCTACTTTTTACTTTTCCATTTCTATTTTCGCGTTTTCCTTTTACCAATTTGTAAAGGGTCTTATTCCACTGTGCTAGTCTTTTGATGTTTGTATTTTTATATTTGTTTGTTCTGTCTTTTCGAATTGCCGCTTCTTGGAGGGGCTGTTTTACTCCCGTATATAAGTTTAACATGTGAAAATTTGCTTTAAGCTGCATTCTTGGGGATATATTTTCATTTTGCACTCTTTAATGCGGTGGTTTCCCATTGCCTTCCGCCTGGTTTTCTGTATGATGTTGCTATTCCAATGTGCTGGCATTTCATGTTTCATATTTCTTGCTTTATGGACATACCGCCATTCTTCGTCTGTCAAAGCCTCGTTAGTGAAAATAGGCTATACCGCTGAAAGGTGGGTTGACAGTTTAGTGGTAGAGGCTTTGTATTGTGCTTATCGGCACGTTACACCCCTTAAAAATATTACTAGCAATGATAATTTCCTTACTGATTCCTTTGGCTTTGGTCTATACGTATTGCAAAATCATCAAAAGGTAATACCCTTGGTCTTCTAAATTGTCTACTTCTGCGATTACAGAGACATAATGCCTGCGGTTCCCAAACGCTTCATAATATTTGCATCTGGGATAGCTATATTAAAAGCTTACAAATTGTAAGTCCAGGATTCATTATCTGGATATTGTGTATCACTACGAAAATTGGCCGATGTTGTTCTAGTAAAAAACGATTTTCCATCTTAACCTTCAGATAAACTTACCTTCACTAGAATTGATAGATGTAAATTTAGCTTTAAAAATAACTACTTTTTAAGTAATCGGATGAAATATGGAAAAACCAAAGCACAATAAACAACAAGGATACGAATGCTGCTTATAAAATAATGTAATTTTAACCTAACATTTTACAGAGATGCCGATACTAGAAAACCATGCCTACTTTTAGAAAAATTAAATTACTAGTTAGGTACGTGATTTAGTATATTTCTCGCTCTTATTGTATTATTTGCAATATAGATTTGAAATTGGAGTCGATTTTTGACGAATTAACGATTTAATGATAAGATAGTTAGAAACAAGCATGAGGTTTTTTTGCTGAAAGAGTGTATAAATCAAATTTTAATTAAAGATTGCAGACTTTTTTTTCTAGAAAATTCTTCGGTTGATTGTATTGACTTATAAGTCTACTTACTAATAATTATTAACTGCCCAAATGCTTTTTTGGCAGGCGAGGAATCCAATAAGGATTTATTATGGAGTGATAAATATTACCAAAATGGTTTGTGTGTTCTTCTTGTAGGAAGCTCGTGATACAATAACATTATGCACATCAGAAGTTTTACTTTTAACCTTCAAAACGAAAAGGTAATGCATTTTTAAACATGTAATTTCAATTCATTTTTGGTACAAATGCCTTAACATACATCTAAATACATAATGGTGCATTTTTGTTTCTTTAAAAATTGCAAACTTCAAGTTTAGCCGATGCACCTTGTATAATTATTACATGAATATTTAGCAAAGCCGTTAACCTCTGTGAACCTTGACAAAAACGCTAACGACTAAAAATGCGGTATTAGGTTAAGGATAAGGTTATCGAAGTAATTAAAACCGAATACATTTGCGGATTCTTCTTGATAAAATTTCGTGACTATTTTTTTTTCTTTTTTGCCTAGTACATTCTATTGAAATTCTCAAAGCACCGTGCATATTTCAGGTATACTACAAATTTATGAACGCTCCTTGTTTATTGTGATTTGTAATTCTACTTACAAAACTGACCTTTTCTACCATTCTAAATGTTAATATTTGTGTTTATTGCGGTTAGTGGAATATTTAGTAGGTTTTTAAAATGTATTTTACCCTAGCCTTTCATTGAATTAAAAATTTCACTCAGTTCGTATATTGACGTTGGTTTCTGTTGACCTCTCAAAAAAGTAACTCTAATCAGAAATTAGAATGGCATATTATGTAACGTTAAGAAAAACTTTGCGGTTGGTTTTTAACATCAACAGCAAACTGCGTGGATCCTGTCCTTACGGTTGCTCAACCGAAAAAAATCCAGTCCAACATACTTTTGGGAAATTTTATTTTTTCCTTTAAACGTATTTGATGACGTCATTCATCTTTATCTTTAGAAAGACAACCGTTAAAGATTTATTGTTTTTAAGGTAACATGTGAAGTTGCATGATTAGTGTCTGGTGCAGGAGATTGTATGGAAATTCCAGATGCATCAGGTAAAACAGTTTTTGTCCTATTACGCAAGAGGAACTAAAACAGGATGATGAAAATGTTCTCTTGTTTGTTTATATAATTGTTTTGTGTCCTGGTTGTTTATTTATAATTTATTATTATCACTGAAGTTGAGGACTAAAACTAAAAGACTTAAAACATTATCTTTCCTGTTCAGATATCACAATTTTGATGTTCGCTAATGTTCAAATTGAGGATTAAATTCTTACATAGCTTATGTTTTGCAAATCCAGATTTGGGGTACGCTCGGCTTTGAAGTTAAACATTCGACTGCTCAATACAAATACAGCGTAGCATTTTCGAATCTGCTGTTAAGTCGTTTTCAAGGTTTGGTTTGATATTTAATGAATCCCCAATTTCCAGCAGAATTTAGCTTTCTTAGTTTTCGTTCTAAGTTTTAAATAATTTGGAACTCAAATATTGAAACCCGACAGTGTTTGATACTAAATTCAATTTGTGTATATAAAATAGAAGTCTCACAATATTAACAATTTTAAACATTTAAACTTTAGAACTTGAATTATATCTCCAAAGGAGCGAATCCTTAAAATTTGATCTCTAAGTTCCAAATTCAGGTGATACAGATTAACAGCTTAAAAATTTAATGTTTGTATTCAAGCCTTTTTTTTTGGTTTGTAGCTGAATTCCAAATGTTGAATTCAAAGTTAATTTAAAAGGTCCAATTAAGATTCAATTCAATTCAAATAACTGTCACGAATATAGAGTAATACCTGGAGACTTTAACGCCAAAATAGGAAGGGAGGAAGTGTATACGCCAACAATAGGCAATTATAGTAAGCATGACGAGAGCAACAAAAATGGCAAAAAATGATGGCTGAAGGGAAGGACATGGAGATTATAAGTACATTTTTCGAGCACAGAGACGTTCATAAAGGGAATGTGTAGATTGGGTATTTTAGAAATGAAGTTCATTTATAAAGGTGAAGAAAATACATTAAATTCGTAAAGGTAGTTTTCCGTGGTTTCTGTGAAGAACCGACTTTTAGATGGCAATAAACACCTATAGGAACGACCGCTGATGTGAGCTTTTCAGATATTTTTCGTGTTTTTTCTAGAACATCCGGTGGTCGTAAACAATTTTTAAGTATATGTTTGCGAATGCAGTTGTTTATCAACTTTTACACGGTGTGTAGATTTGACGCAATTCAAAGTTAGAAATCTCACAAATCGTGAGAATAATTAATGAATTAAACAATAACTGCAATAAATATCTATTACGCGAAACCTGCGAAACTAGTATAAAACTTTTTTGTGGTTTTTCGGTTCAATTTTGGCACGTCTGCATCGAATACTTCCTGAGTAAAAGTAAACTTTTATTGCAGACCTTCACGTTACATTTGGTAGATTGTCACCGTGTCCTCAGAAACTGTTACATTCTTTAGAAATTAATGTATTGTTGTGTAATTGATCACTTCACCTTACCTTATCGTGCAATGGAGTGTTTAAATTTTAATAAGAATTCCTTTAATGTTGCTCATTTCTTTCCTATTGCAAAACGCTTATGTCAGGAAAGCGTAGTAAATTTACTTGTTTATTATTTTAATTATTGTAACGAAACCCACTGTTGCACTTCTTACAAGTGTTTTAGACGAGGAAATGACTTCTTTTCGTAAAGTATCTTGCTATTAGTTTTAAATGCAGGTTCGCTCCTTTAAAAATTACACAGTAACCATCAGACCACCCGCATGAAGGAACGAATAATCTGAATGTGAGGGGTTTAACTCATCCGAAAAGTATACAATCGATTTACAGGAAAGACCCGGATTAGATTTAAAAGGAACAAAAAAATTAAGTTTTAACTCAGAGTCTTAATTTTTCCTAGTATTTTTATAATAATTTCAAAATGCGACTTATTTGTAACTCCTAAGTTTTAAAATTCAAATTGTAAGTTAGGATTCAAAACAGAAATTTGCATTTTGGATTTGATCTGAATTTCGATTTTTACCTAATCTGAATTTAAATCAATGGGCTTGCATCTAAACTTTAGAATTTTTAATTTTAATTTAAACCCAAAATTGTTGCATGGAAACTCGCTTTTCAATATCAAGAATAAAAGACTCCAAACTCGTAAATGAATATCAAATTCAATCCTCGATTTGAATTCAAAACTGAAATTATTTTTATTGATACTAAATCTGATTTTAATTAAGCTGACATTGAATTCAAACTTATGTGTATGTATATATAAGCTAATCTAGAAGTTCGAAGCTTTTGGATATTAATCCAAATTAAAAATCCTAGTATTAATTTGTTTTAAAATTTGTCTTTTAAAGACTAATTTGAAACTGAAAAAAATAGATTCAGATTCAGGTTTAATCTTTCAATAATGAAGTTGGGAGTTTATCTTCAGTCCCAAATTCGAAAATCAATCTTAAAATGTGAATTCACAACTAAAATAAGCAATGAATTTTAATTTATGTTTTAGAGTTTAGACTAAGTAATAGCATCGACCGAATTTGCATCGACATTCCTGTTCGAATATGTTTCAAATCTTAATCTGATGCCCTTGATTAATATTCATCTTTCATTATCGATGAAATCTGGGTTAGACGTTACGCATGAACTTCAGTTCTTGGGTAGATTCAAAACTTATTGCGGATTTTATAGATTAGAATCGTAATACCACGAGCTTGAATTCAGATTTATAATATAAACTGTTAGAACTAAGTATAAGTCGAACTTCGAACTTGTGTGATCAAAGCTTTTGCATATCAGTCCGAATTTAAATTCGAAGCAATAGTTCTTTTTAAAATCTGGAACTTTAAAAACTAATTTCGATTTTATTTTTCAACAACGAGGTTGATAGTTTAAACTCAGTGCTGAATACAAAATTCAATCTTTAAGTATAAAAAAAAGATAACATTACCGAGAAGGACAAGTTAAATATTGAAAGCTTTTAAGAGAAGAAAGCATACGAACACTGTATGCAAATAGATTAAAAAGCATAATAGAATATTAGACGAGGATACTGTAGAACAAGCGTGGAATAAACTAAGAAGAAATATACAAACGGCGACCGAAAAGGCATGCGGAAGAAAAAAGGCGAGCACTATAAGTACTAGATGTAAGACACCATGGTTCAAACCAGAAATAAAAGAAATAAAGCAAAATACAGAAGAAATCTATAAAGCGAGCTCAAGTGAATAAAAAAGTTCTATAGAAAGTTGTACTCAATCACTACAAAAGAACCACAATCATCTTCGACAGATGAAAGAGCGCCCCTGACCAGGCATTGCACAGAAGATATACCAGAAAGAACCAAGATGGAGGTAGAATAAGTGCTACGACAAATGGTTAATAATAAAGCGGCTGGACCGAACGACATCATTATTGGAATGATCAAAACAGGAAGAAGCGAACTAATCAATCATATCGTAAAGTTCTTCAATACATACATTGAATAAGGACGGATTCCAAACGCATGGAAGAGCGCATCGCTCATCTTGATTTTCAAAAAAGGAGATAAAAGACGCCTTAGAAATTACAGGCCTATCTCCCATATATGCAAACTGTTTATCCGCATAATAACCAACAGAACAACTGAACAACAATCAAACTCAACGCTTTCCAAATTCCAAACCCCAGATCAGGCAGGTTTCCGAGAGGGATACAGCACGCTAGATCACATACACACCATAAGATAAGTAATGGAAATGTCGTATGAATATAACCAGCCTTCATAGACTTCAAGAAGGCATTTGACACAGTCGAGATTTGAGCGTTAACAAATGCTTTAAAAAGAAGCAGGATCATAAATACAGGGTGTTAGGTAATGCTTCTGCCAAACTGGGAATAGCTTTATAATGACAAATGGAGCAAAAAAGTATTATACAATTTTTTTCTAATATGCATAGTTTCTGCGAAAAATCATGCTTTAATTTTACTTTTTATTCTCGGGAACAACAAAAACTAATGGTTAAAGATACAGGAACAAAATTTTTACGGATAAATAAGGGTCTAATACATCAAGTAACAATAAAACGTTATTCTTCTTCTATTAGAGTGGCATGCCCTTTAAAGGGCGTTGCCGATCCTCTCTCCATATGCCTGTGGTGTGCGTGTTAAGTAACCTACAGACATATGGGGACCTACAAACAGCTTTACATGGGCTCCGAACCACGGAAGTACACCTCGGTGGTTTGCCTTCCGAGGGAAGCGGTCGGGTGTTTTCAGTGTATACGTATATGGCCCTGGGAATCGAACCCGGGCCATCTGTGGTCAGACGCACGCTTGACCAACTGAGCCACGACCGCGAACGTTATTAACAACCACAAAATAATTAAAGGAAAAAAGAAATGCAACTGAGAAAAAATGGTATAAGAATTTTTTATTCCTTTTGTCGTTACAAACCCACCCCTAAAGTTTGGCAGAAGCATTTCCTAACACCCTGTATAAATGGCGAACGCCCTACAAACTTAAGATTTGCTGATAATATCGAGCTGCTTTCCAAGAACATGAACGAACTGGAAGTTGCGATAAGAGACCTAAGAATAGCAACCCTAAAAATTGGTTTAAACATGAACCTCCTGAAAACGAGTATATGTGCAACAGAAATTATGGAAGACCTACACAACTCGAAGATAAACGTATAGATTTAACAAAAAAATACATATAAGGTACTTAGGACAATAACTCACACTGAACGAAGCAACACAATAGGCATTGGTAAATTTGCGTATGCAGCTTTTGGTAAACTAAGGAGCATATTTAAGGGACCATTTACACAGAACCAAAATTTTTAACCAATGTATCTTGTGAAACCTAGATCCGCACAAAAACTAATCTCGAGGAAGTAACACCAAGGAAGATGGAAAGAGCAATGCTAGGAATTCGACTCACAGATAGAAAATCAAATCAGTTGATAAGAAGCAAAACTAATGTTGAAGATGCGGTAGAATGAATAGCAAAACAAAAATGGAAGTGGGCAGGCGCATCTTATGCGAAGAGAAAACGGTAGCTGGAGCGAATAAATAACTGTATGGAGATTAAGAGCAGGAAAGCGAGACAGGGGGCATCCAAGGGCGCGATGGAGGGATGACATCACAAAAATAGTAGGAACACACTGGATTAGAAAGACACAGGAAAGAACGGAGTGGAGAAATCTGGAGGAGGTGTAAATCCAGTATCGGAGTAATTAAACCCTGAAAATGATGATGATAATGACAGGTCTTACCTTAAGGGATAGAGTGCATAACCAAGAAATAAGAAGACAGTGTAACACATGGGACATTAGCAAATTCACTGAAGATAGAAGAACAATGGAACTAGCACACGAGAGAGGATGCAAGAGGACAGATTATCAAGAATGGCGAGAGATGGAAAACCAGAAGGAAAACGAGATGTAGGAATAGGAACACCGCCGAAAAGGTGGGTTCAAAGTTGGAAGTCCTTATCAATAAAAACACCACTCTAGATGTGGAAGTAAAACAGGCTATGCCTAAGGAAAGAGTAAGAAGAAGAAGTCTGAATCGAAACTAAGGTTGCCAATCAGATTTGAATTTAAATCGAGAATCTTGTCCACTATCTAAATGAGCCTCGGTCTGGTTTGAAATACGAGCTATGTATTTTCAAATCTTGATTTAAAATAGGAATAGCGACTTTCGATTAGAGATTAATTTTTCATAATCGACACTGGAAGTTTGAGCTCGATATTAAGTATAAACCACAATCTCTAAGTGTGAATTCAAATCTCAAAACTTTTTATGAATTTTGCAGATTCGAACCTTAATTAACTTCAAATCTCTTGAATTTCAGTCTGCAATCAAGTTTCATACATTGCTTTGGTTTAAAATTTGTTTGTTCAAATCTTACTTTAGAACAAAAATTTCGACTTTTGATTAGGGATTAATATTTCATTGTAGGGCCTGAGAGTTTGAATATGGATTAGGAAATTCAATTCTTAAGTCTGAATTTAAAACTCAAATCTTTATTGTGGAGTTTATACATCAGAATCCTAATTAGCAGGGTTTGGAATCAAATTGATATACATATGTTAAAGTAGGATTATCGAAAACGAATCTGACTTGAAATTTCAATATTTGTGATTGATATTTGAAGCTTCAAGATCGCAATCCTGTTGGCTTGGTTTAATATTTTCAATTCTGATTTAAAACGACTTTCGACCCTCGATTGGCAGATCCCAATTTCATTCCGGAATTGAGATTTTTTTTAAGTTTGCGGGTCTTTCAAAATCGAGTTTGAACTCGACGAATTTAATCAGAAATTTTATTCTGATATTTAAATTCTTTTTTAAATTCCGATTTCGCAACTATCACTTCAATATTTAATCTACTGCAAGTGAAGGATTGGAGGTAGGGATTTTAATTTTTAATTATCGGATGTTATGCCATTCAGCGAGATATTTCTTTGAGATTGTTCGTTTTCAAGTATATAAGTCGTAAATAAGTTTTGGCAACCCTTGATAACGTTATAAAATATGATCAATCCTCTGTTAATTTATAATTCAAACATAAAACTGTTTTTCAAGTAGTTGGATGATTTATTCATCTGTACTTAATTAAAATTCCTTCGAAAGAAATAAAGAAAACCATTATAATGCGTGTTTACAAATAATTACATAATCTGAAATTCCTATTAATTCAATCTATTTTAAAATTTAATGCCACGTTTAGTTGTTAATAATTTTACTAAGTAGAAACCATTTTTATGTTTACATTTTCGCCAGGAATGTGGTTTATTTTTGACAATGGTTTTTCCGCAATGTTGCACATCCTTTGTAAATAAACAAGCATCATACCGGAATGTAACCTACAACTTACCTATCTATATAAAAAAAAAAGTTGGAAGCACGTTTTCAGATCGTGATTGTGATCTCATCTTGTTTATGCACGTGATTCGTGTTATTAACCTGTTTTTCTACAAAAACTTGTCTGTAATTATAGGGGCGACTGGTTCATCAATAAGCAAATTGTACCTATCTTTTGTGGTTCCTAATTTTGTACGCTTTTTAATGACGTATGGAAAAAAACGTGGAAACCTTGAAAAGGACAGGAATTGTAATCGTATAATTCTTCATTTGTCACTATATTGTCGTCATCTTCAAAATTATGTATATCAGTTATTAACGTATTTTAAATTTTATTGATAAAATTATGATTTAACAAAGAAATTTCGTGACGTTGCCGGGTATTATTGTGAACCTTTTACAGTATTTTAATGGCCTTACCCGTCAATGTGTGATCAGGTTTGTATGGAAAGATAGAATTTTAAATTATAAACATATCACCAAGATTTAGTATGTTGACTTAGGAAAATCCAAAACAGCAAAGGCCCTACATTTGATCCTTGCGGCACCCCATTTTTAATCAATATTATTCACCGTGTTATTAACGAAAGTTGTGTAAAAGACTTATTTGTTTGCCTTCGTTAAAGTTAGGGTGTCTAAAAAACCCACAAATATAAAGATTTCAGGCCATATTAAAGGTTTCAAGTATTAGTAATGTTCTCTGGAGTTACTCGTGCATGCGGAAAATAATAGGTTGTTTAAAATAAATTAAAAATACGGAGAAGTATTATTACCAATCAGTTTTACTTTTGTTATGGCGTTTCTAAAGTAATTCGCAGTCAAGGCTGCATTTTAATTTATTATCATTATAGTTTGCATATTTACTTTGGTACCCAAGTAATTTTTATGATAAAAAGCAGTATGCGGTTACATTAAATTAGGCATATCGGAATTTCCATATTTTTGTATTGCGAATGCAGCTCATCTTCAAGGTAAATCATTTATATGTAATTTGATTGTTTTGCTATTGTTTAGTTTAATAAGAGTTTTAACTTTGTTGATAAACTCGGGAGTTTTGTTTTAAAGACTCGAATCATTAATTAATCAGCAGCAGAAAAATCTAAAAGGTATGATCCATAAAGAGTGATTTTAGCTGAGCGGTTTTATAAAATTGAAAAATTTTGCAGTTTGTTATTGCCAAGATTCTGTTTATTAGTGTTAATCAAGAGCGAAGCAATAAAATCGTAAGCTTTAAAAAAGCTGTTAAGCTATAACTACGTTTTTTAAATTAATTTAAAAGGAAATACCCTTGAAATAAACAATATAGAAGAGAATTTTACATTTTATACGAAAAGGTACCTCATTATTTCCTGTTGATAAATAGCTTTTCTACAATTTAACATAAAAAATTATAAAATGTGAAATGCAATGTTATTACTTTCTTTTTCGTACTTAACTTGTAGTCAAAATAAAGAATATGGTTTTTATGTGCAAAATAAAGGAAACAGGTCCGATATTCGAGTAATGCAAACAGGTGTACGATTCAAAATTTGAAGATGCTAAAATGTGACATTTACAACTTTCTCCTAAACAAACCTCATAAAATAAATTAATGGAAAGCTGGAACAATAGACGAAATATGGTGATTCAAAAAGTCATTTGATGAAACAAAAAGTCTGTTTATGTATTCATCGACCTAAATTTATTCTTTGGCCGAATAAAAAGAAACTTGGCGGTATATTTTGTTATTTTTTTTAAAGCTATACAGATTAACAAAAATATTTAGACTAAGTTTCTCTTTATCCTTAGAAAGGAAACTGGATCATTAATATTCAAAGAATCGAATGATTTGCTTTTCGGTAAAAATACACTCCAAAATTTAAAATGTAGGACATAAAGAAGTATTTTAGTTGGGTTAAGTTTGTAGGAACCTAAGTTATTTGGGATAATTTTGCCTGATAGATGGTATGTATTGAGATGATATTGTTGGTAATAAAGATATTTGAGTTAAATGTAATTTATTAATGAAGTTAAAGTTGTAGTTGATTACAATTATTCATTGTTAAATAAATTTTATACAGATTTAATTTAATTTCATTCATAATGTAATATAAAATAAGAATCTAGATAGACAGGGTAGAATAGTTTAATTGTTAAAAATATTGTTGTATTTTAATTGTAAATTTAATTTAGCTAGAAACGTAGATATGTGTTAAAAGAATGCCAGCATTTAATAACCGTTACCAAGGAAAAGGAAAGAGAATTCTTATTGGAAGAAAATATAGAAAGAACCAGGACAACGAAAGACAAGAGAAAAGTAAATAAGTGCAACATTATACCTAATTAAAAAAGGGATGTGGTGTTTTTCCTAATAGAATGGACTCCCAAAGGCAACGCCGCCCTTTGGATTTTGAGGCCCCGGGCACAAATATGGATGGGGCCCCCAGTAAATAAAAAAGTGCGGTGCAACGCGCCCCCGTCATACAAATGGGAGCGACTGTATGTAACACCGAAACCAGAAGGCATATTGTGCATGGGCGCCGATTTTTAAAAAATCCTATGGGAGTAAAAAAAAGGCGGCAACCCAGTGTCGTATGTAGGGCCATTGGCACCGGAGTACCCTCCAGTATATATAGCACCGCAGGCGAAATTTTTTGAAATTTTCAAGGTCAATCACTCTAATATTTTTTTTAACGGTGGAACATCAAAATTATATTATTCCTGCATTAAAAAAAATAACTTAAAACGTATCTCAAATCTTAGTTAAGTTAAAATAAGGGTTAACATACCAAATGCGAATGTTAATAAGTAAAAAAAAAAAACATGAAAACAACTTAAAACATACCTATCCGAAGTCTTTCTTGATGAAGTTAAGGGTTACCTAACATTAACATACCAAATTCGAATATAAAAATAAGCTGCCTTGCTGCCTGAAAAATACTTAAAAAGACTTAGAGACCTACAGGATCAATATTGAAATATGTGTTTATATTGTATTTATTTCTGAAACAAAGGCAATTCCAGAAAATATTTTTTCTATGGGGGCTGTGTCCCCATAGAAATCTTTCTATGGGGGCACGCGCCTCGCTGCCCCCATGTAATCGGCGCCCATGAGATTGTGACTGAAGCAGATCTTGAATCTGCTTTATTTCTCCGTATAAATTAATATGCAAGCTTGCCGTTGCCATGGCAAGGGCTTGACAACAACAAATTGACGCAGAATTCCTGTATTATAATCGAACCTGCTTCAGTTGAACGCTTGTGGTCTGCAGTATGTATTGCGGCATAACCTGCAGGGGCTTGCTGTACGAGGTACTGTGCGCCGGGCATAAAATACATAAATTAGAATTCTTTTCTATATCAACTAAATTAAAGAAAATGAAAAAAATTAAAATAATTTCGGATTTTGAATAAAAAAAATCATTTAACCGAAAAATATAGGTGAAGCAGCGCTTCACCTGCGTCACTAAACACGCCGCCACTGTAAGCTCGGTGTGGGGCCGCACTTGATCCCGGGGCCCCGGGCAACTTTTTCCAGGTCTTGAAATTGCTACTTACTCAAAAACCCGTTACCCAAAGCTAGAAGTGCATCCTGAACAAAATCCAGCGATGCGGCGCTTAAACTTAGCTTTTTAGTTCCTGTGCGACTACTTAGTGGTATCGCAGCCTGTTAAAGAATGCAATGCTGGTAGGACATTACATATATTTTCGCCAAGAGATTCTGCGGCCAAACGGTATCCTAAAACACGGTTTTTCTTTGGCGATCCCTCAAACCACACTCCTCGGCAACCAAGTTTATGCCACAAATAAATGCCTAACACAAAAACATCTGCGTCGGTAATGATAATCTCCGTGTGATTATTCAATTTGATAGCATGAAATATATGGCAGAATCAGCCTCTAAGTGTTTAGATTTTAAATCTGTAACGTAAAAGTTGAAGCCTGCAACTTAAAGCTTTTTGTACTGTCGTCAAACCCACCGCAAATGTATAACTCACTGTTTTCGTAGATTTTTGCATATGTGGGAGCATGCTTGCAAATAAATTTCACTAGTTGTAGTTTGTTTTCAGTACCAACAACAAAATCCTTGCAATCTGCAGGGATTTTTGTCAAAGGATTTGATATGACCACTTGTTTTGCATTTTATCCTTTACATCGTAATTTCGACTCCAAAAACTTGATAGAAACATCATCATATCGATCAAATACCACATCAACTCGCTCAACGGAAGGCTGAGACAAAAGTATCACTATTTTTTTGAAGAACGCTTCTGCGAATTCACCGAATGTACTGAACTTTTTGAGTTGTATCTGATGCACGTGTGACATGCCATCTACAATGAAAACTCGTCATTTTCCTTGAATGGGTTATAGTCATTCCAAGTTGAGATCAGATTTTGAACATTTTGGTCTTTAGCAATCCTTGATACATTCCATTTATTATAGACCTTAGAATCAATATCACCAGTAGCGTTTGTTTGCATTCCAAGATATGATACCAGTGTGTAGTGAATTGAGTTTTTGAAAGGACACAAAAGCATCCATCCCTGCATTGCTTCTTTGTTTTGTATTATACCAATCAGACCTCCAGTCACTGCAGAAGACCGATTTTGAGACTCTTCTAGAGCCAAATCACAGACAACTGAATTGAACCGTGGCTCGTTTTACTGAAAGCATCCTCAAATAGTTGTGTGTTTTTATTTTTCGATTGTTGACCGCATATTAAACACGTCAATTTCTACGACGAAGTATTTCCAGTGTTCCTTAGCGAACTGCGAACATTGTAACTTGATACTTCAGCACTGGAATCAGCACTTTCTTCTTCTTTGTATAATGCTACTTCTCGACGCCAATGGACCGCACGGGTGCAGCAACATGTTTTTTTATACATCCAAAGGTCTCAGGTACGCGCCTCACAAAACAGTTTGCAGTCTGCATATGTTGCAAACGAAAAACCATTGGCGCCTGCAGTATAAAAGGAAAGAGGAAAAGTGATTAAGTAAATAAGTTATTATTACTTTTCTGAAAAGGGAAATTGTGTTCTCTTTTAAATGAGGTTAATGTGTGAAGTGCTTAGATTTAATTAGTAAGTATTTAGTAGTTTAAGCAGTTTATTGTAACAATTGGTATGTAGAGCAAAACTGGAGCGTTGCGCACTTAACCACCTTAGCAATAATTCTTGCAACGTCTTGTTTATTGGAAAAGTACGGAACGTTACCAAAAAGGACAGACACAGATAGACACAACGCATACGGTGAAACAAATAATAGAAAAATGCTATGAACAGGATATAGGGGTGGAGATAGTATTCATAGACTATAATAACAGGCATCTGATATAGTAAAAAGAGGATCAGTTATAAGAAATACGAGGGAAATGGGTATACCCAAAAAACTGATAAGGATGATAAATATGACCATGGAAGAATCAAAAGCAGAAGTACTAACACATGAAGGATTAACAAAAAAAAATAGATATACACAAAGGAGTACGACAAGGAGGTGGACTATCGGCGACATTGTTCAACATTACAATAGAGGGAATAATGAAAGAAAGTGACACTAAAGGAACAATAATAAAGAAATCCATACAAATAGTGGCATATGCGGATGATATAGCATTGATAGCAAGAGATAGGAAAAGTTTGGAAGAAACAATGCAGTCGATTAGTAGAAAGGCAAAATAGAGAGGTTTAGAAATAAATTAGGAGAAAACCAAGTATATGAAAATTATAAGAAAAGATGAAAGAGTCAGCAACAGAGTAATAAAAATAGGAAAATATAACATAGAGGAAGTAGAAAGCTATAAATACTTAGGGACAATTATAAATAGGAACAACAGCAGATGTAAGGAGATAGATCAGAAGATACAGTCGGGTTATAAAGTATACTATGGACTTAACATGTTAATGAATAACAAAAAGATAAGCAAGAAGACGAAATTAAGGGTATACAGAACAGTCATAAAACCGGTGGTGACCTATGCTGCGGAAAATATGTGTCTCACAAGAAAGGATGAAGAGAAACTTAAGGTTTTTGAGAGGAAAATAAAGATATTTGGAGGAAAGAAGTTAAACGAGGAACAATATAGAAGACTAACAAATAGTGAGGCGGAAGAAATATTAGAAAACGAGAATATACTTAGTCAGAGTAATAAAATCCAAAAGAATAAGATGGTACGGACATATAAATCGGATGAGTGAGGAGAGAGTAGTAAAAAGGATGACAAAATGGAAACCACAAATGCGACCAAGAGGGAGACCAAAAGTACGCTGGCAAGATCAAGTAGTAGAAGACATAAAAATAATGAGAATCACAAAATGGTAGGAGAAAATGAGGAACAGAAGAGAATGGAAAAAAATTGTGAAAGAAGCAACGAGACACAACAACCTATAAAAACAGACAGGAAAATAAAGTGAAGAGAAATGTAGTGAATGTAATGAGTGTAGTGTAGTGAAGTGGCAACGTTAAAACAGTCAAAAGAGCCCTTAGGGGCGGCTCTAATTCCTATAGGAATGTATAACCTAATAATAATAATAAATAGTTAGGGAAGATAGGGTTTTAAAATGAGAAAGTATGTTAATAAATCTGCACAGAAAGTTTATGTTGTTGTAATTGAATTATCATTATCTAACATAAAAAGGATTTATATTCAGCTAATTAAAGTAAAGGAACCTTCACGACAATCCAAAGACTGAGCTAACCGAGGTACCTAAATAATTGTAAACGGCCCTTAATTAACATTAGTAATCGAAATTAAATTTTATAATAAAAATAATTTTGGGTATTTCGATTCATTGTATTTTTGTAGCTAATAAATAAAATGGTGGTATCATTACCGTAAGGTTGGGTGGCTAGCAAAAGCGATTGAAACTTTCATGATGAAGCATTTGATAAGGAGCCCTTTTTCATCTTTATCAAGTATTGGAGCAGTTCATCTGCAATGTAACATTCTCAATCTAGTAATTGCGAAGTGGTCTTAGTAGCCGCGTACTAAGATACTTGTAAGCCGCAAGCCAAGACTACGCCCAGTACAAAAACAAACAAAACAATAAATTAGCTTCGACTTTTAAATATATAAAAAATCACATAGTAATTATCGACGTCATCACAGACATCTATAAAAATTAGCATACTATCAGACAATAAAAAACCTTGATTCTTAAAAACCTGTTTTTGAAAAATTAAAATATATTGATAAATTGAAGAAGTAGTAAGAAAGTCAACGACGTAGTTTTTTCACGTAGAACTTCCGGAATCCACAATTTTTGGTTAGCTACTTCTCAGATAATGATATTTCAAAAAGTATAAAAACTATACCTTGTTTTTGTCGATTTTTCGTATAGAAGAAAGAAACAGCATTAACATGCAAAAATATGCAAGGCACTCAGTAGGTAAGTATCTTATTTAAATAAATAATGAAGCTACTACTGCTAAAGTGGAACAATCTGCAACTGCATTTTGATTTATAATTACCCTTATAATATATGGGTAGAAACAGTTTCTTTTGCTTGCGACTTAAGTTGTATTTAATTATCATAATTTTTAAAAAATGCATGGCATTGCAAATTATGCCTTAAAAGTAAAGCGTATCAGCGTTTGAAATCTTGTATTTTAGCCAACTTGTGGCACATGTTCAAAGAAATAAAGTTGTTTTAATATAGTGATATAGTAAACACGTTTATGAATTTTTTTGTACAAATACGAAGTTAGGAAGTCTAACTATTTAAACGCAGATAATTCTAAATGCTTTTGATTATTGTGCATAACAACGAAAATGAAACCTATTTTTATTAATATTAATAATAGGTAATGCTTACTTAAAAGCGCCAACTGCGTACCCTATAAATTAAGCAGCAACACGTGCTAATAGAAACAGATAAAAGCAATTATTTTGATATTAAGATTCCTCCTTAAGTTTTTTCCCGAATGACATTATTTTACTCTTATGTTAAGATTGCTGTTTAGTTGTATTCCATTATTATTCTGAGAACATATGATAATACAACTACACAAACACAAACTTATATTTATTACGAATTATTAACATTTTAAAATAGCGAATAGCTTGAAACCACGTGAATTCCGAACAAAGAAAGCACAAAACGATGCTAAATAGTATGGTATCCTTTTTATGGTGTAAGTTACAAAGCACGTCCGGCATCAAGTGATATCTGTAACATGTTGATTAGCACTTAGTGGCGTAATTTGTAAAATAATTTTTGTAACATACAGTAATAGCACAAGCTATGCAGCTCTAGGCATGTACAATGCATCAAATTCTTCTCTCTCAAAGTGGTGTGCCCTTTACAGGGCGTTGTCGGTCTTCTCTCCATATGCCTGTGGTGTACGTGTCAACTAAATCATAGTTGAAATTTGACAAGTCTGTTTTTTTGCCAGATGATTGTAGCTAGATTACTTAGAGAATACAATGTTGTCAAAATTTAGAGGTTCAAAATGCTTTAGCGGATCTTTGGGAAAATGTCCCCGGATTGAGTTTGCTATAAGTATAATGGTTGCGGTCGTGGCTCAGTTAGTTTAGCGTGCGTCTGACCATTGAGATTAAAACTGGTCCGGGTGTAATTCCAAAGGCCACACACCGAAAACACCCGACCGCTTCCCTAGGAAGGCAATGGAAAACCACCGAGATATTCTGGCTACTAGTATTAGTAAGTCTTTTTTGGAGTAGCAGTGCAAGCACTTGCGTTGTTCGGAGCCCACGTGAAGATGTAGGCTCTCTATGTCTTAAGCTATTTCACGCGCACACTACAGACATATGGAGACAAGACGGCAATGCCCTGTAAAGAGCACGCCACTTCAAGAAGAAGATATGTGAAATTAATATTGAGCTCCCACCTTGGCTATCATTGCTTTTTTGGCTGCTGCTAGAAATAAAATAGGTTCTAAGGTCTATCCATGAGATTCTTCTCCTGCCAGCGTCTATCTTTCTATTCTTTCTTTTTCTCCTGATAGGTCTGAGGTACTAGAGCGTTTTTGTTTTTACTGGGTTAAACTTTTCTTTTGTTTTCGTTCTTTGGAATATTTCCTCATTCTTGTCTCTATCTGTCTATGGCACGCTGACATCTTATGCTAAAGCCATATCTTATATCCCAATTTTTGTTGTTGTCTTGCGTCAAGATCGATGACTCTACACCATAGAAAAGATAGAAGCACGAAATCTCATCTTTAAAGTTAACATTAAGTTTATTGAATAGAACTCCAGCCTTTTCGATTCGATCCTCAATTTTCTGTGAGTGATCACATTGGTCATCGATGGTGACGCCAAGATATGTGTATGTATACTTTTTCACTCGTTCAATAGACGTTTCATTTATTATAATCTACAGATTGGGACGTTGATTTTGCTAATGATCTTTAGCTTTGCTTTGTTGATCTGTTGCTGCATTCTGTCAGAGGTTGTAAGTTTAATAGATTACAAATTGGTAAAAAACAGTACGGACAATATGTAGCCTTGCCTTGCACCTCGTAGGATTTTTGATAAAAAACATTTATTTATAATTTTTCAAAATATTCCCCTCCACAGTCAATGCATTTTTGCATCCGTGAAAACCAATCTTCAAAAAATTTTCTCCAATCTTCCTGCGTTAGGTTCTTTATTTTATTTTTAAATGCGTCAACGGCTTCTTCGGCCGATGTAAAACGTAAACCCCGTAATTTATCCGTTACACATGGAAATAAAAAGAAATTATTAGATGCTAGCTCTGGACTATACGGCGAATGAGCCATTATTTCAATGTTCTGGGCATTCAAATACTCAATCGTTCGAGCAACCGTGTGTGGGCCGAGCATTATCCAACGGGAACAAAGCTGACGTACCCTCAAATGTTTGTGTAAAATGGTGTTAATTGCTTTCACACCAATCTTTCGCGTTGCTTGAATACTCCTTACAGTAACATGCCGGTTCTCTTCAATCATGTTCCGGCTGTCCATGCGTTCGACGTGGTCTCTCCAACGGCTTTCTATATCGGATCCGTCTTCCTACGTCTGCTATTTTACAGTCTTTTCTCATTTGTGCGTTTCTGACTCTGTCTCTAAGGCTCATCCCAGTTATCACTCTCAGAGTCTTCATCTCTGTTGTTTGTATTATTTGTTTTGTTTTATTTATTTTACTTCTTATCTCAGTTCCGTTGGTGAATATGGGTCTCACGCAAGTTTTATAAATTCTGGTCTTGTTGTCAATATTCATATATTTATTTCGGTATATTTAATCTCGTAGTTGTCCCGAGTCCTGATATCATTGCTACTTTCGTTGCTTGTGATCTTACTTCTTCTGTTACATTCCTATTACTTATGTCCACTCCTAAACATTTAAATTTTCTCATTTGCTCAATAATCTTCTCTGCCACCCTCAACTTGTAAGGTATTGGATAATTCGCTATAGACATCGCTTTAGTATTTTTTGTTACAATATTCATGTTATATTGTTTAGCTGTTCTGTTCACTTGCATGCAAAATTCATTCGCTGGGAGATTATCTTCGTCAACCTATGTCGTCCAGAAAGCTTACTATTTGGCTAATGTTGTGTCCCATTTTATATTCCAATGTTGTTTCCTTTACGCTATTTATGAATTCATCTATGACAAAGTTGAATAGTGTTGGGCTTAAACTATCTTCTGTTAGTTCGTTAGTCGTTTTTATTATTGTAGTGTTGTTTGAGTTTAGTTTTTCTATTATATTAATAATAGATTCATCTATTTTCCGTTTTCTCAAAATTTCAGTTCTTTCAATTTACCTCTATCATATGTTCCTTTTTTATGCCTTTTTTTTATCGTCTTTAATGTTACGTCAATCTTTTGTACTAAACTTTCAGTTACTGAGAAAATGTGATAGTTACGGAATTCAAAAAACGTGTCTAAGTGGAGGTTAAAGGTTATTGAAATTTTGTTACTACTATCTTTACTGAAATAAATTACTTTAGTTGGGTGAAATGTGTGGCGTTCGAAGCTATGTATATTGGCACGATGTTTTTTGCGAATGTAGTTACCACCGCTTCTGGCTATGCTTTGCCAGTAATTACCCAGCACTGAACTTTAGGAGTATCCTTCCCCCTTACCTCAGTGCTAGAACACCATCACCTTACTACCGTATAACACTTGGTGGTCCTAAAATAATAAATTTCGAAAATGGTCTGTACAAATTTTCATTTAACATTTTCCATTTTACCTCTCTAGTACTTTGCTTGGGCGAGGAGCTACAAATCGTCCACAGTATTTCATTTTTATAAAATAATGGGGCGTCCAAAATTAAAAAAAGATGAATGTGACCATCAAGAGTTTACACGCCACTTTTGGTAATTGAGCTTTTCATTACAGAATAAATCCTTAATGCATTTGTTTCGTAGGGTAAGTGACCATATTCCAATTCTAATTATCAATCGGTCAATACTTAGAAATTAGAAATACGAAAAATTCTGCTAAAAAGGCCTTATATAAGGTGTTTCTGTCTACCTTTGGAAATATATGTAATCAAAAGTGTCTTTTAATTCAAACACATCTCGTGTTAATTTAGAAGTGATCAAACCGTGCTAAATCATTCAAAAAATCCCAGAACTTCAGCAAATCACAATATCAATATCTAAATCAGCAATCGTTACTATCCAGTTTAAAAGTTGCCAGACTTAGAGTGACCTATGTACTACTTTTAAAGTTTAGACGTATGGAACACATTTCCATTCCACATTTTTAGTAAAAGTACCAAAGCACAACTTGCATAGTTTTATAAAACTGCCACGGTTGGAATGCACAGTTAAAGTTGGATTCTTTGCGTATTTCAGAGGTTGTAATACAATAATGGAACCTGTTTGTTGTTGAATACTGGTTATTCCAACCACCTGGAACTCATGTGATGGCCTGAAGGCATCTAACCGCTTAAATCTGGTTTTGTGTATCTATGTAGGATTTTAACCGATTTTTAATTAATTTTTTTGTGTCGCGAACTATTTGAAATGGCGTATAAAAAACAGTAAACAGACAGCTCTCCTCATAATTTATCTGCTCTCATAAAGAATTGGGGTTTTGTAAAATTTTCTTTTAAGCTTAAACAGGATTAGAATATTTTCTAAGGATTGTCGAGTGCATTTAACTCTGAGCAATTAGGAAGGCATTTTAAATGCTGCCTGTTTTAATTAAGCTCGTCACGTGCTTTTATTGGTATTAATTTAGTTTCCAACTGTCCTATTTTTGCTACACAAGGACTCCAAGTTATATCCTCGCTTAAGCTCGACAACTGAAAGTGATTAATTAAAACAACAAAAACAGGCAAAAACAGTTTATTCTGGGAATTTCATACATAATAAATGAGTAGAGTTTAAATCAGAAAAATAATTGAAAAAAGCTTATCATTGCTTTTATTGTTCGCAAAAGTGGTTTTATATATAGTAATATTAATGATCCTTACATATGATTAAAATACGGACGCATTCCAAGGCCATATTACCTATACTAATTTTTTCGATTTTTGTACCCGTAAAATTATATTTACGACAATTTCGAAGAAAGAAGGCGATTTTTTAATGTTTGTTTAATAATTTGTTTGCTTCTAAAATTTATTACTCAGTTACAGTATCATAGAATGGTACGGACGGTTTAAGGTTATGCATACGTCAACAACCTGTTAACTATTCAAAATAATATACGTAAGAGATCATTATTCAGTTCATAAAATTTCTGAAATCACGTGAATCTGGTTTTTCGCTACTGTGGAAGGTCATGTAAAGTCCATAGCGTCGTTCGTAACTGTTTACCTCCGGACTCTCCGGAGTAACTACGCCCACAGAATATATTAGAATTTTAGAGATAATTTTGCAGACCAATTACGTGGTGACACACGATTAAATTAAGAAAAAATGAATGTCAGTTCATCTGAGTGAAACGACGCATAAAATAATCATTTGTGTAGGTACGCACTATGGTTTTTGTGGATAAGTTTTTTAATGTTTGAATTTGACCTCATACCATTCGAATGTATCTACACCAAAGTATGACTGTTAGTAAGTACAGTTGGAATCCGAGTTTAGAATTATGAAGCTAAGCATTTTAATTTAAAATTAGTTCAGGATTCAGATTTAAAACTGTAAATATGGATTTTGAATTTTACTGTAGGTATGTAAACACTACCTTTAAGGATATATTTTAGGCTGAATATTAAATTTAAATAACTTGAACTTTGATTGTCATTTTTTGAATCTTGGCAAGTTTAATGTTACAGAAAAATGTTGTCATATATACTTAGAATTCAGAACCAATATTAAAAATACCGAACTAGAACAAGAAGGCGTTAGTGTTTATCAGAACAATGAAAATGCTAGCAAGAAGAAGCAAATATTTAAAGTAGGTAAACAGAAAAAATTGCAAAACGTGTAGAAATAAATGTATAATAAGTAGGGGTAAAAATACCAATAGTATTGAATAAAATAAGAATGTGAATTGTCTAAAACAAAATTTTGAAGCGCGTTAAATAAATAAATGAAAGAAAGAGAGAAGTAGACGATTATAAATGTAAATTTCGAAGGTCTTTAAGGCACAGGTGAAGAAGAAACGATGTTATAAAGGAGATGAAAAGCAAAAGCCAATAGGAAAGTTTGTATCTTTGCAGAATTGTAAGAAACTGTAGTATAATAAATATTAAAGCTGTATGCCAAGTATCTAAAGTACCAGGGACATATGCAAGTCACGTTCTGAATTTCCTCCAGGAAAATACTAAACAAAATGTGAAATCACATAAATCTTACCCTTTGTAATAATAATAATGCAGCTCTACAGGTCTTGCAGACCCATGGCTTCAAATCTTCAAGCCTTCTCTTGTCATTCTTCCACACCCACTCGTGGCAGATCTTCTTTCACTGTTGTCAGCCATCTTCTTTATGGTTTTCCTCTTCATTTCTTTCGTCTCTCCTGCCGTAAGCACTTTCCCAGCGGGTCTATTATCAGGCATCTTTGCAACATGTCCCAGCCATCTTATTCTCTACATTTTTGCTGTTTGCCCGATACTTGGTTTGTCCCATAGATCCATGATTTCTCGGTTTGATCTTCTCCATCCCACGCCCACTACTTTTATTCCTCCAAATATTTTCCACAGTATTCTCCTCTCCCATATGGTCAGTCTCGTTTCTTCTTGTTTGTTAAGAATCCAATTTCGTATCCATATAACACAGTCGGTCGTATTATCTTCCCATATTGTTATTCTTAATTTTGCTTTTCTCGTCACTCTTAGATACACGATTCTCGAAATTACATTCTTTGTTATTTCTTGTCTTTCATTTAATTTGATTTTTCTCTTGTGTGGATATTGCTTCCATTTCCATGTACTTGTCTTGTTTTCGTATATATCAATGCTCTCCTCACTTCACATTCTTTAGATAATCTTCCTTCTATAGTCACTTTATTGGTAGTGCTTCGCAACGTCAGCGTCATTTTAATTAACTTAATTATTTTTTTAATAACATGTGGAATTCTAAGTTTTGTTCGTATGTGTTATACGAGCCCCGTCCAGCTTCAGTTGGCCCACGCACAAAATTTGTAGTGTTGTTGGGATTTATCGCTCAAGGAGCAAAACCAGCCGCTACAATGTAATGTCTAAGACAAAATATGTTATTAGAGGAATATAGGAGAGATCTGGGTTCAATGGGGTGTAAAAAATCGAAAATATTCAAAAAAACGTAGTTTGCTTGCATCTTGCATTCCATTACCTAAGTATTGCTAACGACGGGGGTTAAGGTGGCTATGGAAACAACGCTTGTTTTGACGGAAATGGCAGTGCCAGATGTTTCGATTGTAAAACAGTTAATTGATAGTACAGTTGTTGTGAATAATGGGCAGAGGAAAGGTAATTGATGAAAAAATTCAATCAATTATCATTAATTTACACAAATCTGGAAAATCAAACGGTGAAATTAGAATATTGCTTGGCTTATCCAGATACAGTGTTCGAAATATTATAAAATTGTACAAATCAACCGGTTCAGCTGCCCAAAAGTACCGATATGTGAAAAAGTCCAAATTAACACACGCTGATAGACGAGCTTTGGCCAGAATTATTAAGTCTAATAGGCGTGCTAACTACGGAGAGTTGAGTGTACTCTGGAGTGAGGCTGTTGGAAGACGTGTTTGCAGGTCTACATGTCATTCAGAAGCAAAAAAACTAGGATTTGGTACTTACAAGGTAAGTTTCATTAGTTCAATCCTAAGGGGCAAAAGATAATTATTTTTTCCCTTCGTGAAGGCCAAAGAAAAACCGTCGTTGACCTTAAAGCAGAAGCGAGACAGGTTGAAATGGGCTAAAGACCATCGAAATTGGGATATGGAGAGGTGGAATAGTGTACATTTCAGTGACGAGTCGCGATTTGAAGTTTATGTCGGTGATAGCCGGAGCAGAGTTATCCGCCAGAAACATGAAACTTTTCATCGTGATTGTCTTCGGCGCAAAGTTAAATTTCCATCTTCGGTAATGATCTGGGGTTCAATGTCGGCTAGAGGAGTTGGAAAATTACACTTCATCAACGGCATTGTTAACTCAGACAAATATTTAGACATCCTAGAGCAGTCTTTGTTGCCCACTTTGGAAGAGAGCAGGATTTCTGGAAATGACTTCACCTTTCAGCAAGACGGTGCTGCATGTCATACTTCCAAAAAAATCCATGAAGTGGCTTTCAGACCATGAAATGCTGCTCCTTAAATGGGTTTCTAGTAGTCCGGACCTTTCGCCCATCGAGACTTTGTGGCATGTGATAAAAAAGCGGTTGCAAGTCAATCCTGCCAGGACTGTGCAAGAACTCAAGCAAAGGCTTCAGAACATTTGGGTTAATTTCACTCCAGAGGAGTGTCAGAATCTAGTAAGTACTTTGCAGCGAAGAATTGAAGCAGTTATTAAAAATAAAGGTGATGTTACTCAGTGGTAGAATGACCTATATCATAGAGCTGAAAATCACAAATTTCGTTTTTTTTTTCTTTAGTCCTAATCAGTTCCAATTGTTGTACTAATTAGTCCCGTTATTTTTGTGCAATATATTTTCAAAATAAAAATGGATAATTATACCTCTATTAGTTTAAATAATCTTCAATACACGCCAATAACTGAAATTTTATCGGGTGGGCCAACTGAAGCTGGACGGGGCTCGTATACTTAGTATTTGCTTCATTATGAAAATCTGGTCTATTGTTGACCGTCCTGCTCTACATCCTTTAATATTCGCCTAATTCGTTCTTGTATTTTATGCAATATATTTCTTCTCACTGTTGCTACTACCTCGTAAACTTCATTCAGCAGTCCTAACTCCCGATAATTATCGCAGACAGTCACATCACCTTTCTTATACATGGGGCACAGAGACGCCGTCTTTCGTACATTGGGCATATTCTCTTCTCGTTCTTTTCTTTTTATCAACTGAGCAATTCTTTTCTGTACACTTGTTCCACCTTCTTTCAAAAATTCAGCAGGGATTCCATTTTCGCCAGGGCTTTTATATTATTTTTAAATTTTCCTATTACATCGATTATTTCTTTTTCAGATGGTTCCTCGACTATGGTCTATGTTTGCGGTTTCTCTTCTGCATCTTCTTCTTTCTTATCTTGTTCTTCCTCTATTCCCCTTTCAATAGCTCTTCGTAGTACTGAACCCATCTATCAAATTTTCCTTCCCTTTCCACTATTAGTAGTCCTCTTCGTTCTTCACATATTGTGTTGTCCGTGTATAGCCTTGTTTGTTTTTCTTTGCTTCCTGGTAAAATTTTCTTATGTTATTTTTAACGTAGTACTCTTCCATTTTTTGTAGTTTCTTCTCCATATATTCTCTTTTCATTTTCTGGTATATTTGTTTTGTTGTTTTCCTTGCTCTACCGAAATTGCTCCTGTTTTCTAAAGTGTTTATTTTTAACATTTTTATCCTTGCTTTGTTTTTATGATTTAGAGCTTTTTCGCATTCCTCGTCGAACCACTTCGTTTCTTTTTCTCTTTTTCCTCTCTAAACCTCCTACCCAATAATCCCTTCGTATCTGTTCCATTCTTCTGGAATGTTTTGTAACTGCCGATTACTTTCCAATGTTTTTGTTAATGCTTCTTTAAAGTTTGTTTTAACTGCAGCGTTTTGTAATTTGTTCACCTTAAACTTCTTCCATTTTCCTGCCTTTTCTTTTCGTTCGTTAGGGATTTCTTGTTGATCTTTACTATTACTAACATATATGATCCGAATTCGCATCTGCCCGTCTATAACTTCTTTTTTTTGTCACTGTTTCTGAATGCAGTAATTGTCTTTGTTTCTACTATCCCACTCACAAAGAAAGCTGCAGCTATGGCAGCAGTACCTGCTGAAGCCAAGCTGTAGACCTACTTAATAAAGGAGCGATTACTTTTCAATCTCCACAAATGTTCTAGTTGTAGTTTCTGTACTGTATCTGTACTGAATCTTCGTCATTAGCAGTTTTATCTTTTGTGATAGTTCTTTCGTGTTAACAGCGTGAGCTACGGGAATTTATAGGTATTTGTTGCCACTATAAAGGCGTAGCCTTCAAGCTGACGTTTGAAGAATCAGTAAACATGCACTGTTTTGTTGGACCATGCTCGAGACTATAGACTTGCATTATAAAGCAAAGAATAAATAAAAATAAACACTTTAGTACCATTTTTGAGAAGATCAGTTCAGTTTGCCGTTTAGACAAATTTAGTTCTCAAACAAGATCATGGAGATCTACCGGGTTTAATAAACGAGGTGCAGAGGATGAACAACTTGCTTCAAATATGGGATATCGCTCAGATTTGTCTATATTTTTATCTGCAAGAACTTCGGCGGTTTCCTGTTTGCCTTTAATGTCAGGTTAATTGGCTTCAGTGTCCGCAATTCTTCACGATGTGGTACAAGTCTTATGGCAGATGGTAGATTTGGGTATTTTACCGTGTGTTTAGATTTAGAAGTGATCCCGTTTATATTCGTTAAGCAGAAATAACAGTCTAATGAATTGCCTGTTCTTTTCAAACCATCGGCATCGGAAGAGCAAATGGCATATCACTACTCACCCATGCTGTTAAAAGCTCAAAATATATTGAATAGTCAATATACGGGATCCACGGTTTCTTATATCCAAAATACAGTTCGTGACATTTCTTAATCAAATATGTGAAACATTGTTTTTGAGATTCAAAAGTTCAGCACATGTAGCAAAAACAATTTGGATGATTTAAGCAGATACCTTGGCATAATTAATGCGTAGTCAACATATACTTATAGCACCAAAACGTAGCTTTATTAAAAAAATAAAATTTAGTTTCTACCTTAAAGAATAAGCACCGGAGTGGCTGAGTGATTAAGGCATTCGACTACGGTACGGACGATCTCGGGGTTAAACCCGAGACGGATGCTCGATGGGTGGCCTACCTAGTCATTGAAAATAATTGGGAACCGAAACACAATGGTAAAGTATCGAAGCTAGGCGGTTTTCGAAGGCGTAGTTTTTTTTTTGATAACCTCAATGATGAACATGAGTTGAATTTAAACCTTTTTGCGGATGAAGAAGTTGAAATGTTGGATACATTAACTCACAGAATTATTGTATCTGAAATAGTGGAAATCTTCAAGCTTCTTTTCGTCGACAGCAACATCAACCATTACTTGGGCCACTATTTTTCATTGGCACATTAACTGCAACACAGTACAGAAACGAAATATAGCACCTTTTTTAAATCATGATGAACTAAGAACTGGGATTTTCACATTAAAATAAAATCTCCAATATCTTGGTCTACGATTCCTATAAACAAAATACAACATGCAAAAAAACCATTTTGTTTTGGCATAAAGCTTTTGTCCACCATGTCCATACAACAATCGTTCACCTTGAAGAGAATGAGATTACGCATATCAGCAAGATCTATAATCCTACTGCGGTTCTGCAAAACAGACCAATTAAGGGTTTCTGGGTAAAGCGTTAAATGATGTAAAGAAAGATTGTGACTTCTGATATCACAATTAAAAAAGAAAATTTGACCAGAATTTTGAAAGAAGTTTCTACTTAGTCTGCAAAAAATTTATTTGTTTATTTTAAATCCAAGTATGTCGGAAGTATTAGCATTTTCTCATGTCCTTTTCGAAAATATCTTCTTTTGTTAATGTTATTTTATGTATCATAAATTGCTTACTAAACTCGGAACGCACCTTATTTGACGAATAACCTCCATTTAGTCAGCTTCAATGGCGTTAAGATTAGCAGGTTTTCCTTACAAACTAAAGTTCTCGGGTTCAATTCCCAGTCTAGGTCGGTGAAGTTTTTAACGCGGAAAAATATATGACAAGTAAGACTTGTTTCAGGGGGTTCCGTGGGTTCGACAGAATTCTATTCGAGTAGTGGTAATGACCGTAGTAGTCGGCGTACGTTTTGAACTCCAATTTGAGGGTTGAGTCTCAAGAGACAACTTCGACAGAAAACGAATCTGTAGCGAAATTTTGTAGTTATGTCGTTCATGAGTTTACCAGATTCCAGAAGGATGGATGTAGAATTTTAGAAATTAAACCTAAATTAACAAATATTTTTAGCGATTCAAGTATATAGCTATGTAATGAGGTGAACAACGAAAGAAGTTTCTACCGCAATGCTACTTGATGCTCTTCTGATGCTATATAAATTATCGATATAAACCCTCCTTTGGTTGTGTATTTGTTTGTTGTTTAGTTGTAATTTGAAATAACACTTTTAATCATAAATAGTCGCCTAAGACCCCAAGACTTGGGACACTCGATATGATCAGTCGGCAATTATTTTAAGCGACTTTTTAAATTAATTTTCATTTAGATAACTGCAACAACAATTATTACAGAGTCGTATGATTTTTCCATCTAATCAGCGTATGAAATAAATGTTAGTAACTTCGTAATTTCCAGTTCAGGTTTAGATAAGCAATGAGAATGCGCGAGGCACCATACAGTCTTAACATTCTACTGCAAAAATGTCGAGGTCAGCATAAAAATGTATACGTTAGCCTACTTCAAGATTAATAAGAGAGCGTTTTACTGTTTCAAGCATTGGGATTTAATAAGGTTTATATGAATGTAGTCCATTATCTGCAAATCTAGAGTATAGGTTTTTCCATCAGGTCCTGTTCTGCATTAATAGCGTTCTTTCGCCATATCAAGTCAACGATTGTAATTTGATGCGTCTTTGTGCGACTATTTGTTCTTGAAATTTCGTTAGTCAATCATTAGATGCAGATGATTAGTCGTCTAGTCTTTCAATTTTGATTGTGAAGCTGTTTCCTTCTGCCTTTGTGGTTGCCTTTACCTGACGGAGGCTTATTTCCAAAGGTTGCTTTTCTGCATTTAGTTTGTGAAGCACAAGGAAAACGGCAGCTCTAATAAAATGTGCTCCTTAATAATCCATTAATGCTTTAGCGGGAGAGAGTATATAGATAAGTATATGGAGAGAAGACCGACAACGGCATGTGTTTAATTGAAATGGAACCCATAGTTGGTTGTAACCAAAAATTGAAAAATTTCAACATTTACAGTTTCTGCTAATAACTCAAATAGTCATGAAGCAAAGTAGAATTCATTTTATAAATATTATAGGAATTTATAAGCAAACAAGAACAAATAATATTGACATGGAGTGATCGTGAGTGGCTGCTTGTTTTATGTTCTTCCTCTTTCAGCTTGAATGTATTATTGTTGTTTGATTATTGGACGGGATCTACGCTTGCAGATGCTAGAAATCTGAACGCGCTCACGACTACTATGCAATTAACACTACCAAACTAGAATTTTACCGAATCCAAGGCACGTCTTTACTGTGCCAAACATGGCATTGGCATGGGACCTACTGTTTTACCTCGTATTATTTTGTGTTAAGAATCTCACCTGGCATCGACTGGGATCGAATTGAGACTTTTGGTTTACAAGGCAATCGTGTGCTCCTTTACAATTGGCCAATTTTTATGTCATCGACATATCTTTTTATAAATCTTATCTCCTGTGGAGGATTGGAGGTGATCAGATTTATTATATTAAAACAATACTTACAAACTGTCATATCTTGCACAATTTGTTAATTGTTTGTCATGCTGAAATCAACCTGGCTCTTGGAAGTCCAGTTCTTTTGGCATTGCCAAGTTCACCACCTACTTTGTTGTTTGCAACTGCCCATATAGCTTCGTTCTTTTAAATAGAGAAACAAGGAAACTAATTAACGTGAGGGTAAGTTAGTTTATCATGATTCACCCTTTTGGATGTCTTTCAATATTTCCATAATCCGAAGTAGCCTTCATCGTGTTGCATTAAAATCACCGATTAATCAGATATTTCTAAAGCTATATCGACGTCTTCGTATGTGCCTTTTACTCCATGACACAGTTATTTAACCTTTATGACATATATTTTTCTAATTATTGCATGTATATAACCCTTAACAATATGCTGTAGATTTTTTTAAAAATAAATTTCAATTATTTGTGAACAATATAAATATAAGAGTAAAAATAACAGCCGTTCTGATGGTTAATGCGGTTTTTTTCTATATACATATATTATATTGAGATGATATTTGTCGGTATTAAAGATTCTGAGTTGAATATAATTGTTAATGAATATAAAGTTAGAGTTTAATTGCAAGTTAATTTATGCAGATTTAATATAAGTTCATTCAAAAATGTAATAAAAACAAGAATCTAGATAGTTAGGGTAGAATAATTTAATTGTTAGGAATTTTGTATTGTAATTATACAATAAGTTAACTAGAAACCTAGTATTTCATAATTACCAAGGAAAAGCAAAGAGAATTTTCATTGGGGGAAAAACATCAGAGAACCAGGGAGACGGAGGGCAAGAGATAAATAAACAAGATTCTAAAAGGAAAGAATAAAATAATTAAATACTTAATTGGTACGTTGCTGGAAATAAAATAGTAATCTCTTATAAAAGAGCTCAAAATAAATAAACTGGTTGTTCTTCTGAGAGAAAATGTTTGGTCCGGTTGAAGATGAATTGAAAATTATTAAATGTTGGATATGAATATGGAATTGTGATTAAAGTTAATTTGGATACTGAACAAGTGATATGTGAGCTAATTTAACACTGTTATAATTTATGATCTATAATAAGTAAATAGATAGGGAAGATAGGGAAATAGAGAATAGTAAAACATTTAATAATCCTTCATAGAAAAATGATGTTGCTCTGATTATTGTTATGTAACATAAAAGTATTAATATTAATTTATTAAAGTAAAAAAACTTCATTAACGACCAAATGATTGTAAACAAAGGTAACATTAGAATATATAGAAGTTTCGTAGTTTGCTAAAATACATTAAAAGTATTTCCCCAAAGTAAATCTTAACAAAATTTATTTCTAAAATCAACTCAATTAGATTATGCAAAGTCTAATAATATACAATTTAAAAACGTAAATAAAGTTAATCGTTTCACGAGGAATATCAGTTTCAGAGGCACACATAATATTTAATGTTGTAATTTATTTATAATGTACTTTTTATGGTATGTAACCAAGCGAATATGCGAATTTTGTATTGTTATTATTATAATTTAGATTCTTAAAAAAGCGTTTAATTTTATAACATCTTTTAGTCTCAGACCTTGTAAATTAAAAGTCTTAGTATAATTTAACACCATTGTGTTTATTCGTGGTTATTCATCGGATTATCACTACCTGCTATTATTACTTAATTATAATGAAAGGCCTCCCGTAATAAATAAGTTAAAATAATAAGTTCTGGTTTTTGAAAGCAATTTATTAATAATACTAAACATTTTCAAGGTACTTGAAATACTTTGAGAGTAAGTGATCGTATTATACTTATGTCGATTAACAGAGAACTCATTAAAATTGGCCAACCCCACTGCTGTCTTAACGCAACACTAATTTTCTTGTTTTGGTGCTATTTTAGGATCCTTCGGTGGTGCAAACTCCATGATCTGGAGGAAATTTTTTTCCCCAAAAACGAATCCAATTTCTAACTGAAAAATCGATAGAGGGATTTGAAACAAATTGATCCTTCGTTTCTGAAACTTATAGACTTAAAATTGTGCAATTTTCTTCAAAATATAGATTTGACAACAATTTATGTTCAAACCCAGAGAGAGAGAGAGACCACAGCTACTGTTTGAATAGATTTCCATTGCGTTTGTTATAAACTTTGTTACTTTGTATGCATACAATAAGATTATGAATTTGCAGTATATTTTAATACTTAATACCTGTCCACATTAATGTAAATAAAACCTAAAGGATGAAGGGTTCTTTTCACTCGGCAATCTGAAATATTAATTTCATTCTAGTTTTGTTTCTTTCCTTAACATAAAGGTAAATTTTATTAGGTATTGGTTCATCGCATTCGAAATACGTTTTACGACTGTCGTTGATGAATTTCAATTTACAGAGTAAAAATATTCCACTAATCTCTTACTCATAATCTTCCATTCTATAGCAGTTATGAAAATTGTCGTAAATAAAATAAATTGTTTTGCATTAAAATAATTGTGGGTCATCAAAACTCGAATGAGACAGAACCATACAGGATCCTTCGATTCTGTTAATAATGAGCAAGCAATGGTTAAGGTTATACAGAGGGTGGGGGCTTAAGAAATGAACACTTTTACGATATCACAGTAGCTAATGGATTGAGAGTTGCCGGCTAAGCCGCATAATGAATCGTTGTTTATACAGGGTTCGTCAGTGAAGCGGGAAAATTTAAAACTCCTGTATCTACATAAGTTTTTATTTTAACATTAATGTTTTTACAGTTTTCTGTTAAGTTAGACTTGCCATTTTATGTTTTAAAAATAACGCTTGACAGGTGGGCACCATTACGATCTACGCACTCTTGTAGTCTTACTCGAAAAATTTCCATTACTCGCCGTAGCATTTCCGGTGTAATACGTGCAACTTCTTCTTGAATTTTTAGTGTTAGTTCCGAGAACGTTTGCGGTCGCTCGAAGTACACCCTGCTCTTGAGCCAACCCCAAAGAAAAAAGTCGCATGCGGACAAATCAGGAGATCTAGCCGGCCAAACGATGTCTGCATTTTTTGATATGATATGGTTCGGAAAGAGTTCCCTTAAAGCAGTATGACTGGTAGCACCGTCTTGCTGGAACCATCTGTGGAAATCGAACCACCTCTGACATCAAAAATGTTGTGACAACGTTTGTGTAACGAACTGCACTAACGGTTGTAGCGTTTCCTCGATCGTCTTGAAAAAATAATGGTCCAAAAATGCCAGATCATGAAAGTGCACGCCATGCTGTCACCTTTGGATTATGCAACGGTTTCTCATGTAAGACTACAAGAGTGCGTAGATCGTAATGGTGCCCACCTGTCAAGCGTTAATTTAAAAAAATAAAATGGCAAGTCTAACTTAACAGAAAACTGTAAAAACATTAATGCTCAAATAAAAACTTATGTAGATACAGGAGTTTTAAATCTTCCCGCTTCACTGACGAACCCTGTACTTTCGACACTGTGTCTGTTGATTTTCTAAGTTTTAGTCAAAAAATGTCAAAGTTGTTATCACCGGAAACAGAGACTGCCGTTACATTTTTTTTTTCAAGAAAAGTTATTCCAGAAGAGCCATCCAAATACCATTGATATCAGTTTGGATGCAATACAAATCCACTGTGAAGGTGTACGGCGCCAATTCCAAGCCCAAAACATTCCGCCTCCGTATTTGAAGCGGATTCTGGATTTTGGGCGAAGGGTGACTATACTATGTCACGTGCACTTAAGTCTCAGTTGGGCCCAATGTGCTTCCTCCGTTACAACATCCTCACCTTAGGCGCATCACTCAAGCCATCCCAACCTTTGAATGAATTTAAGGATGCTTGCAAGAGGGATGTTGCTAATACTGGCCATACTAGGCCAGAAGTCCCCTGGCATGGATCCTCTGATTAGAGCGAGTGCACATAATGTGCTCTGCTGTCTCGTCTTCAAAGTTGCAACCACGACAGGTTGGGTCCCCGACTAGTGCTTATTTAGTTTACAGTGTGCTGACAGTATTCCTACAACAAGTCGTAGTTTGCCTCTTGACAGCTGTATACAAAAGTTTGCTATCTTCAATGAGGGGTTTTTGATCGCCATCCTTGCATAGTGGAATTTGTTCATGTTAACCCATCTTTCACAGTGGCGATTGCGGATTTCCTGTTCGATTAAGGTATTGAGCGCAGTTGGGGATAGTGGAAGTGTTGGTTGTTCCGAGCCTTGCCTCGCCAAACCATCCGCCCACTCATTACCGTATAGTCCAGAATGTCCTTTGATCCAGACGAGTTGTCAATAGCGACTTGCTCTAGAATGCTGCGATATTGGAATATTATTCCTGATGCAACTTTACAGCTTTTTGGTGCCAACAGAGCAGCTCTGCTGTCGCTTGAAATTCTGATAGTCTTATTCTTGATTCGACATACAAGAAGTGCGTTTGCACCCTGCATTATGGCCGTAGACTCTGTTTGAAAGGCTGTGGCCAAGGTGCCTAATGATGTGCTTTTTGGAGGTCTAGGTCATCTGAGAAGATGCCTGCCCCTGTACCTTCTGAGGTTTTGAATCCAACAGTATAGATGGATATATCTGGCTCGGATGTATGTGGGTGGAGTCCATTTTTGCTCCCAGAAGGGGCATCCGAAGGATTGCCTCTCTTAGGATCTGATGGTGTCTTTCCCCAGCACCTGTATCCTTCCACAGTCCCGCAGTCTAAGCAGCTTCCAGAACTGCGGTTGGGGTGAAACGCATGGCCCCACCTACTGTGTCATTAAATTAAATAGGTATATGCTGACCTTATTAATAGAAGTACATTACAACAAATATTTAAAACTTATCCCGAAAAGTTTGCGATAGAAATTTGACCCTGCAAAAATAAATGAAACATTGCACAATTATGTAATTTACAGGTTTCACTTTCCTCTCGCATTTTCTCAGGCTTGAGACTGGCGGTAAATAATTACTGGCACATTTAAAAAGTCTTGCCCTTGATTCAACGTACAAGAATTGGGCTTGCACCCTGCATTATGGCCGCAGCCTCCTCTTGAAAAACTGTGCCTAAAGTGTCTAATGATGTACTTTCTTGGAGGTCTAGGTCATCTGAGAAGATGCCCGTCCCTGTACCTTCTGAGGTTTTGGATCCATCAATGTAGATACATATATTTGGTTCGGTTGCATCTTCAGAATTCAGATGGATTCTGAAGTGCTTCCTAAATGTGTAGGTAGGTGGAAGAGAGTCCATTTTCGCTCCCAGAAGGGGCATCCGAGTACTGCCTCTCTTAGGATCTGATGGTGTCTTCCCCCAGCACCTGTATCCTTCCACAGTATCTTTGGAAAACGGAAATTTACAAAGGTAACTCGGAAAGTCAAAAAGAAGATCTTCAGAATGTGCAGCAAGGAAGACCAGCTGAGTCAACGTCAAATGTCTAAAGTAGTCGGAGTCGACCCAAAGACCACCCGGAAGGTCATCTATGGAGATTTGGAGGAAAAGAAGGTCAAGAAAGGTAAAGTTCGTATGCGGGTCAAAGATCAGAGTGAATGAAACTTGGTTTAGAGTGGACTATATTACAGTGGGAAACGTAAAATTTGTTACGTCAAAGATGGTGAAACAGTGCCCCGAAACTTGGATTTGTGAAATAAAGGAGAGAATCGGTTCCCAACTCATGGTGGTCGAAACCATTTCGAGAAGAGGACCCTTAGGACCAGGGTGCGAATCACCGCCGGGGATGCCAGGGATTTCCCTGGCTGTGCTTATATTTTCCCCCCTGTAAAATAAAAATCGTATCCCTGCCAGGGATGAATATTTCCCCGTCTGTGTAAATGCATAACATTAAAATATGTATAAAAAATTGCAAGACTTCTATTTTCCATAATAAGTTGCTGCTACCGTTACAACATCGCATCGTGGCTTCCACATGGACTAAATCTCTAATACGCAGGTCGATCTGTATGCCCAAACGCAAAGCGCTAAATTTTCTCGGAAATGCATGCTGATAAACCTGTATCCAATTTCACTACTAACTATTCCATTCTGTTAGTTTTTACGTTTTGTGCGTACAGTTATCGAGTTGTCTAACCCTAACGGCTTATACAAATGCATCAAAGGTTTTTTTGTACTTGTGGTTTATATCCCCCCCCCCCCGTAGAATAAAAATCGTACCCCTGCCGGGGATGAATATCCCCGTCTGTGTAAATGTATAACATTAAAATATGTATAAAAAATTTGTGGAATAGTACCCCCCCCTGTAAAAGTTGTATGATTCGCACCCTGCTTAGGACTTATCCGAGTGCTATCAAAAGAAAAAATTAATGCACAGCACTATGTCGAAGAGGTGTTGAAGCCTTTGGTGGAGAAAAGAATTCCAGAACTCTATCCCTTACTGCAAGATTGGACCAAGAATATGCTACGGGGGTCAAAGAAAGTAGCGGTCAAGAGCTTATAAGTAATAGTGAGATTCCTGCCAAGTCTCCTGATACCAGTCCTATACACATGTTCCAGCATCGCGTTACCACTGGATGGCCTTTGGTTTTACAGGAATAGTAGAACAGTCTTTCTTCTTATATGATCGTGAAAGTTTTTCAGAGCTGGAAGCGCCGATGCAGGGAAATAGTTAAGAATCAGAGCCGTCAAATAGAACATAACTATTTAGTTAATTACGTGTTCATTTCAGTCCTCACTCGTTGTATTAAGTTTAGCAGGCTTATCACCGATGTAATTTTTTTGCTAGTTTTATAGTATTTCTGACATCAGTAATAATAATAAGAATTCTACTGAATTCAGACTAATCTAATCTATTACTTATTGTAAAAAAGTGCGCAGTTTCTGACGCTTAAGCCCAAGTGACCGAGTTCGTACAAATAAAGTTGTTAGTTACTATCTTATATTTGTAGTTTTCGGTGAATAAAGGTCTAATCTAATACCACCCTGTACGACAAGTTAACAGCTTAAATTTAATATTCGAATAAAATATAGGTGGAATTATAGTTATTTATTATACATGCGGATTAAATTAATGTTTAACGAGCGGTACGTTCAACCGCGCGAGCGGCGGTAGCCGCAAGCGCGTTGATACCGCGAGTTAATAAATTAATTTTAATCCGCAAGTGTAATACAACTGTTTATTCAATTTTGACATTTATTTGACATTTTTAAAGGGATTTGACATTTTTAAAGCGCTAGCGGAATAAAAATTTTAAATCGCTAGCGGAATAAAAATTTTAAACGATTGTTTATAAAACATCAACTTTTATGGGCAGGCCATAAACAAATAAACGTCAGTTTAAAACGTCAAAATTGAATAAAGTATTTTAATGCTTTTGTTTTTATTTATCAAACTTTTCACTTTATGTTATTTGCAAACGAATTTCTACACTATTTAAGTAACTAGATTTATCTTTTTCAGAAAAATGTTCCAAATGGGATTATGTGTTCGAAATTTAGCGGCTTAAGAAGTGCTTTTAAGTTAACAAATATTTGGCGTTAACTGACGTAAGAGTAAACATTTTCACGTTGTAAAATCTCTGATAAAGGAACTTATTGTTTTATACAACTGTGTTGCTCAATCTTAATTTACAGCATTAAAGACCTTTAAGAACGGAGCTAATCGCTAAGGAATAAGCAAATGAAAAGGAACTGATAAAAAAAAGTGAAATTTGCGTAAACAAAAGCTAATTTGGTTTATCTTTTACATTATACAGTTTGTTGTAAAGCTAATCAAAGAATGCAAATTTAAATGTGTGAATTCGATAAGTGACAAGCAAAACGAACAAAAGCTGCCGTGCATTAAAAATCGAATTATTTCAGGTAGTAATTAAAAATAACAGGAAAATGTTAGTAAATAATGCTAATAACAGACGGTTACGGGAATGCCAGCTGATTAAAAAAAATTACCTTTTTACTTAGAAGTAGATATATTTTCAGTTATAGATTATTTGCAAAAGTAACTGGAATTAGGAAATTTCAAATGTTAATTAATAGCTATATTTCAGTTACCTACGCTATTTTAACCAATAATTGATTTATATTTTATAATTAGCCTTTTAAATTGGCGGTGAAGGTGTAGTTTGGTGGTAATCCCGTATTAAACAATGACGTAAAATAAGAACTTTTCGAAGAACATTTCACCTGATTTTCGCAATGTTTAGATATAAATATGTTGTAATTATTAACGTCATCGTGTTTGCTGCCGTCTATGAAAATTCTAGGTTGCACTATTAGTGTTTTACGTATTGCAGGATTTTTACGCTTTTTATTGCCAATGCACATACTTTAAAATAAATTTTCCTAACAAGAGTTTGAACCTTTTTTTTATGCGCAACAGAGCACGTCATAATTTAATAAATGGACTCATAATTCATACAATAGCTTTTGCATAGAAAAACAAGGGTATTTATCAGTTGTTTTAACGGTTTCAGCAGCTGAGGACGATATACTCTTACGAGCTAAACAAAATGCTTTATTTTATACAATTAAAAAAAATTCTGTAATAAATTGTGTATCCAAATTCAATCAATAAATGTTTAAATGATAAAGAGTGCCAAATTGTAAATAAACTGCAAATCGAAAATCTAAGATAACGACGCCAGAGACTTCAAATAATATTTGAAAAAGCCTCGAAGCTGATAACCAGGTGAAGTATTTCGCTGGGGCAAATAACAGTTTAGGTTATATACTAAATGATTGCAATAACTATATTATAATCACTATATTATAATCAGATAATCACTACAGTTACCATTACGTATGGTATTGGGCCGATTTCAGAGACTCCTGTTGTTGCCACTGGCGTCGTTATATGAGATTTTCCAATTAGAATTTTACTAGTTGCTACCTTTAAAACCCTTAAAAGATTTTCAGTAGAGTTCTGCGACGCCCTATGAATGCATGCAGATTTCCATCGAGTCTTCTATGAAACCATGCGAATATTTTTGAAATACTACCTTGTTAAACGGTTTAGGAAATTCCTCTCTTTTCTATAAATTCTCTATTTGTATGCCTTTCGTAATATAATATGTGCAAAAAGAAAATTCATAAGGGTTGGCAATGAAATTTTGAAGCTCATGCTATGTTTAGGGTATATCTGTCACATAACTTTTCAAAGTATTCAGAGTGTACGATATACTAGTTAAATATTCCAAAGATTTTCAAAAAAATTAGCGAAACACTTGTATTGTTTTCAGCGATCCGTTTTCTTTGGTAAAAGTTTTCTAGTTTATAGTTTTTGTCTTGAATTAACCTGAGTAAGTAATTATGCTAAAATATATTTATTTTACGTGAGGTAAAAAAGAAGAATTTCACCAACTAACATTATTTCTATTGAAGACACATTTAAGCAATGTAAAAATAAATATCAAAATTATTTTGGAAGTAGTTCCAGAAAAATTGTAATAGTAAACCTTTTGGGATATAATGAATGTGAATTATTGTCGCCCTTTAATATTTTCTGAAAGTTTGTTGTTTTCTTGTGGTGACTTTCTTGACATTGTTTTTACACGGGGTATTCGTTACTATTTTTATACGTCTTCTGCTTTAAATTCGTTGCTACATGCAAGGTGTTTAATTACGAATCACATGTTTTAAAGTGTGCGTGAGTTTAATAACACTTCAACATCTTAATTGTAGGTTAACATTGTATTTTCGTATGTTTTTATGTATGTACTATTTAAAAACTTATTTCAAGACGTATAAAGTAATAACAAATTATAAGTGAACGAGGGCTGTTCTTTATGTTTTGAGCCTACCTAGTACACCATAATTGTTTGGTTCAAATGTCATTAACCCAAGTAATCACATGACGAAATATTGTGGTGTTATATGGATATACTGGTATATTTATTTGTAGTAATCTTTCGGAAAAAGCATGAAATTTAATTATGGGAATTTTCTATAATTTGGAGCGTGGCTTAGGCCGTTAAGAAAGTTTTGATAACCGAAGAAAGTACTTAATGGTGAGTCATGTTTATTGGCTACCCTAAAGCGCTCATTTTTCAGTGCCCAAATCTCTTGACAAAGGTTTAAGTCCAGAAGTATGGATTAGTGTCAAAATAAGTTGACGTATTCAGGAAAATGTATATAGGCCATTAGCTTAACTTGTAGTCTATAAGAACTTTAGGCCCAAGAGATAAAGGCACTTAAAAGTAAATCGACTATACAATGGATTTCGTCGTGGCATTGAATCTTTGAGGGGTAAATTTTGTCAAGGTCGCCCAAAAAAATTCTGTTATTAACAAAAACATTGAATTTGTTATGAAAGCAATCAACATCATGTTATATACAAGCATTTGAATTACGGAATTTGTGCACGTTGGATATCTCACAATTTAACACTAGCGCACTAGCCCATATGTAATCGATGTGAAGCAGATGTGGGCAGTGATCACCATCACATAACTTGTTCTATGCAAATTAAATTAGCTGCAATAAAAAGTCACAACCTATATTTCTGCCGTAAAAAGTTTAACTTAGAAAAATTAACAATCCCGATACACGCAGCGTACTACAAGATAGATTCAACAGCAGAGAGAATCTACCATTTCCTGAGAATTAAACTAAAGCATCAAGGTGGGATAAAATTGCAAATGTAGTATGGGGGAAAAAGCGCAGAAACACTGGGTCAGAAGAACCGTTACAAGAAACAATGGATATGAGACAACACCTGGAACCCAATCAGACAAAGAAGGAATTCAAAATAAATCTCAAAAATTGTATCACAAAGGTTCAAACGCTGTATTTGACTAGAGATTCAACAACATGAATATATCTGTTAAGAAAAACGCTAGACCCCATAAAAGAAAGTGATTTAACAAGATTGCTAACAAAGCAGAAGAAGCTGCCAAACACAATAACATGTAGGAACTATATCAGTTCACAAAGCATCTGATCAATAAAATTTATTCAATTTGAACGATCATACGCCTCTCTCATCCACGTCTTCCCTACTGCTTTATGGATATCATTGTCCCATAGCATTGTTTGTCTTTCCATACTACGCTTTCCTTGCTATGGTCGCCAGTCTGTAATCTTCTTTGTCCATCTTTGGTCTTCTCTTCTTAGGATATGACCGACCCATTTCCACTTCAGGTTCACCATTTTTTCAATTATATCATCGACGTTGGTTTGTTCTCCTAACCACTTATTTGTTTTCTTGTCTTGCACTTTCCATTGCTCTTTGGCTCACTTATAATGCAGTAATAAATAGATTCTTTATGCAGACTCCATGTCTTGACGCATAAGTCGTGTTAGGCAGGAAGCACTGATTAAACAACTTCGTTTTCATATATTGGGGGATGTTAGATTTAAAGATATTTCGGAGCTTCCCAAAAACTACCCATCCCAAACGAATACGTCTTTTTATTTCGTTTAATTGGGTATCTTCATTCTTAATATTATATTCTGACCTAAGTAAATATATTTTGTCACTTCACCTATATAGTGTTTCCCCTTCACATGTTATTGTTGCACCCTGAAGATTGATATTGGTCATGAATTTAGTTTTTGATTTGTTTATCTGGAGACGTATTGCACTAGTAGCAATATTTAGTTCGTCAAGTATTTCTTGTAATTCCTTTAGGTTTGTAGATTCAAGGATAATATTATCGGCGAAACGTAAATGTGAGAACTTTTTGCGTTAAATGTTTATACCTCTTTGAGTCCAGTCTAATGTTTTGAATGCGTCTTCTAGAGCAGCTGTAAGTAGCTTAGAGGAGATAGTATCTCCTTGTCTTATACCCTTTCCAAGTGTGAAGGGTTCTGTTTCGGCAAATGTTTGGATAACAGCTTCATAAGTGTCTTTAATAACTTGGCTATATCGGTGGTCTATTTTTCATCTGCTTAGAGCGTCTTGTATTGCCTTTGCTTCAATAGAGTCTTCTGAAAGTCCACAAATAGTAACGGGTGTTCAAAAACTCCCACGTTTGGAGTTGGCTATGGCTTGAGGAAACAAGTAACACAGTATGTCTTTACTTATTACTTACATATGAACAAATAAAACAGCAAAGTAAATTGAAATTATAAACTAAAAGCTTCATTTACATTTTACACATAAAATTCAATTCTTTATAAAAGATGATTAAAACAGATTTACATCTAAAAGGAATCATTTTGGTAATACATTTTTAGTAAATAAAATAATTACTTACAAAGAAGAGAGAACGAAATATATCCTTAAAACGTCAAATAAAGTAATCGAAGGTCAGCTTGTCGTGTGGCTAGCGAACCGACAAACTGTTACTGACGTTCAACCGAATCAGCGCCAACCCAAACGTGGGAGTTTTTGAACACCCTTTAGTATTAATGAGAGGTTGTATTCTTTTAATTTCTGTGTAGGCTGTCTAATCGTGTGTATGTGATCCATAGTAGACACATCCAGATATCTCATGGCCCTCAGTACAGAAAAAGAAAACGCATCTACTACTCAACCTAAAAAAAAAATCGTTCTGTCAAAGTCAAAATATGAAAAAATATTATTAGTTAAAACCTATCTTTATGTTATAATAAGCTGAGAAACTTGCAATATAGGTATTTATTTTCAATTTCATAAGGATAACAATTTCGAAATTTCACGCGCTTTTTCCTGAGTGCCGCATGTTTTTAGGTTTCACTATTAGACTTCCATCTCACTCTTTCACAAATTCGACCATTGGGCCATGAGATATCGGGATACGTCTACTATAGTTTCGGCGGTATCCTGGTTGCTCCACTGTTTGTGATTGATATAGCTTATATGTTAGTCGAGTTGTAATGCCTTTTGTAAATAACTTATAGAGGTGCTATAACAATGCTATCGGGCAATAGTTATTTAAGTAATATTTACTGCCTTTCTTATGGATCAATATTACTAGAGAGTTTTTCCATGCCTTTGGTATTTTCTCCGTTTCTATACATTCATTAAATAAAATCTCTAGGCTTCTAAGGAGTGCTCGACTTTCGTGTCTAGGCAGCTCGGATATTATTCCATCGTCTCTGTGGGGGTTTCCCTTGACTTTAAGGCCCTTTTTATTTCATACTGGCTTATTTCGGGCATTTCGTCCGTATCGGTAGTTTCCTCTACCCTTCGTTCTGTTCTCTTTAAATCAGGCCTTTTTGTTTTACTACAATATAGTCATAGACGATTATAATTAGATGTGATATTTCTTTTCCATTTGATATGATATTGTCTCCCATTTGAAGCTTTACCATTTGTGTTTTCCCATTTGATATGTTCCTTCTGAATATTTGCGTTCCTTGGTTTTTCTGTATTATCTTCTATCATATACCTATAATATATCGTATAATATTATTGTATTCTGCCATGTCTTTTCGTATTTTTTTGTCTAATTAATTTAATTAGTTCCTTTGTTTTTAGTTTAGTCTTTAAACCCCTTCCTCCTTATGCGTCGAAAGTTTTCTTCTTTATTCCATTAGGCTCTTTGTTGCCTTGCTTATTTTTGAACTTTTCGTTTTTGGAGTTTTCCCTAGTATCTTAATAGCCGAATTTATCACCGCTTTTATAATGTTTTCATTTAAATTTTCTATTGTTTTGTTTGTTAGTAATGATTTACTCAAATCATCTTGATAGTCGTCTACTGTTTGAATTCATTGTTCTATATTATATATTATTATGTTTGTTGTTGTATGAGTTTTCGTCGTTCTAATTTTGTGTTTAGTTTTATTCTGCATCGTACCATTCTACATATTATGGTTGCTACCGGTTTTGAATCTATTCCTAGTCCTGAATCGTATATTTCTTATCAGTGATTATATAATCTATCATCTATCAATGTCCATTATCTGTTAAGCTTCTTTTGAAAGAAGGTATTCATTCTCTTTCTTCTTCTTCTTACACTTTATGTAGGCGTTGCCTGTTTGTTTCGTTGACATCTCTCTTTCAAAGGGGCGTTCCGAGTAAAGTTGAAGGCCAACTTTCAATCCAACGCTTAGGTATTCATTTATTGAAGTTTATTAGCATTTGGCCCCTGTCGTTTCTCGAACCGTAGCCATAGCTACTTGCCAATGCCATGCTCTTTTCGCATTGAAGTCGCCAAGTATGAATTTGTAGTGGGTGAGACTCGTGTTCAAAGCTCCTTATGTCTCTTCTAGCGTGTCTTCAACTTCTGCGTCTAAGTGGTTTGTAGTTGGCATGTAGACCCGCATTATTTTCGGTTTATATCTGCTGCTTATTTTTATTGTTATGAATATAACCCTGGTTGATATGGCTTTAATTTCTATTACATTGGGGATTAACTGTTTGTGTATTTTAAAGTCGACCTCGCATGTATTTCTGTATTCTCCGTTATGGGATAGTAGATCTAGATTTACCAATTTTAGTTCAGTAGCTTATGTTACATGGTTGAAAATATAAAAGAATTGCGTCCCTATATTAGGTCACGACCAACTATGGTTCCTGTTTTAAAAAATACTACTTTGGCCAATTACTCAGGAATGATAACATTTATCAAAAAATCATGTAGCCTGCCTTAATTACGCAAAAACTATTCAAAAAGTATTTGGAGCTTTTCTCTATTTTTACAAATAAAAACGTTTCCTACTCATACAACGTTCAAGAAATAGTGGTTTGATACCTTGGTCTTCTGTTTGCTTTATCAGTTCAGCTAGTACCTACTTCGTCAGGGCTCGGAGCCTTTATATCCGTCAGCTGTTTAATGGCGCATTGCACTTCTGATTGTAAAATTATTAAATTTTCTATTTCTTTCGTCTTCGAAGAGAAAGTGGGTGTATTTAGTCTATGTTTTAGCAATTTCATCATTCTCTATTAGTATCCGTCCATTTTCATGACTAAGAATGTGTACATTATTTTTATAACCCATTCTTGTTGTTGCTTCTTTGATACTTCTTAGTTCATCTACCCCCTTTTAATTTTTCTTTGTTTTGCCCGATACATTTTTCCCAAATTATTTTTTAATACTTATTTAAACTTTTTCTCAACAATTCATATCTTAGATTTCTGCTTCTTTTATGATTTCAAATTGTGTTTTAAAACTATGTTTTAGTTCTAACCATTTAGATTTTCTGAGAGATCTATTCTCTCCTTGTGATGGACTAACTTTTAATTTCAGTTTAATATCTATCATTACTGGATTATAATCAGACTGTATATCAGCACCAGGGTATGTTCTTGCATTAATTACGCTAGTTTTAAATCGTTTGTTTATCATAACAAAACCTTTCTGATTTCTTATAATATTTTCGTTTGTATGCTGGTGACGTTCCTGGTGTATAACCGTTTAAAGTGCTGTTTAAACAGAATTGGATGAGACGATCTTCTGGTATATTTCTATACCCTAATTGGAACTAGATTGCTTCACACGTTTTTCCCTAGCCAATTTTAGCATTAAGGTCTCCCATTATTATTAATGTTTACGTCTTGTTTTTGGGTTAATCTAAAAATTGTCCCTAATTCTTCGTAGAATTGTTCTATATCGTTATCCTATCTCTTTTCTGTTGTAGGTGCACACATTGGAAATGTTTAATATATTTCTGTTTTAATTCAATAAACTCGGAATGTTCTTTAAGTGGCTGGGTCTGTCTAAAGTCATGTGGTAAGTTTCAGACACAACTGTGTAATTTATAACATCAATCAACTTGTTTGACAGAATAATTAATAATAATGGTTTTAAATATTGAACAAAGAGTTTCAAGTGTATTTTCGGTGGGTAGCAAGAAAACGTTTATTTAATTCCTCAATTATTGTATTTTCGATGTTGTGAAAAATTGATTTTCAAAGTAAGTCGATTCCTTTAATCGTATGAGATACTTTTGTACGATTTTTTAGTTATACGTTAAGGAAATACAGTTTTTTAAAATTTATTTTATTTAAGTTTTAAAATAATTGTCGGTTTGGGTGTCTCAAAAGCAAAAGAAGCAATTAAAAAAACACAACATATGCAATGTTTTTAAATAAAACACATTGTAAATTTATTTATTGCAGTAAATATTTTCCAGATTTCTTCCTGCCGCCAGTTATTTAAGAATGTGTTATCTTCTTTACTTAACCTTCAAATCGTAAATGTGTAATCTTCGAAAACTGATCACGGAGCGAATCAGTTCGACGAAAATTGGGTTCTTTTCTCTTTTTCTTACTTTCAATCTTTTTCTTTTTAATCCTTTCTATTAAATTTTCAATTTTCGTAGGTAATTTTTTAATAATATAAATTTTATCATAAGATCGCAAAAATTATTACAAAATGTGAGATGAATCACAGGAAAACTCTTAAAGAATAACCGAACAAAGTCCTTCATTAGCTATAATCATTTGAGTTATCTGCAGAACGAGGAACACATTGCGTCTGGTCGTTGAGTTAATTGTTTACCAGTGGCACAGAACATGTGGTTGTGACCGCATATGTCCTCATATTGCTATTAAAACTACCTCGTGACTTCAATCACGCTCTTAATTGGACCCACGCGGGTTTGTTTACAGCGGAGGTTAATTAATTTAATTGCTGAAGGATTAGAGATGACAATGGCACCGGATTTTAGAGGATGTCCTATAAAAATAAACGTACTTGAAAATTTTTGATAAGTTAATATTTGATATACTTTTTGTCAAATATTTTTTCATTTTCATGCAAATTCTTGGTATACGTACATAGATAAAGATGCTTATTGTGTTTCTTTGATGACGTTATTAGGTTTACGGGTACAAAGTACGAATAAAGTAAAATAATCATAGTGTTCAGATAGGCGGCTCGTTACATAATTATTAAATAATTCTAAATAGTAACATATCACTTCTTTTTTGCAAAAAAATTATAAACTGAAGCACGTATGGATATCGAACCCTGAAACTTGATGATAATTTTAAACTTGCGGTATAAACTGAAGGATGTGAACTTGTATATACAGGGTGACAATAATCTACCTGTGTTGTATGGGTAACTTTGTTATTATAGAAGTTAGAGAGTCGGCTAAATTAGCAAAGTTGGGCAGAATTTCAAGACAAATTAGATGCCAGTTTGACATTTGACATACACTTTCAACTTTTTTAAATATTTCGGAAAAACTAAAAATATGCGATTTTTTAAATGTTTTATAATTCCATAACCACCTCTTCTAAAACCAAAGTGAAATATGTTTCTTGTAGATATTTTTACGTAGAATTATAAAAAAAATATGTACAAAGTCATAGCACTCTCGATTTTTGAGATATAAGCCAAACTTACGTTTTTTTAAAGGGCAACCATAGTAGGCTATGGATTCATTAAAGAGCTTATTTTTTGCTGATTTCAAAAATGTACAGGTTGTCATAAGTATCTGTTTCCGTTAATTTTCTCAGAATTTGCAAAAAACTGAAATTAATGATGATAAATAATAACCACGAACTAAGAATGCCTTGGAATTTTGTCATAGTCTCTTGTTTAGTAACTCATCATCAAAAACAATTGAAATTATCAATTTTTTTTAATTAAATAAATAACAAATAAAATAGGTACTTAGTAACTATCATTATGGATAACAGAACTAAATAATAAATGTATGTAACTATAAATATAAATTAATACTTCAAAGTGACCATTTTCTTGAACACATAACTGACATTGTTTTAATATTTCACGTTGCAATTTATTTAATGTATTACGTCTAATTTCGGCTACAGCTCTTCTTATTTTTATTTTCAGGTCATCAATGTTATGAGGCTTTTCTTTGTACACTTTGTCTTTAATAATTCCCCATAAAAAAAATCTAGGGGAGTTAAGTCCGTAGACCTGGGAGGCCACGCAATAGGACCTCTGGTACCGATCCGATTAGGAAATCTTTCCAATAAATAGTGTGGCACAATGTGAGCATTGTGAGCAGGTGCTCCATCGTGTTGGAAGTATTCAAATTTTGTATAAAATTTAATGGAAGATCGTCCAACATTTCTTCGAATTGATTACGTAAAAATAGCAAATGCCTCTCTGAATTTAGATTTTCCTCATAAAATTAAGGACCGAGAAGTTTTGTTCCAAGAATGCCGCACCAAACGTCAATAGAAAAAACGTATTGCTCTGGCCTTTCAACAGTTAAGTGTGGATTTTCCCTTGCCCAGTAAATATGATTTTTTCTATTAAATAAACCATTATTTGTAAATTTGGCTTCATCCGTAAATAGAATTAATTGAGAAGACTTCGTTTCTTTCACTTTCTTCAACAAACCACATAGCATAATTGAATCTTCTTTCTACGTCTGTTGGATACAATGTGTTTCCAACATGATGATAATAAGGTTTTAAATTATTTTGTTTCAAAATTGTTCTTGCTTGTTCTCTGGATACATGACACTCAAGTCCAATTTCTCGCACAGATTCAGTTGGTTTAAAAGTATTGTATGCCAAAACACACACCTCTGCTCCTTCATTAATATTTTTCTTAGCTTCTTTTGGTTTACAAAATGATCCATACCGTTTTAAATTGGATTCAAGTTTTGCAAAAATCCTTTTATCTGGCTGCTTTCTTTCCATGTATGTTTGCAGATACAATTCAGAAGCTGCATTCGCATCACGATTACAATTGTAATAGCAAAATAACATATCATTTCTTTCTTCCCACGAGTAAGCCATTTTTTTAGTAACTTTAACAGAACTACTTAACACATTCACATCCGTAATTATCAGCAAAACAGGACTAACTTTGGCAATTAAATTTGTTTTGCTATTTTCCAATTCCAAGGCACTCTTGTTATACTATGCAGCTAATTATTAATTATGATCACTAACTTCAGTGTTTTGCAAATTCTGAGAAAATTAGCGGAAACAGATATGACAACCTATACATTTTTGAAATCAGCAAAAAATAAGCTCTTTAATGAATCCATAGCCTACTATGGTTGCCATTTAAAAAAACGTAAGTTTGGCTTATATCTCAAAAATCGAGAGTGCTATGACTTTGTACATATTTTTTTATAATTCTGCGTAAAAATATCTACAAGAAACATATTTCACTTTGGTTTTAGAATAGGTGGTCATGGAATTATAAAACATTTAAAAAATCGCATGTTTTTAGTTTTTTCGAAATATTTGAAAAAATTGAAAGTGTATGTCAAATGTCAAACTGGCATCTAATTTGTCTTGAAATTCTGCCCAACTTTGCTAATTTAGCCGACTCTCTAACTTCTATAATAACAAAGTTACCCATACAACACAGGTAGATTATTGTCACCTTGTATACAATTTATGTAGGTTATGAACAGGCTAAAAAGTGATTTATAAATGTAGTTGGGGCAGATTACTAAATTAGAAGGTTAATATTCGTGTAAGTTTACAATCTTTGGGATGATAATGAAAATATAGAAGTCGCATTAATTTATTAACTTTTTCTAATAGTAAGCTTTGAATTTTATTCGAATATTTATAATTTTATATGCCGGCGTATCATAATGACAACTTTATGTCATTGTATTTGAGTGACGTAAGGCAGTTCATTATAGTCCAAGGACCATAATGAATCCATTATGGGCCAAAGACCATAATGAATCCATATTATGGTACTCAATTTAAAAACTACTAAATTCAAAAAGTACTCTTACACGACATTTTCTGCAATTTTCTTCAAATTCGAAGGTAAACTTTAATTAGAATCACTCATTTTCTTAAATTTTACTACAAATTCAATTTGCAAATTGTGAAATTGCAAATTAATTTTAACAGCGCTTTCTACTTGACAGCAGTGTTTGACAGTAAATAAAGCGCGGCTTGCTTACTATTTTTTATAATAATAACTGAATGCACCTGTCGTTTCAAAAATACTATTTTAAATCTTTTTTCTAACACTAATATCTTATACTGTTTTATTGTGCATAAGAGCTCACTTGTTATGTTTCCTTTAAAATACGCTTTCTCTATAAAATACGTTGTCAATGACAACGTATTTTATAGGGCTTTAAATACGTCGTTGCCTAGCAATCTTCGCATTTTATGTATTATGACGCGTCTCAAATAATAATTTGTCAAAATTTCTAGTAATATATTAGTGAAAGAAAATGTCTCATATTAGTGTTAGAAAAAATCTTGAAGACAACTCGTGTTTTAATAGTTTAAAAATCTCGGTCTATCAAATCCTCGGCTCACTTCGTTCGCTCGGATTTGAACTACGACCTCGATTTTTAAACCTTCTATAAAACACTTGTTGTCTTAATAGCTATAAAAATACACATACTGATGCCAGCATATAAAATTTTGTATGTAATTCGGATCATAAACGATCATTATGATCCTTATTACATAATATTTATTTATGTACCAAGGGCGTAAAGAAGGCCATAAAAGCTAGTTACGCCAATGGTACATACATAATTTTATGCACGATCGAAGATTTTAAAACTGAAATAAAAGGAATAAATTAATTTTCTACCCACATCGAGTAGTTAGTTGCTCAATTATTTTAATTTTTTACTGGCAACTGTCAAATGGTTGAAGCATTTACACCTAGGAATATTCACATAAATAATTGTGTTAACTGTGTTGTTAATACAAACCTAAATAGAGTTCTAATAAAGATTCGATTTTAATTTAAAAAAATTCTTTATAAGACTGTTAAACTGTTTATCAATTTTTGACGTTTCATTATAGACCGGCGGCCTATAAAGACACCCACGGGCTATAAATAGACGTTTATGTCAAACAAATACAGACATAATTGACACATTATAATGCGATCGTGCATAAATAACTATTATGTAATTTAATAGCTATCTAGTAATCTAGTTAATAATAAAATGATTATTATCGCTAATAATTTAAATTTTCGTTCAAGGAATTCCTTTAAAAGTAATATTCGTTCTGTTCTATGTATTTAGTTAGTTGTAAAAGAAATGCCAAAAGAGTTATTATTATTTGAAACTGCCAACTACGAGGGCGTATTTTTATATTACCTACCTAGCCATGAAAAAAACACGTATCACATTACAACCCTTTAGTTTTATACGTAACTCCCTTCAACACTTATACACTTATTCCTTTTTTTTCCAAATGTCCCATACCCTCAAAAAAAATTTCTTCGGCAACTCTGCAACATATTGTTCAACAGCTTCTTTGAGCGCTTCATCAGATGCAAAACGCTTTCCCCTGAGATGCTTTTTTAAGTTTTTGAATGGAAAGAAGTCTAACGGAGCTATAAGATGGATGCCTTGAGCCTTAACTCTATGAACCAACAGTCACTGATTAGCTGCTGGACTTTGTTAGTCTTATAAACCCGACAATTGTCATGTAGCAACAAGTTTTTTTGCGAATAAGAATGTGGGCGTTTTCTCCCAGAGCGGTTTTTAAATTTTGAATTGTGTTTCCATATGCCTCTGCGTTTATGGTAGACCCCCTTCGACATACCTCCAATAAGCAAGACTCCTCCAGCATCCCAGAAAACTGTTGCCATCAGCTTCTTTCCAGAAAATTGTGTTTTTTTTTCGGTAGTGGAGAGCCCTTATGAACCTACTGCATGGATTCCTGTTTAGTAGGAGCGCTCCAGTAATGGACGCAAATCTCATCCCTGGCGATAATTCGAGAAAACGATTTTTATCCTCTCCAATGTGGCCAAATTTTCTTGAGAAATTTCTTTTCTTACCAGTTTTTGCTCAGGTGTAAGCAATCTGGGAATTCACCGTGCAGACACCTTCTTTATAAACAAATGGTCATGCAAAATTTTCAGGACACTTGTTCCGGATATATCGACTTCATTGGAAATAACAGAAACCTTTAAACGCCGACCTTGCAGTACCAAATTTTTCTTCAGTTCGAGCTTCCATGAGTCGTCCGGACTCATCGTTAATTGATTCTCTATCCCATCGCAAGAGTTTAGACCATAATTTAACTTGAAAATAAAATGGTGCATCTTCCCCATTCACAGCAACCATTCTTGCAGGAACTTTATTATACTGCAATATTCCACCTTTATTTCACTCATTTTATCAAGAAGTAAACCTTCCCAAATTTCTATAAACCGCACAAATTAAACACAACTCAGCACATGTACTTCTAAACGCCACAGTTGTTTTTTAATAATTGGTATGAAATCGTCGCTTTTTGGTTTCATGGCTAGGCAGCAGTGGCGTAGCTAGAACTTTTGCCGCCCGGGGCGGTCCCTGGGTTTGCCACCCCTCTCAAGTTACCAAAAATACTAGAGTCAAAATACAATGACGTATAGGGGATATAAATTACAACGTTTATGTTTATTTTTGAAATAAAACTTTAATCTTTCAACATCCTAAAATTTTATTTTCTCGCCTTTTTATTAGCAAAATCGTCAATACATTGTCAAAGTCTATTTCATCACTAAGTTGCTGTTCTATAGAAAGTATAGCAAGATTTCTTAACCACAAGGTACTCATCGTCGATCTTGGGTAGCTCTTAATAAGTTTTAATTTCGAAAAACTCCTCTCGCAACTAAATACCAACACTTACAGCAATTGTGAGAAAAATTCGCAATAATATCAAAATATTTGGAACAGAGTTTTGACCTCCATCTCTTAGTGTCCATTTTAGTACTTACAGCTTCCCGTAAGATCGCTTGAAGAGAGTTAATTTTTCTGAATTGTCATTTACCTGCACAACTCGTGCGTATATATTTCAAAGAGCGCATATTTTTGTCTTTTATTATTTGGTATAAGCAATAAGCCTATAAAGCAATCCCCGTGCGTTTTGCCGCCCCCTCTAGCTACGCCACTGCTAGACAGATAACATCAAAATACACCCTCATATATTTGAATTTCCGAACCAATGGAATGACCACTTGTTTTAACACTTATCAGACAAGCTTATGCGAGGTGAGTAAGAAAGTCTTATTAATAAACATTTTATTTAGTAAATGAGACTTTTGCAATAGATCTATAATCTGGGTATAGTAAAATTAAAAGATTTTTGAATCCTTAATTTAATCTCAAATTTTTTCTGCCATGAAATATTGAAATTTACTTCTTCTTCTTCTTATAGTGCTATGCCGTCAGAGGACGTTGGCTATCAATTTGCCCCATTTAATTTTATTTATTGCTAAATGGAATAATTCCGTTTGCAATTGTCTAAATTCTACCATCGATTTTGCCTCGTAAAATGAGCTGCAGTAGTTGGTATTGCTCATTACGGAGGACATGTCCCAGGTATTAAAGTTTTCGCACTTTAATTGTTTTTAAAATCTCTGTTTTTTTCTGCATTCGTTGCATTACGTTGGCATTAGTGACATATCCAAGAAATCCTAAACATACGTCTATAGTATAATTTCTCAAAACTCTACTCGTTTACAAGTTGTTTTCGTCCATTGCTCTATAGAGGAATACAGGAAAGACGTATTTTATTTTGAAGCTTCAAATTCTGATTGATGAGGATTTGTTTGAATTTATTAAAAGTAGATCTTGCTTTTTCGATTTGTACTTTTATCTCTTGCATTGTATAACGCAGAACTATCTATGGTATTAAATACTGATTTTAACATTTAGGTAATAATCTGAACATTTTAGTATTTAGTCCAGCTGCCTTTAAAGGCAATAACTGAGGCGATACGCCTAGACGTGCTTTTTATGCAGTTGTCTATTAATTCCTTAATTTCGCTGCTAAATTTCCGCACATTTATTTGTTCCATAAGGGCTTCCTTGGTAGTAACATGCTGAGAACTGATCAAATTTTTCAGTTTCTTCCAAACATTCTCGATTGGATTCATATCTGGGCTATTGCCTGGCCAATCGAGAAGTTGAATATTTTGTTCAGCAAGATATTTAATTACAACCTTAGCAGTGTGGCAAGGGGCCCAATCTTGTAAGAAAATACCATCATTATTAGGAAACCACTCTTTCATTTGAGGTATTCGTTTATCCTTTACCACATCCAGATTTTGCACAATGCCTTGAACAAAATTCCTAATTCACTGACCACCCACTGTAATGCGGCAGAAAACTTTACTAGTTACATTCAGAAGGTTTATCCCTCGCCAGTTTTCACATCTCCACAAATCACTTTTTTTTGGTATTTTAACAATGACACCTTCTTCCCAATCGGACGAAAAGGTTTCTTCTAGCCAATTTTTATCAGTCAAGGGGTCTAATAGGCCTGCTATAGTTTCGGTATGGATCTTTAACGTGTGTGCAGTTATCTTGCCAGCTGCTTTTCCATTTTTCATTTGCTGTAGCGACTTAGTTCTTCTTTTGTAAGAGGGTTTGTATTTATTTGCAGTTCGGGGCCTTCAGTCAAAAACCCAAAAATGCCCATGAATTTAAAACGTAAAGTCTACGACACGTGCGCCCTACCAGTAGCCACATATGGACTAGAGACGACGGCTATAACAAACAACACCGCAAATCGCCTCAGAGTGACACAGAGGGCAATGGAGGGAACGCCTAATTTGCTGACCAACTATTATCCTTGCAGGCCGAGGCCTTTCCGTAGTGCCACCAAGTTGATATTGCAAATATATTATCAGAACATCATGCAAGTGTTGCCGCCAAAGTTTCAAGGCGGTCCACATGTTCTGATAATATATTTGCAATATCAACTTCGTGGCACTACGGAAAGGCCTTGGCCTGCAAGGATAATAGTTGGTTAGCAAATTAGACATTCCGAGCAATGGAAAGGGCGATGCTCGGGGTTTCATTGAAAGGCAGAACTACTAGAAACGAGGATATCAGGAAGAAGAACGAAAGTGGTGGACATAATCCAACGTGTAGCGGAATTGAAATGGCGCAGTGGCGCTGGGTTGGTCATGTTGCACGACAAAATAAAGATAGATGGGCATTAAAAATTACACAATGGCGGCCGCGGGAAACAAAAGGAAGTGTGGGAAGGTCACAGAGGAGATGGATCGACGACGTGAAACAAATAGCAGGCAGTAAATCAAATGGCTACAGAGAGCGCAAGAGGAAATTAGAGGAAATTAGGAGAAGCCTACATCCAGAAGTTTTCGTCACTTTTAAAGGTGTATTATAAACAAAACGTGGTGGAAACCTTTGATACAACCTAGTAAATAACACCTCAAGAGTAAAATGAATACAGAAAACTGAATCTGAAAATAGGACAACTTACTGTTATCATCAAAACTTAAAATCTCGGAAACTAAGTTTTCATATTTCACTACTAAATTTAATTTCAATATCCGATGCTATTTCAATTTCACATCACATGTTCGGATGTTTGATCGATATAGATTCAGTTTTACAAACTCAAATAATAATAAAGCAGATGTTCGGTGAAAGATTCTCTTTATGTAATGATACCTTATAAACCATAAACAGATTTCTTTTGTTAGCCCTACACGAAGTGCTTAACAAGTTAATACCAGAATTAATTTATGGTACAATGCTGTTCACATATTTGCGGTTTTTCCTTTTCCGACGGTATTAGATTGCAGGATATATTAACAAATAAACTTAATTTCGCAAACGTCTTAATTGCGTACATAAAAAGTAATAAATCTCGTTTCTTTTTATAGCATTGTTAAGGCACGTGATTCTTCTATTACTAAAGTAATTAATTTGACTTCGTTTTAATTACTCTGTTTTTATATACATAAATACTAAAATTACACATACTGTTATTTATATCTTGTAGCAGATGTAATAGGATTTTTTTGGAGCGAGAAATACAATAATAGAACGCATGATGTATATGTTGTAACATTCCATTCTGATTTAATATTTAATTCTACAAAAAAAAATGTGTCATATTTATTACAATGGATCATCAATTACTGAATCGAATAATTTGCAATTCCGAATAATTTTTTGGTTTTGGAATTATGTATAGGGTTGGTGTCTGTTGGTGATGAAATATTCCAGCTTTAATTAGGCATTTCCCAACCAAAGAAATTGTGCAGAAATTATTAACTGGTAGTGGTTTGTTATGCAGTTTTCGTGAAATGACTTGTGGTGAAATAGCAAACAGAAATTTAAATATTGCTACCGCATGCTGTATACTACCCATAACAAATGATTCTAAAATAAATCAGTAAATATAGATAGATTTCAATCAACTTAATAGAGTTTTATTGAATTATGATATGATTTAAGGCGTAACTGATTTAGCAATCATTTACTACGATAAATAAAAGCAAGGATCTTTGATACAAGATTTGAATAAAATTTCTCGCTATTAATTTAAAACTATTATCTTTTGATCAAAACGTCACGTGCAGTTCAACGAACTTAAAGCTGATTTTATTTACTAAGCCATAGTTAACTCAATAAGTTCAGTAAAAAACTTAAAATAAATAATACTCAATCCATACAGGCTTCTATATTAAAAATCCCAAACATTTAACGAAACGAAGGTAATTATTATAAAGAACCTTATGATCAGTTTTGATGTAGTTATCTATAATTATTCCCGTCGACAAAATCAGCATAAACGAATGGAAAGAATACTCTCAAAGTCTTTATAAGAAGGAAGAAGAGGAAACACTTAAGAACACACAAACGCAACAAAATGAAGATAACGAAGAAAATAAAACAGAAATAACAGAGATACGGATAACGATATAAAAAGAGCAATATAGCTACCTTAAAAATCGAAAAGCACCAGGCAATGATGGTATAAAGAAGGAAATGCTAAAATATGGGGGCGAAAAACTTATAGCTGAACTAAAAACTTTATTCACTCGCATATTAGAACATAGACAAGAAGACAAGTTCCCTTAGAGTGGAAAATAAGCATTACAGTACCAGTTTTCAAAAAGGGAAATAAGAAAAGTCCAGAAAACTACAGAGGCATCACCCTTCTAAATTCAAATTGTTTGCAAAAATACACTCACCGGCACGAAAAATGGAGCACTTACATTTTCGTTTTTAAACTTAAAATCTTAACACTTTGTGATGTTTTATTATTATAATATCTTAAACACAAACAAAATAACATGTTTTAAGTAATTTCTAAAAACAATTGAACGTTTATTTTAAAACAACCCTGTTTTTGGAAGAAAATCGACAAAAATTAAAAATTGCACAAATCTTATCACTTAAAAGTGCAAAGTTTGCTATGGGTATTCTTTTGTTGTTATTGTTTTGAGAAAATAAACAAGTCGAAACAACGTCTAATTTCAAAAATTATGGCTGTAAATCCCGAAACAGCGGCAGCTAATGTTGCGTTGCTTCAAGACGGAAGAAGAGAGCGATATGTTGCCCAACAATATCACATATCCAATAACACTGTGCACCGTATTTTTACATATTTTTTGGAAACTTCAGCTTACACTAGGCGACCTGGAACTGGTCCCCAACGAAGAACTGACGCCCATGATGATCGCTTTATCATCTTACAAAGTCTGCGAAATCCTCGTGCTACAGCTATAGAAATCAGAAATCGACTACATCAGGTCTGGAATACCAACGTAAGCGAACGGATAGTTAGACGAAGACTTGGAGAAGTCAATCTTACCAGTCGCAGACCTGCATCAATCCCAGAGCTTCTCAGGCGTCATCGTTTTGCGCGACTTCAGTTTGCCAGAAATCACGAGCACTGGGATGATAATGAATGGGGGCGCGTTTTGTTTAGCGATGAGTCCAGGTTTAGCCTGCGGTCTCCAGATGGTCGTGAGAGAGTATGTCGGAGACCAGGGGAGCGTTTTACAAAATGTACCTTCAGTTCTACACGGTGGGCCAAATTTATTTGGAACCCTCTTTGGACCTGAATAACTTTTTTGGTTTTGGTCCGATTTTGATGAAATTTGAAACCCATATTAATAGAGCATATTTAAGTTAAAATGTAAAAGACTAACGGAAAAACTTAAGGGGGATCTAAGTAAGGGGCATTTTTATAAAGCCTTGCTTTCAAGGTCGTTGCAAAAGATACCCTGTTAATATTTAAATTCAAAAAATAGTAAAAACTATTAATAAGTATCCGGAAAGACTAGCCTTAAAATCGTATTAAAAAACTTTAAGCGTTCGGAGCAAAATTAAAGGCATTCTGAAAGGCCATAAATATTATTTTTATTAAATTTATTTTTTAATTCAAAAGGAAAATCCATCGAAATTTCAGATTGCTTTCGTATATCGTAATAAACCCGTTTATTTTGCTAGTGTTTTGCTAGCGCTGTTATAAAACTTTTTTATTTTAATTAATCTTCGATATACGGATTAATTACGATTTTTGTAGTAGGCTTTGAAACAAAATTTTGACGTTACTTATAACAATTAAATTCATTATGGATGTGTCCTCCCTTACTAGTTTTTACTATTTTTTGAATTTAAATATTAACAGGGTAACTTTTACAACGACCTTGAAAGCAAGGCTTTATAAAAATGCCCCTTACTTAGATCCCCCTTAAGTTTTTCCGTTAGTCTTTTACATTTTAACTTAAATATGCTCTATTAATATGGGTTTCAAATTTCATCAAAATCGGACCAAAACCAAAAAAGTTATTCAGGTCCAAAGAGGGTTCCAAATAAATTTGGCCCACCGTGTAGAGTAGCCTACCAAGGGGTTCAATTATGGTGTGGGCTGGAATTTCTCTGGAAGCACACACAGAATTGTACATCGTTCCAAGAGGCTCCTTAACAGCTGCCAGGTACATTGATGAAATTCTCCAAGATTTTGTTGTCCCTTATGCTGATTTTGTTGGAGGCGAGTTTCTTCTAATGCATGATAATGCCAGACCTCATGTCGCGAGAATCACTCAACAGTTTTTAAACGATGTAAACATTCCTGTTATGGAGTGGCCAGCTCTAAGTCTAGATGCGAACTCAATCGAGCATGTTTGGGACATGCTTGGGAGAAGAATGCGAAGTCGTGTTCCTGCTCCTTTAACCTTAAATCAGTTGCAACAAGCTCTTTTAGAGGAATGGGAACTTATTCCTCAAGAGGACATTCGCCAATTGATTTTAGGCATGCCAAGAAGAATAAATGCAATAATTCGGGCACGTGGGGGCAACACCAGGTATTAAAAATCATTTTTGCGTGCAAATCGTTTAAGTTTTGATTAATTTAACTTCATTTTGTCACAACACTAACTTGTGTTTTTTCGACCTCATTTTTTAAGTTGTAACAAAAAGTTTTTTTTTTTCAAATAAACGTTCAATTATTTTTAGAAATTACTTAAAACATGTTGTATTGTTTGTGTTTAAGATATTATAATAATAAAACATCACAAAGTATTGAGATTTTAAGTTTTAAGAAAAAAATGTAAGTGCTCCGTTTTTCGTGCCGGTGAGTGTAGTATTAAATAAAATCCAGCCTTTCCTACAAATCAGCGAGCAACAACAAGGCTTTCGTCAGAGCCGCTCCACTGTTGACGTAATATTTATAATCAGACAAATAGTTGAGAAATCCATCGAATTTTCCAAACCATCGTTTATGTGTTTTGTAGATTTAGTCAAGGCCTTCGACAGAATAAGGTTAGCAGATGTAATAACAATTTTAGAAGAAAGGAAGGTACCGGAAGATCTAAAGAATATAATAAAAGACGTAAACACAGGCACAACAACCAAAATCAAAGTGAAAGGCGAATACACTGATACTATAGAAACTACTACCGGTATTAGACAGGGAGATTAATAATATAATCGATAAAATAATTGAAAGTCTGAAGTTTAAGCCCGGATATCAACTTGGAAACAAAAACATTAACGTAATCTGTTACGCTGATGATGCCGTACTTATTGCCAGCTCAGAAGATGATTTACAAGGTCTACTACACCAATTTACTGTAACTGCTAAAAAATATAATATGACCGTATCAACAGAAAAAACTAACCCACCAGCTCAAAATATCCACTCCGGTGTCAACTAGAAATAGAAAGAAATATGATAGAACAGGTAATGTCTCTTAAATATCTAGGAGTGAATATCTCAAGTGGCAGAAACTTATACAAATAGGTAAAACAACAAGCATTACGAGGGTCAAGAGTATCGGGTTACCTGAGAGACATAACTTGGAAAAACCGCTATATGTCAATCGAAAGCAAAGTAAAAATTTAGAAGACGATGGTAAGACCGATAACAACATACGCTGCGGAAACACGCGCTACCACCAGTAGAACAAAGCAAGTACTTACTACAGCAGAAATGATAATTCTAAGAGTGATAGCTGGTAAATCAAGAATAGATAGAGCTAGAAATCAAGATGTTAGGGAGACATGCAACGTAACGGATATAATAAAATTTACAAAACGACGTAGGAAAGAATGGAACAACCATGTAGAGAGAGCAAAGCAAGAGAGAATGATAAGAATAGCGAGAGATCTAAGACCTGCAGGGAGAATAGATGTAGGACGCTGCCCAAACAGATGGGTTGACTCTTGGTTGTCTCCATCAGTAGATACACCGTAACCACGAAGCGCGAAAGTAACCATCCAAAGCCTATAAAGAAGACGAAGAAGAAGAAGACAAAACATTGAATTTAAAAATCAAACATGCATACATTCGAAAATAACAACGAGCTTCGAAACCTTGAATCTAGGTATGACATGACTTTTAAGTTCATGGCCTTTTAAGGTTGTCTTTAAATTGGATTACCTGATAACTAGAAAATGCGGAACTCATAATATATCATACTGCATAATCTGAGATTTAAAACCCAAGCTACGAAGAGGTAAAAGAATAGAAGAAGAAATCATGAAACTAAGGAACAATAAGGCACCATGAACAGATGGCATAACCTCAGAGTTATTAAAGTATAGAGGTGCAAAACGAAAAAAAATGCAGATTTGTGCAAAAGAGAGCATACCAGAGGAATGGACCCTAGAAATAATACAATCAATTCACCAGAAAGGGGACAAATTGCAATGTAGCAATTCTAGACCAATACATCTACCGAATATACCATACAAGGTTCTATCAAACATCTACAACATAATCTTATGCTATTCTATACTAGGTGAATATCGAGCTGGGTTTAGACTGAACAGGTCAACACCAAACAACATCTTCATATTAAGACAAATCTCTGAAAAAATATATGAGTATAAATCATTGATTTGCACAACTTACATTAATTTCCAGCAGACATTGAATATCATCAATAGAGAATAGCATTCTTGCAGATACCCTATTGCACTTGTAAAACTTTCTCACCATGACAACTACCTTTTGATGTACTCCAATTGCTAGTATAGTCTTCCACAATTGGCTCCTCAAAACCGTCTCGTACGTCAAGTGGACTGCTGTATTCAAATCGATTTTGTTACTTAAATTATAAAGCAGTTATGGAAATTTAATCTGAATTATTTATCCAATTCCAAAAACCACGTGATGGATTACTAGGTTGAAGATAAAACTAATCATTTCTTGTCATTTGGTATCAAAGATCAGCACGTGTTAAGCAAAAATATACTTATTACATCAATCTAAAGTTACAGGTTTAGAAAACAGCATATGAAAACCAACCCAAGTTCAACCCAATTTCACAGGGTAACAACGAGTTAACTCGGTTGACAACTGAGTAAGTTTCCGTAAGCAGGTTAATTTTATTCAGTTTAGTAAACGAACTCCAAAAAATCAATGTAGTTAACAGATTACTAACTAGGTTAGGTTTATGTAAATGCCTGTAGCTAGTCGTAAGTAAATTAGCTGAAACTGTTTAAAATACTTGACAAAAATTGGGGTTAGCTATAAAGACAGAAGAGCAATTTATGACTTATACGTAGTCATCGAATGCCAAGATGAACGAAGGGAAGCTAAAATAAAGAAAGGAGTAAGACAAGGATGCTCCCTCTCACCTTTACTGTTTAATATTTACATACCAAAAGCAATAGATGAGTTAAGAGAAATAAGACAAACTGAAATTAAGATACAAGAATATGTAGATATGTTGAAATTAGCAGGTTCGATGAAAATAAAGAATATCTAGAACAAACATTGAATGAAATGGAACGACTCCTGAGGAATAAATACAACACAAAACTCAATAAAGAGAAAACAAAGGTAATTACTTGTGGAAAGCATGAAGCACAGAATAATACCATGAGTTCAAAAAGAAATTACATAAGGCTTGGCCATAGAAAAATAAAATAATGTCTACTGCAAGCTTTATATACCAATTGACTAACTTATGACAACAACAATAGAGATGACAGTTAATAAATTCTAAGCTTGCAGTAGACATTATTTTATTTTTCCATGGCCAAGCCTTATGTAATTTCTTTTTGAACTCATGCTATCATAGAATAACCGAATTTTAATATCTAGGAAGTATCTTACGTAATGACGAACGTTGCAAAAAGGAACTAAGTAGCAGAATACAACAATCAAAAAGAGCGTTCTTTAACAAAATAGGAATATTGACGGCGATGAAAATTTCTAATAAACTCAAGAAAAACCCTATATAGATCTACGTGTGGAGTGTAGTATTGTACGGTCTCTCAACGTGGGCATTGGGCAAACAAGAATGGAATAGATTGCAAGCCCAATAAACAGACGAATGCTAAAGATTAGCTGGACAGAAAGGGTTACAAATACAGAAGTCTTCCGAAGAGCCTAAGAGAAAAGAAAAAGTGAAAAGAAATAAAGAAAGGGCGAAACAATTTCAGAGGGAAAGTAGAAGGGAGGAATCAAAGAGGGCGACCGCGTTTACAGTATATGAAACAGATAATGATAAATATGAAGACAAATAGCTACTGCGAGTTGAAAAGAAAGACCCAAAACAGATACGAATTGCGAGCTGCACGAAACCAGTCCTACAGGGACTGACAACTGAGAAGGAGGAAGTGAATATATTTTTGTTGCTCGTTGCTCGCCTAATGATTAAAGGCATTGTCAACTTATGCAACATATTTAGTAAATATCAAAATACGTTAGTTAAAATACTCGTAAAAGTACCCGCATTGGTAGAATTTCAATACCTTTGATAATAACCACAATAAAACCAAAATAAAATTCAGATCCTGTGACGTCACGAGTGTCGACAACATAACCTAAATTTAGCGTTGTACTTGTAGCTATGCTAGGTTTTAATTGTATTAAATGTCTGTGTTTGCCTGTTTAGGCAATGTTTGCTTGTTTAATTGCATTTGCTTCTTTAAAGAGGCATCTCACGTCAGAGCTCTTACCGGCGACCGACGTAGTTGACGTCATAGCTTAAACTTTTAGCTCCTATAACACGGTAACGAATTAAAAGTCGGCCAAAAAATTTTGCAAAGGTGCAATACTCAGTTTACTCAATCAAATTACAAAATAAAAAAAAATCGACTTTTCATAAGTTGACAATGCCTTTAACAATCGGCTTACCATATTGTTAGTTTCATCATGCAGTATGCTGATGAAAGATCAGCAATTTTAGGTTTACTTTTCGAATTTAAAATAATTAACAGAAGTGTTTGTAATGATCTTTAGGTTCGGAAACATTTCCAGAAGGACATTTTCAATAAATACTGACAGAACTTGTGACTTAGATTTATTACACGTCATTCAAATATTAAGATTAAAACATTAATTTATAGGTCACATCATAACAGACGTATTATTTGAAGATGGATTTAAATAAAGTAAACCAAGAAGAATTATTGAAAATGTTTTAAATAGGCCAAATTCAAATTAAGTGCTTTTTTAAATTTCTGGTAAATGAAGAAGCGAATGTACGCTTAACGTAGAAGGCGTTCGATTTTGAAAACGACTTAGAAGGTCCTGACATGTTGCCGAAGATTACTTGGAGAGTTGTTAGTGCCTTTACCTTCACATCTAAAATAGCCAAGAAAGCCTTTTGCCGTAAACAATAGGTAATTAAAATATCTAAAATCCCAAATTTTTTAAAAGGTATAAGAATTGTATAAGTTGATGATGTAATTTAAATTTTAAAGTAAGCTCACAATATTAATTTATAGGTTGCTTAAAATAGTTAAAACCTTTTTTAGAAACGGATTCAAATTTTACCTTTACCGTAATATTGTCTGAATTTTTAAGATAAGAAATCAGGAACGGATCAGCGGAAATGCTTTAGTTAAGATAATTCCAGTTCAGAGCGGATTTACTTATCTACTTTATTTAAATAAAATTACAATGGCCTACACTAGTAGGGATTATTTACTGTTAAGATAAGCCAATCGGTGACGGTCAATGCTGATGCAGTTAATTAAAAACTTATAATAAAAGCAATAATAACTTTAAAATTATTGTCTATAAAAGGCATACTTTTTTAAACTGAATTAAGTCGTTTTCCGTGGCTTTAATCCAAGCCAGATTCCTTTCGAGCTCATCATATTCATTCCAGTTTTGCTAAAAGTCAAGGGAATTTCTGTTTTTTTCTACTGGTACTATTTGGAAGTGGGACAATAGCTGGAAAATTATGGTTTTGACTTTCAGAAGAGCGAATCGAATTCCTAAAAGAAAAAAGAACGTGTTTACTTACTTCAAGTTGTAAGATTATATTTGATATTAAAACGGGAAATGAAATAAAGTATGAATTACAAGTACTTTTGTTGCCTGTTATTATACAACTCTTATAAGCAGACCAGTTACAAAAGTTGCATAAGCTACAGAGTTGTTTAAAGCAAGTATGTTTAGAAAATAATTATAGTGAAAATAGTAAAATTATACTCTATAATTTAAAAATATGGGAAGATGGGAACCTTTAGTTATTTACTGCACAACATGGATTTATATTTCGCAAAGACGTTTGTCGCCAGATTGATTGTTACTTTGATCTCTTTATCTGGATTTAAATTTGAGTTTAGGGCGGTACGACCCATTTCAAAATTGCAAATTAAATGATTTTTTACCATATACATTTTATTTAAAACAATTTCTTGATATTGCTGTATACGTGTGCTTCCTAACATTTTTCTTTTAAAAAATTACTAATTTGTATTAATAAAGAAATTAGGTTTATTGACAATTTTGTAATTATTTCTAATGATTTTCAAAATATTTTTGCATGTTTGAAACCTGCATCGTATGTTCGAGAATCTAACATAAACAAATATAAAGAAGTATTTTCCTTAAACCAGTTATTAAAACATTTAGTGAGTTCGAAATAATTGTTCTTTCTGATAAAGATGTTAATAATAACTTAACGCTGCAGCAGAAAGGAAGAGACTACTCCCACTAGTAATAAAATTAAGGAAACAGGGAAAGCATACAATAAGGAAATATGATAAACTATCAAAAGAAGAAGCTGACAACTTAATAGAGCAAAACAAGAAAATAATAAGAAGCGAAGATAGTGTACCTTCTCCCGAAGAAGTAAGAGAAAGCAATAAAAAGAAAAAATCCACTGACAAAAAGGAAGGAAGTAATTGCGAGAAGACGCTATTAGATAGTGATTCTTAGCAATTACAGTAAAAAAAAGGAACAGTTACAACCACCGACGACAGTACTGGCAATGAATAGGATCACGATCACTTAAAAGAATTACATACAATTTTTATTTATTCTTCCGGCTAGCTCAATAATAAGATTTAATTAATTTTTTTCAGAATCTCCTAAATCAAGGTCTTTAAAGGGTTCCCTTTGACGAATTTCAAAATTTATAAAAATTCACCAAGATAAAATTTTAAAAATATAACACCTTTCAAAATTATGATAAACTTTTACAAAGAAATAACAATAAATAATTCTAATAACAAACTAAACAATTTTCTAAAAATTAAAAATATAAACTACCTTTTTTTATATTTGAAAAAACAACTTGAACAAACAACACTCCCTGGCTTGACTTCTAATGTATCCAACTGTTGAACCAACCTTTTCACAATGAAAGACTTTCCCCTTTAACTCCAACTCCACCAACCTGACTGCAACTCCACCAACCTTACTGCAACTTCACCAATAACACAATTTCCTTCTTTCGATTTTATTTATATTTGTGTAATATCCAAATTTTTATATAAACTTCTTCAAAAATAATAATTTTTATTCCAAATAAACTTTTATTAAATTAAAATTCCAAATTATAACTTCTTTTCAATTTCTATTTGTTTACAATATGTTTTCAGAATATTCTTTTGGTACTTTAATATGTTTTTAAGAGTTTTTAAAAAAACTCAACTTACGTTTTTCCAAAAAAAATATTCAACTGTTGAACCAACCTTTTCACAATGAAAGACTTTCCCCTTTAACTCCAACTCCACCCAAAATCTGCCTTATCCTCCAACCAACAACAAGCTTTCCCCTTTTATTAAATTAATTCGTCACCAATATCCAAATTTATAAACCTTCTTCAGAAATAAATTTTATTTCATAAGATTTTTTTATTTGTTTTTAAATCCAAAATTATATTTTCATATAACAGCAACTTTCTTCATACAGTATTTTAACTAATTATATTTTTAATCTGCTTTTAAAATATTATTTTATGGTAATTAATGAAGTCTTTTGATAATTTTCAAAAAAACCAACTTTCATTTACCAAAATTAATATTCCACTGTTTGTTTTTTATTTGTTACCCTAGTTTCTTAAATTTTAACACTCTACAAAATTATTTTTATGACATATTTACAAAATTACTATCTAGATTCTATCCTACTTATTTACAATATTCATTTTCTAACTTATAACTATTTACAATTTTATTTACACTAAATTTTCATACTTTCAAAAGGTGTTCATTCACTTTATCCAAATTCAATTAAAACAATATCACCTCATACAGTAAAAAAAAGGAACAGTTACAACCACCGACGACAGTACTGGCAATGAATAGGATCACGAACCAAGAAAATAAACAAACAAACGGACGAAAATAACCCTACCTCCGGTAGGTTGAGTGAAAGTGCTGCAAACTATCCTCATAAAAAAATATATGCCTCCAAATGTCAATCACTCATATGTTTATAGGTACCTTGAACGTAAGGGCGTGTTTACAAACAGGAAAGATAGATGAAATAGGGAAAGGGTTAGATAAATATAAATTAGATGTAGTAGCAATCCAAGAAGTAAGATGGAAGGATAGCAGAGAAATAAACAAAGATAAATTCATATTTTACAACAGCGGAAATAAAACCATTCAAGGTAGTATTGGCAAAAATCAAAAATAAGCTTTTAGTTTTGAACAAATTAATGGCAGATTATGCAAGATAAGGATAAAGGGAAAATTTGCAAATATGGACCTGTGTATGTGTGTATGTGCCTGTGCACCAATCGAAGATGCCGCCGATGAAATAAAGGTAGATTTTATCCAAATTTAAGAGAATTCTGCGAAAAAACACCACAACACGACATAACAGTATTACTTGGAGACGTTAATGCTAAGTTAGGGACAGAGGAAGATAGTAGGTAAATACTCGATACACAAGGAAACACATGAAAATGGTTTACGTCTACGCCAATTAGCGCAAGAATTAGATTTAACAGCAGGTAGTACACAATTCAAGCATAAAAACATACGTAAAGGAACATGGTGCATACCTGGAACAAATAGATATAATCAAATTGAGCACATCGTTATTTGCAATAGATGCGCAACAACAATACAAGATATAAGATCATATAGAGGTGCCAACTGCGACAGTGGCCAGTAAAGCGGTCAATGAATGAATGGCTAGGATGAAATATTTAAACAACCCAACAGAGACAAATGAAGAAGACTATGAAAGAAAGAAAAAAGTGCAATGAGAGTGTGTAGAGCAAAGAAGAGGCAAGAGATGAATAAAAAAATATAAAACGTTAATCACGTTAATCTTAGTTTAGGAGGAGCTATATTTGATAAAATAGGTAGCCAAGAGGTCGGAGTGCTTTTTATTGTGCCGGAGATAATCCTCATGGTATCGTTCAATTGAACGTCTATTTTAGAAATGTGTGCACTATTATGCCATATGGGTGCACAATACTCGCCTGCTGAGTATACCAATGCGAGAGCACTGGTTCTAAGTGTGTTTGCGTCAGCGCCCCAGGATGTGCCAGCCAGCTTGTGTATGATATTATTTCGGGCTCGCAGCTTCTGTGCCGTTTTCTCCAAATGCTTTTTGTAAGTAAGGCTTCTATCTAATGTCACTCCGAGGTAGGTGGGAGTGAAGTTATGTTTTATATGTTGTCCTTCAAATGTCACGGTTAGTTGCTGTCTAGCTTGGCGATTGTTAAGGTTAAGGTCTCCAGATCGTTGGTTAATATGTTAATATAGCTCCTCCTGTCTCGAGACTCTGATGTTGCGTAGCAATTACCAGATCATCGGCATATGCATATTTACGGGAAGTTATATTAGGCATATCATTTATATAGACATTGAACAACAATGGGGCCAATACCGAGCCTTGAGGTAGTCTATTCTTTAAGGTACGGGCTCTGCTAGATTTGCCGTTAATAAACACTTGTATTTTACGGTTGCTAAGCATGTTTTGGATTAATCTGAGGATTTTAGTGCACGGTATGAGCCTTCGTAGTTTAAACATGAGGCCTTTTATCCACATCGTATCGTAAGCTGAGGGTAAATCAATAAAGGCTGCGGATGTTTTGGTGTCCTTCTGGAAGCCAGCTTCGATGTATGTTGTAAGAGCCCAAACCTGATCGCAGCAGTTGCGATCAGGTCTGAATCCTGCTTGTTCCGGAGGAATGTTTTCGTTTATTGTTGGAGCTATCCTGTTATAATTAGATTACCCTTTCAAGTAATTTATAGACACCACTCAGTAAAGCTATCGGACGGTAGCTCCGTGGGCTTGAAGAATCTTTCCCTGGTTTTAGTATAGCTAAGATTTTTGATTTTCTAAAGCTGTCAGGAATTTGCCCAGTCTCTAGTATATCGTTGAACAGGCTACTAAATTGTGGTTTATTTGTTGTCTGTAGGAATTCCGGTAGAATAAAGCTCTTATTCTTTCTTAGTGTACCACACAGTATAAATGTTTTATTCGATAGTTAGGAAGCTCGTTGGCGCAGTGGTAAGAACGCTGGTCACATAGCTAGGAGTTTTGGGTTCGAATATCGTATTTTTTATAACGAATGCCCTACTGTTCGAGGTCGGTACTTAAGTGAGTGAAGCCATTTAATCGTCTGGTTACAATTAACGCCACTGTCTACAGAGTGGTCAACTGCAGATGGTAACAATACACAAACACTATACACTTAATACATGCTCACAAACTTTGCAGAAGGCAACGGAAAACTACTGCAGAGAACACATGTCCCTAGCATAAAGGGAATATAGCAAAGTTTACGACGTTTAAAAATGTGGCTTTGATCCCCTCGACTGGTAGCCACGTGGTGACACGTGATCTCTTGGCTACAAAAAATGCCATACGGTAAATAAATAAATAATTCCATAGTTGGTTGGCCAAGTTCAGTCTGTAGTTATACCCCTTCCCGTAGGCATACCCACAATCATACTTATCAAGCACTACACGCTCTTTCTGATCCTTTTCAATCCTGTTTCTTTCTTTTTCTAAATATACCTGCATATTGTAGGTTTAAAATGATTGGCAATTCGCAATAGCCCATACTTTTAAACCATACTTGTCGGATTTCGACTTCATATACACGGAGAATGGTGCCCATGCACGGAAGCCAACCAGTTGTTCATCCATACATAAGTGATTTCCTGGAACGATTTGATGTTTGAAACTTTGCACAACTTCTTCGAGTACGTTTTGCGTAGCGGCAAATTTGTCCGTAGCCTTCGGATCTGCGCGAGTTTCAAAATGATCAAATCGTAAAAATATAGTTATTTCCAAAAATATATTTCTTGACATACATGTTGGAATAATAGGGTTAGCATATACAGAGTCTGTAGAGCACAAGAATTGTATAGGTTTGCTGGGGACTGTAAAGCTTTAAGTGACAGTAATAAACCAATATATCGTCGCTTGGCTGGCAAAACCTCGTATGTGCCAAAAACAATATTTTCTAGGAGGAGCAAAAAACGTTTTGTAATGCTCATAACTTTAATATAATATTATTTTGAAAATTATTTCTAATAATTTTTATACACCATTTAGCAAGTAGGAGGTTTAACCAAACACTGCAGAAAGGCCAAAATAATCGAAATAGACAAAACCCCTATTGCAGAACAAACTGACACATAGCAGGTTTTGCCCGCCAAGCGACGATATGTTATTAGTTAAATTTGAGAAATACATAGGTCTAAAGGCTTTTCGCCGGACTGGATGGTGTTGAGATTAGCATACTTGCCTTGTAGACCAGACATCTCGGGTTCGATTCCCGGTCCCGGTCAGTGGTATTTTCCTTCGGATACAACGTAAAACCGTAGGTCCCGTGCTAATACCATGTTTGGCACGATAAAGAACCCTTCCTTGGGTTCGGCAAAATTCTAGTCAGGTAGTGCCAATGGCCATAGTAGTTGACGCGCTTGGAAATCCCTGACACCCGTAAGCCTAAATTTCGCCCAATAAAGAAATAAATAAATAAATAATAATAATAAAAGCTTTTACTTATCTGAATGAGCAGTATTCCACTGTTGATAAATATATACAGCTTTTCTAGTTATTTGTTTGCCTTGCGATAATCTGAATTATATACTGGGATATTAAATGAATTTTCCCATTCAAGATCGTCTCTTGAAATACACGTTGGAGTAAAATAAATAGAAGTTCCAGCGCAAGCCTAATATTTTCAGGTATCACATTCTCCACCTCAATAACTCGTCTACATCTTCCTCTGCAACCACACTATCTTTATCCACACTTACACTACCTTATAACCTCTCAAAGAAACCATTAAATTTAAATTCCTCTACTTCGCTAAATCATGTAACAATTCTAACTCTTTGTCTGTGAGTCTATTCGGATTACGCAAGACAAGTCGTGGTTTTGATGACATTCCGAACTTATAATACGTTTGCAACATATTCAGAAACAAAAAAGAACCCCCTATAACGATAAAAGTAGAAAAAAAGGTATTTATTAAAATGCAATGAAATGGGGTATGTGCAGATTCCATTGGTATTATGAAGGTTAAGTAAAAATCTGAAATAGCAGTACCTTCCTTTGACTTTATTTAAACCATTATCCCATCATTCGTAATTCATATACAAATTTTAATAAGCTCCATCCCCTCTTCAATCCAGCTTTGCATTTTATTAGTTTAGTTAACATTTTCTTAAGCAAAATCCGGGTTTCATTAAACCACCAACCTCCTAGAAAAACTTAAAGTTCGCCAAACCGCGATTTTGTTTTTATTAAATCTGCAGTATAAAATAGCACCAACTGAACCAGTTTTGCGGGTCTTTTGGAAGGAGATATAAACATAAATAATACGTAGGTACCTGATTTGGAAATAATGAACAGCAACTTATCACACCAGCAATGACTTCGAATTCAAGATTAAATACTTCCATAAAATGAACACATGAGTAGGAAATATTATCAAACAGAAGTGAATTTTTGCAAAAGAGGCTTTCGTGACGGTTGAATGAAGCGTTAAAAATCTTAACTTCTCTTAACGTATGTTGGAGATGTTCAGTTTATCGTGAATGTGTAAAAGCAACTCTCATCGCAGCAGTTATTGGGTCTTGCTTGCGATCTTAATAATGCATACGTGTAATAATATCGGTCAGAATTTAACATTGCCGTAACTCATGAATTATATGTTAGCTTGACTTTGTATTGTTTGCTATTCTTTTAATTTGTACTTTTACCTCTAAAGTAAATCATAATATAAGGATAACTACACTTAATATTAAAACAAGTATGAAACTAGGCTAGCTAGTTAAACTTAGAAAATTACTAGAATACCTTTTAAAATACTGTAATAGATGAGAATAATACAAGTTAAATTATAGGTGGTGAGCGTGGTTAACTATAACGATAACCATCAATTATATTTATCACAAAATGAATAATTAATGTGAGTTTAAAACTTAGTGAATGTTCTTTGTCACACATAAATTATTCATGTAGTAATAGTTATTACCTACTGCCTAAATGTAAAATTCAATTATTGTAAAACTAACTAAAAATAAAGTATACGGTATAAGACGTAGTTAAAGTTTGTAATTTCTCGAGTTGGATGAACTCTTCATCGCTAGCGCTCATACCGTTTAACAAATTCGACATTTTTTCCGCTGACCTTGGAAACACGTATAAACCAAATTGCAACTTCAAAATAGACTTCAATAACGTTTGTCATTTTAAACTAATTATCTACTGTCCTCTCCCTTAAAATTAAACACCAAAGTCGCAGGGGCTTGAGAATTTGTTGTCATGTTTGTTTTATTCAAAAAGTTGTTAAGAATATTATTTGTTATTAAATTACTTCAATTAATTTAAAACATAAAAAACTGAGACTTCACAAAAAGGTGCAATTCAAAAATTAAATATTCTTAAAAAAATTTATGTAAGAAATTTGGATAGTTTAACTTGGAGACAAGTTCAAGCTACTTTTGTTTTTTACAATTTGAAGAGCTATTTTGAGAAAGAATTAAATACGTTTTAAAAGTAAGCTCATATATGTGAAATATCAATAGCTTTCCGTTTTGCTTTGAATTACCATCATCATAATGATAAACTTTAAATAATTATATATATAAAAAAAACAATAGTCTGAAACTCATCAATTCGCCAGAAACAATAAATTTATAATAATTTAAGTCATGGCCCAGTATCGTAGATGTAGCCGTAAAAACAATATTAAATAATTTCAATACTTTATTAGTAGCAGTATTAGTAGGTCAGTAGTTAAAAACAAGAAAGTTTATTTTAAATTCCAGACTGTTTTTGTTTCATCCATTATTCCTGAAACATTGAAATGTTTGAAATTTAAAAATTACATCTTCGAATCCAACAGCATCATACAACTCATTCAACGTATGCAATAACTGTAGGTATAATATTTTCTGTATGTTCTTAATATTATTGTCTTGTAATATTATATTATCTCCCATAACAATTATAAACATTTTTTGACGTTTGAAAGGTGAGATAGATTTTTCTAATAATTCGATTAGTTATTGGTGGAAAATTCCCAACAAAATAAAATGTAAAAGTAATTATGCATCTTTAAGAAAAGTTCAGACAAAAACAATTAAGCTAATAAATAAGTAATATGTCGCCCTGTGTAAACTTCTGCGCAATGTTATTATACTCAAGGCATTAACGATATGAAAGCTAAGACCGCTGTCTGTTGTGGTAGTTGCCTTTACATATTCAAAGCAAAATGAACCCCTCAAAGAGTACCGCGGAGAATTACTTCTTCAAAGAAAAGCTAATACTGAAAATATTTGGTGTGTCATTTGCAGGCAACGAAAGTATCTTTTATCAAATTTATTCCTGTTTAATAATATTTCCTTTTAATTTTATGTATCCATTCGTGGATTTTATGGAAGTATTTAAACATGATTTCGAAGTTGTTGCTGATATGATAATCTACGTTTTTGCTACATTTATTAGTAGGTTGCTGTTTAATTTGTTTGTATATGTATACCAATCGTCTGAAAGGTCTTCAAGACCGACAATTTCATATTTACACTCAAAATTCAGTAAAGATCAAATGAAGTTACTTTAAAATTGTAGGTCTTTCTAAGACGTTGGTGATTCTACGAAATCGGATTTTGATTGGAAAAATGTTAGATAAATTAGAAAGGGAGCCCTTTAGTGTCGATCTAGAACGAGGAGGAAATCAAGAAGAAGAGCTTGTTAGAAATTGCATATGGATTACAAATGTTCAGGTAAAAATTTAAATAAAGTCACAATGTGTTCTAATTAGGAAACCGTTATGCCTTTATTTAATTTAATTTTGTTGAAAATACTCATTAATATTTCGTGTGATAGTTAAACATTACTTAAATTTAGCTCAAATTCGAATTACTATTTTTAGTATAAGCTAAAATGTTTTTTGTACAATCTTTCAGAGTAGATTAAAGTTCCATGTAGAAGAGCTTTATTCAAAACAGTATTGCTTTATTTTAATTATTAATCTTACGCTAAATTCAAAGACTTACATTAATTGAATAAGCTGAACTTTAAGTAACCTGACAGTATAGGATTTTTGGGCAAAACTTCTAATTAGGTTTATTTATTTTATTATAATCTTTTGCGATTTTGAGTTTTTAACTGCACATTAAAAATTCATACCTAAAGCTCATAAACTGTTAAACAAATGATTAAAATATTTCATAAAGGAATGTTAAAGATATCAGTAATGGTGGACTTATTACTTTTAAATTCTTTAAACTATAATTTTAGCCTGATATTTAAAGTAATTTACAGTTTCTTCTTAAACGATACAATTTTAATGAAGGCCTTATTCACTTATAATTCAAAAAAATTTAAGCTGTTGAGGTATTATAATTTATTTTTCTCTGTTTCGGCATTAGAATGATATTATTCTAGCACGCATGTTGATGCTATAATGAGCTTCATTATTAAACGATTTTTGGTGACATTTTGTTGTCAGAAATTGGTGATACTGTATCAAATAATACACAAAATACCTAGGCAACTATTCATTGTTAGGCAACAAAAACGTCGAATGTCAAACCTCTGTCAACTGTCAAGCAAAAATCGCTATTATCAACCTACTATTTTACCAAAATTTCCCCAACTGGAAATTGTCAAGTATTTTTATAAAAATAAACATGAATAAATAATGTAAGTGGAAGCCGAAACAGAGAAAATAGTATAAAATATTCGTTACAGAAGGCAATTCGAGCACTCGTCCGTTCAGCCACTCGCTGCTACACGGCTCGTGCGCGAAAAGGTTGCCTTCTGTAATTTGTGTTTTAATATACTATTATATAATTTAGAATGATACTTAATTTATGACTAATTATACGTGAATGGTACAAAATGGGTCACAATTCAGAGACATCCAGCTTGAAATGGTGATAATTGTATGTCACAAAATGCAATAGATACTTTAGACAAAGAAATTCATTAAGTAAAAAATATTCGAAAAATTTTACCATCCTACTAACCGTGATGAAATTCACTAAATTTTCTCTTGATAAATAATCAAATAGTACGATTAATTAATATATTTTTCGATAACGAATTATAATTGAAAATTACAAATAAGTTGAGTTAACACTGATTGAAAATTCTTTGGGTTCTTGAGTGCAACTAAAATTTTGCAGTTATACCCTGTTAAGTATTCACCCTGAATTTCAATTCAAACACCTAAGATATAATTTAATTTTGCCGGCAGTATGGCAGAGTGGAGGTGCACGTAAAACTGACATATTGAAAGTTAAGCAGCGATCTGCTTGGGCTGAATGAGAATGAGTGGACCACTCTGCGGCTAGGTGTGCCGGGCCCCCTCGACACTGTCAAGGCATAAGAGGGTAAAAGAGAAAGAAAGAAAAAAGAAATTTAAACTTTTAGTATTTGGTTGGTCAACCTTTGTTCGCCTGCAGCTATTGGGTATGGAATTCGTCACTTTTCCTAGCCCCCGTTGGAGTTGAAGCGATTCTAGGCATGAACTAAGAGTTCTATTAAATCAGTTGTTTTGTAGACTTTCTTAAATAAATAATATTTGATATGATTAGCCACAAATGTTTTGTAGGCTTCAGGTACGGGAATAATGTTGGCGAGTCCATCCTATCGATTTTATTTGTTTCCATCCATGGTTCTTGTTATGAACAGCAGTAGTATTACCGTGGAAGATAAATTTTATTTCGCTTAACGAATCTTTCTCACCAGGTAACATTTTATTCTGCAGTACTTTGAGGTATTTCGTAGCGTTTGTCATACAAGAGACTCCATGGAGTCGACCGATTCCTTGCGCAGATATGCACTAACATATCAGAACAGCAGTTGGAAGTGCAGATTTTGGTGAAATTTCTTCGCCGGAAAGCTTTCTGACGTGTGTATTTTTAGCATAATTGATGTTAAATGTCGATCAATCAACAAATGGGACGTTCTGCCACAGCTAACGATAACGTCTTTACTTCTTAAACAAGAGTGACTTTTACTCTGCTCTGTGTCCTCTAAGTCCAAAATTCAATAATCTTTTCGTAGTGGAGAAACACACGCTTACACTAGTAGGTATATTTGAACCATTTGAACTAGAATTTTGTTACGTCTGTGGAATTAAAGCTTCTATTTGTTCTTAAAAGGCACTGTAACAACTAACGACAACTTAACAACTAAGACCAAATTAAAGAAGAAAGAATGGATGAATGACGACATATTAGATTTAATGATAGCTAGACAAAAAGTAAGAAACCGTAATGACAAGGAATACCAAGAATTAAACCAACTAATCAAAAATAAGATCAAAGAAGCAAAAACAACATTGTTAAACGAACAATGTGCCGAAATAGAAGAGTTTGAAAGGAAACATGACTACATAAATATCCACAGGAATGTAAAACAAACCGCAGCTATTAACAAAAAGACTGACAAAATACTCTTAACAGATCAAAATAGAAAAAACAATCTGGGAACCCGAAATGAGATTGAAAACCTTGGAAAAATATATCAAATATGTCTTCTTAGATGAACAAAGGAAAGAAATGACAATTATTGATACAGCTGATGGACCATGCATTACCAAAGCAGAAGTGATGCCAGCAATACGGCGCATAAAGAGTGGAAAATCTCCTGGTCCAGATAAGATCTATACCGAAATAATAAAGTAAATAAATGATGAACATCTGAAACCTATGACTGGTTAACCTCTACATTTATCTTTACCTTTACCTTTACCTTTACCTATCTCCAAAAACAACAGAGCTAATAAATGCAAATTGATAAGTCTGATGAGTAACATGCTTAAAATTATCTTGAAGGTAATACATGAAATAATAGTAAAATAGTAAAATAGAAGAACACATTAGCAATACACAATTTGGGTTTAGGTGCGGATTAGGTACGAGAGATTTAGGGTGCAAGTATTAATAGAGAGAGGTTGTTAGAGTTAGGCATCAGAACTTATAACAATTTTAGAAAAAAATGGCATTGACAAAGAAGAAAGACAAAATCATTGGAACCAGAATGCATCAATTAGAACAGAGAACTTAACATCATCACAGATAAGTATATAAAAAGGAGCGAGGCAGGGATGCATTTGGTCACCGTTTCTAATCAATATATACTCCGAGGAGTTATTTAGAGAAGCCTTGGAAGAACTGGATGTAGGCCTGCTTATAAAGATCTGTCGATGCTGCTAGATCGAATAGTAACAGTCAGCAAAGAATATGGTTTAGAACTAAACACCAAGAAAACTAAAATTGTGATTGTTAGCAAGCAGAACATCAATGCCGACTTCTATACACATATCTTCTTCTTCATGCCATTTCCTTTTTAGGACGTTGGCGAGGGGAATCAAAGCCACATTTTTGGCTTTTGGCGTCGTAAACTTTGTTATATCCCCCTTATACTAGGGAAATGTGTTCTCTGTGGTGGTTTCCCGTTGCCTTCTGCAGAGTTTGTGACCGTGTATTAAGCGTATAGTGTATGTGTCTTGTTACTATCTGAAGTCGACCACTCCGCAGACAGAATCATTAATTAAACCAGACGATTAAATGGCTTCACTCGCTCAAGTACCGACCTCGAACAGTGGAGAATTCTTTATAAAAATCCTTGCCACTACGTGAGATTCGAACCCAAGACTCCTAGCTAGGTGCCCAGCGCTCTTACCACTGCGCCAACGAGCTTCATATACACATATAGAAGATAAATCCTACAGCGAGTCGAAAATATTAATTACCTCGGATGTCATATAAATGAAAAACGGAACCGCTCAAGAGAAATCAAAATCAGGATTGAAAAAGCAAGGAGTGCATTTTGTCGCATGAAAAAAATATTATGTAGTCTCTCATTGAACATCAAAACCATATTACGGTTTTTACGCTGCTATATGTTCTCAATACTCGACTATGGAGTTGAAGCTTGGACTCCTCAAGAAGACACCATGAAACGCCTGGAGGCATTTGAGTACTGGTGTTACAGACGTATACAAAGAATGTTATGTATCTATCATATGCCAAACGAAAAAGTATTACAACGACTAAACAAGGAAAAAGAAGTAATCAAGAAAGTAAAAAGAAGAAAAATTACATATTTTGGAGACGTAATGAGGAATAACAAAGACGAGCTACTGCATTTAATACTATCTACAAAGGAAAATCGAAGGAAAAAGAGGACTTGGCCGCAGGAGAATTCCATGGCTGAAAAACTTGCGTCAATGGACCGGACTGTCTTCAACTGCCCTATTCAGATCGGCAGTTAACAAAATAATATGGGCCACGATGATCGCCAACATCCACTGAGGATATGGCACCTGAAAGAAGAAGGTTTGTTCTTAATAAAGCATCAATCTCACACTGTATTTGTTCTTGGTCGTTAGTTTTCCAGTTTCAGTATATTTTCTAATAGCTTTAATGATCGAAGAGTGATGACACTTTACTTTTATGCTATTTGACGACTAAAAGCACCTTCATTACGTTGACAAAAAATTTAGTTTCGCTTTTCGCCCGATAATTGTTTTCTTCGTTTGGGATGCCAAGAGTAAATGAATATCTTAAATTGTGTTCAATGTTTATACAGTCATAACACTATTGAAATTTTGCATGAATTTTTTTGAAAAGATCTGAAGTTGCAACTAATCCAAGTGTGGCCACCAGAACAATTAAGATGATTCAAAGTTCGGAGAGCCAAAAATGTAACAAGCTCAGGTTAGACTATTGATACTTTCAAACAGCGTATTTAAGAAAGGTATGTTTAGAACTTCATCTACAGCTCCTTCTCTTCTATCTGTGGAAAATATCAGCTTGGTGGGTGTCCAGAAACATTTATATTTAGGGTAAGTAAGTAAGTACTATAGAATGGAAGTTATCTCATGACCCCCCCCCCCCAAATTATTTAATTCGAATCTAAAATACTTTATGGCTTGACTTGTAATTGGAGACGAAAAGTGGCGTCATCAATGGGATTTCTAAACGAATTAAAAGTCAATGCTGTGGAAGTATAAGGCACAGGTCTGTGATAGAAAAATCACGACGTCTGATATTTAGGATTGCAATGAAAATAACGAATAAAGATGTGGAAAACCTACTGCATAACGATGCCGCGGTCTATAAGAGCAGAGTTTTATGGATTACCCTGAAGAACTGCTCAGCCTAGACACGTTTTATGTGTTTCGAAACCTGAGGAACGGACAGGCCCATGCTTCGGAGGGCACGTTAAGCCGGCGGTCCTGGTATCACACAAAAACATTTGATAACCGTTAACCTCACAACACTGCGGGTTGCCCTGAAGAACTGCTCAGCCAGGACATGTTTTCTAGCGACTTTTATGTGTTTCGAAACCTTAAAAAGATTCTGAGGAACGGATAGGCTCATGCCTCAGAAGGAACTTTAACTTTAAGCTTCCTTTTATGGATGGTTAGTCTGCTGCCCGGCGTTCATGCAAAGAGGGATTACAGAACCCGCACTCATATAATATATCATCCGTCTGGGCTTCCACCATAAGATGAAGAAGAAGAAGAGGAAAAATACGTTTTGGTGTTGTATTTGTTTGATCTTGAAGAAGAGGCGGAGGCATAGTCTGCAGGATAAGAGGAAACTTTTCTCAAGTGGGGAAAACATGTTGAACTTAAAGGTGGCTATATTGAAAATTTTTCTTACTACATGTATTTTTGCAATCTACCCAAGGAAAATAAGCTTATTATATTACAATAGTGGCATTTGTGGGTTAGCTCCAGTTAACCTTTGTACATACTAAATCATTAACAAAGTGTTGTCTCTTAGATTTTAATGTTTCTGGTAAGTATGTTTCATTGATGCTGTAGGAATCTGCTTTTTGGGCTGAGAGTTATAAAACTTTTGAGATGTCTTGTGTTTCATTATTCCGCGTAAACGCCTGATTTGTTAATGCATTACGATGCACAGACACTCTTTTCACTATGTTTTCCACTGAAACGAACAATCGTTTCCTTAACCGCATATCTCCTTGGATTACGATATTGGGCATGTTGTAAGGAGGGTTAAGTTACATAAGTCTTTGGTTTAAATCTCCTTATAGACAGGCTTTTTCTGCAGCCCGGAGGGCTATATCGTATAACACTATAAACATGGTGTATGAAATGGTATGCCAAGCCCTTAATTTCTAGAAACGAGTCGGGTTATGCATTGCAGGTGTAACTTCATATGTTAATGCTGATACAGGTACAAATAACTATTTTCAGTAGCCATAAACTTAACTTACTAATAATTTTAATTAGCAACTTAAGCACTGTGCCTATTTGTTCCGTGAGTTTGCTAATAATTTCTACTAGGTTGCTAAGATTACTGGTTCGTTGTTAGTTGCTTGGTTGTTATGTTGTACATTAATTTTGATAGCCTACGGAATGCTCTGGGCATTTCAGGCATCATTTTACGACAATAATTTTTGGTATGGTCGTATTCTTGACAACTAGCACATTGAGAAATGACCCTTTTTCATGGGGCGGCTTTAACTTTACTGTAATTTAATTCAGTTTTGTTTTTTTGTAAATTGCTTTGTTATTTTATTTGGATTCAAACTTGAAATGCCCTTCGTACGTTTTGATAAATATCTATTTTAATCTCTCTAAGACTCCTTAAACAACCGGCCTCGTTGTGTAAATAAAAGATCTCAAGTTCGGTCCTGATTGAGATTGAGGCCAGTGAGATCTCAAAAATTCAGAAGGTTCAAAGTAAAACAGTAAGTTTTGTTCCTTCAGGAACTTATGACTGCGTTCGTTGATGCGCATTCAGGTACTTGGCACCTGCAAGCCTAGATCTCGCCGTACAAACTTATTAAACCAAATGAGATATTTTATATAATACAATTCGAGTTTTATTATAGCCGATTGCTTGTTGTTTTTATTTACATAATCTTTTCCACATCATGTGACATGTTTATTTATGATCGTTAAGTTAATTAGCAAATTTCCCCACATCATACTGAAAAAATATAAATAACGGAAACCTAAGAAATTCCTATTCTTGCTTGTTAACAAATTGTTAATCAAATTTCTATAGACTCTCTTATGGTTTGCATTAACCCAAATGGTTCTTTTTTCAGAATACATTTTACGGGAGCTTTGGAATGGCTACTATATTCAGTACAATGCTTTATACTGGTATAAAGAGATTGATGACAAGCGATTATCAGAAATGGGAATTACCATACGGACCTCTAACCTTTCTCAACATTACTTACAGTCCAAACTATGAAATTACATGGTTGTATCAAAACCTAAGTCTGATATGCGTTGGTATTCACTTTACTGGAACAGATTTATTAATAGCCACTGTTTTGGCACATATCAGTTGTCAGTTCAAGCTGTTACAAAACGCGATTGGGAGAATGATAGCTAAAAGTCATAAAGAAGCTCTTAAAGTAAGGATTTGCTATGGTAATTTTACAATTTTTGTTTAGGGCAACAAATCTACATCGTTTTAGATTATACTTGTTTTAAAAAGCTCAAGTGATTGCTGAATAGTTATATAATTATTAAAATTCTTAATATACTACCCGTCTGTTTGTTGCAGTTACTTTTTAAGGTATTTGTTGCTCTTTTTTATTTGTTTTCATCCTACCTTTGTCCAATTAATTAGCATTTTTCAGAATACCTTTACACCTCATAGTATATTTCATGTCCTTCCTAATCTTACTTTCTACACTACCCTTTCATAGTTTGCATAAGGATCTAGCGAATGCCTCTAAAATCTTGGCATCTTATACGGTAGTTGAAGATCAAAATCCCAAACGTGTTTAAAAGATTTTATTGTTTATAAATAAAATATCTTCTAATAAAATTGTTGTGACAAGGAATGATTTCAAGACTTTTGGGATACATGTTATTTATTTTTAGAAACATTACAAATTACAACGGTGGCGGGGGCGGGGGGTAATAGCTGGTGTGGAAAACGCAAATACCCTAACATATTAACTGAAACAAAGAATACGAATTAGATATCGTCTATGGTTAAGACGTGAAAAGTCACAGAAAGCACAAGCAGGAATATCCATATTGATTCATCACGTCCAAGAATTTTGGAAGATTACAGTTTTATATTAGAATGAGTTATTGCCATTACTATGAAACTAACGGGTGTTAGAAAACTCGTCTTATCAGAGTCACATCTGCTTATTAAAATGTATGTCCGGATTGGTTACATTTTTAAATGCATGTTCTGTATTGGTTACATTTTATAAGCACAGGTGACTCTGATAAGACGAGTTTTCTAACACCCGTTACATGGTCATACGACTTCAATTGTATGTGTGTATGCTCCAACAAACAGAAAAAATATTTACAAACGAAAAGGGAAGAAGTAAGACTACAATACTTATACCACAAAAAGAAAAGAAACAAAAGAGACAGGCAACAGAGCCAAGAAACAAACTCGAGGAGAATTTGGGGGAGAGGTAGAACAAAAATGTATAGATACTAAAAATAATAAGAAAGAAGTTTTGACGACTCCCAAAAGTTCGAAGGGTAAATACGGTAAACAGTTTTGGAGTATAAAAGCTGATAAAGAAGAAACCGTGACAGCACCTAGCGTATTAGATTCGTGGAAGACGTATGTACTACGGGAAAATAATGAGAAAGGAAGAAGTAGGAAGGAACCATACAATCAATCCCATCGAAGACGACAATATCGCCAACAAATTAGGAAAATCGGAGGGAAGAGATCAAATAAGCTCCGAGATGATAAAGTATGGTGGGGAAAGATTGAAACATTGAATCCAGAAAGTATGCCGGCATGTACCTATACGAAAGAGAAAGTATGCCTAAGGAATGGAAAGAGAATATAATAGTACCTGTCCATAAAAAAGGAATCACCACCACTAGGGAGTGATATGCCTCTCATCATACATACAAAGAAATGTGTTCCAGAACATTAGAAAAAAGGATCAGACACTGTGTAAAACAACAGGTAGTGAACCGAAAAGGTATATACGCGTTAAGAACAGCAATAGGAAGGAACAGTATTGTATATTGCATTCATTGACCTGCAGGCAATTTGATATAGTACCAAGATTCAGCTTTTGGGCATGAATGGGTACATCGGGTATACAAAATCAAACTACAACAAGCAGTGAACAGGTGGAACAATACATTTAGAAGAGCAGGAATGAGAATAATTACCAAAAAAAGAAAGTAATGAAAGTAAGCAAAACCACAGAAGAAGAAGAAGAAAATACAAACATAAGATGTGAGAGAAAAAATAGAAAACTGTGAGTACCTGGGAAATATCATTAGTCAGGATAAAACAAGCTAAGGTATCTAGAGTGTACTGGCAAATAAATATAAACTAATTAACTAAACACAAATTAACAATAAAGGACCGAGTAAAGAACCGAAACTGCACTTATACACGTTTGTAGAGCAGAAAGTTGGGCACTTCAGAATAAACACAAAAGCAAAATAACGGCAGCGGAAATGAAATAACTAGGTCGAGCGATAGAACGAACAAAAAGAGATACGATTAAAAATACAACAAGGGAAGAATTAGATATAGAACTACTTGTGGAGGCAGTGTACGGTTGTGTGATACCCATGGGAGACGAGAGGATACCAAGAGGAGTATTTGAGGCAAGAAGAGAAAGGAAAAGAGGACAAGGTAAACCAAGGCTTACATGGATTGACACGATCAATAGGGAAGTGGAAAAGAGAGGAAATAACATGGCAGAACTTAAGCGATTAGCGCACCACAGAACAGAGTATATAAGGAAAATTAAAAGATAAAGGAAAAGAAGTAGAAGAACAGTATAAAGAGATAAGGTAATTGTGGGATTGACCACCACCTATTAGTAGCAAACTTAATAAACCCTTATGCTGCAATATCAAATAATACAACTTTACCAGATGAAAACAAGATAACAGTTGAAGCGGAAAGATACAAACTATATTAGCTCCACCAAGATACTATAAGAACTTTATATGAAAGAGGACTAATATAAGCGATGATATTGAGGTAGCTTACGTCAGAATCAACGCAGTATTATACAAAATAGCAGAAGAAGAAACGTTAGGCAAACTCACTGCAAAATGGATAGGAAATTCAGTTTTAATTCAACGGCAAAACAAGATATTGAATACAACACCGTTAAGAATCAAAGCGGATTTACATTTAACCACTCATGTGTAGATAACCTATTTACCATTCAACAACTTTTGTTGATAACGATAACGTTTCAAGAAATAGGTGCCCCACAAATTTTAGAAGCAAATCAAAATTTATAATGCAATTATATGAGAACACCATTGACTATGTTAAACTGCAAAAGCAATTGGGAGGGAATGAGCATACCTATTAACGAACATGTTCTATTCACTCTCAGTTTTGGGAATGATTACGTAGTATTGGCGTAGTATGTATACGACACAGAATTTATGCTGAAAAGTTTGAACAACGAATATTTCAAATGGGGGTTTGCAAATTAGCTTATAAAAAATGAAAGTAGTTAATTCAGATAAAAAGTTTGGTTTGTTTCTAAACGATGAAAACTACATAAAACGGGTTATTCAATGCAAATACGTAAGAGCTATGATAGATCTACATGACCTAGGATTAAGAGAAATAAAATGGTGGGAAAAGGGAATCACGAAGAAAAGTAGAAAAAGAAACCGACTACTTATGGTTGAGGCTATTAAAGTGACGCCTGGCCGTTGGGGGAAAAGGAAAAAACGAAGGTGTTAACAATAGAATTGGAGTATTTCAAGAGAAGTTTAAGAACATCTAGAAGAGAAAGAGTGATTAACGTATAAATAATAAATGGACGGAAGCCACAAAAACGGTTATAGATCAAATGGAGGATATCAGATAGCCAAAGTGAGGGTTTATTTGACACCGCCTGGAAAACAAATAAGGATGACCTCGAAGATGTTAGAAGGAGGGGGTGAGAACTGCAAAGAGAGAACAAGACCTTGATGAAGACGATGATTGAGAAGTGTGAAGACGTGGCGAAAGCGACTTGCTATATATTTATGCAGCATGTATAGCTTTATCTTCTTCCACTTCTGTCTAGGCTTTTGTCATCTTATGTGCGGGCATCCTATACTCCTTCTACCGCTGGGCTGGTTGTCTCTAATATATTTTACTATTCTCGTGTCGCTCGTTCTCGTTACATGATCGTTCAATTCTTGAATTTTGGCATACATATCAAAATACTAGAGGCGGTCGTAGCTCAGTTGGTTCAGCGTGCGTCTGACCACTGAGATGGCCCGGGTTCGATTCCCAGGTCACATATACATCGAAAATACCGCTCCCCTCGGAAGGCAATGGCAAACAACCGAGGTGTATTCTGCCTAGTAAAGTCGTCTCTGGAGTAGAAGTGCAAGCACTTCCGTGGTTCGGAGCCCACGTTAAACTGTAGGTCCCCTATGTCTGTAGGCCACTTGACACGCACACCACAGGCATATGGAGAGAGGATCGGCAACGCCCTGTAAAAAGGGTAGCCACTCTAAGAAGGAGAATCAAAATACTAGAGGTCACAGATGAATGATAGACACAATTATAAACAGAAAGCTACATCCAACACATATGTGCTAGATGTTATAAGATTAATGTTGGCAGACATTGGTAGTGACCATAACCTGGTATTAGGAAAAATACGCGCATAAATAAAACAACAAACAAACCTTAATAAGGTGAACGTCGAATCCTTGCAGGACGAAACAACGAAACTACTTGTATAAGTAGAAATCGTCTCTCAGCTTTATCTGTAATACGATATACATTGTATATGATTAATCCCATTGTACATGCATACACATATCTCCCTGATTTCGAAATTCCGGACACTACTTTATAAAATTGACATTAATTATTAATGCAAAGTATCATGTACTTAAAAGTTCAGATTTGTATTAATTTTAGGATACGAAAGAGCACGAACGTGGCCTCAATGATTTTAACGTTGATGGTTCAGTTATCGGTTGGAAGTATTTACACAAATCTCTGAAAGAAGTTGTTCGCTACCATTTAGCAATTCTCGAACTTGCTAATGATATGGAAAAAGTATTCAACGGTTTATTACTAACAATATTTCTCGGCACTCTTGGCATGCTTTGCTTTTTGATATACCATACCTCTATGGTAAAAAAATAATTATAGTAGTATAAAAAATTTAATTCTTTAGTAAATACCTGCAGATTAGAGACGATGTCGTTCAGACCATAAGGTACGTTGGACAAATAAGCATCGCTTGTGCACAAGTTGGAATTGTTTGTTACTGGGGCGAACAAATTTTATTTCAAAGTCAAGAAGTCGGCAAAGCAGCTTTTGAAGTTAATTTTTCAGGAACCGATTTGAGATTTCAGAAAGGATTGGCTTTGATTATTCGTAGAAGTCAGAATCCTACAAGAGTAACGGCTGGAAAATTTACCGATATTTGCTTGAGGACATTTGTTTGGGTATTATTTTCTGTTATATTCTTGATATTAATATTCTGTAGTAATAAATAATTTAAATTTTAGATTCTGAGAACATCTTACTCATCTTTTATGGTGCTCAGGGGGCACTAAACGACCAGTGTGCTGCAATACCGCTTACGATGTTTCTTTCAAGAAAAATATAAACGTTTTTAAACAGCCACTTGCCAGCCAAATTTAAGAAAATAGAACTAACATATTATCGTCAAAAGTTTTGGTGGTATTAAATTAACGTAAAAATGGTGAAATTACAAACTGAAAATATTGCTCTAAATCAATTGATCTTCATGAACTAGGATTCGACAAAAGAACAATATCCGTAGAAGTACTTAACCATATTGTAGTTTCAAGTTCATACAATTGAACTAATCTCTTTCGGTATTAGAGAGGGCTACGTGCAGTTTTTTGCCCGTGCGATTTCGGCTCATGACGTCAATCGTGCTGTTTCAGCACACCGATGATAGGTAAGGATGATTCGGTGTACATTCCGCCCAACGCATTGGACCTTCTCATATTGACAGCTGATAAAGATAATCCCGAGTGGTAAAAAAAAGCTTTATAGGTTGTATTTTTACGTTTTTAGAAATATCGCCAACTAAAGTTTTGTTTCCCTCCGAATTCTTTATTCATAACTTTCGTAAAATGAATGCGATACTTTGTTGCTTTAATGTTAGTTTTATTAATTACTTATCAATGTACAAAGCGAAGTGTAAATATTGTATCTTCAATAATAAATAAATTGATTCAAAGCATAACTCTATTTGTTGCTCTAATTATTATCACCATAAAAACGGCATAAAAAAATTAATTTTTATCTTTAAAAATACCATTTCAAGTTAAACTTGTTTTTTCGGGTATGACATTTGAAACAAAGAATTCTCTTTACAAAGAGGATTATCTTTAGATATAACATGTCAGTATGAGTGAATGCTTATGAATTGCGTGGAAAGTACACCTAACTATCTTTACCTACCATGGCTGAGCTGAAGTAGCACGCATGACGTCATGAACCGAAACTACACGACACCATCAGATAGTGTATTTTATAAAAGCTGCAGTTATATGCAGTTAAGTTGTCATCTGAGGCGATTATATTAACTATCCGAGGTATTTTTTAAGGCTTAAATTGATTTGACTACTTTGTAATATTAATTATTAAAGCTGAAATTATATACAGTTTACGATACAAGATCAATAGTTTTTGATTGTACAAATTATATTTATCGAAGTCAATAGATACCAATTTTAATTTTTATGCTTAAACATGCCTGATCATTTTTCATAATTCAGCATATCTTTGAGTATTGGATTCATTTGAAATTCTAAAGTACATTCACCCAATTTCTCGTTTCCTTATTTATCAAGTTTCTTTCAGATATCCAAGAAATAAAGATTTGCTTTCAAAGCATCTATAAATTTTATCATAATTGTCAGTTGTTATTAGACAATTAAATTAATCTTAAAAATTACCTAAATACAGATTACTCCGGAGTTTATTATGTACTTTTTTTATTAATATATTTCCAAATCTTTTATTTTACCAATTTTGGTAACACAACAGTTTCATGTTTATTATAATAATTCTTTTCGATTTTATTTTACTCTTTCTTCTCTTTGTATAACACAAACTATACCTACTTAACGAGCTGGACTCCGGTCACCTACTACCACACACGAAAAATTACCATGGTTTATAAACGGCTATATCTATTGCAAAATTGTCAAACGACCAATGGACCAGAAAACAGAATGCCCCACGTGCTTACTAACCAAAGCAAAAATAGACACAGGTATAATTAACTTTCAACAAATAATTAAACACTCTATCCAGGAAGCTACTGTAGTCCAACGTTAAATAAAAAAAGTAAAATTACAATCCGCTACCATTAGATATAACGAACCTAGTACGAGAAAAGAATCGGCTGGGTTAAAGGAGAATGGTAGCGGAATAGAGAACCTCAGCAAAGACAGTTATTGAATCACCTAATAAGACAAATCGAATACGAACTGGATAACTACAGAATAACTACGCATCTATAAAACATACATGGACGAACTGTAACCAGGGGACCATTCACTATGGTAGGCAACTAAGCGAATTCTAAAACAATCCCTCACCATATCTCCGATAAAGTACAACGGAAATATTTACATCACTGACAAAGAAAAATGTGAAATATTTGCAGAATGCCTTGAAGGCACCTTCATCACAGTTTTTAGTAAACAGGATCCCGATAGGTAACAAAAATCAAAGATTCTGTAACGAACAATCTCCCAAATTCCGCTGGAATTATAAAACACATAAGCCCAAGAGAATTCTTTTTTAATCTGCTCAGCAGGAGCAATAAGTAAATTAGCTGATTGAGTAACACGTGAGGGGGAAGTAGTCCAGTGGCTACATTTCGAGTTAATTACAACTAGGTTTTACAGTTAACTAATTAATGTCTATTATTGATCTATATCTGTCGGCCATCTTCTGTTCAGCCTTCTTGGTACAGCTGGAGGCACGCTTGGAGCGTTAGCTTCTTCATTGGGATGCCCAGGGAGATTGGTTAAGTATCTTTTGGTTAATCTGCTAATTTCGCTATCCTGCGTCCTTGTGCGAGTTTTATTACTGACGTACTAACGGGCGTCGAAGATCATCCTTTAGTATTTTGGATTGTAACCGTTGGATGATTTTAGTATTTGATGGTTTTGCACAGCCCAACAGTTGGGCTGCGTAGCTCCATATAGGCTTGATAATGCATTTGTAGAGCATTTATGCTGAGAGTACACCTCATTATAATTACTTGCCATCCGTGGGCTGAAATAGCACCAGTGACGTCATGAGCCAAAATCGCATGGGCCAAAACTGCGTGACACCGATAACCTTAACTGTATTTGAAAATAAACGCTAATAACTAAACTGTATTTATCGAGTCGAGTCAGTAAAATCTGCAACCCATATTGCATATTTCATCAGTGACTAGATCACTAACGTAACCTTATAATAAAATTAGATCAAAGAACTATCCAGATTCACAGAGTCGAGTCAGTGGAAGTAAACAAATACACGTGAACAGGGCAGAACCTTGTTTACGAGTTGAATTACCTGACGATTTGTGTAAAGCCACATTTCCATTTAAATTTTGTTATTGCTCTTTACCTCTAAAAGTCAAATCAAGCGCCAGAAATAACATTCAGAGAATATTTAAATGTAATAACAGCGATGTAACTAAAATTTATGTAACATTATTAAAGTTTAATACACAAGAAGGAAATGCAACTCAGGTGTCATTTATCCCAAAATCTTCTTCTTGAAGTGACATGCCCTATACAGGGCGTTGCTGGTCTGTCTCCATATGTCTCCGCACCACGGAAGTGCTTGCACTTCTACTCCAAGCTCCAGAGAAGACTTACTACGCAGAATACCTCGGTGGTTTGCCATTGCCTTCTGGAATACGGAGTAACTGAACTAAAATATGTATAATAATTATACTAACAGTAATAATAATAACAAAAGCAAACTAAAGTAAAAGTCTGATTGTTCAGTGCTACTAGAATCAGCAATTTATTATATTTATAATCAGGAGTATCACCGTAATTTCAATATTGTTATCAAGTTCCCACATATTATTTTTTCTATTTTGCGTTTAGAATAACTGCATTCTAGCACCCAAATGACGTCATTTGAGTGTTAGAATAAGTCGTTGGTGTGCTAGAGTAGACTAGTAAAATTTACTGTATTGATGTTGGTAGCGTTGAACTGTCAGCTGACATACCTCAAAAATTCTTTTTCATACTGGGATTTGGACTTGTCCGGCAATAAATTTTCTAACGTTTTTTGTGCAATTTGCCTAATTTTCGGCGGCGTTAGTGATAAACTTTCTTCTGCATTCATTCTCAAACATTAAACGCGAAAATAAAAAAACTGACGTTTCAAATTAATTTTTTTCACAGCCGCCTAAAATTACCCCAGATGAACGTCACCAACCACCGCAAAATTCCCTAGATTTAAAATTTTTATTTTTTAATTTATAAACTGGTATAAAGCGGCAAAATAGAAAAAATAGTATAAAACACTCGTTGCAGAAGGTCCTTCAAGCACTCATTTGTTCCTCAACTCGCCGCTATGCGGCTCGTTTCGGAATTTCAAATTCGTGCTTGAATAGATGCCTTCTGCAACTTGTATTTTAATATACTATTCCACAACGCTAATTACTTGTTGCACACTGTTTGGCCATTTCTGAACACTAATTCCATTAACACCCTCTATAAGAAGGTTTTTAGCGTCTGCAAGCTTAAAGGTAGTCTTTTTTGCTGCCACGTGGCCTTTGACCTGAGACCTAATTAATTCGATTGGGTTCAGCTCACAGTGGTAAGGGGGAAGTCTAAGCACAATTTTAATTTCTGCTTTCGCCATTTCGTCAATCACATAAGAATTATACTTATGTTTGTGTTGTTTTACCATGTACAGTAGTTCACCTTTTAACATATTGTCTTCAAAAATAATACTTTTAGAAGACAACCATTGCTTAATTTCTGGCTTATTCCATGATGTAGTTGAAGTTTTTTCTTGTCTTTGAGAATGAAATGGGACATTATCAAGCACTATAAATAACACAATTATCTTCAAGTAGCGGAAGTATATTTGCAAACCACTTTTCAAAATTTTCCGAGTTCATCTCTTCATGATAGTCTCCAGTCGTTCTCTATTCGAAAACCCAGAGATCACCATTAACAAAACCCGCGTCACTACCGATGTGCGTGATAATTAATCTTATACCCTTGCTCGGTGGATTTTTTAGACCGGTGTCCCTGTAAAAATGCTTGTTTTGACGATTTGATGGATTCATCTTTCCATACTTTATTTTGCGTGTGTCCAGCATTGACCCACGTTTCGTCCATATAATAATTTTTTTTGCTTTATTGGTGATATTCTTTTATTGTGCGTAAATAATTTCTTCTCCACAAAACTATTTCTTCTTTATCCAATAGCATACTGTCTCGGCGGCATTTAATATCTCCAAAGTTTAATTTCTTTAAAAGCTTGTGGAAAGTTGACCTTTTAAAATTTGGTAAATCTTCGTTAACAAGCTGAAGCACTTTGTCTACAGTAGGCAACTCATTGCGAAAAACAAACTCGTGGACTTTTCTACGAATTGCAGTTTACACAAAATCGGCAACACTGCCCAGAATTAAATTTCACTTAATGAATTGGATAAGAATGAAGTTATCAAACATATAACAGGCGAAGCTCTTTGTCTTCTTGAAAATGCAGAAGAAAATAATCTAATTAATGAAGGGAAAGAAAACAAATCGTTTATTAAAGATGAATGCGAAGTTCAAATAAGAAGAATACAGTCAAATGAAGATTTTATGCCAATTTTGAGGTGTCATTTTCTGTATGTTTTAAAGGGCAGATTTTGATTTTTTAAATGTAGTTAATGTAATTTAATAAACACCTTTTATAAAGAAATAATGTAAACTTTACGATGTAAATATGTAAATAGTTTAGTGTAATTTATTAATTTGTTTAAAATAGTTGAATAGTAATTTGAAAAATACAGTTGGTTTTTGAAAAGTTCTTTTAAAAACTTACTTTAAGACCACAAATAATATTAAAAACTGAAATAAAAACATAATTAATTAAAATATTGTATTGGGAAAGTTGTTATATAGAAATTTAGTTTGGAATGTTCAATAAATTAAAATTTTGATAAAATGGAATTTATTTTGGAGAAATGGTTATAAATTTGGATAAAGGTGGCATATTGAATTGATAAAGAGGAAAAGTGTGTGTTTGGTTAGAAGATAAGGCAGGTTTTGGATAATTTTGAGTCGGGGCAGGAGGTCAGGAGGTGTATTGTTAAAAGAAATTTGGCAGGACTTGATAATTTGGAGTGTTTAACCATTTCGTGTGATTAAGCCACTCGCCAGAGGCTCGTGGCTCAACTTTCACACTCGTGTGAAATATTCAACTTTCAGCACTAGTTATACAATATACTATTATTGCGTATGGGAAGCTTAGTAATAATAATAGATTAGTCAACGATAGTTTTTTCATGGCCTCCTGGCAGTTATGTGGAATAAATAATTTATTGTCGATCAGTGTTATTATTATGTTTCGTAAGTTAAATTTCTTGTAAATGCTATTTGTTTCGTTCAATGTTCTACAAAGAAAATTTTGAATAAATACAATTTATTTTGTTTAACTAAAATGTGACTGTTTAATCAAAGTACGTAGATCTTCCTGAAATTTTGCATAGGGCCATAATTTCTTATTATGAACAACTTTTCTTAGTAAAATTTTGCCGTATCATGAACAAAAAGGGTACTTTACCTGAAAAGAAAATAGTTTTCGCTTCAATGTCAAGGCCGACTTGTTTTTCAAAAACTGAAAATATTCTTAAAATTCTCTTCAAACCAAGCAGGGCTTAATTCCACAATCTTAAAATAAAATTCAAAAATTTTTTCTCCATCACACCTATTGTAACATCTATCCTGGGACACGCTGTATGTATTTGTATAATAATAATATGAATAAGGTATAGATGTAAATAAAATGTTAGTGTAAGTATATGTCAGTAAATACTATAAATATATATGTATGTATAATAACTTATGTTAATGTAAGTATAAGGTGTTAGTACGGTATAAAGTTTGGTATATACAGTGAATTTCATTTCAAGCGCAATATGTGTGTCAATCAACAACAATAGGAAAGTAACGTTACTATGGTTTCGTTTGACACTTTTGCCAGCAATGTAAAATTGCGTTTTTCTACACCTATTTAATTATATTGCAATTATTAGCATTTTTTTTGTGAAAAATAGTACCTATAATTCACTGCAGTGAATTATGGATTCATAATTCACTGCAGTGAATTATGATTTCGGCCAATCACAAATACAAATCCAAAAATCAATATTTCGCTAATCCAATCATATTTTAAATCGCCCGCGATCAACTCCTTCTGCGGCTGACAATCGACTCGCGTGACACGCCCAAGTGTGTTGTCATATTATTGCTTGTTTACAAAGTTATCAAATTTGACTAATTTGAGTCTAATATATTTGTTTAATAGGTGTAGAAAAAGTATCGTATTACATTCGCGATTATGGCCATTATTTGCTCAGATGATTTGTGCCACTCGCCTGACGGCTCGTGGGCTCAAACGTCATCTTCGTGAATAATGGCTGTCATAATCGCTCATATAATAATATACTATTCATCTCAAATGCAATATGCTGTTATCAATTTGTATTTCATAATAAACCAACGAAAAAATCTTTTTAACAAAACTGTCATTTTTAACAAATTTGTTAGTACAAAATAAGAATTACGACAGGAAAACAAATTTATTAACAAAACTAACAAGTTTTACAAACTTTTTAGTAAGTACATAACAAAAATAAATTAGCAAAAAAATGAGATTTACGATTTTAAAAAGCTTTCTGGTAGATGACTAATGGAAATAAATTTACAGTAGATGTTCAAAAATTTCACCGTTTACTGCCAAACAATGACCTAAACGATGGTAAAAATTCATCACAGCTGGTAGCACTTGATTTTGAAGCAGGTCCACATACTTTTGTCCGTTTAAATTCCTTTCTATAAAAAAAGGTCCTATAATGTGGCTCCCAACTCTACCCGTCCAAACATTTACTTTTTGAGGTCGCTGTGTTCTCGGCACATTATAGAAGTGTAGGTTTTCTCTACTCCAATATCTACAGTTTTGCTTATTTACCTCACCGTGAAGCAAAAATGTTGTTTCGTCTGTAAAAATTATATGCTGCAACATCTCAGGATCTGCATTAGCTCTCTCAAACAGTTCTTCGCAAAATGCTGCTCTTCTTTTAAAATCATCATTCATTAATTCTGGATGATTTTGGAAATGATATGATTTAAAGTACGCTTTCTTCAAAAACCTGTACACTGATGCCTTACTTACACCTACCTCTTCTGCTATAGCCCTAGTTGACAAACGGTTGTTTTCTTGTATAAGAGCCAAAATTTGTTCTTGTTTATCATGGGTTACGGTTAGGGCATAAGGTGTTCTATTACTTTTATTATGTGCCGAACTTACACAACCTTCTGCTTCAAACTTTTTCGCAATTCTCAAAATAGCCGAAACAAACGGAACAGGTCTTCCAACAAACTTTAACTATGAGTAGGATTATATGATACCACTTTATTATCTGGGTTTTTTCTTCTGACATATACATGATATAAGATGGACAACACAAACAATCACACTTTAGGAAAATTAATTGAAACTGCTGTGTTGCATTTGAAATGAAATGCAATTTTACATTGCTGTCAAAAGTGTCAAGCGAAACCATAGTAATAATAAATATCACGGTATTGTTGATTTTATACATATTGCGTTCGAAATAAAATTCACTGTATAAGGGTTAAAACAGAGGCGGCAGTTATATATCTATGTCCAGGTTTTATAGCCACTGGATAGCCTCTGGAGTTGCCTTCGTTAGATCCGCTAAGTCACCATCAAGTTTTCTTCGTTGACACTCGTTCACAATGTGCTCCAGAGTTTGGGATGGGTTACCACAGTCACATTCAGTTGTGTTTCGTATTCCCCAGGCTGCCATCATCTGCCCGCTCCTTCCGTGTCCTGTTCTAAATCTATTCACGCTGCACCACAGATGTCTCGGAAGTTCAAAACCCGGTAATTTTTCAGTCACGTCTTCAACAATAAACTTGTTTTTAGCCTTCTCATCTTCTTCCCATGACTTCTTCCACATGTGAGGGACATCAAATTGTTCCAAGTTTTCTTCCCATGCTGGTGAGCGGGATCTGAGGCGCCGAGCTGGAGGATTTTGTAAATTTTCTAAAATAGGAAGGGTCTGTCGGTTGTTTTTGTATTTAGATAATTCGTTTTTGGCCTTTGCTCTTCTTCTTAGTTTAGGAGGAGCTATATTTGATAACTAGCTTGGCGATTGTTAAGGTGAAAGGTACATATTTCCGTCTTATTTGGATTTGGGAGTAGTCGCCACTTTTTATAGTATTTGCCGAGTGTCTCCAGATCGTTGGTTAATATAGCTCCTCCTGTCTCGAGACTCTGATGTTGCGTAGCAATTACCAGATCATCGGCATATGCATATTTACGGGAAGTTATATTAGGCATATCATTTATATAGACATTGAACAACAATGGGGCCAATACCGAGCCTTGAGGTAGTCTATTCTTTAAGGTACGGGCTCTGCTAGATTTGCCGTTAATAAACACTTGTATTCTACGGTTGCTAAGCATGTTTTGGATTAATCTGAGGATTTTAGTGCCCGGTATGAGCCTTTGTAGTTTAAACATGAGGCCTTTTATCCACACCGTATCGTAAGCTGAGGATAAATCAATAAAGGCTGCGGATGTTTTGGTGTCCTTCTGGAAGCCAGCTTCGATGTATGTTGTAAGAGCCCAAACCTGATCGCAGCAGTTGCGATCAGGTCTGAATCCTGCTTGTTCCGGAGGAATGTTTTCGTTTATTGTTGGAGCTACCCTGTAATAGATTACCCTTTCAAGTAATTTATAGACACCACTCAGTAAAGCTATCGGACGGTAGCTCCGTGGGCTTGAAGCATCTTTCCCTGGTTTTAGTATAGCTAAGATTTTGATTTTCTAATGCTGTCAGGAATTTGGCCTGTCTCTAGTATATCGTTGAACAGGCTACTAAATTGTGGTTTATTTGTTGTCTGTAGGAATTCCAATAGAATAAAGTTCTTATTCTTTCTTAGTGCACCACACAGTATAAATCCTTTGTTCGATAGTTAGGAAGCTCGTTGGCGCATTGGTAAGAACGCTGGTCTCATAGCTAGGAGTTTTGGGTTCGAGTCTTGTATTTTTTATAACGAATGCCCTACTGTTCGAGGTCGGTACTTAAGCGAGTGAAGCCATTTAATCGTCTGGTTACAATTAACGACACGGTCTGCAGAGTGGTCAACTGTAGATGGTAACAATACACAAACACTATACCCTTAATACATGCTCACAAACTCTGCAGAAGGCAACGGAAAACTACTGCAGAGAACACATTTCCCTAGAATAAAGGGGATATAACAAAGTTTACGACGCCAAGTCGTTTAAAAATGTGGATTTGATCCCCTCAACTGGTAGCTAAACCGTCACTACGTGATCTCCTGGCTACAACAAATGCCATACGCTAAATAAATAAATAATTCCATAGTTGGTTGGCCAAGTTCAGTCTGTAGTTATACCCCTTCCCGTAGGTATACCGACAATCATACTTATCAAGCACTACACGCTCTTTCTGATTCCTTTCAATACTGTTTCTTTCTTTTCCTAAATTCCCAAATATACCTGCATATTGTAGATGTAAAATGAACGACAATTCGCAATAGCCCATACTTTTAAACCACACTTGTCGGATTTCGACTTCATATACACGGAGAATGGTGCCCATCCACGGAAGCCAACCAGTTGTTCATCCATACATAAGTGATTTCCTGGAACGATTTGATGTTTGAAACTTTGAACAACTTCTTCGAGTACGTTTTGCATAGCGGCAAATTTGTCCGTAGCCTTCCGATTTGCGCGAGTTTCAAAATGATCAAATCGTAAAAATATAGTTATTTCCTAAAATCTATTTCTTGACATACATGCTGGAATAATAGGGTTAGCATATACAGAGTCTGTAGAGCACAGAATTGTATAGGTTTGCTGGAGACTGTAAAGCTTTAAGTGACAGTAATAAACCAATATATCGTCGCTTGGCTGGCAAAACCTCGTATGTGCCAAAAACAATATTTTCTAGGAGGAGCAAAAAACGCTTTGTAATGCTCATAACTTTAATATACTATTATTTTGCAAATTATTTCTAACAATTTTTATACACCATTTAGCAAGTAGGAGGTTTAACCAAACACTGCAGAAAGGCAAAAATAATCGAAATAGACAAAACCCCTATTGCAGAACAAACTGACACAGCAGGTTTTGCCCGCCAAGCGACGATATGTTATTAGTTAAATTTGAGAAATACATAGGTCTAAAGGCTTTTCGCCGGACTGGATCGTGTTGAGATTAGCATACTTGCCTTGTAGACCAGAAATCTCGGGTTCGATTCCCGGTCCCGGTCAGTGGTATTTTTAATGCGGAAAAATATCGGAAAGTATACCGTCCTTCGGATACGACGTAAAACCGTATGTCCCGTGCTAATACCATGTTTGGCACGATAAAGAACCCTTCCTTGGGTTCGGCAAAATTCTAGTCAGGTAGTGCCAATGGCCATAGTAGTCGACGCGCTTGGAAATCCCTGACACCCGTAAGCCTAGATTTCGCCCAATAAACAAATAAATAAATAATAATAATAATAGTTACTTATTATATCAGTGGGATAAAGGCATCATTAACAATGCGTTGAGTACATAATTTTGACAGACCATCTTTTTTATTTAAAATCAGAGTAGCATGGTATTTTATTTAAAATCAGAATAGCATCGTGTCTGCATAATTTATTTTCGTCATAGCAACTAAATAATTTGTACGTCAATAATTTTGTATTTTTAATTTTTCCTTGATTTGTGGAGAAAAACCGGTAAATATTTGTGAAAGTATTCCGTTGAACATAGAAGAAGCTGCAACGAAGGTATTTTCTTCATAAAAAATAAAACTTTTGGTCATAAATATTGTCTTATCGCACTGAGTTTGATAATGAATTCATTATCTCACTCAGTGCGATAATAAACTTCATTATCGAACTCAAATGAATGATATAATAGGTTCTTATCCTAGCAGGAGTAGATAAAAGCTTTTATCTACAACTATGAAATAATAGACATTATGTATTTACTTCCAAGTATATAAAGCTGCTCATATTATTCTTCTCATAAGACACTGGTGGAATATGAACGGCGGCAATTTTTTTTTTAATAAGTAGGTCGGGCATGTTGTCAAATGACATTAACGTCAAATTAATAAAAGTGATTTGTGCAGTTATGAAGTGCAAGTCTGCAATTATGGATACTGAAAATGACATACGTTATGGGATTATCAAATTTAGAAAAATACACCGGGCATTGTTTGTGAAGATTCTCAGCTACATTGTGTGCTGATGGAGGAGTAACCATGACAACTTTGAAATGCCTCTACTAAACCTGTAAATTTTACTAAAATCATAATTTCAATATATTAGTTACCTACCTTTATTATCAAAAATTATAAATAAATATCTCGTAGTTGTAGATAAAGTATTGTATTTGACTCGCATATAATGGTTACATTACACTCGGATAATTACAATACTCGCCTGTCGGCTCGTATTGTAAACTTCATCCTCGTGTAATATAGCCTACATTATATGCTCGTTAAATAAAATACTATTACTTATCTGAATGAGCAGTATTTCACTGTTGATAAATAGATACAGCTTTTCTAGTTATTTGTTTGCCTTTCGATAATCTGAATTATATACTGGGGTATTAAATGAATTTTCCCATTCAAGATCGTCTCTTGAAATACATTTTGGAGTAAAACAAATAGAAGTTCCAGCGCAAGCCTAATATTTTCATGTATCACATTCTCCACCTCAATAACTCGCCTACATCTTCCTCTGCAACCACACTATCTTTATCCACACTTACACTACCTTATAACGTTATAACCTCTCAAAGAAACCATTAAATTCCTCTACTTCGCTAAATCATGTAACAATTCTAACTCTTTGTCTGTGAGTCTATTCGGATTACGCAAGACAAGTCGTTATTTTGATGACATTCCGAACTTATAATACGTTTGCAACACATTCAGAAACAAAAAAGAAGCCCCTATAACGATAAAAGTAGAAAAAAAGGTATTTAATAAAATGCAATGAAATGGGGTATGTCCAGATCCCATTGGTATTATGAAGCTTAAGTAAAAATCTGAAATAGCAGTACCTTCTTTTGACTTTATTTAAACCATTATCCCATCATTCGTAATTCATATACAAATTTTCATAAGCTCCATCCCCTCTTCAATCCAGCTTTGCATTTTATTAGTTTAGTTAACATTTTCTTAAGCAAAATCCGGGTTTCATTAAACCACCAACCTCCAAGAAAAACTTAAAGTTCGCCAAACCGCGATTTTGTTTTTATTAAATCTGCAGTATAAAATAGCACCAACTGAACCAGTTTTGCGGGTCTTTTGGAAGGAGATATACACATAAATAATACGTACCTGATTTAGAAATAATGAATAGCAACTTATCACACCAGCAATGTCTTCAAATTCAAGATTAAATACTTCCATAAAATCAACACGTGAGTAGGAAATATTATCAAACAGAAGTGAATTTTTGCAGAAGAGGCTTTCGTGACGGTTGAATGAAGCGTTAAAAATCTTAACTTCTCTTACGTACCTACGTTGTAGATGTTCAGTTTATCGTGAATGTGTAAAAGCAACTCTCACCGCAGGCAGTTATTGGGTTTTGCTTGCGATCTTAATAATGCATACATGTAATAATATCGGTCAGAATTTAACATTGCCGTAACTCATGAATTATATGTTAGCTTGACTTTGTATTGTTTGCTATTCTTTTAATTTGTACTTTTACCTCTAAAGTAAATCATAATATAAGGATATATGTAATGTAATGTAATGTAATGTAATCGTTTACCTCTTATACCTTTCGGTGTTGAGGCTGGTGCGTTAGCGTATGTGGTCTTACGCGTGAAATGCACAATCCGGCCCGCATGCGAGTCACGTGATTGGTGCGCCGTTTTTTGCCTGCATACAGCACCATGTGTATAGTGTATGTGTGTGTACGTATAGAACCTTGTTACTCTACCTCGTAGGTCTGTATTCGGAGGAGAGCGTCGTTAATTAGGTGCCCAACGACGAATGGTCACCAGAGCTCGATACCGATCTCCGGGAAAACTTGCACCCAGCGAGATTCGAACCGGGGACTAGCGTAACGCTAGCCTGACGCTCTTACCACTGCGCCACCCTGGCCATAATATAAGGATAAGTACACTTAATATTAAAACAAGTATGAAACTAGGATAGCTAGGTAAACTTAGAAAATTACTAGAATACCTTTTAAAAAATTGTAATAGATGAGAATAAGACAAGTTAAATTGTAGGTGGTGAGCGTGGTTATAACTATAACGATAACCATCAATTATGTCTATCACAAAATGAATAATTAATGTGAGTTTAAAACTTAGTGAATGTTCTTTGTCACACATAAATTATTCATGTAATATTAGTTATTGCTGCCTAAATGTAAAATTCAATTATTGTAAAACTAACTAAAAATAAAGTATACGGTATAAGACGTAGGTAAAGTTTGTAGTTTCTCGAGTTGGATCTTCTTCGCTAGCGCTCATACCGTTTAACAAATTCGACATTTTTTTCGCTGACCTTGGAAAGACGTATAAACCAAATTGCAACTTCAAAGTAGACTTCACTAACGTTTGTCATTTTAAACTAATTATCTACTGTCCGAAGTTCCGTACCTCTCCCTTAAAATTAAACACCAAAGTCGTAGAGGCTTGAGAATTTGTTGTCATGTTTGTTTTATTCAAAAAGTTATTAAGAATATTATTTGTTATTAAATTACTTCAATTAATTTAAAACATAAAAAACTGAGACTTCACAAAAAGGTGCAATTCAAAAATTAAATATTCTCAAAAAAATTGATGTAAGAAATTTGGATAGTTTAACTTGGAGACAAGTTCAAGCTACTTTTGTTTTTTACAATTTGAAGAGCTATTTTGAGAAAGAATTAAATACGTTTTAAAAGTAAGCTCATATGTATATGTGAAATATCAATAGCTTTCCTTTTTGTTTTGAATTACCATCATCATAATGACAAACTTTATATAATTATATATATATATAAAAAAAAACAATAGTCTGAAACTCATCAATTCGCCAGAAACAATTTATAATAATTTAAGTCATGGTCCAGTATCGTAGGTGTGGCCCTAAAATAGTATATTATAGACCAAGGTAGAGAAGACATTTTTCTCAGCCGAGCAGTATTATTTCCCGACATGCGAAGCATGGAGGGAAATAAGCTGTGAGGCTGAGAAAAGTCTTCTCTACCGTGGTTTATATGTATACTATTTTTTTCACTACTAGTACCTTTATTCCTTTTAATTAATCATTTTTACATAAATAAAAAATAAAATGACAGATGCGTATATTTATTTCTAAATATCCACAAAAATCAAATAGCCTTGCTTGAAAACAAGGGGAGGAGTTAATTTCAATTGACATTTGGGTAAAACATATTTAAAATAGGCACCTGAGCGTATAGCAATTGTTTCCATTATTAACCAGTAGTCAATAATAAAAAAATATTGACCACTAGGAGAGAAATAATTTATCTTCTTAGCTCGAAAACAAGGTCAATAATGACGTCTTCTAATGCTAGTAGTGAAAAAACAATATTAAATAATTTCAATACTTTATTAGTAGCAGTATTAGTAGGTCAGTAGTTAAGACCGCTGTCTGTTGTGGTAGTTGCCTTTACATATTCATAGCAAAATGAACCCCTCAAAGAGTACCGTGAAGAATTACTTCTTCAAAGAAAAGCTAATACTGAAAATATTTGGTATATCATTCGCAGGCAACGAAAGTATCTTTTATCAAATTTATTCCTGTTTAATAATATTTCCTTTTAATTTTATGTATCCATTCGTGGATTTTATGGAAGTATTTAAACATGATTTCGAAGTTGTTGCTGATATGATAATCTACGTTTTTGCTACATTTATTAGTAGGTTGCTGTTTAATTTGTTTGTATATGTATACCAATCGTCTGAAAGGTCTTCAAGACCGACAATTTCATATTTACACTCAAAATTCAGTAAAGAGCAAATGAGGTTACTTTAAAATTGTAGGTCTTTCTAAGACGTTGGTGATTCTACGAAATCGGATTTTGATTGGAAAAATGTTAGATAAATTAGAAAGGGAGCCCTTTAGTGTCGATCTAGAACGAGGAGGAAATCAAGAAGAAGAGCTTGTTAGAAATTGTATATGGATTACAAATGTTCAGGTAAAAATTTAAATAAAGTCACCATGTTTTCTAATTAGGAAACCGTTATGCATTTATTTAATTTAATTCTGTTGAAAATACTCATTAATATTTCGTGTGATAGTTAAACATTACTTAAATTTAGCTCAAATTCGAATTACTATTTTTAGTATAAGCTAAAATGTTTTCTGTACAATCTTTCAGAGCAGATTAAAGTTCCATGTAGATGACCTTTATTCAAAACAGTATTGCTTTATTTTGATGATTAATCGTACACTAAATTCAAAGACTTACATTAATTGAATAAGCTGAACTTTAAGTAACCTGACAGTATAGGATTTTTGGGCAAAACTTCTAATTAGGTTTATTTATTTTATTATAATCTTTTGCGATTTTGAGTTTTTAACTGCACATTAAAAATTCATACCTAAAGCTCATAAACTGTTAAACAAATGATTAAAATATTTCATAAAGGAATGTTAAAGATATCAGTAATGGTGGACTTATTACTTTTAAATTCTTTAAACTATAATTTTAGCCTGATATTTAAAGTAATTTACAGAGTTTCTTCTTAAACGATACAATTTTAATAAAGGCCTTATTCACTTATAATTCAAAAAAATTAAGCTGTTGAGGTATTATAATTTATTTTTCTCTGTTTCGGCATTAGAATGATATTATTCTAGCACGAATTTTGATGCTATAATGAGCTTCATTATTAAACGATTTTTGGTGACATTTTGTTGTCAGAAATTGGTGATACTGTATCAAATAATACACAAAATACCTAGGCAACTATTCATTGCTAGGCAACAAAAACGTCGAATGTCAAACCTCTGTCAACTGCCAAGCAAAAATCGCTATTATCAACCTACTATTTTACCAAAATTTCCCCAACTGGAAATTGTCAAGTATTTTTATAAAACTAAACACGAATAAATAATGTAAGTGGAAGCCGAAACAGAGAAAATAGTATAAAATACTCGTTACACAAGGCAATTCGAGCACTCGTCCGTTCAACCACTCGCCGCTACGCGGCTCGTGTCAAAATTTCGGACTCGTGCGCGAAAAGGTTGCCTTCTGTAATTTGTGTTTTAATATACTATTTTATAATTTAGAATGATACTTAATTTATGACTAATTATACGTGAATGGTACAAAATGGGTCACAATTCAGAGGCACCAAGCGAAGTTTAGATTTGGAACATTGCAAATAACTGCCGTCTTAAAATGGTGATAGTTGTATGTCACAAATGCAATAGATACTTTAGGCAAAGAAAGCCATTAAGTAAAAAATATTCAAAATTCGAAAAATTTTACCATCCTACTAACCGTGATGAAATTCACTAAATTTTCTCTTGATTATTTTTTAAACAGTCCTGTCAGCCAATCATAATGAGAAAAAATTTCAAAACGACCAATGGCATCAAAATTACACTGACAATTTGCTAGTAGCTGATTACAGCGACAATTTTTTTACATTGTTTCATTGGATCTTTGTTTAAATAAATGCATAAAAAGCTAGCTTTGACTTTGACAAACATTAAAAATTCAGCACTGTCAAAAATAATCACGCCGAATTACATTCGTGGTAATAATTTTTTTTTGTTAATTTTAACTAGATTAGCACTCATCTTTATTGCTATTAGGAAATTCCATAGCAATAAAGATTCGTGAATCTAGTTAAAATTATCAAAAAATTATCACCACTTATTGTAATTACTGTTGACAATCAAATATTCGATTAATTAATATATTTTTCGATAACGAATTATAATTGAAAATTACAAATCAGTTGAGTTAACACTGATTGAAAATTCTTTGGGTTCTTGAGTGCAACTAAAATTTTGCAGTTATACCCTGTTATTCACCCTGAATTTCAATTCAAACACCTAAGATATAATTTATTTATTTAGATTTAAACTTTTGCCGGCAGTATGGCAGAGTGGAGGTGCACGTAAAACGACATATTGAAAGTTAAGCAGAGACCTGCTTGGGCTGAATGAGAATGAGTGGACCACTCTGCTGCTCGGTGTGCCCGGCCCCCTCGACACTGTCAAGGTATAAGAGGGTAAAAGAGAAAGAAAGAAAAAAGGAATTTAAACTTTTAGTATTTGGTTGGTCAACCTTTGTTCGCCTGCAACTATTGGGTATAGAATCCGTCACTTTTCCTAGCCCCCATTGGAGTTGAAGCGATTCTAGGCATGAACTAAGAGTTCTATTAAATCAGTTGTTTTGTAGACTTTCTTAAATAAATAATATTTGATATCAAATGTTTTATAGGTTTCAGGTACGGGAATAATGTTGGCGAGTCCATCCTGTCGATTTTATTTGTTTCCATCCATGGTTCTTGTTATGAACAGCAGTAGTATTACCCTGGAAGATAAATTTTATTTCGCTTAACGTATCTTTCTCACCAGGTAACATTTTATTCTGCAGTACTTTGAGGTATTTCGTAGTGTTTGTCATACAAGGGACTCCATGGAGTCGACCGATTCCTTGCGCAGATATGCACTAACATATCAGAACTACAGTTGGAAGTGCAGATTTTGATGAAATTTCTTCGCCGGAAAGCTTTCTGACGTGTGTATTTTTAGCATAATTGATGTTAAATGACCTCTAAGTCCAAAATTCAATAATCTTTTCGTAGTGGAGAAACACACGCTTACACTAGTAGGTACCTATATTTGAACCATTTGAACTAGAATTTTGTTACGTCTGTGGAATTAAAGCTTGTATTTGTTCTTAAAAGGCACTGTAACAACAACTAACGACAACTTAACAACTAAGACCAGATCAAAGAAAAAAGAATGGATGAATGACGACATATTAGATTTAATGATAGCTAGACAAAAGTAAGAAACCGCAATGACAAGGAATACCAAGAATTAAACCAACTAATGAAAAATAAGATCAAATAAGCAAAAACAACATTGTTAAACGAACAATGTGCCGAAATAGAAGAGTTGGAAAGGAAACATGACTACATAAATATCCACAGGAATGTAAAACAAACCGCAGCTATTAACAAAAAGACCAACAAAATACTCTTAACGGATTAAAATAGAAAAACAATCCGGGAACCCGAAATGATATTGAAAACCTCGGAAAAATATATCAAATATGTCTCCTTAGATGAACAAAGGAAAGAAATGACAATTATTGATACAGCTGATGGACCATGCATTACCAAAGCAGAAGTGATGCCAGCAATACGGCGCATAAAGAGTGGAAAATCTCCTGGTCCAGATGAGAAATATACCGAAATAATAAAGTAAATAAATGATGAACATCTGAAACCTATGACTGGTTAACCTGTACCTTTATCTTTACCTTTACCTTTACCTATCTCCAAAAACAACAGCGCTAATAAATGCAAATAACACAGATTGATAAGTCTGATGAGTAACATGCTTAAAATTATCTTGAAGGTGATATATGAAATAATAGGAAAATAGAAGAACACATTAGCAATACACAATTTGGGTTTAGGTGCGGATTAGGTACGAGAGATAAGCTATTTAGGGTGCAAGTATGAATAGAGAAACCTCGTGAGGTTGTAAATAATGACGTATGTGCATGTTTTATAGATTTCGCTAGAGCTTTCGATAGAGTTAGACATCAGAACTTATAACAATTTTAGAAAAAAATGACATTGACAAAGAAGGAAGACAAATCATTGGAACCAGAATGCATCAATTAGAACAGAGAACTTAACATCATCACAGATAAGTATATAAAAAGGAGCGAGGCAGGGATGCATTTGGTCACCCTTTCTAATCAATATATACTCCGAGGAGTTATTTAGAGAAGCCAGGGAAGAACTGGATGTACGCCTGCTTATAAACGGAGTGACCATTAGTAACATCCGTTATGCTGACGACTTTACTCTACGACTACCGACAAGCTCTGAAGATTTGCAGATGCTGCTAGATCGAATAGTAACAGTCAGCAAAGAATATGGTTTAGAACTAAACACCAAGAAAACTAAAATTGTGATTGTTAGCAAGCAGAACATCAATGCCGACTTCTATACACATATCTTCTTTTTCATGCCATATCCTTTTTAGGACGTTGGCTAGGGGAATCAAAGCCACATTTTTAAACGACTTGGCGTCGTAAACTTTGTTATATCCCCCTTATACTAGGGAAATGTGTTCTCTGCAGTGGTTTCCCGTTGCCTTCTGCAGAGTTTGTGACCGTGTATTAAGTGTATAGTGTATGTGTCTTGTTACTATCTGAAGTCGACCACTCCGCAGGCAGAATCGCCAATTAAACCAGACGATTAAATGGCTTCACTCGCTCAACTACCGACCTCGAACAGTGGAGAATTCTTTATAAAAATCCTTGCCACTGCGTGAGATTCGAACCCAAGACTCCTAGCTAGGAGCCCATCGCTCTTAACACTGCGCCAACGAGCTTCCTATACACATATAGAAGATAAATCCTACAGCGAAAATATTAATTACCTCGGATGTCATATAAATGAAAAACGGAACCGCTCAAGAGAAATCAAAATCAGGATTAAAAAGCAAGGAGTGCATTTTGTCGCATGAAAAAAATATTATGTAGTCTCTCATTGAACATCAAAACCATATTACGGTTTTTACGCTGCTATATGTTCTCAATACTCGACTATGGAGTTGAAGCTTGGACTCTTACAGAAGACACCATGAAACGCCTGGAGGCATTTGAGTACTGGTGTCACAGACGCATACAAAGAATTTCATGGATCTATCATATGTCAAACGAAAAAGTATTACAACGACTAAACAAGGAAAAAGAAGTAATCAAGGAAGTAAAAATAAGAAAAATTGCATATTTTGGAGACGTAATGAGGAATAACAAATACGAGCTACTGCATTTAATACTATCTACAAAGGAAAGAGGGGACTTCGCCGCAGGAGAATTCCATGGCTGAAAAACTTGCGTCAACTGCCCTATTCAGATTGGCAGTTAACAAAATAATATGGGCCACGATGATCGCCAACATCCACTAAGGATATGGCACCTGAAAGAAGGTTTGTTCTTAATAAAGCATCAATCTCACACTGTATTTGTTCTTGGTCGTTAGTTTTCCAGTTTCAGTATATTTTCTAATAGCTTTAATGATCCAACACTTTACTTTTATGCTATTTATCGACTGAAAGCACCTTAATTACGTCGACAAAAAATTTAATTTCGCTTTTCGCCCGATAATTGTTTTCTTCGTTTGGGATGCCAAGAGTAAATGAATATCTTAAATTGTGTCCAATGTTTATACAGTCATAACACTATTGAAATTTTGCATGCATTTTTTTTGAAAAGATCTGAAGTTGCAACTAATCCAAGTGTGGCCACCAGAACAGTTAAGATGATTCAAAGTTCGGAGAGCCAAACATGTAACAAGCTCAGGTTAGGCTATTGATACTTTTAGGGATGTTTTAGGCCGGCGACATACTTGCGGCGCCGCCGTGCGGCCGTGCCGCTGCGGCAGCGCCGCTAGTTTTGTAACACACGGCATTGTATGTGAAGTGTCACACTTGCGGCGCGGCCGCGGCTCACCGCGGCTTGGTCGCAACATGCTGCGACCGCGCCGTGCTCAGCGACGCTGCCGCATCTGATGTGCTTCATTATTTCTTATGCAGATGTTCACACCTGCGGCACAGCCGCTACGTATATTGCAGTATTCAGTGAATTGAATAGTCGGTTGCTAGCGGCGTGGCCGCGCGCGGCGTTGCCGCAAGTCTGTACCGGTACAAAAGTTTTTGCGGCGCCGCCGCGCGGCCGTGCCGTTGCGGCAGCGCCGCTAGTTTTGTAACACACGGCATTGTATGTGAGGTGTCACACTTGCGGCGCGGCCGCGGCTCACCGCGGCTCGGTCGCAACATGCTACGACCGTGCCGCGCTTAGCGGCGCTGCCGCATCTGATGTGCTTCATTATTTCTTATGCAGATGTTCACACCTGCGGCACAGCCGCTACGTATATTGCAGTATTCAGTGAATTGAATATTTGGTTGCCAGCGGCGTGGCCGCGCGCGGCGTCGCCGCAAGTCTGTACCGGTACAAAAGTTTTTGCGGTTCTGCCGCAGCGACGTGGCCGCGCGGCGGCACCGCAAGTATGTCGCCGGCCTTAAACAGCGTATTTAAGAAGGGTATGTTTAGAACTTTGTCTACAGCTCTTTCTCTTCTATCTGTGGAAAATATCAGCTTGGTGGGTGTCCAGAAACATTTATATTTAGGGTAAGTAAGTAAGTACTATAGAATGGAAGTTATCTCATGAACCCCCCCCCCCAACTCATATAATTCGAATCTAAAATACTTTATGGCTTGACTTGTAATTGGAGACGAAAAGTGGCGTCATCAATGGGATTTCTAAACGAATTAAAAGTCAATGCTATGGAAGTATAAGGCACAGGTCTCTCTGATAGAAAAATCACGAGGTCTGCTATTTAGGATTGCAATGAAAATAACGAATAAAGATGTGGAAAACCTACTGCATAACGATGCCGCGGTCTATAAGAGCAGAGTTATATGGATTACCCTGACGAACTGTTCAGCCTAGACACGTTTTATGTGTTTCGAAACCTGAGGAACGGACAGGCCCATGCTTCGGAGGGCACGTTAAGCCGGCGGTCCTGGTATCACACAAAAACATTTGATAACCGTTAACCACACAACACTGCGGGTTGATCTCCTACGCCTCTATAAGAGTAGAATTGCATGGGTTGCCCTGAAGAACTGCTCAGCCAGGACATGTTTTTCAGCAACTTTTATGCGTTTCTAAACCTTAACAAAACCCTGAGGGAAGGGCAGGCCTATGCTTCAGAGGACACGATAAGCCAACGGTCCCGGTTATCATACAAAAACCTTTGATAACCGTTAACCTCACAACGCCGCTGGTCGATCTTCTACGCCTCTATAAGAGTAGAATTGCATGGGTTGCCCTGAAGAACTGCTCAGCCAGGACATGTCTTTCAGCAACTTTTATGCGTTTCTAAACCTTAACAAAACCCTGAGGAAAGAGCAGGCCCATGCTTCGGAGGGCACGATAAGCCAACGGTCCCGGTTATCATACAAAAACCTTTGATAACCGTTAACCTCACAACGCCGCTGGTCGATCTTCTACGCCTCTATAAGAGCAGAATTGTCTGGATTACCCTGAAGAACTGCTTAGCCTAGACATGTTTTACAGCAACTTTTATGTGTTTCGGAGCCTTAACAAGATCCAGAGGAACGGCCGCCCATGCTTCAGAGGGCACGTTAAGCCAACGGTCCCGGTTATCATAAAAAAAACTTTTGATAACCATTAACCTTAGAACACTTCTACGCTTCCTTCGATGGATAGTTAGTCTGCTGCCCGGCGTTCATGCAAAAAGGGATTACAGAACTCGCACTCAGGAGTTAATAATATACCATCCGTCTGGGCTTCGACCATAAGATGAAGAAGAAGAAGAGGAAAAATACGTTTTGGGCGTTGTATTTGGTTGATCTTGAAGAAGAGGCGGAGGCATAGTCTGCAGGATAAGAGGAAACTTTTCTTAAGTGGGGCAAACATGTTGAACTTAAAGGTGGCTATATTGAAAATTTTTCTTACTCCATGTATTTTTGCAATCTACCCAAGGAAAATAAGCTTATTATATTACAATAGTGGCATTTGTGGGTTAGTTCCAGTTAACCTTTGTACATACTAAATCATTAACAAAGTGTTGTCTCTTAGATTTTAATGTTTCTGCTATGTTTCATTGATGCTATACGAATCTGCTTTTTGGGCTGAGAGTTATAAAACTTTTGAGGTGTCGTGTGTTTCATTATTCCGCGTAAACGCCTGATTTGCTAATGCATTACGATGCACAGACACTCTTTTCACTATGTTTTCCACTGAAACGAACAATCGCTTCCTTAACCGCATATCTCCTTGGATTACGATATTGGGCATGTTGTAAGGAGGGTTAAGTTACATAAGTCTTTGGTTTAAATATCCTTATAGACAGGATTTTTCTGCAGCCCGGAGGGCTATATCGTATAACACTATAAACATGGTGTATGAAATGGTATGCCAAGCCCTTAATTTCTAGAAACGAGTCGGGGTATGCATTGCAGCTGTAACTTCATATGTTAATGCTGATACAAACCGTTTTCAGTAGCCATAAACTTAATTTACTGATAATTTTAATTAGCAACTTAAGCACTGTGCCTATTTGTTCCGTGAGTTTGTTAATAATTTCGACTAGGTTGCTAAGATTACTGGTTCGTTGTTAGTTGCTTGGTTGTTATGTTGTGCATTAATTTTGATAGCCTACGGAATGCTCTGCGCATTTCAGGCATCATTTTACGACAGTAATTTTTGGTATGGTAGCACGTAATGGTCCTTTTTCATGGGGCGGCTTTAACTTTACTGTAATTTAATTCAGTTTTGTTTTATTGTAAATTGCTTTGTTATTTTCTTTGGATTCAGACTTGAAATGCCCTTCGTACATTATGATAAATATCTATTTTAATCTCTTTAAGGCTTCTTAAACAACCGGCCCCGATGGTATCAAGAGTTTGGGTTCTACCCTGATTGAGACCAGTACGATCTCTCAAAGCGGAAAAATTCAGAAAGTTTAACGTAAAATCATTGGTACTGTACTAATGTAGTGTTTAGGACGATAAAGGTTCCCTTCATGAGCTTATAACTATATAGGTATAACTACTATACACCTGCAATCCTAGATCTCGCTTTACAAACGAATAATACAACAAACGTATTAAACTAAAGAGATATTTTACACAATTAAAATTAGAGTTTTATTATAATCGACTGCTTATTATTTATTTATATAATCTTTTCCACAAACTTTAAATTTACATTATATGACAAGTCATTTACCTATTACCGTGAAGATAATAGGCAAATTTTCGTCGCACTATAAAGAAAGCCTAAAAATTCCTCTTATTTGTTTTTGTCAAATTGTTAATAAAACTTATAGCCATTTTCATGGTTCGTATTAACCTATATGGTTCTGTTTTCAGAATATATTTTACGGGGGCTTTGGAATGGTTCTCATATTCAGTACAATGCTTTCTACTGGTATAAAGAGATTGATGACAAGCGATTATCAGAAATGGGAATTACCATACGGACCTCTAACCTTTCTCAACATTACTTACAGTCCAAATTATGAAATTACATGGTTGTATCAAAACCTAAGTCTGATATGCGTTGGTATTCACTTTACTGGAACAGATTTATTAATAGCCACTGTTTTGGCACATATCAGTTGTCAGTTCAAGCTGTTACAAAACGCGATTGGGAGAATGATAGCTAAAAGTCATAAAGAAGCTCTTAAAGTAAGGATTTGCTATGGTAATTTTACAATTTTTGTTTAGGGCAACAAATGTATATCCTTTTAGATTATACTTGTTTTAAAGAGCTCAAGTGATTTCTGAATAGTTATATAATTATTAAAATTCTTAATATACTGCCCGTCTGTTTGTTGCAGTTACTTTTTAGGGTATTTGTTGCTCTTTTTTATTTGTTTTCATCCTACCTTTGTTCAATTAATTAGCATTTTTCAGAATACCTTTACACCTCATAGTATATTTCATGTCCTTCCTAATCTTACTTTCTACACTACCTTGTGTAAATGTTGTTTCATAGTTTGCATAAGGATCTAACGAATGCCTCTAAAATCTTGGCATCTTATACGGTAGTTGAAGATCAAAATCCCAAAAGCGTTTAAAAGATTTTATTGTTTATAAATAAAATGTCTTCTAATAAAATTGTTTTGACAAGGAATGATTTCAAGACTATTGGGATACATGTTATTTATTTTTAGAAACAATTATTATAAAGGGGGCGGGGGGCATATTAAGTGAAACAAAGAATACGAATTAGATATCGTCTATGGTTAAGATGTGAAAAGTCACAGAAAGCACAAGCAGGAATATCCATATTGATTCATCACGTCCGAGAATTTTGGAAGATTACAGTTTTATATTAGAACGAGTCATTGCCATTACTATGAAACTAACGGGTGTTAGAAAACTCGTCTTATCAGAGTCACCTCTGCTTATTAAAATGTATGTCCGGATTGGTTACATTTTTAAATGCATGTCCTGTATTGGTTACATTTTATAAGCACAGGTGACTCTGATAAGACGAGTTTTCTAACACCCGTTATATGGTCATACGACTTTAATTGTATGTGTGTATTCTCCAACAAACAGATGAAGAGTCTAATAAAAAGACCATTTTCTCATTTTGTTAAAGTAGAGTTGAACTATACAGTAAAATAATAGTGGTAGGAAATACAAACGAAAGACTTAGAAGTCGTAAGAATGATGATGTTTTAGGCCAATTTGCAGAAGAGCAAGAAAACGACAACTGTGAAAGATTAGTTGAACTATGTAATTAAAAGCTAATTATCGACTACGTCATATTAATATACAGAACAGCCTTTAAGATATACGATTGCAGAGAGAGAATCTAGTTGTGAGAATGTCCACTACCTATTTGTAGCAAACTTAATATGCCCTTATGCTACAGTCCGATCAAATAGAACTTTACAAGATAACAAATGTGTCAGTTGAAGCAAAAAATACAAACTGCTCGTATACTAGTTCAGCCAGTTGTTCCATGGTGAAGGGGCTCTCAACACCGTGCTAAGTACTCGGACGGAAAGAGTGCGAGCAAAGCACAAGGATATGAATATGGAATGTTAAGGTTTAAACGGAAAATAATTGGAGTTGGTAGAAGAGATAAGGTACAAAGTGAAAATACTGGGTTTATCAGAAGTAAAGAGAAAAGAGACAAAACAATAAATACTGGAAAGATGATACAGATTATTATACTCTAGAATGCCAACCAGCACAAGAGAAAAAGAATGGGTAGGAATGATAATAAGCTTTAACCGGAAGAGTTATTGAATGGGAAGATGTCAGTTAAACAACAATGACATATATTAACTACATTCTTGCAGATTTAGGCACCAATAGAAAATGATAATGTGTTAAAGAAGGAGTTGTTCTACTCTAACTTACAACAAACATTAGATAAGAGACAAAAGCAAGCATGCATTCACAGTGGGGAATTGGAATGCTTGAGTAGAAAGAAATCCAAACAGATGCCATGGAGTGCTGGGAAAGCACTGTACTGATAGGGTATTGATACGAAAAATAAAGAGAGTAACAAGAGCAGAATCTTATGGAAAAAGTAAAATAACCCCTAAACTAAAACGAACAAGATGGTGAAATGTAGAAGTTAAATAGAAAGTTAAAGAAATGAAAATCGTGGAAAAAAGATATTTACAAACGAAAAGGGAAGAAGTAAGACTACAATACTTATACCCCAAAAAGAAAAGAAACAAAAGAGACAGGCAACAGAGCCAAGAAACAAACTTGAGGAGAATTTGGGAGAGAGGTAGAACAAAAATGTATAGATACTAAAAATAAATAATAAGAAAGAAGTTTTGACGACTCCCAAAAGTTCGAAGGGTAAATACGGTAAACAGTTTTGGAGTATAAAAGCTGATAAAGAAGAAACCGTGACAGCACCTAGCGTATTAGATTCGTGGAAGACGTACTACGGGAAAATAATAAGAAAGGAAGAAGTAGGAAGGAACCATACAATCAATCCCATCGAAGACGGACAAGTAAACGAGGATGAAGAAGAAGAAACAATCATCGATAAAGAAATACAAAAGGCAATATCGCCAACAAATTAGGAAAATCGGAGGGAAGAGATCAAATAAGCTCCGACATGATAAAGTATGGTGGGGAAAGATTGAAACATTGAATCCAGAAAATATGCCGGCAAGTACCTATACCCCTATACGAAAGAGAAAGTATACCTAAGGAATGGAAAGAGAATATAATAGTACCTGTCCATAAAAAAGGAATCACCACCACTATGGAGTGCTATGTCTCTCATCATACATACAAAAAAATGTGTTCCAGAACATTAGAAAAAAGGATCAGACACTGTGTAAAACAACAGGTAGTGAACATAAAAGGTATATACGCGTTAAGAACAGCAATAGGAAGGAACAGTATTGTAGGGGAAGGCGGGGTAATACCGCGCAGTGGGGTAATATCGCGCACCGTATATTCAAGTACATAGAAAGTAGAAAACGATGCACGCTCATGCCTAACGTTGTCCGACAGATGTCGACACTTTGTAGAAAAATTTCCACAGGGCTCGAATTATTCAGTTTCCCGCAAAAAGTGACAGTGTGATTTTGCGTGTGTTTCTTCTAATTTTGTGCCGGTCATAAATAAGCGAGGTAAGTAGCAATTTTAAAAATATCTACATTTATTATGTGCAAGTGTTTTCCTACATCTCTTCGTGATGTTTTCCTACCGGTAGTTTTTATTTTGTATGATAACCAAAAAAATAATGGTTAGAATATTAGGTGAAGGTCGGTACGGGGTAATATCGCGCAAAAATGCGCGATATTGCCCCACGTTGTTTTTAATAGTAATATTTTTATTTTGTTTCAGATGGTGAGAAAATACAAACGAACGACTCAACGACGAAACTGGTCAACTGAGCAACTTAAAAATGCTATAGCTGCGGTTCGTTCTGGCGCCAAAGTGCGTACGACAGCTAAACATTTAAATATTCCCGAGTCAACCTTGCGTGGTCATTTAAAAAACCAAGATGATCGCGGCCAAGCTCCAGAATCTGCTTCCAAGGATTGTCAAAGTCTAGGACGAAAACCTGTTTTCAGCAAACAACAAGAGGAAGAGTTGGCAGATCACATTATGAAGATGGCAAATTTGTTCTATGGAGTCACGCCGCGGGAGTTGAGACGAATTGCTTTTGACTTCGCAGAAGGTAATCATCTCACTCATAATTTTAATAGAGAAACGAAGTTAGCTGGCAAAGACTGGCTAACCTGCTTTTTGAAGAGGAATCCCCAACTAAGTCTTCGCCAACCAGAAGGCACTAGTATTAATCGTATATCGTCATTTAATACTGAAGCTGTCGGAACTTTTTTTAAAAATCTTGAAGACGTTTTTACCAAGTATCAGTTTAAGGGAGAGAGAATGTATAATATTGATGAGTCTGGTATAACTACTGTCCAGAAAAAATCAGGCAAAGTTTACGCCAAAAAGGGGCAAAAGCAAGTCGGGGTTGCAATTTCAGCTGAACGAGGCCAGACTATCACTATCTTATGTGCTTTCAGTGCAGCTGGTTCATATGTCCCCCCAATGATCATTTATCCTAGAAAACGCATGTCGCCACAGTTAGAGAAAGATGGCCCAATTGGATGCATTTATTCATGTTCCGACAACGGTTGGTCAAATGATCTGCTATTTTTGCAGTGGTTAAAGCACTTCCAAGGCTATGTGAAAGCTACTGCGGCCGACCCGGTTTTGCTGGTTTTAGATAACCACGTAAGTCATATTTCCTTGGAAATTTATGACTTCTGCAAAGAAAACCACATCGTACTTCTTACAATACCTCCTCATACCTCAAACCACTTACAGCCCCTGGATTTAACATTCTTTGGGCCTCTCAAAAAAGCTCTTTTTGCTGTTTATGACGCCCACATGATTTCCACCGCTCATGAGAAAATTACAGTGTACGATGTAGCTCGTCTATTCAATCAGGCATACATTAAGGTAGCAACGATGGACAAAGGAATTTCAGGATTCAGAGCCGCCGGTATATTCCCATTTAATCCCAGTAAGTTTACGGAAGCAGATTTTGCGCCAGCTGAGGAATTTCGAGAACTTGTTTTGCAAGCTGAACCTAAAAATAATGAGGAAGAAAGTTTAAATCTGGCTTCTCCTCAATCCAGAGCTGCTACTGAACCATCCGCACCATCAACGTCGGCAGCAAATGCTCAAGAATCAACACAGTCAACTTCCGCATTAGCTGAATCTGAACCTTTACCTTCGTGTTCATTCGTCAAAGTAGTAGAAGTTGCGCCTATACCTAAGAAAAGATTTCAGACTTCAACAAAAAAAAGAACAGCATCAAAAAAACAAAAGTCAGAAATTTGGACTTCAACTCCAATAAAAGTTATACTTCTTGAAAAAAAGGCAAAGAAAGACGAGAAAACTGCCAAACAAAATAAAAAATGTATAGGAAAAGTAAATACTAGGAAAGGAAAACAGAAGAAGACTAATGTAAAGCGAAAGCCTAGTATTGAAGATGATGACTTTAATTGGTCTGAGTCCTCGGTAGATATGGATCTGTCTGAAGATAGCAGTTCAAATATCAGCGAATGCGCACTATTTCAGAAGGCTCCTTTGACCAAAGAAATATGCCATGTTTGTGGCGAATTTGGCAAAAACAATGAACTTTGGTATCGTTGTGTCGCATGTGGAACATGGGCCCACTCAGACTGCACTGGTTGGGAGTCAGCTGAAGGTTATAAATGCGACGAATGCAAAGTAAAAAATCAAAAAGTAGAACAGTCAAAACGGCGTTTAGCATTTTAAAAGTCAAAAAATATTGCTTACCTAACGTTGACAAGTTTATTACCTATATAGAAGAATTTTTGTTTTTTTTATTTTTTCATATTTTACCTATAACTAGAATTGTTTTTTATTTTTTTATATATATGTATTTTATCTATATAATAAAGTTTTTTAAAAGAAATTCTTTTATTGTACTTTTCAGCATCTAAACAACATGCGCGATATTACCCCAGCGGGTGAGCGATATTGCCCCACCCAGTGGGGCAATATCGCGCAAAGCACTTTTTGCACATTTTCAAAAATTGTAGATGCTGCGTTAAGTTATTTTTAATACCTGTTTTACTAACTTAAACTAAAGACATGAGAGAAACGTCTACCAAGCTGCCAAGGTCGGACTTTGAAAATTGTAAATTTGCCAACCAATCTCGCTTAGGTGCGCTATATTACCCCGCCTTCCCCTATATTGTATTCATTAACCTGCAGGCAATTTGATATAGTACCAAGATTCAGCTTTTGGGCATGAATGGGCACATCGGGTATACAAAATCAAAGAAGAAGAGAAGCCATGGGAAGATTGTATGATAGAATAACGCCAATAGTAAGAATACAGGCACAAGACTAATATGGATAGAGGAACCCAGAGACCCTGTATATATTAGGATAAGAGTTGGGAAAATGAGACTATTTTGACAGCAATTTTTGATCCAAACACGTGATCAACACAAACGTCATTTTAATTGTCATCACAGTGTCACTTAACCAGTCAAATATAATAACCGCAAATATTTTGACACAAGATTTATTTGAACAGATTAACATTATTTTCCTTTATTTCAGCTCTATTATTACAATTTCTTGCGCTGCAGCCAGTCATTTTGCCGTATTTGGCCCTTTATTAATAAACATCAAAAGTGTCAATTTTAACAGATTTCGAATAAATGCATTTTAATTAAGTAGTCCATGGAAAAATTGATCCAAACCAATCAAACCGTATCACGGCATTTTCCCAACTCATCTTATCTTTATATATACAGGATCTCTAGAGGAACCCAACAGGCAAACTCCCTTGGCCCACTACTCTTGATAAGAGTGACGAATGAAATAATAAATAGTACCATAGATAGGAAACTGGAATATGAGACCGGTGAACATACAAAACCTAAAAAAACTGTACTCATAACAGATGACAAAGGGAAAGTACAACAAGCAGTGAACCGTTGGAACAATACAATTATAAGAGCAGGAATGAGAATAATTACCAAAAAAACGAAGTAATGAAAGTCAGCAAAACCACAGAAGAAGAAGAAAATACAAACATAAGATGTGAGAGATAGAAGATAGAGAGTTAGAAGAAATAGAAAACTGTGAGTACCTGGGAAATATCATTAGTCAGGATAAAACAAGCTAAGGTATCTAGAGTGTACTGGCAAATAAATATAAACTAATTAACTAAACACAAATTAACAATAAAGGACCGAGTAAAGAACCGAAACTGCACTTATACACGTTTATAGAGCAGGGCACTTCAGAATAAACACAAAAGCAAAACAACGGCAGCGGAAATGAAATAACTACGTCGAGCGATAGAACGAATAAAAAGAGATAGGATTACAAATACAACAAGGGAAGAATTAGATATAGAACCACTTGTGGAGGCAGTGCAAAAGAGACAGTTAAAATTGTACGGTTGTGTGATACACATGGGAGACGAGAGGATACCAAGAGGAGTGTTTGAGGCAAGAAGAGAAAGGAAAAGAGGACAAGGTAAACCAAGGCTTACATGGATTGACACGATCAATAGGGAAGTGGAAAAGAGAGGAAATAACATGGCAGAAGTTAAGCGATTAGCGCACCACAGAACAGAGTTCCGAAAGTGTATAAGGAAAATTAAAAGATAAAGGAAAAGAAGTAGAAGAACAGTACAAAGAGATAAGGTAATTGTGGGATTGACCACCACCTATTAGTAGCAAACTTAATAAACCCTTATGCTGCAATATCAAATAATACAACTTTACCAGATGAAAACAAGATAACAGTTGAAGCGGAAAGATACAAACTCTATTAGCTCCACCAAGATACTATAAGAACTTTATATGAAAGAGGACTAATATAAGCGATGATATTGGGGTAGATTACGTCAGAATCAACGCAGTATTATACAAAATAGCAGAACAAGAAACGTTAGGCGAACTCACTGCAAAATGGATAGGAAATTCAGTTTTGATTGAACGGCAAAACAAGATATCGAATATAACACCGTTAAAGATCAAAGCGGATTTACATTTAACCACTCATGTGTAGATAACATATTTACTATTCAACAACTTTTGTTGATAACGATAACATTTCAAGAAATAGGTGCCTCACAAATTTTAGAAGCAAATAAAAATTTATAATGCAATTATATGAGAACACCATTGACTATGTTAAACTGCAAAAGCAATTGCGAGGGAATGAGCATACCTATTAACGAACATTTTCTATTCACTCTCAGTTTTCGGAATGATTACGTAGAATTGGCGTAGTATGTATACGACACAGAATTTATGCTGAAAAGTTTGAACAACGAATATTCCAAATGGGGGTTTGCAAATTAGCTTATAAAAAATGAAAGTAGTTAATTCAGATAAAAAGTTTGGTTTGTTTCTAAACGATGAAAACTACATAAAACGGGTTATTCGATTCAAATACATAAGAGCTATGATAATTTAACATGACCTAGGATTAAGAGAAATAAAATGGTGGGAAAAGGGAATCATGAAGAAAAGTAGAAAAAGGATTCGACTACTTATGATTGAGGCTATTAAAGTGACGCCTGGCCGTTGGGGGAAAAGAAAAAAACGAAGGTGTTAACAATAGAATTGGAGTATTTCAAGAGAAGTTTAAGAACATCTAGAAGAGAAAGAGTGATTAACGTATAAATAATAAATAGGACGGAAGCCACAAAAACGGTTATAGATCAAATGGAGGATATCAGATAACCAAAGTGAGGGTTTGTTTGACACCGCCTGGAAAACAAATAAGGATGACCTCGAAGATGTTAGAAGGAGGGGGTGAGAATTGCAAAGAGAGAACAAGACCTTGATGAAGACGATGCTTGAGAAGTGTGAAGACGTGGCGAAAGCGACTTGCTATATATTTATGCAGCATGTATAGCTTTATCTTCTTCCAGTTCTGTCTAGGCTTTTGTCATCTTTTGTGCGGGCATCCTATACTCCTTCTACCGCTGGGCTGCTTGTCTCTAATAAATTTTACTATTCTCGTGTCGCTCGTTCTCGTTACATGATCGTTCCATTCTTGTATTTTGGCATACATATCAAAATATTAGAGGTCACAGGTGAATGATAGACAGACAATTATAAACAGAAAGGTACATCCAACTCATATATGCTAGATGTTATAAGATTAATGTTGACAGACATTGGTAGTGACCATAACCTGGTATTAGGAAAAATACGCGCATAAATAAAACAACAAACAAACCTTAATAAGGTGAACGTCGAATCCTTGCAGGTCGAAACAACGAAAATACTTGTATAAGTAGAAATCGTCTCTCAGCTTTATCTGTAATACGATATACATTGTATATGATTAATCCCATTGTACATGCATACACATATCTCCCTGATTTCGAAATTCCGGACACTACTTTATAAAATTGACATTAACTATTAATGCAAAGTACCATGTACTTAAAAGTTCAGATTTGTATTAATTTTAGGATACGAAAGAGCACGAACGTGGCCTCAATGATTTGAACGTTGATGGTTCAGTTATCGGTTGGAAGTATTTACACAAATCTCTGGAAGAAGTTGTTCGCTACCATTTAGCAATTCTCGAACTTGCTAAAGATATGGAAAAAGTATTCAACGGTTTATTACTAACAATATTTCTCGGCACTCTTGGCATGCTTTGCTTTTTGATATACCATGCCTCTATGGTAAAAAAATAATTATAGTAGTATAAAAAAATTTAATTCTTTAGTAAATACCTGCAGATTAGAGACGATGTCGTTCAGACCATGAGGTACGTTGGAGAAATAAGCAACGGTTGTGCACAAGTTGCAATTGTTTGTTACTGGGGCGAACAAATTATATTTCAAAGTCAAGAAGTCGGTAAAGCAGCTTTTGAAGTTAATTTTTCAGGAACCGATTTGAGATTTCAGAAAGGATTGGCTTTGATTATTCGTAGAAGTCAGAATCCTACAAGAGTAACGGCTGGAAAATTTACCGATATTTGCTTGAGGACATTTGTTTGGGTATTATTTTCTGTTATACTCTTGATATGAATATTCTGTAGTAATAAATAATTTAAATTTTAGATTCTGAGGACATCTTACTCATCTTTTATGGTGCTCAGGGGGCACTAAACGACCAGTGTGCTGCAATAGTTTTATTAATTACTTATCAATGTACAAAGTGAAGCATAAATGTTGTATCTTCAATAATAAATAAATTGATTCAAAGCATAACTCTATTTGTTGCTCTAATTATTATCACCATAAAAACGGCATAAAAAAAATTAATTTTTATCTTTAAAAATACCATTTAAAGTTAAACTTGTTTTTCCTGGTATGACATTTGAAACAAAGAATTCTCTGTACAAAGAGGATTATCTTTAGATATAACATGCCAGTATGACTGAATGCTTATGAATTGCGTGGAAAGTACACCTAACTATCTTTACCTACCATGGCTGAGCTGAAATAGCACGAATGACGTCATGAGCCGAAACTACACGGCACCATCAGATAGTGTATTTTATAAACTGCAGTTATATGTAGTTAACTTGTCATCTTAGGCGATTATAAATTGGTGTCCCAAAATTCACGCAAGAAGTAATTTTGATAGAAAACACAGGTTTATAATAAAAAATTGTAAATTTTTTATTGATTCATAAAGTATACAGTATAGGGTTATGTATGGAATAGCATATCGGGTAAATGGCCTCCACGGCTTTGCTGGCACATACGTACTCTTTTGTTGAAATTTTCCATGACCGTTTGGCATAAATGTGGCTGAATTTCGTTGATACAGCGCTCAATTTCCTCCTTCAAAGCGTGGGTGGTCGTGGGCTTGTTGGCATAAACCTTAGACTTCAAAAAACCCCAAAGAAAAAAGTCCAACGGCGTTAAATCGCATGATCTGGGCCGCCAATTCTGATCACCAAAACGGGAAATTACACGACCAGGAAATGACTCATGCAGTAATTGAATTGTTTCTCGGGTTGTATGGCATGTGGCACCGTCTTGTTGAAACCACATGTCGTCCACATCCATATCTTGCAATTTAGGCACAAAAAACTGGATTATCATGTCGCGATAGCGAGCACCATTAACTGTTATTGCCTGACCCGCCGCATTTTCGAAGAAGAATGGTCCGATGATGCCCCCAGCCCAAAATCCGCACCAAACAGTGACACGTTGTGGATGCATTTGTTTCTCAACAATCACTCGTGGATTTTCTGAACCCCAAATGCGACAATTTTGTCGATTAACCAAGCCATCAAGATGAAAATGAGCTTCATCGCTGAAGATGATTTTGTTCGAAAAATCAGCATCCACTTGTTGTTGTTCCATAATCCATTCAACGAACTCTCTTCGCTGTGCATGGTCAGTAGGCTTCAGTTCTTGAGTAAATTGAACTTTGTAAGCACGAAGATGCAAATCTTTCGTGAGAATACGCTGTAGAGAGCTTCTCTCACGAGCTGCTTCGATGTTTTGTGTTGAACGACTTGTTGAAGGACGGCCAGAGTGTTTAAGATCACTAATTGATCCGGTCTCCCTAAATTTTTTAATTAATCTCTTCACAGTTGATGAAGTTAAATCACTATTCCGACCATATTTTGTACGAAAATTGCGAATTGTAACTGCCAAACCTTCATTATTTTTAAAATATTGCTCAACAATGAAAACGCGTTGTTCTTTCGTGTAGCGCTCCATTTTTAATAACCCTGAACTGTCAGCTGTCACGCTGACTTTTTTTTTCGTTGGCAACACTTTACCCACAAATGGAGCAAAATTCAAATCTTGCGTGAATTTTGGGACTATTAACTATCCGAGGTATTTTTTTAAGGCTTAAATTGATTTGACTACTTTGTAATATTAATTATTAAAGCTGAAATTATATACAGTTTACGATACAAGATCAATAGTTTTTGATTGTACAAATTATATTTATCGAAGTCAATAGGTACCAATTTTAATTTGTATGCTTAAACATGCCTGATCATTTTTCATAATTCAGAATATCTTTGAGTATTGGATTCATTTGGAATTCTAAAGTACATTCACACAATTTCTCGTTTCCTTATTTATCAAGTTTCCTTCAGATATCCAAGAAATAAAGATTTTCTTTCAAAGCATTTATAAATTTTATCATAATTGTCAGTTGTTATTAGACAATTAAATTAATGTTAAAAATTACCTAAATATAGATTACTCAGGAGATTATTATCTACTTTTTTTTATTAATATATTTCCAAATCTTTTATTTTACCAATTTTGGTAACACAACAGTTTCATGTTTATTATCATAATTCTTTTCGATTTTATTTTACTCTTTCTTCTCTTTGTATAACACAAACTATACCTACTTAACGAGCTGGACTCCGGCCACCTACTAATCCTGATCAGATTAATGGACCTACCACACACGATATAATTAACTTTCAACAAATAATTAAACACTCTATCCAGGAAGCTACTGTAGTCCAACGTAAAAATAAAATTACAATCCGCTATTATTAGATATAACGAACCTAGTACGAGAAAAGAATCGACGAAAATGTTAGCGGAATAGAGAACCTCAGTAAAGACAGTTATTGAATCGCCTAATAAAACAAATCAAATACGAACTGGATAACTACAGAATAACTACGCATCTACAAAACATACATGGACGAACTGTAACCAGGGGACCATTCACTATGGTAGGCAACTAAGCGAATTCTAAAACAATCCCTCACCATATCTCCGATAAAGTACAACGGAAATATTTACATCACTGACAAAGAAAAATGTTAAATATTCGCAGAATGCCTTGAAGGCACCTTCATCAGAGTTTTTAGTCAACAGGATCCAGATAGGTAACAAAAATCAAAGATTCTGTAACGAACAATCTCACAAATTCCGCTGGAATTATAAAATACATAAGCCCAAGAGAATTCTTTTTTAATCTGCTCAGCAGAAGCAATAAGTAAATTAGCTGATTGAGTAACACGTGAGAGGGAAGTAGTCTAGTGGCTACATTCCGAGTTAATTACAACTAGGTAATTGGTTTTACAGTTAACTAATTAATGTCTATTATTGATCTATATCTGTCGGCCATCTTCTGTTCAGCCTTCTTGGTACAGCTGGAGGCACGCTTGGAGCGTTAGCTTCTTCATTGGGATGCCCAGGGAGATTGGTTAAGTATATTTTGGTTAATCTGCTAATTTCGCTATCCTGCGTCCTCGTGCGAGTTTTATTACTGACGTACTAATGGGCGTCGAAGATCATCCTTTAGTATTTTGGATTGTAACCGTTGGGTGATTTTAGTATTTGATGATTTTGCACAGCCCAACAGTTGGGCTGCGTAGCTCCATATAGGTTTGATAATGCATTTGTAGAGCATTTATGCTGAGAGTACACCTCATTATAATTACTTGCCATCCGTGGGCTGAAATAGCACCAGTGACGTCATGAGCCGAAATCGTATGGGCCAAAACTGCATGACACCGATAACCTTAACTGTATTTGAAAATAAACGCTAATAACTAAACTGTATTTATCGAGTCGAGTCAGTAAAATCTGCAACCCATATTGCATATTTCATCAGAACTATCCAGATTCACAGAGTCGAGTCAGTGGAAGTAAACAAATACACGTGAACAGGGCAGAACTTTGTTTACGAGTTGAATTACCTGACGATTTGTGTAAAGCCGCATTTGTATTTAAATTTTGTTATTGCTCTTTACCTCTAAAAGTCAAATCAAGCGCCAGAAATAACATTCAGAGAATATTTAAATGTAATAACAGCGATGTAACTAAAATTTATGTAACATTATTAAAGTTTAATACACAAGAAGGAAATGCAACTCAGGTATCAATTATCCCAAAATCTTCTTCTTGAAGTGGCATGCCCTTTACAGGGCGTTGCTGGTCTCTCTCCATATGTCTCCGAACCACGGAAGTGCTTACACTTCTACTCCAAGCTCCAGAGAAGACTTACTACGCAGAATATCTCGGTGGTTTGCCATTGCCTTCCGAGGGAAGCGATCGGGTGTTTTTTGTGTACGTGTGACCCTGGGATTCGAACCCGGGCCATCTTAGTGGTCAGACGAACACGGAACCAACTGAGCCACGACCGCGGCAATAAGCTTTAACAAATACGAATATTTACGTAACTGAAAACTGGAATACGGAGTAACTGAACTAAAATATGTATAATAATAATTATACTAACAGTAATAATAATAACAAAATCAAACTAAAGTAAAAGTCTGATTGTTCAGTGCTACTAGAATCAGCAATTTATTATATTTATAAATTGTTATCAAGTTCCCACATATTATTTTCAACAACGTTAATTACGTGTTGCACACTGTTTGAGCATTTCTGAACACTAATTCCATTAACACCCTCTATAAGAAGGTTTTTAGCATCTGCAAGCTTAAAAGTAGTAATTTTTTGCTGCCACGTGGCCCTTGACCTGAGACCAAATTAATTCGATTGGGTTCAGCTCACAGTGGTAAGGGGGAAGTCTAAGCGCAATTTTAATTTCTGCTTTCGCCATCACATCACATAACAATTATAATTATGTTTGTGTTGTTTTACTATGTACAGTAGTTCACCTTTTAACATATTGTCTTCAAAAATAATACTTTTAGAAGACAACCATTGCTTCATTTCAGGCTTATTCCATGAAGTAGTTGGAGTTTTTTCTTGTCTTCGAGAGTGAAATGAGACATTATCAAGCACAATAAATAACACAATTATCTTCAAGTAGCAGAAGTACATTTGCAAACCACTTCTCAAAATTTTCCGAGTTCATCTCTTCATGATAGTCTCCAATCGTTCTCTATTCGAAAACCCAGAGAAGAGAAGATTAAGAAAATTACTGCGATTAGAAAGAATTGTAAGGAGAATGGGATTCGTGCAGATGACTTAGGATCAAATCCACACTCAAACGGTGATCTTTTTTCTCGGTCTAATCCGATGTGCGTGATAATTAATCTTATACCCTTGCTCGGTGGATTTTTAGACCGGTGTTTGAAAGTCCCTGTAAAAATGCTTGTTTTGACGATTTGATGGATTCATCTTTCCATACTTTATTTTGTGTGTGTCCAGCATTGACCCACGTTTCGTCGATATAATATTTTTTTTTTACTTTATTGCTGATATTCTTTTATTGTCTGTAAGTAATTTCTTCTCCACAGAAATATTTCTTCTTTATCCAATAGCATACTGTCTCGGCCGCGTTTAACATGTCTAAAGTTTAATTTCTTTAAAGCTTGTGGAAAGTTGACCTTTTAAAATTTGGTAAATCTTCGTTAACAACCTGAAGCACTTTGTCTACAGTAGGCAACTCATTGCGAAAAACAAATTCGTGGACTTTTCTACGAATTGCAGTTTACACAAAATCGGCAACGCTGCCCAGAAGTTTGGCACGTAGTTTAACTTTTTTGGTGATGATAAAGTACGGCTACGCTTATATTTACGGATTACGCGATACACAGACCTTACATTTTAATTCCTGTAAGCTGGGCAGATTTTGTGGTTATTTCAGAAACTAAAATTTCAGGATTGGATTGCAATTCTGTCCTGTAAGTATTTAAAATCATATGTTTTCAGCGCTAATTAGTGGAGTTCATTTGTTTCTTTTCTTAGGAGGAGACAATTCTAGTGCCCCGGTTGGTTCAGATGCAGATCCTATTAAACTTGCCATTTCTAACACAAAAGAATTACGAACTGATACACCTTTACATTATGACAGGAAAAAAGCAAACAAATGGTCACGTTGATTTATACTTTAGAAAAAATTATATTAAGAATCTACTTGAATTCGAAGACTTCCACGGTCAGTGTCAGTATTAAGTAATAAAACGTCTTCCGGATTGGGACCGTGTCATTTTGAGACGGAAAGACTCAACGTATCGCCCACTTTTTTTAAGGGGCTTCTTCAGGAGGAAAGGGAGCACTAGAAGAGCACGGTAACTCAACGTGTCAACCACGCCAGAGACGAAACTCATTTAGCAAGAGGCAGAAGGGTAACGGTAACTCAACTTGTCAACCAAGTCAGAGGCGAAACCCTTGTGAAGAGAAACAGAAAAGGCAGCGACTTTATACCGGCTGTATCCGTCCAAGCGTATCTGACTGTGACGACGATTGGTCAGGAGTGGAGGGAGCGGAACCAGTAATGATAGCGGACTTCCCAATATCGGATAGATAATAACCAGTGTCACGATTCAAGTTATTAGCGGTCTTGATGATTTCAATGGCCTCACGGATTTTCCTGTTGAAAAAATAAGGGGCATTGGCAATGATCGAAGATTTTTCAAACAATATTTTATGACCAGTGTCGCGATGATGTTCAGCAACGGCTGAATGTGAAAAAAGACCTGATTTCAAGCAACGTTTGTGTTCACAGATACGTGTGCGTACTGAGCGACCAGTTTCTCCAATGTACACTAAACCACAAGAACAGGGGATGCTATATAGATGCCTCTTGATGGCAAGGGTTGAGGCCTATCTTTTACTGAAGGGAGTATCTGTGGCACTTTTGGAGGGGGTTTGAAGATGGTTTTGATGTTATGTTTTTTGAGAATCCTACCTATGCGATCCGTAACTTGGCCAATGTAGGGTAAAAAAGCAGTAGCATATTGATATTCACCTTCCCTTTTTTTAATTTTGCAAATTCTTGCTGCTCCTTTCTTTCCCAGAATTTTTATGCTCAGATTGACTTTAATCAAAAGATTGCCAGTAATTTTATGTATTTCAACGAAATATATTATGAAAAAAAAGCTCTAGATATTTTTTGTTTTCTTAAGACTCTTATATTGGCCGGCAGTATGGCAGAGTGAGAGCGCACGTAGTGCTGTAATATAGAAATTAATGTTGAAATCCACATTTATAGTGGAGTTACGATTTATATGAATAAAACAGATGATGCTTTCTCTACAGATTTAAATTTTTAAATCTGTGAAGAAAACATCATTTGTTTTATTCATAGAAATTAAGCAAAAAGCTGTTTGGACGTTTGGTCAGAACTTCACTCTGCGGCTCGGTTGTTCGGCGCCCTCGACAGTGTAAAGCTATAAGAGGGCGAAACGAAAAAGAAAGAAAGAAAGAAGACTCTTATTAAATAAAATAAATTTTACTTTTAATTTATAACTCAGAAGAATAAGAATGTTTACAGTTTTTTTTTCAGGGTCATTTTCACGCTGAAAGGTATCTTGTAAACCTATCAAAATTAAAAGTTCCAGAAATTCCTCCCGGAAACTATCGTATAACCCTTGAGGTTTGGAAAAAAGAGAAACATCAACTTAGGTTTTGCAGAATGTTTAATATAAATTGAATTAGGTACTTAATTTTTTGTTCTTTGTATTTTAAAATATTTGCTTAATTTATGTAACCTATTTTTTGAGTTAAGTAATTTTCTTGTGAAGTCTTAAAGTTGAAGATCGTTGAAGTAATTTTTTGTTTTTTAATGGAAAAGTACAGAAACGTATATTTAGGTTTAATTTAAAACAGTCGAAAGTATTCAGGGGCAGTTCAGTGCGATTTTAGGAAATTTACCGCAGTTTAGAGAAAGTTTTAGGCAGTTCAAGACATTCTAAGGCACTTTGTTACAGTTTAAATTGCAGCTTAGAGATATTCCTAGGATAATTTTAAGGCAATTTGAAATATTTTGAGGCAATTTATAATAATTTAAGCTAGTTTAAGGGTAGCCGGGGTAGCTTGGACGAATTCTTAGGATCAGTTTGAGGTAATTTTAAATATTTTCAGGCATTTTAAGATAGTTCAAGTTATTTTAAGGATATCTGGAGTAGATTGACGGCATTCTTAGGATCAGTTTAGGTAAATAAAAAAGAGTCTTTTGTCTCAAAATGACACGGTCCCAATCCGGAAGACGATTTGTTAATTCTTAGGATCAATTTGAAGCAATTTTACTTAAACGTTTTGAGACATTTTCAAAAATTTTAAGGCACTTAGGGATAAGTTAGAGGCATTTTAAAGATCAATCTGAAGCGGCTAATTTTCTGCAAATTTTTAAAAAAATTTTTACTTTATTTTATTTTTTAATCTCCACTTTAGTAACTAGTTATTAGGTAATAACCTTGAAGAGTTAAATTAAATAAAAAACGTATGATAGTTTGATCTTATTACTATTTGAAAAACTAAAATGAGAAGACTGAAAATCAGTTTTAATAACTTTAATGTTGATTTAAATAATACAAAATTTCATGGTCAGGAGAATATATCGCTTCTGCTAAGTCCAAAGCTGATTTATTATTGACATTTTTATAATGTTTATCGGCTCCGTTTTCTACCAAGTACTTTACAACGTCACAAAAACCACAAAAAACCGCGTGTTGTAATATTGATACTTTGTTAAGGCATTCTGCGTTGACGTCTGCACCATTTTCCATTAAAAGTTCAACAAAATCTATTCGATTACTACTGACGGCTGCTGCGAGTGGTGTACACATTTCGTTGTTGTAATGATTGACGTCTATGCCTTTTTCTATAAGAACTTTAGCCACGTTAAAGTGGCCATTACTAACGGCAATAAATAGCAAACAACTCCCATCGATGTCCTTTCCGTTTATATCGGCACCATGTAGGATTAATTGTTCGGTAATTTCGGGCTGCCCTCCAACCATTGATAAAGCAAGTGGGGTAGCTTGAAAGTTAGTCAATTTGTTCACAAATTTTTCAGGATGGGATTTTTGGGCCTTTACTAAAATATCCACGGCTTCGATGCCTTCTTTTGCCACTATATGGAGAGGAGTTATACCCAAAGGGTTTGCAACGTTCGCAATCGCCCCCCTTTGTATTAGGAACTTAATACAATCGATGTTTCCATAAAAGCAAGCCAAATGAAGAGGCGTATCGCCCTCTGGTGGAAAATTAATCTGAGCTTTGGCTTTGAGAAGTACTGTTATAATATCAATCCGGCCATGACGGGCTGCTATGTTTAAGGGCGTTGCACCATCGTTTGCTTGTGCATTTACGTCTGTTTTATTTTTGATGAGCTCTTGGACACATTCGAGGTGCCCATTGTTGATGGCTTCGTGCAGAGGCGTATTTCCGTTGTTTGTAACATGATTAACAATGGCTCGGGATTTTAGTAAAAATTGTAAAACATCCACGTGTCCTTCTCGTGCACTTTCGTGAAGTGGCGTGATGCCTTCTGAACTTTCCGCGTTCACTTTTGCCCCACTGCCGAGTAAAGATTTTATGCATTCTATGTGGCCTTCCCTCGCTGCAACATGCAAAGGCGTAAATAATGTATTCTTCGCCAAATTTACGTTCGCTTTCGCTTTTATTAACGCCTTAACCACATCTTTCTTCCCTTTTTGGGCAGCCACGTACAAAGGAGTTATCGAACTTTCACCACCAAAGTTAACGTCTGCTCCGGCCGAAATCAAAGCTTGTACGCAGTGTTTGTTCTGCACAAAAAGGATTGTTAAGTGAAGGGGTGTAACGTCTTTGTCGACGCATTTGTTTATATCTGCTTGTAATTTAATTAATTCCCGAAGCAATTCTACGTACCCAAAAGTAGCAGCAAAACTAAGAGCCGTTTGGCCGTACTCGTTACTCGCATTTACGTCCGCGTTATTTTCGACCAGTTCCAAAACACATTTGGTATAACCCTTGTACGCTGCAACTTGAAGGGAAGTACTTCCGTTATTTGAAGGATGGTTAACGTCTGCACCAGATGAGATTAAGATTTTTAGTACTTCTTCGTTACCATCTTCAGCGGCTGCATGCAATGGAGTGTAGCCCTTTTCATCGTTTTCGTTCACTTTCACTCCTTCTTTTATTAATATATGAGCACATCGAGTGTAATCGGCGTTTTCGATTTCACCTTCGGAGTTTAGACGACCTCTGAAATGAGTTTTATCTGTAACACCTTACAAATTAACTGGATCATTTTTGGGACTTTCGAAATTTGACAAAATTTAAAAAAATCTTACCTGCAAGCATAATACAAAGGTGTCCGTTTAAATTTATCGGGTAAACCAAGAAGATCGCCATAAATCTGCCGATGTTCCTTTAACATTTGTTCTAAAATACCAGCACTTCCACTTTGGGCGGTTACGTGTACCAAATTTTGATTAACTTCGTTAACGATTAAGGGATGTTCCTCCTTCATCCGTTTGAAAATATTTACATAAGCAAATTTGGCACAAAAATATAAAAGGGAGGATTTGTACAAAAACATGCTTAAATCTTTGGTGTCGAAATCCAACCGTTTGGTGAATTCTTCAACAACATCGAAGCAACGCGTTTTGTCAGCATAATCCATAGCAGTCCATTCTAACAGGGTATCCTTCTGATTTGGAGATAAACCAGCATCCAAAAGTTTTAGCAATATACTTCTATGGTCCGCTGATAATGGTTCAATGTAATGTTCTTGAGTATTGAGTCTTAATTTACCATCGTCCCCTGCGGTTGTGCTTGGAAAAACGTGCTCCAAACTCCAACTCGCCGCCAGATGCAAAACCGTCCTTCCTCCCTTATCAACAGCTTCCCGATTTGCAGCAATTAACTCGTCGATTTTCTGTAAATCACTGTTCAAAACCGCCAGGTGCAAAACAGACTCAGCAGCGAGCATTCTATCAAAAAACCTTCTTACTTCCCTGTGCTCCCGTTGAAATATTTCGTACACGAACTTCTTCCTTTTGAAGTTCTCAGACAACCATTTCGCCGCTAGGTACTCGGCAAAAGAACGATGCTCGAAAATGGGCTCGAATTTATCATTTACTCCGACTATAATCCCAACGTTGCAATCACCATCTTTGATTTCTTGCAGGAACTCTTTGAGATCATCAAAATCAACGATGTTTTCCAAAAGCTCCGGCGAATAGAATAAAATTAAAGAAGCCTTCACGTGTTGAAGTTTAAGCTTACGATTTTGCCTCTTCATCAATGCTTGAAATTGGGCGTTTTCGTTATCACCACAAAGCTTCCTCCAGTAAATATTTAACTTATTATCTATGAATCTTTCGTATAAATCTATAAGGTTAATCTCAGTGTGTATCACGGAATCTTCCTGGATAAATATCGACGCTATCATTCTAATGTGCAGAGGTACTCCCGAAAAGTCCCTTTTCCAAGTTGAAAACGAATTCGTAATTATTTGTTTGATGTTAGCGATAAACTGCGAGCTTTCGGCTCCTTTGACGTGGGTATAGTATTTTTGAAGGAAGTTTAGTTGATCTTCAGCGTTTAGCGGTTTTAGATCTAATGAGAGTAGGTTAAAAAGTGATTCGAGGTGATGATGAACTACCGGTCTTCCCATTATCCATAGATGGTAGCCCTCCTTGTTTAGGTGCTTTAACAACTGGGAGACTTTCTCGAAGTACAGATACGAAGCCTCGTCAAAACCATCGCAAATTATGCACACCTTTTTGTTTTTTACCAACGTCGCGAAGACTGCTTTTGTAAATTCCAAAATGGCCAAAGGTTCGCCCTTTTCACACGTCATATTGAAGAAATAATCGAATATGCCCGAAAAGTTCTGCATTTCGTTAAAAGTTTTGGCATGGTCGGTGAGATTAATTTTAACAATCCAAAAATCCGCGAAGTAATTTAGCGCTAAGTACTTGGTCATTATTGTCTTCCCCATACCGGGGTTAGCGCAGATTATGTTGGTTTTGTAATGTAGATTTTCAAGCAATTGACTCTCGTGCATCATAAAGTTAGAATAATTCAAAAAAGGGCGCAGTTCCTCAACTTCGTCGTTCGATTCCAACCATTCCAAATAATCACAGTCATCTTGGATCCTTAACTTGTGCACGTTTTGCCTCTTTGTTTCTTTGTGCATAAAATCGCACACTTTCCGAAATATCTTTTTATCGTTGCTGGACGTGGTGATTATGTTGATTTCTTCGTGGAAACTTTTGGGTTTTAGCTCGGAGTAATCGAGGCAACCAGTTGAAGTTTTAAACTCTTTGATTGTTTGTTGAGAGCCCTGTATAAGGAAAACGCTTTGTTTGAGTTTATCCAAGGCGTTTTTATGCACTCCCGGCTTGGAAATTCTTCTTTCCACGTAATATTCCGGTAAGTTTTCCAGTCTTTTTCCGATTGTTAACGAAACGTGTAACATTTCCAAAATTAGCTCGCTTGAAATACACTTTTTGAAGTTCGAATTTAATTTGAGTAATTCCTCAAACTTCATACTAAGGTGTCTGCCTTGAAGGCACACCGATGTTTCATGTAAAAGTCCAATTTTGTCCTTGGCGAGATCCTTAAGAAACCTGAATGTATTCAAACCGTTCATTTGAAAATCATCAGCGATTACTACGAAGTGCTTTTTGTTCTTGGCAGCTTTAATTAGCTTAATTGCGGTGGAGACATTCCCTTTCTTCACTTCGCTGTCCACTTTTAGAAACAAAGGAACAACACCGGATTTCCACAACACCATGTATAGAATTTTCAAAGTAAGCGGCTTGTTCGAACCTATTTCTTTCAAAACTGATTCCAAATACGAATTTTTGTATTTTTTGAAAAGATCGTCCCTGAATTTGTTGCTAACCGGTTCGAGCCATCTGGAAAAGCCTGGAATTGTCGTTCCTATGTGTTTAACCACTGCAGCGTTTATAGCACTCCATATTTTTGCTTCTAGGTTTTTCAGCCCTTGCTTAAGTATTATCACGTCTAAATCTTGAGTGAGCTCGTTCCAAATTTCAGCGTTTTCCAAATTTATTGAAACTTCCGGTTCGATGATGTACGGTGTTAGTACAATCTCGGCTAATTGGGCTTGCAGTTGGTATTTTTGTAACTTGCGGGATTTCCCCCTCGCTGTGCTTATTTTCAGGTATTCTATGAAGTTCATTTTTATATTGTCGTCGGTTTGGTCGAATTGTGCGTTTATTGCTTCGTAAATAAGTTGTTGTACGCCGTCTATGTTGTTTTGTTTGGTAAATAAATAGAAATTTGATAAAAATTCCGGGCTTATTGAGTTATCTGCTTCGCCCTCAGCTTCACTTGTCGAAGACCTGCGGAATTTATAGATGTTTCCTTTGGTGTTCAACAATCGATTTTCTATGAATTTTTGGTACTTTTCCAAAGTGATGTTTAATTTCTCGATAGTTAATTTATCAACGTTGGCTTGTAGAAAATCGGCGGTCGAATACAAAACAAACGTTATATCCTTCAAAGAAACATTTTCCAAAAAATGACCAGGACTTCCGCAACCTTTTTCAATTGCCTGATAACTTTCGTAATATTTGTGCAAATTAAAATCTTTGCGTTTCTTATCCGTAAAGGAACGATTTTCTATCGGTGCCTTTACGTGTTTTAGTTGTATGACGTACACCCTCTTCTTGCTATTGTTATATTCGATTTGTAGAAAAACATCATCGAATGCCCCCAAACCTTCCACATTGCAGGCTAACCATACGTTTTTGACATCTTGACGAAAAATGCAGCGTAAAGCGTACAAAGCTGGAATTAAATATTCGTAATCACCTCCGTAATTGATCGTGCCTCCTCTTTGTTCGAATTCCTGCAAAATTAATTATTGGTTTACTGGTTTAAATTTGGAACGAAGGAATTGCTACGACTTTATGACTAAGGGTATCGTATGAAAATTCCAAAATGGCTTTTTAAAATAATCTGTAAGAAGAAGGCTTCATTAAGAAACTCCAAAATGGGATTCTGAAACAAGATTTTGCCCAATAAACAAATAATTAAAAAAATTGAGGTGTTTAAGGCCATCACGAAAGCTTGGTATTAAGAAATTCCAAAATGGAGTTTTAAAAGAATATTTTTCCCAATAAATAAATAAATTAAAAACATTAAGATGCTAAATGAGAAAAATTCAAAGAAAATAGGCCACAATTAGCCAAAGGATTTTAAAAAGTTGAAGTTCAAAAATATTTATATAATTACTTTACGTCATATTTTCCCGTCAAAGATTTTCCTCCAAATCCTTATCAGTTATTTATTATAGATAATTATACATTCAAGTTTTGAAGTAAATAATTACTCACTATTAAATTATCTATTTCCCTATAGTTTAAAGCAAATTACGTTATTCAACTCCTGGATTAAAATAGAAACAGGAAATTAGCTAATCGCATCACTAAAGGAAGTAAACATTTTTACACATATTAAATATTATTAATAATTTTATAATAGAAGAAACTTACCTCATCTGAAGGAATTTCCTCTTCCAACATTTTCAAATTATCCTTCGAATTTTAATGTCACTGTTCTTCAAAGTAATCGCTTGGTTTGCTTGGTTTAAAACCGTAAGCTGATTAAAACATATGTTTCTTATCATTTATCGGGTTTGATAAGATTAAACTGCACGATCACACCCAATATTTGTTTCCGGAATTTTAAAATGCTGCTAATTTAAACACGTTCATTTAGTCGAATTTACAGCAAATTACTTCGATAAATATTATATCCTAAAAGTGAGCATTAAATAATAGAGGCAGAGGCATTTATTGGAGGTAAGAGGTAGAGGAAGAACAATTTAAAAAAAATAAAAGTACATTATTCACATTGACCGGTCATTATTAATAATGACCGGTCAATGTGATAAATCCGGTCAGTATTAATAATGACCGGATTTTGTCCATAACATATACATACATTATGGTACAGGCTCTTTATATTAACGCGGAATAACAAGTTTCAGACCAAACACATCAAGGGTGGATGCAATATTCATACTAAACCAAGTTATAAAAAAGGTCACTGAGTTTAACAAGCCCGTATTCATCTGCTTTATTGACCTAAAGCTGACTTTTGATCAAGTAATATTAAAAGATGTAAACATCCTACAAGAAAAAGAAATCAACGATAGAATTATCAAAATTATAAAAGAAATGAATACCGGCAACCACACTATGGTGGAAATTCCAATATCAACAGGAATTAAAGAGACAGTTTGAGCCCAATGCGCTTCCATTTCATATTAGACCATGTAATAGATAGAGTAAAACTTATAAGGCTACAGAATGGGACACAAAGAAATTATGATTCTGTGTTACACAGATGGTACCGTTATCATAGTCGAAAACGAAGACAACCCCCAGAGAAAGTTATTCAAATTTAATGAGACAAAGAAGTTCTAAAATCAAACAGAAAGGTGAAGATGTAGCGAGATGGGTTTGAAGCATTATATTTGTGTGTCCTCAGTAAGAAATATTCGGTTAAACACCGTCTGAAGTGGTTCTATTATTTCTTATTTTTAGGATTTCATTCTAAGCCGATTGCTTTGTCGTTCTTTAGTTTTCTTATTGCTATTCATAATTTAGACTTCTTTATGGGGAAGGTATCTTCTTCTGTTTCAATACTACAATTTAATTTGTTTTCTTCGTTCTTTTCAGAACTTTAGAGATTCAAGTAATATCATGTGATATTTCCCCAAATGTTATTTATGTTGGCAATAATAAAGTGTGTTATGATTGTTAATATCTCGTAGTTTAAAAATCCACTGTTTACTGAGATTCTGTAATTCTCTGCTCACTTTTCTTGTTGAGTTTATTTCCTCTATTATTTTTTGCACTTTTTGTTTATCAAACTTTTATCTTTTCTAATACATAGAGCTTCTTACTAGTTTGTTAACCTCGCACCATTCAATTTGTTTTATTTTATTATATTCTTCTGTTGATGAGATTTTGTGTTTCCTTTGATAAAATTTACTTCTCCTTTTTCACCTAGGCAGCAGATCAAACTTACCTCATCTGAAGAATTTTCTCTTCCCACATTTTCGAATTATCCTTCGAATTTTAATATCACTGTTCTTCAAAGCATTGCTTGATGTGCTTGGTTTAAAACTGTAAGTCGATTAAAACAGATGTTTCTTATCATTTATTGACCTTGATAAAATTAAACTGGACGATCAATTTTATTAGTTTTGGGGTTGTATAATTTAAAAAAATCAATGCACAAATTTTTCAATTTTACAAAAATAAATCTTTTACTCGTACATTATTTCTTCTTACAACCAGCACATGCTAAGATTATTTTTCATAAATCAACAAGGAAAAACAAGTCATATTTAGTAAACTTAAATAATTAGGCACTAATTTAAAAACTAATAAAATATTCAAAAGTAAGAAAAGGAACTGCGTGTTTGATGTTTTCATTTCCTTCCTACAAAATTTAATTTTTAAATAATTACCGTAATGATGCATGTTTCCACTAAGATTTTAATGATACCACCATTTATGTTACAATTAAGTGTAATTTATTTGGGGTAATTTATTCTCCTTCCAGGATGAATTTTATCTTAAGTTCCTTCAGTTTTATTTTGGGATTTTTAAAGCACACTTCGAAAATCGTGGTTGGTATTAAACTCTAATCTTTGCTTTTATTATTTCAATCAATTCTCTTGTTTTTATTTCTTGTCGATTTGATGCTAGATTAATTTTTAAAATTGGTTAAAATTTTCAAATTTTGCTGATTTAATTTACAGAAATGTTTTATTTTGGAGTTACTAATTGAAATTTCTGCAATTTTTTAAAGGCCTGAGCTTTAAGTTGTTTTACATTCAGTCCGGCTTTTGAAACAGAAAACAATAGAATTTTTTACAGTTTCGATACAGATCGACATTTAAACTTCCATTTAAATTTATGTTCAAATCAGTTTATTATTTTTTTCTGTTAGTTTGGCCCATCAGCTTTAAACAAAAAATGTTCGATGGTAATAATTAACAAGGTCTTGTTTCAGTCTTTACAACCAGAAAAATACTTAAACATGCCTCGTGTAAAAGATCCAACTTATTTAAAAACAATAAGGAACGCGCCTTTGGTTAAGGAGGCTTTTATTCTACTGGGTGTTTGTGGATTGAATCCGCTTAGACAAAATAAACTCACTAAAATTCTATCTTTCGCTATTACACTGTCGTTAATTGCAGTGACCGTCGAGCTTTTGCTTGATTTAGTTGTAAATTGGAAAGGTTTGGATTCGATGTTCAACATTGCGATGGGAATTGGAATATATCAGGTAATTTTGAAATTTGTGTTCAATTTCTTTGCATTTCTTTTGTTTTGTTGTACAAAACTTAAACGTTCTGAATTTGAATTTATTTTTATTGCTTAATTTGTTTCTTTTATAGTTCTTAAACTTTGGGATTTTTTACAGCTAATTTTATATTAAAAAAGATTTTCCAGATGTTGGTTAAAGTCTTATTTTGAATATTCAACCGAGAATAGATCGTTCATTTGTTTCTGTTCTTTATCTGTTTATGGTTTTTTTAAAGAATTAACTGGGTTGAATTTTAATTTATTTTCATTCAATTTTGTAAACTTTGAACAGTTTACAGCCAAATTTATAATAAGAAATATTTTCCAGATGCTGGTAAAAATCTTCTTTTTATTATTCAACCGAGAACAAATCATTCATTTGTTGTACTACGTAGAAAAATTTTGGCAGTTCTGTTTGTACGAAGAAGTAAAAAACGAAGTGGAAGAAGTCTTCAATTTTATCAACCTCATTTTTAAATATGGCTTCATTGTTGTTGTCTCCGTCAATTTAATATTTTGCCTGACGCCTTTGGCGTTCAGAACGTTACTTTTCAACACTTACCACCCTTTAAACTTGTCAGATTCGCCAGATTACGAAATTATGTTTTGTTTGCAATTTTTTGCCTCGGTCTTGGGAACGGTTGCATATTTTGGTTTCGAGCTGTTGTTTATGTTTTTTATTATTTGCATTTCATGTGAGTTTAAAGTATTAAAAGCGAAAATATTGAGGTTGCCTGGTAAATATGCAAAGAGTCGTGATGAAAGGGGGTTTCTTAAAGAACTCGGTGTTATAGTTAATCAGCATGATTATGTCTTGAGGTGAGATTTCGTTTGGTATTGCATTTCATAATTCATGCCATTATTTGCTGTATTTTGTAGGTTTATCAAAGAGCTTAATAATTATTATTCAATGCTGGTTTTAAACCATTCTTTATCGAGCATGTTTTGTATTTCTTCCACCATTGTAACCATTCTTGTTAAAGGGTGAGTATTATTTTGTTTCCTGGGGCTTTTTCAGTCCCAAAAACTTTGAAACCACAATTTTATAACTTATTTATTTATTTATTTTGTAACAGGGAGATGAAGTGGTTTTGTTACAATGTTTATTGTTAATTCATTTGCCCCCACAACCAACAAATCCTTCCTATTATTGATTGTTTGTTATCACTTAAATTTTTAGAATGGCCGACCAATCAGAATTCATAAGACATTTGCTCTTCGGACTGGCTTATACAGGATTATTTTTCGTTTATTGCTTTTGCGGCTCAGTCCTAACAACGGCGGTAATTTTCTGAGGCGTTTTTAAAAACTCCAAACTAACTTGTGGAATTTCAGTGCGAAAACGTCTTGGATGCAATTTCAGAATCAGACTGGTACGTCGTAAAACAAAGCAAAAACAGAAGGGCTTTAGTTATGATAATCCAAAGGGCACAGAAGGTGGAAAAAATCACAGTGGGAGGAATGTTTGATTTAAATTTAGCAACGTTCAAAAGCGTTAGTAGCTTAATTAATTGAATAATTGATTACCTTTGGTTATCTGTTGAGTTTTTAGGTCGCCAATGGTGCCATGTCGTATTCTGCGGTATTTCAGGCGATTTCAAGGAAGAGTGGTTGATTTCTCTCCAATAAATTGTACACAGACAGAGATTATTTTTGTGTTGCTGTAGATTAGAAACGTGCGATTGTTATGGCCTTGTGACTGACTAGTTTTCACGTTGTGTTAATTCGTTGAAAAATAAACTTGCATTTGTTGAATACGTATTTACTCATTTTTTCTAAGAAAAAGCTTTGACGATTTTAGGGACTTTTTACAAATAAAAAAACTGCTACAACCATGGAAATACCTCAAGCTTAAAGAAAGGCGAAGCAGGTGCAAATGACTACGAATAGTGCTTTGTAAGGATTTGGCTGCCTGTCACTTGTTGATAGTAATCGCCTTTCAGAAAAAATAACAATTTAACTTTCGGAAATGGAAGGGATCGCTTTTGTTTGTGTATTCATAGAATCATTGTAAATAACGTTTAAGGTCATGCTTCTTAATGTAGTAAGTGGACGGTTCAGTTTGCTGTCAAGTGTTGGGTTTAAAGTTTAAACTTTTGTGTTGGATTTTGTATTTTCCTCGGAACAAAACTCGATAGAGAAAAATTTATTAGCTGAAAAAACTGCAGGTAAGGATCGTCGTTTATTTATTTATTACTCTTATTCCAATTTCAATTTTGTTGTACAATTGTTTATTTTCATTTCATTTCTCCTGGAACGTATCAAATTCTTCTTTAAAAACATTCGACCATTTAAGATTTTCTGAAATATTTTAAACTGTACCAACATTATTTCAAAGGAATTGTTTTTCAAAACATCGTAATTTCAAAGCTTCAAAGATTTCTCTAAAAATGTTTCAAAAATTCCCTCAAAAGGTTTCCCCAATTTGTGAGTTAAATAATTTCAAATTTTCTCAAAATTATTTCAGTTTCCTGGTTTTCTCTGAATTGCAATAATATTCAGCGTTTTCTTAACGGATATTTTAAGGTTTTAGGATTCGTGATTTTTTTGTGAGGGGTTTTCTACGATTTTCGAAAACTTTAGGAATTTTGCGAGATAAACCTGATATTAAATGTTTCAAATATTATATCCTTTAACCTACATAACCTAACCTCTAACTGTGGAACTGTTTCTGTGGTTTTCAAAATTTCCAGGTTCTTTCAGTGCTTTTCAGTAAAATTCCTATGAGTTTCCAAAGAAAGCCGATTCCAACGTACTCCAAAGTTCTAAATATTAGTTAGATTCTAAAAGGCTTTTCTACATTTTTCAAAATTGTTTAGGCTTGTAGTGAAAAGTCTCACCTTTCGTTTGAAAAGGATTCTTCAATCTACAGACTGGAAGAATATTTTGCGACAGATTTCTTTCAAATATTTAAATTTGCAACCAACCTTGAAACAGAGTTGAATTTAACATTGTTTTTTAAATTAGGGAATCCTATTCCATAGAGAACTGAGGTTTGAATTTTCGGTCAAAGTTCAGGATTCAAGTTTGATTTTCAGACATGAATTTTAAGTCAAACTTTCACGATTTATGTTTCAATTACGTGAACCTAGGGTTTGAAGCTCCAGGATTTCTAATCTATAATTCGAATTTTGAGTTTGACTTACCTAAGTGAATCAATTTTCAAATTTGGATTTTAGGTTCAAATTTCAAAAAATTAAAAAATCGTGTCTAAGGTTTTGAATCGTCCACCCTGACGTAAAAACTTTATATGCGAAATTCAAATTTATGGATTAATAAAACAATTCGAGAATATAAATTTTAAAATACGAAAGTCCTTCTAAAGGCAAATTTTTCCAGAAGACTTCCTAAAACCCGACTTACACAAATCTGAAGGAATGTTTTTATAGCAATGATTTTTCTTTAATTTGAGGCCCATAATTCGAATCCTTCAATTTTCGTAAAGATTCTAGCTTCAAATCCGACGCTTCAATTCCTGAATTTGAACTTGGAGTTTTTAATCAAAATACAAAACAAAGAGATTCATATAATAACAATTGAATAAAACTTTGCTTTTTCTTTCTTATACGATTAGTAAAATCACCTTTCTCCCTCTCTTTCCACTAAATACTTTAAAGTAAATTAACGCAAATTTAAAGTTATTTTAATGATGTGAACACTCACTTATTGTTTACTTTTAAAATGTATTTACAGTGCGTAACACATCAGGAAATTCCATGGAAAAATAAATGTTGCTTGTTATCTAATTGCAAATGCTTAAATTCTTTCGGTAGCAACGATTGTTGGAACTGCTTTAAAGCAAGTTCTTATAGTTCTTAAATAGGTAAGTACATTCTTGATTTGCTTTTTGATATTCTATTTGGAAAGCAGTTGGCAATTTTTCAACTCTACCTTGCGTAAAGATTGCCTTTTGTATTCCGTGTGTTATTAGTAAAATTAAGAAAAACTAACAAAAGCAAACTCGAAGGCATTGAGAAAACTTTCTTATTTTAATATTTTACCAAGACATGCATGAACTTAGTGTCTAACCGAACCCGAGGTAAGAACACATACACTATGCATCACAATCAAGCTAATCGGTTTCCCATTAATATTTGATAAACTAATTTGGACCATTAATTGCCGCTTACAGTAAGTGCTAAGGACATTTCCTTTTGCTCCTACACCTGAAATTAAAGAAATCAGACCTTTACAACTCGTTAAAAAAATTTAGATTATGTAACAACAGAAAAGTAAGATCCAAACAATCGACCAGAACACCTTCTGGGCAATTTCAAACACCCAAAGACCGAATAATGAATTACCAGAACTCGGTGTGGGCGTTTTGCAAGGACATTAAGAGTCAAATTCAATTGTTTTAAAGTCTGATAATTTATAAGATTAATATCATTGGTGACCAATTGATTTAATAGCGATAAGAGGGTGCACAATACAAATTTCTTGTTTTGGTTACTTTGAAAAGTCCACAATGCGTTCTGACTGATTTGGAATTTTGGAAACCTCCCATGACGCACAATTTCGGTCTTTGGATGTTTGGCATTGTTCAGAACGCGTTCTGTTCAATTGGTTCACTCATTGAGCGAATTCGATCTTTGCTTCTAACATATCTAAATCCACTAAAAACAATCTAAATTAGTTACTTGATTATAACATAAAATAACAGAACCTATTTTGCTAAAGGTGAGTCCTAAAAAGGAGCTTTTTGTACAGAAGTTCTTATTGAGCTACATTAGATGTTGACAAGTAAGTAATTTGTGTAGTTTCATTAGTCCTTTATAGTTAGGGTGACTTCTTCTTCTTTTTCTTCTTCGTTTCCTTCTTGTCAGAAGGGTCGTGATCACATGTCATCTACGGCTTGTTGTGGCAGCTTTAGCAATTGCCTTCCATCGTCTCTGTCACTGGCAGTGTGGGTAACCTGTACATACAATTGTGGAGTTAGTGCTCTCTTTAATTTGAGCGGCCTTTAATTCTAGTTCCCTCTATCTTTCCACAAACAATTAATGGCTCCAGATTATCGTCGTCTCTTTTGGTTATATGCCCGAAGTTCTTGAGAATTAAGGCATTTACTGTTTGTAACAGACGATGTATGGACTCATTGGTTCTCCGAGCTGTCCAAGAAAGACGTAATATTCGCCTCCAGTACCTCACTTCTAGGGCGTCAATCTTCTTTTTATCGACTGGTTTTAAAGTACAGGATACGCAACAGTAGAGAGCTCTAGGGAGGATAATTGTTTTTTACTTGTTTCTTTGTATTCGTTGTTATTGAATTATCCTTCCAGGTTTTATAAAGGTAGACTCCTTATTGCTATTTTTACCATTTCGCACCTGCGCTTGATTCCTTACGTACAACCTCCAATATTTGTTATTAGCACACCTAGATAAACAAACTGGGTAAGCTGTTGTTACTCATGTTTTTGGTTTCCTAACGATTTATTTGTAGTCCAAAACGTTGACTTTCTTCTTTTAGTTTTCCCATTAGTTGGTCTAGTTCAGGGATTGGCAAACTTTTGAGACGGAAGAGCCAATCTTGCCCCTCACAACAATAAATTATTCGAGAGCCATAGATTTCACATTTCGCCATTACCAACGTTACCTTGCCTGGTAGAGGGCGCCCTGCGCTCACTTATCAGTCACTTTGTTTGGATGCCCTGCTTACCATGTGCTCAACCATCCTTTCCACTCTCACCCTTCCTTTACGCTTATGAAACGATGCTATACTCACATCCTTCCAAACGGCTTCCGTTAAGCGGGACCTTTCAATTTTACTTCAGAGCTACATGTGCGTACCAAAAGAGCCGCATCTGGCTCGCGAGCCGCTGTTTGCCGACCCCTGGTCTAGTTTATCAACATCACTTGCAAGTAGCACGATGTCGTCGGCGTAACATAGGTTATTTACTTTTACTCTTCCAATAAAAAAATCCATCGTCCAAGTTTTTGAGAGTCTTTCTCATAACATATTCTCCATAAATATTGAAAAGAATTGGGGACTTGCCTTGCCCATTTGTTTATCTCTAAGTCATCTGACAAATAACCGTCTTATTGTATTATGGCTTTGGTGTTTATAGTATACAGCCCCTGGATAAGTGATATTAAGTGCTTAGCGATGCCCATATCCATCAACACCTCACGAAGCACATATTGTATATACCTATACAGGCTTATTTAAACCGCGGCTCTTTTCTATAATCTGCTTCATGTTTAATATGTGTTTCTAAGTGCCTCTACCTTTTACAAAGCCCGCCTGCTTAGGTGGTATTTGCCATTGGAAGTCTGATTTGACTCTTTTATTTTTACACTCGCATGCGGTCCGTGGAAGCGATGGAAGCACCGCTTCCCTTGCTTTCATTCATAAGGCAAAACAATATAACTTATTAATTTTAACATACTGCTACTGCCGAAACAAAAATAAAATTAATTTGTCTTTGGATCATTTTTTATGAAGGAGTATGAGTACAGAGCTTGTCTAATCATCAGGCCAACATCCAGTGTTCCAAATTTTATGACATAATTGATGTATGATGTCAACTCCAGCTTGTCCCATTGCTTTAATGATTTCAGAGGTTATGCCATCGACGCCGGGAGACTTATTACTTTTGAGATGGCTCTTAATCTTCATATCAACATGATTTATATCAGAATCATCTTTGAACAAGTTTTCATAGTAATTTTTCCACACAAGTGATATTACATTTATATTTGTGACCTTTTTTCCTGGCTCGTTTTGAATGACCCACGTTCGTAGTGTGTACCGTTTATTAATTTTACGTACAAGCCTGTAGATATCCTTAATGTTATTTTGATCTACATGACTCTGCGCTGTATGCGTATTTGTTGGGGGTATTTATTTTTGTCGCTGCGACAAGCTCTTTGTTGGTTGGGGTAACTATACCATTCTTGTTTTTCTTCAGTATTAACACCTATAGATTTAAGTTGCCGTCTTTCCTCGACCAATTGCAATGTTTCGTTAGTCGCCCAGTATTGTCTTGAGGTAGCAGTTACTTTCGTCGGTTGTTCTTTCATTACACTTGACAGAATAAATTTAGTTTTCTCCCATACTTGGTTTGCTGAGAGTTCTTGCTATTCCTGGCTAAGGGCGTTGAGCAGTTTGGTCTGCAGGGTATGTTGCAGTTGTTGCTCGTTCTAGGTGACTGCCATCTTTAAATAAAAACAGAAATCTTTTCTAGTAAAGCATTAGCAGATTGCTTAGAAATTAGCCATTCATACATCTCAAACATATTTCTTATCAAGTTGGTGGTATAAATCCACTACCCTAACAATGTCCTTAACTGGACCTTTAATAACGAATGTATCTTCTAAAATTGTCATTTATATATTGAATATTAAATGAACCATCATAGGACAAAGATTTTTGAAAGGTGTTGTAGCTCAAAAGTGACTTAGTTTAGTTATGCTTAATACAGAAAGTATTAGATATGGTACAAATAGTTATTTCTTCTTGTACCAAGAACTTTTAAATGGGACAGTAGCCCCTCCAACGCTCTTTTCATTTAAAAAAAGGAACATTTCTGTAAGCAAATGGCATGCATTTGGCTTTTAAGTTAATTTGACAAACTTTAAAAATATCGTCTGTTTTTTATGTTTTATTTTGAGTGTTGGGGTTTTCATACATTGTTCTTCTTCTTTAACCAATTAATAGTTTGTCCGCAAAATGCAAAGTCGCAATAAAAATTATTGCGACGGTTGATGACTAAAAGATAAATAAATGTTACTAAGCTAAATGTACTTTGCTTACACCATACACACTAAGATTTGTTTAAATAGGCGTTTGATAGCGTTTATTACGCACATTAATTAGTACTTTCAAATATTTTAAACTACAGGTTGTTTCTCTATGCACGAATGAATTAGACTAGGGTTATTGAAAAACGCAAACTTCCCTGCAGGTATGTACATGAACAGACACTTTATGTTCGGTATATTTCGTTGCTTATACATTATTAATTAAGTACCTTAGCACTCATTTTAATTGTTTTGTGTGATGCCAATCTTTTGGGAGAAACTCTCAAATCATCTCATTCGCTGCGAGAATACCCCAAAAATATCTATGTTCGAAAATGAAAGCGTATTCTGCTGTAGAATATAAGCGCTTTTATGGCGGCCATACGCGTTGCGGTTTGCCTTCACAGATATACCTGCGCAGGCCAACCGAACAGGTATACCTGCACATACACATGATAGGGTAAACCGCTGAGGTTTTCGGTTTAAAAACAATGGCTTCATCACGAGGCGACGTGTTCGTGGTGAATAGGTCTTTTACGTAAGAAACAACAAAGGAAAGAACGTGAAAAGTGGTGTAAAGAGTGATCGTTGAAAAGAAATCAATACATTCATATTAGTTATTACAAGAATTGAGTGTACAACCCATAGATTATCTTAATTACTTGCGGATGAATGAAGCAGTTTACCTAAATTGCTAAAATTGTCTGCTGATGCTCCCGACATTAAAGACGCTTTATATTCCTTTCTCTCTTTATGTACGTTATTTTTGTGATTATGTATTAATTTTTTTAACTACCGTCTCCTTAACAGCATGAGGTCCCGACTCGTTTAATCTATGCACTAATTTTGCATAAGCAGCTTCTCTCTCCGGGCGATCATGATACTCCTTGCTCTTTACACGCCAGAGACAAGACTCTGATTTATATATCTCAATGAGTTTTTGGAATTAAAACACCGAAGTATTGGTTTAATAATTATTTATTTTATTTAGCACCACCTTAAGCACATATAATACAACCTTACGTTAGTATACCGCATGATCGTTAACTTGAAGGCCGACCCCGGAAGTGTGTCCTTTTCGCGATGTCAAAAACTTGTTGATAGCGCCGCAGGTGTGCCACCCTATTTCTTACCAATTCGATACCAATATCCCTACACTACCCCCTCGCCAGTGAGAGAGTTGAACGTTACAAAAAATATATACATTTATCTATACAGGAGATGACAGAAAATACTACATTATAAACAATATGTAAAAACCTTAAATACTAATTAATTATCATTGAACATACATATAATTTATTGTTACCATATCTGTATACCTTTTGGGGAATCTGACTGTGCGCCCAAGTCTTGTCTTCACCTCTGGAACGGTTCTTGTTTCTGGAGTTATATCCGTTTCTGGAACTACCTTTTTGCTAGGGATAGGCACGTTAGCTGGTTTTGCGTTAGTATCGGTTGGGTTTGCAACTTCTTCCCTTGTATGATTCAGCATATGCTGGTTTTAGCCTGCCGATAGAAATATTTTTCGACTTTCCTCGGAAATCGATTTTGTGATATTTTTCAGCTTTCTCCGGTACTTTATAAGGCCATCATATATGGGAGTTGTAATGGCTTTTTTACAGAGTCGACCCTGACAAATATATATGCTGCCGTGGGTAGATCTTTAGGTACATAAGACTCATATTTGTTGTGCCAAGCTGTTTGTGCAAACTGGATCTTTTGCATCCTCTCCTTTAGTCCTGCTGGGACCCAGAATATTCGGTGCCACAGTGGACTGCTCCACTAAGTCTGCCGGTAGGCGTAAAGTTGTGCCATAAACTAATTCAGAGGGCGTAGCTCCTATGTCCAATTTAATAGTGTTCCTGCTTCCTAGAAGGACCAAAGGAAGTGCTTCTATTCACGCGTTATCACGGCATTTCAATGCTGCTTTTAGATGCTTGTGGAATTGCTCGACTAAACCATTACTCTGAGGTGGGTACTCTAAACCGTGCTATCCAATTATCGAAGAATACTCGTGCACAAGTTGCTGAACCGATCTACTACTGTTAGGAGGTACTGTTTACCTGCAGCTGGCGGTAGTGGTCCAACGCTGTCCATATGAACATGGGCAAAGCGAGCATCTGGGGCATTAAAAGTTCCAATGGGAGCACTTGTATGCCGATTGATTTTTGCACGTTGGCATTGTATACAGCACCGGGTTCACATGGTGACTTCCTTTTTCATAGTTAGCCAGAAATATTTGCTGGTTATCAGCTTTACTGTGCTGCTAATTCCAGGGTGTGACAAATTGTGCGATGTCTGGAATACATTTTTGCGAAATGGCTTGGGCACGTAGATCCTGTTATTCTTAGTTGACGTTTCATACCACAGTTCTGCATTTGGTGGCAGAGTTGGGAATTTCTGGAACTTGAATGCCTCGTTTCCCATCCAATTTTTTTAATTCGTCATCCTCTTCTTGGGCCTGTTGTAACGACCTTGCATTGAATTCGATCTGTATTATGCTTGCAATGCGAGATAATGCATCTGCATGAGAATTTTTGATGCCTTTTATGTATCGGATGTCAGTGGTAAACTGCAATACAAAATATAATTGGCGACACTGCCGAGGGCTCCGGCAGTGTGTCCATTTCGCGCTCTCAAAAACTTGTTTTTACGCTTACGGTTTGACATGATACAATTAACACGAACCACAAAACGACAAAAACGGTACTGCACGGTGCAATCGTCGAATCGTCCTCTATCTCAACTACTTGACAACTGAAACCTACGCAGGCGCGCGCCTTATACCGCAACGTGTACGGACGCCTTTAGGATAGTCTACTCCTAACCACCACAGGTGTATTGAACACCCCACGTGCGGGGGTTAACATAAATAGTGATAAAAGAAGACATTTTCAGTGTAAATAAATATTGTTTTTTGTATAACAACAACTCCTCGACAGTGCTCGACTTTGTCGCCGCGACATTGTCGGAACTATGTAGGTACTTAGTCTTATAAGTCAAATTTTGTGGTTTATCTTCTACAATTAATCCTGCTTTGCGTTCTTAGTAGATTTATCGTTGTTATTCTTAATCTTTCGGGATTTAAAAAAAAACAATTGGAGTAGAATTCCAAGTTGCTACCTTGTTTTACAGGTTATTAAAAATATATAAAATAAAAATATAAATTGAAACAAAATTAAAAAATAAAATTAAAATTACATTAAAACACTGTATGACAGTAAAAAGTTTGTACTCTTATATTTCAGTTCATTGTTATCGGCCAAGATGAGTTTATCTTTACACGATTTACTCTAAGATATGATTTGTAAATACAAATGTAAAGTAAAGTGAACTTTGCTTTATTATTCAGTGCCGAGTTTGTTTTGCTTTTGGTGAACTTTAATACTTCGCAGGTTTCCAATATGGAATTCAAATCAGTTATAAAAATTTACTCAAAATCTGCATTAATAGTCCAAATTACGAAATAAAACATGATAACGCTCGTAAGCGCCAACCGGCTTGCTTGTTGTTACAAATTCTAATTTCTTTCGAGCAGGTTGTTGTGGTGTGATTTTTTTTATTTTTCATATACCTACAATCAAAGAGAAGTGTCCTAAATACTCATTATATATCTCAATTAATGGTCCAAATTAGTTTACGAAATATTAATGTTTGTGGTGCATAGTGCATATGTCCCTACCTCGAGTTCAGTTAGGCGCATACTGGTTCGACCCTGGCAGAGTTCGACGCTAACTTCATGGTCGTTTTCCCAAGTTACTCTATGAGGGCGCAAAACTTTGTAGTATTCGTTTTAAAACTATACACACATGATAAACTTGAACATAGTCCATAATTTTTAGTAAAATAATTTTCGTTTCTTCAAGGTTCCACATTGAAAATCGAATCCCATATTACAATATAATGTCCCAGGCGTACCCATATGTTAAAAAGCTAATATTAAAGGAACGTGCAGCCCTTAAAAGAGTCACCAGTTATGGAAATCAAATCTTGTGCCCCAGGCACAATTGCTCATGGATTGGAAAACTTACATCGTTACCTCACCATTTTTACAACAAACATGCCAAACACACCTTCAGAACAAGCAAATTGCAGATAAAAATCAAGAAATACGAATTTCGCGATGGTTTATATATGTTGGTCATTAAAACAATGCCCCTTTTTCTAAGGCTTCGTTACGATGGTACCAATCTTTATCACAGCGTGTGTTACCCATCCTTCAAAATGAATTTTAGATATAAACACTATAAACTCATACTAAACAATCCTGAGGTTAATAAAAGCATTACGTTTGAAGGCAACCCTTGCTTCGGGTATAGCAAAAACAAAGCCTATGGTTTAGCCTTGAACAACTTCTTAGAGAACCTCGATCATCCTGATTGTATCGAAGTTAAGGTGGTGATAAACGTGAACGAGTTTATTAATCGCTTGAGAAGTAGTAAAGAACCCAGCTTGTTGGAGTCTTCCTTGTATGGATGTTTTCGGCCAGAATGTAATTCTACTAAACCAAGCATAACAGAACCTTACACATGCACCGAATGCAGTTTCGAAGGCTCACTGGTTGATACCTCCGCTCATTACCAAGAGGAACACAAGTATGAAATGCTGCCAGAAACTGTTAAAATTATTGTAAACTTCAACGAACCAATCAAACATAAGTATCTGCTCATTAGGGGCAGTAAAATCTTTCCGATTATATACCAATTGAATGCTGATCTACTAAGGTTTTATGCGATTGAAGATTACTTAGCTGAAATTGAAGGTGAATTGTATTTGGAGCACGAACACTGCAAAATTAGGTCGAAGACTCTCGAAATTCGCAAGGAAGGTCTTCGTAGAGATGAACTTCCTAAATGTTTTCAATTTAGAGGGCCGTTGATGCTTACTTCGACTGTTTTGTAATTTAATGAATTATTTTGGTGGATACAAAAATAAATAAGGAAATGTGTTTTTGTACAGTCGCAATAAATATTTTTAAACAATACTGTATTTTTTGTATAAATCATTAGTCGTTACCTTTTTTGACCTTTCTGTTTGGTTTGGTCGTTTTAGAATTTATGAAGTTGGTTTATTTACTGGAAATCTCTTCGTTTCTGGGCAGAAGGAATAATTCTACCTTCAGTAGGGATTTACAGCATAAAAAACCAGATTATGTTAAAGCAAAATTCTCGGAGTTTTATAAGTTACCATAAAATCGATTTCTTAATTCCCCCTTTTCCCCACAAGACAGAAAATAATCAAATAATATATCTTTCGTTTGTGTAATTTACAAAATTCCAAATTAATTTAGTTTTATGACACTACAACTAAGGCTTGTGTGTGGTAAGTCTTAGAGCTAGTTGGTCGTAGCCTTAAAGCTGCTTAATATACCAGGGAAATGTGTTCTCTCCAGTGGTTTTCCGTTGCCTTCTGCAGAGCTGGTGAACTTGTATTAAGTGTATAGTTGTTACGATTTTTTTGCTTTGCCTCCGAATCGTATTAATTTTTTTCTGCCTTTGCCAATGTTGTGAGCGTGAAGAATTTTTGTTGTTGTGTGTTTGTGTTTGTTTAATTTAAATTCTTTAATTTATTTTCAAAATTTACTATTTTCTCTTTAAATTGTGTATTGGGGAATACGGACAGAAGTGTTTTACGCAAAATATGTTTTTTAAACCCAAAAAAAAATCTCTTAAACCAGGAAAAATTCGCCAAGGAAAGTGGAAATTTCTAAGTAAATTGATGAAGATCGTAAATTATAACCATTTTTCGACATCTTCGTGTTTAGTTTGGCTGTTGTAGAATTTATGAAGGGTTTACTTATTTATAATCTCGTCATTCCTAAACGTTTCTGACCAGTGAATAATTCTACCTTCAGTAGGGATTTTCAGCATAAAAAACCCTTACTAATTTTATTCGAAAATTCAAAAAAGCTCGTTTCATTTTCAATGTAATTGTATTTCTTGATTGTTTAGTATCAAATTACTTTGCTTGATACTTCAGTTTAATGTATAATATTTCTTAAAAGCGTTTTACAGAGCACACACAAATCTATCGACTTACTTTAATAAGATTAAGTTGGATCATTTTTTATTAAATTTTATTTCATAATATTTAAATCGCACCTTGAAAGGAAAGTTAACAAAAAAAAACTAATTTCTTGAAGGTCCCTCATATGTTATACTGTGGGTAATTCCAGGCATTTAGTATTTTCTTATTATATTTAGGAACGTAAAAATCTCTAAAAGAAGGAGCAGTAATAAAGCCATTGCAAATAGAAGCTTACCTAACATGTTTGCTTTATAATATTGGATTAAAATCATCCACAAGTGTGCAACAAATATTCTTCTAAGACTGCTCACTTATTTCTTGAACGTTCCTCGTATATTATTTATTCTCACAAGTTTACTAAATTTATTTAACGTTTTGTTGATGTGTTAGCTTTGGTCTTATATTAAACGCTACTGGTTTTCCCGTGGAAATTCTTTAAATTAATGTCTGAGAATTAGGTTTTATAAACTTGAAAATTGCCAAATAAATTATTTAGAATTAATCAAAAAAAAAAATCCTTCCAAAAGTCACGATTATTACCTGATAAATTATTTAAAAAATGAAATTACCTGTGGTCTAAAAACTTTTTAAGTGTTTTACAGCAAATTGTTTAAATCAGTTAATATTGTGATCTAACTTTAAATAAAGTCGATAACCTTTCTTTGCTTCGTTGAAGGTTTGTTATTAATATTATTATTAAAAATCATCCCTTTTAATTTTGTTTAAAAATGATTCCCTTTATGCCTAAATAAAGACAAAATAAATCGGCAGGAAAAATGATATTTTCTGTTGAATTTTTTAATATTCTTTGTTAATCTAAATATATTTGCGTGTCTCTTTGGATTTGTACAAAAAATTAGCTTTTTTAATTTTTTTGTTATGGATTTGTTGTTCATTTAATGTCCGAGTAAAAACAAAAGAAATCGGCACGCAATTTGACCTTCTCAGAATTTTTTGTATATTCTTGGTAAATTGCAACATATTTGTGTGCCTCTTTGGAGTTATGTAAAAGAAATAGTTTCTTCTTAGTCAGAATCGACATTTCGAATTTTTCATTATGGACTTCTTGTTCATTTTATGCCGATTTTTCGATTGATTTTTTTAATATTCTCTGTAAATTGCAACGTATTTGTGTATCTTTTTGAATTTACATAAAAAATTAATGCCAAATTTTATATACATATTTTCTTTAAAAACGTTTCAAATATCACAAACAAAAAACTCCATTTTCATATTAAAACAATGTATATATTTAAAGTTAATTATTCTACAAAGAATAAAATGTTGAGTATTTTAGTGCCCATAACTATTGTTTGTATCTTATTTATTTGTCAAAATTTTGTGCCTATTTCTTAAGATCCTTGAATTCAAGAATTTTCCTTGCTGTACATGGCCCGAAACAAGGCTGTAAACGACAGGGCACTGTTCGCTACCTGAAAGTTCTTTCATTAATTGAAATAATCAAATAGAAGAAGAAGAAAACAAACCACGAAACTGTCACTTAACAGGGTTGAGGTTAGGTTTTAATACGTAAAAATGTGCAATAAATTTAATTAAAGTTTCAACTAACGCTAGTAAACCTGGGCAGATTCAAGTCGAACATCCCTCCAGCGTTTATCTTTTCTTCTTTCTGGGCCCTTTGTATTACCATAATGAGAGATTTTTTGAATTTCCGCTGGTTTAAAACGGGCCAATCGGATTCTAAAATGCCTTCAGCTACACTTTCACCCTGGAATAATTTTTGTTAATTGCGAATTTGTCGAATTTTGACTTTGATTTTCTTACCGCAGTTGTAAGAACCGTCCCAAAAAAACAATAAAGGAAAAAGAAACACAAAAAGGCACTTCCGTATACAACGGCCCTGATGAATTTAAACATGTCTTCCATCCTAAAATCGTTTTTGTTAGTATTTTTCCGGATAGAAATTTTGAAATTTAGCTCTGAATTTAGTTTCGAAAACATCTATCTACGTATCTACCTCATTTTGTTTCAGCCTTAATTTTTGTTAAAAAAATTTTGAAATTTTTCGTCATGAAGCTTTTATTTCGGCTTTGTATGTTTACAAATACTTGTACGTTCCAAACAGTGAAAAATATTCGAAAAAATTTGTCTTCCCCCTTTTAGCCACCAATGTTTAATCTTTTAAGTTAACGTAATAAAAAAGGTTTTGCTTACCCTTTAACCAATATCGTAACCAATGTGGTTGATATGCACAGCACGCTTGATAAAGAATGATTTAAAATCAACAAAGAAAAGCAGTCGTTTATTTCTGCGATAAATCTGCAATTTTTTAAATCGCCCAATCATTGTAAAATTTCAGAAATTAATTTAAATACGAACTTTAACACAAGATCATGCTGATTGACAATGGTACCAAGCTCCGTCAGCAACTTAAGTCCATCCTTATTTTTCTTATATTTCTGAGGCAGCCTGCGAATTTTCTCCTTTATAACTATTAATTCGCAAGTAGCACACGTTACAAAAAATATAAACAAAATCTCACATCCGTAATAAGCAATTACGCCAGCTACTGCTCCGTAACATTGCACAGAAAACATTATTTCGTAATCTGGCGATTTTTGTAAGTCCGAAGGGTGATACGTTTTAAAAACCAATTTTCGGAGGAAGACCGGTGTAAAACAAAACACCGACGTGGAAAAGACAAACATCGCCGTTACGAATTTGAATACTAATTTTATAATGTTGTAAACGTCTTCCACTTCTTTCGAATCGAATTGCCAAAAGTCTTCCAAAGTCACAAGCATTGCTATTAATTTCTGACGTTTTATTATTAAGGCTAGTATTTTGAAGAAAACCTGCAAAATTAAAATTTTTAGTGTATTTAAAAACGTTGGTTAGTGGCTCCTCTTCGCAACGAGAAGGACAAAAGTGAGTATCTCAGTGTCAGATTTTTAAGTGCAAATCCTGAATCGTTAATTTAACGAAAACCAAACGTAGAAGTTACCTGATAAAGTCCAAAAAACAACGTAACATCAAACATGGAATCCATGCCATTCCAATATGCAATTAGCCCAAATAAAATTTCCAAGTCCAAAACGACCTGCGCTAATAAAATCGACACGCATACAGTTTTACTTAGTAAATTTTGCTTAAAAGGGTTCAAGCCACTTATGTTTAAAAAGAAAAGGGCCTCCTCCACCAGCGGAGGTTTCCTGCTCTTCTGCAAATAAACAAAATTTCCTGTAAAAGCCATTGCTAGGCCCACTTTAATCCTCTTTTATTATTAGATTTTTCCAAGACAAATCTCGTTTTAAGCTCAAAATCAAACTGACAAGAAGCTGATTTAGGGAACTGAACCGATTTAATTTGTTTCCTTTCTTAGTATTCGGTTATTAGACAGCTTTAATATAAACAGAAGAAAGTTTTCTTTAATTATAGTAATTATCGTACTTACATTCGGAAATAATCGGACAATTGCTTTTCTACTCAAATTAAAGTTTAATGGGCTGCAATTACTGTTTTAAAGTATATCAAACTCTTAAATCTAATTACCATGCACGCACATCAAGGTTTCTTTGGCTTTGATGTATAACAATAAAAATGTATGTTCCTTAATCGATTGCAAATAATTAAGGGGATTTTTCAGAAAATTTTCAAGGGGTTTTCAAAACATTCTCAAAATTTTTGAAATAATTTTCTAAATTCAATGCCAACTCGTGATTTCAACTGCTTTTGTGCAGATTTTTTAGGTAAATTACAATGTTAATAAATTTTTAATGACTTTTCACCGAACTTTTAAATGTAGATTCCGTTTATGGAATGCTGTCTGAACATCATGAAACGTTTGTCAATTGTTTTAGTAAGACAGTGCAAGGAAATTACAATTGTTTTAGTGCATCTTTTACAGTTTTTTTCATGCAGTCATGCTGTTAGCTCATCTTTCATGTGAAGGTTTGTTTGATACTTAATTTTTTCTTAAATTCGAGCGTTTATGAAATTTTATTTGACAATCGAAGACGTTCGTCACTTGTTTTCTTAAGGGACAAAATTAATGCAGATTTTATTTTAATTTGTGTTTAGTGGGGCGTGTTTTAGTTTATTTGTGAAAACCTCCCATTGAGAGTTTGATGGTTCACATCATTTCCTAAATATAATTTTTCTAAATGTGGGCGTCATGAAATGTTTGTGGATTGTTTTCGTAAGGCTGTGATGGTAAATTTCAGTTATTTTAGTATTTTCCAGATATTTTGTTAATGCTCTCTTTGTGAATTTTAAATTGCCTTAACCGAGTTTTCATTTCAATTTCAGTATTTGTAAATGTTTATCTAGCACCAAGAATATTTGTCATTCGTTTTCATAAAGATCAGAATATGGGCATCAATTATTTTTGATGGAAATTTTGTTTTAATATACAGTAGAACCACTAACCAAAAATGGTCACTTTGTAAGACGAAATACCTATATTTTTGTTAAAACAGGTTATTTATCTTATCGCCAGATCTCTCTGCAGTATAGTTGTTCCTATATACAAAAAAGATGATCCAGATTCTCTCACTTATAGACAGATGTCTTTTAAATAGTTTTTCGAAAATATTTGAGACACTATTTTATAACAGATTAATACATTATTTTGACTGTTATAAATTGTTATTGCCTTTTCAACACGGTTTCTTGAAAAATAACTCGGTTGACACCGCAATTTTTAACTTTGTTGAGGCCATCATACAGGCTTTGGAGAGGGGAAACATAGCTCTAAAGCTTTTGATTGCCTCGACCACAATTTGTTATCAGATAAATTAGACATATATTGTGTTAGAGGACCTCCACTATCTTGGCTTAGATCCTATCTTACACACCGCACCCCAAAAAGTTGTTTTAAAAAAAGATCTCACTGAACTTTCAAGTAGCTTGCCCATAAAGCTTGGTGTTCGCCAAGGCAGTCTTCTTGGTCCACTTTTTTTCATTATTTTTATGAATGATCTTGCTAATTCGATTATTGGTGATAATTTGATTATCAACTATGCAGACGACACGAATCTGTTAATAAGTTATAAAAGCCTTGATATTGTAATAAATAAACGTAAATACGCCTCCAGGACAGTAGTTGTGAATAGCTAACGTAGTCAATTGATTCAACATGTCGTTTGCGGCTTCAGGAGTTAGTTCACTGGAAGGTGATGCTGTAGATGAATGGGAATTATCATCACTAATGCTAAGTTCATCATCTGCCAAGTTATCTCGTGTGTTTTCTTCCAATACCATTTGAAAAACCTCCTCACAGCTGAACTTTTCAAAAACAGCGGTTTTCTTGTCGCATTCTAAAAACGCATTCATGTCACAATTGTCTATCTGAGGGAGCAACATTTCTACAGTATCAACCATCTTCGTCTAAATGTCCAAGTGCAAAACCTGCCTTTTTAAAACATTTCGTAATCGTTTCTTGTTTCACTTGTCGCCATGCGTCTGCCACCCACATAACAGCGTCTAAAACGGTTTCGGAGTACTTCAGTTCAGAAAGCAACATCTCTCTGTAAAAGGCTTTAAAATTTTTAATGTCCCCTGATCCATTGGTTGTTACATTTTAATTTTCTTGAGAAACATTAAACATGAAAGCATTAAGACCGTTTCTCGGTTGTTTCCGCCATAGGTAGAAGATTGAAATTGTGATTGTTTTACCGAGAATGTTAGGGAAGAACTATTCAATTCGCAGATTTGAATTAAATTTTCGATTTCTTTCACGAAAATTTTTAAACAGTTAGTTCATCAGAGTTTTTCCTAAGTTTAAAGCCTTTTCAGTTGAAAATTATTTTTGTTGCAGTCTTCGTCAATTTTTGCCTGGCGATTTTTTGCTGTTCATTTATTTATTTATTTATTTTGAATGGAGGATATTTTGCTTAGATTTTAGGAACTGAAAGGTAAAAGCAGGGATTTTCGCCTGAATTATGAAGATTTCTAGTTGTTTTTTAATTAGTAGAGTAGGTAAAAAAGTGAATAAAATATAATTCAGATTAAAACAAAAACAAAACTTAAGCTAAAAATGCCAATTTTGGTTATTTTGGCATTGATTTCCAGTATCTGTGGAGAAATCACATCAAATATTTAATTACTTGAGTTTTATTTGTGATTTTTTATTTATGACGTTTAAACATTAAAGTTTAAAATTGATTTAATTAGTTGTTGAAAAACTTGGAAAATTTCCAAATGCGATTACGTAAGCCAGGGGACGTAATTTATTTCCCGTGTCAGTTGATAACAGTAAGTTACTTAATTATTAGTTTAAGATTTAAAAGATTTGCTAACGATTTAAAGTTAACAAAATTAAATTGATTGGTATTTTGGGCTATTTTCTCCCTGTAAATTTGCTGAAGTTGCAGAAACTTGTGTGAATTTTAAAGAAAAGTAGACAAACTTAAGGCAAATACTGGAATTGTTTTCAGTTTACCATTGTTGGTAATTCTTAGAAAACAGCTTAGCTTGGACAAAGTCGAAGAAATAGCCTGGGGTGAAAACATTTAGGCTGAAAGTCGTAAACTGGTTGGTTATTTGCAGTGTCAGGAATTTTACTTACGCAGTTTACATTTTACCAACAGTCAACCCAGTTGAACGCCTTTGCTGTATTGTTCGAAGTGCTGTTTTTCAGTTTTTTGTTTGATAACCGTAGTTGCAGTGTCGTACAACCGAATTCACTTGGAATTTTGTGAATTACACAAACGAAAGGTATTTTATTTAATTATTTTCTGTAAGTGATGTGGGAAGAGGGCAGATTAAGAAATTGACGATTTTGTTCTAAACTAAAATTCCTGGTTGCTACAGAGGCATAGGTAATTAGGTATGTCATTTACTTAATCTGCGCGGCCATTTTAATATTGTAAATACGCATAGAGAACATTTATTTCAAACCTCCCAACTTGTCTCATCCAGTTCTTCTTACTTTTTTCTCTAATTTTTTTATCATTAATTTGTTCTCATTTTCCTTTTCCTTTGCTGCTTTTCTAAATACCTTACGCTCTTTGAATCTTTTCTCTCAACCTGTTCACACAACTTTTGTTTTTTATGGGAGACGACAGATTTTCATTGCTGCCTTTAAAACTTCGAATATATTTACAGAAATTAACATTTATTTTTACTAAGTTAAAGAAACAACCCGTTAAGAGATCATAACTAAGAAACAATCTAGAAAAGGTCGAAGTCTTTTCTTAAATAGCCTCGTGGTTGTCTTAATGAAAAAAATATTTATATTACAAAGATGAAATCTAGGTTTTATAAAGGCCAAATCATTAAAGCATCTGAAATTTAGTTTGGCGAAGAGACTCTTGCCTTGATAATATGATATATATGATAAAAAAAAATGCATGTTAAAACCGTACTCAAAAACCCATGTAGGTTTATTCGATTTTCAGAATGTAATTTGGATTGTTTTTAGACGAAGAGATGCAATCCAACAATCTTGTAAGAGATACACTTGGTATATGTAGAACTTTGTTTTACTGAGGATTAGATTAGATTAGATTGTAACCGTTTTTGTAGTAAGGGACTTGTCTTTTAATTTTTCTGTTTCTTAAGAAGCAGCCAATAACTATTTTCTAAACAAAAAAGAGAGGTGTTGTAAATACACGTACTTTTGACAAATTCTTAATAATAAAATAAACCTTTTTAAAGTTTAAAAGACCATAAATTGGACATTTCTCTTCATTCAAACTGTTTAAAGAGAGGTAAGAGACATACCAAAGCTATGAAATTTTTAATGTTAATCTAACAAGGTCACTTACGTAACTAGTTATAAAATGACAGTGTTTGATTTGATAATCAAATATTACTTCGATCTGAGAAATAATTACGTTCGATCTATTTTAATTTTTCTTGGTCCCCCCAAAAAAACCAAATAACACTTTAAAACACTTTAAAGCCCCCTTTTAATTTTTTTCTCAGCCCAGTTTTTAATTGTCTTTTTTAAATCCATATACATCAGTTTTTACTTCAACAAAAGGTGGATAAAAACATATTGAATTATTTGTTGCCTAATTTAAAAACCTTGTTCCTATCCGATATAAAAAAATCCCAAAATTTCCTCTTATCTTTCTGTACAAAAATGTTGTTTCAATCTTACGGGCCTTTCTGCTGTTTTTCTGAAAAATATTCCTAAAATCCGACGAATATTTATGTACTTCGGAGGTTGGATTTTAAAGGCACCACTCTTTTTTTTCCTTTATTTATTTATTTCTTTTTTCTTTCGTTCTTGTTGAGTAAGTTTTTCTCTCTCTCTGTCTTGTGCTTGTCTACGCGTTAAAAGTAAATCATTGGAAGGCAAAACTTTCTACGTTTAAACGACATTTTCAATATTTTTTCCTAGGGGATTTTGATTACCTTACCTCAAGTTCTTCCAACTTTTTCTCCCATTTTCTTCTCATTGTTCTTTAAGATACCCCTTCCTGCTTCCTCTTCGCCTGATTTTCTTTTGAATCATTTTTATCTATCTTATTTCTGTTTATCGGATTGAAACAAAGGACCTGGCTTCAATCCAATAACTAGGCATGCAAGAAAATCCTAGTTGTCTTTTGGCGGTTTTTTTGAAAAATATTCCTAAAATCCAATGAAATGTTTACTTACGAGGTTGAACTATAAAGTCTTGACTCTCTCTTTCCTTCTTTCCTTTTTCTATTTGATTCTATCTTTCGTTCTTTCTTTCTGAGTAAATCTTTGTCTGTCTGTTTAGCGTTAATAGCAAATGATTGGAAGGCAAGAACATTTTATCTTTTTCTATTGGTTAGCTCCTTGATTTATATCATCCACTTCTCCCTGTTTTTTCTCCCATTTTTTATCATTAATCTGTTGTCAATTCTCTTTAAGATAGATCTTCCTGCATGCTCATCACTTGCTTTTCTTTCGAATCATATTTCTGTATCTTACTTCTTTTTTCTTTTTATCAAATTGAAACCAAGGACTTGGCTTCAACCAGATAAACAGGCCTGAAAGATAATTCCAAACTTCCCTTGTGGCTGTTTATCTGAAAAATATTTCTAAAATATTGACGTACGGGGTTTGAGTTTAAGGTTTTGACTTCCTTTTTCCTCCTTTATTTATGCGTTTCTCTGGTTTTTCTTCTTTCTGTTCTTCCTTTTTCTTCCTTTCTTTTTTCTTCCTTTATTTATTTTGAACTTATTTCTTCTCTTTCTCTCTTTCTTTCTCTATTTATTTTTTCTTTCTAACTAAATTTCTCTGTCTCTCTCTCTGTCTGTAGTTGTATCTGTCTTTTGTCTGACTGTGTGCCTGCCTTCGCGTTAAAAATAAATTATTGAGAGGTAAAACCTACGTTAAAACAACATTTCGGTTTTTTTCTTAAGGGATTTTGATTACCTTACCTCTCGATTTCTCCCATCAAGTTTTTCTGCCATTTTTCATCATTAATTTGTTCACATTTTCCAGCTTCCTCTTCGTCTGCTTTCCTAAATACCTTACTCTCTTTTGAATCTTTTTTCTACCACTGTTAATTGAAATTATTTCTCTCTTTTGGTAAAATAAACTGCAGGAACGTTTTATGTTTCTTGTGATTAAACAAACGCTTATCCTTTCTAGAAATTCGTACAATTTTTCTAAAATGGAAACGCCCGATGATGATGTTGGCATGTCTTTGGAAGAAATGCGCTGTTGGAAGTGTTCGTATTATCTCTCATCCTCCCCAATAAGAACGACCTTTATTGGAGAGAACGTCTGCAATCGATGTGCCAATTCCAAAGTAGGAATATACCGGAATGTCCATCTGGAAGCCATCGCTGCCAAAATGTCGTTTCCATGCAATTTCGACAAACACGGGTGCAAGGAAGTATTTCCGTTTGATCAAGCCGCTGAACATGAAGAATTTTGCGAAAGACGTCGTATTTGCTGCCCTTATGTTGGTAAAAAGGATATAGCGAGTAGAAGTTTTGATGTTTGTTCCGTTGACACCGAATACTGTCAATGGAAAGGAGAGATTTTGGACTTTCCACGACATTTCCGTCGTAATCATCCCGATTGCGTAAGCAAATGTGTTGCGTTTTTCATACCTTTAAATAATAAATTAGAGAAAGTGCTTCTGTCACCAACTGACAAAGTTTCTATTCTTGTAAAGTGCTGTTACAATCCAGATTCAGGACGTTTAACTTACGAGGTTCATTGCTTATCAAAAACAGTTATCGAAGCAACCTACGAAATTTTACTGATCAGCGTCATCAGCGAAGCTGATCATATGTTTTTTAATTTTGATAAGAAAGTCGCAACTGTAAAAGGCAACAAATGTATTGCCTTCACTGACAAAAACTGCAAGTCTTTGAATTTAAATGACTTCGCAAAAACTTTAGGTAATCCAGCAAAGATAAAATTCGAAGTGCGTTTCGTCGACTTCAAATATAAACCAGAAGACTTAAAAAATGATGTAGATTACGATTTGTTGAACGAATTAAGATGCGAGAGCTGTATAAGGTATCTTTTGCCACCGATTTACGATACGAACGAAGGTACTGTTTGTTGTTTATGTTCGGACAAGTTCGAGGAAAAGACAGTTTCGTCCGATATGGAATTAACAGGGTTGCTTCTGCAAATGAATTATCCTTGCCGTTGGAGACAATGTGGAGTTGTTATGAAAGGTGCTCATATTTTAGGGCACGAAAAAATTTGCCAACATTGCCTTACTTTTGATTAGTTTATTGTCTGCGAAGAATTGGTTTGAATTATTAACGTTTAGAAAATATTCTGTAATGGTTGATTCGTTGATTGTTGCAAATAAAGAAAAATATACAAATTTCTGTTTATTTTTGAAAATATTTCCTTTTTGGTTATGCTTTTAAGCCTAAGCTACTCGTGGGTTGCTTCTTTTTTGTTGTTCTGCTGAAATAATTTTGTTTATTTAAAAAAACCCACTGAAATTATTTTTCGTTGTGTTTATTTGTTAATCTTGTTTTAGAAACGCACGAAACACCTGACTTGGAATAATTGATAATTTTGTGTTTTCGTTTATGTAAGAGTTGTAAATGCCTGGCAGGTAGGTAACACACTATACACGTCCTTTCAAATCGATTATAACGCCGGTTGTAGGTACACAACTTTTGCTAAATAAACAAATGGCCAAAGTTGATAAAAAATCATCCATTTTCGTTTGCTAATCTGTTATTTGCCATGCGAATTTAAATTAAGGATTCGATTTTGTTTATTTTGGCGAACGAGTAATTTAACGCTATTAGGCTTTTATTTCTAACAACTGCAAACGTTTATTATCACTATTTAACCATTTATGAGCGAAGGTTATTTCGTAAAAATTACAACAGTTTATTACAAAACCTTTATTTTATCTGACACATGGTTTGATAAAACCCTTTTTTGCTATTGGACAACTTTTATTATCAGAACGTACTCGTCATGCATTGTAAATGGCGGTTTCAATTTTTCATTTTACATCTATTTAAGAAAATGAAGAAAGGATCGATACCTTAAATAGAATAATCCGTCTGTCTTTAGGGTGCTGATTTCATAAAAATAACTTTGTATTTTCATATAGATCATTAATTATGCAAATTCGTTTTTTTCACATTAAGCGAAAGTTGTTAATATGTTAATGCTATTTAAAGTTTGTTTAAACCAATTAATAGATACCGCGTTGTCTCCCTGATTTTTCTTTACATTTTTCTGTTTTTGTAGAAAATCCAATTGAAGAAATTATATTTAGGCAACCCATAATATTTTTTATTAAGTTGATAGGACTCCTGGTTATGACAACTTTTATCGTTACAGGTTTTTCGTTATGACTACCCTAAGAGCGGTGACATACTAGCGATTTATTTGTGCGATTTATTCGCAAAAATAAAGTAAATAGGTGACACATCTCGTGATACACTGGCAAATATCCGCAGTTGCAAGTGGACCACGGTCGGCTGAAGGTTGAATAATTTCTTGTGTACTTGCAGAATATGTTTCCCACTCAGGATACATTTCTTTGCAAACTTCTTTCCATGCTCTTGATTTTGCTATTTTGTAACTGTATTCTTTGCAGGATATTTTCTACAAACATTGGAGTGCCTCAATGGCTAAAATATTTTTTTATGTGTCAAACATTGCGGTAACTTGCTTTGAATGAACTAAAGAATTCCAAAATCTGGAAGCAAACTGAGCGAAGAGTTCGCAAGTCTGAACACCCTCATACGAAACAATGTGTTGCGTATTGCGAATTGGCGGTGCGAACGCAACAAGATGCGTCTGGGAGCGGACGATTGCGGAACATCCGCACAATCTGTCGTTGTACATTCAAAGTAGTGCATCACGTTTTTGCGAACAAATCGCCGCGGATAAATCGCTAGTATGTCACCGCCCTAAAACTAGGCAACCCAAAATACCCTGCCTAAATTATAAAATACAAAATTAATGTTTATTTCTCAGAAAGTTCAAAACAAAACTGTTTTTTGTAAACTTGTTTTTAGTACCCAAACAATAGTTTACAGACATTAATGGTTCTACTATCTCTTGAAAGTGAACAAGGATACAACTTACAACAAATAATCCAATTGTATATAATGAGAACCAGTTGGTTGGTGAAAATTAATAGTATACTATAAGTACCGCATTTCCTCGAATTTAAGACGCCATCGAATCTAAGACGCACGTTAATTTTGTAGGTTTCAATATTATTTTTTTTGAAAAAGTAGTACATGTAATCGCTCAATTAAAAAATGCAATATAGTTATTTTTGTAACAAGTACCTAAAATCAAGTTTTTTGGGACGAATCGTTGCTGTTTCCGGACGAGGCGAAGCCGAGCCTGGAATAACAGATGAGTCCCAAAAAACGATTTAGGTACGTGTTACAAACAACATTTTTTTGTTAAAGCTCCCAAAAACAGATTCAAACCTTTTATTATGTATGATTACAGTGATCAGAGCACATGTCACTACAGTAGTACGCAAAAGGTTGCCATGACAACATTACGGACTAGGCCGAAAATATAGCATTTTACGGACAAATGAGTCCGTAAAATAGCTACTTTTGGGAGCATGTACAAAAATAGTTATTTATCTAATTCCGTTTTGAAAAGTTGAATTTTACCTAACCTTTTGACGTTATGAAACGTCACTTTTTACCTAATCGAGTGTTGTAAAAATCTTTATCTACTTTCATTTCGTAATATCAATATTTCGAAACGAAAAATCGTGTTGTAATGAACTATATTACCGCACTAGTATCGTAATAACTTTTGACATAAAAATGACAGATTGACAAGAGAATTCATAGTTATTTTACTTGTTATAAACATTTATTATGCACTTTTTACGATTTTTACGATATGAATATAGTACAAAGCTTTATCTACTTGCATGAAATTATCAAAAAATATGAAATATTTGCCAATAATTAATTACCTTATGCAAAAGTTGACTGTTCCAATTTTCATTCAAACTGACAGCAACCAACACCAAATAAACAAAAAATCAAGCCTTAACGTATTAGATTTCAATGAAAATTGGAACAGTCAACTTTTGCATCAGGCAATTATTGATAAATATTTAATTTTTTTGCTAATTTTATGAAAGTAGATAAAGCTTTGTACGATATTCATATCGTAACCTCGTATTACGATCCTCAATGGATTTGTCAAACTCGACCTGCGGTCTCGTTTGACAAACTTTCCATCTCGCATCGTAATACGAGTTGTTACGATACTCATATCGTAAATAACTATTACGTAACTGAGTTACGTAAAGAATATTACACAACCCAATTTTAAACCAAATGCCGCGCAGATGCCTACTATAATAATAAATAAAATAATTTATTGCTTGTCAGATATTGACAATGAATTATTATTTAGAACGTGGAAGAACGAAATTACGAAATTAGATAAAATTTTGTACGTAATACGTTATGAAAAGCGATATTGTTTGACTCACGTAATTTGCAAAACTCGCTAACGCTCGTTTTGGCAAACTTACGACTCGTCAAACAATATCGCTCTTTTCATAACTGATTACGTAAATAACTATTGTTTCATTAGTACAAAAAATGCATGATTTCGGGACAAGTAAGACAGGTCTTAAGCTACGGTCTATCTAGTGCGGAATCTGCACACGGATAACGCACTGCGGAGTGCGCACGTCTTACATGGTGTGTTTTAAAATACAAGCGGTCTATATATTGCGCATTACGTATGCGTCTGAAAATCATCCGCTGCGCATGGTCGTAGCGATTCCTCTAGAGGCGACTGGTCCGCATCCGCATTACGTTTGAAGTGTTCAAAATGGCAGGTAGTAGTAATAATAATAATAATAATAAGGCGAAAAAATATTAATCGATAGTGTAGCACAACACCCTTCTTTATATGATCCCAGAGAAAAGGGATATAAAGATAATACATTAAGGGAAAACAATTGGAAGGAAATTAGTAAAGTTGTGCAAAAATGTATCTTTCATCAGATGTTGACAACAACAATAAGTCTTCGTCATCTTCCTCATCTTCTAGAAGCATACTAAATAATACGTTTCTGTTCGCCATCATGTACTGTACACTGTACTAACAAGTAACAATCATATCAAAACACCAGTAAATAAACTAAAAAGTGGACGCGTTATACGCACTGCACATAGACCATACCATCTGCGTAATCCGGATGCGCATAACGCGCCGTGGACTCCGCATGCAGAGTCTGCATTCATATAGACCGTAGCTTTACGTGTCCCGAAAACGCATTTTTTGTGCGAATGAAACATACTATTTTTTCTCCAACTACTCATAAATTCGGTAATATGACTTATTATTTAGAATCAAATATTTTTGACAACTGTCATTACGGAAATAAACAATCACTATACGGAGAAAATAAACAAAAACGACGGCGATTGCCGAATGTTGACGAAGCGTTCGTTTTTTATTTAAAATTTAACATGTAAAACCCTACCTTGCGTCAATTTTTGTATTAGTACAAAAATGAATCGAAAAGTACACAGTTGCCATGGTAATTGGTGAACATACCGAAATGACTTACTTTTTATACAAAATTATTCGACAATATGGCGTCTTATTCGTATGGTTGGAGAAAATAGTATATTACGTCACTAGGAGTAGAAAGCCCACTTTTTGTGCTGAGCTCAGAAAGTTGCGGCCGAGGCGACAGCCGAGGCCAGGCAATCTGGGCGCAGTAAGTATTATATATTTGAATGTAAATGTACGTGTTACGCATGGTTTAATGTAGCTATTAGACATGCCATTGAAGCACATAAACACCCTAAAACAGAATGCCAGCATTTAAAGAAAAATATTTAAGAATTAAAGAAGCACAATCAAGAACAGAAAGAAGGTATTTAAGTAGGTATAGTTGATACCAGTACTAGACGTATTGTTAACGAAAGCCCTGCTATAACCAGTACTTCACTTTCTGTGGTTAATTCCGTAATACAATTTGTAATAAAAAGATTTACCATGTGTGTTGTATTCGGATACTGCCCAAGCGATTAAAGTTTCGGAATCTCCACATTTACAAATACAATCTAGCACAGCATGATTATCAGGATTAATGAATTATAACAATAACAAATATTTAACGCCATCTACCTCATTAAAGCCTGCTGAGGTAGGATTTCTACATTTTCTATAGTATTAGTGTCTTATGGTCTTGCTTTTAGTTTTCAATATTTAAGCAGCAGTCTGCAAAAGAAGCTCTTAAACGACCTGCATCACAAAGTTCCTATAAGAGTTTAGGTGGTCAAGATGATAAATATCCTTCACCTTTATGGCAACCAATAGATAAACGCCCTAAATCATCAACAATTACCTCTGCAAAAATTTTAGAAATTAACACCAGGATCGCAGAAAAAAATTAAATGACTTTTTGCAGATTCTGACTGTAATTAATAACTTTTCAATCAAACACTTTATTTTGACATTATTATCTTCCTTCTGCCAGCCACCGTCTTTAAAGGTTGTAATAATTTATTCTTGTGTCATCCGTAACATCTCAATTGCAACCAGAGTTGTTATCGTCCCTCTTGTCAACGGGGGTGTTCTGCGATAATTCAGCGGCATCCAAATCCAGAGCGGCAATGTCTTCGTTGAAGGGAGGAGGATTTTTTAAGGATGTGCGGGTAATAGGATGTTCCAATAAACAGAATAAGGTCGTCATCGCATCTGTTTTAAATCCTAAATACTTGCCTTCTAATGACATTTTGTTGCACTCGAGACGTTCTTGTACTATTTCAACTTGGCGATTGATAGTTCTTTCCGAATATTTCCTTTTCAACACATTTTTACAAAGCGTTGATAAAGAAGTTATGTAGTTGTCTATTTCTTTTTCTCTTAATTTTCTTTTTTTATCTATTTTCATAAATTGCTCAGGAGTCAAAGCAACTAATTTATCAGTATAAGGTCTTTTTTCAGGATTAATCTGAGGAGCTGGTGGTGTTAATTGTTCATTAATAGGATGTCTAGGTAAAACCAAACCCAAATCGGAATTTGAACTTTCTTTTTTTGATAAACGTTTATAAGCAGAATCTCTGCTATGTGACCCTACATATTTACATAAATAATTTTTAAAAATGTATAAATATTTCCTATTCCGTTACCTGTATTATCTCTACATAAAATCGTATGAGCTCTCAACCGTAAAACTCTTCTCGATATTCTGCTAACTTCGAAATGTTGATAAATATAAATTAAGAAAATCACAGTGGTCAAGAACACGAAGGAAATGAAATTCGGAGATGCTTTAAAATTTATTTTAGCTGTTTGGCGAAGATATTTTTGTAATATCTTCAAGTAATAATCCATTCTACTTCAATTTTGACACTTCCCATAAATATTGTTTATGACAAATGAAATTGCTTTTCAAATTCAATTTTTTTACCTATGTCACATGTCACTATTAAACTAACCTCTTTCTTATCGCCGAAATAGCTCAGTTGGGAGACCGTTAGACTGAAGATCTAAAGGTCCCCGGGTTTCGGCAGAGTTCTTTGAATATTTTTTTCATATTCTAAAAAAGAGATATTTCTAGATAAATTTAGGTTTTATTATCCTTGTGTCTACTACATAAATCTTTTATTCATTTCGTATATGATTAAAATATACAGAGTTTAATCTTTTTGGCAGATAATTACTATTCGGGTGAATTGTTACTATTTGTTGATAATCTTATGGAGAGGTATTATTTCAGAACTAGAAAAATTACAGATACCACCGAGATTTGAACTCGAATCCCTGGATTCAGGGCCCAGAGTGCTAACCATTACACCATGGGACCTTATATCAAGGGTTGAAATATATTTCATAGAGAAAGGGGTGCTGATATTAACTCTTTATTTGTTTATAATTTTAAAAATGCATAAGTTAGCTGAGAATAAGAGGTAAAGTAAGAAAATACTACTTAATAAATATGCAGTGCCTATTGAAGACGTTGAGCCAGAGGAGAAGGCAGAATTCTACGAAAGTTTAGAAGCATTATTAGATAGTCTACCAAGGTATGATATAAAAGTAATCACAAGAGATATAAATGCGAAAATAGAAAAAGAGGATTGGATCGTAGAAGTGGCAGGAAAGGAAAGCTTACATACGATAACGAACGACAAGGGAATAAAATTAATCAATTTTGCAGCAAGTAGAAATATGATTATTAGAAGCACCTGAATCGGACAAAAATATAAATAATACAAGATGACGTGGAGGAGCCCTGACGGCAAGACAATTTATTAGTGCCTAAGGTCAACATAAATGCAATAAAAAGAGTACGATCATTTAGGGGAGCCGATATAGGATCGGACTATTTCTCGATCAAAGCTAGACCAAAAGAAGTTCTGCAGCATGCCCCCAAGAATACGCAGAAGAAAAAGAGTTGGCTTCCGGAGCTACCAAAGAATGAGAAAATTAAAGAAAATTATACAAAAATGACTAAAAACTTGATAGTTAGAACAAAAAAGTAATATCTCAACGGATCTAGAAGAACAGTTGGAGATAGTAAAAACAACGATAATAAATAAAGACTGGTTCGACGAAGATTGCGAGAGAGCAGTGAAGAATGGAAAGGAAGCAAAGAAACATATGCTTCAACTGAAAACTTTAGAAGCTCGAGAGGGAAGCCGTGCAGGGAAAAGAAAAGAGATATACTTAACAAGAAACTCAAAGAGATAGAGGAATATCGTAGGAATAAAAATTCAAGAATATTTTACAGAAGGCTGTCAAGTGAAAAGAAAGGAAGTAAAAATAATATAATTTGTCTAAAAGATAAGGAGGGAAAGTTATGTATGGAAGAGAAGAAAATGCTGGATATACGGGTTGAACATTTTAGTAAAATTCTAATAAAGCAAGACTAAAACAGGGAAAAGATCCAGACTGCTGAAAGCATTAACCAATTGGGAACATGTAAAAGAACAAAGCCTCAGGCTCAGACAATATCGTAATTAAATTAATAAAAAAAAAGCAGTAGCAAAGAGATTGTTGAAGCTAGTAAAACAGATTTGGAAATGCAGAAAAATCCCTCAAGAGTGGACAATTTCAATAATAACACCAATTTACAAAAAAGGTAATAAATTACAGGCCGATATGTGTACTGAACATGACGTACAAAGCACTAGCCAATATAATAAATAAACGGTTACAGAAGGAAGTGGTCGCTAAGCTAGGTCTTTATCAAACAGGGTTCAAAGACGGAAGACAACGTAGTAACGTGGAAGAAATAAAAATCATATATATGCAGAACCCAGACTCAAAATTCGTGTTGACTGGTGTTATTTATTAACAAATATTAAAATTATTAAACAACGAAATAACACGAAATAACAACTTAACACTAATATTAATATCGGTAAACTAACTAATTTATTTAACAACTTAATTCACGCACTTATTTATTTTCACCCACGCACATATTCGCGACCGTTTTGTAGGCTTGATTAGACTACAGTTGAGGATTTAAATAAGTTAATCTCAGAAGTCAGAAACGAGGTCGCAGTGCTTAAGGACGTTAATATAAAATATGCAAGAGATATTATTGACAATCTGGAGCAGTACACGCGACGAAACTCGATTCGAATTTTTGGGACCGTCGAAAGTAACACTGAAAATATCTCTGCAGTAGTTTTGAATATTTTTAATTAAAATGAATCTGAGTGTACAAGAAGAGGATATCGACAGAATGCATAGAATCGGTAAACCCAGAGCCGGAACAAGACCGGTTATTGTTAAATTTGTATCATACAGGAATCGAGCACTGGTGTTTCGCAACAAAAAACTGTTAAAAAAAAGGTAGCCGCATATTAATCCAAGAAAACCTCACGGTAAATCGAGCTAAAATTTACAAAGCTGCAAAAGATAAATACATGCGGAAGAATGTGTGGTCGATTTTATTTCATTTTTTTTTAAGGATACGAGCATACGTGAAATAACCTTATTTTAAAGTAAAGCCATCGTTTGTTAACAGTAAACTAATTGCATTACCTGATGCAAAACAATTAGATTTCAGCAAAGCATTCGATACACTTGATCATGATATATTGAAATCGATTTCGCATTACATAAGGGTTGAGTTGTCGGCCATAAACATCTTTAATGCATACTTATCGGAAAGGATACAGAGAGTTTGCCTTGATGGGAGTGTGTCTGAACCCGCATTGGTTTCGACTGGCGTTCCGCAGGGATCAATATTAGGACCAATTTTATTTACTATATATTGAAATAATATCTTTAGGATAAATTTATAAATAAATATTTTTTTTAATTAATTTGATTTTGAAATGTATACTTTAAAATTGTACAAGTTTAATTTTTAATAACATGTAAATAATGTAAACTTTTTAAGATAAATGTTAATAATTTTAAATTTTGTAGAATATTAGATTTATGTAAATATTGTTAATTTAATGTTGTAAATGATAAAGGTTTTGTTATATTTAAAAAAATTAAGATACCCAGGGAAATATTACCATGTTAAAAAAATAAAAAAAATTGAAGGATAATAAATAAAACAATTTTGAAATTAGAAGATTCATTTTCAAAAATCCTAATTTTGAAAAAGGAATTATAAACAAAATAGATTTAATAAAACCTTTCTCAAAGTTTATAAAGAAAATGTTTAATGATACTTATAAACTAAAAATAAATGGAAAATATTTATAAAAATAAAAATACAGTTCTTAGTTACAACTATTTTATTGGAAGAGGTTGAAATTGCAAAATAGGATATTTTGGTCTTGGAATTAGATTGGAGTTGGAAGTTTATTTATTGGACGAGAGTCAAAAGGTGGAATTTTAAGATAACAGTGACAGGAGCGGAACGTGTTGCAGCTATCGTGGGATATTGTTGAAAATAGGATTACATGATTATTAAAAGTGTGGTGGTTAAAAGTGATTAAAGGTATTTATAAAAACAAATTTTGGTTCTTGAAGAGTGTTTAGTTAGATAATAATTTTGTGTAGTAAATTATCAAAAGTTGGTAAATCGATCCCTTTAACGTCCTTTTGATAAGAGTTCTTTTAAATTAGCAAATTTAAATACAGGCTGAGCTAACCGGAGCAATATGTATGAAATGTGCTAGTTTTTCAAAAATAATTAATTTTACAATTAATTTCAAAGAGGAAGCATCTCATATCATAACAAATGTCGAACCCAACGTGGGGCGATATCATAACAAATGGCGCCCAACGTGGGGCAATTGATATTAATAAATATCATATGTCATTTTGACAAGTAAAAGTCAAGAAATAAAGTGATTTCAAAGGGATTTATCGAGTCACTGTCAGTGTCAATTTTAATTGTCAAGGTGAAGTATTGTGCATATTTTAGTTTAAAGGGTATTAAGTTGTTTATAAAGGTAATATTGTTGTTTTGAAAAATTATATCGAAATAATTATTCATTTGAATGAAATTTTGATAAATTTTTAAATATGTCTGAAAGGAGATCTTTAAGAAGTGCAAGTAGGAGGAATGAAGGGGAATCGGAAGTCGAAGAGGATTTAGATCGTGAGATAGACGCCGAAGTTCAACATTTAGGGGATTATGAAATAGAATCTACTAATCCTATAATTTCAACACCACAAGCTCAAATTAATGAAGATTTTATGTCAAACTTTATGCAAAAATTATATGAAAAGTTAGATGCAGATAAGAAAAAACAAGATGAACAACGGCGAGAAGATGCAAAGAAACAAGAAGAACAACGGCGAGAAGATGCAAAGAAGCAAGAAGAACAATGGCGAGAAGATGCAAAGAAACAAGAAGAACAACGGCGAGAAGATGCAAAGAAGCAAGAAGAACAACGACGAGAAGATGCAAAGAAACAGGAAGAACGAGAGAATAACCGAGATAAAAAATTAAATGAACAGCTTAATGAAATTAAAGAAGAGTCAAAAAAGTTATTAAATGAAATTAAAAATGATATCAAAGAAGATTTGAAGAAGAGACACGAAGAATTAAAAGAAGAAATTCAAGAGAATAAGAAGCAAGTCGAAGAATTAAAAGAAGAATTAATTAGAAATAAACAAGAAGTACATGAGGAAATAAGAAAAGAAGTCATAGCTGTTACAAAAAAGATTAATGAACAAAATAGTATAATCCAAACTCAAATGCAGAAAGATAAAGAAGATTCACAAAAGAACTTTGAACAAGTGCAAAATGAATCTAAGCAAAATAAAATTGAGATTTCACAATTAGAAAAAGAAATAAAAAATACGAATGAACATGTGAAAATCAATGAAGAACAGATTACAATTATCAAGAATAATACTAGTACATTATCTGGTTCTTCAGATATATTTTCATCTTGTAAATTATTTAATTCTGAGATGACACCAAAATTTGATGGTTTTAAAAATGAATTTCCTATGAGATTTTTATCTAAAGTTGATGGAATAGTAGAGTCTATTTCAAATGAAAAGAAAAAGTTAACATTTATAGGATTATGTCTAAAAGGGTATGCAGAAACGTGGTATAATCTTATTAAAGAAGAATGTAAGACGTATACAGAATTTAGAAAATGTTTTATAGAACAATATTGGAACCATACACATCAAATGAGTATCAGAAATAAGTTAACAATGGGATGTTATGATACAAATAAACAGATCACACGAGAAAATTATGTAATAGATTTATACAGTAAAGCTCGATATTTAGAACCACCGATGACTGAAGAGGATTTAATCCTACAATTATCTTTACATCTTGAAGAAGAAGTAACGAGAGCTGTAGCTTTACATAATATTAAAAAACTTAAAGATTTTCTTGAGATATTAAGAAATTATGATTCGTCTACCAATAACCTTAAGAAAGTTAATAGAAGTAAAAATATAGAAGATCAAAGAATAAATAATTACAATAAATTAAATTTTAATACAAGAGGGGATAACTATAAAGATGGTAAAAATGATTCTAAAATGCAATCAAATCAGTATCAACGACAATATTATAATACGAATTACAATAACAAATATGATGAAAATAATAGGAGTTTACAATATCAAGATGAGAAGAATCAGGAAAGAAAGACGTACCAACAAATGATAAAAGACAAGAATCATCAGAAGATGTTAAATCAGGTTTACATTAAGGAAAATCAAAATGAATTAGATAAAATTGAAACTGCAGAAGTTTATAAACCTCCTGACATATATAAAAAAAAAAATTGAATTTTAAAAAATTATCAAAATCCTTAGTAATAAATTTTAATTATATGCACCCTAAAGAATTTTTAATTGATGATGATAATGATATTGAAACACAGAATTTACCATTCTTAAAAATAAGTTTCCTAAACAACAATTATATTACTTTAGTCGATACGGGGGCACAAGTTTCTCTTATAAAAGAAGATTTAATAAAGTTATACGGAAATGTCCTAGATAAAAACATTTTTAAGATTTCAAAGTTAGAATTGTTAGCAGCAACTAAAAGAAAATTAACTTTTATTGATAAAGTAATTAATGTAAAAATTAAAATAGCTGATAATGAATATTTAATCAGATTTTTTATTGTGCCTGGTTTGCAATTCGATTTTATATTGGGAATTGATGTTATTGAACAGATAAAAATGATCATTGATGGTAAACAAAGATGTTTTATTATAAATGAAGTCAAAATACCTTGGTTAAATAATGTAGATTTTATTAAAGAAGATGTTACATTAAATACTTGTTTGGTCGAAAATTTAATTCAAGATGAGCAAATAGGAGAAGAATTTTATTATATGAAAAATGAATTATTAATATTATTGAAAGAAAGAATTAGATTAATTAATGACGAACCAGGTTTAGCTAAAGGTTATATACACAATTTGAAGGTAGATAATGAAGCATCTTTCAGTGTGAAAAATTATCCAATTCCTTTTAAATATAAAGATCAGGTAAAACAAGAAATCAAAAATATGATTAAGAATAATATTATTGAACCGGCTGTTACTAGCTATATTAATCCGTTAGTAATTGTTAAAAAGAAAAATAATTCTATAAGAATTTGCCTTGATGCAAGGAAGATAAATTCAATCACAAAACCTCAATTTGAAGCTCCTCAAGCAATTGATAGTTTGTTAGGTAGAATTTCTAATAAGAAAATTTTCTCAAAGTTAGATCTTAAAAATTCTTTTTGGTTGATTCCACTACATGAAGAAAGTAGAAAATATACTGGTTTTAGCGTAGATGGTGAGATTTTTCAATTTAAAGTTGTTCCATTTGGTTTATCCACGTCATGTGCAGCTTTAGTTAGGGCAATGCAGAAAATATTAAATGTTTATGAAGAATTTTGTGTTCATTATGTGGATGACGTACTTGTTTTTAGTGAAAATCTAGAAAGCCATTTTAAACATTTAGAAACTATTTTGATCACATTAGAAATGAATGGTTTAAAACTTAGCTTAGAAAAATGCGAATTTTTTAAAAGTCAAGTGACATATTTAGGTTATAAAATTAGTGACAGGGGTGTACATATCAAAGAAGATCGGATTATAGAAATTAAAAATTTTCCAAGACCTACCAATCTGAAAACTTTAAGACGATTCTTGGGAGTTTTGAATTATTATAAAAAATTCATACCGAATTATTCTGAACTTACTATTTCTTTAGTTGAATTATTAAGAAAGAATGAAAAATGGAAGTGGGATGAAAGGAGAGAATCAGATTTTATCAAAATTAAAGACAATTTTTATAATGAATTACTATTACGTTTTCCAAACTTTGAACAAACCTTTATACTTAGGACGGACGCATCGAATTTTTCTATAGCTGCTGAATTAATTCAGATACAAGAAGAAGGTGAAGTACCGATTAGTTTCATTTCAAGAATATTAAAAGGATATGAAATAAGATACACTGTATCAGAAAAAGAAATGCTTGCAATTATATTTGCTATAAATAAACTGAAATTCTACTTAACTGGCAATAAATTCATAATTGAAACTGATAATTCAGGTTTGACATTCATGAAAAAGAAAGATTTTTTAAGTAATCGTTTGTATCGTTGGGCATTGTTATTGCAAGAATATGACTTTGAAATTAGACACAGACCAGGAAAAGATAATATATCTGCTGATTTCTTAAGTAGAAAGGATATAATTGCTAAAACAAATCAGATAATAATTGCAAATCAATTAATATATGAAACAGGAAGATTTTCCTTAATAACAATTAAAAATCAACAAGATCATCTAGAAATTGTTAAGATAAAGGATGAGCTACAATTGAATAACAATTTAGAAAATAGAGGTTTTAAAATAAATCAACATAATATTTTGACTAAAATTATAGGGGGAAAAGAATTATATGTGATTAATAAAAATTTAGCAATTGAAATTATTGAACAACTTCATTTAAGTTCTGGACATGCAGGAATTAGAAAAATTTGGTTGATGTTTAGGGAATGTTTCTATATAAAAAATGATCTTCAGTTAATTAAAGATTATGTTAATAAATGTAGAATTTGTATTTTCACTAAGGATAAGAACTTTAAGAATGCAAATATAATAAAAAGCATAAAAGTTGAACAACCATTAGAGTTAATTGCAATTGATTATATAAGTAATTTAATAACAGGTCAAGGTGGTTATAAACACATTTTAATATTCTTGGATGTATTCACAAAATATGTTAAACTTTATCCGAGCAGAAAGTGCAATACAAATCATGTTGTTAACAGTTTAAAGAAATATTTAACAGAAGTAGGCAAACCTAAAAGAATTCTTGCAGATAATGCAACATATTTTCATAATGAGAGGTTCAAACAAAGTCTTAAGAATATGGGAATACAATTTTCATTCTGTAGTATACGTCATCCACAGGGAAATCCAGCAGAACGTTATATTAAAGAAGTTGTAAAATATTTACGAGTAATAACTTTTGACAAACATAATGCGTGGGTTAAATACTTAACAAAAATAGAAAAATTCATTAACGATGTACCTAATACTGTAACAGAAATCTCACCAGTTACCTTAATTAAAGAATTATTACCAAAAAGACCATGGAGATCTGAACAAATAGCTACTGATTTAAATCATTTATTACAACGAACTAAACAAAGAATTATTAGAAATAATCTAAAATATGAAGCTAAACAGAATTGTAAAATCAAAAAGAAATGTCAATTTAATGTAGGAGATATAGTGATTGTGAAAAATTTGAAAGTTGCTAATAAACAAGAGAACCGATGTGCAAAATTGCAATTATCTTATATAGGACTTTTCAGTATAACAAGAGTAATTTTTGAAAATTCTTATGAATTAAAAGATATGGTTACTAATAAGATTAGAGGAATTTTTCATGTGTCCATGTTATATCTGTATTCGGGAACATTAGAAAATCAAATTTAATAAAAAAAAATAAGGGGCAATTTGAAATAATATCTTTAGGATAAATTTATAAATAAATATTTTTTTTAATTAATTTGATTTTGAAATGTATACTTTAAAATTGTACAAGTTTAATTTTTAATAACATGTAAATAATGTAAACTTTTTAAGATAAATGTTAATAATTTTAAATTTTGTAGAATATTAGATTTATGTAAATATTGTTAATTTAATGTTGTAAATGATAAAGGTTTTGTTATATTTAAAAAATTAAGATACCCAGGGAAATATTACCATGTTAAAAAAATAAAAAAAATTGAAGGATAATAAATAAAACAATTTTGAAATTAGAAGATTCATTTTCAAAAATCCTAATTTTGAAAAAGGAATTATAAACAAAATAGATTTAATAAAACCTTTCTCAAAGTTTATAAAGAAAATGTTTAATGATACTTATAAACTAAAAATAAATGGAAAATATTTATAAAAATAAAAATACAGTTCTTAGTTACAACTATTTTATTGGAAGAGGTTGAAATTGCAAAATAGGATATTTTGGTCTTGGAATTAGATTGGAGTTGGAAGTTTATTTATTGGACGAGAGTCAAAAGGTGGAATTTTAAGATAACAGTGACAGGAGCGGAACGTGTTGCAGCTATCGTGGGATATTGTTGAAAATAGGATTACATGATTATTAAAAGTGTGGTGGTTAAAAGTGATTAAAGGTATTTATAAAAACAAATTTTGGTTCTTGAAGAGTGTTTAGTTAGATAATAATTTTGTGTAGTAAATTATCAAAAGTTGGTAAATCGATCCCTTTAACGTCCTTTTGATAAGAGTTCTTTTAAATTAGCAAATTTAAATACAGGCTGAGCTAACCGGAGCAATATGTATGAAATGTGCTAGTTTTTCAAAAATAATTAATTTTACAATTAATTTCAAAGAGGAAGCATCTCATATCATAACAAATGTCGAACCCAACGTGGGGCGATATCATAACAATATACATGCCATTTGATGGAAAATGCTCTAAAATATTGCCAGTATCATTTATATGCTGATGATACACAAGTGTACTTGTCTTTTCCACCAGAAAGTACAGATTTAGCAATCATTAAAATAAATAAAGATCTGCAAAACCTTTCAGATCAATCTAAATTACATTATTTATCGTTAAAGCGAATTAAAACCAATGTTATGTTATTTGGTAGGAGGAAGGATAAGGCTCTTGTGTACGATAATGTAAAATTGTATTTGAATAACACCCTCCTGCTCTTGAAGGATGAGGCAAGTAGCCTCGGAGTTACTATCGATCATGATCTTAGATTTAAAAGGCATGTACGAAATTGCATAGGTAAAGCTTACTGCAGTTTAAAACTTATTTATGCCAACAGAGGTATGCTAAACGTAAAGCTTAAAGCAATGATACGTGATTTGCTAGTACTTTCTCAATTTAATTATGCTGACACCTTGTACTCTCAATGCATTGATGCAAAGGATTGTAGAAGGATACAGCTCGTTCAAAATAATTGTTTAAAATTAATTTATGGTATAAAAAATATGACAGGATCACTTATAAATTAAAGGAAACCCATTGCCTTAATATGAGGCAACGTAGAGAAATTCATTGTTCTGTTTTATATTACAAAATACTTCTTACCAAAGTTCCACCATATCTCAGTCGCAAAATAACGTATCGAACAGATATTCATAATCTCAATCTTAGACATAGAGGGATTATATCTATACCCCCTCATAGTACTTCAATGTTTCGGAGAAGTTTTTCATAGAGTATTTGCAATTTTTTTTACAAATTAGTAAATTTAAAATAAATTTAAAAAAATGGTTAATGGAGCAGGCTGTCTAGATGGGCTACTTAATACTTAATACTTAATATGTAGTATATTAAGTGTATGCTTGCTAAAAATGTGTCACATGTTTATTTTGTATCCACGATGTTTATTTATGTTTTGTTTTTTGGTAAATCGGGGAAAGTAGAAGATCAGTAGCATTGTAAGTTACTGAACTTTCTCCAATTATCCTATATCTATAATCATGTGGTTTTAATTATTGCATGTAATATTGTGTATATTTTAGGATAATAAATTTCTTTATTATTATTATTAGTATTATTATTAAAAGTTTTGAATTTTGGGTTATGAGTGTAACTTACTGCATTTTTGGTTGTTATCTACATTTGTTTTCGTGTATTAATGTTCGTTTATATTTAAAAAAAAGTAATAATAATAAAATGCAGTTCAAATGCGAATAAATTTATTTTTAAAAATGTGAGCTTCACTTCTTATAAACGGCTTGGAACAAAGCAATAAACGACATAGAACTGTTAATCACCTGAAAATAATTATAAATCAATATGCATTTTAATTATTGTTATTTTTATTTTAAACTAACACTCGTAAACGTGGCTAAATTCAGATAAAACATTCCAGCGGCAGTGATTCTTTCCTCTTTTTGCGATCTTTGCGTTATCAAAACGCAAGCTTTTCTATACCTCGACTCCTTTACATTAGACCAGTTTGATTCCAAAACCCCATCAGCCACACTTTCACCCTGGAAAGATTTATATTTTAAATTGAGGCACACATTTTGGGATAGATTTTTATTACCGCTGTTGTAAGCACCGTCCCGAAGAAACAGTAAAGGAAAAACAAAGTTAGAAAACCTAATCCGTAGACGAAGACTCTTATAAATTTTAATATATCTGCAAACCTGAAATGTTTAAATTAAAGATGTTAACTGTGTAATAAGCTTATATTACACAGTTAAAATCTTAGTTGCGTCGGATTTAAATGAAAATCCAGCTACAACTGATTTTAGAACTTCTGTCCATTTGGTCACAAAAGCAGACGTGCAGAAATTGTTCTTACCCTTCAACAAGCATGGTGACCAGCAAGGTTGATATACAAAGCACGCTTGTCAGTGAATGGTTTAGAATTATGAACGAATACAGCTCGTTTACGTCTGCTATGAATCTGTAATCATTTAAAAAATTATTACTTCCGCCGTTTTCGTTTTGTCTAATTTTATCAATTACTTCTAATGCATCGATTGCTTTAATCATTAAATTAATTTTACCTGATACAATTCAAAATCTACGCCCCCGCATTTATAAATAAATTATGCAAAGTCAAGCTTTGGCTGGGATTTGAACTTGTGTCCTGCTGGTTGCAAGGCAAACGCTCAATAAGACTTTTTTTATAGTTTAACCTCGATCTTTATTCTTTATATCAGCAAACATAAAGTTATTCATACATATTTGTTTATATTTTTCACATTAGTTTTTACCTTAAAACAAGATTGTGCTGATCTATAAGCAAACCAAGCTCTTTCAAAAGCCAGTCTTCATCTTTAACCTTCTGATACTCTGTAGGTAACCTTCGGAGTTTTCCCTTTATAACTTTAAACTCGCAAGCGATGCACACTATAAAAAATATAAACATCGCTTCGCATCCGTAATAACCCATCACACCGACAATGCAACCGTAGCATTGTAAAAAAGACATTATTTCATAATCGGGCGACATCTTTAAGTCCAAAGGATGATAGGTGTTAAACAGCAAGGTCCTGAATATAATGGGCGTAACGCAAAAAACCGCCACGATTATCAGGAACGTTATAAGGATATATTTAGAAGCTGTTTTGATCACCCCGTAAATGTCTTCCACTTCTTTTCTTTCAAATTGCCAGAATTGTTCTAAGACTGTTAGTAATTCGATGATTTTTTTACGATTTTTAACCATGGAGAAAATTTTAAAGAAAATCTAAAACAAAGCAACGTTTTATATGATTCAATACAACATTGTTATGTACAGGGTCTTAACAAACATAGGAATTTCTAAGACTCGAATGCAGTTTTTCAAAATAAGCCTCTTAAAATGCATTAAATTTTCTACGAAATATGTTAGTATTAGTTTTTTACCTGATAAAGCCCAAAAAACAATGTAACATCGAACATAGAATCAATGCCTTTCCAGTTTACTATCAGTTCGGCCATAATTTCAGCGTCTAAAATGAAAAGCGATAACAGCGTAGACAGGGCGATGGTTTTAGTGAAAATATTTTGTTTAAGTGGATGAGAACCACAAACAGTCAACAATAAAAAAGCTTCGTTGATCAAAGGTGGCCTTTTAGAGCCTTGTAAATAAGCAAAATTCCGTTTAAAATCCATTGTTTTGCCCTTTACAGTTTTTAGTCTGCCTTTAAACGGACGTTCTTCTAATTTTCAAGTTTAACTAAAGCACGAAAACGAAAGAAAACTGATTTAATTGTCTCGTTCAAAAAATGTAATAGCCCTAACTAACGTCGTTTAGATCGTTTGAAAAACAAAAGTTAAATCATAGCAGAAGTAATTATGGTAATTATCTTACTTGCAATCAAAAATAATTAAACACATGCTTGTTCTTTTCAAATTAATTATTAATAGGAATTCAATTATTGTTTCGAAGTTTTAAATCTTTGCCTCATGCACGCATACTAAATTGGTTTGTTTTATTAAAAGTGATGTTTATGAATACGTCTTGCACACTCGGACAGGTAAAAACTTAGAAATTTTTGTGTGTGAATTTAACTTTCCTAATTTTATTTTTTGTGAAAAATTTTTGTGGAAAATTTTAGGGCTTTATAATTACGAGTATTAATTTAAGGTTAGTGTCCAAGGTTGTGCTAATAATAACAATAAACAATCGGTGCTGCAAAAAGCACAATATACGAATGAGTTAACCAAAACTAATAAGATTCCTCAAGTAACTTCTGAAACCTAATTTTTTAAAAGGGGTGGAGTGCGAAAAAATTACGTAATAAAATTGAGACAATGAAGAAAAACTAGAAAAGAGAGAAAGGAAAGGGAAAATAATACCTTATAATAATAAGAGGAAATGAATTTAACCAAGAAAACACCAAACAAGAAACAAAGGAATTCATACAGAAAGAAATAGGAGTAGATGAAGCCATCTAAGAAGCACACAGAGTAGGAAAAAAGAAATGAGGATAATGGTAGTAAAACTGGAAGGTTTTGACCAAAAGGTTGGAATACTAAAGAGAAAAAGCAGTTTGGGACACCAGGAACTACATATAGAGAGCGACCTAACACAGGGAGAGCAATAAATACAGGCAACAATCAGAACGGCGACAAGGGAGGAAAATGCCAAGGGTAAGAAAATCCAAACAGAGTACAAAAAAATTGAAATAAGTAGCAGGTATCAGCTATAAATGGAATGATGAGGAGAGGGGAAGCCCAAAACGAAATCAAGGCCCTGGACCAAAAAACTAAGTACGATGGTGAAGGACGGAATTATGGCACGAAAATAGATAAGAAACTGGAAATAATAGACCAATAACAAAACACGAAGAAAGAATAAGCAGAAAGTACAAGAAAAACAAAATAGTACTATTGTAGGTACATTGAACGTGAGAGAAGTCAACAGCGAAGGAGCTTTAAAACGGTTACTAAGAGAAATGGGAAAATACAATATATAACAGGATTACAAGAAACAAACATCAAAAGAACACAACCAATGGAAACTGACAACTACATCTGTCTAAATTTCGGGGGGAAGGACGATAAATTAGTTACCGGCTTTATACGAAGAAATTCACTAAAGAAACCGTTGTAACAAGCAAGAAGAACGCATTAGAATTAGTGGGCGACACAGGAAAATAAGTATCGTGAACTGCCATGCACCACACGCTGAAGAAGAAGACAAACTAAATGATTATGAAGAATTATTATACGATGCCGTACCAAACTTCGATGTGAAAAGAGTAACTGGCGATTTTAACGCCAAGATTGGGAAGGAACAGAAATACAAAGAAATGATGAGAACAAACATGACGTGAGCAATAAAAACGAAAAAGACTTTTTACTTTCGCAATTTCCATAATAATAACATCAACTAACAAAACACGCAAAGATATTTAGTTATAAGGGAATGTTGATCAGCCCAAATTGGAACTGGAACACAATAAAAAGAATTGTTAAACAAGGTGCAAATAAACACCTGAAGAGAAGTAGAAACGAAAAAGGAAAAGAGTGGTTCGACAGTTTGTGTGTCTGTGCGTGTAAGAGAGAGAGAGGGAGAGAGAGTGATTGAAGAGAGGAGGAAAACCAAATTAAAAACTGTTGATTCTGATCAAAACAGCAAAGCTTACAGAGAAGCAAGAACGTCCTCAGGAAAAAGAAGAGAGAATACCTAGCAAGAGCAATAGACGAAATAGAAGAAAGATATAACAAGCAAAATATAAGATTCTATAATAAAATGGACCAAATCAGAAAAAGATACCAAGCAAAAACAATATTTGTGGAAAACAAAGAGGGGGAGCCACTAGGAGCAAAAGCAGACACACTAAAAAGAATTGCTAACAGCACAAGAAGGCGAACCTAGTATGGACAGCATACTTGTGGACAAAAAATGAAGAAGTTAGAAGAGGTAGGTAATTTAATAGAAACTATTAAAACCCTTGGCAAAAGCCCAGGAAGTGATGAAACATCTAGAGAATTATTGAAGTATGGAGGAACGGAATTTGCAGAATATATGTATATACAGGGTGTTAGGTAATGCTTCTGCCAAATTTTGGGAATAGCTTTATAATGACAAATGGAGCAAAAAGGTATTATACAATTTTTTTTCTAATAGATATGCATAGTTTCTGAGAAAAGCATGCTTTAATTTGCTGTACCCCATTTTGAGAACTGCTGTAATAACATCATTCCGGCTCTATATCTATATATTATAATTTACGTTTCAAATCTTAATTGTGAAGGTACGATAAATAGAGGAATGGAAATTTTATTTTTTATTCTCGAGAAATACTAACCCGTAAAATTTTGTTTTTTTTTTATGTTCCGTTAATCATGGTATGAGTGATTATTAAAATTAAAACAGGGGTACCTTAACATTGTGGGACGCATTTTCAACATACTTTTATACAAAATCTGAGCAACCGAGGAAAAAAGTGGTATAAGAATTTTTTATTCCTTTTATCGTTAGAAACCTACCCCTAAAGTTTAGCAGAAGCATTAACGAACACCCTGTATATGAATTAATAATGGAAGTCTAGGAAAAGGGTTAAATTCCAAAAGAATGGAGCAGAAATGATAGAAAAAAGTAAATACAAAACAGTGTGAGAATTACAGATCAACCTCTTATTGAGCGTAGCGTATAAAGTAACAGCTAAAATAATAGAAAAGAGAGTTAAGAATATCGCAGAAAATGAAGTGGGAGAGTATCAATGTGGATTTAGGAGAAATAGATCGACAATAGGTTTAATCCACACACTAAGAATGATACAGGAAGAAATAGAAAGAAAGAAAATTCGGTTATATGTTCATAGATACAACAGGTATATGGCAGACTCCAAAGAAGTGAAATAATTAAGGCACTAATTACATTAGAATGTCCAGGAAAACTAGTAAACTTAATTAATATGACACTACAGGAAACATACATATACAAGTAAAATTGAATGGCAGAATTTTCACCAAGCTTGGGACTAAAGCAGGGCGACCCTTTTTAACCTAGTTTTGAAAACCATAATAAGAAAATGCCAATTTAAAAGAAATGGAAAAATATTCAAGAACTACACCAATGTTTGGCGTTTGCGGACGACGCCGCGATTATAACAAGGACGCAGGAAGAATCAAAAGAATGTATAAAAAAACGTATAATAGAAACGAAGCTAGTGGAAGCAAAAGTAAACACAAGGAAAACAAAATTTACAATAATGGGAGCAAGAAAGGAACAACAGACAGAGAACCTAGAAGTAATGGTGGGAGAAGAAAAATGTTGTTTCGAAAGACTGATAAATTTGTATACCTAGAAGTAGACATAAGTTCAAGCGACGAGATTGAAGGTTCTTTGATGAAGATTCTGAGAGCTAAAAACGTATACAGCAAGAATACTGTGGTACAAAACAGTAATCAGACTAGCGGCGAAACATGGGTGGAAAATTAAAATTTGGAAATGAAGAATATTAAGGATGTGGGAGTGTAAAACAAGACGAAATATGGAAAAGAGGGATACATCAAGTTACAGAACCTGTACAACAACACTAGTATAATCCCAATAATCAGGCAAGCCGTAATCAAGTGGATAAGACATATAAAACACGCATGACGAGCAATAGGGTTCTAAAAATAGTCACATTCAAGAAGATGCATGGAAAAATAAGAAGAGGAAGACCAAAGAGCACATGGAGAAAGTGTGTTGAAGATCTGTAGGACCTAAATGTTAACGATTGAGAAACACACGCCACTGATAGAAGAAGATCGAAAAAAGTTATTGGAAAAGTCAAAGGCCTTTTGAGTTAATGCAAGGGTTACCAGAATACCTAAATAATCTGCCATTCCTTCCAAAGGACCAGTAATTTGACTGGTCAGCCCATCGATTTGCGTTTTGGACAATCTAAAATGGGCCCGCAATTTCATTTCCAAATAGCAGCGAATAGCTCAAATAAATTGTTTATTACTAAATTGGTTTCGAAGGAACAATTCAAATTTTGAATAGGTCCTACGAGCCGAATGGTTATAACAGGCCCTTCGAGCCGAATAGCAAAATTAATAAATTATCAAAAGTACGCAGTCGGTTCCCTTCCTACAAATTTATTTAAAAACATTAATCACACCTAAACGACAGTCCTTCAACTAGTGGACCCTTCCCGGGATTTCCCGGGAGTGAAATCCCGGGAAATTAGCTGCTTTTTATAATCCCGATTCCCGGGATTCATGTTTTAAAACTCGGGACGAGTTTTTTTTTTCAAAATCAACCATTTCCTCCATCTCTAAATATGCAAAAGATTTGGTTAACCAGTATTTTTTTGATGATACTGAATCGGAATCGGAACCTAGTGATTTAGTAGAAGTGAATGATGAAACTTCCCCATCTACTACTGAATCTTCGTTAAGGCTTTCTTTAGCAAATTCAATAATTGCATCCCATAAACCTATGGAAGAAGTAAAACCCGACAAAATATTATCAATTCAAACGGAGCTGAAACTATATGAAGCAACAGCAACGAAGACACGTACTCTGGAACGTATACCGGGTGGTGCGTTGCATCACGCACCATAGGGATTTCAATGGTAATTTTTTAATATGTAATTATTTGCTTCCCTAATTATTTTAGACCAAAAGTGTAATGAAGTTTTTTGTAGAGAAAAAAATACTGCATCGATTGCTGCTATTCTACACAATTTTCGAGTTTCATGTAACAGAAGAACTGTGGGGATTAATTCTTGCACTTTGACAAAAATCACTAATGCCATGAAATTTTTGAAACAGAGGGGTGGAGCTATGGCACTGTTATAGCTCCACCCCTCTGTCATAATGACAGTTTGAAATTATTTTTCAATACGAAAAATGTAATTTTGGCCTTGGTAAACAAATAACCATTATTCAACAAATTCAACAGGAAGGCAAATTACTTTTTAAAGCAAACTTAACGGAAAATAAAATTATTTTATGTGACAATTTTAACAAGTGTAACTAACTGACAAGTTTCAGTAATTCCAAGGCATCAGTGATTTTTATCAAAGTGCAAGAATTAATTTTCACAGTTTTTCTGTTACGGAAAAATTGAAAAACTGCAAAATAGCATCATTGGATTGGGTATTTTTTCTCTAAAAAAAACATATTTGCACTTTTGGTCTAAAATAATTGGGACAGCAAATATTTACAAATTAAAAATTTACCATTGAAATCCCTATGGTGCGTGAGACAATGCACCACCCGGTATACGATTTGTATTTTTAATTTCTGGCACAAAAAAACGCGTTGGTCTATCTGATCATTCTGTTGATGTTCCGTTTTTCAAAAACTTATTTTAAAAATCAACAAGATGTATAAATTGAATATTTATTTCCTGTTTGTTTACTTGATTTAAAAAATTAATTTTGTTTAATGTTTTCTTTCAAAAAAAAGTTTTTTTTTCCCGGGATTGAAAAAATCTTCGGGAACAGCACCCACTACCTTCAACTATAAAATTAACTAAATCGCTCTCCAAACAATGAACAGGCAACTTAATTATTTAAAGTAAAGCCCAACAATTATCAAGAAAAACTGTCATTTCGATTGTTTACACTAAAACTACGCATCTAATAAATAATTCGTTTAATTCGTTTTGTAATTAGGTCAGCTTTTGTTCTTGGGATCTTTAAAATCTCAGGCTATTTGAAAATCAACCCGAAACAAATATGAATAAGCGGAATTATTTCGAAAAATTCGCCAACGCCCCTTTGATACACGAATGCGTGTTTTTATTGAATCTTTGCGGATTGAATCCTTTAGAACGAAATTTTCAGGATAAATTGGTGACTTCTCTTATTGTTCTGTCGTTAATTGTCGGTGGAGTTGAACTTGTGTTCGAATTAATGTTAAATTGGCAAGGTTTGAATTCCATGTTTAATGTTACAATGTGCGTTGGTATATATCAGGTTAGTTCATTTAATATTTTTGATTTCGTAAATTAAAGGATTTCTTTCCAGATGCTGTTTAAAATCTTCGCCCTCATAATAAATCGGCCAAAAATAGTCGAGTTATTAAGGACGGTGGAGAATTTTTGGCAGTTTAATCAAGCCCAACAAAAGCACGTCGAACCACTTTATAACCTAATCAGGGCCTGTGTTAAATACGGAATTATTAGCGTTGTTCTTGCTTTTGTTACATTCTGTACGACCCCTTTCTTCTCCAGGAATCTCCTTTTCGGAAGTTACCATCCGTTAAATCTTCGAAAATCGCCCGATTACGAAATCGTATATTTCTTACAGTGTTTTATCTCATTTGGTGGCACAACTGCGTATTTTGCTTTCGAGCTATTGTTTGTGTTTTTTATCGTTTGTATTGTTTGTGAGTTTAAAGTTATTAACCATAGAATTCGAACACTCCCACAGAATTACGAAAGGAATGAGAAAAAACTTATGGAAGATCTGCGTGCTGTAATTGATCAGCACAACCTTGTTTTGAGGTAAAGATTGGATTTCATAATGATCAAGAAGGTTCTAGAAGCTTCTAGACTGTTCTGTTGTCGTTTATGTTAATAATATTTTGTAGCCCAACAGTTTTTTCCTTGATTTTGTTGCTACGGAAGGTTTTAAAGCACATCGAGTTTTTCAATGATTCTGAAAAGTAATTTTCAGGTGCATCAGTGATTTAAACAATTGCTACTCTGCGCTTATATTTAATCATTCTTTAATGAGCATATTCAGTTTATCTACAACTTTGGTTACTGTTATTGTTAAAGGGTGAGCATTTCCTGAAAGTCCCCCCGTCCCTTACTTTTCCTTTAAAGATAGAATATACTTTCAGCTTAACAGACGTACTGCAAAACCTCAGGATTTTGTTGTATGGAGTATCTTTTTTGGGATTATTTTTCACGTACTGTTTCTCTGGAACGGTTTTGACAACAGCGGTAAACGAAATGCGTTTTGAAAATATCATGCTTTCTAAAAGACAACTTTTCAGTGCGAAAGTATCGCGGATGCTATTTTACAATCGAAATGGTGGATTATAAAACGGAAAGAATTTAAAATGTCTTTGATTCTAATCATTCAAAGGTCCAATAAGGCAGAAAAACTCACAGTGGCTGGAATGTTCGATTTGAACTTCGATACTTTTACTAAAGTTTGTATTTTTAGGATTTGAATGTCGAATTTTTGAATTTCGTTGTTTTTTAGGTTGCCAGAAGTGCCCTTTCGTTTGCTACGTTGTTTCAGGCTATTTATATTAAAAATGATTAAGATTTTACTTCTTCTTCTATTATTTGTTATTGTTATGTAAGAAATATTATGTAATATTTTTATTCTGTATTAAACATCTTCATTTATTTGAAAGCATAAATTTGCTTACTTAAAAATTTTAAATTGCACTTACAATTTAAATCTTTAGTTTTGTTTTTGTAAGTGTAAGACGGAGCACACGGAATATCTACAGACCTGCACGAATGAGGCTTAGATAGGTACTGTTAAAGCAAATTTTATTACAGTGCTCGAATTCGACTACACTAAACTTAAGTTGGCTGAAATTAAAATAGAATATTGACTACAGGTAAGTGCATTTTACATATTTCGTTTTCCTCCATCATTTGGCTTATGTTGTATGAAATTTAATACTTAAGTTAGTCAAGTTGGTATACGATAGATATAATATGACAGTTGTTAGTTGTATACGCGTGTGAGCATTTGTTGAACCGGTGATGTTATTAAAGGCATTGTCAACTTATGAAAAGTCGTTTTTTTTTATTTTATAATTTGATTGAGTAAAGTAAGTATTGCACCTGTGCAAAATTTTACGGCCGAATTTTAATTCGTTACCGTGTTATGGGAGCTAAAAGTTTAAGATATGACGTCAAGAGTGTCGCTTGCGAAATGCCGAGTCGACTAATAATACTAGTAACCCAGCAACGCGGGTGTTGTGTTTGTTTAGGAGCCTCAGGAGGACGACACTCGTGACGTCACGTATCGGGAAATGAATTCTCTCTACCCGTTTATTGTGGTTATTATCAAAGATATTGAAATTCTACCACTGCGGGTAGTTTTACGAGTATTTTAACTATAGTTATTTTCGTATCAAGTGTCGAAAGTAGCAAATATCAAGCGAGTGTTTATAAATAGATATACGAGTGCGGAGCGAAGCGGAGCACGAGTAGAAATATTTATAAACACGAGCGGAGATATTTGCCTTTCGAACGAGTTACGAACACTATTTTTCCCACGACCAAAAATGTACATGTCAAAAAGTAACACTGACAGTTCAGGTAAAACGACCGTCATTTTTTGTTTTGAAGCGGCCGCAGCTTCCTATTATTGCGCAAACTGTGCGATATATCCCTATACGTGTTCATATCGCACGGGTTGTTCATTTGTTTTGCGAAAGTCAATCGCACGGGTGATATTGTCAACTTTCGCGCCTAGTTTGTTGTGCGTTAGGAGCGACTTTCTTATATGGTCGTGGGAAAACGTATTTTGATATTTACTAAATATGTTGCATAAGTTGACAATGCCTTTAAGATGGTGTCTCCACTCCTTCAATTGTTTGTGAACTGTATTCTTTGACAAGTTGCGTACTAATTACAGCAATTGCTGTAAGATGGCGCTAATGACAGTTTAGTGTTGACACCAAGAACTGCCAAAATATTAAATTTTGAATGTTATCACAACTCTTAGGAACACAAAGTATTTGTGTTTTGCCCGTGCTTTTTATCTGATTTTCGAAAATGTCCAGAAAAACATTTGGGAGAACAATTTATGAAAATGCTTATGTTTGCAGCATTGCAGCAAACCTTTTGCGAAGAAATATGTAATTCAAAGAAAAAATTGATTTGTTCTTAAAGCTGCAGCGTTTATATTATATTTATGTGTTCTTGTGCATCTTCTGCGAAAAGTGCAAAATTTATAAAAATACGTTGCTTTATAATAGGTTATGATTATGAAAATATCAAATTTTGTGCAGCCATCTAGCGCCAAATATCTAAACTAGTAGGCGAACTGTCAAACGATGCAGTACAAAAGTTTTATATGGAAAATAGTGGGAGTAGGAACACCATATTACATATTAATAACATCACCGTTGAACCTATGCTAGTTTCTTAACCCTTTCCAGCCCAGCGATGCCATATGGCATCGTAACCTTAGCCCACCTCGCTATCGTGCCTGATAAAAAAATTAATACAGTTTTCTATAATACTACTTCCTATGGATCCTTATAAATGTCGCTTGCAATAAATAAAACGCAAGGAAGTTTTAGTATATGGAAGGAGCATACGGCTGTTGGCTGTGTTACCATATATCAAAGACAAACGTCCCTTAACCTATCCTTGTTATTACACGTATTTTTGATTTGCTATCCTTGTCTTAGCCACACACTTGTGCATTTCCGACTGTAAACTTGTTGCTAGCTTATAGGGCGCGAAAATTCAAATTAATAACTTACAAAAATACCATTGTCAAATATAAAACATATTCACCCTAAATCTAAAAATAATTATGGGAAAAATCGTAGTAAAACAAATATGAAAACAGAGGTGTTATTTATGTGTATGTCTTACAGTTAATATCAAATTTCAGTTAGTACGCATAATAGCTAAGCATTTCAGGGTATATGCATAATAACTGAAATCTCTCGTGATTATGCATAATAATTCGTACGGTTCAGGTATTACGCATATTACCTACAAGGTTCAGGTAATATCGATATCAACTAACAGTCTTGGTTATTATGCATAAGGAATTAAACATATTCTTACAGAAGAATGCAAAGAAAACTATATCGAGTTGCAAATACGTTTATTTGAATCTATTTATTTGAACAAGAAGAGCTTTGGTGGCATTTACTGTTACATAACCTATTATTTTTTTTACAACGACAACTATTATTACCACAGAATTTGTTACAATTGCATCTTTGGTAGCCTTGAATACTGCCGGAAGCAATTGCTGCTGCTTTTTTTTAGTGAAGTTGATATGTTCGGAACATCCACAGTTAATGTAGGAATGGCATGTTCTTTTAATCTTCCCTTTGAATTGTATTCTTGAAAATACTCAAAGTCCTTGGCTTGAAAATGTTTTGAACATATATAATCCATTCAGAAAACTCCCGTGACATAAAAGTCACCATGTGTTGGTTAATATGAAAATCCCTATTAGGCTATTAAAAACTTTTAGATTTGAGATTGGTGCACCTTTAAATTTAAATTTAATGGTTTTGTTTTTTTTGTTTACACTTTGACACTTAAATTATTTATTATTCAAGTTACGTTTTATAATTCATAATCTTTAGAGAAATGGATGAACAGAAGCACCAACGAAGTTTATTATCAAACTTGTATTATTAATAAAGCCATTTTTACCTTGTTCTACTTAATTTTACGAAAATGACAAATGATTTATCATAACCTTACATTTCAGTTTGACGTTAAGTACATTCACTAAAAAAGTTGATAGGTTCTGTACATAAAGTGCACTCCCAAATTTTCATTTGACAGCGTAAACGTATCGGGAGTTTTCTGAATGGATTATAGGTAACATGATTACTCGTTCCATGTATCTTTGGGCTACTTGTAATTAATGTAGTGTTCTTTTTGTGAAAGTCTTCCTGGGCTTTCACATGGGAAAGGAACTAATTAACGTTAATTTGTTATAAGTTCATTATTTGATGTATGTTTATTATTATAGCATTGGTGCAGACCTGTAACTACTTGAAAAAAATCGTGAGCAGTTGTGGACCAGGCCAAGTGTCAAACACCAAGGAGGGTATTTGAGAAACGAAGATGATGGTACTGACACATTGGGAACGACAGAACCAGGAGAATACATTTTCACCGTGGATGGGATTGCACCAATAAAAAGGACTGCTGCAGTGCCAACATTTTCAAGCTGGGCGCAAGGTAAGTGCACAGTTTTATTAATTACCGTTTATAATTAAGAATTGTGTGAATTAATGAGAAGTTGGCGTCTTAACCAAGACTACACAGGGTGATTCACATAAGACGCGCCCCTTAACAATTTGAATAGGCAACCCAACTTACAAATTCAGAAATAACGTTGATCTATTAATTCTCGATTAAACGATACAATCAGAGGTAGCTTGCTTCAAAATGGCTCTATCTAAGTAAGCGATCTGTCAAAGAATCTTAGAACATGTGAGTTAAAATTTTGACCTATAAGCTCTGCAGAACGAACCTGGTCGCTTATTAAGTCGGCAGTCGGATACATATTTTTGTTTATTGAAGGTAAATCGTATTTTAAACATTACATCAACAAATAAAAACTTAAATAAATCCTAACCATTAACCATTTTTTCAAAAACTTCCTTTTATTTCCTATAGAACACATTACACTAAAAATATTGATCGTTACTTTTTTTTGTTGTTGTAGAAAACACAATTTACTTAAAGAATCCTGATGTTTATTGGTAAAACAGAAAGTAGGTACATGATTTTATCACAAATTACGTAAGTTCGGCAGTAGTAGAAAAGTCGTAGTATGGAAATGGAAATACTGTAAATTCATTTCCGTTCTAAAATAAATTTTACTACATATTACTTTTTTTAACTGAAAACATCTTGATAAATTAGAGGCACAGTCCGTGACAATGTTATTATTGTTATTATTAGCTTGTAGAAATCCCTATATATATACAGGGAATTTTTCTTTTTAGTATACATATCCCCTATGTATACTTTTATAATAAACGCAAATAGGCAACCCACTATACACTATAAACGTCACGTTACGTGGTGCGTAAAGGTTATGTTTCATGTTTGTAAATAAAAAATAAATCAAAATTAGTGGAATATCAACATAATTTTAATTCAACGATTATTCTAAAACATAAAATATCAACAATACAAAACAGAAAGGAAAATAAAAACAGCAACAGTTAAAGACTAATTTTTTGACATTCACTTAATTTGATGATTTTTGCCACAGCATACTAATTTTTTTAACGTTTATAGTGTATAGTGGGTTGCCTATTTGCGTTTATTATAAAAGTATACATAGGGTATATGTATACTAAAAAGAAAATTTCCCTGTATATAGGGCAAAGGCCTCCCCTTTTCTTTTATTCTTTGGCTTTGCACCTTCTAAAATCTATTCACTTATTAGTGAGGGGGTTCTTGGCATTAAACTTAGTCCTAGAATTAATTCTAAAAATTCACGTTTTGAGACTAAATTCACTATTTTGAAAATTTGAAAGGAACTATTTGAAGCTGAAATAATAGCGTAAACGTTCAATAAAATTATAATTATTCTAAATGACACAGTATTACGGCTAAGTATTTTAAAATTGGGCAACAAAAATATCAAATTTTATATTAGAAATTTAAGTGCCTACTAAAATTTTTAGAATCAAATAAGCCAACAGTTTCGGACATATCCATAACTTGAAGTTTTAAAACTTTACGTTTTGAATAAATTAAAACTCTGATGTTTATATCTTTAATTTAGTATTTCAAAATGTTAGGGTTTTTTGCTTAGCTTAAAAAAGGGCTTTCTAAAGTTTCTACTTTAAAGATTTTAAAACTGAAATCGGAAATCTTAATCAGTTCTTATTTTCTAAGGTGGCAAATAAAAATTCTGCAATTTTTCTAAAATGTCAAGCTAAGTCCAAGGGCAAACAAGGGTCACCAAGGAAGATATCTGGAATAATGCATCGCAGGGTATATGAGTATGAAAAAGGGCAAGGCTGAATTTGAGAATCCTGCAAAAACTAATTTCAAAAATATCTATTTAAATCACATTTCCAAGAGAAGGATTTTTGAAATTAAAGAACAAGGTAAACAATTAATTTCTAAGTTCCAGTTTTCACTTTCAAAAATCGAATAACAAATCCTACAAAAATTGAAACAATAACGTTCCTCCTTTTTAAAAACTTTGCAAGGTTTATCGATTTCAAATTTAAAAAAACCTATTTCCATGTTCAAATGTTCAATTCAAATGCTGAAGTGGTTATTTCGAAAAAATGTTCAAATTTTGTATCCTAAATAAAGAAAGTTATAATGTTTTTGTTAAAACATGGTCAAAATGAACTAAAATGTTGTTAATTAATAGGGCAACTAAAATATTATACTAAATGGAAGGTAAAATATAAAAATTAAAAAATATCCGTTCTCGTCACAGACCTACAAATATTTTTCTACATTTTTTAAATTTAAATACTTTTAAGACTAAGAATCGTTTGGAAATAAATCAAAAACAGCCTTATTTAGGACGAAGATCCTTTCATCATTGGTATTTTGTTGGTTTTTGTTCAGGAATACATTAGAAATATTTCAGCAAACTTAAAAATTTGTGTTACGTTATAAATAAATAAATTGGCCAATTTCAAAGTATTTTAAATCAAAATTCAGGTTTGGCGAACACAAATTACATTCTGAAACTGAAACATTTTGAATTATAAAACAGTAAAATGCAATTTTAAATACAAGGAAACATTTTTTCAACGTAGAGGACATGCAACTTTTTGATAAAACATGAATACAAGGCCGTTTAACAAATATTTATTCGTTATCATCTCTGCCCAAAACGAGTTCAAACCTTTCACAAAACTGGCTTTCTGATAATTTGTAACATTCTCGCTCTTTTAATATTGAACGTTGAAATGTGCAGAACTCAGTGCAACATCGTCAAAGTAAATTTATAAATTATCGTTAAATTATAGTGACATTTGAGTGCATCGAAATGGTAAGGGCTATTAAATTATGCAAGTTATTGTTTAATAGCATTTTATTTAGGACTCCCTGTTTTCCTTTAAAAATTATAAGCCTTTTATTGTAAGTTGTAAGTCATTTTATTCTCTCCACTTGACACTTTTTGTCACTTATATTATTTTGTTGAATTATTTGTTATTTCCTGATTTTACTTTTATTAGTATCATTAGCGCTATATAATTAGTCCCAAGGAAGTACCCCAGCTTCATATTTTTATTTGAGTATATTCATTAGTTTAATATACACAATTCATCGAAGACTATTTATTGAATTTTAATAGTTTGTGCAAATAAAGATGGTAGGATTTATTAGATTATAATAGGTAATAAATTCTTTATTTATGAAACATAACAAATGGATAAATTGTAGAATAATAAACCAAAAACCGCCTCGAAATATTTTAAAAAACTATTTTTTCTAGTTAAGCATTTTCGGTGATTTTTTTCCATAATTAGTTATTAGTTGCGTATCAGCAGGTCTCTTGTACCTACTTATCCGAAATACCAGTCGCAGACAAAAATTGGAATATTTGATAAGAGGTTTCATAAGATACATATGGTCGGCTGGTTTTAGTATCATTCATTGTTTAACATGTCATTTTAATAAATTATGTAACGTAGGAAATGTAGCAATGATGGAGACGGATTTACCTGTAACAATATTCTGAACTTAGTAGAAAGTTAAGTGAATATTTTTATTACTGGGGTGATTCGTAAGTTCCTAATAATCTAAATTCTTCTAATTTTGGAAATTTAAACTTCGTTTTTAATTAATGTGAAAGAATTGAAAAAAATCTTACTATTTGGTCTATAACATTTGGATTTCATGCATTGAAAAGAATGAACTAAAGTTCATCAATAATACAGTTCATGATTGTATATACCGTAACTGTTACAGCATTGATATAAACCTGCAAATACGAACAAATTTATAATGGGCTGAGAACCAAGCCGTGTCTCAAACAGCAAGAGGATATTTGAGGAACGAGGATGATGGGGGTTGTGACATTGGAGCAGATGAAAGAAGGAGAATATCGATCACCGTGGATGGCCCTGGACCAACAAAAGACTGCGGATTGAGAACAGTTCAACATGGGTATCAGGTAAGAACACATTTTTATTCATTAGTTTTATTAGAAGTGGTGCGAATGAATGAGAAGTAACTGTCTTAACCAAGACCTTATAAGTTCCCTACTTCTTCTTCTTACTCCTGTAGTTCCTTAAGAAGCAAATGGCACCAGAGGGGGCGTTTCAAAAGCAAAGTGGATAGCAGAGTTGCTAGTCCTGCCCACCATGGGTTGAGTTCGTTTCTATTGCTCTTTTCTGAACAAATTTCTTCCATTTTTCCATGTCCTGTGCTATGCATTTGGCTTTGCTCCGTGATAGATTTTGTAATTGTAGGTCTTTCGGCAGGTATCTTTCGGTCTACCTATTCTTCGCTTTCCTTGTGCGTTAAATTTTAATGCTTGTTTTGCTATCTTGTTATATGGTTCTCTAAGTGTATGTTCTATCCTGTCCCTGTCGCATTTCTTTCTTCTAATTGTGGTTTCGATCTTTTCCTGATTTGAAATTTCCCACAGATGTCGACTTGATATTTATTCCGGCAAATTTATTCGATGTATGTATCTAAGGCATTTATTAACGAAGGTTTGAAGTTTCTTAATGTTTTGTTTGTTTCTAACCCATGTTTCTGCCCCATAAAGTAGCAAACTTATAATGGTTGTATTGCATAGACGGAGTTTTGTTTTGATGAGAATGTTTTTTGATCTCTATGTTTTGATTAGCATATCAAATGTTGTTTGCGCTAAGGCTATTCTTCTGGTTATATTTTTTATGCGCCGCCGTTGGTATCTATCGAATTACCTAAATAGTTCACTTTCTTTATGTCTAAGTCCCCGGGTGTTATCGTTGGTTCTTCTTTATTTGCATTTGAGAGAATTCTTGTCTTGTTCCCATTTATTGTTAAGCCAACCTTTTCTGCTTCTAGGTTTTAACTTGTTTAACTTTCTTTACATTAGCTTTTTATTCGGTGTGGGCAAGCACATATCATTTGCAAACTCTCCAAGTCATCCAGTTTGCTGAAAATGCCCCAATTTATTTGGGATTTGTTATCCTCTGTATTTAGCACGACCCTTTTGTATATTTAATGTAGGTTACGCCAGTTCAGTACCTACTTATGCTATTTCATGGCAGAACTCGATGATACTTTGACGTCTAAATCGCTAATGGGTCTCTTAGACCTTGTCTTTTAGCACTGCTCACTATCACTATTTAAAAGGTCAGGTAGTTAAGTTTGATATGCAATGATTTGTTGCCAACATTGTAAAACACTGCGCCACTATGCTGATGTATGTTACGATAACATTTTTGGTTAATTTTCTTTATAAAGTATTCAACTGTGGGAACGCGAGTTTCTCCACGACCTGTCGATAATAATAAAGAAAGGTATTGGGACAGAATGCAACTTTTTATATAGATTTCCTGTGATAGTTTCATTGAATGTTCGTCTCTTGCGGAGAAGTTGTCACACATTAGTTTGAGTGTTCTTATGTATTTGTCAGGTAGACCATATTACTTCAGTATTTTTTACATTTCTTGAAACTGAGTCGAATGCCTTGTTACAGTTAACACATTTGTCTTGTCCCTTTTCTATTATTTGTTCTATTACCCTTGGTTACAGACTACAGATCTATGCACGAACGCCTTTCCATAAATCCCTTAGCTTGATGGCTATGGCAGATTTCATTCTCTTCAAAATTAATGTGGTCATAATTTTTACTTTCTGTTGATGGAAGCATTATGGGTCTAAAGTTTTCGCATCAAGTTAGGTCGCCCTTCTTTGGTATCTTTATTAGTATGCCCTGTGTCCGATCACCTGGGATCCATTCTGCGGATTAAGCCTTGTCTACTAGTATGTACAATATTTCTATTGTGCTCTCCTTATCTATTTTTAGCAATTCGATTCCTATTTCGTCTATGCGTGGTGTTTTTAAATTTTTTATTTGTTTAGGCGTTTCTTCTATTTCGCCCTTTGCTGCGAGCATTTCTTACTTATGTCAAGTTGTTGGGTTACCATATTGTTATTCATTTCTTCCTTGATTTCTTTTACTTTGTAGATCTCTGTAAAATATTTTGTCAGTATATTTCCATTACTTCTCCGTCTGTTTTATATACTTCGTAATTTCCCCCTTTAAGTCTTGATCTGGATTTGTTTGTTTAGTTATCTTATATAGGATTTTCATATCTTTGTTGTGAGCAGCTTCTTCTGCTTCCTCCATTAAATTTTCCATGTTTGTTCGTTTGTCTTTAAGGTACCTCTTATTTTTGTTCCAATAATTTTACTGTAATTCTTTCATCATTTTTGTACCTCGTGTTTAATAATTTTATTTTTTATTTTTGCCTTCCTTCGATTGTGTTTATTGTAACACGAGTTTTATGGTTTTATATCCATGGTCTCTCTTGTTAATTGCCGTTTTATACACTTGCCATACATTCTCTACGGGAGGATTTCTAAGGTGATCGAATACTCCTATACAGAATATACAGGGTGTCTCTAAAAGGTCTGTACAAAACGCTAGCACAAATTCCCGAGGCTAAAATATGAGGATCTAGCCCAATTTACCTTAGTCCAAAAGTTGATAGTTTCCGAAATACAGGGTGCCAAAGTTATTATTTTTTAAAACTTTTTTGTAAATATTTTTCTTAATAATAGCATGATTTGCACGAAATTTGGTACTTAGGGGTTTTTTAGGATGAGAAATCGAGATCTGATCACAGTTTCGATGCACATTGCAGAGGGCGCCACCAGCAGCACTTCGCCTACATCTAAAGCTTCATAACTTTTTTATGCCTCGGTGCATTAAATTTCTGCTTAAAAATTCTTATTCCTTGGCATCTTTTGTCCAAAAAAGGTGTACCTAGCAGGTGTCGCTTCGAGCAGCCGTTTCTGATATAATCGAATTTAAATGTTTTATTGCGTACTGAAACTCGTCGTAGCCCCCCTTCTCACTTTATCCAGGTTTAGGATTGGTCCAAGAAATTAGGAGCGTGTTTAAGGGCCAACAGGCCAGCAACAATAAAAATTTAAATAGCAACGAGCTAACAATGATAAGAATGTAAGAATGAACTGGCAAAGTACAATAGGAATAAAGTCTAAGTAAATTTTCAAAATGACCTCCGTTTTCATGCATACAAAGATTAATTATACGGAGAAAGTTGCACTGCACCCTTTCCATCATCTCTGTATCTAGCCTGGATAAAGTGTGAAGGGGGACTACGACGAGTTTCAGTACGCAATAAAATATTTAAATTCGATTATCTCAGAAACGGTTGCTTGAAGCGACACCTGCTAGGTATACCTTTTTTGGACAAAAGATGCCAAGGAATAAGAATTTTTAACCAGAAATTTAATGCACCGAGGCATAAAAAAGTTATGAAGCTTTAGATGTAGGCGAAGTGCTGCTCGTGGCGCCCTCTGCAATGTGCGTCGAAACTGTGATCAGATCTCGATTTCTCATCCTAAGAAACCCCTAAGTACCAAATTTCGTGCAAATCATGCTATTATTAAGAAAAATATTTACAAAAAAGTTTTAAAAAATAATAACTTTGTCACCCTGTATTTCGGAAACTATCAACTTTTGGACTAAGGTAAATTGGGCTAGATCCTCATATTTTAGCCTCGGGAATTTGTGCTAGCGTTTTGTACAGACCTTTTAGAGACACCCTGTATATTTTTTTGTCCTCTTCGATATTGTTTAGTTTTGCGAGGTTAAATTTAGATCTTGCTGGTATGTTTTTGTTATTCTATTTTGTTATCTCATCTCTCGTTATTATTTTTGCTTTTACGAGGTGGTGGTTGAAGGCTATGTCGGCATCTCTTATCGCTCTTACATCCCGTAACGAATTTATCCATTTTTCTTCGATCATTATGAGGTCAATTTGGTTCTTATAGTGTTCATCAGGTGACGAACACGTGTGAAGGAAACTCTTAAAAACTTTCTTATGTTTGAAAAATATACCGCCAATTAACTATTAACTAGGCCATTTGTCTTAGAAAAATCAACAAACTTTTCTCTGTTCACAACTCCTAATCCATGTTTGTCCATCACATTTTCCTTTTCTGCATGATCACTTCCAACCTAGTAAATTGCCCACAAATATATTTATTTTCAACCAGTTTGAGAAACTGTAACGTAATACAGTCGAACTTCGATAACTCGAACCATGACTTGCCAGAAAAAAAGTTCGAGTTATCAAGACTTCGAGTTAGTAAATAAAATACATAATACGTATGTATTATTTTACAGAGGTGAAACGAATATTTGGTTAACGGTTAACTATTCAGCAATCGTAATATTCGGCCATTTTAATGAATATTCGGCATAACCGAATATTTCGCTGACTTTATTTAAATTTATCATTCATGACTACTTATTTTAAGGTAAATCTAACTTATTTCATTTTAAGTTTGCTTAAAAAATACCAAAAAAGTTTATAGGCTCATATCTAGCCTTTTTCTGAAATTTCCCGTCTGAAACATATACTATTGAATTATTAGAAATATTTTACGTGGAAAATAATTAATACCCCGGATTCAAAAAGTTTGATGTCCATGACTAATTAATTACCGAGAATTTAGGGTTTGTAAACAAATTTCCGAACCAATGCATTCTTGTGTTGTCTACTCTTAGCAGGGCAGTTTAATAATTAAACAATAAATTAGTTTGCTGGTGACCGCAAAGAAACCTAAATAAAAGCTACGATTTCTTAATCGGTGTAACAATAAGGCATGGGCGGGGGAGGGGTCATATTATGGTTAAGGGTTTAATGTTATTTAAACCATTGTACAGAGAATCGGTTGTATGTTCATTTGTTTTTAAATACGAACGCAAAACACTCAACGCTTCCCAAAAAATTCGACTTATCGAAGGTGGCGCCAAATATTCTGTTCGAGTTATCAAGATATTCGAGTAATAGAAGTTCGAGTTATCAAGATATTCAAGTAATAGAAGTTTGAGTTATCAAGTAAAAATTACACATAATTCTCACTCTTGACGCTAACGCCAACCAATTTGTTTCGAGTTATCAAAAATTCAAGTTATCGAAGTTCGACTGTATTTGATTAAAATGAAATATATACTGAGCACTAAAACATAATAATTATTTGTTCTACGTGGAGTAAACTACAAGAATCATAATTTACGCCACAGTTTTATCGTAGTTCATCTGTTTTTCCTTTTTCCACAGAATTCAGGCCGAAGTTTACTTAACAAATGGAATATCTTTTAGATTAGCTTTCTCTTAATTTTGTAAATTGATAGGGTGTGTGTACGTGTTTGTGTGTGTATTTACAATAGGTATCTAAATAGGATGCAAAAACTGCAGATGGTTAATGTACAAAGTGTGATCGATCATACCTACAAGAATTGTTCTCTTACAGGTATTCATAAAAATGCGTAATTATTTCACATAAGTTGTGATTCTAGGCAGGTTTCGAAATGGCAAATTTTCAATATATACGATATTTTAGTAAAACACTGTGTGAAATTTTCATACATCTCTGACAATTTATTTCTTATCATGTAATTTCATAACATAACAAATAATATCATACGCGTAATTCTCGATATTTTTCAAAGACGTAATTTTATGAAATAGAATTCTATTCTCCTCATTCTTGCCTCTCTTTAAATTGTTGAAATAAAATTATAATTTTTTGAAATATTAAGTATCTAAATTAAGCAAGTTTTTCTAAACACCCAATTACCTGCTTATTAATTATATTTCCATATTTTCAAATGCAAGTCTTTCACGATTTTCTTTTTAAATTACTTAACCTAACCTATTTGGCGTTAACTAATTTTTCAACTTGCTTTTACAAAATTCAAACTGACAAATACTTGTTTAGTTGCAATTTTTTATATATTTCTCATTAATATCAGTTGGTGTTGAGACGATTTTAAGTTATTTTAATCTGCATAATCGTTTCTCGTTCTCGTTGTAGTCTTCGTATGGTCTCATTTTGTTTTAAAATTTAGGTTTTAATGTCAATTCAGGTTTCTCCCCCATATTAAGTAATCTCATCATTTCCCTCGCGATCCTTTACCATCTATCCTCTCGCTCGAGAACTAGAAACTGTGGTCTGGTTGTGCATCTATGTTTGGGGTAAAGTTGGCTCATCTTGGTTGTCCGTTAGGTGGGGTTACCGCGGTTAGCACCCGGCGAAGTATGCCACACTGCACTTGATATATTTATTATATCTAGTTGGGTATTTTTATATCCGACCGCGGGTGTTTAGGCTGCTTACGCGTTCCAACAATGGTCCTTCTGGGATTGGTGAGTTGGACGGGGCAAAGCGTTTGGTACCAAAGACGCTCTTGGCTTGAGGAAGTCGCCACTGTTGGACCGGATTTGATTGGGGTAAGCCGCTGCCTCACCCATCTATGTACGATCGGAGTTCGTTTTAGTTTATTAACAGTATATAACGGGAGCAAAGGCCTTAATTGGTCAGTATCTGGTTAGCCTCTGTTAATTATGCACTCCTATCCCTTCTATGCTCCTCCTTTTTTTGCCCGAAAACTATAGGTACAGGTTTAGGATATGCATCTATGGTCGGCGATAATTCTGGAAGTCGGGGTACAGTAACCGTCCTTTCATGGGGTTGACGACCCTCATACTCCACGATATTACGACGCACATCTTTGCTACCCGAGATTTTGTTTCTGTTTATTAGTGGTGTATAACGGGAGCAAAGGCCCTAGTTGGTCAGTATCTCGTTAGTTTCTGCTAATTAGGCAAGAGATTCACTTGAGTTGGGGAGAATCACTTTTGCTTTTGTCTAGTCACTTTCTTAATCTGATTAAGCCAGATTAGAGGCAATTCGAGGAAAGAGTGGAATATAGAAACGAATTACTAAGTGTAGTTCCGTGTTTATTAGGAAAACTTGTAATAAAGTTTATGTTAGGTGTTACATTTTTCGTTTAAAGTAGTTGTGCAAGTGAAAAAACAATAGTAGCTCAGTTTTCGTGTTTTTAAAGGCAAACTGAAATATTAAATTAACTTCAAAATTGTTGAATTTTGGAATTCGTTTTGATATAAAGTGTTAGAAAAACGGCTTAAATTATAGAATAGCAAGTGTCTGAGGATCAATTTTTGTGAAACATTGGTTTTTCAAAATTACATTTTATAAGAAGAAAGTGATATATAATATTGAAACCATAAAAAATTATGTTTCTTATGCTTCGTCCTTCTTAGTGCAAGCCAGTGGCTAACTGTTTAGATATTAAAATTTAATTAGTTAAAAACATATTCAACAAATATTCTAATTAATATAGCAGAATTACCGAATTAATTAATTTCTGTAAATCTTTAAAGGCAACATATTTAAAAGCAAGGTAGTTATTGCTAATAGTAATTTAGGGTTATTTTTCAAATTATTTTAGAGAATTGGATATTCTTTCCAAGAAGATTTTCTACAATTTGCTTTTGGGAAACTTTCTGCAGCACATAATTAGTACTACTCTTTGTAATGTTTTAAGAGTGGTCTCTTAACAATGGTTTTGAAATAATATATTTATAGAAAAATCTAAATTTTATTGAAAATGAAAGTTACGATTATGTTCAAATTTCTATCGTCGGAAGGCGGGTGTCTTCAGTCTTCAGAGACGTCGCTGGATGTTGTAAGTCAAAGGTGAGTGGTGAATACATGACGTGATCGATCACACTCTATACAAATTTAGGAACTGCATTTAAATGACTGCGTAGTTAAGATGAATTTTTAGTCTAAGGTCTTACATTATTGCAATAGTTATAAGTGTGAATAAAAGGAAAATAAACATTTCTACTTTGAAAAGATTTTTTGTTAGGGCGGTACTAACGTTACTTTTTATTTTCATAGAAATTTGTCCAATTCTTTAAATGTATGTAATCACTTGTTTATGTTTAAATGTTTTATAAATAGAAATATAATATAAAAATTAGTGAAGATCCTGGTTAACCCAGGGGAGGCGGGGGGCACAATTAAAAAAAGGAGCGGTAGTACCTACTTATTTGTAATCATCTGCAGTCGCATCGTAACAAATTGAGACATTAAATGTACTCATTTTCTTCTTAAATATGCAACTTATAATTTCATATCCTAAATCTTTAGTGACTCAGAAATTTGTTTACGTTTGCTGTTTAGTATTCGCAGTTTGCTTAAGAAATTGTAACATGAAGGTATATTTTGCAACAAATATACTACGAGGGTGTTTTTAAGTTATCTACCCAGCTACGAAGGAAAACTTGCAGAGCTTCAAAAAATTAATTTTTCTACATAACTACCGTCCACACTAATAAGTAAATACACTTATTAGGGCGGGTTGCACAAACATGATTTAACAGCTTGGTTAAATTAATCATTCGTTAAAGTGAACAAAATCGAATCAAAATTCGAATGCATATGGCAAATAACACATTAGTAAACAAAAAATGATGCTGTTTTGTCAACTTTGATCATTCGTTAATTTAACAAAAGCTTTGTGCAACCGGCCCTTAGTCCAGCGTTTCCTGCGTTGTTTCGCTCCATTCAAAAATCTGCCATTGCGACAGGCGATTATTTCATTGTTTATTTTTATATCTGTCAACTTTGGCAGAACCTAAAACTTTCATTTACAATAAAAATACGCAAAATACGTAATTTTTAAATCGCCGTTTCTGCATTCTGCATATTTTAAACAGCACACGTGAAGAAAACGTAAGTAAATTCTATAAACATGGAATAGTATTGAATCCTATCAAAAGAAAGCAAATGAACATCAGTCATCAGCCAGGTACCGAATGAACTTAAAAAAATGTAATGAAAATAAGAATTTGTCTAGTCAGAAGTTATTAATGCAACTTACAAATTTTAATGGTTCATGTAGATAGGTGTGAAATTGGTTACATAGAAAAAAATGTAACAATTGTACGTTTACGTAAATAGTGATTTTAGTAAATATGTAAAGTATTATGGTTATGGCATTATCAATAAATTTTTTAAATTATACTTATTGTTTTAGCATAATATCTAATAATAATAATGAATCTATAATTGTGCTTCATTGCATTGTAGATGTAGATTCTTTAGTAACTGACAAGTTTAACAATTTGACGTTTTGTCGCTGCCAAAATTGACAAATATAAAAAATAAATAATGAAATAATCGCCTGTCGCAATGACAGATGCTTTCAGTATTTCTATCTCTTTCTAGCGTTAACTAAATCCAATAACATACGTTGAACGCTGAATCCATACATATTCCAAAGGCACAGCGGATCCTTTCTGAAAAAATACATTGGAGTTTCCCTATGGTGCGACTTACCTGAGACACCCGGTATATAGAATTTACATAATTCGTTAAAATTATAAATAAAATAGACTGTTATTTTGTTATTAAAAGATCTCAGAACTAAGTAATTTTTTTTAATTATCTATTCCCTTACATAAAAATACTTAATCAAAATTTAAATGTAATTGAATCGATTTAAGACAGTTTCAATATAACGTAATTTCTTATTATTTGATTATTTAGGTTTATAATTGGCATAAAGGCAATGGAAAACAATCAGTTGCATTTCACTATTTTTATGCAATGTAGGAAGAAATCCGTTTCGAGTAATGTTTTTAAATTTACTGTGTACTTTTAAAATTACAATAATTAATTATAAAAATTTCTTTCAACTTTTAGCAGCAGTTTTTTTTTTTCGTTTTGAATTTTTGATGTAATCGTTTTTTTTTTTGGCTTTAGTTTCTTAAGTGTTTGGCTTAACACCATTTTTAATATTGGCTTCAAAAACATTATATATTGGCTGTGCACGTTGTTTTAAAATCCTGAAAAGAATCTCAGGTATGAACTATTTAGCTTTAGGTAGAAATAATTAATTCAAAGTAAATACTATACAGCAGAAGCAAACAAGGCTAAAGAGCGAATTATCTTTCCTAATTTTGTAAATTTAAGTAACTGTGTGAATGTTGTGATTACTAAGGTGTAGCTAGCTGTTAGAGCACACGAATTATACCAGGACAACTTCTACAAAAATCTGCAAGGAGAACGTACAAGAAAAGGACGTCAAGATGACTACGGTTACAACAAAGGTAACTGAATTCGCTTTCCTTAACACGATCAAAGTCTGCTTTTACTTAGTTCCTTCGTTATTTTTGTAGTTTTTGAATGCTTCATTGCTTTAATTTTTTTTTTCATAACTGTAAGAAGTTAATTTGCCAAATGCCAAAATGTAACTTCAAATCCTTAATTGGCTTAATTGGTGACAAATAATTCGATTATTTTTAGGTTAGTAGTATTAAAGATTGCACATTTTACTTCAGAAACCTTTCCTACCCGTAAGGTGTAAAGGTATTTTAGTACATTTACAAATTTACAAATATTACAACTAACATATTCGATACTTCATGATTAACTGAACTTATTATCTAAACTAAACGTCTTCTTCTTTAGCACGAACGACTTCTTGTTCTGTCAAGTTACATCTCTTTGTTGTAGTATTTCTTCCATTGTTTGGTTTCATGTTTATTTGTGGCCTTCCTCTAGTTATTCTAGCTGTAATTCTTGCCTCCCATATTCTTTTAACTTGTCTATCGTTGCCCATTCTTTCGAGATGCCTCAACCACTGTAGTTCTTCTATTTTGCTTTTCTAGTAAGCGTTTCAACTTCTAAATCATTTCGTATTGTTTGACTCCTTATCTTGTCCCTTCTTGTGACCCCCTCACTCTTCTTAAGTACTTCATTTCCAAGGTTTGCAATTTATTTTCTTTTTTTTTTTTGATAAGATCCAGGATTCACTACCAAAAGTTAAGGTCGGTTGATACATAGTTTTGTAAACTGTAATTTTTGTTTTCCTTGAGATTTCTTTTTTAGTTATAAAGGTGTTCGCTATTGAGTAGTACAATTTTGTTGTATTATCTATTCTTTTTTTGTTTCACTTTCGTGTCTTCCTTCCTTATTTATTGTAACTCCCAAATATACAAATTCGACTGCCTGTTCTATTTTTATTATTTTGGACTTCTATATTTATTTCTATTTTTTTTGCTATTACGTGGCCGTAGTTTTTCTGTTATTTATTTTCACGGTGTATTTATCAAGAGTTTCCCTGTAATCCCATCTCACTTGCTGCGAACGTGCATTCTGTTATAAGGGCCGTTCCTGCGATTTTTGCCGCTCCGTGCAAAAGATAAAATTGTCGCCCCCTTATGTTTATAAAATAAAGTCGTAAATTTAGTAGCATTATATTTAAATATTTAACAAAATTTAAAAAATGCAAATAAGAATAAAACATTCACTTTTTTGCAATTTATTACCAACAAATCGTTAATAAAAATCACTGTTAGCTCTTAACTAAAAATTAACACAAATAAAACGAATAAAATAAAAAGTATTGACCAAACAATTATATAAATAAAAAAAATGTTACATTAATTTTACGTGATTAATAATAAAGCTAAAGTAAAACGAAATTTTTTGGATGCAAATTCATCTATTAGGTATGGATGATACGTCTACATTTTGACTTAACTACTACTTTTAATTTTACTACTATCTAAAATGTAGTTTAGAGTTTGGCTTTTACAAGGAATTTAAATTTTTTTTAGAATTTATAAAATTTGATGTGGAAAAATGCCGCCCCCGAATTTCAGCTGCCACGTGCGAGTGCATGTGCTGCACCCCCGCCAGGAACGGCCCTGTCTGTTATGCTTATCTTTTCCATGTTTTTAAATCCTATCTGTAACTCGCTCGTTCTTGATCTGGTCATCTGGTCTCAGCTATAAAATCATCCATAAATGTGATGAACAACAATGAACTTAGGACGGCTCCGTGAAGTTAGCAAAGTAATAAAAGCACTAACGTTTATAATTTGCACATTATTAGTGCATCGTTAGTGCACGTTAGTGCACTATAAATTAACATCAGCAAAGTACGCATTTTATAATTATCGCAAAATATATATTTTTTGCTAACTTCGCACCTAGCAAAGTGTTTTTCTAAAATCCGAGGGAAAACGTGTGAAGCGGTTAGTGCTTCGTTAGTGCACGTTAGTGCACTATAAATTTTTCGCTAAAAATTATTCACTCTCAAGATATTGCGTATTAAATTATTTTTGCTAGCTTTGCACCTAGCAAAGTGTTTTTCTAAAATCCGAGGGAAAACCTGTGAAGCGGTTAGTGCATCGTTAGTGCACGTTAGTGCACTATAAAGTTTTCGCAAAAAATTATTCGCTTTCAAGATATTAGGTATCAATTTTTTTCGCGTTCGAACCTAGCAAAATTTTTTTCTAAAATTCGAGAGTAGCCTCCGAACACGTTAGTGTTTTGTTAGTGTACGTTAGTGCTTCGTTAGTGCACGTCAGTGCACTATAAAATTTTGGCGAAAAATTATTCGCTTTCAAGATATTAGGTATCAATTTTTTTCGTGTTCGCTCCAAGCTAAGCTTTTTTCTTAAATCCAAGGGAAAACCTCTGAAGAGGTTAATGCTTCGTTAGTGCACGTTAGGGCAATATAAAATGTTCGCTAAAAACTGTAGACTTTCAAGTTAAATTAAAATTTTATTGAGGTCGATTTTGAATATTTAATGAATATCTTTATACCAAATGGTGAACACCTTGCTAAGTAAAGGTATTATTAGTTAATACGCTTAGTAGTTAGGCATTATATAACTACATTTTACCTTTACGCTTAATTTTTTTTTTAACAGCATATTTATCAAAAATGCTAAAACTTAGTTGAGCAAAAAATGTTAACTTGTTTCTTAGGTTAGTTGTAAGAGTTGTGCAATTTCGAAGCAACCTAAGAAACAAGTTAACATTTTTTGCTCAAATAAGTTTTAGCATTTTTGATAAATATGCTGTTAAAAAAAATTAAGCGTAAAGGTAAAATGTAGTTATATAATGCCTAACTACTAAGCGTATTAACTAATAATACCTTTACTTAGCAAGGTGTTCACCATTTGGTATAAAGATATTCATTAAATAGGCAAAATCGACCTCAATAAAATTTTAATTTAACTTGAAAGTCTACAGTTTTTTGCGAACACACCGAAATACTAACGAAATATCTTGAACAGTAAGGCATTTGCTATTATTTTAAATCGGAAACTTTAATATTGTAAATGCCTTATGAATATATCTTTTAAACTGAACTCACGTCTTCTCCACAAATATAATATTGGTGGAGAAGACGTGAGTTTTTTGAATTGTTCACAATTTCATCCTTAACAATTTACTGCACCTGAAATATGGATTTTCATTATATGAAAAAGTTTACTAAACTTAAAAACATTATGGATAATAAGCAATAAACAAATGAAAGAATTTTTTTCAGCTTATTTATAAAAGTAATAATTTACATAATAGTATATGGCATAACAAATATTTATCTAGCCTAGTATGAATTCTAATCATTAAATGCTATAATAAATAAACAAAAATCTCTAATAGTTCTCTACAATCTGAAAACATACCCATAAGTGCAATAAACAATTACATTTTTTAGAGGTTTCTAAAATAAGTAGATATGCAATATTTTAATATTTAACTGAACTTCTTTGGCCAAGAAATGTTAACTTTGTCCTTAGGTTTTCGCTCATTTTATTTCGGTAATTCATATTCGTTATTAACTAATAGCTTTGTAATAGGAAAAGCCAAGTAGTAGAAAACGAAATATTCCTATAAAAAATTATTCTAAAATAATTTATTCCGAATAATTTTCTAGTCTAACTATAATTGAAATAATTAAAGAATTTTGATCTACCTGGCCACGATCCACGACTAACCCTAAAGTCGTGCCGTTTTGTATGAATTTGGGTTATATCGTAAAACCAATAAAATAAACTTTCAAACATATTCGCAAAATATAATAAGAAATATTTTGAGTTAGATATCATAATAACTATTTTTGTATTGTATCAATATAAATTGATTTGATTGAAAGCACAAGTTTTGTTAGATTAAACATTACTGATATTGTTACGAATAGGTATTAATTCAAAAATACAACTAACTGACAACAGTCAGTTGATTTTATAATGGTGTGAATCAACATACTAATAAGTTTCAACGATCATTATTATCACAAGAAACATTAAAAGTTTTCTTACTAAACATGTAAATAATTAAAGTTCAAAACAAAACAAAAACAGTTAGAAATTTTGGTAAATAATGATTAATATTGTAATGATCGTTAATACTTTTCCATATTAGATTATTTCTTGCGAACTAAAAATTAAAAAATATCGAATAAGGAAAAATTAAAAACTAGGAACCTTCACGGGGACCCTTAAGAATTGCTTTAAATATCAACTTTAATAACAAATATGTATGGCGCCCAGCCAAAAGCAGTCAAAAGCATAACTACCCAAAAATTATAAATGAGTTAAATCATTGCAATATAAATTACGGAAAAAACTTCTGACTCAAGGCCACTTTAAAATTGCTCAGCTGACTAGCATGGTATATGTGTGATGATTGTCAGTGCATTGTTACTTATTATAATAAATAAATATATTTTTCAGATCTATCAAAACGCTTTAGTGACTTCATGGTATAGCATGAAGAATTGCAATCGAAATAAAAAGCAAAGATCTGTTAATACGTTGTCTATAAATATAGACCTAAACAAAGATAGTTCCTTTCGTATGCTTTCAGAAGCGATTGAGAAGGGTTTCGTAAACAATAGCGTTTGTTCAAGTTGTCAAAAAAATGTATAATTTTGCAATAAATGACCATATCTTTTTGACACAAATGGTTGGTTCATGTCAATTCGAAGAAATGCCTTTTACCATATCAGTAAAAGATAAAAATTTCATTTTAAGAGCAGCTACACATTATATTAACTCCGAATTGTTCGAATTAATACCATGTGGCATTACGTTGCATTTCCTTGACATAGATAGTATGTGGGAAAATTTTGACGATATGGTGAAATAGTGCAATAACATTAAATTATGTACTGCGATACTAGAGCAGATGCAATATTAGAAATACATAACTACGTTACGCGGTAAATGACGTCTCACAACATTGCGCATAGGCGTTTTAACGGGGTCTGGTATTATGCGCATGACGTCATGTCGACGTAGGTATGTATTTCTAATATTGCGTCTGCTCTACCACATATTGTAATGTGTACTATACAAAATCTTGTCTTTTGTTTATTTCGGCCTTGCATTTACAATGATATAATTTCCAAATTTTGAATTGTACACGCACATTTATAGCAACAATATTTCACTGAAATAAAGTTTTGTTGACGTTTCTATTAGCATTGCTTATTATTTATTATTCATAACGTTTTTAAGTAAACTACTTCAGTTTAAAAGATATATTCATAAGGTGTTTACAATATTAAAGTTACCGATTTAAAATTAAAGCAAATGCCAAACTGTTCAAGAAAATTCGCTAGTATTTCGGTGTGTTAGAATGCGCTGCTTCAAAATTCCACAACCTTTACAATAACCTAAGAAACAAGTTAACATTTCTTGTTCAAGTAAGTTGTGCCATTTTGGATAAATACGTTGTTAAAAAAATTAAAGCGTAAAGATGTAAATACATACAGTGCGGGATTAAAGTATGGAATATATTAATTAAAACCGAAACAACCCAGTTTTCGAACAAATCCTCGAACACGTCGATTTTGTTTTATGAAAATGCAGATTTTTCCATTAAATTCGATTTTTGATCGTCATTTGTTTTCGAGTAATGACGCCAGAGATTTTTTTTTAAATGGCACCGCCTAAATTTTTTTCGTGTTTTCGATAGATCGTTTAATTCTGAAAACGATAACATAAAATTTTGACACCTTACATAAGAAAATTTTCGAACAAAAGACAAGTTAAATGCGCAGAATTAGCCCACAAGTTATCGGCAAAGTACAAAAATTTATAAGACGGCTCGCTTATTGTCAAGAAATCGTTTGATAGCAGTTCCAATACTTAATCTGATTTTTTAAAAGCAAATGCTTAGCAACAGGAGTTTTTCTTTTGTTTCGTTGTGTTTTCTAATCTTCATTTGTCTTTCGTTCGAAAATTTCTTATGCAAGGTGTCAAAATTTTATGTTACCATTTTCAGAATTAAAGGATCTATCGAAAACACGCAAAAAATTCAGGCGGTGCCATTTAAAAAAAATCTCTGTTGTTTCGGTTTTAATTAATATATTCCATACTTTAATCCTGCACTGCATATGTAATACCTAACTGCTAAGCGTATTAATTAATAATGCCTTTATTTAGCAAAGTGTTCACCATTTGGCATAAAGATATTCATTAAATAGGCAAAATCGACGTTAATAAAATTTTAATTATTCCTTAATTATTGAAAGGAGACAAAATAATATTTAATTAAAATTAATAGGAGTAGCATACTTCAACATGAAATTGTTATCGTGTGTCTACAGTTTTTTGCGAAAATTTTATATTGCCTTAACGTGCACTAACAAAGCACTAACCCCTTCAGAGGACTCGGATTTAAGAAAAAAGCTTGGCTAGGTGCGAACGCGAAAAAAATTGATACCTAATACCTTGAAAGCGAATAATTTTTCGCCAAAATTTTATAGTGCACTGACGTGCACTAACGAAGCACTAACGTACATTAACGAAACACTAACCTATTTGGAGGTTACCCTCGGATTTTAGAAAAAAATTTTGCTAGGTTCGAACGCGAAAAAAATTGATACCTAATATCTTGAAAGCGAATAATTTTTTGCGAAAACTTTATAGTGCACTAACGTGCACTAACGATGCACTAACCGCTTCACAGGTTTTCCCTCGGATTTTAGAAAAACACTTTGCTAGGTGCGAAGCTAGCAAAAATAAATTAATACGCAATATCTTGAGAGTGAATAATTTTTGGCGAAATCTTTATAGTGCACTAACGTGCACTAACGAAGCACTAACCGCTTCACACGTTTTCCCTCGGATTTTAGAAAAACACTTTGCTAGGTACGAAGCTAGCAAAAAATATATATTTCGCGATAATTATAAAATGCGCACTTTGCCGATGTTAATTTATAGTGCACTAACGTGCACTAACGATGCACTAATAATGTGCAAATTATAAACGTTAGTGCTTTTATTACTTTGCTAACTTCACGCACCCACTTAGGACTCCTCCCTGTCTTAATTCGCGCGTGTTTTCTTCTAACATAATTTGTATTATTCTTGCATAGACTTTTAATAGCATTAATTAATTTTCGTTCTACTCCTCTTCTTGTTAGGCTATTTCAAACCATATTTCTCGGTACTCGGTCGAATGCCCTATCTATATCTATAAATATCATGTATTTTAGGCTTGACCCTTGACCCTTGACCCTTTCTAAACCCACTCTGTGAATTAGTTAATTGTTCTTCGACACCTTTTCTTAGTTTATGTTCATAAGGCTTACGGGCTGTACTAATCAAACTAATTCCTCTATAATTCTGACAATTTAATCTCATGTTTTATAAAGCGGTAATATTTTTCTTAATTCCTAGTCTTTTGGAATTTTACTTGTGTTCCATATCTTCCATATCGTGTCCTGCCGATTTTCCACTTTTGGTTTATTGCTTCGTGCAGTTTTTCTTTTCTCAATTGGTCGTTGTTTATTTTGTCGTTTACATCGATTGGTTCATTTTCATCTGATATTGTTGTTATCTATTCTTTCTCTTCCGGTTGTAGCAACTCACTCACTTGTTTGTTTGTAATTTTCGGTTTGTTGTATTTCCAGTTTATCCATTTATTTGTTTCATTTCCACATTTGTTCGTCTATTTTTAATTTCTGGTCTTTTGGCCTTTCCATCTTGATTGATTACGTGGATTGGAATGCCAGATTTAAATTAACAAATGACCAAGTTGATAAATGTTGTTTATTTGCTATAGGTATATACATTTCATTTTTGATTCGGCTTGGAATATTTTTTAAATTAGAATTGGTTAAGATTTTAAAATTTATTAAATAATGTCTATTGTTACACGTATAATAGCCAATTAAATAAATCTTCGAAAGTAGGTAGTCACTAGTTAAGTGTTTTTGAATAAACATTTTTGTACAAAGTAAATACAATATCAAATTCTTTACAAGTTAACTTATGTAAATTATGTGAATTAAAATTAAATCTGCAAATTTTGCCAATTTTTTGGTGATTTTGTTGGAGAATTCAAAGCTGTTTAAAAAGTACACCGATTAAACACTTTCATTAATAAAATGTTTACGTAAAATAATTTTCCTGAATTTACTATGATCGTTTGCTCAAGGAATCGCATTCAGTTCATCTCTGAGATAGTAAATAATTTGACTTTGGTAAAATTTACGTAGAAAATTATGTACAGATCGTCACATTTAATCAAGGAGATCCCTCATTTTTTAAAATTATTCTAAAAATTAAAATAATGTCTAAATTTTCAACTTTAATATTTTTAAGTTGAATTGCTGCAAAACTCTTTGTAATATCTTTGTTTTATTTTTTGTTTCTCAATTCTACGTAAGATTTTGAATTTCAAATTTATTTATTATTAAAACGTTGTAACCAATTCAATCCAATTGGTTAATCTTAAGTTGGTCCATCTTCCTCTGCTGCTCGTGAAGAAAAGAAGACTTCATGTATATATTGTTTATTTACTTTCATGTGTGTATTTTGAATAAAACTGTTTTTGTTTTTTTTTCTATCCTAAGCGTTAGAAGTCTAACGCGTCATAATGTTGAATATTGCACTTAACATCCGCTATTTTGATGCATTTGGCTCTAAAATTGTTATTTTAGACATCCAAAATTACTCTTCAGTATTCGAAATTTACTTTTTAAATACTGAAAATAGATTTCGAATATAAAGTTGTTTTTTAATGTTTAGAATAAATTTTAAAATTAATTTTAGAACGTCTAAAACCTTGGGCGTTAAAAATTTATTATAAACATAAATAATTTGTTAAATATTAGAAGTTTTAGACGTCAAAGGTTAATTTTGATTTAGGTTACGGTTTTATTTTGTTTATTTTAAAATCATGTTTGAATCTTGATATATTTGTAAGGTAGAATTTTTAATTAAAATTAGGTTAGAATTTTGTGCCGTTAGTGTAAATAAAAGATTTCCTATAAATAAATTTTTATGAATCTTAAATGCTGTGTAATTTTCTACCCAACTAAAATCCTGTATGAATTTTGTCCGGTAGATCAAATGAACCTTGAAAGTGATGTATAAAATTTGAAATTTCATGAGTTTGTGATGTTAGTCGCAGATGCTCTATACAGTGTGCCTCACTTTAGACGGCACCACCCCAGTATTTTTTTTTATATATTATCGATTTAAAAAATCCCTAATACGACTTCTTCAATTTTGCTGTTTATTTTAAATCGTAGTAGAAAGTAACATACCCTAAAAGTACAATTTAGTGAGGGGTATAATCAGAAAAAAGAAATTTTTTAAATCGATAATATATAAAAAAAATACTGGGGTGAGGCCGTCTAAAGTGAGACACACTGTAGATACAGCCAAGACAAATGAGGAAAAAAGATTAGATAAATTATGAAGCTAAAGGTTGTGGGTTCGATTCCCAATACCTGCCATACTAACTTAGCATTTTTGGACACAAGGAGCACGCAGATTTGGAAGATGGAATTTAGTGTACGAATTACACAACTAGTGACAGTAACAATTGCCTTGCAGCGCATTTGAGGTAGGTTTTCTAAATTTTTTTAAAGTAGTATTCAACTGGAAACATGGGTACTTGTGTGATCATAAATTAATCAATGTGAAGCGTAGGTCAGAGGTTTTAGCATTGGGCTGTAAAACCAAAGGTTGTGGGTTCGATTCCCATCACCCGCCATATTAAAAATAATCGTTTTTGCACTCTAAGGTGCACTCAGCCTTTGGAATTGAGTATATGGGTTACACAACCGGTGGTAAATAATTAGTCGGCTTGTAACGATTCAAGTTTTTCGAACTTTTTAAAAAACAGGATTTAACACGGTAAAGGTAGGAACTTGCATCTTTGTCTTTCTCAATCCATATAGGATGATGCGAGCTGTGAAGGAAAATAGAATTTAAGTTGGAAACTACCAAAACCCTAAGATATGCTAGTAGTTTATACTTCGATTGTTAGGCATTGCGATCCAATTTTGTAGGGGTCATCCTCCTCACCACCCCCTAACCAACCCTCCCTAATATATTAAGCTCCTCTATATAACTATCTTGTGTTTAGTTTACTTGTGACTGATAATTCTCCTGACATCTTTTAATTCAAATGTTAGTCTGAGATATATGCAAATTACAGTTTCCGCTTTTAGAATTATAGTACAAGAATTACAACATGGCGTAGCGATTTATATTATATGTCCATCCTTTGTCACGTGCACTACAACATTTAATGGGGGACGTTGTTGTCCCTTGGCGCGCGGCTAGCAAACAGCGGAGAAGGGGGGTTTGAAACGGCAAACCCTTCAAATAGGGGTGGTCATAATCGGAATAAAAATAGGGCGCCACGACGGAAATCACCCAAAGATAGTTCCTCTAGGGCTCGAAGGGGTTGGGGTTAGCTAGACCCCCCTGCAAGATGTGACTTACCTTGCTTAATGAAATAGCTTACTGAAATTCTTAAAACTTGTAGGCAGGCTCCCACTGTATACGTAAATCTTTACCAAAACACTAACACACAAAATATGATCGGGAGGCACTGAAAACACTGACAAGACCAAACTAAATTGACAATTAGATATTTAATAAATCAAAAAGGCAAAAATGGATACACAAAAGGGGCGACAGTTAACATGTTACGTCAAAAATAAATAATAAATGCGATACTTACTTTAAGGGACGATGGGACGATAGAATTGAGGGTACTACATTTACGTTACGTACGGCAAATCATTCACAAACTAAGCCCCTCAATCCCAGGCAGAATATAGGATTAACAAATATTAAACTAAAATTCAATCAGTAAAGCTAAATCTTTATACATGCAACATAACACAAATTTTAACTTGACTTTACTTAAAACTTGCGACAATGAAATCTTTAAAGGTGAATTGGTACTGACAAACTTGAACTACAATCTGAACACAAAAATCTTTACTCAAACACAAAATTACTAAGACAAACTAGTCAACCGTTTGCCAGCGGTCCTCAACCTTTGCAATGTGAATATTATCAAAGCCGCCTAAAGGCGAATCACAAAGCCTTCACACATTATCGCCGGATCAAACAAATTGACCAGACATCGGCTACTCTAAAATTACAAGTTGCAAACAAAACACAAAAATAATAAAAAGGAGGTACTTACTAAACTTCAAACCCAACTGAACAACATTGATAGAGGCCTGTCCGCAAGCGGCAATCGTAGGAATTGAAACAGTTCTCAGAACTACAATTTGTTGAAAGATTTTGTTGTTAGGTAATTTTGAAATACACCTATACCACTCCCTTATGAGACGCCACTGAAAAATGAATCATGATAAATTCGAGTTGCCAATGTGACAACAATTTAATGTGGCCGAAAATTCAACCTGTCTTCAATCAATGTGGATCACATATAATGATATGATATTGCTATTAATTATCATTGAATTCAAAAGTCAACTTTTATAGGCAAAAATTATTATTTTCAGATGAGAATCTAATTATCTCATTCTTAACACGAGACTAATACATATAATCACTCAAAAATAACTTTGTGCGGTAGAAAGGCAACTTAATGATAAAAGACGTACATCACTAAAAACTATGATATGCTACCTCTTTTTTGTGACAATTTATAATGCGTACCAGCCTCAACACCGAAAGGTACCTATAAGTGCTTAACGATTACATACATACATGTCAATTTTGGTTAATTTTGTACAGGAAATCAGAATTCCTAAAATAATTAATATTTCTAGAAAGCCTTCGGTCCGTTCTTTATACTTTCTTAGGCGTGCAAAAAGGTAGCACTTTAGATACTTGCCGTAGAGATAAATTACTACAAATTAGAAATTTACTAGTGTTGGAATGTTCTTAATTACATATTAGTTTAAGTACCTATTATAATCTAAACCGCAAATATTTACGTGTATGGCTGTATGCTGTAAAACATCCATGTAAAACCATCAAGTATATGCCTATTAACTATTAATAGTTTTACAGTTTTACTACAGTCTTATACCTAAGAAGAAATTATACAACAGATATATGCACATCATTGCACAAATGCGCCTACGCGTGTATGAAACCAGTTATACAAGGGTCAAATCAACATGTTTCGAGCCACTGTAATGCCGTTCTGTGGACTCTTTTTTTGGCGCATGCGGTTAAAAGTTTCCGTACGACGGCCCGAACTCGCACAGTCGCACTGACAAAACGTCACTAACACCGAAACGAACGTAGGTACACAACAAGAAAACACTAACGTTCATACCTCTGGTGGCTACGACAGTGATAGCGTGTCAAAACGTTGTTTGTTAAAAAAAGAAAAGTATAAAGACGTACGACGAGATATCGTAACAAGAACCAACATACGTTTGTCGAGTATACTCCTTCCATATACTAAAACCATATACCTACTATCTCCTATACTGCGGACTACCCATATTCACAATGAGCGGATCACGTAGCAATGAAAGAGGGAGGTTTGACCACACCGTAGAGTATTGTGCAGTAAATACGCATGCGCGACCAATTTTGTAACGCCTACAAATTTAAATTTTACGCGCGCGTTCATTCAAATTTAAATTTGTAAACCATTGTTTTGAGAAAATTGTTATTTTCTTCGCCAGCATTATAAACACGATCCTATATTGATACAGGGCGTCATTAATTATTACCTACCATCTTTTTATTATTTTGATTAAAATAATCCTCAGATGTAAAATGATTTGAACAAATTAAAAGTCGAGATGCATCGTCATATTCCTTTAAGTTGCATATTTGTTTCCACAAAGAGAGACTTATGGGGTCTTTTGGAAACCAACAACGAATAAATTACATTATTAATTTACAAGTTTGGGGCTTGAAAATAAGTTATAGGAAGTTACAAATGTTGTGTACGTATTATGTATACACAAAGGCGGTTAAATTTTTACGGTTATGGTGTACCACTTTTTCTTGTAACTAAAATATATACTTTTGTTTAACTACTTACAAATGCAAAGCTGTGGGTGGTTTCTCAGCACACAAAAAACAACGTCTTCTTGAAGTCATAACTTGTAAATTATCAAAAATTACAATAGTAACCGGCGACACGAACGCAAAACAATGACACACAAGCACGCCGTTGAATGTAGAATGCTTCAGCTCACTTCAGCTTCAGCGTCACGCATACGTTATATTCACTTTCACCAGATAAAATATTTACAATTTTGGGTCATGCGCAATCAATACAAGAAACGCTACGGTGCAGAAATACATATGTCTGCACTCTAATGATTGCTACGAGGTCAAGCTTGTATCAGCAGTATAGGAGATAGTAGGTATATGACTAAAACTTCCTTGATAAAACGTTTCTGTGGGAACTTCATCGAATAACCTCACAATTTAAATTTTGCAACTGTCAAACTATTTGCATTGTATATCACCGAAGCATAATCTATTGATAAAAAAGTGGAAAAAATTGGTATATCGGCATACAATAAATATAAAGGTGGGTGTAAATGATGTATTTTCGTAAATCTTTGCTTGTATACAGAAAATGTATTACAATAAGTAAATAATGCGCCCTCTAATTTGCTGTTGCCATTTGGCATCACCGGGCACCTCTGATAGAATTAGTTATATAATAATAGTCCCTTTTGTCATATTACTTGTGGATTGTGAGTGGTTTATTTTGTCTTAGAATGGACAGCAACTGTGTTGGACTGACAAAAGAAGAAGTAAAGCACATAAGGGGGCTTGTCCTTCTAGAAGGGGACGTTTCTGATGTAGATCTAGATCTAGAAGAATCGGATGCCGAATTAGAAACAGATTTCGAGAACTTGCCTTCTACAAGCCAAGACATCGGAATATCTATTGAAGTGGATGAAGCTGAAGAAAGAAATAATGCAGAAGATTCTAATCCAGATGATGACGTTCCACTTGCCGTGCGTTTCAAGAACCACTTACCCAAAGCCCAGAAGAAAAAGAAAGTGTACCATTGGCGGCAAAAAGATATAGATCCAGTGGATGCGGAATTCGAACAAACATTCTCTGATCCACCTGATCCACAACTAACTCCACTGGAATATTTCAAGTACCTCTTCGATGACAATTTGATTAGTTTGATTTCAGAGCAGACTAATTTATATTCTGTTGAGAAAACCGGAAGTTCTATCAACACCAATGAAGCTGAAATTGAGCAATTTTTAGGCATGCATATTCTGAGTGGGATTATCAAAATGCCCAGCTACCGGATGTATTGGGCTGAAGCTACACGATATTCTCCAATTGCTGACACTATGCCACGTAACAGATTCGATAAATTGCGAAATTATTTGCATTTGAACGATAATTCGAAAATGAAACCTCGTGAGGACCCAAACTACGACAAATTGTTCAAAATACGGCCTGTGATTGATAGTGTTCGTGCAAACTTAGCCTCTCTAGAGACAGAAGAGCACAACTCCGTGGACGAAATCATAATTCCGTTCAAAGGAAGAAGTTCGCTAAAACAATATATAAGAAATAAACCCCACAAATGGGGAATAAAAATGTTTGCTCGTGCAAGTTCTAGCGGTATTATTTATGACTTTGAAATCTACGTTGGAAAAGGTACCATAAAAAATGTGTCAGAACTAGGCATTAGCGGTGATATTGTTATGAGATTATGTGAAAATGTACCAAAACATCTAAATTATAAAATATATTGCGATAATTGGTTTACCTCTCCTGAACTTTTCTCCAAACTAAAAGAAATAGGGATACCAGCGATAGGAACTGTAAGAAAAAACAGGTTACCGAATTGCAATCTAAAAGATGATAAAGACTTGAAAAGAGCGGGAAGAGGTTCCAATGATTATCGCACAGCAATACAAGAGAATATGATCGCGGTCAAATGGCACGATAACAAGCCTGTCCATCTTCTTTCAACACATAAAGGTATTCAACCTGAAGATACCGTAAAACGTTGGAGTGTTGCCGAAAGAAAATATATTGAAGTTATGCGGCCAGATATTGTCAAACAGTATAATACTTTCATGGGAGGGGTCGATTTACATGATATGTTGGTTTCACTTTATAGAATAAATTTTGTCGTGAAGCGGTACTATTTGCGAATCTTATATAATATTATCGATATGTGCATCGTCAATGCGTGGCTCCTTTATAGGCGCCATATGAGTCAAAAAAATGAAAGATTCAAGAAGTTGGTCTGGTATTGAACCAAAAAAAACGATGCCGATGCTGTATTCAAGCATATTCAAGAATTATGTGCGAAAAATGTAAAATGGCGCTGTGTCTTACCAAAGATAAAAATTGTTTTGTGGCATTTCACCGGAAGTAAATTAGTGTGTTGATTATATATCTAATAAAATACTATTATTACTATATATTAGTGTGATCATTTACAAGACTTACTCAGAAAATTATTAAACATGCTGGCAGCCCAATGACGCCTTTTGGCATCATAACCTTTAGGGCACTTGGGAAATGATTTTTTAATTTTTTTTGTTAGATAATTGTTTTTAAACATATTTTCATAAACTTCAGCTAAGCAATAATTTTTTTCCTTACGTTCAATTAATTTGGGCTGGAAAGGGTTAAATATATAATTTATATTAAACAGTATTTTGGATCACTAAAAACTACAAATAAAACATGGTGTCAGGTGTGTAGGCTGTAGAAACTTTGAATTTCCAACAATCCGAATTTTGAGGTTAAATACACGTGCAGAAAGTAAAAAGTACGTAGTTCTATTTAATTCGAGATGGAAGGTCTGGAAGAATTCTTAGCTCTGCAGATGCAAAACATGCAGTTATTAACCAACCAGATACAAGAAATGCAGAAAAAGACAGCAGAAAGAACCACAAGCAATTCGTCAGACATACCATGGCCAAAACCGTTGCAGGTAGATACAGGTGAGACTCGCCAAAATTTTGAGCTGTTTAAGTCCAACTGGGAAGCTTACGTTATTGCTACTGGAATGGACAAATGGGATGTTACGAAGGAAACTCAGAAAGTTAACATTTTCCTGATGATTATTGGAGATGCTGCAAAATTAAAATACAACAATTTTAGTCTAACAGATGATGATAAAAAAACTGTGGCAGGAGTGTTAGATAAAATCAGCCAACAGCTAGCTATTACAAAACACTCTATGTATGAAAGATGGTTATTTCATACATGCAATCAGCTTCCAAATGAATTGATGCCTACTACGCTAGATTAACAAAAATAGTTGAATAAAGCATTGAAAAGGCCTCATTACCAATTTGGTACAATTGATGATATATTACCAGAATTAGGTAATGCTAAAGTTTTTACGACTGTAGATACTAAAAAGGGATTTTGGCATCTAAAGTTAACGGAAAACAGCAGCAAACTAACCTGTTTTTGGACACCATTTGGTAGATATCGATGGCTACGTTTACCCTTTGGTGTATCTCCAGCACCGGAGTTATTCACTATGAAGATACGACAAGTACTTGAAAATTTATCTGGAGTAGAAGTAATGGCAGACGACATATTGGTTTATGGATCAGGTAACAATATGTCAGAAGCTATAATTGATCATAATCATAACTTAAAAAATTTATTAATTAGACTAAGAAAACACAATGTTAGATTAAATAAGTCTATACTTAATCTTTGTCAAACTAGTATTAAATTTTATGGTCATATTTTAACCAATGAAGGTTTAAAACCAGATATTACAAAGGCAGTAGCAATTAAAAACATGTCTACACCTAAAAACAAATCAGATCTAGAAAGGTTTCTTGGCATGGTGAATTATTTAAGTCGTTTTATAAAACATCTTAGTTCTAAGACAGTTCATTTACGTAAACTATTGTTAGAAAACAGTGACTGGAAATGGACTGAGGTAGAAATGACAGAATTCAATAATCTAAAAGGGTCAATCTCAAATAATCAAACATTAAAATACTTTGATCCATATAAACCTATTATAACGGAATGTGACGCGTGTTCTAATGGTCTAGGTGTAGCCCTGTTTCAGGATGATGGCGTTATAGCTTATGCTTCGCGTACTTTAACAAAATCAGAATGCAATTACGCTATGATTGAGAAGGAAGAAGAACATACGGAATGGAGCCAATGGAAGTTGCCACTGTTAACATGTCCAATACCAAATTATCCTTGGAAAATTATATCGATGGACACATGCTTTGTAGAATATCAGGGTAAACAACAAAAAGTGTTAATCGTTGTAGATCATTATTCTGATTATTTTGATGTAACGTTCTTAAAGGATCTTAAACCAAATTCGGAATTCCAGAATTGTTGATATCTGATCAAGGAACAAATTTTGTGAATCAAGAAATGGAGGACTTTGCATGGAAGTACCAGTTTAAACACGTAACTTCATCTCCTTACCATCAGCAAAGTAATGGTAAAGCCGAAGCATCGGTAAAAAATTTTAAATGTCGTTCCTACAAAACCGCTACCATCATTTCAGCCAGAGAGTATAAATGAAAATGTTGAAACACATACACAGGATGTAAATAAAGGTACGGAAACACGTGATGTAGAAGAAAGTATAAAAATAAGTGCTACAAATGAAAGTGCAAAAATTAACGACAAAGGGTGTAAATCTAAAGAGTCAAATAGTGAAACAAAAGTAGAAAAGTCTAAAATAGACTTTACTCGTCCTAAGAGAGCAAAGGTCTTACCTGTAAAGTTAAAAGACTATTATTTATAAACTATTCATATTTGTGTATTTAAAATTATAAAAAAGAGAAGATGTTGTATGAAATTTAATACTTAAGTTAGTCAAGTTGGCATACGATAGATATATGTATGACAGTTGTTAGTTGTATACGCGTGTGAGCATTTGTTGAACCTATGCTAGTTTCTTAAATATATAATTTATATTAAACAGTATTTTGGATCACTACAAACTACAAATAAAACAGTTTATTAGACGAAATGTAATGGAAACTATATTTTAAATTCATGCAGTGATCACAGTAGCCTTTGAAAATTTCACGAATTATTTGCAGCCCGTTTTATATAAAAAAAAATATGCTTTGCGTCACTTTGACAGCTCAGTCCTTATTCAACCCTTAATCAAGGTTAACTTACGTAAAACGTTTGATATTAAAGCTTTTGTAGTTCTTATGTTAATTATTTCCAACGGCCTCCTGAGGTAAATTTCTGGCATTTTCTCAAAACTTTTTTTAAGGTTTTGAAATTTTCCATGTTTCCAGTGGATCAGACCATGAATCCTGTTGTATTGATCATTAATTCATTTAAAAAAGAAAGCGAAACTACTTTCAATGTTGCATTATCGGTTTAATTATGGTTCAGTTCAGCAATATTTTTAAGCTAGACAACTCGAAACCTCCTTTAATTAATATTTTGCACTTCTATTTGAAATAACGAGCATTGTAACTTCGAATCTGAAACGAATATTCTCAACCTTTACATATCTAAATTTCGAATCTGAAAAATGCTCTCAAGTTTTACATATCTGAATTTCGAATCTGACATAGGATGGAGCTTAAGTTTGAAGATTTTAATTCGAATCTAAGTCTGAATGGAAATTTTCAGGTTCGAAATACGAATTCGTAAAATTTTAACAAGTTTCTCAGATTCGAAATTGGAATTTGTAAAATTTGATGATTCTTTTTTAGATTTGAAATTCCAATTCGTAATGGTCGAATGCCTTTGCCTTGAATTCGTAAAACTGAAGTAAGCCGTTTCAAATTCGAATTTGGAATTCATAAAACTTAAATAATTTTTCCAGATTTAAAATTCTAATCTGTAAAGTTTAAACGATTTCAGATTTAAAATTTGGATCCGTAAAACTAAAAAGAACCAGTTCATAAAGTTTAAATGATTTTTTTCAGATTTGAAATTTTAATTCGTATAGTTTTTTCGTTTAAATTCGTAAAAATGAAACGAGCCTTTCAGGTTCCAAATTTGAATTTATAGAGCACAAATAATAATTTTTAGTATTTGAAACTCCAACTTGTAAAGCTGTTCAAAATTTGAATTTGTGAAATGAAAACTGAAACGAATTCAGAAAGCTTGGATAATTTAATAAAACTGAAACGAGCCTTTTAGGTTTGAAATTCGGATTCGTAAAGCTTAAGCTTAAATGATTTTTTCATATTTCAAATTCCAATTCATAAAACTCTGATTTGAATTCGTAAAACCGAAACGAGCCTTTTGCGTTTGAAATTCTAATTTGTAACGTGTGAATAGGTAATTATTCTTAAAATTTGAAATTCCCATTCGTAAAGCTCAAATGACTGTTTTAGATAACAAATTCAGGAATTCGAATTTGCAAAGCTCGAATGATTTTTTTTTTAGATTTAAATTTGTAATCCGAAAAGCTGAAACGAGTCTTTTAGGTTTAAAATTGGAATTTGTAAAGCTTGAGTAATTTTTCTAGGTTTCAAGTTCCAATTCCTAAAACTCAAACGATTTTTTCAGGAAAATAGAATTCGTAAAACTGGAACAAGCCCAAAATTCGAATTTGTAAAACTTGAATGATTTTTCGATTTGAAATTATAATCCGTAAAGCTGAAATGAACATTTTCAGGTTCGAAATTCGAATTTTTATATAAAAAATTAGGTTATTTTTTAGGTCAGATCGGTTCCGATTCAACTGACAAGCAACTTAAATAAAATATTTGATAAAAGCTTGTATGTTTCTTCTGTTTGCTTCCAAAATTTTTGGTATTCTCACACGATTTTTCCTGTTTTAGGTACCCAAAAAATGGATCTAAGACAAATCTCCGAACCAGACTTTGAAAAACTAAAATGCAAATGTGGGCAATACATCAACAAACCACCGATTTATACAAAAAACAAGGAAAATATCTGCGTTAACTGCGTTTAATAAAAAAAAATACCCGTACTTTTGACAAATCCTTAATAATAAAATAAGCCTCTTAAAAATTTAAAAGACCATAAGTTGGGCATTTATCTTCATTCCAGCCATTTAGAGAGGCGAGAGGTAAGAGGCAAGCCAACGCTATGAAGTTTTTAATGTTAATCTAACAAGGTCACTTATTTAACTACTTATAAAATGACAATTATACAAGAATATAAGTGTTTGATTTGATAATTAAATGTTACTTCGATCTGAGAAATAATTACGTTCGATCTATTTTATTTTCTCTTAGTCCCTAAAAAAAACTCAGAAACTTTTTTTTTATACCACCTTTTATTTATACAATCAGTCCTTTTATGGACTATCAGTACAACTTATGTATGCTTAAAACTAATAATCTACACTATAATCATGGCATGATAAGATATGCCCCATTGGACATTCTTTAAATTTCACTAAACTTGAATATTTAGTACTAATTGATATACATAATGTTTATGTGAATCTGGTTGGTAGGTCAGATGGCTTGAACCGTTTCAATCTTCTTGGTTCTTCTTCGTCTTGTAGCAGTATAGTTGCAAGCTCGTTTGGGTGTTGTGCCAGCTTTTCCCTGTGTTTGACGCTGAATTTGGTTATTTCTTCACGAACGGTTGGTATATTTAGGTCAGCATGAATTATTGCATTTGGAATATACCAAGGGGCATTTACTATTGCTCGGAGGGCCTTATTTTGGAATCGCTGTATTATCTCTATATTGGAGGTACTGGCAGAGCCCCATATCGCTATTCCATACGCCCAGATGGGCTTCAGTATGGTTTTGTAGAGTAGCAGTTTATTTGTCGTTGATAATTCCGACTTTCGTCCAATTATCCAATAAAGCTGTTTGAGTTTTGCTCCTAGCTGTTTTCTTTTAGCAAAGATGTGGGTTCGCCACGTTAGCCTTCTATCTAGGTAAATGCCTAGGTATTTGGCTGTGTCTGCCTGTGGTATTTGGTTTCCATACAGTGTGACAACAGGGCAAGTTTCTTTCCTCAGCGTAAATGTAACGTGGGTCGATTTATTTTCATTAGCCTTCATTCTCCATTTTGTTAGCCATTGTTCGAGCTGGTTTAAATGATTTTGTAATTTCCTGGTTGCTGTATTAGGGTCGTGATCTGAAGCTAGGATCGTTGTATCGTCGGCGTATGTTGCTATCATCGTTGAATTGGTTTGGGGGAGGTCTGCAGTGTACAGTGTGTATAAGATCGGCCCCAGGACACTGCCCTGTGGTACTCCGGATTTGATAGGGTATAGGTCAGTGCATGCTTCTTGATATTTTACTTGGAATGTTCGGTCGGAAAGATAAGATCTTAGAAGGGGGTAAAAGGGATGTGGAATTGAGTTTTTAATTTTATAGAATAGTCCTAAATGCCATATTTTGCCGAAAGCTTGTTTTATGTCAATGAAAGCAGCTGAGCAATATCGTTTCTCTTCCATGTCCTTATTAATTACGGTGATAATTCTATGTACTTGCTCTATGGTTCCGTGTTCTTTTCTAAAACCAAACTGATGAGTGGGTATCAGCATGTTTTCATCTATGATGCTAGATAATCGTTTTAATATAATTTTCTCCAGTGCTTTAGATATAACTGGAAGGAGGCTTATGGGGCGATATGATGCGACGTCTCTTGGGTCTTTACCTGGTTTGGGTATCATTACGATTTGTGCTATTTTCCACTGGTACGGGTAGTATTCAATTCTTAGAATTGCATTAAAGATTTGTACTATTGCTTTAAAACCTTTTTGAGACAGTTCTTGAAGTATTTTACCCGTAATTAGGTCGTAACCTGGGGCCTTTTTTGTATTTATTTCTCTGCGTATTACTATTTCGAGCTCGCTCTTGCTAACTTTTTCTATTGGTAAGTTCATCTGGAAAGGAGTTTCGATATGGTTTTTAATTTCTTCTTCTTCTGCAGCGGTTAGTTGGTGTGGAAATGGTTGGAAGACTGTGTTGAGGTGTTCAGCGAAAGTTTTAGCTTTTTGGTCTTCCGTTCGTGCCCAGGTGGTTTGGCTTGATCGTATTGGAGGTATTTGTTGTATTGGCCGTTTTAGTTTTCGGGTTGCCTTCCATATAGAATAGTCTGTCGCTTCAGTTGGTGTTAGGCCGCTAAGATATTCTTGGATAGATTCATTTTTCACCTTATATAGCAGTTTTTTGAGATCTTTTGCTAGTTTATTGTATCGTTGTTTGTCAGGTAATGCTCTTGTAATTTGCCAGCGTTTTCGGGCTTTCCTTTTTTCCGATATTTTCTGCTTTATTATTGTCGGACATACTTCTTTGACACTTTTTTCGCCACTATCTGGAGTTGCTTGCCATGCTGCTTTTTGTATTGCTTTGGTCATTCTTGTTACCGCTTCTTCGATATCCATTTCTGTTTTCAACGGTATTGCGAGGGTTATTAATTTGTTCATCTAGTTTTTCGCGAAAGTGCTCCCAATCTGTTCTTTTACTGTAAAGTGACGGTTTCTTTGGTATTTCCTGTATTTTGGTTAGGAATGTTATTATGATTGGTGTGTGATCAGAGCTTAGTTCTAGACACGATTCTACTTTAATAGTTTTGGAGTTGAGACCTTTGATTATGCAGAAGTCCACGAGATCAGGTATCTTTTCAGGATCGGAAGGCCAATATGTGGGCTGATGTGTTAATAAGTAATTTAGGTTATTATTTTTCATAACTTTTAGCAACTCTCTTCCTTTGGTAGTAGTGAGTCTGGATCCCCAATACGTGTTCTTCGAATTGTAATCTCCTCCTGCTAGGAATCGATTTCCTAGTGTTTTAATATATCTGTTATAGTCTTCGTACTTGTTGTTATGTCGTGGTGGACAGTATACTGCTGATATTGCTGTTTCTCCTTGACAGTCTACAATAGTTACGTTAGTGGATTGAATGTTGTTTTGTTTATATTCCTCCCTTTCGTAGTGTTTGATTTTCTGTTTGATAATCACGGCAGACCCTCCGTGTGCAGTTTCGTCTGGGTGGTTGGTGTTATATATCTTATAGTTGGGTATTTTGATATAGCTTCTGCTTGTAAAATGAGTTTCTGATACTAAGAGGATATCTATGTCATAGGTTTTTATAAATTGGTTTACTTCCTGTGCATGCTGGCATAGGCCATTGGCATTCCATACTGCTATTTTTATTAGTTGAGTCATTATTTGTTTTTGTTAACGAGCATTGACATTAGATTTATTAGTGTGCTCATTTGATCCATAAGGTTCTTCATCATCTGTATTAGTTCGTTTAAGTCATTTGTAGGTTGTGTTATGTTTGTTTGAATTTGTTGTGTTCCCATTTGTTCTTGCATTTTTTGCGCGTATGTTACTCCTGGTTGGACGTATCTAGTTTCTAACTTACGTTGTCTTAATACTGGATACATTTTTTGCTGTATTTGCTTATAAACTATACAGCCTCTGTAATTCGCTGGATGGTTCTCATTACAATTTGTACACTTGACATTTGCATCTTTTTCTTTTCTGGGACATTCGCTGGTTAGGTGTTCTCCCGTACACTTTACGCATCTTGGAATATTTCTACAAAAATTCTTCGTATGTCCAAATTTTTGACATCGCATGCACTGAGGTATCTCGCATCTAGCATGTGGTGGTTCAATTTGTACTTTAGTATTTAATAGTAAATCTATTTTGTATATTTCTTTGTTGTTGTCGCTTGGTGTTAAGTCAATGAAGTGCATTGGAAGTGCTGTGTTAGTCCCTCGCTGCTTTGCATTCCATATGTTTGTGATTGTATGCCCTTTTTCTTGAAGGCTTAACTTTATATCATTTATTCCTGTTGATGGGTGCAGGTTTTTGATTACCACCCGGAAGCTTCGTTCTTGTTTAGGCTTGTACGTATGAAATTTTGTGTCTTTATCTGCTAGTGCTTTAATTATTTTGGTATATATCGCACTTTCTAGGGGTTGTACTTTGACTTGCTTATTGTATAATGATTTTAATGTATATTTATCTTTGGCTAGTTCATTAAGTAAGGTGAGTAATGGCTGTATATTATCTACGTCCGATATAAAAATTGGGGGAGGTTTAGGTTCAGCATTTTGTTTTTGTGTTCCTGCTTCTTCTTCATCATCCATATTTACTTCCGAAAGTGTACTGTATTTGTTGCTGATTCCAAGCCAGTATTGATTTTTCTTTGTAGTTGCGGGTTCATCTTCTGCTGTCTGCCTGCCTCTTTTTTTTGTTACTTTTTGCCACTGATTTTCTGCGTTTGGTAACGGTGGGTATTGTGGATTTTGCGATTGTAATGAATTTATTATTGGCGGTATATTTAATGGTTGGCTGTTGAATATTGTTGAATTTTGTGCGTGTGCTTGCATTGGTATTGGTTGCGAAAAGGAGGCGTTCGGTGGCATTTGAAAGTAGAGTGGTGCATTTGGATCACTTAATGTGTTCGTATTTGAATGTGGAGGTGCATATTGCACATCATTTGGCGGGTTATACATGTAAAAAGTAAATGTGAGGCACTTACTCGTTAAATTGCGATGATTTCTTTATCACTTTTATGGATTTATTTGTTGCACTTTAATCTTGTCTGTTCGATTAAGTTAATATCATAAGTTGACCTTGGGTCACAAACTTTTATCACTTATACAACACTTGATATCTCGTTATACGGGGAGCACATTCACACAACCTTACTCCACCAGAATCAAATGGGTACTAACTTAGAAACTGAAAAATAACACTTTAAAGTCTCTTTTTAATTTTTTCTCGGCCCACAAACTGACTACACACTACTGACTCTTATTTGCCTTTTTTTAATTTATAGATCCGTTTTCACTTCAACAAAAGGTCGATAAGCACAGATGGAATTATTTGTTGTCTAATTATCCGACATAAAAATAAATCCCACAACTTCCTCTTATCTTTCTGTACAAAAATGTTGTTTCAATCTTAAAAGGGCAGTAAGTTAAATAGTATTTTATTTAACGAGCATATAATGTAGGCTATATAATGTAACCATTATATTATGCGAGTCAAATACAATACTTTATCTACAACTACGACATATTTATTTATAATTTTTGATAATAAAGGTAGGTAACTAATTTATTGAAATTATGATTTTTTCTACACCTATTTAATTATATTGCAATTATTAGCATTTTTTTTGTGAAAAATAGTACCTATAATTCACTGCAGTGAATTATGGATTGATAAGTCACTGCAGTGAATTATGATTTCGGCCAATCACAAATACAAATCCAAAAATCAATATTTCGCTAATCCAATCATATTTTAAATCGCCCGCGATCAACTCCTTCTGCGGCTGACAATCGACTCGCGTGACACGCTCAAGTGTGTTGTCATATTGCTTGTTTACAAAGTTATCAAATTTGACTAATTTGAGTCTAATCTATTTGTTTAATAGGTGTAGAAAAAGTATCGTATTACATTCGCGATTATGGCCATTATTCGCTCAGATGATTTGAGCCACTCGCCTGACGGCTCGTGGGCTCAAACGTCATCTTCGTGGATAATGGCTGTCATAATCGCTCATATAATAATATACTATTAGTAAAATTTACAGGTTTAGTAAGTTTAGGCATTTCAAAGTTGTCATGGTTACTCCTCCATCAGCACACAATGTAGCTGAGAATCTTCACAAACAATGTCCTGTGTATTTTTCTAAATTTGATAATCCCATAACGTATGTCATTTTCAGTTTTTCTAAATTTGATAATCCCATAACGTATGTCATTTTCAGTTTTTCTAAATTTGATAATCCCATAACATATGTCATTTTCAGTATCCATAATTGCAGATTTGCACTTCATAACTGCACAAATCACTTTTATTAATTTGACGTTAATGTCATTTGACAACATACCCGACCTACTTATTAAAAAAATTGCCGCCGTGGAATATGGTTCATATTCCCCTAGTGTCTTATGAGAAGTATAATATGAGCAGCTTTATATACTTGGAAGTAAATACATAATACGTCTATTATTTAATAGTTGTAGATAAAAATATTATTCTTAAAGTTGTTTTTTGTGTTTTCGAAACCAAGGACTTGACTTCAATCCAATAAAGAGGCCGGAAAGATAATTCTAAAGTTGCCTTTTTGCTGTTTTTCTGAAAAATATTCCTAAACTCCAAGGATTATTTATGTACGAGTACCTATGAGGTTGGATTTTTAAAGTCTTGACTCTTTCTTTTTCTTCCTTTATTTATTTCTTTTCTTTCTTTTTTCTTTCGATCTTTTTGAGTAAATGCTTCTCTCTCTCTCTCTCTCTCTGTCTGTAGTTATATCTGTCTCTTACCTGTCTACGCGTTCAAAGTAAATCATTGGTAGGCAAAACCTTTTTTTAAGGGATCTTGATTACCTTACCTCTCGATTTTTCTCATCAAGTTCTTCCAACTTTTTCTCCCATTTTCTTGTCATTTCCCTTTAAGATAAATCTTCCTGCTTCCTCTTCGCCTACTTTTCATTTGAATCATTTTTCTCTATCTTTTTTTTATCGGATTAAAATAAAGCACCTGGCTTCAATCCAATAACTAGGCTTGAAAGAAAATCCTAAAGTTGTCTTTTGGCGGTTTTTCTGTAAAATATTCCTAAAATCCAATGAAATGTTTACTTACGGGACTTTAAAGTCTCTCTTTCCCTCTTTCCTTTTTCTATTTGATTCTTTCTTTCATTCTTTCTTTCTTTCTGAGTAAATCTTTGTCTCTGTCTGTCTGTCGTTCTATCTCTCTTTTTGTCTGTCTATCTATCCGTTTCCCGCTAATAGCAAATGATTGGAAGGCAAAACCTTTTACATTTCACGAACATTTTGCCTTTTTCTTTTGGTTAGCTCCTTGATTTTTATCATCCACTTCTCCCTGTTCTTTGTCTCCCATTTTCTATCATTTATTTGTTGTCATTTCCCTTTAAGATAAATCTTCCTGCATCCTCATCACCTGCTTTTCTTTCGAATCATTTTTCTCTGTTTTGCTTCTTTTTTACTTGGTTTCAATCCGATAAACAGGCCTGAAAGATAATTCCAAACTTGCCTTTTGGCTGTATTTCTGAAAAATATTCCCAAAATATTTACGTGGGAGGTTTGAGTTTAAAATCTCGACTCTTTTTTCTTTCTTCCTTTATTTATTTGTTTTGCTCGTTTTTCTTCTTTCTTTCCTTCCTTTTTCCTCCTTTCTTTTTCTTCCTTTATTTGTTTACTTTTAATTTATTTCTTTTTTCTCTTTCTTTATTTATTTTTCTTTCTGACTAAATTTCTCCCTCTCTCTATACATGCCGTTCTATCTGTCTTTTGTCTGCCTGTGTGCCTGTCTACGGGTTAATAGTATATTATACACGACGCTATAATGAATGCTATTATTACCGAGGACAATGTTTGCAACACGAGCGAGCGAGCGAGCGAATTTTGCAATTATCCGAGGTAATAGTAGCCATTATAGCGAGTCGTATACTATACTTTGTCCACGAACACAAATACGAAGAATTTTTAATTAAAATTTAAATAACAACGCTGCTAAAACCATGTGGTAGGACTATGTTAAACGAAGTGGTAGGATTAGAAACATAACCTATTTCCTTCATTATACACCATAGACAATGATGTTACCATGACACCGTGAATAATGATTATTCACTGCTGGCAGTGTATAATGGATAGCATTATGTTTAACCAAACACATGAATAATTGACAGATTATTGACTAGTCGTGGACAAATTAGTTATTTATTATACAAGACAATTAAATTTTATCGTCGTGTATAATACTTTATTTTTTCTATAGCATTTATTTTAAAGGAAAAAAATTATAAAATAAATTTTATTTGACATTTATTTTACATTGACGTTTAAAAAATTACAAATCGAGTGACGTTTTAAAATGTCATTAGTATGCGCGTTTTAGGGTTAAAAACAAAAAAATAAAGTACTTTATCTACCCTTGCTGTTAAAGTAGTACTTTATCTACCCTCGCTGTTAAAGTGCTACTTTATCTACTCAAATTAGTATATAAAATAGCACTTTAACAGCTGCTATAGAAAATAGTTATTTATTAAGAGGTAATACCTTCTACGTTAAAACAACATTTTCAATTTTTTCTTTTGATTTCCCGACCTCTCCATTCCTCTCATCAAGTTTTTCTCCCATTTTTCATTATTAATTTGTTCGCATTTTCCTTTAAGGTAAACCTTCCAGCTTCCTCTTCGTCTGCTTTTCTAAATACCTTACTCTCTTTTGAATCTTTTTTCTGCCATCGTTAACTGAAATTATTTTCCTCCACTTTCTGGGAAAAGAACCTTGGTGAAATAAACTGCCCAAAAAGTTTTATGTTTCTTGTGATTAAACAAACGCTTATCCTTTCTAGAAATTCCTAGAATTTTTCCAAAATGGAAATACACGATGATGATGTTGGCATGTCTTTGGAAGAAATGCGCTGTTGGAAGTGTCTGTATTATCTCTCATCCTCCCCAATAAGGACGACCTTTCTTGGGGAGAACGTCTGCAATCGATGTGTCAATTCCAAAGTAGGAATATACTGAAATGTCCATCTGGAAGCGATCGCTGCCAAAATGTCATTTTCATGCAATTTCGACAAACACGGGTGCAAGGAAGTGTTTCCGTTTGATCAAGCCGCTGTACATGAAGAATACTGCGAAAGACGTCGTATTTCCTGCCCTTATGTTGGTAAAAAGGACAATGAGTAGAAATGTTGATATTTGCTCCGATGACACCGAATACTGTCAATGGGAAGGAGAGATTTTGGAGTTTCCACGACATTTCCGTCGTAATCATCCCGATTACATAAGAAAATGTATTGCGTTTTTCATAACTTTAAATGATAAATTAGAGAAAGTTCTTCTATCACCAACGGACAAAGTTTATATTCTTGTAAAGTGCCGTTACAATCCAGATTCAGGACGTTTAACTTACGAGGTTCATTGCATATCGAAAACAGTTATCGAAGCAACCTACGAATTTTTACTGATCAGCGAAGATGATTATATGTTTTTTAATTTTGATACTGTAAAAGTCCACAAATGTATACTGCGTTCACTGACAAAAACTAAAATTCTTTGAATATAAAAGACTTCGCAAAAACTTTAGGTAATCCAGCAACTCTAAGAAACGAACAGAAATAATTCAAGTTAGTGCAACACTAATTTTTCAAACGAACGACTTTAGTGCCAAAATCATAAAAGTGCTGCACTCGTGCAACAACCGAACAAACTTATTATTATATCGGCTCAGGTTCAGAATTAATCAGAATTCTTCGACGCAGCTCAGCTGATCGTTTGTAGGGTAGATGTAGATTTGTATGCACCGGTATACTAATTTTACCAAATTTTAATTACTATTAATGTTTATGTGTCTGTATACGACTTAGGCAATATAAGAAAGGAAATATTACAATATCAAACCAATTTAAGATGTGGTTAACCAGATAGGGGATGGTTTAGCCTACATAATTTCGAAATTGCCAGTTAGATACTTAAAAGTTCTCGCGCGGTTAATTTATATTCTGCGTGTCATAAGAAATGAACCACCCCGAAGGAGTTGACGCAGAACTTCGAAATTACGTCGAAATGGGTAGTGCATGGAGACAAACAAATGATTAAATTTTGAAGGCCATCTGTCACTGCTGATAGAAATTATCTGTCTGTTAGAACCTGAAATTGTCTTTTGTTGGATCGTATTTTTCGGAGCAGTTCGCCGTTTTTTGTGATTGTTGTTAATGAATTAGTGAAGTTAGTGCCTAAAAAATGCCACGCGTTCGAAGACGTGCAAATTTTCGCCATCTTAGGCCCTTTGAAAGAGGACGAATTATCGGAATGCATGATGCTGGTTTAAGCTTTCGGGAAATTGGCAGGCGCATGGGCCGACCTCACGCCACTATTAGACGGACTTGGATGGATTGGCAGGAAGGACACCTAGAAATTCGTCGTAAAGGCAGTGGACGTCCTAGAGTGACAGAAGCACGTGAAGATCGGCTGTTAAGGCGAAGTGCAATGCAGGACCCAGTAGAACCAACGCGAGCTGTTGCAATCAATTGGGTAAGAGCAATTGGTCGTAGAGTGTCTATGAGCACAATTTATCGTTGAATACGCACATTTGGGTTACGCTCATATCGTCCTTATTTTCGTCTCCCTATGACTCAACAACATAAAGATACCAGACTGCAGTGGAGCCAAAACCGACAACATTGGGACCATGAATGGGAAGCTATCGTTTTCAGCGACGAATCCCGATTTTGCTTATGGCATTATGACGGAGGTTTACGGATCAGACGATCTAGAGGTCAGATGCAAAATTTACAGTTTGTTCAGCGTCGCCACACAGCTTTAACTCCTGGTGTAATGGTGTGGGGAGCAATACGCTACGGCGGCAGGTCTCCCTTGATATTCATTCCGGGCATTCTAAACGCGCGCCGTTACATTGACACCATTTTGGAGCCCGTGTTAGTGCCATTCTTCCGAGACCTTCCAGGGGCCGTCTTCCAACATGATAATGCGCGGCCTCATACTGCTCACGTAACGTTAGAGTTCCTAGCACAAAACAATGTTCTGCATTTGCCTTGGCCGGCAAGATCCCCGGACTTAAACCCTATTGAACATGTCTGGGACATGATGAACAGAAAACTGCGTCGATTACCCCATCCTCCCAACACTTTAGAGGAATTATGTACGTGAACAGCTACAGATAGCCTGGAATGAGCTGTCCCAAGAGGCAATCGACCATCTGATTTTCAGCATGCCACGAAGTGTTACTGAATGCATAAGAGTACGCGGAGATGCAACACATTATTAATGATATTTTCAATAAATGTTGTTATTTATTTTTGCAACTGTAATCATTTGTTTGTCACCATGCACTACCCATTGAAAATTTTGTCAGAAATTAGAAAGCAAGAAAAATGAGGAACTAAAAATTATGCCAGGTTGTACGTACAAACTTATACAACTCCCATTATATCAAGATAATTAAAAGCTATTAAAGGTAACGCGAGATTTTCTACTAAATATTAAATTAATTATTTGATTTTGTTAACTTTCAAAGTTATCGTTTATTTACAGTGGGGTGCGTTATTTTTATTAACAATAAGATGCCATTTATCAATTTTTACTTTTTCAATTAATTCAGAAATATATAGATTTAAAAGAAATATGTCCATAAGATGTACGAAATGCGTTCGTTTGCAGGTCGCAAAATAGCTGTTCAGAACTTGCACTACGACGCCACATGCGCTTGCTCTGAACAGAGACCTACGGTATTCTTTGGTATAATTGATTTGTAACTTTCTGTACAGAAATTTATCGAACTACCCTTATAAATTACGGGGTGACTTCAAAAAGTTAGCGTTCGTTCGTTTTGGTTACTTTAATGGCATTTATCTAAAGAACCTGATGCCAAAAGTTCTGAATTTTGGGTTATAAGGTTAACTTACTGCATTTTTGGTTCTTATCTAAATTTATTTTCATGTATTAATGCCCATTTTTATTTAAAAAAAAAGAAAGTAATAATAATAAAACTCAGTTAAAATACGAACAAATTTGTTTTTAAAAATGTGTGCTTCACTTGTTGTAAACGGCTTGGAACAAAGCAATAAACGACATAGAACTGTTAATCACCTGAAAATAATTATAAATTAATATACATTTTAATTATTGTTATTTTTATTTTAAACTAACACTCGTAAATGTAACTAAATTCAGATAAAACATTCCAGCGGCAGTGATTCTTTCCTCTTTTTGTGATCTTTGCGTAATCAAAACGCAGGCTTTTCTATACCTCGACTCCTTTACATTAGACCAGTTTGATTCCAAAACCCCATCAGCCACACTTTCACCCTAGAAAGTTTTATATTTTAAATTGAGGCACAAGATTTTAGGTTATATTTTTATTACAGCTGTTGTAAGCACCGTCCCGAAGAAACAGTAAAGGAAAAACAAAATTAGAAAAGCGAATCCGTAGGTGAAAACTCTTATAAATTTTAATATATCTGCAAACCTGAAATGTTTAAATTAAAATTAAATCAAGTTATGCGATTTTGAACGCATTTTCAACTGTTAAACTTATTGCAAAGTTCAAATCTTAGTTGCATCGGATTTAAATAAACATTCAGTCACAACTGGTTTTACCACTTCTGTCCAGTTGGTTACAAAATCAGACGTGCAGAATTGATTCTTACCCTTTAACAAGCATGGTGACCAGCACGGTTGATATACAAAACACACTTGTCAGTGAATGGTTTAAAATTATGAACGAATACAGCTCGTTCACGTCAGCTTTGAATCTGCAATCATTTTAAAAAATTATTACTTCCACAGTTTTCTTTTGTCTAATTTATAAATCACTTTTAATGCGCCGATTGCTTTGATCATTAATTAATTTACTAAATAGAATTCAAAATCTACGCTCCGCACTTATAAATAAATTATACAAAAATCAAGCTTCGGCTGGAATTTGAATTTGTGTCCTGTTGGTTGCAAAGCACATGGTAATTCTTTATTATTTTATTTTATAGTACCTCAATTTTTATTTCTTGTATAATCAAACATAAAGTTGTTCCGATTTGTTTATACTTTTCACATTGGTTTTTACCTTAAAACAAGATTATGTTGATCTATAAGCAAACCAAGTTCTTTCAAAAGCCAGTCTTCATCTTTAACCTTCTGATACTCTGTAGGTAACCTTCGGAGTTTTTCCTTTATAACTTTAAACTCGCAAGCGATGCACATTATAAAAAATATAAACATCACTTCGCATCCGTAATAACCCGTCGCTCCGAGAATGGAACCGTAGCATTGTAAAAAGGACATTATTTCATAATCGGGCGACATCTTTAAGTCCAAAGGATGGTAGGTTTTAAACAACAAGGTCCGGAATATAATGGGCGTAACGCAAAAAATCCCCACGATTGACAGGTACATTATAGAGATATATTTAGAAACTTTTTTGATCACCCCGTAGATGTCTTCCACTTCTTTTGTTTGAAATTGCCAGAATTGTTCTAAGACTGTTAGTAATTCGATGATTTTTTTACGATTTCTAACCATAGAGAAGATTTTAAAGAAAATCTAAAACAAAGCAACGTTTTACATGATTTTAATACAATATTGTTATCTACAGGGTGTTAAAAAAAATAGAAATTCCTAGCACTCAAATGCAGTTTTTCAATATAAGCCTGTTAAAATGCACAAAATTTTCTGGGAAACATGTTACTGTTATAAAAAAATTTACCTGATAAAGTCCAAAAAACAACGTAACATCGAACATAGAATCGATGCCTTTCCAGTTTACTATCAGTTCAGCCATAATTTCAGCGTCTAAAATGAAAACCGATAACAGCGTGGACAGGGCGATGATTTTAGTGAAAATATTTTGTTTAAGTGGATGAGAACCACAAACGCTCAACAATAAAAAAGCTTCGTTGATCAAAGGTGGCCTTTTAGAGCCCTGTAAATAAGCAAAGTTCCTTTTAAAATCCATTGTTTTGCCCTTTACAGTTTGTAGTCTGCCTTTAAATGGACGTTCTTCTAACTTTAAAGTTTAACTAAATCATGAAAATCAAAGAAAACTGGTTTAATTGCTTGTTTTAAAAGCAAAAGTTAAATCATAGCAAAGTAATTATGGTAATTATCTTACTCGCAATCAAAAATAATTAAACACATGCTTGTTCTTTTCAAATTAATTATTAATAGGGATTCAATTATTGTTTCGAAGTTTTAAATCTTTGTCTCATGCACGCACACAAAATTGGTTTCTTTTATTAAAAGTGATGTTTATGAATACGTCTTGCCATGGCACACTCGGACAGGTAAAATATTTATATGTGAATTTAAGGTTCCTAATTTTATTTTTTGTGAAAAGCTTTTGTGGAAAATTTTAGGGTTTTATAATTATTTATTTAGTAGATGAAGAAAGAGAAGAAATAAATATAGAGATCGAAAACACAAAAATAGAACAAGTGAACACGTTCCAATATTTGGGAGTAGAAATAGATGACAAAGGAACACAAGAAACGAAAATTAACAACAGAGTTGAAAAAGCAATCAAATTGTATTACAAGCTGAGCAATAAATTTTTAAATATGAAATAAATCTCACAACAAACTAAATTGAAGGTGTTTAAATCCATATACCGACCAATAATTACTTTTGGAAGCGAATCATGGAGTTTAACTAAGAAGCAAAAACCTCAAATACAAGCAGCGGAAATAAAATAACTGAGAAGAGTCAAAGGCATTACAAAGAAAGATAGAATAGGAAACATAGAAATAAGAAATGACCTAGAAATTCAACCCACATCGGAATTCATAGAAGAAAGGCAACTTGGTTGGTGGGGGCACTTGCAGAGGATGGAAGAGACTAGACTCGTCAGAAAAATATGGGGTGCGAAGATACGGAAAAAAACAAGAAAAGAGGAAGACCCAGAAAAACGTGGAATAAAACTATATTGGAAATACTACAAAAAAAAAGGTAAAACATGGACAGAAGCAAAGATATTAGCAGGAGACCGGAAAGAACGGAAGAAACACTAAACAAAAAATAAAGGAATTCATACAGAAAGAAATAGGAGTAAATGAAGCCATCGAAGAGTAGAAAAAGGGGAAATGAGGAGGTACAAACAAAAGTTTGTGATACTAAAGAGAAAAAGCAGATTGGGACGCCAGGAAGTATAAATAATATATATGAGTAGATAGCGACCTAACGCAGGGAGAGCAATAAATACAAGCAACAATCAGAGAGGTGACAAGGGAAGAAAAGGCAAAGGGCAAGAAAACCCAAACAGTGTATAAAAAAATTGAAATAGAAGGAATTAGCCATAAATGGAGTGATGAGGAGGGAGGAAGCTCAAACGAAATAAAGACCCTGGGTCAAAAAACTAAGTACGATGGTGAAGGACAGAATTATGGCAATAAAGATGAAAATGAAAAAATACAATACAGATATACGTAATAGGATTGCAAGAGACAAACACCAAAGGAACACAGACAATGGAAACTGACAACTACATCTGTCTAAATTTCATAGGGGAGGACGATAAGCTAGGTACCGGATTTATTCTAAGAAATTCACTAAAGAAATCGTTGATACATGCAAGAAGAATGCATGACAGACTAAGCAGTATAAGAATTAGAGGGCGACACAGGAAAATAAGTATCGTGAATTGCCATACACCATCGGAAGACGCTGAGGAAGAAGACAAACTAAATGATTATGAAGAATTATTATACGATGCCATACCAAACTTCGATGTGAAAATAGTAACTGGTGATTTTAACGCCAAGATTGGGTAAACGAATACAAAGAAATTATGGAAATAAACAGCAAGCATGACGTAAGCAATAAAAACGAAAAAACTTTCTACTTTTGCAACGTCCAAACAATTAATAATAACATCTACCGAAACACCCAAGGATATCTACAGAGAGAACAATAATAGCCTCTTTGAAAAATGAACATAGTAAAAATGTACCGCTTCGTATGTATGTAAGCATGGACTGCACTTAACGTAAAAAACCGACAGAAACGTTAAACGTATTCATATTGGGAGAAATATGGGTACTTACCTGTACTAAACACGAAAATATTAATGCTAGTCTTGAAAAAGACTGATGTAAAAGATTATGACGGCTTTAACCCGAGAAAACGGGAAAAATTAACAAACGTCAAAATGCGAAGCTAATATCACACTGAACCGCAAGACGTGCATAAGCAAAGTGGAAGTAAAGATTGGCAATACCTGCCTTGGAGAGTTTTTTCGGTCAACCTTTTTGTTGCTCTCACAGTATAAGGAAACGTAGTTCAGCCCAATTTCGGTCTTTGGAAACAAGCATGCATCTCTAATAAATAAAGTGAGATGATATCGTGGATACTTGCAGCGGCCACCTGGTGGGGGCAAACCTAAAACATCAAATACCAATGTTAAAAAGGAAATGAAAACGACGTACATAGAAACTGAACTTGGAAGAACTAGCAAAAGAAATAAGGGCAGTAAATAGAAGAAGAACTAGTAAAGGGGGAAATACCAACGAACTTAGAGAAGGAATGGAACAGAATAAAAAGAATTGTTAAACAAGGTGCAAATAAACACCTGAAGACAAGTAAAAAAAGAAAAAGGAAAAGAGTTGTTCGACAGTGTGTGTGTGTGTGTGTGGGAGAGAAAGAGAGAAAGTGATTGAAGAGAGAAGGGAATCCAAATTAAAAACTGATAATTCTGATCAAAACAGCAGAGGTTACAGAGAAGCAAGGAAGAAAGCTAAGAACATCCTCAACAAAAAGTAGAGAGAATACCTAGAAAAAGCATTAGCCCGAAATAGAAGAAAACTATAAAACCAAAATTGGTATAACATTATAAACAATTATTACTAACACCACAAGAAGGCAAACCTAGTATGGACAGCATATTTATGGAGCCAACAGAAAAGCAAGAAGTTATAAGAGGTAGTAGAAACTATTAAAACCCTAAGGAATGGCAAAATCCCAGGAAGTGATGAAACGTCTGGAATTATTGAAGTATGGAGGAACGGAATTGGCAGAATATATATGTATCTATAAATTAATAATGGAAGTCTGGGAAGAGTGTAAAATGCCAAAAGAATGGAGCAGAAATGATACAAAAAAGTAAATACGAGGGCTATTTTTTCAAGTTTCTGTGAGCTGACAAAAACAAATAAGGGCATTAAGAAACATTTTAATATACACAAGAGTTACTCATACATCTGAACTATTTCTCAACGTAGTCGCCATAGACATCGGTTTTTGTATACCCTCCTCACACCACGTTGTCGTCTGGGTTCTCATGGGTATGGGGAAAATCTTATGAGTGACAGTGCAATACAGTGTCAGAATAATTGCAGACCAATCTCCTTATTGAGCGTAGCGTATAAAATAACAGCTAAAATAATAAAAAAGAGAGTTAAGGATTTCGTAGAAAATGAAATGGGAGAGTATCAATGTATATTTAGGATAAATAGATCGATAATAGATTTAATTCGCACACTAAGGATGATATACGAAGAAATAGAAAGAACGAAAATTCAGTTGTATCACAGGTTGTATGTAATATTCTTAGATTTACAACAGGAATATGACAGACTGCAAAGAAGTGAAATAATTAAGGCACTAATTATATTAGAATGTTTAGGAAAACTAGTAAACTTAATTAAAATGACACTACGGGAAACATATACATACATAAGTGAAATTTACTGGCAGAATATCGGAAGAATTCTCATCAAGCTTAGAACTAAAGCAAGGCGACCCTATGTATATCTGCTACCCTTTTTAACCTAGTTTTCAAAATAATAAGAAAATGCCAATTTAAAAGAAATTGAGCAATATAAATTTCGGAAGACTGGATAAATTTGAGTAGAAATAAGTCCAAGCGAGGAGATTGAAGGAAGACTGTTACTTCGAACAAAAACCGCAAGTTCTTAGACTTATGTAGCAAAAATACTGTTGTACAAAACAGTAATCAGACCAGCTACTCTTTACGCAAGCAAAACATGAGTCTTAAGGGTGGAAGGGTGGAAAATTGAAATTTGGGAAAGAAGAATATTAATGATATGGGCGTGTACAACAAGACGAAATATGGAAAAGGAGGACAAATCAAGTGCTACAGCATCTGTACAACAACACTAGTATAATCCCAATAATCAAGTACCTAAGCAAAAATCAAGTGGATAAGACATATAGCACTCATGCCGTGCAATAGGGTTCCAAAAATAGTCACATTCGAGAAGATGCATTGAAAAATAAGAAGAGGAAGACCAAAGAGTACACAAAGAAAGTGTGTTGAAGATCTGCAGGAACTAAATATTAACAATTGGGAAGCACATGCCACTGATAGAAGAAGATGGAAAAAAGTTATTGGAAAAGCCATGTGCCTCAAAGGTATTTCGAGCTGATGCAAGGGTTAGTAGAAGACCTGATTAATCTGCCATTCGTCCCGAAGGACCAGTAATTTGAATCATTAGCCCTTTGATTTGCATTTTGGACAATCTAAAATGTTTCGCAATTTCATTTCTAAATAGTAACGGAAGATGCACAAATACCTCAAATAAATTGTTGATTACTAGTGGTCTTGAAAGAACAATTCAAATTTTGAATAGGTGCTTCGAGCCGAATAGTTTGAACAGGCCCTTCGAGCCGAATAGCAAAATTAATAAATTATCAAAAGTACCCAGTCGATTGCCTTCCTCCAAATTTATTTAAAAATATTAATCACACCTAAACGACAGTCCTTCAACTATAAAATTAAGTTAATCGCTCTCCAAACAAAGTACAGACGACTTAATTATTTAAAGTAAAGCTAAACAATTATCAAGAAAAATTGTTATTTCGATTGTTTACACTAAAACTACGCATCTAATAATCTAATAAATAATTCGCTTAATTCGTTTTGTAATTAGGTCAGGTTTTATTCTTGGGATCTTTAAAATCTCAGGCTATTTGAAAATCAACCCGGAAAAAATATGAATAAGCGAAATTATTTCGAAAAATTCGCCGACGCCCCGTTGATACACGAATGCGTGTTTTTGTTGAATCTTTGCGGATTGAATCCTTTAGAACGAAATTTTCAGGATAAATTGGTGACTTCTCTTATTGTTCTGTCGTTAATCATCGGTGGAGTTGAACTTGTGCTCGAATCAATGCTAAATTGGCAAGGTTTGAATTCCATGTTTAATGTTACAATGTGTATTGGTGTCTATCAGGTCAGTTCATTTAATATTTTTGATTTCGTAAATTAAAGAGTTTCCTTCCAGATACTGTTTAAAATCTTCGCCCTCATAATAAATCGGCCAAAAATAGTTGAGTTATTAAAGACGGTGGAGAATTTTTGGCAGTTTAATCAAGCCCAACAAAAGCACGTCGAACCACTTTATAACCTAATCAGGGCCTATGTTAAATACGGAATTATTACCGTTGTTCTCGTTCTCGTTACGTTCTGTACAACCCCTTTCTTCTCCAGGAGCCTCCTTTTCGGGAGTTACCATCCGTTAAATCTTCGAAAATCACCCGATTACGAAATCGTGTATTTCTTACAGTGTTTTATCTCATTTGGTGGCCTAACTACGTATTTTGCTTTCGAGCTATTGTTTGTGTTTTTTATTGTTTGTATTGTTTGCGAGTTTAAAGTTATTAACCATAGAATTCGAACACTCCCGCAGATTTACGAAAGGAACGAAAAAAAACTTATGGAAGATCTGCGTGCTGTAATTGATCAGCACAACCTTGTTTTAAGGTAAAGATTGGATTTCATAATGATCAAGAAGCTTCTAGAAGGTTCTAAAAGCTTCTAGACTGCTCTGTTGTAGTTTATATTAATAATATATTGCTACGAAAAGTTTTGAAGCACCTCAAGTTTTTCAATGATTTTGAAAAGTAATTTTCAGGTGCATCAGTGATTTAAACAATTGCTACTCTGCGCGTATATTTAATCATTCTTTAATGAGCATATTCAGTTTATCTACGACTTTGGTTACTGTTATTGTTAAAGGGTGAGCATTTCCTGAAGGTACCTCCACCTCTTTCTTTTCATTTACAGATAGAATATACTTTCAGCTTAACAGATGTAATGCAAAACCTCAGGATTTTGTTGTTCGGAGTGTCTTTTTTGGGTTTATTTTTCACGTGCTGTTTCTCTGGGACTGTTTTGACAACAGCGGTAAACGAAATGCGCTTCGAAAATAACATGCTTTCTAAAAGAAAAATTTCCAGTGCGAAAGTGTCTCGGATGCTATTTTACAATCGAAATGGTGGATTATAAAACGGAAAGAATTTAAAATGTCTTTAATCCTAATCATTCAGAGGTCACATAAGGCAGAAAAACTCACAGTGGCTGGAATGTTCGATTTGAACTTTGATACTTTTACTAAAGTTTGTATTTTTAGGATTTGAATGTCGAATGTTTGAATTTAATTGTTTTTTAGGTTGCCAGAAGTGCCCTTTCGTTTGCTACGTTGTTTCAAGCTGTTTATATTAAAAATGATTAAGATTTTATTTCTTCTTCTATTATTTATTATTGTTATGTAAGAAATATGTAATATTTTGATTCTGTATTAAACATCTTCATTCATTTGAAAGCATAAATTTGCTTACTAAAAAATTTTGAATTGCAATTGCAGTTTAAATCTTTAGTTTTGTTTTTGAAAGTGTAAGACGCAGCACACGAAATATCTACAGACCTGCACGAATGAGGTTTAGATAGTGTTAAAGCAAAATTTATTACAGTGCTCGAATTCGACTACAGTAAACTTAAGTTTGCTGAAATTACAATGGAATATTGACCACAGGTAAGTGCATTTTACATATTTCTTTTTCCTCCATCAGTTTTGTTTATTACACAAAATGTAATGAAAACTATATTTTAAATGCATGCTGTGGTCACAGTAGCCTGTTTTATATAAAAAAATATGTTTTACGTCACTTTGACAGATTGGTCGTTATTCAACCCTTAATCAAGGTTAACTTACGTAAAACGTTTGATATTTATAAAGTTTGTGCATTTCCTATGTTTACTTCCAAGAGCATCCTGAGATAAATTTCTGGCAGTTTGACAAGATTTCTCCCTTTTTATTTGAAAAAATTGGGTTATGCTTCAGGTCACTTTGACAGATCTATTCTTATTCAACCCTTAATCAAGGTTAACTCACGTAAAACGTTGTATAAAGCCTGAGTGTTTCTTATGTTATTTATTTCCAAAACCCTTCCGAGATAAATTTCTGGCATTTTCGCAAGATTTTTCCCTTTTTATATAAAAAATGTTTTACCTCACTTCGACAGTTCGGTCCTTATTTAACCCTTAATCAAGGTTAATTTACGTAATGACTTTACCTTGTACCTACGTAAAACTGAAGCAAGCCGTTTCAGATTCGAATTTGGAATTCATAATAAAACTTGAATAATTTTTCCAGATTTGAAATTCTAATCTGCTACTTTGAGGTCAAGGTGAATCACTGGGTGCTTGCCAGTATGATTTTCCACTAAGTCCTTATAGTACACAGAAATTAAACTTTAAAACATAGAATAGGAGAAATAATTTATAAAGTTTTCATATTACGTAGATAAACCCTCAGCAGGGGTAGAAACAAAAACCCGAAAAGTTCCCAACTGATATCTGTCAGCAACATGCCTTATTTACCAAAAATCACCCCCAGCTCGTACATTGTGCTTGTTTTTCTCATTTTTCTCTTTGGCCTTTGTTTGAACGGGAAATGTTTATAGAAAGAAAAATATTCTTTATTAAATTTTACACAAAAAGGGCTATATTGATCTTTTGTCTAATCACCACCCAATTGGCGAAAATAAAGTTTAAAGTTAAGGGTAGTAAGTAGCGCGCTGTTAGGAATCAATAAAATGAGGTTTTTAAAAAAAAGGGGGATGTTGCGGACACTCGTTGGGTGGGAACTGTTCGGGCTTTTGTTCCTACCCCTATTGGGAATATAACTACGTGAATATAAAAACTTTATAAATTATTTCTTCTAAAAAGCACTATTTGCTTGTACTATTATGATTATCATCGGTGATGATGCGAGTTCCATCAAATACTTTATAATTTTTTCTCCCTTTTGCCGGACAATTCACGGATGAAGAAACCTCTACAGTTTTTTTGTCGACTTCAATCTGCAAGAACATTTTCACCATGTTCAAGTGGGATGACTTGCCAAACCGGCGAGGAGCAAAGTTGGCCAACCCTGTAAAGTTTAAACGATTTCAGATTTGAAATTTTAATTCGTATAGCTTTTTCGTTTAAATTCGTAAAAATGAAACAAGCCTTTCAGGTTCCAAATTAGAATTTGTAGAGCTTCAATAATTATGTTTAGTATTTGAAACTCCAACTTGTAAAGCTGTTCAAAATTTCAATTTGTAAAACAAAAACTGAAACGAACATTTCCAGATTCGATATTCGAATTCAGAAAGCTTCCATGATTTCATAAAACTGAAACAAGCCTTTTAGGTTCGAAATTCGGATTCATAAAGCATAAATGATTTTTTCAGATTTCAAATTCCAATTCAAGAAGCTCTGATTTGAATTCGTAAAACTGAAGCGAGCCTTTTAGGTTTAAAATTCTAATTTGTAAAGCGTGAATAGGTAATTATTTTTAAGATTTGCAATTCCCGTTCGTAAAACTCAAACGGCTGTTTTAGATAACAAATTTGAATTTGTGAAACTGAAATGAACCTTTTCAGGAATTCGAATTTGTATAGCTCGAATGGTTTTTTTAGAATTAAAATATTAATCCGAAAAGCTGAAACGAGCCTTTTAGTTTTCAAATTCGAATTTGTAAAGTTTAAATGATTTTTTTAGATTTAAAATTGTAATCCGAAAAACTGAAAAGAGTATTTGAAGTTCGAATTTTTAAAGCTTGAATGATTTTTCTAGGTTTCAAGTTGCAGTTCCCAAAACTCAAACGATTTTTTCAGAAAACAAAATTCATAAAACTGAAACAAGCCTTTTCGGATTCGAAATTCAAATTTATAAAGCTTGAATAATTATTTTTTAGATTTGAAATTCCAATCTGTAAAGCTCAAGCAACTTTTTTGGATTAGAAATTTTAAATTTTCAAAACTGAAATGAGCCTTTTCAGGCTCAAAATTCTAACTTGTAAAGTTTGAATGATGTTTAACAATTTGAAATTGCAATCTGTAAAGCTGAAACGACCTTTTTCAGGTTCGAAATTCGAATTTTTATATAAAAAGTTGGATTATTTTTTACGTCACTTTGACAGATCGGTTCCGATTCAACTGACAAGCAACTTAAATAAAATATTTGATGAAAGCTTGTATGTTTCTTCTGTTTGCTTCCAAAATTTTTGGTATTCTCACACGATTTTTCCTGTTTTAGGTACCCAAAAAATGGACCTAAGACAAATCTCCGAACCAGACTTTGAAAAACTAAAATGCAAATGTGGGCAATACATCAACAAACCACCAATTTATACAAAAAACAAAGAAAATATCTGCGTTAACTGCGTGGATTTTGAAGACGACTCCCCGAATAAGGCGTTTCGTAATGATGACTGGGAAAAGGCCGCCAATTATTTCAAATTTCCTTGCCAAAACAAAGTGAGAGGTTGTAACGATTACGTAAAATTCGACGAAGTGGAAAATCACGAAGTTGCGTGTCCTTATCGTACCTTCTCTTGCATGTTTAATCTTCATTCTTCTTGTGAATGGGAAGGCTGTGCTAAGGAGTTGTACAAGCATTATGAAATTCTTCACCCTGAATTTTGTTCGAAGGCAGCTGAGGTGAAGATTTTGATTAATAAAGATTACGAAGCGTGTCATGCGATTAAGACTTTGTGGTTTCCTTTTCTCCTGCATGTAAAATGTGAAACGGCGAAGAATAAACTGCAAATCGGGCTGTATTGTTTTCTGAAAGCTGAAGAAGCGAACCTTGTAAAATACAACCTAAATTTACACAACGCTACGAGGTTATCTTTGACTTTTGAAGATGCTCATCCTTTACCATTTATGGTCCCGAAAACTGAAGATTCGGAGTTGATTCGAGTGGATATTTCTAGCATAAAAGACATATTGAAGACATCTGAGTCGCTGAAGTGTTCGTGGAGAATAACCGAGGAAGAAGAACTGAAGGCTCTCAAAAGGGACGAATGGGAAGATGAACACCTCCGATTGTACGAACAGAAGAAGGAACAAATCAAATGTTTGGATTGTGGATACTTTGCAGTACCGCCCATTTATCGTTGTTATAACGATCACGTAATTTGCATAAACTGTCAAAGATATCATCAATTTTGCAAGCCGTGCAAACGAAGCAGGGTCGAATTTTCCGAAGCAACCGATTTGGAAGAAATAGCAAAACGCGGACGTTTTTACTGTAAATGGTGTACCAGCACTCGGCCTTTTTCTTACGAAGAAATCAGGCACCACGAACGAGTTTGTTACTACAGAACTTACACGTGTCCTCATTGCAAATTATACTCAGGATTGTATAACTACGTACTCAAACATGTTAAAAAATTACACTACAAATACTATTTCAATCCCGACAATTACTTTTGCATAGACGAACAGAAAATGTTCTATTTTTTCGCATTCAGGGAAATTTTCAGCTTTGATCTTCGCCAGAAGAATTTTAGATATTATGGAAGTCCGAGGTTTATCGATTTTTGGAACTTCCAGGTTTTAACCAACAACGGGGAAAGTGTCAATTTTGCCAAAACTTGCTGCAACGGATACGTACCTGACGATAAATCGCAGTTTGTTTTCGAAAATAAACAATATTATCGCATTAATGTACAACCGAAACTGGGTTTAACTATTTTTTAGTTGTTCTGATTTAGTAACAATGTTATCTATCTATGGTTTGAGGTTTTATCTTGGGATTTTAATGTGTTTTTAAAATGTTGAATTTTAATTCGTATTTTTTAAATAAAACTTCGTAAAAATAAAATATGTGAGGCTGCAGTTGTAGTTTCAATTTTCAAACCTGCTTTTTATTTTGTGAGCTTAAGTGAAGGTACGACCCAGAATTTCAAAACAGCTCCGCGCAGAGGGCGTAAAATTAGACGTTGTTAATAATTTGTTGGTTATGCTACACACTTAACACTTCTCAAATAGTATTTTATGTATCTAGGACGAAAAGTAAGTCTTTAAGGTATGAGCAAGTTGTTTACGGCCGAGGCGGGTAACCGAGGCCGTAATTACTTGCGAGTACCTTAAAGACACTTTTCGTCTGAGGTACATACATACTTTTATGTCATACTGTTTCTAAAGTTGTTAAATTATTAAAAGAAATCTCCAGCAATTTGTAGCAGTATTAGTTTTAAGTAACTAATCTAAGGCGCAACAATTCGTATCTCCTAGCAACGAGCATTTATAGAACGAAAAGTGACACTTTTCGCTCTAGGACTTTAAAATGATACCAGCACTTAAAAAGTGTCACTTTTTGTTCTATAAATCGTCCAAAAAACGTTGCTTTAGAAACGAGTATGACATAAAGGCTCATAAGGTTGTAACCAGTCAACGCCTTAATAGCTATTTATGATACAAGTTCGAAAAGTGAGTCTTTAAGGCACGCATGTGAAAGTTTGCTGAACGAGGTAGCGAGTTCTGCAATTCACATAAGTGCCTTAAAGACACTTTTCGAACGTGTATCATACAAGATTTTTTAGCTACAAACGTTCAAATAGCTCTAAGTAAATAAATAAAATCAAGGGATAAAGACAATCAAACTATCTGAGTAGGAAGATTTTTCCGTATCCATAGTAATAGATAAGTAATTTTACTTTTCGCACTGGTAATTTTACTTTTCGCACTAGTGCGAAAAGTAATCTTACTTTTCGCACTAGTGCGTTAAAGTGGTACTTTTCACACGGAAATCAGTGTGAAAAGAGTCATTTTTCGTATGTGAGTGCTAAAAAAATTCTAATTTGATATAGAGTTTTTCTTTCCAATTTTAACCAGTCAGTTTTTTGCACGGTGTATTTAGCAGTATCGTTGTCTATGTCCAACGTCCAACCACACAATTCCAGTGGTTTTGGTGCTGTTTGTATAATTATTCAACCGCGAATTGAGAATTTGGTGATTCCAAATAATGGTTCAGGTTCAGGGCCAGTAAAAATTGTTTCTGGTCTCTTTCTTGCAAATGCGGCAGCTTTTTCGTTACCTTATGTCCTGGCGCCCACATAATGGTTACTATGTTGTAGTTTGCGAGGGTTTTGTAGATAGGCCCAGACTAATTTAGAATTAAACAGGTAGCTAGCCAGAGATCTTAAACAGGCTACCTATTTGTTAGAACAGGGATATCTTTATTTCAAAAACTTATTCTTATAGTTTGTTATTCTCTTGCAGATAGCTTCTGCTTGAAATATTGTGGCTTATTCTCCCAGAGATATACAGGGTGCTGAAAAAATGGCGTATTAACTCAATGGTGCATTGTTTACGAGTACTTCTTGAGTATGGGAAAAATAGTAAAAACAATATGTGTAGCATATTCTTCAAGATGTGGAGACCCAAAGTTGAGTTTTTAACTTACTTATTATTTTATATTAACAAAAGTTTTACCTTTATTTTGAAAGTTAATTACATAAATAATGAAAGTTGTAAATAATTTAGGCCGCCGCCGAAGAAAAATTCCAAAATTATTAATTCAAAAATGTTAAAAATTTGGAGCAACAAGCACCTGACAAGCACTAAATCCATTTGGCAACAGTGACAGGAACAACGCAGACGACGATTTTGCACAGGCATTTTAACACACCTAAGTGATTTAATATTTTTATCGTCGACTAGTATCGTAATGCTATCATTATTCTAAAGAAAATCGTGAATAATATTATGCCATAAAGTCGTTACAACAACGGAATAAACAAACGTTACTTAAAAACCACATGAGTCGTTATAGTAACAAATACTATTTTGTGACAAATACGTCATAATTTTATAAAACCCGAATAATTATTATTTTAGCAAAAAAACTAAATTAAATTTCTTATAAATAATTGTAAGTCGACGATAAAATACTATATGAAATTCGTTTATAATGCAGTATTATGGCATTCATGCCATAATACTGTACATTATAAACTAATTTCATAATGTAACATTACATCATCCTATAGCGTTATCAGTAATAATATAATAAGTGCATAAAAAATTATCGATAATTTTAGGGAAATGTGCATGAAAGCAAGTTGGGCTGAAAAAAGCACGAATTTCCTTTCGTGTATCTGTACTACACTGAATATGTGTATGTAGTCAGCTATTATTCTACATTGTTTCATTTCTTCTTAGTTTCTACATTTGTTGTAGTCCTGTAACAGTGTTTTCCGTTATTTCTAGTCATACCTTGCTCCATGTTCCAAAATCATTTCCTTATTTCGGTGCCATTTGCCATTGCCAGGTTTTCGAAGCTTGTTGCTGGGATTTTTAGCAAGTTAGTTTTTTACAAGCGACTGAGGAGCGGACCCGACGTCTCAACCTTCCTCCTTTAAATTTATTATTAAAATTTAAATTGTTTATTTTTGCACCAATTCTAATTTTTAATAAAATCTGTACATACAAGGTTTGGCAGAAAAATAATGAGACTGATTTTCTTTTAACTATGAATTTTATTCTTTTTACAAATCAAAGTTATTCTCTTCAAAGTAGTTCCCTTGGGCAGCGATACACCGATGGAGGCGCTTTTTTCATTGTTCGTAGCAGTCCTGGAAGGCTACTGGAATGCTTTTCAACTCGTCGGTTACACTTTTCTGGATATTATCCAAAGTACCAAGTGGTTTTTCAGCCGGGGAAATAAGAAAAAATCACAGGGCCTAAGATCTGGCAAGTAGGGGGGGTTGGGGAACCACAAGAATGATATTTTTTTATCAAAAATTCGTAAATTCCTTGATGGGGACTGCCGCGTGACATGGAGCGCTGTCGTGTTGCAGCATCCAAGTGCGTGTAATGCCTGGTTGCACACGTGCCACCCTCTTCCTGAGCCTTTCAAGGACTTTCCGATAGAAAGTTTGATTGACAATTTGTCCTGTCCTGTCTTGTCCATAAATTCCTCGTAGACGATTGCCTGACTGTCAATGAACATCAATCATGACTTTCGATTTGCTCGTTCTCGCTCTCTTGGGAGTGGCAGAGTTTGCAGTGTATCAGTCTCGACTTTGGTGTTTTGTCTCGGGGCCGTACTTAAAAATCCATGAATTCTGTTCCCCTCTCAAGGCGGTACAAAAGATCAAGACACACACCCCTCCTATTGGCCTTCTGTTCAGCCGTGAGGTTCTTTGAAACTATCTTGACGCACACTTTTCTCATTCCCAAATCCTGTGTTAAAATCTGATGGACGGTAAACCGATTCAAATTTAACTGACTACTAATTATTATCAACGTCAGTCGACGGTCTAACATCACAAGAGTCCTCACTCTTTCGACATTGTCGTCTTCTTTTAAGGTTGAAGGAAATTCGTCTTCCACTTCTTCTCGGTCCTCTAAAAAGGCTTGTGCCATCTGAACACTTGTGCCCTGGATAGGAAATGTTCCTATAAGCCCTTTATAACTGTTCATAAGTCACAGTAGCGGATTCCTCAAGCTTTACACAAAATTTGATAGCATAACGTTGCCCAAACTTCTGCCGGTCCATTTTCGTAACGCACAAACACTTCACTTCAGACGCTCTCAACAATCGTCTAACAAAACAAGTTCAAACCTGTACTGAGTCTATGACAGGGATTATTCTAACTGCCGTGTAAAGGGGGAGGCAGTAGCGTTGTCGGTTCGCGCACAGTGTTGCCAGTCTCATTATTTTTCTGCCAAACCTCGTATACAAAGAAGTAGAAAACCTGGAAACTAAATTACTCTAAACATAAATACTTATTAAAAAAAAATACGATAAAAGTAATTAAAATCATTAAACTTTCTGAAATCCCATAAAATTTATGGGGCCAATTCGAAGTTTCAGAAACTTATCAGGTTTTCTGAAACCGGCTTGGAGTTAATAAAATCACAGGAATTGATCAAATACTGTTGCAAGTTTTGGATTCCTTCAGTTTTGATTTTCTCTTTAACTCCGAGTAATCTTTGAAATGTTCAGAAGCGTTTTGAAATCTAAAAGAACTTTGTCGAACTTCATAAATACAAGAAATCTTCGAAACGCTTCTGTTCTTTTACAAAACGTCCTAGCTTTTCAAATTCCTTCGTGTATCTCTGAAATCTTTAAACTGTTACTTTGAATCTCCAGAATTTTTTTTAAACTTCTTTTGTATTTGTAAAACTCCACTTAATTAATTCATTTATTTATTTACTTATTGATGTAGGCTTGCGGATGCCAAGGATATCAAATGACTTGTACTGAACGTTTTTCAGACTTACTGAAACCTCATCTAAAATTCCACTACTGCACTGCACAGCTTTGGAAATACCACTCTTGTATTTTTCTAAGCTTTGATTTTTGAAAGTTTGGTTTTAAATTTGAAAAATCTTATAAAATTTTATAAATCTCCTGAAACTTGCAAAAATTGCGGAGGACATGTCAGACTTACCGAAGCCGGAAAAACCCCAAAATGCCGCTGAAGTTTTAAAACATTTCACTTTATGTTTTTTTTTCTAAGCAGTGGTATTTTAAAGATTCTTCTTTAAATTTGAAAATCGTAATAAAAGTACGAAGTTTCGGAAATTTCCTGAAACTAATTGTTTTCTAAAATTTGCTCGAAGTTAATAAAACTTCAGAAGCTGATCAAATAGCGTTGCCAATTTTTCGATTCTTTCAGCTTCGATTTTCTCTTAAACTTTCAGTAATCTTTGAAATTTTCAGAAACTTCTTATAATCTAAAAATATTCCTGATAAAAATAAGAAAACTACCGAACGCTGCTGTTCTTTTACAAAATGCCTAAGTTTTCCAAATTTCCTCGTAAATTATTCAAAACCCTGAAAATCTCTGAAACCTTGAAATTGTTTCTTTGGTGACTTTTTAAAACTTCGTACTTTTTTAGTTTGTAAATCTCTAATTAATTAATTAATTTACTTATTTATTTAATGATGTAGGGTTGCGGATGCCAAGGATATCACATGATTTCTGCTGAAAATAACTTTTTGAGTCTTCAGAGACTTCGTAACTTCAAATGATCAATGTGCCAAATCTGAAAGAAAATTAAAAAACGTCTATTTTTTTAAACTTTGGCTCAAAAAAATTTATTCGAAATTATATCAAGTCAATCCGTAAAAAATAATTTAATAACGTAAAATATTCCAGAGCCATTTTTATGCGCTGTTTTGGCTGGTACCCTACCATTAAATGCAGAATAGATGAAAGCCCACATATCTACAAACCTGCACGAACGTGGAGTGGATAGTGCCAAAACGATTTTTAATAAGGTGTTCGAATGTGGTCATCGCAAACTGTTGAATTAAAATTAAATATTCCGTAAGTAAATTTTACTTTTATTATGTTTAGCATCGGCAATATTACTTTTTTATTTACTGTGCCAATTTAATTAATTTCTAAAAACAATTTAGATAATCAACATGGAGCTAAGACCAATCTCAGGACCGGACTTGGAAAAATTAAAATGCAAATGTGGACAGTACATAAACAAACCACCAATTTACACAAAAAACAAGGAGAATGTGTGTGCCAATTGTGTCGATCCAAATGATACCTCCCCAAACAGAGCTGTTCGTAATACTGATTGGGAAAGAGCGGCTAATTATTTTACATTTCCTTGCCAAAACAAAGTTAGAGGATGCAGTGATTACATAAAATTCGAGAATGTAGCAAAACACGAAGTTACTTGCGTTTATCGTCTCATTTCTTGCATGTTTGGTCTTCATTCTTCTTGTAAATGGGAAGGCGCTGCTAACGATGCGTGCAAACATTATCAAAGTCAACACTCTGAATTTTTATCAAGGGGAAATGAGGTAAAATTTGTTATAAATAAATATTATGAAATGTATTTTGTTACTGAAACTTCTTGAAGTAAATGTAAGATTTAAATTACAAAAGGAAGGTTATACAGAGTGCCCATTTTAAAACGCCGAGCCTGAGATTCTATAAATGCAAAGCACGAGTGACTTGCCTTGTACTCGCATTCTGTGTTGCCTATTTAAAGATTTTTCAGGCTCGGAGTGTTAAAACGGGCACCTTGTATATTTTCTTAAGTCAAAATTTTGACTCGAATTTTTTTAAATGATTGTAGTAGTACATTTCAAAAATGTTTAATTTTAAACTTCGGTTATTGTAGTTAGAAACGTTACTTTCTGAACTTTTTACTTACAAAATCAATGAAAAACTACATTAAAATATACTGGAAATACACTTCCTTGATTTTGTGGAATTTCCCAAAATTTCCAATAAAAATAAGTTACAAACAAATATTATAACAGTTTATTTTTAGATGACGAACGGAACACTAAAAAAAATCGAAGACGAAGAATTGGAAAAATTAAGATGTACGTGTGGGGAAATAGTAAATAAACCACCGCTATATTTCGACCAAGATAAAGTCGTATGTATGGAGTGTTTACAAAAGCAAACAGTTCGAACCACCGCACCAACTCGTAATACTTTGTACGAAGCCATAGCTAAATACCTTGATTTTCCGTGTCGATATAGACAGCAAGGATGTATCGAATATCATGCGTTTACTGTAGTCGAAAAACACGAGATTTCTTGTGTTTATCGCATTTATGTTTGTCCGCTTAGTTTGCAGTGTTATTGTAGTTGGAAAGGTGAGCTTTCCGATTTGTATCAGCATTGTGAAAGGCAGCATCCCAATTGGTGTCTGGAATCATCGAACGTTGAGATTTCTTTTGATAGATGTTACACGAAACAATTCATGATTAACTGCGGTGAGATTCCGTTTTCGTTTTGTATCCAATGTAATTTGGAAACAGATCAACTGTTACTCGATTTGGTCTGTTGCGTTGCACTAGCTGACCCAAAACGTATCACTTATAACTTGGCATTAAAGAACAACTTGACAAAATTATCTATAAATCTTGAGAATGCCCATCCGTTGTCCTATTTCTGGATGGAAATGGAACATCCTGGACTTATGCACACGAAAGTATCGTATATAAAAAGCGTTTTACAGGCCACTTCGAATGTAGATTGTTCCTGGATTATAAACATACCGGAAGAACTTCAAGAGGTCAGATTACACCAAGAGGAAATTTCGAAACAGATCAAATATGAAGAAGTCAAAGAACGAACCAGATGTACTAATTGTCGGATTTATACTGTGCCACCGATAACTCGTTGTGACAACGGTCATATTGTTTGCGTTGAATGTCGAGGATATACTAACCAATGCGAAAGGTGCAAAAAAGACCAAGTCAAATTCACGCCCATGCCAGATTTGGAGGAAATCGCACGGTACGGAAACTTCCAGTGTAAATGGTGGCCACATTGCAATGTAACTTTGCCCTGCAGGAACATCAGACTACATGAAAGACTCTGCGAATTTAGAATATACGACTGTCCAATATGTACCGTGTGGTTCGGAAATCAGCTGTCATTAATACAGCATTTATTTATAATCCATAAGGTGTTCTTTGTTCCACCCAGTCAAACGTTTTTACGACATCAAAATCGTACGTATTTTTATTTCGTCGCGGGAGAAATTTTCAAATTTTGCGTTGCTAATACTACCGTTTTCTATTACGGTAGTCTGAGGTTCATTAATAATTGGAAAATCAAAATGGTGAATAACGAAGGAGCTTCTTACAAATTTTTGAAACGGAAGGGATACAAATTTTCACCGCATAATAAGAACGTAACGTTTGATAAAGGGCAGTATCATATTTCTATAAAATTTAAGCCCAATTAGGAGAGTTGTGCATGTTTATGGTTTTTACGTAGCGCTTTTTTTAATCTGTAAAGGTGTAATGGTAGATTTTAGAAGTAGTTTTTTAATCTGTAATTTTCTGTATTATGTAAAAACCTTTTAATAAATAAATTGCCCTTTTAGAAATGAAAACGAGAGATTTATAAACTTATTTTTATTTATTGCCAGATCAACAATCATGATTTTGTTATAACGGGTGTTCATAAACAGTCGTCATCCCAGTAGGTTGTGATTTCAGAAACATATTTCGTAATTTGATTCAGAACACAAAACTAAATGTCAAGATTTGTAAAATGTCATTGTCTATGATTTAATCTAAGACTTGTAATTTGTTTTTCAAAGCAACCGAGATGTCGACAGTTTATGGACACACGTTAGATAGCTATATGGATTGTAATATAAATCGAATAACATAAATCGTAAGATATTGAGACTAGGTTGTGGTCTCATGGGAAAGTATTTAATAATGATTTAATCATCTTCATGTTCTGATGAAATAAGGTAATCTACGTTTGCGTCTGGTGTGAATGTTTGTTTGAAGTAGTTTGTAGTACATCGCACCACTACACGCACTTGAGTTCATAACAAACTTTTTAGCACATATTTTTTCATGCAGAGAATTTCTCTTTTTAGTATAGTACATATCACCTATGTATACTTTTAAAAAGAATGCATCAACACATTATTTAACCTATATGTAGGCAACCAACTACACACTAAACGTCACTGTGGCTGTGAATTTAGGGACTCTAGCTTTTATTTTTTGTAGTGTGTAAAGGTTATGTTCGGCGGTGTAAAACTATCTTATTTAAAATGTCTTCATGTTCATTGAGCAACTTAAACAAAGCGTCACAAAAGGTTATTTTTTTCTTCTTTGTCTTCATCAAATAGTTGCTGGTGGTTGGAGAATTTAACGTTTCGTGTGGTTCTAATGCAAGGAATAGGCCTTTCTCGATAGTTTGTTGAAAATAAGTCTCTCATACTCCTTAAGCTGTTACCATTCTGATTCCACAATTTCAGCTTTTTCGTCTTTACTGCACCTACATCGTTATATCAAAAACTGACGTTTATTTGTTTCTGGCCTGCCCATAAAAGTTGATGTTTTATAAACAATCGTTTAAAATTTTTATTCCGCTAGCAAATTTCTATCCCGCTAGCGCTTTAAAAATGTCAAATATATGTCAAAATTGAATAATAGTTATTTATTATACATGCGGATTAAATTAATGTTTAATGAGCGGTACGTTTAATCGGTTAATACCGCGAGTTAATACATTAATTTAATCCGCAAGTGTAATACAACTGTTTATTCAATTTTGACATTTACTTGCAGGGCCGAGCCAAGAGTATCTGCCGCCCGGGTGCAAGATATAATTTGCCGCCCTATAGCTCTTAAAAAATTCAACGAAAAAAAGCCAGATACAAGACTAACTTGATAAAAAAAGTTGCATTTTTTAGTGCCGCAAGCATATTTTAATTTCTTTCATTTTTCATTTTGCCGCCCCTAGTAAGTTGCCGCCCGGGTGCTGTGCACCCCTTGCACCCCCGGCACGGCTCGGCCCTGTTTACTTGACATTTTTAAAGCGATTTGACATTTTTAAAGCGTTAGCGGAATAAAAATTTTAAATCGCTAGCGGGATAAAAATTTTAAACGATTGTTTATAAAACATCAACTTTTATGGGCAGGCCAGAAACAAATAAACGTCAGTTTATACGGCAAAATTGAATAAACAGTTGTATTACACTTGCGGATTAAATTAATGTATTAACTAAACGGTATAAACGCGCTTGCGGTTGCGCCGACCGCGCCATTAAACGTACCGTTCATTAAGCATTAATTTAATCCGCATGTTTAATAAATAACTATTAATTATTGTTGCCACAGCATGCTATTTTTGTCCTAAAAAATTTAAAGTTTCTGTGTACAGTATTTTTTACCTAGGATTAGTGTTGTGACGTCAACGCGCTGTTTATAAAATCACAATCCAACTATACTTCATCTCTTTCTAAACTAGGTTTTCATTACCTACTGCCCACGAACGCGTGTATACCCATACATTTTTTAGGCGGGGCAAGTTGACGTCACAACCCCAATGCTAGATGAAAAATACTGGAGTTACCTATACAGGGTGTCTCCAAAATGCGTAAACATGGCTTAACCACAGATTCCTGGGTGCAAAATAAGACGATTTAACCCAACTTACCTACATCCAAATTCGTTTCGTTAAGTCAGTATTCTGCCTCAAAGTTCTTTGAAAAAAGATTAATTTTTATTATAGGAACAAAACGCTTCGATCCATACGGGTATAAGACATCTTTTGAGATGAGAATGGTTATTATCAATGGCCCACTAGTGTATGGAACATGGGAGTCACAGTCCATATCAGACAGTAACTCTTTAATGGGCGTACCGATAATTAATAGTATATTATGCAATGAGCACTTAATGAATACGAGTGTCTTAATAGCCATTAAATGCGAGTTGCATACACTATTTTTTCTACGACCAGTTATAATAATGAAAAAATAGGCACCTGAAAAGCTGCTACCTAACCTTATTTTTGACAACTTTGCTGCTATTGGTTATCTCAATTAAGAAACATCAACAACTCGCGTAACTATGGTTACCAAATAAAATACTTTACTGCTATTGGTTTATAAACTTGTATCTTAATGAAAAATGAATATCATTAAAGTACAGGTAGTAAATGTTTAATATAGCTATTAAGACAACAAGTGTTTTATAGAAGGTTTAAAAATCAAGGTCGTAGTTCATATCCGAGCGAACGAAGTGAGTCGAGGATATAATAGACCGAGATTTTTAAACTATAAAACACGAGTTGTTTTCAAGATTTTTTCTAACACTAATATCAGACATTTTCTTTCACTAATATACAGGGTGTTTCTTAATAATATGCTAATATTTAAGGAGGTTATTCTTGGGTCCATTTTGAGAAAAAAACTTCATATGAACATATGTGCTAAAGGTCTTAACTTTTGAGCTACAGGGTGCTAAAGTTTTAAGAAAAAAATCTTTTTTTTATGATAACTTTGGTATGACCCTAGATATTTTTGTGAAACGTAGTACGCATCTTCTATGCGTCAAAAGGCATTTTCTGCTGTACAACATAATTTTTTATTCTTGTCAGTGGCGTTCGTGCGGGATTTGCACTGAATCATTTTAAAGAGAAAAGTGATACGCCACTGCTTTTTCTTAAAGTAAAAATTATTTTTGAAATCCTCATTCCTTTCTGAGCAAATCTAGTCTCTTGATTTTTTTCGTTTGACGTACTGTTTTCGCATAAAAAAATAAAATTCGTTCATTTGCGTCTCGCTAGACCACTTACGAGAAAAAACAATTTATGTAACTTTAAACAAAAATTTATTTAAGAGAATACTTTTTAAACGGTAACATTATAAAATTATGTTGTACAGCAGAAAATGCCTTTTGATGCATAGAAGATGCGTACTACGTTTTACAAAAATATCTAGGCTCATACCAAAGTTATCATAAAAAAAAGCTTTTTTTCTTAAAACTTTAGCACCCTGTAGTTCAAAAGTTAAGACCTTTAGGACATATGTTCATATGAAGTTTTTTTCTCAAAATGGACCCAAGAATAACCTCCTTAAATATTAGCATGTTATTAAGAAACACCCTGTATAATTAGAAATTTTAATAAATTATTATTTGAGACGCGTCATAATACACAAAATGCGAAGATTGCTAAGCAACGACGTATTTAAAGGCCTATAAAATACGTTGTCATTGACGACGTATTTTATAGAGAAAGCGTATTTTAAAGGAAGCATAACAAGTGAGCTCTTATGCACCATAGAAACAGTATAAGATATTAGTGTTAGAAAAAATCAATTAAAGTATGGGAGTAGAAAAAAAAATTTTTTTTCAGAAAGAAACATTTAATAGTAAACTTTTTTGCTTCTTTCTAATTTATGATATCTGTTACGGTTTAAACACAAAAATTTAAAATCGAAATAAAATTCTTAAAAGAAACGTAATCTAGTAGGTAACTTAGTATGCTAACAAACAAATGACGAAACGGCAATTTGATAAAGTTTATTAGTAATAAGTAGGTTTATTAATACGAGGAGCGTTCAAATATGACTGAGAATCTAGTTGCCTTGAATATAGAAAACAATGGATGGAAACAAGCACTCTGTGTCATGTTCTGATATGTTCCGACTTGCGATTAGTAACAATCAAATTCTTCTCCGTTACACCTGCCAATAATAATTAGCATGTCAGAGAAAGAAGTAGGTGCCGTGGTTTGTTGCACAAACTTCAAGCGCAGTTTGAGGTTAAATGTACATATGTCCAAGGCAAGGGTGTTTGGTTGGGCGAAAAAGTTTCGAGAAGATCGAGATCGCGTAGGAAACATACCCCATCTGAGACGACCGAAAACATCCGTGACTCCTGACAATGTTGGGTCGATTGATCAGCTTATTCGGGCTGATCGTCGGATTTATCTCCACCAGATTTTCATTTGTTTGCACCGTTGAAAGGGTTTTTTAGTGGCCATAAATTTAGGAATAATGATGAACTCATTACAACTGTGCAACCAAACCCCTTCTTCAAAAATGGTATATGTAAGCTTCCAGAACGTTGGCGCAAGTGTATTGCAGTCGAAGGGGACTATGTTGAAAAATAGTATATACCATGTTTTTGTTCCATCGATAATAAATATGTTCTAAACTCATTCTCACTCATATTTGAACGCTCCTCGTAGATTTACAACAAAAGATTGGCAACAGAAGACTGCAAGCTATTTATCTACAGCACTTGTTATATACAGATGTGATACTGTTTGTAAAAAATTATAGTGACCTGCAAGTGGCAATTGAAGCATGGAGTGAATGTTTAGGGGAAGTGAACTGAGAGTTAAATATAGATAAAAGTAAAGTTATGAAGATTAGTAAAGGACAAAAGACTAAGCGAAAAATTGTACTAAATGAATATTTGGGAAATATAATAACCAGGGATGGTAAAGTTAGACAAGACATACTTAATAGGATTAAAAAGAACAATCAAATATATTACAAAATACATAACACGTTGATAGGAAAGAAAAAATTAGAAACAAAAACAAAAATGCAAATATACAGGGTGACTGGTACATAAACGTATATCTGAAAGGAGGTGGTAGATGAGTTGGTTTGGAACTTATTTAACCATATATATTAGGTATATCATTATACAAAGTGTCGCGATTTCTAAGATATAGCCAACTTAGTGATTTAACTAAATTAGACGATGACTGTGACACTTTGTATTGTAACGAAGCGCCTTTTGCTTTTCTTGATTAAGATGGTAGAGTCTTATAGCAACTTCATTACGAGTGTTAAAAAGCTTTGCTTATGCAAGAGGTATTATTAACGTACACGGTTAACTAACATCAAATATATTGTTATAAGTTTACATACAAATATTATTTAATTGCTGTTCTACAAATATGAAATCCAAACACTTAACAAGTTCTAAGTCTGATGGACTTAAGACAAGATACAAAACCTTAACATTACTATCTACTTACATGAATAACACATCTTGGTAACAATGTAAAGAATATTTAACCCAACCCTTGGCTGAGGGCCAGGAGTTCGAGTAAGGGCCTCTCGTCTGATCTTAATTAGACATCGCAGTGAGACTCTTGGTAAGAGACTAATTTTACTATGGGAAAGCCCATGTATTTATACTGCCCAAAGTCGTAACATCTGTTCAAACTGTTTATACAATTGATCATTAAGTATTGCTTTACATAAACATTAGTCATGGTCGTTCTTGTTATTTAAGTGCAGGTGCAATGCAAGTGTGCATTAATCACCGTTGCTTATCTGCAAATATCGTAAGACATTGCGATGATTTAGAACCTAACCAGATGTTTGCATGACACATATTTATGCAGGTGCATGTCTAGTTGATAAACACATTTAATTACTTCTTATAATAATAATTATTGCGTAACCTGCGATATCAGTCATACTCAAATAATAATTTATTTAACTTAGTAAATCATTTCTTAAGGAAATGCTTTACACCAGTATTTAAGTAATCCACTACATTACAGTATAATGATATATATGGTTAAATAAGTTCCAAACCAACTCACGTACCACCTCCTTTCAGATATACGTTTATGTACCAGTCACTCTGTATAATGCAGACGCAGTATACTTACCTACGGTGCAGAGAACTGGGTGTTAACAGATGATCTGAGATCAAACATTACTGCAATTGAAATGAGAAAATCACTGCATACGCCAGAAGGGACAGAATATATACCTAATAGCACAATAAGAGGGATACAAGCATACTAGATGTTGAGCCTTTGGTAAATAAGATCGAAAACAAACAGTTAAAGTGGTTTGGACATGTACATAGGATGCAGGAATACAGACTACCGAAAATTGCAACTGAGATGAAAGTTGAAGGAAAAAGACAGCGAGGTAGACCGCGGATTTTGTGAGAAAAATACATTGAAGATATAATTATAAAATTATTGCAAGAGGGAAGACACTACCAGAAGCAAGAGACCTAGCTAGAGATAAAAAGGATTTAAAAAGTGGATAGAAGAGAAGTAAAGATTAAAATTTTCCCGAGGCTTATTAGCATAAGGGATGGAGAAAGAAGAAGAAGCATAGCTTTATTGTTATAAAAAATATGATTTATTTTTGTACAGTAATTCGTAATGCTGGCATAAATGTAGGCTGTACACTTTTACACATGATTTGCCAAAAATAAATTAATTTAAATAATCAACGCGAAGAAACCTTCGAAGACAGTCTAAGCACCGCATTCTCACATTTTACATGATCGAATCCAATTTACTGGAAAATTTTACGTACAAACGTTAAATACTCAAAATTCAAACGAGTTGAACGATTCACAAATCCCGTTCGCACAAATATATTCGGCAGCTCCGCGTGCTTCGTCATTGAGTTGAGTGAATAGATTCGCTTCAACGTAAAGACTCAATTCATTTGATTCAGTGTACTGATTAGTTCTTTTTCAATGAATCGTTCACGATTGGCACACCTCTAGTATGTAGAAAAAAACTGGATGTCTTTGATTGGAAGAGTTTGGCAGCCAATAGAAGGAGATGGTACAAAGCCATAGGCCTTAAAAGCCTCTTGTGCTGGTGGAGAGAGAGGGAGATATTAGCGTGCTCCGTGCAAACCGAAAAAACAAATAATACAAGAATAATTCAGCATAACTTCAAATTTTACTTACATAAAACATAACATACATTAGCTTTGGAATCAGTTTTTACAAAAGTATCGTAATTACACTAAGCGAATATATAAATAAATAGTATTATTGAACTATATATTACAATGCGTAATAACATATACATCGGATTAGAAAAGATTTTACAATAAATTCAGTGACCGAACGAAAAAACGTAAAGGCCCAAGTATCGATGCATAACTTTCAAAAAAAAAAAAAATAGAAAAAATGTACTTTATAAAGTTACGTCAAACATTTATTATATACGTATTTAGTAATCTAAATTAGAGACAACCGTACAAATCTTCCGAAAGCCTTCCAGTCTTAAAACAATCACCAAAAACACCTTTTTTATATCTTTGGCAGTTATTCATGAATATCAAGATTACTAATATTAGAATTATTATTATTCAGTAGATATAATTGGACAAAGAGTGATCGATCGTTAGTTTAGTGTTCGATACCGTTTGTACAATTAATTTTGTTTAGCAGCCACCTTAACGTATAATAAAGCTAAACATTAGAGAAGTGATGTATAAAATTATAAAAATACTTTTCGCAAACAAACGCTCAAAAACTTTCAGTTTAACTCTTCGGTTGCATTTATTTATTATTTTTTTTAAAAGCAAGGTAGCTGAAAACAAACACACGAGATATTACAAAAGACCTAGTAAAGAAATATTTTTACAAAGTCTTCTAGAAAATCCTAAAGAATACACTATTACATTAACATTTCTAAATGTAGGTATAATCATGGTTTACAGAAAAACCACATTAAAAACAGCTGGCCATAAAGTCTTCAGATATATTCTTAACCTTCTGACCAGTTTTTCTTTTTTTTTTGCTATAGTTACCTACTCCTCTAACTTGCTAAGCCAAATGGTAAAAATTTGACACGTAATCGTCATTGTACTTTAAAAACCGGCTGGCACAATCGCTTTTGTGCTGTGATTATAATGAATTATAACAAGAATTGATGAGCACTTCGATTTAATTTCTGAAAATCTAGACGCCTCCCTTTGCTTTATGTTTTTAGCAAAACGGGAAGCGTTTTATTTACTACTCCAATTCTATAAGTGCTATTTGCAGAAAAGATTGTTCCCGATACATGGCTTTTACATCTTACATCTACAATAACAAAATTTATTATTTATAAATAGATGTTAACATTGAATTAATTATTATTATAAAAGCCTATTGTAGGTATCGATTAATTCGTTTAGTTTAGCACATAAGTTTTTGAATTAGAATCACTTGCTTAAAGTGATTTTTTCTTATTTTCCATAAACGCATTCAAAGTCTGTTGTAATTTAAAAACGTTTTGGTCAAATGCTTCACTAAAATTGGCTTCGTGTAAGACCAAACGAACTAATTCGTAGTTGTATTAAAAAAGTAGCAAACGTAGGTAACTTTGCGTCTGTGAAATAGTTTCGTTCGTAGAGATAAAATGTGCACAGGTGTAAAAAACTTCAGAAAATTTCTTACATATTCACAAAAAAACCTATGACTACGTACACCGATTAAAAAACAAAAACAAAGAGGAATGATCATAATTTTCCTGGCTATTGTCGTTTTTAATATTATCCTGCCTGCATTTCCCAAAAGAAAACGAAAAACAATTACAGTTCAGTAACAGCATACAATTGGCGTTCACTTTCACTATTCGCATACAAATTTTCATTTTGTGCTTGATCTTGTACTTTGGCCGATCTGAATTGAGAATGTGCACAAGCAGCAGCCGAAGCTCCACGTTGCAGAGATCGAAACTGAGAGTTACCCTGTGGACAACTATCTTGCCAAGCTCCACGTTGTAACGAACGGAAATTGGCAACGTTTAAGGGCGTTTCGACGGTTTGCGAAATTGTGGTTGGAACCTTCGGAATCGGTGGCTGCTTACGAGCTTTCTCATCTGGCGTTTGTGGTAGTGGTCTTCTACCTAACGAACTGAATTTCTGTATGTTTGCTGTTCTTTGTCCTTCGCCTTGTTGAGCTATCTTTTGATGCTGATCAAACTTAAAACCTTTGAAGTTTGGGAAGTCCTTGCAGGCAGACCTTTAAAAAGAATTACAATTTCATTGTCACATAATCAAAATACCGTATTATATCGATCATAAGACGCCTCTGATTATAAGACGCACCCTTATTTTTCTAAGCTAGCAGCTTCTCATAGCATACCCTTTACCCTGGTAAGACGCCAATGAATATAAGATGCACCATAAATACGAAAAAACATGTGTCTTATAACTTATAATAGATATAATACGGTAATGTTTTATTTCGTGGGAACACGGAATGTAAAGAGCATCAACAGAAAAGAAAAAGAGCTAATAGAAGAAATACAAAGGAAGCAACGGAAACAAAAAAGAAAGGTAAAGGAAATGAGGTGCTGAAACTAAAATTTTGGGTGATTATCAAACTGGGTTCAGGATAGGATGGTCTACAAACAATAACTGCAATTCACCTGATGGATTAAATACTACAGAAGTGCGAAGAATACAACTTGGATTTACATATAATTTTCATCGACTTCAGATGTGCATTCAACAGACTAAATAGAATATGGGCAATGAAGGAACTATGTAGAAGTATTGGGGATTAGGGTGGAGCGAAAAACCTTACATTTAAATTTTACTAAGCCTATATGGGGAAAAGTGGTCTAGTTATGAAACATTGCACCAAAAAAAATTAGAACTCGATCCAACATGATTTAGTGGTGCCACCACCACTTTGAAGATTACGCCACGCGATCGTTAACCATACATGCACCGGCCGGTCGTTTTAGTATTCAATCGACTTCAGACGTGTCCACGTTGTTGTGTACTTTTACATTGACCTTTGCGGATTGAGTATCTGGAAGATTTTTCTGAACAGTGGTGTACAAACATTATTTACTGTTGGTGTTGTGCGCGGATAATTCAAGAAAAATGCCAAAAAATAGAAATTTGGTCAAGTGTCCTATATTTGGAGCTCCTATTAAGTTCACAAACCATGTGCTTCCTACTTATGCGGAATTATTCTTATATTAGGCAAATATTGCTAGATTCTTCGCCAAACAAGGCAGAGCCCACTTTGACAAACATTTCGTCAATTTTGCTTGCAGAAATTAAAATTATCTGGTCAAAGTCCTCAATTCCCATCGTGTCAGATCAACAAATTTTGCATTTAATAAAGGAGTTCCATAAAAAATATAGAAATCTCAAAAAACCTATCAAAAATCGGAAAACAGATCAGCTGAGTTTAAAACTGAACAACTTTAAATCCGTTTATGAAAACAAACTGTTTGACATTTCATTGTGCAAATGCAAGAATATTACTTTATGTAGCTGCAATATAAGAGTGCCAGTGAGAGAAAGAACTTTTTTAAGTGACCAAAGGAATGAGAGGAAAATGGTGATTGGGTCTGTTGATCGCGAAACAACAAAAAAACTTGAACGTGCTGCATACAGAAAATTAACTGAAACCGCTACTGCAGCTACATCCTCTGACCACATGTTCCCAAGACCGGCAACATCAACAAGTATTATTGAAAAAGGAGGTTTAAGCAGTGAATGTTCAGACAAAGACATTTCAAGTGATTCTGAAACAAAAACTAGTCATATTGAAGAACAAGGTAACGGCAATTCAAATGATGAAATGAGACGTTTGCTTAAAAATAGAAAACAAATGCGTGTGAAACTGCCTAGCCTAGCTCAAGCTTGCGACCGCACGGGAGTTTCTGGCAGGTCAGCTGCTACTATTGCAAGTGCGGTGCTGAAAGATTTGGGTTTAATAAATGAAGAAGAAACTGAAAAACTAATAGACAGAAGTAAAGTGAGAAGAGAAAGGAAGAAAAACAGAAACAACGAATGGCAAAAACAAGAGGCCATAAGTGAGCCTCTAAATGCAATCTATTTTGACGGTCGAAAAGACAGCACATTTCTTCAAGAAAAGAGAGGCAACAAATACTACAAGAAAACAGTAATAGAAGAACACATTGTCCTGCTATCTGAACCAGGATCAAAATATTTTGGACACTTAACGGTACAATCCGGAACTGCCAAAAATATTGAACAAAGCCTTCTATCTTTTTTGCAAACAAACACAGACTTATTAGATTTGGTTGCAGTGGGCTGCGATGGTACGGCAGTTAATACTGGTATCCATAACGGAGTAATTCGTCGTTTAGAAGTCCATTTGAACAGACCGCTGCAGTGGTTCATTTGCTTGTTGCATGCAAATGAGCTGCCTTTAAGACATTTAATTCAGCATTTGAGTGGTAAAACAAAAGGACCTTCAGCATTTTCTGGAGATATCGGAAAAAAGTTACAGCTTTGTGAACAACTGCCTGTAGTAAATTTTTGGAAGATTGAAAATGAATTGCCGAATATTGACCCTAGTATTTTGAGTAACGACCAAAAATATATGCTTGAAATTAGTTCTGCTGTCTCATCTGGAGAAGTTTCAACCAGCTTAGCTTACCGGCAACCTGGTAAAATGGCTCATTCGCGGTGGCTTACTACGGCTAATCGAATTTTGCGTTTATATGTGGCCACAAGTGATCCTTCGGAAAACTTAGTACATTTAGCCGAATATACTCAAAAAGTTTACGTTCCCACTTGGTTTGACATTAAAGCACAGTCATCGTGTAAATACGGGCCTCTACATTTGTACAATACAATCAAACGTTCACGATTTCTCCCACATGATTTGAGGACAATTGTTGATAAAACAATTCAAACTAATGGATATTTTGCACATTCCGAAAACTTGTTGCTGGCAATGCTTGGCGATACGAGGTATTTTGAAAAATCTGCTACTCTTCGAAACTTTAAAATACCTAACATTAATTTTAATGCTACCGAATATGTGGGACTGATAGAATGGCACAACAGACACACTAGTATAACTGAGCCGCCAATTACCAAAAAGTTTTCTGACCAGTTATTGAAAAGTATGATTGAAAGTGTTCCAGAAGAAATAGATATTTTAAAATTCCCTTGCCATAGCCAAGCTGTGGAACGTTGCGTTAAATTGGTAACGGAAGCATCGTCCTTAGTCTGTGGAGCCGAAGCAAGAGATGGCTTTATCAGGGCACGAATCTCATCTCGAACCGTAATGCCAAAATTCAATACAAAATCCAAGTTTCTCAAAAATTTGTAAGTTTTTCGATATATTTCATAGGACAAATGTATGTTTTGGAAGTTTACTATTAATAAATGCATTTTCTTTCATTATTTTCTTTATTTATATATCCATGCAACATTTGGCTCATATTAATACACATTTTTCGAAAAAAAAATATATATTCATGAGCTCTGGGGCACCGTTAGATATTATCCCAAAAAACTGAAACTTTACCACAACAATACACTATATATGAGACCACTTTTCGGCACATAGGACAAAACAAATTTTGAAAAAAAAATTTTCTACCTATACGTTCACTCCACCCTATTGGGGATACAATATAAACTAATCGAAAAATGTGTATAAAAAACACAAGCGCTAAAGTGCAGTTCCAGGGGATAAAAACGTAAGAATTTAACATTAACATGGAGGTAAAACAAGGGGATGTCATTTCACCAACGCTCTTTAATTTAGCCATGGAAGGACTCATACGTAGGGCAAACCTAAACAAAAATATCATAACAGATCAAGTACAGACAATTGCTTACGCTGACGATCTTACAATATTAGCAAAGACAAAAGAATTGGTAAAAGCAGTAGAATGACTCATCAGAAAAGTGAGGACATTTGGATTGGAGGTGACTGAACAAAAACAAAATACATGAGATTTGAAGGTAAAAGCATCAACACAGACATTTACTTATTTAGGAGCAACTATAGGAAAAACTGGTCAGAATAAAGAGACCTAGCAATTAACAACACAAAAAGACCTCAAAACGGAGACAACTAAAGCAAAGAAAATGTATATATAGCGAATGGGAACATGGAAGATACTAACACTGTTACTGATAGAAGAGGAATTAATCAAACACAAAATAAAAATTACGGCATTACAAGAATTACGATGGACAGGAACAGGCACCATTGTGAAAGAAAAATACACATCATATTATCGCGGAGAAGACAAACAAGGATATGGAGGAACCGGATTTATAATAGACAACACTATAAAGAACACAGTAATCAGTTTTACACCAATCAATGGCAGACTTAGTATGCTAAGAATACGGGGAAAATTCCACAACATAACCCTTCTCAATGCATATGCCCCTACAGAAAATGACGACGAAGAAAATAAGGAAAACTTTTATGATGAACTATAAGAAACATATAATACCATAGCAAATAGTGCTAGGCGATTTTAACGCCAAAATAGGTAAAGAAAGTCAAAATCATTTAGTCGCAGGTAATAGCACGATCCACGAAAAAACAAACATAAATGGGCAAAAGCTAATAAACTTTGCAACAGAGAACGAACTACAAGTTGCAAGCACAAGATTTAGACACAAAAAAATACATAAAGCTACCTGAAAAATACCAGGAACTAACAAAGTAAACCAAATAGATCACGTAATGATAAACAAGAGAAGATCAGCAGCAATAAGAGACGTTAGAACCTACAGAGGCGCATGTGCAGACACAGATCACTTTCTAGGAATAATAAAAATCAAACAGAAGATCAGTGTTAATAATATACAGAAAAATGTAACAAAACGAAGATGGAATGTGGAAAACTTAGAGATATCAAATATAGAAAAAGAGTACCAAAAAGAATTAATAAAAAAGATTCAACATATAGAAATAACCGAAAATATAAACGATACGTGGAAAGAGATTAAAAACACAATTAAATAAATACGCAGCTAAGAAAAAAATAGGAACTAAAGCCAGTAAGAAAACAAAAGAAAGAGATATCATAGACAGGATAGAACAAAAAAGGTTGATGTGGTACGGGCACATCCAGAGAATGGAGGAGACAAGATGGCCAAAACAAATGATGCGTTATGTACCACCAGGGAGACGAAGAAGGGGAAGACCAAAAAGGTCATGGAAAGAAGGCGTGGAGAAAGCCATAAGCAGCAGGCAACTCGAGGAAGAAAAAGTGTATAATAGAAAAATATGGCGAATCGGATGCAGGACACGGCGTACGCTGTAAAAAAACCTGTATAATAAATAAATAAAAAGGGACTACATGAATACTGAAATAGAAAAAATAGAAGATTATAAGAAAACTAACCAAACCCAGAAATTCTATAAGAAAGTAGCAGAACAACGTAAGAAGCCAAATACATACAAGGATAATGAAATGCAAAGCAAAAAACGGAAAATTACTGACAGACCCAAAATAAATACTGAACAGGTGGAAAGAATACTACAAGGAAATATATACAGTCATAAACGAAACAGAAGAAAACAATGAAATACGAGAAGAAATAGAAACCATGCAGGATAGACGAAACGAAATAACATACGAAGAGACTATAAAGGTGATAAGAAACATAAAAAATAACAAACCACCTGGCAGCGACTCAATAAATGGAGAACTACTGAAGACTGAGGACAAGCATTATGGAGGCAGATTTACGAAATAATAAAATAAGTCTGGGAGAAAGAAGCTATAGCCGAAGACTGGAAGAATGCAATTATAAAACCAATCTACAAAAATGGAAGTGTCGCAGATTGCAACAACTACAGACCCATATCCCTGCTGAATGTATCTTATAAAATATTCTCAACAATAATTTACAATAAACTTGAAAAATACAGCGAACAAATTAGAAAAGAATACCAAACAGGTTTCAGGAGAAATTTCTCGACAAACGATAACGTACACATAATGAGACAAATTATAGAAAGATGTCGAGAATATGATATGGAAATGTACTGCCTTTTTATCGACTACAAAAAGGCATTCAATAGTGTACGGAGAAGATCAATTATTAAGAGACTAGCCGAAACTCAAATTCCGACGAAACTAATCAGAATGAACAACTTAACAATTTAGCATAAATGTAGGAGTCAGACAAGGGGACGCACTCTCAGCACTAATATTCAACTTATTGAAAAAATAAATGGAACAGGAAATATAATAACACAACAGAGTCAAGTATTAGCATATGCTGATGATATTACAATAGTCAGCAGGAAAGTAAAGACACTTCAAGAACAATACCTAAAATTGGAAAAAGAAACTAAACAAATAGGACTAGAAATTAACAACAAAAAAACGAAAATGATGATTATAGATAGAATAAAAGAAAACAAAAATCAGAAAAATATCAAAATAGGGAACCACATATACAAACGTGTAGAAGAATAAAACTACCTCGGATCATTACTAACACCAGATGGAAACATAAAAAAAGAAATCGAAAACAGAATAAACAAAGGCGATAAACTCAATACAAAAGCTACTATCATCCAAACTCTTAAGTAGAAAGACAAAGCTAAGAATATATAACACAATAATAAAACAAACCGTAACTTATAGCTGTGAAACATGGGCTATGACAAGAAAAGAAGAGGAAAAACTGATGATTTACGAAATTTTCGAACCAACACAAATCGAGGAAGGCATAAGGAGGAGGAAATAAAACTTCGAACTTGAAGACCTAAACAGAAGCAACAATATCGTCAAGTTTATTAAAAGCCATAAACTTAAATGGTTTGGACATACCTATTAAAAGAATGAACAGCGAAAGAATGACAAGACGAATAACTGAATGGAGGTTGATAGAAAAAAAAAGAAAAAGGAAGACCTAAAACTAGATGGATAGACAAAGTATATGAAATTGGAATAAATTGGAAAGAAATAATAACAGACACAAAAAAATGGAACACCACTATTGAAAGCCAAATGACAAGCAACAAAAAATAAACTAAGAAGGAACCTAAACCGGACAACAACTAAATATAACAAAGAAAACAGATAAAGTAATATAAGGAAGTATGAGGCCAGCCACCCCATCTTCTGAAATAACAAGGTCATGAAAGCCGATAGGCAAGCAATGATCCACAACAGGGTTTATGAAAGCCAAAACAAGAATAGGAAAAACTGGAACACTGCTTAAAAACAAAAAGTTTAGTAAGAAGACAAAAATTAACATCTACAAGACTCTAATTAGGCCAGTTACCGCATACGTGATGGAAACTACTACGTTAAACAAGAAAGGAGAAAACAACTTAAAAATATTAGAACGAAAAATTATGCGCACAATACTGGGTCCATCACAAGAGAAGGTGAAAGAAGAGCAAAAACAAATCAGGAAATCGATAAAGAACTGGGGGGGGGGGGGGGATATAGTGAGATATATAAAACCACAGCGATTGAAATGGATGGGTCACATAATGAGAAGATTACTTAAAAAACTAATTAGAAGAATAACATTTTGGGGACCCTAAAACGTGTTTTTTTAGAATTATTAGGATTTTGAATTTTTGCATGATTCCAATACTTTCCTATACATGCATTGCAAGTATGGAAAGTAAAAAAGGCAGCGAAGAATAAGAAACAAAAAGAATTACTTAAACTCTAAAACACTTTCAGATTACGAATAATACAAGAACGAGAGAAAGGACTTAAAAGACTAGTAAAAGAGGCTAAACGACATGACATGACTGGATAGATTTTGGAAGTAGAATGGAGACAGCATTCAGAGAAAACCAACAACTGTTCTAAGGAATTATAAGAGGCAGGCGGCAGGATGATATGATACAAAACATAAACGATAAAGGTAGTGAAATAACTACAGAATTAAAGAAGGAAGGGATGAAACTGAAGTAGAGGAAAAAGAAGAAGATCCAAGAAGAGAACTTATGCGGGAAGAAACACAAGCACAAAATGGGGACACAACAGAAGCAGAATTACAAGAGGCTATTAGTAAACTGAAATTAGGCAAAGCACCGGGAATAGATCAGATAACGATGGATATGTTAAAACCAGGAAATAACAACTTTTAGAAATTACTGGGAAAATCACTAAATGATTGGCAATCAGGAATAATCACCCCTCTACATAAAAAAGGTGACAAAAGAGATTGAAACAATTACAGAGGCATCTCCCTACTTAGCACATCAGGAACGGTGTATGCAAGAGTCCTTTTGAAAAAAGGCTAAGAGGACGGATGGAGAAAACCTTGGAAGATACGCAATATGGTTTCAGGCCTAACCGAGGAATATTAGACCCCAACTTTATATTAAGACAAATAAGTAAAAAAGCAATTAAGAAGGATAGAGAGGTTCATCTACGCTTCATTGATCTAGTAAAGACCTCTGTCAGAATAAATCAGGACAACATGGAAGATATTACAGAACAGAGAGACGGAAAACATGATGATACACGGAATTAGAAGCCTGTACAGAAGAGTAATCAACTTTGTCAGAGTTAGGCAGGAGAAGTCTTCTTCTTTTTCTTCGTTTGGCTTTGTAACCCTGATGGGGGTCTTTGCCTGCCCTGGAGGGCTTTCATGGCAGGAGAAGTCACATAGCTTTGAAACAACAAAAGGAGTGAGGCAGAGCTGCATTCTCGATTGTTTTAGATGAGTGTATTAAAGAAGCAAAATCAAAAGCCTAGCAGTACAATGGATCATGGAACATGGAGAAAGTAAAAATAGCCGAAATAGCATATGCAGTCAATATGGTGCTAATCGCAATAGATGAAAAACACTGAATGGAAACTTAAGAATTTACAAAGAAAGCCTGAAAAAAAGAGGGACGAAGATTAGTGACAATAAAACAAAGACAACGGTAATTAGAACAGGAAAAAGTCATCAAATTAAAGTAGAGGAAACAAACTTCAAGCAAGTATACAGTGGGGCGGAAGATTCGACGAAGAGATAAAGGCCAGAACACAGGGGCAGCAGGGAGACTCTTTAATAGGATTAAGAATCTTAGGCAAGATAAATTCCAAAGGAAACGAAAGTATAAATATTTAGGAAAGTAGTGAAACCATTTGGCTTGGAAGTATTGACTACAACACAACTGCACACAATTAAATTACAAAGCGCTAAAATGAGGTTCCTAAGGAAAATAGATGGAAAAACCGGAATTAACAAAATAAGAAACACAACGTTCAAAGAAAAATTAAAGACTAAAGCGATACAAGTCACGATAGAAGAACGGCAGTTAAGATGGCTGGGACATGTCATGAGATCGGGACAAGACAAGATGATTAGAAAAACTTTCGAAGCAAGAACTAAGAAGAAAACATTAAGAGGAAGACCAAGATGAAGTAAAGGAAGCGGCTGAAAATGGAGAAGTTACATGAAAAGCCTAAGTTAAGTAAGTAAGTTTTATTTCGTATGCAAAATAAAATTAGCTTACCTATCTCAGTAAAAATCTGAACTTTCTAATGTCTTGCACTGTTTGCTCAAAGTCGCGTACTTGCCATTGTTGGGCCCCGAGAACGACTCGTGGTGGTGGGACGGCAACCGCCCGAGAGTGTGGCCCCTGAGATGAGAGAGATGGGCTCCTCGGGACTCGGTGGATCGCTTATCACACCCATCACTGTAAAAATAATAGCATTACACACAACTGTTATTGATCGAAAAATACAAAATTTGTTCTTCAAATTTAGACACCCAACTGTGATATTTTGTACAAATTAAATGCTTAATAATTTTCCAATTTTTTTTTACAGAAGGGTGTATGTTATTTGATATTTGTATTTCCTAAATCTACAAATAACAATAACATATCATGCAGCAGCCATATGCTTGATGAAATCTAGACTAAGAACTAAATCGTTTTATTACTGAAGAATTATAAGAATGATGCAGATTTTTAAAAATAGGTGATAATTTGAAATATTACATTGTTCGATTAGCATACTTGAACATACAAAGATGATGCGCACTAAGATGCAGAAATGAATGTTTTTTCTCTGTTTTGGCATTAGAATTACATTATTCTTTGATGACATTGTTTACAGGAATTGGTAAATTGCATTAAATACCGCTGTTCTTTATTCAATGTATGACCTTCTAGATTTGGTTATAAAACGTTTTTATTTGGCCTGATTAAATGCTAGTTTCTGGTGGCACATAGAGCCACTTACAAACTGAATCATATGGGTTAAACGTCAAGGAGGAAGGAAGCATTTCCATAAGAATGTACATCATTTCCTCGATGATTTAAGGATAAAGCTTTTGAGAGTTATTTCCTCCTTGCCTGAACTATAGCTGAATTACAATAATTTCATGGGCGCTAGACCCCGGCAGACCTTAAACGGTCAAGGACTTCTAGGAATCCTGTGGCTAGCCACTAAGATATGTATGTACATGGAATGTTAGAAGTTTATATATGGAAGGTAATGCTAACAACGCTATTAAAGAAATGAAAAGGTTACAAGTAGATATTTTGGGAGTTAGCCAAATACAATAGAAGACTAAGCGTTCCATTATTCGGGTTCAAATGATGATCAACTTCAATATGGAGTTGGAATAATAATATCTAAAACTATTAAAACATCTGTATATGACCTTGTACCAGTGGCAAACAGAATAATTCCAATACAAATAAAAGCAGTAGCAACAAACATCAACGTAATACAGGTATATGCCCCAACTACAAATGCAACTGATCAAGAAGTCGAACAATTTTACCATGAGCTACAGATAGTATTAAAAAATACTCACAGGGCAGAAACAAATATGATTATGGGGGACTTCAATGCCAAAATAGGACAGGGTGTAGTCGAAGATTACATAAAAAAGTATGGCCTCGGAGTGCGTAGGTTGCGTGAGTTCTATGCAGAAGGTGATGAATACATTCTATAAATTACCCCCAAGAAGACTCTATACCTGGAAGTCTCCAATGGATACAACCGAGCATATAGTTAGAAACCAGATAGAGTTTATTCTAGTTCATAAAAGATTTCAACTTAGTAAAAACCTATCCTGGCGCAAATATTGGATCTGACGAAATCTGATGAAATTTTAGCAAATAAGACAGAAAGGTGGTCAAAAGAATGCTGATCCGGTTGTCGTCCATAACATTAAAAATGATCTAAAAACAAAATTCACAGCACTTAACAAACAAGAGCAGAACAAATACTTAACAAAACAAGTGAAACATATCTGAAATCTTCACGATATAAAACAAAGGCAGCTTGGATGACGGAAGATATTCTAGTACTAATGGAGGAAAGAAGACTTTAAAAACAGTACTTTAGAATATCATGGATTAAACAACAAAATCAGACTCAGAAATAGACAAGCTAAAGAAAAGTGGAGCTAAAATGGAAAGCCTACAAGAAAAGCATGACATGTTTAATTTACGTCGTAAACTGAAGCAGGTTGTGGGTATTTACAAAAAAAGAACAACTAACAATTACGACTTATCGACGAACAAGGAAATTTAATGATTCAATTTAAATCGTTGGCCAAAATTTAATGACAATAGACAAATTCTGTTAACCAGACAGAAGGACCAATCATTACTATAGATGAGGTGGAAAAGGTCATACTTCAATCCAAAGATGGCAAAGCAGTAGGTACTGATGGAACCCATGTGGAATTGCTAAAGCATTTAGATGAAGAAGGATTAAAAGCAATTACAAAATTCTTTAATAAAATTTACAATACCGGCAAAATACCCAATGATTGGCTAAAATCAACATTTGTGACTATTCCAAAACGTGCAGGTACTAAGGAGCGTAAAAAATTCAGAACCTTAGTCTTATAAGCCATATTTTAAAGGTTTTCTTTAGGGTAATTCACAACAGAATATACAAGAAATGTGCACATAAATGTTATTTCAAAGATGCAGACGTAAATTGCGACATTTACGCTTATTTCATTAACATATTCGCTGCCAATCACGCCTAGCGGTGTAGCTGGCAACCTAATGTTGCATGTCGACCACGGCGTGAGGAGTAATACACACATCCTTTGCTATTTATCTGTTACTGTTTGTCTGCCATTTGGCGGCTAGGCTATCTGCTTGTATCGGCATTGTTGTGGAGGCCTCAATTTGCCGAATGCCGACACAAACAGATAGTCTAGTCACCAATGCCAGACAACAAATAACAATAACAAATAAACAGCAAATGTGTGTATTAAGCCTTACGGTGTGTTTGGCATGTAGCACTAGGTTGCCGACAACGCCACTTGGCGTGATTGGCAGTGAACGTGTTAACTACCAGACCGCATTTGATAGTATACATCATGGAAAATTAGTGGAAATACTTAATAAACTAAGCTTAGATAGTAAGGATATCCAAATAATGGGATCATGTAACGCCAGTAATGGTAGACAATGAAATGATTGAAGAAATATTAATTCGACGCAGGGTTCGACAGGGATGTGTACTGTCACCTCAATTGTTTAATACATATTCAGAAGAAATATTTAAAGAAGCACTATCAGATACAGAAGCCGGTATATTGGTCAATGGTAATTACATTAACAACTTCTGATGCTGATGATACGGTGATCTTTACTGACACAGTCGTTAACGATTAGTGATAATTATGGACTTGTCTTAAATATTAAAAAAACCAAATATATGGTAATCAGGAAAAACGCACTGTTACAACCATTACATTTATACATTGGTAACGAACGAGTCAAAAGGGTACAAAAATATATATACGTAGACTGTACGGTGAGTGATGACTGGCATCATTCGTTAGAATTAAGAAGGCACATGCTAGTTTTATGAAAATGAGAAGCGCATTTCGAAGCCACAATCTGATCTGCATACAAAGATAAGAATGAACAGGTGTTATGTATTCCCTGTGGTGTTATATGGGGCGCAAGCATGGACCTCATCAGACACATCATGCCGAAGACTAGGGATCTGTGTATCCTGCGAATTTCATGGAAAGATCATGTAACAAATAACGAAGTCCTAGAAAAACTTGGTAAAGAAAGAGAAATAATGTTTACTGTAACGAAAATGAAATCAGAATACCTTGCTCATATAATGAGAAATCCTGAAAGATATGGTTTGTTACAACTTGTACTGCAGGGAAAAGTATATGATAAACATGGATCGGGTAGAAGACGCATTTCTTAGCTTTCAAAATCTGCGACAACGATTTGAAAATGCTACTACAGAGCTTTTCAAAATAAGAATAGCCAGTTTGATTACCAAAATTCGGTAATGGATGGTACACTTTTTGTGTTACAATCAGGTTAGTGCAATTAGTACACTAATTATTTGCTTATTTTTATAATTATACAAAATTCATATTTTCAGTTTCAAAAAGGTGACAATACTAGGCTGAATAAAGACGTTTTACGTCAAAATCTAGAAGGCCGTGAGTCAATGGCAGGCGACAAACAAAAATGCCAAGTCTTAAACTTCTATCAACTGTCAAATCCACCTAATTATTTTATCAAAATCCTAAATGGAAATAGTCAAGTATTTTTATAAAAAGAAACAAATAATGTACATGGAAGCCGAAACAGAGAAAATAGTATAAAACACTCTTTACAGAAGACAATTCGAGCACTCACTTGTCCGAATTCGGACTTGCGTGAAAGGTTTGCCTTCTGTAACTTGTGTTTTAATATAGTATATAAGACTTATCAGCCACATCGTAAGTATTACTATTAACTCTCGAGCATGTCTTTCTTAAATTTTATATTTTACACCAGCTTTTTTAAAATTTTCCGTCATGGTCTTACCGGTTCATTATTGTTATATAATTTTCTGTTTAGAATACCGGGTGTCTCAGGTATGACGCACCATAGGGAAACACCAATGTATTTTTTCAGAAAGGATCCACGATACCTTTTGAATACCTATGTATGGATTCAGTGTTCAACGTATGTTATTGGATTTAGTTAACGCAAGAAAGAGATAGAAATACCGAAGGCGTCTGCCATTGCGACAGGCGATTATTTCATTGTTTATTTTTATAACTGTCAATTTTGACAGCACCTAAAACTTTCATTCACAATAAAAATACGCAAAATACGTAAATTTTTAATCGCCGTTTCCGCATTCTGCATATTTTAAATTGAATTCGCCTTATTACAACAGCACACGTAAAGAAAACGTAAGTAAATTCTATAAACATGGAATAGTATTGAATCCTATCAAAAGAAAGCAAATGATCATCAGTCAGGTATCGAATGAACTTAATAATGTAATGAAAATAAGAATTTGTCTAGTCAGAAGTTATTAAAACAACTTACAAATTTTAATGGTTCATGTAGATAGGTGTGAAATTGGTTACATAGAGAAAAATGTATAATTGGGTGAAGTACAAGTGCACGAAAAATGGAACAATTATACGTTTACGTAAATGGTGATTTTAGTAAATATGTAATGTATTATGGCATTATAAATAAATTTTTTAAATTATACTTATTGTTTTAGTATAATAATAATAATAATGAATCTATAATTGTGCTTCATTGCATTGTAGATGTAGATTCTTTAGTAACTGACAAGTTTAACAATTTGACGTTTTGTCGCTGCCAAAATTGACAAATATAAAAAATAAACAATGAAATAATCGCCTGTCGCAATGACAGATGTTTTCAGTATTTCTATCTCTTTCTAGCGTTAACTAAATCCAATAACATATGTTGAACACTGAATCCATACATATTCCAAAGGCACCGCGGATCCTTTCTGAAAAAATACGTTGGTGTTTCCCTATGGTACGTCTTACCTGAGACACCCGGTATGTAAAAGCATTGTTTGTAAAGATCATCATTAATGTCATATATTTTTGTGCCCAAGTTATTGAACAAAAACAATATCTTCAAGCTGAAGAATTTTGGTTACGAAAAGCATTTACGGTTTCTTTTATGTGCAAAACAGGAATAATGAACCAGTAAACCGTTTATTTGCCCAGGCATATTCAGATTATGGCCAATACAATAAGAAACTGTAACACGACATGAGCTAATAACAACCATGCAACTGCCACATCACGCTGTAAGAAGACAACTAAACCAATGTTTCCTGAAATCGTGAAAAATTAAGTGAAAATGACCAAAGGCTACGAAGCTGTTTTTGGAATTTTTTAGTCCGTTCCCTTTCGTAAAACGATCAAATTCAGTGTGCCTTAACATTTATTCAAATCCACAAAAAGGTATTTTTGGGATGATATAGTCCAAAAACACCTTCGTAGAATGAATAAAATAAATAAACAAATAAAGTACATGAGCAATTGAGCTTCATGCGGGGGAGCTGAGGCATGCGGGCTGATATGCAGCATGGCAGATGTGTAGCTAGGTGGAGGAGTATCAGGAGGGTACGACCCTTGGCTCCGTTGAAGAGTCCTTGCTGCAATGGCTTGACTCGCTGCTGGAGCGGGCAGGTATGATGTATCAGTCTCATTTACTTGATGGTAGTCTTTCCTAAAAAACATTCTCGCATGAATATTATGGATGGCAAATGAAAATTTAATCTCTTTACCTTTTTCTAATATAAATCCAAGTATGAGAATCAACCCAAACTAAGGTAGTTAGTAAAAGCCCTGCGAGTACTGCTGATGCCAACATGAGAGACAATCCTTGTAATCCGACGTTGCACAAAGCTCGTGCGCCTCTTAAATAATGGGTATGTAGAGCACGACAATCCACGAGTGTAGTGAGAGAAGTAAGAAGCACGTCGGCTTCGTTTATTTGATTTAACAAGGAAATAAACATCGGTTCCAGGCCTTTTCCAGGAAACAACTCGACCGCAGGCTTCCTCATTCGAGTTACAGCAGCACGCATTCCTTCAATGGCAGACTTGGCTTCTCGTAGTCTTTGCGTGAACGGATTAGCACGTGCTCGTTCACAGCTAGTATAATATCGAAGAATCTCTCTGGGAAGACCTGGTGAAGCCTCTTCTTCCAAAAACTTGTCCGGTGCTGTACACAAATCTCCTAAAGCTACACTTGAAGCAAGATATACACTTGCCATTAAATATGATGCAATAACAGCCAATAAACCACAAACAGAAAACGCAATTAGTGCACAACGATTGTGACGCGCAACACCTACAAGTAAAATGACACACAAAACTAACAGCACACTTAATATAGCCATAGTAAATGGCCATCGTATTGCTTCCACATTTTCTCCCAATGTTAATTTGGGCCCTAAGTTAATGCCCTGTAAGGGTGCTCTAATATCTGTAGCGGCATGTTTGGCAGCCGAATTGTTCTTTGCTGCTGTTTCGGCCCATTTTAATACTTGAGCTACTGCAGTTTGGTTTGTTGCGTAGTGATCGAAAGCGTCACGTATGGTCGTCAGTTGGGAATCTTCGTTTTTTGTGAGTTTCTTTTCGATAGCGTCCGTTTGATTCCTTATTTTAGAAACTAAGTGATCTACTCGACGTCCCTCTTCTAACAACTGTGATATTCCGTTGTGCAGATCGTCGTTGCCATACAGGCCTAATCCTATGGCAGCACAACATAGTACAGATACGATCGCTAATGTTACTTTTAGGGCGGAAATAGAACGTGAAGTTCTTGTTTTACGATCACAACATCTTGTGAGCAAGTAGATGAGAAGGACAAACAGTGTGAGAATGAGCCATGCTGCTGGTATCGAGCCGAGGATTCCGAGACTCTGAAACAAAAATTACTTGTGAGACAACATATTGGAGGTGGGAATTTTTAGTTTTTTCTAAGCGCGGCTCGGCTGGAAACATGTTGGACTCGACTCGGCTCGGTTTGACTGCCGAGTTTCGAATTTTTACAAAGCATCGAGTTTTTTACGAGTTTTGAACTTTTATCGAGTTTTAAGCCTTTGTTGCGTTTAAGCTTAGATGGAGCTTCGAACCTTTTACCGAGCTCGAGCCTTTACCAACAAGCACGAAGAAAAATAAAACAAAAGCGTGCACTCGACTAAATTCTTGAATTTAATTGAATATTGAGCATTTACCGAACTTCAAGCCTTCATTGAGTTTCCAGAGTTCGAGACTTTACCGAGCTTTGACCCTACAACGAGCGCCGAGCTTTACAAGCAATTTAGTAAAAAGCTCGACTCGGCTCGGTTCAACATAATTTAAGCTTGATCTCGCTGAAAGTTCGGTTCGAGTCGAGCCAAGCTCAAACATCGAGGTTTTTTCCTACCTCTAAATACATATATCTGATATAAAGCTTGTTGATATAGACAGATCTCCCGGTGGGGTTGCTAAATCCCCAACCGGCAACCGGGCTCCTCCCGAGGTGGTGGATAAGGGAATGCTCGCAAGATATGGCGGGTACTGGGGAAATAAAATACCCGGGGCGAACTAAAATCTAGCATATGAGGCAATTTTCAATTGATGAAATTAATAGCTCTTGATAGTGGGTAACCAGATATGGCAGAAACTGAAGGTTAGATCCGTCAGTACTACCCCTGATCACATAGATTGTTATGTGATCAGGGTTACTACTTAAGCGCTACTATAAAGGAATCTGATTTCGACTTGGAATACACAAGGACTTTTACAAACACGAAAGCTAACCATTATAGAAAAGGAAATACAATAATTTGATATCCGTGATATGTGTGAAGCCTATTGGAAAGGATTGGGACATCTCAAAACGAAAGTATAAATAGGGTAGCAATAAAAATTAATAAGCAATGGGATCAATGTGTGATAGGATATAACTTGTGTCCGACCGAAGCTTCGGCTTCGGCTTCGGCCACCTTCGGCCGCACATTTGTCTTCAGCGAAAAAAAGGCCGAAGGTTTGGCCGAAGCCGAAGGTTACATCCAGCCGAGCGATTCACGCAAACGAACGAAATATTACGTACAATGTACAATATTATTCATTTTATTATGTTTATGTATTTCAATAAATAAAGAAAAATAAAATTAAGTTTACCATCGGAAAAAATAATTTTTTTTAATGCTGTTTAGGGTATTTAATTTATTTACACTAATTTACAGTAAGGGTTCTAAGTCTGGTTGCACCTTCGGCTTCGGCTGACAAACTGACCTTCGGTCGGACACTACATATAACCCTATAAATGATAGAATCATGACTTTCATACACATCCCGTGCGATTAAACATAGTACAGATATATGCGCCTACAGCAGTAGATGAAATTCATGTAATAAAAAACTTCATCACCAACTAGACGACGTCATGCAGAAAATTCCGAAAAAAGAAAGAACTATAATACAAGGTGATTTCAATGCTAAAGTAGGTCATACAGAAGAAGATAATATGAACAAGTATGTCGGAAAATACGGGATACGAGTAAGAAATGCTAATGGAGAAAAACTATTACACTTGTGCATAGAAAATAATTACGCAATAAACAGGTCTTCAAACACCATATAAGAAGGTTATACATATGGACGTCACCAGATGATAAATACAGAAACCAGATTGATTATACACTTATTAACATCAGATATAAATCAACCGCTCAGGACTGTAAAACTTACCCAGAAAAAGATTGCGGCTCAGATCACAATTTACTTGCTACAGAACTAAAGATACCTACCTACACCTAAAGAACATCCGAAAGACAAAACACAAACAAAAACTAGATGTACACCTGATGAATACATACAAACAGAAAATTGACAAAAATATAGAAGAAATTAACAGAACATCTTCCGGGTTGGAACCGTGTCATTGTTGAGACGGTAGAACTCAACGTTTCGCCCACTTTTTTAAGGGGCTTCATCAGGAGTAAAAGGGAGCACGGTAACTCAACATGTCAACCACGCCAGAGACGAAACTCTTTTAGCAAGAGGAAGAAGGGTAGTTGAGTTACCGTTACCGTTCTTCCTCTAGCTAAAAGAGTTTCGCCTCTGGCCTGGTTGACACATTGAATTACCGTGCTTTTTTAGTGCCCCCTTTTGCTCCTGATAAAGCCCCTTAAAAAAGTTGGCGAAACGTTGAGTTCTTCCGTCTCAATAAGGGCACGGTTCCAACCCGGAAGACGTTCTGTTAATACTGACACTGACCGTGGAAGTCTTCGAATTCATTATAGAACAAATTGAAGATAACCAAAAATGCAACTCAGTAAACCGTATACGGAAGGAAATGAAAGAGGCCATGACTAAAGCAAACGACGAAACCCCACAAGAATAGAAGGGACGACAGAAGTTGAAACTATGGATAACCGAAGAAACATGGAAAGTAATACAAGAAAGCAAAATATAAAAGCTACAGGGATAAACATACCAAAAGAACTAAGCAGACAAATACAAAGATTATGCAGAAGAGATAAATACGACCATTTAAATAAAATATGTAAAGAAATACAAAAACATTACAGGAGAAATGAAAGAGACCTTTTTCAGAAAATAAAAGAAATTACAAATGACTATAAACCACAAACATAGACTATTGAGGAAGAAAATGGAAAAATAATAAGACGAATTCGATAAAATAATAGATAGGTGGAGAAAATATTACCGGAAGGACAAAACCAGAGGAAAACAAAAGCTGTATGAATATAAAAAAAATAAAGAATTAGAACCATCAATACTTAAAAAAGTGATCGAAACTACAATTAAAAAGCTACATAAAATAAAAGTGGCGGGAGATGACGAAATTAGCAGTAAAATGCTGAAAAATTCAAATGAGAATCGCCCTCACATGTCAAATGAGTAACATTAGCCAATCATAACGTTGAATTTTTTAAGTAACAACCAATTACAATTGGAATTGAATAAATCATAGAACATCAGACAAATTCACTATGCGAAAAGGCGTACGCCAGAGATGCATATTGTCTCCATTGTTTTTAGTATGATACTGACTAAAGTCTTTGATCAGAAAGACGGCCTAAAAATTGGTGGGGCTGAAATAAGAAACTTAAAATACGCGGTCGATACAGCTCTGATTACCAAAACAAGAAATGAAGGAACTACTAAGAATAAAGGCCAACGCGCATTTAACCACGCCACGGCGCGCCACGCCGGACGGCAATTTTTAAATTACATTGGTTGTTATGGAATAACGCGCATTTATCCACGCCACGCCACGGCGCGTTGTTCCATAACAACCAATGTAATTTAAAAATTGCCGTCCGGCGTGGCGCGCCGTGGCGTGGTTAAATGCGTGTTGGCCTTAATAGAAGTAGAAAGCGAAAATCTAGGATTGGCTCTAAACAAAAGTAAAACGAAAATAATGGTTATATCCAGAGGACAAGTAAATATAGACAGATATTAATTTGACGATGTAAAGTTTGTTAACCACTATATACCATGTGATTGTTTTAACCTGGAATTTTTAAATATCTGGAGAAAGAAGCATCCTTATCCTACGAAAAAAAACTGTCCGAAATAAAAAATTAATATGTATTTTCGCGGGGGAAATTCACTAGTCCTAAAATTAGCCCCCCCCCTTCACCCCCTTGTGGGTGGGGCTGGGGGTAACTTTGAAATTTTAAATAGGAACCCCCATTTTTTATTGCAGATTCGGATAGGACGTCAACAAATATTAAACTTTTATCATCGCCAACTGGAATTAATAAGTTATTAATTCCAGTTGGCGATGGTTTTAGGTATGAGTGGTAACATGTAAAATAAATGGAATGGGATGGCCGTATAAGTGCAACTTATTAATTCCAGTTGGCGATGCTTTTATTCGTAACATTTTTCTCGATTCGTGATAGATGGCGCTGTAATCGCCGAAATTTAATTTTTCCGATTTCTTCAATTGAGAACCAATTATTAACATGAACGTACTAGTATTTCCAACGGAGTGGAAACCTGGACGATGAAGAAAATTGACAAAAAAAAAGATAAATTCTTTTGAAAAGTGGCGTTGGAAAAGACTGCTGAAAGTTAAATGGACGGAACTTCGCACTAAAATGCACCCATCATACAGGAAATTGGGATGATACACGCACAACAGAGAATATTCTAAGATATTTTGGACATGGATGATAATTTGGAAAAGTTAATGGTCCAAGGAAAAATCGAAGGAACGCGCTTAAGAGGCAGATCACCGCAAAACTGGATAGACGAAGTAGAAGAACCGGCACAAACGAAATGGGAAGAAAACAACAGAAATGCACAAGGTAGAGACAAGTGGAAAACTATAATAAGAAACTATGTACAGTTGTGGACAGAAAAAAATAGGACAGTGTTTTTTTTTCTAGTTTAAAATCGCCCCTGTGTTGTAATTTGATTGCAAGTCAATGTGACAAATATCATAATTATAAAGCCAAAATCAAGTAACTAAATTTTATAGAATAAAGTTTACTTGATTTTTCGAGTTGTCCTATTTTTTTCTGTCCACAACTGTACATAGACAGTTTGAATGTGTAAATCACGATCTTCGAATGCGAAGGATACGACAGGAGAGAGAGGTTCGAATCCTTGACCAAGGAGCACAAAGAAAGATAAGACAGGAGCCTGTATTCGACCAATTTCTTGAATTAAAATTTCATGTTGAGCATTTACCGAACTTCAAATCTTCACCGAGTTTCGAGACTTTACCAAGCTTCAAGCCTGCAATGAGCTCCGAGTTTCATAAGAAATTTAGAAAAAAGCTCGGCTTGGCTCAGCTTGACAAATTTCAGGCTCGATTTCGCTGAAAGTTTGAGCTTAGAGGTCTTTTTCCTACCTCTAATACGTATGTATATCTGATATAAAGCTTGCTATAGAATAGACAGATCTATTGCTTTAAGAAAAATCCATATATTAACTTCTTTAGGGAGCTTTTTATATTTTTAATGATTTAATATGAAAAAATGGAAAGACGAAATTGTTACGGTTGGATGTTTTTGTAAAAGTAAAATCAACGTTTAACAGTAAAAATTAAGTAGCAAAGTTAGATAATCCTAAAGTAGTAAACAAAAACATAACTTGGGGGTTTAGAAAAAGAAAAATAAGTTTTCTTATTATGATAAAACGTTTGATGCCGGTCCTATCACTTTGGTACAACGACCACAGAAAAAAAGATCAATGAATCTTTTCCAATAATGAAAGGTCGATGCTTTTTTTGCAAACATATTCAGCGCACGTGACTGACAATAAGTAAAACGGGGATTATGTAAAACGAAAAACGTTCATTCTTAAAATTTATATGTAATAGGACGCGCAATCTGTATTCAGAGCAGCTGCACAGGAAACAAGCAATTGAGACAACTACCGTCAGACCTTCCTGATTAAGCTTTTAGGACATATATACCTTACACGTACCTAGGGTTTAATTAAAAATCTTTGAGATCTAATTTAAAAAAAAAAAGAAAAACACTTTCTTTGCAATTAATCCTAAACATTAATTTTGGTTTTTTAGATATATTTCTGGCTGGGGATTTTTTTTACCTTAATTCTTAATTCGGTAAAATATATACAGGGTGTTTAATTTTAAAGTAATTCCATTTTGCAACGTTGCCGGAAAAAACAACAGTAAAGGAAAACAGAATCGATCTTCCTAGCCAAATTGGCCTAAAAGGTCAAAAAACCTAGTGTTTTTGTTAGCATACATTCTGCCAAGTAAATCTCAATCTGGCCAAAGTAAATTGTACAGTATGAAGTTCCTAGATATGAGAACGTAATTTATCTGCCTCGTAAGGGTTTTTATTGTTTGCTCTTTTTCTACTACTCGAAATTCACAAGAAGAGCCGGTACTACTACTATTTGGCGAGCACACGATGTTCGAGTGCAATTACTTTAATTAAGTGTCAACATGTCACTGTAGAGAAAACGTGCCTCTCATAACCCGGTTTAAAGTGACAAGTGAAGAGAAATAGTTCTGTACTTGTACGGTTGTTTACAAATAGGGCACGCGTTTAAAAACGATTTATTTAAAAAGTTTGTTTTTTATTGAAATCGATTTTTTTCCATCAAAATATAGAATTATTTACTTTAAATATGTTTTAATGAATTACGAAAATCCTAGATATTTTCGAAAATATTTAATAACTAAAATAGAACAGCGAAATATACAGGGTGGCTTTAAAATGTTGTGGTTGTGTCAAGTATGGGACGGAGAAAATTTTTCAAATAGAAAAACTGTTTTTGTAAAACTGAAGCACCACAGTTTGAGCAAGATGATGATCTCACCTCTTAAAGTTGGCAAATCTGATCTAACTATGGGCTATGCAAATTAATTAAATTAAATTTGCCATAATTCCTCAGGGGTCCGTTGGCGCCCTTGTGCTCGCCCATTAGGATATTTTTGAGCGAATCGCTCTCTTTCTGTATATTATTTCTTTATAGGTTCTTGTGTGATTTTGGCTCTTGCTACTATTTCTTTCCATTCTTTTCTATTTTTTGATTCTTTCCCTCCAGTTCTTTGCTCCCAGAGTCTTTAGATCTACTAGCACTTCATCCTTCCATCTATTTTTCGATTTTCACCTTGGCCTTACGTTCTGGCTTCTGGCCTCCATTCTGTTAAGTTCTTGATCATTTTCTCATTTTCTGTCCTCGTTATATGTCCTCATCATCTTATTCTTTGTACTTTCATTTCTCTTACTATACTTACTTACTTACTATTCTCCTCTCCTTCTATTTCTTTATCTTTCTTATAGTTCATCCTGCTTCTGTATTCATTTTCATCAGTTTTCTTTGCCCCCAAAATAGTTCTCGGCATCCTCCTCCTAAAAATTCTCTCAGCTGTTTCTTCGCCTCTTTTTGTTCGCTGGATTTTCTCCGCTGCACAAATCATTGTCCTGCACACTCTCAATTTCGTTTGCTTGCTGATTTTCCGGTCTATTATTATACATATGTTTATATGTATTAAAACGTCTATATCCATTTTGAATTCTTCCTCTTACGTCTCGGTGCTTGTCGTTTTTGTTATTTAATTGTACCCTTGTACTTTTTCAATACTGCAGTTTTCCATCTTAAACTGGGTTTGCCTTTCTTCTTCTCCTCGTCTACATCTCATGTATTTAGTTTTTGATTAATTTATTGTAGTTTTACTAAGCGACAACCCAAGCGAATTACAAAAAATGTTAACTGAATTTAAAATGGCTTCGGAAAACGTACGATTTACAATGAACACAGAAAAAATCAAAGTAATGACAACGGGCGAGGGGAATATTGCTCTGGAAGGCAAGGAAATTGAAAACGTTGACGAATACGTATACCTAGGCCACACGATAAACAGAGGAAAAGATAATTAAATAGCCGAACTCATTAGAAGAATATGAATGACTTTGGTAGCTGTTGGAAGACTTGAATTGTTATAAAAAATCCAAGCATCCCAATAAACCTAAAACGTACGATCTTTGATACGTGTATTTTTCCTGTCATGACATATGGCATGGAAACGATGACGATAACCACCAAATCTATGAATCAGCTCAGAACAACACAAGGAGCAATAAAAAGAATCATGCTCGGCCATAAATCTGAAAGACCGCAGTAGAAATGAAGATTACTAAAGTGGAAGACGTGATAGGACGAGTAGCTATTCCAAAGTGGAGATGAGTAGGACATGTGGCGCGGCTGGACGAAGATAGATGGACAAAACGAATAGTACAATGGATACCCAGATTACACAAGAGAAGCGTCGGAAGATCACAAAGCAGATGGATCGATGACATCAAGAAAAGAGTTGGCAGAAATTGGCATCAGCTGGCCTTAGAGAAACTTCTTCTTCTTGCTCCGTTCACGCTTTGGGGTTTATTAATCCGTTGCGATAGTGGAATAGCGAAATATTTTAGTCTAATCGTTCTGTTAAATCTGGTCTTTCCATCGTTTTCTCGGTCAGTCTAATGATCTTTTTCCTTTTGCGTGGTATTCAAGACATACTTTTGCTGGAACTTCCGGTTTCATTCTGTCAACGTGATCGTACCACCGTTGTCGATAAGATCTAATTCTTGCATTATACTTCTTCTTCTTTCTGTGCCTGATCCTTTCTAAGGACGTTGGCAAGGGGGTCAAAGCCACATTTTTAAACGACTTGGCGTCGTGAACTTTGTTATATGCCCCTTATACTAGAGAAATGTGTTCTCTGCAGTGGTTTTCCGTTGCCTTCTGTAGAGTTTGTGACCATGTATTAAGTGTTTAGTGTATGACATGTTACTATCTGAAGCCGACCACTCCGCAGACAGAATCGTTAATTGTAACCAAACGATTAAATGGCTTCACTCGCTCCAGTACCGCCCTCAAACAGTGGGGAATTCTTTATAAAAATCCTTGCCACTGCGTGAGATTCGAACTCAAGACTCCTAGCTAGGAGCCCAGCGATCTTACCACTGCGCCAACGAGCTTCTCTCATTTATACTAAAAATGTTTAATTCTTTTCTCACTTCTGTATTTCTTCTTCTGTCGTTTCTTGTGTAACCTGCCGTTGATCTCAGAAATCTCATCTCGCTACTTTGAATTATTCTTTCGTTTGCTTTTGTTACCGTCCAGTTTTTGCTTCCAAACAGAAGAGTAGACACTGATACTACTTTATAAAATTTCATTTTTGTTTCAGGCCAGACTTTTTATTCAAGGTTCGATTAACTATTCCATTAAATAAGTTGAATTTTTGCAGCTTCTCTTCTATATTTTCTTCTTTATGGAAAGTTATCTTGTACCCACCAAAATTGACTGACTTGATCTATTATGTAATTGTGGATGACAATTTTGAAGCGGATATATTCTTTCCCTTCAAAAGCGAAAAACCTTCATTTGTTCTACTAAGATTTCTAGGCTATAATCTTTTATTGTTTTTTGTAGTTCGTACGCAGCTCGCTGCAGCAGTATCTTCTGTGTTGGTTACAATTATTTGATCATCTGCGTATGGCAGAGTGAACACTGCTGATTTTCTATTCAGGTTGAAAGTATAGTTCTCGAGTTTGTTCTTCCACTTTCTTAGGGCGTCATCAATATACATATATTAAACAAAACTGGTGAAATACTACACCAAAGTCTACATACTTTGTCAAACGCCTTCACATAATGAATGACGAGAATATGCGTTTCTCTATTAAATTCTCTGTGTTGTTTTACGATCTGTTTATTAAGAATAAATATGTTTTCGGAGCATTTTCCCTTTCTGAAACCGCTGTGTTCATCTAGAAGTATTTCTTCTGTGATCGTTTTGAGTCTCTCAATCAAAATTTTTGTGTATAGTTTGTAAGAAGTGTGCAGGAGGCTTATCCCTCTATAATTATTTAGACTCGATCGCCTATTTTAAAAATTGGTACTTAGACAGACACATGGAAAATGGAAGGGGAGACCTATGTCCAGGAGTGGACGGAAAAGGGCTGAAGAAGAAGAAGATTATGAAGCCCCTTTTCTTAGGTTATTTTTCGATTACTTTCACGGTTTCTATTAGTTTGTCCTTACTTCTTGCTATGACCACAAGATCGTCCGCATATGCTAGTATTTGTATCTGCTTATTTTTGATTGTGTCTTCATATTTTGTTTTTCTTATTATAAAGTATGTTCATTTAAAAAAAAACTCTAGAGTGCTTTGAAAATTTGTTTTAAGTATGTTTTAGGCTGTATGTTACACACGAAAATCATTTCCAGGGATTGCTGCGAGTTTTTTTTTTTAATGAACATACGTTACATTATTGCAGCTATATTGCCGTAATTCTGTATTCGTTTCTATTTTCATTACCGACCTTCACTGTTGCTTCTGATCTAGTTAGTGTCATTTCCGTTAGTTTTACTATTTTTTGTAGTACCTTCAATTCCTTCAGGTCTTCAAGTAATTGTGTTCTCATGATTTTATCGAATGCTGTTTTAAAGTTTATGAATATCATATGAAGTTCTATGTCGAATTTGTAGGCCTTTTCTATGATTTGGTCCATCACGTGAATTGCATCCACCGTTGATTTACCTAGACGGAAACCACATTGATAATATCCAATTTTTTGTTCTATATGCTTTACTACAGTATTTTTTATCTAGCATGTGACGTCAACTTGCCCCGCCCAAAAACTGTATGAATAGACACGTGTTCGTGCTCAGTAGGCAATGAAAACCTAGTTTAAAAAGAGATAAAGTATAGTTGGATTGTGAATTTATCAACAGCGCGTTAACGTCACAGCCGAAATCCTAGGTGCAAATACTGTAGATATTGCTGTATTACTGAAGTCAAAGTCTTGTGTATCGTATTTAACAAGGTAATGCTGAGGATCTTTTTTTAAATATTGGGACAATTATCCCACATCTCCACTCATCGGGCATTTCTTCGCTTTGCCATATTTCTTTAATAATTTGGTATATATTTATACTGTTATGCAGCTCTTGTCCACCATATTTTATTATTTCCCCATTTATTCCATCCATACATTGGGTTTTACCATTTTTATTTTCATTATGATTTGTTCCACTTCATTATATTGCGGTTCTTCTATTGCCTTATCATTTACTCCTTATTCTTGTATCTTCTCTTGTTCGCTTTGTTCTTCTATTTCTTCTTTCGTATATGTGAGATCTTAGAAATGTTTTTTCCATATTTCTTTCACCTTCTACTTATGGTTTTGCGTCTGTCCTTGATTATCTTTTAATCCCGTTTTCTTGATATTGCGTCTTAATATTTCTATACATTTCTCTACTATTGTTTAATCGTCTGTTATTTTCGATCTCTTTCATTTCTGGTCTATCCAATCTCTTTTTCCTTCTTAAATACCTTATCTTTTTCGTTTATTTCTGTTATACCTCTCCTTTTCTTCCCTTCCTACGCTATGCAAAAGGAAGCCACAAATAAATGACAAGGCAAGAGGGGAAAAAAACGAGATGGTTAAATAATCAAGTACAAATATAAAAAATCCACGATTATTCTGGTTCAATTTCATACTGAATTCGAAAACCACCCTGTATATGTGTATATACATACATAACCGCCTGTGATCATTAAAACCGACTTTTACGTGTCTCATGATTAGAAACTGATTCTCTGAAGTAGCGAAACTTTTCCAGATTTAACAAATCCTCCGACCATCCCTAAACTGTCCGTCCCTTACAATTAGATTTGACATTTTAATGAATATTTAGACACAAACTACGTAATTAAAATCTGAAATTCTCTTTTACAACATAACAACAAAAGCAAAGCGAGGCCTTATTTGGTTAAACTTGCGAAAACGCCCGGTTTTCATCAATATTCATGTGTCGCAATTAAGTCCATTTAAATGTAACAAATTGTATTCATTACCATGGCCCGAATACAAAAAGGAAAATAATAAGCATTACGAATTAATACATTTCTTGTAATTAAAACACACATTGAAAAGAATCATCGATTAAGTTTTAGTTATTTACGGACAAATGATTTTCTTGTTAATTAGCAGAATGAAAATCCTCTTTGTAACTGAATAAATATTAATTTTGGTAGTGAGCTTCGTGACGTAAGCAGTGAAAATTGGTTTGTTTGGTAAAATACGTTTTGGAAAGGTGAATTATTTAATCAGGCCGGATCAAACGATACAATTAAATTTAAATCGAACAAGGGCGAAAATGTCAATTTAACGACTCGATTTTGAATTTATGTTAAATAATTCAAGTTAGGTTTTAACAAGTTTTTCCAAAAAGGAAATCCGTTTCAGAATAGCAAAAAACAAACCAATTAAATGAAATTTCAAAAGCAGGGAGCAAATTCATTGCCTACTACTCAATAAGTATGTAAAAGGCATATCAAATTTAGGAAGAATACTAGCTTTTTAATGATTAAATTCTAACATAAATGCACTCTTAAATCAAGTTTTACGCCCTCCCCCCCCAAGCCTTACTAAAGAAATTCTATCTTCCAATCTAGATTCGGGTTGAGAATTTTGATTTTTAGAATTCAAGAACAAATTGACTTAACTAACTTTGATTTTTCGATTATTAAGTCGAATCCAATATTTCAAATTCACAAGTTTGAAAGATAAAAAGCAGGACTAATAAAACTTAAATCTAAAGAGATTTCAGTATGGATTCAATTGGAAATCGAATTTCGTTATCTTTTTTTAAGAATTCTGATTTGAAATTCGAACCAAAATTTTAGAAACTAATTCTAACTTTTCGGTCTTACTTTGGAAGTCAAAATCCCTGATTTTAAATTCTAGTTGTTAACTTCATAGTTGCAAGTCTAAAACTTCGAATTTAAATTTGAAAGGGATCCATCCACTGTGGGTTCGATTAGAATTTTTAATTGTTATAGTTCAATTCTTCAGAGTCTCATTGAGAGACGAATCATTAAATCTTGATTCGGGATTCATAACTCAAATTTGCAATTAAAGCATAATTTCGAATTTTTGATCCAATATTTGACATTTGTAGATTTGAATTTATTCGAAAACAACTTTCACTTCGGATTAAATATATTGTCAACGCTTGATTCGAGTGGAATCACAATGTAAACTGCAAATGTTCAGCTTCTGATTAAGATTCGAAACATATTTAAAGCTTCACTCCGCAACTTCTAATTAAGAATCGAAATTACATATCTCACTAAATTCAAGTCTTAATTCGCGAATTATTTTTGAAATTTTAACTAACTAGGAAGTACGAGTATCTGGAGTGATATCTTGAATCTCAAAGAATTCCAAAGTGGATTTAAAGATTTAAACAAATAAAGTGGGATTTATAATTCGAGTCAAATTCTTAATTTTTTGTTCGAGATTCCGATTCTCAACTTCCGATTAGCATAATTCAAAAAGTAATTCGAGATTTGAGTTCAAAAATAACGACTGAAATTAAGAATTTAGAAGGCGTCCAACATAAACTTAACTCGAAAACATCTTAAAATCTTCAATCAATCGAAATCGTCAATTTTTTCTGTTCTATTTTTTTCAATTTTCTTTAAATTTAGATTGTGACTTGAGTGCTGATCTGAAAATCAGGATTGAAATCCTAAATCTGAACGGACTCCAGTGTGGATAAAACACGGTATTTTCTGTTCTTAGTTTGATTCGAATTTTTTACTCTTAATTCAAGTTTCGAACCCTCTACTTAGTAAAGAATTTAATCTTCCAATGTACATTTGGTTTGGAAATTCTGAATTTTAGGATTCAAGTGGAAATGTCGTTAACCTTGACTTTTCGATCATCAGAAATCGAATACAATATTTCAAATTCGCAGATTTGAGTACGCGAAAATCAGGACTGAATTTAAAACCCTCAACCTACTAAAGAATTCGGGTCAGAATTTTCGACTTAGGATTCAAGTACAAATATACTTAACTAACTTTGACTTTTGGATCATTATGGATTAGATTTGTGAATCCAATATGTTAAATTCGCAGGTTTAGGTACGCGAAATTCAGAACTGAAATTAAAATCTAAAAAGATTTCAATGCGGAATCAATTGGAATCTTCAACTTCTAATTTAAAATTCAAACCCTCAACGTTAGATTAATATTTGACGTATCCAATCCCTATTTCTTTCTTTAAAATTTCTGATTTGAAATACAAACCCTAATTTTCGAAACTTTTCGGTTATTACAGTGTTTTTCTTTTGGTTTTCCTCTTTTGTCAATTGTATTTCACTATTTCTCAAAACTATTTCCTATCTCTATTACACAAAGTGCTGTGTTTGTCAAACAATTTCCTTTTTTGACAGAAACGTTTCCTTATTTGTCAAATCAATTTCACATTATTATTAAATCATAATGAATGCTGAAAGAAGAAAATTATGTGTAATAACGTGAATGTTTTCATAAATAGTGAATTTCATTTGACATATTACTGTCAAAGTGACGTAAATATGAAATAGTTTTGAGAAATAGTGAAATACAGTTGACAAAGGAGGAAACCAAAAGAAAAACATTGTAATTCAGAAGTCGAATCCAAAACTTTAAATACGCAATTTAGGTGTTAACTTGAGTTTTAAATCTGAAGAGGATCAAGTATGGGTTCAATTAGTAGGTATCTTTAATACTTTATTCAAAATTAAAATCCTCAACGTCTGATTCAGACTTGGCTCTTTCGATCTTAAACCGAATTCCATAATCCGTTTTTAATTAACGGATTTAAAATTCAACCCCAACTTCGGAAACTAATTCCGAATCTTCAATAATTAATTGTAAATTCGCAAATTGTTTTAAATCTGAAAACCTGAAACTTTGTATGTAATTCAAATGTAAAAAAGTCATGGCAATAGTTTTTTTGGGGTTGGAATTTCTATATAAATCCGTTCTGATTCTGTCAAAATAAATGCAGTGCTGTGATAATCAACCATCAATAAAAAGAAGAACTGTTTGTTTTAATAAATATAAAAGCAATGATTCATCGTACCCAAACAATGAAAGATTTGCATAAATGCATATTAACAACGTCCAAAAAACAACAATGGGCAGTCAAGGGTGACTCATATCATTTGCAATCCAAAACAAAACCTGAAAAGGTGTTATCCAAAGTTCATGACATGGGGAGTTTAAAACTTAATTAGGCACTCACTTCTTGGTAAACAGGCGCCCGTGGATCGAAGGTGTTGTTAACGCGGTGGAGCGTGACATTAACGTGGGGCAGCGAGTGCAAAAGCCAGGCAAGAGTTGGGGCGCTGTACGCATCCTCCCCCAACGAGGAGCCCATACCAACCGAGTCCTGCTGACCCCCTTACGTCACGCCATCTTCGTTTAGAACTCTGGGCGTTTCTGCTTTGGTTATCTGGAAATGATAAGAAGTTTATGTTAAACTTTATTTAATTAAACCATTCTTGTTAATTAAATAATACAATATTTTAACGTTAATCAAAGGTGGGTTGTCCGTTCAAGTACATACCACCACCTGCTATGATCGTTATAAGTTATAAGAAAGACTAGTTGAAAGCATGCGGAAATATGGTTCTTATCTGTATTAAAAAGCACGTACAGGTGGCCTTGATTTGTATTTTAATAAATAATAATAGAACTATTGTAGTACTGAAAATATACCGTTCTGTTGACCTCGAACCTTTAATTACTGAATATTCGATTAGTGTTTTCTATTCTATAGTTCTATATCGAAGCCATTATTAATTATTGATTGAGGACTACCTTAAGCACTGATTGTTATGTTTTAAAACAAATCATCATACGTTTACCTTTGCTGAAGTTAATTATGTCAAAAAACCGCTTGATAGACAGGAAATCCACAAATCTCCGGACAATTTAAAATTTAACCAACAGTTAACATTCTTACATCTCGAACCGTATAATTTCCAACTAAATTACTTGTTCATATGTCCGAACTTCAGAGAGGTCAGTAAAAAACTAAAGAGTTTTGTTGCTCATTGCTTGGTTCTTAAAACTTCTATCATTATAATTTTGCGGTGAATATCCGAGAGGGAATTATAATGAGGTAGATAATGAGTTATCTTCGTTTAGCTTGAAATACCCACCGAAATTTAACGTAGACTGTTTTCTATTTTTCTGTGATTATTTTAATCCTGTAGTTTTTGGATATTTTGAAAAAATGCTGGCTAATTTTGAGGTCTTTCGTATTTTCATTGTGAATGGGATTGGAACTTATGCCGTTTTGATTACAAAACAGATTCATTGGGCTGCCAAGAGGCCAATTTGTCACTCTTTTTATATAAAAATTCAGGCCTGATCTTAGTTATATTAATAATTTAAACCAAAATTTTACTTTTTTCATGCCTTAATTTGTTTTTATTTTAAATTTAATTGTAATTAACTTTTTAATTATTTAATGCACATTTGCTTTCGTGCAGTGCAACTCACGGTTTTAAGAATCATTAACACGAAACCCCGAGTTATTTCACTTTAATTAAGGGCGAACCCTGATTATTACCTGTTTGTTTTTTATTAAATTAGTGAAGCTGCAACTTTTTATACATTAATATGATTTTTGCATGTTTTTTGTACTTCTCCCATCTCTCTTTGCTTTTCTCGTTTTTATTTGAAATATAAGCCTCAGTTATTAATTTCCTTTACATGGTCTGCAATTTTTTATTATTAACGAAGCAAAAACGTTTATTAATCGTGTGTGGTTCATATCTCGTGTATTTAACCCAAAATTAACTAAAAATGCTTTAAATGCCCACCACTCTGGTGGAAATTAACGTCCATTTTCTCATGAAAAAAGCAGGGGAAATTTTTTAAAAAGGCCTTAATTTTAGTCATTTATCATCTGTCAGTTCGTATTAACTCCGAAGTTAATTTAAACCTCACATATTACCCAACATACTTGGTTTAAAAACACCGATTTTATTGACCAGTTTTCTGCTCTGCTGTATTAGTATTTTATTGATTATTTTGCGTCGAAATTATTTCTAAATTGATTTTTTTCGACTTGGAACAATAAAAGTGCTTATTTTAACGTTATACCACATTCATTATGTTGTTGGGTTAAAGCAGGCCATACTTTCAGTTGGTATTGGATTTATTTGAAACTTGAACAACGTGTTTTAGGAAAGGTTATGTACTATGCTTATTTATTATAATTACTTTAATTTCTGTTTCAACCTCGATTTTGTTGTGAATCGTTAAGCTAAAATAGTTTTAAAGGAATTTTTATTGACAATACGGGTTTATATTAGGAAAAGCCTTGTCTACACCAACCTAACATGGCCTACTCTGGCCGAAAAAGATTGTGAATACATGATATCAAAATTCTGAAATATCAGATCTAAGTTCAAGTAGGAAACTGAAGAAGAAACCAACATAATAATACATATGGAAAGATATTCCATAAAATCAATTCGATTAATAAAGGTGAAAACGTGCAAAAACAACACCCAAGGGCGTTTCTTTATTTATGAAATAGATACTTCTCATCTAACCAAACCATTCCGAATGTCCGGAGTTTATTGCATATTCCCTATAACCACGTATACGCAATATCAATATGTACGAATATAGGTTTGAATATTTCCGCCAAGAAGCGAACCGTTCTCTTTTGTAATCGCATTAAGAACTGACAGGCCCTTCGTTTTTTGTTTGTAATGAATAAACCGCTTCGAATTCAAGTTTAAACTGGGGTGATGTAAAAATAACCTCAAGTTTGTGGATCTCATATTCTTCATGTTTCGTGTTTGTGTTAAATTTTCTTGGAGTTTAATAGACACCACCCTGTATTTTTAAATCATTTTTTTTAAATTAAATTTGCTTTGGAATAATACCGGGTGATTTTTAAAAATTTTACCAAGCCTCGCCACCTTAGATTTGTCTAAAAATGTAATGAAATCGCCCGGTATTAACCGCACCCTGATTAAAATAGATACAAAATAATCTTCAGTAGGAATTTTCACCGCAATTATGATGTTCCCTGGCAATTACTCATAAATTTCGTTGGATTTGTAAACGTCGTAATTTCAATTTCCGTCTCACATTCAAGCGAAACGATTATCCTACATGTATGACGGCAAAGATATCCATGAGAAACCGCACCCGTCAGGAAATATCCCGTTGCTTACTTACTGAAAATGATATTAACCCATTTACTGGTTTACATCGTACTATTACTTTAGCACTGAATAAACAACAGATTGTTTGTCGTGTGATACTAGGATATTATCTCCTTGAACACAAGATGCTGTTTGTTTGTTTGTGTTGAATTTGCTTGATTTATTGTTGGTGTAAATTTGTTTTGTCATTAACTTTTTGATTAAGATTGGAAAGCTTACAACGATGTCACAATATTTTCAGGTTGGCTCCCGTATGTACCAAATATTTGATTTAGAATTAATCAACCAACATTTTGCTTACACTAAAGGCGGATTTTAGCGAAGAAGCGGGTTTAAAATTTTCGAACCGATGACGTCACGGTTCATGAAATTGAATCGGGTTCCAGCAACCGACGAACAAACCTTTGCAAAGGGGTTGAAGAGCAACCGTTTAGGTTCGTAATAAACTATAGATGGTAGGCGATTTCTTACGTGTTTGAAATTACGGTGTGTTTTTATATATTTTTAATTAAAATCTAGTATTATTTCATAAAAAAAATGTTAAACGTTAATATTTATCTTGCTCTCCCAAGGTATAAAAGAGCCATTAACATTTTTGGGGTTAATGGGATGATGTATATACCATGATATTTAGTAATCATGGTATCATCTTCTAACATTAATAATTTAGCTCGTTTGTTAAATCAAATGAAACATTTTAAAAGTCTCTTTTGATATATTAGGACAACCATTTTTCATAATAATTATCTATTCGAATGTGGCTATTTCGGGTTCTTAAATGCTATAACATTACTATCAAAAAAAAAAGATGAAACGCCCATCACCTAACAGCTGTTTCTAATATTTGTTTTTATATATTTTGGTTCGTTCGAAGAAGAAGAAAAGGAAATAATTAAATTATTATGTCCAATACAAAACGTAGGTATTATACAAACAATTATGAAAACATGTATTTCTAGAAAACTTAATAAAAAAAAAAACTAAATACAGGTTCTAGAAACAGTAACAAATATCAATATAAAAAACAATTGTTGAAATCTCGATAGACCACATTTTCTACATTTTAAATGTTCTTAAAGTTAAAACAAGTTACCCGTGATTTAACTGTTAAATCGGAGTATATTTTGGAATAATTGGAATAAGTAGCCAACACGGCAACATCTTCTAAATCCCTTCTTCGTCTTCATGTCCCTTCTTCTACCTAAGAATGGCGATCAATAAGGCAATCTTTATTTTTGAAGCAGCAATTCTAAACAGCGACGTTGTTGACTTTCCGTGCCACCTTCTTAGATTTTTAAGCCATGATGTTCTTCTACGTCCTGTCCTTCTTCCTTGAAGTTGTAGTAGCGCATACTTGTCGTTCCTTAAAATATGACCGAAGTATTCTAGTTTTCTCTTTTTTATGCTATACATTAATGATAAGTTGGTATTCATTCTATTTAGTCTTCTTGATTAGTAACTCGTTCGGTCCAAAAAATTCGCAGCATTCTTCTGTACGTATGTCCACATTTCAGGTGCAGTTATCTTTTTGCACAGATCTTCTATTAATGTCCATGACTCCATACCGTATAGCAATACAGGAAAAACATATTAGCATTTAAGAATTCCTTTGCGTAGTTATAGGTTAAAGTCACGATTGCATAATATTTTTTTTCGTTGTTATGAAGGTGTTCCTTGCTTGTTCTATTCGAGCTCTTACTTCTATATTCAGTCTCCAGTCATCATTCACAATTGTCCCCAAATATTTATAACTAGTGACTCGTGCTATTTCTTCATCGTTTAATTTTATTTTTGTGAAAGTGCGTTGCCTTTTCTCAACCACCATGTATTTGTTTTTTCAGGTTCATTTCTAATCCGTATTTCGTGCATGTCTGATTAACGTAGTCAAATAACTTTTGTAAATCTTCTGCATTTTCTGCTATCAATACAGAGTCGTCTGCTGGTATTAATACCTTCTGTTTTGTCGTCTCTATTTCATCCGTATTTCCTTCAAAGATCTTTACTTCTGCTCCTTGGTTCCAATACAAGTTGGTAATTAATCTTAGATCTTGATAGTCCAGGTTCAATTTCTGCAGAATTTCTATTAGTATATCATGTCTCACTTTGTGGAATGCCTTCTTAAAATCGATAAACCCCAAATATACGCTTTTATTGACATCTAAACAACGTTGTGTTAATACATTTATAGTAAATAAAGCCTCTCTAGTACCATAGCCGTTTCTAAACCCCATTTGTATTTCACATATTGAGTCCTCACATTTCCGATATATTCGTCTGTGTAATATTTTCACTTATAATCTCACAAGAGCATTAATTGTTTTCGGGAATTTTTAGGTGTGCATTTCAACAACGTATTAACGGCCCGAGCGGTACGCCCCTGTTGGGACCATTCCTATGGAACGTAGGTATTTTACGATGGCGTGCTCAAGGTGGAAATGTCAGAAGGCGCACGACAGTGGCGTACGCCGATGATTTTGTAGTTATAGTAACAGAAAAGAGGGCTGAGGCGTTAGCCCGGACGGTAAACGAAGCACTGTACAGAATAAACTAATAGATGACAGACAAAAAGTTACAATTAGCGCCGGAAAAGACAGAAATCGTGGTTGTAGTATCAAGAAAAAATTACGGGAGTATCGAATTTAAAGTTCAAGATACTAAAATAGCACCACAAAAAACAATGAAGTACTTAGGAGTGACGTTGGATAAACGCATGTCCTTTGGCCCACATATCCAACATATAGTAGAAAAAGCGGCAAGGGCGTTAACCAAAATAAAGCCCCGGATAGGAAGAGCAAGTGAACCCAAACGGCGAACATTGAGTATGGTGGTGGATTCAATTATCCTCTACGCAGCACCAATTTGGATAGACACCATGTAAATCAAACTATACCAAACAAAAGATGGCACTACGGGTCAGTAGAGCATACAGAACCGTCTCTACGGAGGCAGACAGAATACTCTCCAGAATTATACCAATCGACCTACTGGCAGAAGAGAAGGCAGCGACTTTTGGGCTGCGCAGATGCTTACAAAACATGGGTGCTACCAAAATTATTTGGCCAGAATAGACAAAGGAGATACAGGGATATGCCTCTCCTGTAACGAACAAGAGGACACAACAGAACACACGCTACTAAGATGTAGGAAACCGGAGAGAGAACGAGAAAAGGCGAAAACAGCGGTAAATGAGAAATTAAGAGTGAATAACCTAATAAACATTATCTTGACATCTGAAGACCATTGGACAATAATAGAAACTATGATAACAGCAATAATGAAAAAAAAGGAATAAGATGAAAGACACAGGGAACCACAAATAAAGAGATGAAGACATGCGAAATCAGTTCCGTGGTACAGGCGGAGGATTTGTAGGGATGCAAAGGTGTCCATAAAGGATTTCCCCTCCTGCCAAAAAAAAAACGGTTAGTATTAATAATAACCGGAAAATATAATTAAGGCTTAAAACAAATGCCTTTTATTTAACAGTGGCGTAATGTTCCACACTAAAAAAGCACAGGTTAATTTAATCGAAAATTATCTTTATTGCACACTTGCCAAAAACTTTTTTAAACTTAAAAAAATTGGGAGAAAAGATTGAGATTCAAGGTTAGGTTGTTCGTTATTTTCAGGCAAATGTATGAAACAACTATGCAATGTACACAAACACGTATTATGAATATTCAAAATATTGATCCAAATTTCAATGGAAGGTTTCTACAACGCATGCAATATTAACGTGTTTTATGGTTAAGGCAAATTTGTTTTGTGTGTAACGTACTTATTTCTGAAAGCCTTTTCTTTTTTCCAGGCTTTGTTATTTCGTGGCAATAATAAAATAAAAAATGTTGAAGGTTAAGTATTTACTTCTACTTTCTTCGATTTTTTTTTTACTATAATTTTAGAAATGGAAGATTTAAATTCACTTGTTTTCCAACATAAACCGTTCAGTTTTCCTATGTCAATGTTTCAGTTTTTTTGTATTGCTAGTAAAGAGATTTGTGCTTTCGAAAACGAAGGAAAACCTTCAGTTTAAACTAAAAAACTTATTTTTCTGTTTTAATTTTTTATTGTGAAATTACTACTTTGAATGTACTTTAATTTCAAAGGGCAGGATTCGGCCTTTTTTTAAACATTTTAAATCTTAAAATTTGCAAAATTTTGGGTTCGGAAATCTTTGAAATGTACAGCATTTTCTATAAGTTTCTGAAATTCTTAGCTTAAATTTCAAAAATTCCCGACGTTCGAAATCTCTTATTTGGCCATCATTTTCAGCTTCGGACATGTTTTTATTAAAAGTATTTCTACAAATAAATAATGAATCCTTAAAAATGTAGGTTCTCAAAAAATTATTTTGCGTTTCCAAGTACGAAAGTCCAGATCTTTTCCAAATTTAAAAAAACGGCAAGAAAACACCCAAAAATGCAAAATTTAAGGGATTAATTAATAATCCATCAAATCCTTCTGGGCGAAAATAAAAAATTCCAGCTTGTACGAGGGTAAACATCTAATCTTTCAGATATGAAGTCCCTCAGTTAATCATTTAAGGATCAAAACAATTGAAAAGGAGAACGGAAAAGGAATTTTATTACAGTTTTATGTTCGGCACAGTAAAACGCCCAATTCTTTACAAGTAATTCTGTCGTTTTTAAAAGCTTCTTAGTTTAAATTTTACGTGGATTTTCCTAATGTTACAATGTTCATTTGCAGATTAGGACAAAATAGATGAAAAAATAACATTTGAAAATCAGGGTTTCTTCTGTCAGTAGACCGACTAAAGGATGTCCGTCTTATTTTTCATGTTTCAGAAGCATCCGTTCCAAAAGGTTTTTTTTTCGTCTTATTCGGTTTGAAATGCAGCTCTGTTCTGTTTAGTTCTGAAGTTTTATGCATGAGCTTGGTTGAATTATGCATTTTACGCTGTTTCTGTGTTTTGCCCTTTTCAGTGCTTGAATTTTTGATGTTTAATGGCGTTAACTTTTCACACTAGCAAAAACAAGGATGCGTGTTAATTTTTGAAAATTTTAAGTTTAGAAAAATATTACTTCCCACTAAGTGGAGGTTTATCGATTATTGCCAGACCACAGCTAAGTCGCCAGAATTCCATCTCCAGCGCTTTTAACTTCTTTCGGTTTCTTTCACTTACATATATTTCCCACTTGCGAGCCGTAAATTGCTATGCTATTGTTTTATATAGTTTTCGTTTCACGTCTTTAGAGGTATTCCGGTTCCATATTATCGGATGTAACTGTCGAATTGCTACTTTACTTTTCCCAATTCTGTGTTTAATTTCATTACCGCTTCCACCCTTACTAAATATTAAAACCTCAAGTATTTATAATTCTGACGGCACAAGTTTCTTTTTCCATTTTCAAACATCTTTCTACTCCTCCTACTACCATGTATTAAAGTTTATTTGAAGGTCACATTTTCTAATTTCATTCATCATTTTCTCACACGGCATCTTCATCTTCCGCGAATAGGACTTGATCGTCAAAGAGCAAGGAGGAAAGCGTGTCATAATTTCACACTTTCTTCTCCATTATTTAAGTATTTCGTTCAAGAAATTTTTAAATAGCGTTGGAGCTATACAGCACCCTTGTCGTGGTCCCTTGCTGACTTTAAATTCGGTAGATAGCGTCTTGCCAACCTTAACGTAGCTAGTATTCTGGGTATAAAGGTGCTTAACGGATTGTATGATGTATTTATGTTTTATATTCTGATCTTTCATTGCTTGCCAATGTTTTGATAGGGGAACGCTGTCATATGCTTTATGTAAGTCAAAATACACAAGATGAGTTTCAATTATGTGCTAATCATCTGTCTGTTACTTGTCGTACGCTGAAGATATTATCAATGCAATGCAAAGCCACTGTGCTCTTCTACCTCTTCCATATCTCTTTCTAGTCTATTTTTTAAAATCTTGCCGTAAATTCTTCCTATTGAGCTTAAGACAGTTATCCCCCGATAATTAGCGCAGTTGTCTTTATTTCCTTTTTTTTAACACATTGGTAACGGGGATCGTTACCAATCACCTGGTATTTCATTCCCGAACAAACAATCGTTTTAAAGTTTTGCAAGTAGTTTAAATATAACAGTTGGAGCAGCCTTTATCAGTTCTGCCTCCTGGTCCTGGTGTTTTACCATTCTGAAGTTTATTCGTTATGTTCTTAACTTCGTTTGGAGTTATCTCTTCTATATCGTCGTTACTGAGGTTTAGGTCAAGAAGGCTATCTTTTAATTCTATTCTATTTTCTATTAGCAGTGTTTCGTAATATTGTTTCCACTTGTTACTTTCTTTCATTAGTTCTAAGATTTCGGACTAATTTTCATGCTTCTCTGGATCTAGTATTACCATGTACGAGGGCAATCCACAAACTATCCTCCGTTTGGCTATGAATAAAACGGATATAGATACAGAAATTTTAATATACAGGGTGATTCAAAAGGTATGGTCCAAACTTAAGGGTGTGATTGGTGATGTTAAAATTAGCAAAAAATGTTAATAAACCCATGTCTTATTTCCAACTGTTATCTAGTTACAGAGGTTTTCTTTGTTTCTATCTGTGTTCTGTCAAATCACGTTATCTAGGAAATAAGTAAAAAAATTTAATTTCTTATAGCAGAAGACGTTTCAAGCTTGAACTGGCGTAGTTTTCAATAAATGTGGTAATGATGGAGCCATTTTCTGTACGCGATTATGCAGAAATGCATTTTGTGTATGGTTATTGCAGCGAAAGTGACCGTGCAGCAGTGGTAAACTATGGGAGAAGGTATCCTCACCGAAGACAGCATGACCACCCAATAACCGCTTTCCACAGCGCTGGCGCTGGGTTGGAAAAGGCAGTCCAGTACTATGGCCGGCTCGTTCGCCTGACATTACTCCACTAGATTTTTACTTGTGGGGTGAATTAAAAAAAAAAGTTTATGCATCGGAAATTCAGGTTGGGGGCCATTTAGTTAATAGAATAAATGAAGCTGTTGAAGATATTCGAAGACATCCTCAACAGTTGAGGAATGTTCGAGATTCCCTGCGTAGGCGTTGCCAACTTTGTATACAAGTACAAGGTGGACATTTTAAACATTTGTTGTGATACTTTTTAATTTTTCTTGTAATTGTTATACGTTCTTTATTAATAATAAATTATCGTAAATGTTGTTATAACTAGAAAACAATTGCGAATCGGACATGAGTTTATTGGCATTTTTTGCTCATTTTAATATCACCAATCACACCCTTAAATTTGGACCATACCTTTTGAATCACCCTGTATACATCTTAAAACTACAGCTGTGTACTATTTTTCTACACAATCGCCATTCAAATTTAGGCATTTATCATAGCGTTTAACAAGCTGGTAAATTCCCTCTTCATAAAATTCTGCCGCCTGGGATTGCAGGCAGCCTGTGACAACATCTTGAAGTTCTTCATCGGAGTCAAAGCGCTGTGACCCCAGCCACTTCTTCATATGCATACACAAGTGAAAATCACTTGGAGCCAGATCTGGGCTGTAGGGTGGGTGGTCAAAAACGTTCCACTTGAATTGACGCAGCGGGTTTCGTGTTTGCTGCGCAGTATGGGCCTGAGCGTTAGCGTGCAAGAACACGACGCAGGTAGTGAGCAAACCGCGACGTTTGTTTTGAATTGCTCGCTTAGATTTGTTAAAGTCTCGCAATAGGCTTGAGCAGTGATGGTTGCTCCCCGCTCCATGAACTCCACCAACAATATTCCCTGTGCGTCCCAGAAAACGGTGGCCATCACCTTTCTCGCAAACAATGTTTGTTAGGCTTTCTTTGGTTTGGTTGGCGAATCAGTATGGCCTCACACCATTGACTGCTGTTTTGTTTCAGCGTTGTCATACTAGACCCAAGTCTCGTCCCCGGGAACAATTTTAAAATATTTAACAAGCACATACGTAAAAATACTTTTGAAATTTCTTAACTAACTGGCAGTTTTGAAAATAATATTTTAGTTTAATCGTTTAACTGAATATATTATAGTTCTTTAATAATATGGAAGCCTAACTCCCTCTTATCCCCCCCCCCCCCATTACCCTTCAGTGAGTTGTTTAACGTGCAGAACTGAACGATGACTTACGTTTTACGGGATTAGTATTTAAAAAAACTTTTGAACACTTATGGAAAAAATAAGAAAATGTTTTAATACTTTGATTGTTGAAACACAAAATTTTATTTCGAACATTTAGAATTAATAGGAAAAACCGAAAACACCCTGAAAACCACGAAAATATTTTACAACCATACACTTATTTCGACTAGGTTGTCATCCTCAATCCGCGGAGGCAGAACTGAAGATATACCTACCGTTTATAAAATTATCAAAGCAACCTGGTGAAAGTAAAGATTTTTCTCTATATTCCCACAATTCGATAAAATACATTAAACAAAAATTCAGCAAATTGGTCCTTAAACCTTCAAATTCTATTTACAAACCTCCTGTATATACAGGCCAATGAATATCTTAAATCCTAAAGTACGTCCAAATACAATTATACAATTAAAATCCACGCAGAAATGCGACAGCTTGCTCATTTTTTCTTAATATTCCCTCATAATTAACGCGTTATTACGAGATTTGATTGGAGGTCGGGTAGTTAATGGGCCAGGACGGAATCAAATTAGCAACTAAACGTATTAAACTAAATCCATTTAGGGTGGAAATCTAGAAACTACCTTAATTTAAAGGTTGATCTTTCGAACGTGCGTCAAATTAGAGGGTGAATTGCTTTAGTTTTCGTTAGAAATTTAAAAACTTTTGATGGTTTTGTTGTACGTTGCGAGCGATCAACACAATTTCTTTGTTGGTAAGCCATGCTTTCGAAAACATGAGTCGTTGTCTCGTTGTGTATCATCCACTGAAAACAACTGTCAGGGTTTTGGTTTATTTTTTTGGTGTAAAATGACTAGTTATAACAGTGTCTGTCGTTCACTGTATTTTAAATGGTTTTAATAATTTAAATTTCATGCGAAAATCACCATTATGACGGTTGCGGGAGGATTTACCACAAGCACCGCCTACTAAAGCGAATTTTTTTTTGATCGCATGTTATTTTTACAACCACAAAAAGACCGCAAACTAAATTAAATAAAGCCAATAAAAACGATTCAATTAAATTTCTCGCGCGTCAAATTCAAGCCTGATCTGTGTCGACTTCATTACACTAATTCGCATACGGATTGTTATCTTGATTACCACTAACGGTTTAATTAATTCAATTGTTAAACGAGATGGTCTATTTAGAATAAAATAAAGCCGCGATTTTCCGACCGTGTTCACAAAAGAAACTTAATTCCCATGACACGAACAGGCAAATCTCTCTGCATTTAACGAAATCTTTCTCTTTTTGCATTTAACGGAAAATTCTAGGCTAGACGAGTTTTATACAAAAAGGGGCATATCGGTATTAAATCCGTGCCTGGTGAGAACCAGGAAGTAAATTGAAGTTATACTTTAATTTAAACGATTCTAGGAGTATTAATATATCTGGTTTGATTTATTAAGCCGTATAGGCGGATTTTAGCAAATAAATCTGGGTCTCGTGTACTACAAATGAGTAAAAATGACAGGATCGTACTTGATATATTGCTTTACCAATCTTTTTATTTTTATTTATGGTTTTAAGGGCCGGTTGCACACAACTTTTGTTAAATCAACGAATGATCAAAGTAGAAAAAACTGATGCGCTATTTGCCATATGCATTCGATTCGATTTTGTTCACTTTGACGAAGCTCTTAAATCATATTTGTGCAAATATAAGTCCCAAATAATTTGGTTTTAGTAAAAACTCCGATTGAAAATAATTGTTATAATCCATTCAAAATGTTTTTGTATAAAGGGAAGCCACGTTGTATGACCAACATTTACATTTTTGAAAATGTTACAAAGTTAAGCAAGAGCCTGTTTGGCCAGAACTTGTATGGGTGACCGCTCTGCGGCTCGGTGTGTCCGGCCCCCTCGACATTGTAAAGGTAAAAGAGGGCAAAAGAAAAAGAAGAAGAAAATGTAAAGCAAATTTACAATTTGTTATTTTCCCATGGCCAAGTTTTAGCTAGAAACATTTGGAAGGGACATTATAAACAGTTCAGCCTAAAAATTACGATTTTTTGCCCGCTATTTTCCCTTTTAGCACCCTAAAAAATTCAATCTCTTTTAGTTATATTTTTAAAGAGGAGTTATAAAAAATTCTTAAATATTTGATTATTTGCGTATCGTGTGGCTCACCTTTCGCCCATATTAAAATTTAATACCGTTCCCTTTTCGTAACAGCAACGTAAAGCGTTTATATTTAGACGCGTTTGTGAATGAAAAAATGTATCTCATATTTAAAGCAGAAGGCGATAATTTAATTTTTTCTATGCCCTCTTGAATTTGTTAGTTTTTAAAAATCATATTTTTAAAACTCTTCATCTTAACGTAAGTTCCAACAAAGTAATTGGCTTAATTTTCTTCTTCAGAGTTGCCCATACACTGACAGAAAGTGGCCTGAATACACCCCTGGGTGAGTAAATTTAATATTTTCAATTAGTAGGTTAAGAAACTTTGAACAAATTGGATGTAAGTGTCGACATCTTAAAATTGATGAACTTAATTTACAAAAATTACCGGACACGTTAGCCTTTTACTCGGTTTAGTTTACTTTTATTTGCGCAATAAAAAAAAGGTTTAGGACTGTTGATTATCGCATTTAAACGTTTACTGTCGAATTTTTTATTTGTATTTTGAAAACTGGCATCTTTTTTTATGTTAACGAATTAAGAAGCGATTAAGAAGCTATGTTTAACATTTGGTAGAAAGTCATGGGCGGTTTTTTTAAAATTGAAGTAGGTCATGATCGCTTCACTGTTTTTTACTGTGTAAATTTGGTTTTTACAAAGTGAAAAAGTGTCCGAATAGAATTATTAATTTGGTTAATTTAATTTTTGGCGGTATTTGTGTTAATGGTATTTTAATTATATTGGCTTTAATTTTTAATATTAATTTTCAATATTTTCATGTCTGCTTTGTGCCGGACGTTTAACAGTTTGCCTGGTAATTTCTTGATGCCCAACTTTAAAAATATTGTTTGTTTCGCGTTAAAAACATCCAAATGTCCCAAAGATATGACCTCATCAGGCTTAAGCTTTCATTTCGATACGTTATTACGGCAGCTTTAATCATAAACAATTCAACTCGACATACTCGTATGTATCTAATTAACTGAAAAAATACCCCTGTTCATTCCACTACAAACCCCAAAATTTTATATTTTTGTTGTCAACCTTTTCGAATTAGTTACATTTTCAAGGCCCACTTTAATCGTGTTCGTCTCTTTTTTCATTGTCAGTATAATCTATCTGTTGCAGAAAGGTCTATTTAGTGGAAATCTGCTTCTTTTCTGGCTTTGTTTTTTCTTGGTCGATTTCAAAGTATAAACAGCTCGACCAGAGAAGGGTTTAGTAAAAACAGTTCTACAGATTCTACATACTTTAATTTACACTTAAATCTTACTACTAATAGATTGAATCAGTTACAATTAACACATGGTTTACTGGTTACCAGTGGAGTTACGTATACACCATACCAGTTCGAGTAGCAGAGTAACTGACAGCCGGGGGGGAAGTCGCTTGTGTAATAGTTAGGACATGATCAATTGCATGTTTTTGCAATACTGTGTATTACTTGTGAAATTAATGCAATACTAATGCAACATTGTAATATAATGTATGCAATACAGTGTAATGTTCGTGCAATACAGTGTAATATTCATGCAATACAGTGTAATATTCGTGCAATACAATGTAATGCCTGTGCGAAACAGTGCAATAGCAGTGTAATATCGTGTAATATTTACATGTTATATCAATAAACATTTTATAATGTAATGTAATAGTCTTGTAATGGTATTACAGTATTTTGTGAAATACTAATAATTGCGCAAATGTCATGAATAAGTTTAAACAAATTGAAACTGTGGCTTTAAGTAATTCAGATTATTACATTTGCTTCAAGAAGCTGCAATACCTTTAACACGTAATAAATAAAATTCCCCTTTTCGCTTTCCAATGTCCATTGAAAGAAAATAAACAGTTATAAAATACTATGTAAGATGCTCCTTGAGTACATGAAAATTAGGAATGTCATTTTTAGAATTTTAGATAATTAAAAAAAGGCATATTAATATTTGTCCCATAACATCAGTTAATTTGCACATTGTCAAAAGTATTTGCGGGCGCGGCGGCGCCGCAGGTAGAACTTTAAAGGTACGTTCACACGTACACGTAATCGCATAGGTTTGGAACGGCACACTCTAGTCGCGCGTTCTTGACACAGTGTCACCAATCAGCAATCTCCCCGTCGCCCAGAAGGTATAAAAGCAGAGCGTGTTCCCACAAGAGCACCCATTCCATCTCCGACTTCCAGCAGAGCAACATCCTCCTCCAAGTCCACTTCTCTTCAACTCCTGCTCCAGTCCTGCTCCCGTTCATTCCGCAACCGACCCGACTCCAGAATCGTCGTGATACTCAGAAAGGGTCTGACTATCACTTCCTCCCACGGCACGCCGGTTGATGGTCATCAACCCCGTGGCCTTCCTGCTCCTGCTCGTATTCCTTAAATCGAGTTTGTCAGCCCACATTTACTGTGTTATTTTCCACAGCCTATATACTTCTGTATATAAATAAATCCTCTTTCGTATCGTCGCTTCATTTCATGGCCTTGGCCGCCCCAACGCCGGAGGTAACAACAGGACTGGAACGTCGCGTTCCAAACACGTGCTGGTAAAACCGACACAGTCAGTTTTATCCTCCTTCCGTTCTTTCCCGCAGTTTAAAACCGTACAGGACAAACTCAAATGTGTGAACAACAAAACCTTCTCAAATCCTTCATGATTGGCGTGGCGCGTGAAGTTTTAGAAGTTTCTGGGAGAAGTTTAATGATGGATCGAAAAAAGAATACGCGTATATGTGTTATCGCTTCCATTGTATACGTATTACTGAACAATTTTTCATAAGCTTCATTCTTTAAATTTTTGTTTGTATACTCCTTGAACTTTATTTTCCACAAACAGGGACACGACTTCTACATTTCACTAAATTCGTCCAAGATATCATTGTTTCGGTATCTGATATTGGCCATAATTATAAACAATAAAATAGCACAACAGCAAGAAAAACGACAGGAAATAAAATACTTTATACAAATAATATTACCCACAAATTTAAAACTTTCAAATTTTAAACGTGCGTGCCAAACATGCGTATGAAAAAGAACTTCTGACAATAAGCAATAAGCACAAGTGATAAGAACGTAGGAAAGAGTGTCTTCTTGCATTCACACGAATGCGCAAGCGTACGCGATTAGAACGTCACAATCCAAACCTGCTTGATTAACTGTGCGTGTAATAAACGCCGCTTTAGACCGGCGACATACTTGCGGCGTAACACACAGCTTTGTATGTGAGGTTACACTTGCAACGCGGCCGCGGCTCGGTCGCAAGCACTGCCGCATTCAATGTGATTCGTTGTTCCTTAGGCCGGCGACATACTAGCGACGCCGCTACTTTTGTAACACACAGTTTTGTACGTGAGGTGTCACGCTTGCGGCGCGGCCGCAGCTCGGTCGCAACATGTAGCCACATATGATGTGATTCGTTGTTGCTTATGCAGATCTTCACACCTGCGTCACAGCCGCTACGTATATTGTAGTATTTAGTCAATATTTTATACAGTGAATATTTGGTTGGCAGCGGCATGCACAAGTATGTCGCCGGTCCAGAAGTTTTTGCGGATACGTCGCCGATTTTATGGGTATGTTCATACCTGCGGCACAGCCGCTACGTATTGCAGTATTCAGTCAAATTGAATATTTGGTTGGCAGCGGCGGCGCCGCAAGTATGTCGCCGGCCTTAGGCTTACGTAAACTTATGTAGACTGGCACTATACTTGCGGGGCCGCCGTGCGGCCTCGCCACTGCTTAAAGAAGCTTTTACTTCGTAGACATGTTTTGAGTATTTGATGTTAGTGTTAGTATAGTATGTCTCCAAAACTGAGTACTCCTGAAATTGTATGCGTTACATGCATATGCAATACTTAAAAAAAGGAAACAAAAGAGATAGGTACTGGGTTCATCCAATAAATACAATTAACTTCAGGAGAACTTCACTGTCTGTACGGAGAATTAAGGAGATAGTCAGAAAATTTTTTAATCCCTACAGAATGTCAATCAAAGATTGTTCTAAGTACGTATACACTCCGTGTATAAACTCAACCATATACATAATTGACTGAATATTGCAATATGCGTAGCGTGACTGTGCCGCAGGTATGAACATCCCTATAAAGGCAGCGCCACACATGCGGTATTCGCCGAATATCGAGCAACGAACATTCGTTATTTGGCAAACACCAACTAGTATGGATGGACGATTTGAGGCAAATATTCGGTATTCGTCGAGCACCAAACATTTCTTCCCGTTGGATGTCGGTAAACCGGTAAACTAACACGAATCAAAGGAGACGAATATTTTCGTTTCTCCGAACGTAGTCTACGTCCACACATTCGTTCAAGTGTTCGTAAAATGTTTGGTAAATTTTTGGTGCAACTAGCGATTTCGAGTTCGCAATTTTACATTATTTAGAATAAGCAGTGATCTAATGAACTAGTATTAGAATTCCTGGATGTATATGAAAAAGAGCCAGTTATTTGGAATCCGGCACACGTCTTGCATAAAAACAGGAATGAGATACATAATACCTGGAAAGTGCCATCATCCACCATCTTCTTCTCATAGGTTTTCTTTTTTTATTTAGGGGGATGTATTTGTTATTGTTTTTGTAAATCTGAAATTTTGTTTTTAATGGTAGTTATCATATCTCTGCCTTAATTTACTTAATTTTTTAACTGGGCTTAGGTATCGACACGAGTCTTCAACCCTACCTAACAGGAGTCGCATCTCAATCGCTCTGGATTTTTTCACGATTGGGATTCGAACCTGTTTTCTCTTGTTGGTAAAACAGACGTGTAACCATCAGTTTCAAATATGAAAAAAGTGGTATGAATATGAATAACATGTCACGCAAGGCTCTTTTACACAACCGTAACAATTTAAATTGTAGGAAGTCATGTTTACGTGGACAAATCTGCCGAATCGCCACGGCGAAGTCGTATACAAAAATTGGTGAATGGAGTATACAGTTTAGATTATTACTTCTACGTTTTTATTGTTTCTACATTCTTACCTGAAACACTTTGAGCTTAGCCCTTTTGAGAAGCACCTCGTATATCGGTTGTTACATCTGCGAACAAAAAAAAAATAACAATTCGGCTGATAATACTTTTGTTTAAAATAAATCCGAAAATCTATCAATATAACCGATGACAAGGATAAATGATAAAAAAACATTGTCGATTTTTTATTAAATAAACGACAATATCGTTCCGAATAGGTCACTTTTCAACCTTTTAAATATTAAAAAACCCTTTTCAATTGACATTTCACACGATGCACCGGATGTCAATCGGTCTTTCCTTCCGTAAAAGCATTTCCGATCATTACCGGGACACCGTTATTAATTATCGAACCTCTTTTGAAACGTTTGTTGCCTTTATGTTATGTTTTGCGAACGACCGGTGTTGCGCGTTATTTCAGCGAAAAAAAAATACCTCCATAAAAGGAAACTATTTTAAAATTTAAATCGACGAAACGACCTTTTGCAGAACTTGTTTTAAAAGTGGAACTTTAAACGGCATTTTGCATTATTTTCGTTATCTAAAAGGGAAACAACTGAGGACGCGCGAACGTGACGCGCGGACATGAATAATATTTGCTTGTGATAAGTGATAAGAGCTGATGATTTTTACTGAGTGTATCTTGTTTGCTTATATTCGAGTTTTAATAATTATTGCAGAAAATTTTAGTATTTAACCTAGTCAAGTGGGTGTTAATAAAAAAAAAGTTTTCACCTTTTCTCGGGGTTAACAGCAAGAGATGACACGTTGCTTTGCTAGAAATTGTTAATATTTTAGACTAAAATTATTCTAATTAGCAAGACAATTCGTTCTGTGACGCAAAATTTTTGTTATGTTTACTAATTAGAAGTTCTAGAATATAGCCTAAGGAAACCTAAACCTAATCCATTAAATCTACGGTAGTACAGCTACGTAGTTAAGATTAATTAAAAATAAAAATGATTCACACGTACGATTTTTACAGATAAAAAGTTGCAACTCTGACTCACTTGCAGCTTTATATTAGTTGTACGGTATCAATTAACCAATCTAGTGAGCTAAATTCGTATGTAATCAACACGAAATGCTGTTACATTTTAAGTGTTTACTTCTTTTGTAATCAGGAAAATATTCAAGCTACATAACATTTTGAAAATCAATAAATGAATGAAAATATAGTCTGATTCGAAGAGAATTATTGTAAGGTTATGAAGGAAAAGCAAGAGAATTCGGGATCTTTAATCAGTTAGGTTTCAATAATTTCAGTAGGGATTTTTACAAAAATAGTAGGTACCTTAAACGTTTAGAAAAATTTACAAAAAAATATTCTAAACCTCAGTACGGCACTCCTTTTTTTCTTAATTTTTCATACATATATTTACGCAATGCCAAATAAATGATTAGGCTACACCAACTTATTGTAATAAAAAACACGTTTTCTAACGCGAGTCATAACTTTCCTTATCGCATTTGCGAAGAACCGTAAACATCCAAGAACGATCGTTATTTTATTAAAGTTTTTCGGGATATTTGTTTAGGGTTTAGGATATTACCCGACCGAAAACAAGGGTGGCGCAATATTTACCTTTCAAAAAACCAAGCCTTTTAGTTCTGGCGTCATGATTTTCCTTTCAAAATCAGAATTAGACAATATAGTAGGAAGATTTGGAGGAGAGATTGAGAACGACAACGGAAGATGACTAATCACCCTATGCGGGGAGCACAGACTGATAGAGCAAATACGTTCTTCCAACACAAGGATATACATGATAACATGAAATGCTAGGGCTCAAATCAATCAGACTTGATAATTGTTAAAAGAGAAAGACGTGACAGTTTATAAACAGACAGAATGCGGATCTGGCTACCACATGGTAGTAGGGGCATATATCAGTAAAAGTCGAACACCAAAGGAATGGGAAGAATGGGAGAAAAACGACGAAAGCCCAGAATAAATAAAATACCCTATCTATAAAATAGAACTATTAAGTATCAGACAAGACTAGAACAAAACCTAGAATGGAGCACAGAAGAGAAGTCACCGAACGAAATATATGAACAATTTAAAATAAGCATCGGAGAAGCCTTAGGTACAAAAGAACAACATAAAAACAGAGAAATACTTAGTAGAGAACTGGAAGAAAGAATAGAAAAAGTTATACCATAAGTGGCTAATAAATAAAAGTCCAGAAGCGAGACAAGAATACACAAGATGTAAACAGGAAGTTTAAAAACAGGTTAGAGAAGAAAGAAATCAATACTGGGACAACCTATGCCGAGAAGTAAGTAATACAATTGGTTATAACAACAAGAAAGAAGCATAAGACTTGAAAATAAGAAGGGGGTTAATTAAGTGTAATTACACCGAAACAATGGGTAAAGAGCATTACAAGAAAATAGACAACAACAACAAATTGAAGTGAAAAAAGAGAAGAAGTCAATAAAAATAATGAAACAACATCAGATGTTAGAAAAGCTCTAAAAGAGAGCAAAAATAACTCGTAAATAAAGGGGGGGGGGGCTAAAGTTATAGTAATCACGAAACTTTTTCAAAAAATAGAAATTGGCGAAGATATCCTAGAAGAGTGGAACACATCCCATATAATCTCAATACACAAAAAAGGGGATAAAAAGTATGGCCACAATTATTGTGGAATCAGTATTTTGCCATCACTTGTCAGGCTCTTTGGTAGAGTAATTAAAAATAAAATCCAAGAGCACATAAAAACTTTAGCGAAGAACAAAGTGCGTTTATAGGAGGAAGATCGTGCGTCGACAATATCTATTCGTGAGACTATTAATAGAGAAAAATAAAGAGAAGAATATAGAAACACATATGACGTTCGTTCTATTTCTTTTGGGATTTCTTGTTTTTGTTCATAAAGATCTTTGTACAACTCTTCCACCCGTTGTAGTACAACAATTAAAAACAAAGGTACAAAATATAAACTCCGAAGTCATACCGGAAATAAACGAACAAGAAATATTAAAAGCCTTAAGAAACATGAAGAAAAACAAGGCACCGGGATATCACGGCGTCATAACCGAATTACTACAAGAAGCAGGAGACATATTACTTAAAACGCTGAAAGTACTACTAAACAAATGTCTCGAAGAAGGCGACATACTAAAGGATTGGAACACTTCACTCACAATACTGCTTAACAAAAAAAGGCGATAAAAACAAACTGGATAACTACCGTCCAATATCATTGCTGTCACAATTATACAAGTTAATAACAAGAATGATAATTACTAGACTTGACTACAAACTAGAAGTAAACCAACCCATCGAACAAGCAGGTTTCCGCCAAGGATATAGTACATTAGATCATCTATTAACCATAAGGACATTAATAGAAAAATCAAATGAATACAAGTTATCATTATACCTAGCCTTCATAGACTACCAGAAGGCATTTGATAGCATAGACCTATGAGCAGTGGAAAAGGCACTACAGAATGGCCGAGTAGATTACAGATATGCACAAATAATTCACAATATATATCTAAAGGCGGAAATGATACGAAAATACACAACCCATACCTGTTAGAAGAGGAGTGGGACAGGGAGACTCCATGAGCCCAAAACTCTTCATAACAACTTAAGAAGTTAGACTGGAATAATAAAGGTATTACAATAAATGGAAAAAAAACTCAATCATCTTAGATTCGCGGATGATATCGTCTTAATATCCCAGAGCTTTGAAGAACTACTGTCTATGATATGTGAATTATAGCAACAGTCAAAACAAATACGTCTAACGATGAATAGGCAAAAAACTAAACTAATGACCAACCAAGCAGAAGATAGAAAAATAGAAATAGACAACTACAAAATAGATTATGTAGAAGAGTATATATACCTGGGGCAGATGGTGAAATGTGGAATACAAAACCAAACAGCAGAAATCCAATGGTCAGCATTTGGTAGAAAAAACAAAATACTAAAGAATAAGAAAATACCATAACACTTAAGGCGAAATGTTTATAATCAATGCGTGCTCCCAGTACTAACACATGGAGCACAAATGTGGACCTTGACGAGGAATATCGTGGACAAGCTAGTTAAAGCACAAAGGGTCACGGAGCGGCAAATGTTAAAACATAAAAATAAAAGATAATAAGCAATGAAGAAATCAGGAGAAGAACTAGAATTATTGACGTTATAGAACACACAGCATCACTGAAATGGAGATGGACTGGTCATACTATGCAACAGGAAGATAAAAGGTGGAATAAATAAATACAACAGTGGTGACTATGGACGGCTAAGAGGGGAAGAGGACGTCCACAAATTAATGCGATGGTCAGACGATTTAAAGAAGATGGCCGGATTTGGCTGGATAAGAAAAACCGCAGACCGCAACAACTGGAGACAAATTGGGGAGGCCTATATCCGCTATTGAATGGAAGGGGGCTAACGAAGAAGAAGAAGATGACGTTTGTCGATCTGCAAAAAGCCTATGCCAGTGTACCAAGGTGTTTACTATGGCAGGCAATGAGAAAAATGGACTTACAACAAGCACTATACCACAACACAACAGCAATAAGTTGACAAACAGCATAGAAATATCTAAAGGGTTAAAACAGGGCTGCACATTGTCCCCCTTGTTGTTTAATGTGTATGTATACAAAATAAGCATTGGAAACTTGGTACACAAAATGTGGACGGATGGGTATTCCTGTGCAGAGTGTAGAGGATAAAACACTACATTCATTAATGTTTGCAGACGCCCAAATAGTTTTTCCCCAAGAAGAAGAAGACATGATATATATCCTTTGCAAACCTAAAGAAGAATATGAGAAATGGGGTTTAAATATGGATTTAAAAAAAACAGAATACATGTGTGGAGGAGAACGAACGAACGAGCAATATACAAACAGGAGAAGACAAGCCCAAGGCATGCACGAAATATAGATATTTAGAGATGATTATTAAAACACAGGAAAATGACATACAAGAAAGAAGGGAAAAGAGCTATAAACGCACTACATCGGACGATCTGGTACAAAAACCTCACCAAAAACAAAAAGAAATATATTTAAAGCTATTATCGAAAGTATAACAACATATGGTGGAGAAATGTGGCCAATGACTAAGACAGTCCGAGATCAGATAAGAACAGTGGAGCTAGATTATATGCGTAGATGCTTACAGTATACTAGTATACATACTCCGAAAGATTAAATAAGAACTAAACGGATATGGAGAGAAATGAAGGTAAAAAAATTAATTAGGTACAAAAAGAATAGAGAACAAAGCGCTACGATGGTACGGACATGTTCAAAGAATTGAAGAAAATCTGGCATCTATGAGGAAAAAGAAAAAGGGAACGACCAGCCATTAAATGGGAACAATGCATACACCACACAAATCAAGAAAAAGGTTTGGAAGAAGATGACTGGAACAATAGAAAATATTGGCATCTGAGAAATCTGAGAACGACCAACCTGTGAGAGAAAAGGTCAAAGAAGAAGAAGAAGAAAATCAGACTGTATTTACTAACTTTAAATTTTTTTAGTAGTTTACGTAATTCTGACTACGAGATTTTTGGTGGTTTTTCTTAAGGTCGTACTTGAATCATCGATCCAATGGAGTTATCACGTGTTGCACATCCTCACCTAAACTGTCCCGTATACGAAGGACATGCAAAAACGTCCACTTGTATGGTCTGCATTCATAAAAATATTAGGTGTTTAAGATTTTCTAGATTCCCCTCGTATACAGCGTGAATAGCATGCGGTCACTCGATAACTCAAGCATAATTTATCAGAGATTAGAACCTGTATTCTCTCGATTACGAAGCACGCACTACAGGGTGTTCCGCAACTGGATGGACATTGTGAATATACATATTCCTGAGGTCATTCTGGATCAGAAAGTTCTCATGAACATTGCTCTCATGCGCTCTGTTATTTCGATTATTCGAAGGTCCCAACTTTGCATTAATAACGGGGGTGGGCATTTCGAGTCACTTTTAGATTAAAACTAATTAAAAATTTAAAAAAAAATCAAATTTTAAACGTTAAATGTACTTAAATAATAAATGTTAGGTACTGTTACAATCCTTGGAATTTAAATGTACCCATAACTTGAAAACGGTCCATTGAAGGATAAATGTTCACCAGGCCTTTTTGATCCAGAATGACCTCAGGAATATGTATATTCACTACGGCCCTCGAGTTGCGGAACACCCTGTATATATTTATCTCAAAACTTTTCTACTTTTTGATTTACTAATTTTTTTTGCATTTTGATGATTAATTAGTATTAAATCCGCATAAATAAGTTAAACAAAGAAGTATTAACCGCATTTTGTTTTATATTCGTTTAATAAATGAACACAATTTGTAACATCGGGCGGCATGATTTATTGGTAATATGAATGATTGATGAAAAACGCCATTTTCTGAAGTGCAGTTAATTGAAGCGCGGCTTTTTACACTCACTTAATGGACGAAAGTTTTAATGGTGCACTTTTATTGCCTTTATTACATAATCCTGTAACGAATGTTGCGGCTGATGTGCATTTTGCGAGGGTTTAATACCCTCCAGAAATGGGGCTAATTTTTAACTTTTGTTTAAAAAAAACACAAAGTAGTTTTAGATTACCATTAAAGTTTTTCCGAACTAAGTCTGCGCTTGAAAGTTTTATGTGAAATAAATAAATAAAACGTTTTTAGGTTTTTCTCAAATTTTCTGGCTGTCAGGACATCAAAGTTAACAGAAGGCTTTTTCGGAAACTTAAAATTAGAAGAAAATTTCTTGCTAGTTACAAAGCTTTTCCTTGCTGCTTGTGTGCGAAATATATTAATTTCTTTTAGAAAATTGGGCTAACTTAACCTCAAATTTGGGTTAAATCAAAACTTATTACTTAGGTTATTAAACTGATTTTCTTTAGCCTCTAAAAACAATCGAAAGTCGAATGGGCCTGACTTGATTTTAAGTTAAAATAGATTTCTGGTAGACTGGTTAGAATTTACCATTTTGAAATTGAAAATGTTTAAAAAATAAGTTTAAATATTTATATATTAAAAAAAAATTGTTTAATATTTTTTAAAATTCTCTTAAGGCTCCTACATACGCTCGTACTTGCCTTAATACATGAACGCGCACGCATCAACGCACAACCAATAATAACGTGCATTCAGTTTTATATACAGTATTTTTCACCTAGGATTTGGGTTGTGTCGTCAGTTGGATTGTGAATTTATCAACAGTGCGTTGATAAATTCACAATCCAACTATACTCTATACTTCATCTCTTTCTAAACTAGGTTTTCATTACCTACTGCGCACGAATGCGTGTCTAAACAGACAGTTTTTGGACGGGGCAAGTTGACGTCAACCCAAATGCTAGATGAAAAATACTGTACAGACGTAATATCTTCCACGCTAGTTTTGTCCTAGATGCAGGGGTGTTTAGAAGATGTTTGTAGAAGACGATGAATTGGCTGTAATGGCAGTGGCGTGCGCGTATGTGCTCAAAGAAAAAACAAAAAAGAAAATTATAAATTCTCGTCGTCTATGGTCGAAAGAATGGCTTTTAAAAAGGGAAACATTTTTAGATATTAACCTACTAGAAGAACTAAGATTAGAACCAGAAAAATGCCAGGAATCTGCACTCTGATAATAATTTCAAATTTCAAAAAATTAACTTACCGACGCTACTGTTGAAGTCTGTAGTAAAGTACGTGAATTTGCCTCCACACGTTGAGACTTGCATGCACGTTGATGCACGCGCGTTGAAAATATCTGGCGAAAACAGATAAATTAACGCGACGTACTTCTTTCTTGAACGTGCATTCAAAAACTTGACGTTATTTTGCATCCACACCGACGTTATTACCTGCGCGTTGATGCGTGCGCGTTCATGTATTAAGGCAAGTACAACCGTGTGTAGGGGCCTTTAGATCTTTGTGGTCCTCGAAGTGCAGAGGCTTTAAAAAGTTTGAAATTTCATTATTCAATCAATCAGCACTTTTTGGCCATTTCAGCTTTAAGAGCCCAAATAACAACTTAAATTAAACATCCCTTCAAACAAAGCCATTCAAAAACAAAACAAAAGGTTTTGTGCCGATTTCGATTTTTTTCCTCGAATTCAAACTGCAATAATTGTACTAATTTTGCATTGCAAATTCCCTGACCTGACTTCAATTTTATTCGCACATTCAATACGAAAAGTTCGTCAGTTTTAAAACCAAAGAGGAAATCCAATACTTTTAAAATTCAAACCTAGAATAATTGAAATGACGACGTAGCTGCATCTCAACGTAAATGCAATTAAGAAATCTCTGTCGTAAACGGAAATGTCTCGCAATTAACAAGATGTGCAGATGTTCTTTCATGTTCTGATTTATTTTTTTGCATGTTAATGTGGCAGAAATAGACTTTAACCATAGATTATATAAATGTACAGAGATTGAATCTTAATGGACAACATGTCACCCAACCATTAAACTGTTACAAAAGATGGCGTGCTGTGGCCTAAAAAATTCGCGAATGCTTTGTTAAAACGTTCAAACTACCCCCGAATTGCTTGATTTTATAAACACTTATTGTTTGTTGTTTCTTTATGTGTAGTGTACCGAGGTTTGGCAGAAAAATAATGTGCGCGAACCGACAACGCTGCTGCCTCTCCCTTCACACGGTAGTTAGAATAATCCCTACCGTAGACTGACTACAAATTTGAACATGTTTTACAGTTGCTACACATGGACCGCCAAACGTTTGAGCAACGTTGTGCTATCAACTTTTGTGTAAAGCTTGGCGAATCCGCTACTGTGACTTATGAAAAGTTACAAAGGGCTTATAGAGAACATTCCGCATCCAGGGCACAAGTGTTCAGGTGACACAAGGCCTTTTTAAAGGGCCGAGGAGAAGTGGAAGACGAACTTCGTGCGGGAAGACCTTCAACCTCAAAAACGGCTCGTCCACAAGGAATTTGTGCCGCCATGAAAAACTGTTAATCAAACTTTTGAAAGTCCTTGAAAAACTCAGGGAGAGGGTGGCACGTGTGCGACCAAGCATTGCACGCCCCATGTCACGGCAGTCTCCATCAACGAATTTTGGCAGAAAAAGGCATTCCCGTGTCATAGTTAAAGTTAATAAAACAAAGATTTAGCTTCTTTCTTTTATTAAATCGAGATTTTAGGGTGGGAAATTTAAAGTTTCAGAACAAAAGTTGAGAATTGAGTGGGTTTTCTTTGATGGGAGATTTCAGAGACGAGAATTCGATGTAGAAGATATTCGAAGCCAGAAGGGAAGACTGAATTCGAATCTGGTATAACTTAGGGTAGGACATTTAAAAACAAAAAGCTACGAATTTTTTAAATAAACAAATTACTGTTTGCATTTTTAGATTATGTTGTAGTTTCCAAAGTTCATTTTCAAAGATCCTAATTTTTTTGTTTCAATTTCCGTATAATAATCTTCAGAATCCTCCTCCATCGCACCTCCTCCTTAGCAGTGTCATTTTCTAACTGCAAAACTCAAAATAGCTGGACTTTTTCAGACCAGCCGGAAACACAACGTTATTAAAATTAAAGAACAAAATAAACGTCCAATTTTCTAATCTGCCAGCCAGTGTTGTGCCCTGCTGACCTTGATTCAGTTTCACAATCATCACAGCCAACTCGATAATCTTGACCATTTTACCATTGCAATACAGTTAGGCTGCAGTAATTTGAACAATGCAGATGTTCTGCATTTAAATGTGCCCCACTAAAGCGTATCACTGAATAAATCAAGTCATTTAAATGACAAAACGTTTGTCTCAGGAAGTGGTTATACTAAAAATAATACTCGAGTTATCTTCGTGAAGGAGCAAGGGTTAACGCGTAGTTACATGATTTGAACTATTATCTTGGTTGTACACGTAAGCTTTACGTATTTTTAGACTGCTGTTGGTTGATTTTGTGTTATTTTTTTTACACAAAAGAAAGAATAATTGTTGGTTTAATTCGGAAAACTGAAGTTATTTTCAGGTCTTCTAACGTTAGATAAAATTTCAACTTTTTGTGGAATTACCTGCAAACCTCGTCGTAGGGTGAAAACGTGGCAAAGAAACTTCGTTAATAAATGTTTAGCACAGGCAAATAAAATAGAAACGCCAAGTAAACACATAAGCAAAGTACACAAAAAAAAACAAGCACAGATCGCCTTAAAAATATTTACCCCGCTGATTGATAATCGATTCGAATCCATCCATCCATCATAGCAAAGGGATATTTACGTTACCTCGCGATAAATCCGTAAACCTACAAACCTTTAAAGATTCATATATAACAGGAAGGTGCGGTTATTCATAATACATAAGAAAATGAAAGCCTTTACCGAAAAATGTCTGGATTTATCATTTCGTTTTATATATTTATGATGATGCCGCAAACAGCTCAACAACTACTTTAGTTGACGTAACGTGAAATATAAAACCCTTTTTCATTTTGAAAAAATTTTCCCTAAGGACGACCTTATTAAATATTTAGATGTTTATCCTTTTATAAGGAGGTTAAAGAACGTTGAGCTCTGCTTGTTGTAAATAAGGGAAAAGTTTAAGTATTGGGAATTGAGTGGGTTTTTTTCTGATTGAGCTTTAAAAAACGGGAATTCGATACAGAAAATATTCAAAACCAGAAGGGAGGGGCCAATTTAAGCCTTGTAAAATTTTTAGATTTTTAATTTGGTGTTGGGCCTTTGGTAGTACAGGGTGTCGTAAAAAGAATTACATCTAGTTACCTTTGAAATTTGGTATTGCATTATCCAGAGCTGTCATTACTTAGTTAACTGTAAAATTAAATAGTAAACTAATTCACTTCAAATAGTTTTAATTAAATTTGTTTATGTCCTAGCGGTATATTAATTGACAATGACTCTATTTTGAGGTATGTTTATATACAAAATAACGCCCTATTTCTATTATTTTTTTATAATGCCCTAGGGCGTATTATGACCAATAAAAACCAGTAAAAACCATGTTTCCATGAATGCAACTTTATTATGCGCCACTGTCACAGTGAAAATTAATGACAGCTCAGTTAATGTCAAATCTAAATTACGAAATAAATGTTAATTAGATAAGAAAACTGGTAGGGCATAAAATGTCGAAGGCACCATGGGCATTATGAACTAAGCGCCTGCGATTGTTTTACACCCCTCGGGCCAAAGGCCCTCGGTTTGTAAACTAACAATCTTGGGCACTTATTTTGCTCATAATGCCCTTGGTACCTTAATAACTATAATACAACACCAAATGTACACTGTGCAAGAAAACATTTTTATCATTGAGGCACATTTTCGGTCAGTACAGTTAATTCTTCCGTCTACTAACCTAAGAGCATTGCACGAAACCGGCACATTCTATTTTACATGGGAAATTCAAAGCATTCTATACTTCGTTTCATACTTAAAGTTCAGTACGGTGTCTTATGGGAAGCGAGGTAACCAGGTTTCACCACAAAACTAGTTGGAAGTGAATATACACCTGTCAATCGTAAATAAATCCGGCTATTGTATTTCAAGGCACCTAAGAACTGCTAATCCCTTTCTAATAGCTTAGAGTGGCTTAGACCACTGGCCTCTGTCGAGAAGTGGCAACATTGATCACAAAACTTCCATAAGAATAGCATTGCCGTATCTCTCCCGTACTGAACTTTAAGTATGAAACGAAGAATAGATGTATTTCATTTTAAAACACCCGGTAATTATAGAAATTTGAAGAAACATTTTTAGCATGTTAATCCGGCGGAAATAGGCTTTAACTGTAGGGTATCTAAACTACAGATATTGAATCTGTCGTAAAACTTGGCATGCTGTAATCGAAAAATATTGTGAATACCTTATAAATAAAAACGATTTGCTAGAACTACGCCCAAATTTCCAAATTGTATGTCTTGCAAACATGTGGAAACACTGCTAAAATTATTGTTTGTTACTTTTCTGTGGGCAGAGTATACTCTTTAGTTAAAGTTATTAAAACAAAGATCGATTTAGTCCCTTTTCTTTAAGTAAATCGAGATTTTAGGACGCCCATCAACTTAGCCTCGACTTTCCCAGCGTCGAACCAGTAAGCGTCTAACTAAACTCAAGATAGGCAACCCGCACTGTACAATACAAACAAGAAGTTATGTTTCCAGTTAATATTTCGTAAAGTAATTTGGATAATTAATTGAAATTTACAGGAAGTATTTAGCACACTTCCATCTACTACTCCACAAAAAATTAAAAAATGTACGCCACTACAACCTTCTCGAGAAACACTTATAGAAGATGTACCTTCAGAATGGTCAATTAAAAAATGCACGTCCGCAAAGGCTATTCGACCATTCTGGCGGTATATCTTCTAAGTGTTTTTTGAGAAGGTTGTAGTTGCGTGCATTTTTTAATTTTTTGTGGAGTAGTAGGTGGAAGTGTGCTAAATACTTTCTGTTAGTCTCAATTAACGGTCCAAATTAATTTACAAGATATTAACTAAAACGTGGTAGAGTCGGCAAGGGCTATTCGACCATTCTGGCGGTACAACTTCTAAGTGTTTTTTGGGTAGGTTCTAGTAGCGTGCATTTTTTAATTTTTTGTGGAGTAATAGATGGAAGTGTGCTAAATACTTCTAAATAAGTCTCAACTAACGGTCCAAATTAATTTACGAGATATTAATTAAAACGTGGTAGCGTCCGCAAGGGAATAGAATATATAATGTATAGAGATTGAATTTTAATGGAAGACAAGTCAGTGGCCATTAAACTGTTGCAAAACACGGTCGATAAAGGTCGCAAATGCGTTTTAAATAGAAGGTTTTTTCAGAATTGCGTCAAAATTTCCTAATTGCATGATGTACGATCATTGTTTGTTGCTTCTCTAAAGTTAATAAAACAAGAATCGATTTAGCCTCTTTCCTCTTCAGTAAATCGATACTTTAGGGTGGGAAATTCCAAAACAAAAAGTGGGAATTGAGTGGGTTTTCTAAGATGGGAGCTTTAAGAAATGGGCATTCGATGTAGCCAGAAGGAAGGGGAGAATATAATTTTTAGATTTTTAATTTGGTTCTGGCCTTTGAAAATATTTATTATAGGAGTGCACTGCTGGAAATCCGATGTAACCAACTTTTTTCCTAATTTAACATGGATTCGTTCGGAATCTCAAAACTAAGTTAAAAATTAAACTTTCAGGAGTCAAATAAAATCTATTTTTCTGGCGAAAAGGAAAACTTTCCTCCTCAATTTCCGTTTTCGAAACTAACGATAATGCTGACAGAAATAAATGTAGGAAACTTTTGAGAAAACAATCCGAACATAATGCATTATTGATGGAAATAACGAATACTATCGAGTAAATTTTAATTTCAAATAAAAGAGATTTTTTCCATAAAAACTCTTCGAAGTCCTTTTCACGAGTTTTCGAATCTTTTCCAGGTCAGTAAATGGCGGAAACTTAAAATTTCATGCGATCCAAGGATGTCCACATGCATTCCCATTTAAACTTTAATAGATTTAACCGATTCGTTGAAGGTTTTTCTGCGAGCTTTCGAAATTATTTTCGGGTCGTTTTTTTACATTTCACTTTAGTAGTTTTGAAGCTTTTTAATAATAAAATCCTACAGATGATTGCACTTAAAAACGTTCAATTGTCAGTTTCCCAAGGCTTTTCTTCATAAAACAAATTTCCGTAATTTAAATAAATATATCACCAAACCGGGGGCTTCGATTGTTCAGGAAGAAGTGGAAAGTTTACTTGAAAACCCTCACGATCTTTTTTAACCTCAAATTTTCGAGTAATTACAAAGTTTCATAAAAATATATTTCCGTAATTTAAAAATGTTTTAATCAAGCCTGGAGCTTCCCCAAACGAATTGTTTAGGAAGGAGTGGAAAGTTCACTTGAAAAACCTTCCCAAACATCAAACTATAACCTCAAATTTTCTTTAATCTCGTTAACGAAGCAAAATGTTGTTTTACAACCCTTTGGCTTAGGTTCTAATTTTGCTTAAGTTTAAATTTTCAAAAAATAAACGAGCCACCTAAATATTTCCATCAATAAAACTCTCAAGAATTTACGCATTTAAACTCCAAATATTGATTCTCGGACTGAAACTGAAACAAGGGAAACTCTAATTAAGCCTCTTGGTTATCAAGAGCGGTCGCGTTTGTCGTTCGAAATAATTTTTCTTCGTTTTTTCGTTTGCTGACACTTATTGGTTGGGCAAGTTTAAGGAGCGAATTTCAATTACGAAACGTTAAAAACCAAAAGCAAACTTATTCTTTTCAATTTTCGGTGTGGAAAACACGGGGCACGAAAATATCGTAGGAAAAATATGAACCCTTATAAATAAAATGAAACCTATGCTTTTGGGTTGCTACAGGGATAAAGTCAAACAGATCGCGAGAAAGCTCACTGAAAGCCCCTCGCAATGCCTTTTGTCACCGTGCCTTTGGTGTTGTAACAAGACAGGTTGAAATATCGACAAGTTTTAGGGGGAACTTAAGTAAAAGGTTTTTAATATGTAAAAGGACTGTTCGGATGGGCAAGTTTTAATCGTTAAAGTGAAACACGTTCAGATATTCCACTTAAAAGTTTTCGTTTTTTATTACATTTCTTTCGACCTCTCTTACGAGCTTGGAATTTTCTTTTCAAATTTAAAAATATAAAAGAATCTACGAATAAGTGGTTTAGTTTGAAGATTAATTTAAAATAAATCGAAGTAAGCTTGGATTTTCAATTATCTGTGTTTATTTGTTAATTACAGTTTGCTTGATTTTTAAAATAATACTGTGGAATTTCGACGAAAATTGTAGCAAATTTTGACTTGACTCTTTTTAAATTCAGGTTTGATCTTTGCTAAGTTGAAACGTGAATTCCCAATTAAAAAAATCCAAGTTTAAAGGGTTAGGTTTAATTAGGATTAAAATTAATTAATTTAACTAAAACCCAGAAAGGATATTTTTGAATCTCAATTGGGATTTGTGTTGACATTCAATTGTTCCAAGTTATCAATTATTATTAAATTAAAATGTAGAACTTTAACGTGAAAAGCACTAACTTAAACCAATAAACCTGATTTAAAATAACATAAAGCGAGCTTCCAATTTGGTTTAAAGCTTTAAAAACAATTCCAGGTGCATTAATTCCGTAGAGACAATTTTCTTTTCAATTCCCTTTGCACAGTTTTCCAATTTGCCCTCGTTTTAGGATTCCATATTGCTGGATTCGGGGATATTACAGGAAATGATTTTTTTTTAAATTTATTTGCCGTTCTTTTACAATTATTTTTCGAATTTGAGTAAACTTTTCCTTAATAAGGCATTACTTTGCGGTAATAATAAAATGTCAAAAAAGGAAAGTACATAATTTTATTCAATAATTTAGTATATAAAATAAATTCAGGAATTTCAACACTTAGAAAGCTTCTAAAATGATTGAAATAATTAATTACGGTCCTGAGATTCTAAATCCTCCAAAGTAAATGGTAAATTTGGGAAGCATGTGCTGGAAATTCTTTAAATTCAAAAGCGCCCACGGAATTTTTTAAGAGTTTAGTAAATAATAAGTTTTCCATAATTGACCTCGGTGTATTTTTTGGTAGACCGAGCCTGCTTGAATTGTTCGTTATTCAGCTACAATGTAATGAAAAAGTAAATTAATTTAGGGGTGGCTGTGGAATTTCGCCATCATAAAAGTAAACAAAAGTTTCTGACGCCTGCAAGCTTAGATTTCGCCCAATAAACAGACCAACTGTATACTGACATGTCTTCGAAAGTTCCACGGCCTTCATATTCATTTATTTTTTGATCCCCCTACAGAATTAGTTTTTCTTAACTAGTTCTGTCAAAAATCGACCAATCAAAATGCAAGATTTGACAGTTGTGAGCCAATCAAAACGAATTGTATCGACAATTTTCACTAGTGATATGAAGCGATAATTTTTTGAAAACAGTTTATTGCTAGTAATATCCCGCAGAAAATAATTTTCATGTAAACAAACTTGAATGTGGACTAATTTATGAAAAATGATTCGATGGAAATGATTTTTTTTTTTCGTTGAATAGTCCCTCAAATACCATTCGTGGTCAAAGAATTGTAGATTATTTTGGCTGTAAAATCACTCATGTTCCTTGTGATTGCGAATACCACTCGTGCTGCGCACTCAGGATATTCATATGCAAGCACAAGGAACATTTGTGATGTTACAGCAAAAAAATAATCGACATAACTTTGACGAATGACTTGATCGAATGCTTCGTCCCAATTTCATTGTGATATCATGGCATAAATGAATATTTGATTATTTTATGTAAATTTTGCTTTAATCTTAGATTTTCCCAGCATACTGGATGTAACTATTGATCTATTGGCGTAACAGTGTTGCCAAATCTAATATAAATAATCGAAAATTTCGACGTAGGTAATTTTTAATAGTAAAAAAAATACCGAGCAAGGTATGATGTTTTCAACATTTGGAAGTTTCTTCAATACGGTCCTGACTATTCTTCTTCTTCTTCTTCAAGTGAAGTTCGCGATCACTTCACTGTATCTTTCTTTGTCTCGGGCTACGTTAAATAATTCCTGTACTCATAAGCCAGTCCAATTTCGTAAATTCCTAAACCAGGACATGTTTCGTCGACCTATTCTTCGTTTTCCTTCTATTCTACCCATCATAAGTTGGAGTAGGTACGCGGTATTTACAGTTGCGCATTATATGGCCAAAGTATTCGGTTTTACGATGTTTTATGGTTACTAATAGCTAATAGCTGTCGTTCTATTCCCATTCTTCTCAGGACTTCGTCGTTCGTAACCCTAGCTAGTCCATGAGATACGAAGCATTCGGCGAAACATTCACATTTCGAATGACTCCAGCCTGTTCATCATTTTCACTTTTAGGGTCCATGTTTCAGTGCCATAAAGAAGAACCGGAATTACATAACATTGGACCATTCTCCACCGAATATCTATGTTAAGTTGTCTGTTGTATAGTAACTGTTTCATTTTAGTGAAGACGTTTCGGGCTATCTCTATTCTGACTTTCATTAACAATCATCATTTTAGTTTTTTTCTTGTTAATTTTCAAGCCTATATTAGCGTATTCATCGTTTATCTTCCTTAGTAAGTGATTTAGATCTTCAATGTTATCTGTGAGAATTGCCATGTCGTCGGCATATCGAATACAGTTGAGGTATTTTCCGTTAATTTTTATCCCTTTTGGTTCATTGGTTAAGGCTTTTGTAACGGCAATCTCTGAATAAATATTGAAAAATGTTGGCGAAAGCACGCACCCCTGTCTAACTCCTTTATTAATGTTCAGTTTGTTTGTCTCGATGTTATTTATTTTTGTCCACGACTAGCCAATAATCTGTCAATTATTCATGTGTTTGGTCAAACATAATGCTATCCATTATACACTGCCAGCAGTGAATAATCATTATTCACGGTATCATGGTAACATCATGTCTATGGTGTATAATGAAGGAAATAGGTTATGTTTCTAATCCTACCACTTCGTTTAACATAGTCCTACCACATGGTTTTAGTAGCGTTGTTATTTAAATTTTAATTAAAAATTCTTCGTATTTGGGTTCGTGGACAAAGTATAGTATACGACTCGCTATAATGGCTACTATTACCTCGGATAATTGCAAAACTCGCTCGCTCGTATTGCAAACATTATCCTCGGTAATAATAGCATTCATTATAGCGTCGTGGATAATATACCAGTATGGTTGGCAGTCTGATTCCAGTAAAGCTCCTTTATGATACGTAGATCTATGCTATGTTTATACTTTCTAAAGTGCGTATAGGTTCTGTAGGTTTAACATTGTCGACTGCCTTTTCGACATCGACGAAACAAATATATGCTGGTTTTTGATGATCTAGACATTTTTGTACTAAGACTTGTATGCTATAAAGAGCTTCCCTAGTACCTACCTAATGCTTTGCGAAAACGAAACTGTGATTCACTCAAGCAATCTTCGCATTTCTTATAGATTTTTTGGGGAATTATTCTTAAAAACATTTTAAGTACTACTTGACTCATTATGCTGACGAGTCTATAATCTCCGCATGTTTTGGGATTACTTTTCTTTGGAATAGGCACAAAGATGGATTGTAGCCAGTTGGTTGGTAATTCGCCTGTGTCATATATTTTCTTGAACAGACTAGTTAATATTTCTATTGAACTGTCACCCATTAATTTAATTATTTCCGCTAGTATCTCATCTGGGACCACAGCTTTTTTTGTTTTATCTGATTTTACTGCATATTCAACCTCAGATCTTAAGATATTTCGCGGACTATCTGTCATTGTAATTCACTTCAACCTCCTCCCTATCTACGTTAAATAAGGTCTCGACATACTCTCGCCACCTGCTCGCTATTTCATTGTCATCAGTAATAAGTGTATTATTTTCATTAAATTTCCTTTATTTTTCTTCGTATTTGTCTATGCACTTCATTGTATTTATTCTGATCTGTATTTTTCCATATTCTTCTTTCATCCATCAGATCTAAAATATCGTTTGTTATCCAACATTTTCTTTTCTTTCGTTCTCTATCAGGCTTTAGTAATTGTTTGTCAATTTTCAGGATACTGTTTTTTATATATTTCAAAATTTCATTGGCACTGAAGTCATCGGTTTTTATATATTGTATTTTGAACTTGTAAATATTCAGCCAAAATTTGGGTCTTTTAAGAGTGCATCTAGAAAGGAGCGGATTCTACCTAATTTAAAAAAAAAATTGGTTTGTTGTAATTTTTTTTCAGAATCTCTGAAAGTAGAAATATTGTAGCCAGTCCGGCCATGTAATATTTCCTTCCCAACAATAATAATACAATATTTCAAACGTTTCTTAATAAAGCCATTTTATTCTCTAAATAAGCAATTAACGTACAATGTGATTTTTTAAAAACTCAATTGCAGCAGGCCGTATTCTGTCTTAATAACCTTGGAACTGTCTGTATTAAGTCAGAATACGGCCTGCTGCAATTGAGTTTTTAAAAAATCACATTGTAGTTGTCAGCAAGTAAAATATTAGTTTACAGATCTAACTTTATGGTCAACATTGTTTATCCTTCTATTTTTATTAGGCAAGATTGGCACGAAAATGTTTAACAAATAAGGTCGAATATTTCACCAAAATTTTAAGTTATAACATCATTACATTTATGCAAATTTCGCTTGAATGTCAGATGTCCCCAGCATACTTAATTTAACTTATGATTTTATTTGCATAATAGTGTTGTCAAATCAAATGTAAATATAAGGGTAGAACTTAAAAAAAACAGAAATTTTGAAAATTTCGTCTTAATTTTTAAATGTAAAAAAATTACACAAAAAACACAGTTTTCAACATTTGGAAGCTTCCCAAATCGAGAGGATAATTTAAATATTGCAGTACGGTCCTGAACTATTAGGCTCTTTGTTTTGGAGTTTGAAGTTTAAGCTTGTAAATATCCAGCCAGAATTTGGGTCTTTGCGATTGTAACTAATTTCTTTTCTAAAAAAATTTTGTCGATATATTTCAAACATGCTATTGTAACCTCGTAATTGAGGGACTATTAATCCCGTGTAAAATTGTGGAAGGAAATCTATAAAAAAATTATTTCACTCAGGAACAAGTCAAGTCTACATCAAACTGTCAGATTGCCACAACGAAACATATTTAAATAGATTATACATTAAGATGCATAAGTTCACTGTTGAGTTTTCAAAAATTCCTTGTTTTAGAATGTCATTAAAACGCCCAATTCGCGCAGAAGTTTATATCATGAAAACCTGTCAGATTATCGTGGCCAAACCTATTCCAAAAGATTGCAAATCGATTATACTTAAGATGTATAAGTAGAGTAAAGCGACCAAATATGGAATACCGTTTTTGTTTTTTACTATAAATATTTTATTTTAAGGGAAAAAATATAACTTTTGTATAATATATTTCCCAAAAGCTCTAGTAAACAATAGATATCAATGTCAAGTACCAAACAGTTTAAAGAAAGAAAATATTTGTTAATAATATAAAAAGGAGCATTTTTGTGTTTCACCAAAATGTGTACGTAATATGGAATACCCCTGTTCTTAGTATGGAGTATGTCAAATAAACGTTTCAAAATTGTTTCAAATATTTATATTTTATGTAAATTATAAAAAAGACAAATTAATATTCAAAACACAAACAAAAGATAAAAGATTATCTAAGAAAAACACAGTTTCAAAAATAAATTCACTTTTACGTAGGTAACTCTTTTATTTACAAAAGTTTTCAGTCAAAGCACCTGAATAATCTTCATGCGCCCAGACCATGCACAAAATGCATTGAATCCAAAGTTGACCATTATTATTATTTGGATTCAGGATATATTCCATATTAGGAACCCCTTTAATACAAAACTAGTTTATTTAAACAAAGACTGAAAACTTCATCGAAAGATTGTTTGCAATAATTAACGAAACATGTCTTCTAAGGCATACAAACAAAAGAACCTAATAAAATCAAAAAACTTGACTACAAATTAAAAAATACTAACATGTGAAAAAACTTCTTTGCGCGCTAAAAAAGGGTTTTCGACTATATGCTCGGTAGGTTTGGTAACATTGATTCGAAACTTTTACAGTAAACTGCTAAGAACTAGTGCTTATGGTCTGCATGTTGAAATGAGAGATGACGCTAGTAGTTTTAAAAATAATTAGGTATTCCACGTAAGGCACGTATTCCATATTTGGTCATTTTACTCTACTGTTGATTTTTCAAAAATGCCTTTAAATACGTTTTGTTTTGGAAAGTTCCATGGGTGGGAAAGCCTGTAGTACAGCTACCAAACATTGATTTTTAGTAATTTAATTCATTGAGTGTTATTAGACAGCAGATCAATTTTTTTACACTGGCAAAATAGTCTTCAATGATTCATAATTGAAATGTAAACTACATATTTAATATTAAATACCCCAATTCACACAGGAACAAGTCAAATTTACATCATGAAAAACTGTCAAAGTTTCAACTGAAAACAAATTTTTGAGTTTGTACTTTGAACTAGTAAAAAATAATCGTGGGTCTTTCCCAAATCCAGAAAGGAGTGAATCTTAACTAATTTTATTTTTAGAAAAATTTGGTTTGTTGTGTATTTGTTTAAAAATGTCTCCCTTTTCTTCTTCTTTCTCTTATGGCCGAAGCCTAGGCCAACGGCCTGTTATTAACTCTTAACATAACTATGAGTTCTGAAAGTACATATAAATATTTCAGCCAGTCTGGTCCTGTAATATTTCCTTCCTGACAATAAGCTATATAATATTTCAAACTCTACTTAATAAAGCCATTTTAACCTCTTAATAGGCAATTAAAATATTCGGAGGCCCCATTAATTCTGTGTAAGTAAATAGATGTACCAACTAAGAAATTTAAGGTGCACCTTTGGGAATCAGCTGTGGAAAAGGGCCTAAATAATATTTTTAAAAATATCTTAGGAGACACAGCAAAGTTAATGAAAATTAATAGTCTCTCATCTGCTGACACAAAAATAAGTAGTTTGGGACGTAGATAACCAAAATAGCAGGGGTAAATCATTGAAAGGGTCTTATTGTGCCCTAAAATTTATAGTAAGGAACACCTCAAATATATTTATGGAGTTATGCCTCCATATACGTGCCTTAGGAACAGGAAGTAAACAAGGTTGCGAGGGTGCTGGCCGTACAAAAGCAGCGTGGAGCGTAGAACGATCCCGGCTAAGGGCGTGGCTCGGCTAAAATCGATCTACCACCCGCACCCTTCGCAAAAATCCTGACTAGGTTTCTACAAACCAACCAACCCATTGATGACAAGTACATTTATTTAATACATTTCTCTATGACCCTTCTACTACGTAATACCTTAGTTATTCCCTCTGTAACAAACTAGAAGACCTCGCCCTTTGCTATATTATATTTAATTAACCGAAAGTACACGAAACATTATTACAAAACGTAAGAGGTAGTTTGAGGAGACATAAACCACCGTTATTTACTGTTATGTAGTAGCTACTACCCGATTTATAACAACCGAAGATTTATAGAGGTCCTTCCTCACGATTTATATCTATATCCATCTTGAAAGTTTCGGGAAACCGAATTAATAGATAAAGCTTGGCGACCTGGAGATGAATTAAAAGATAATCTGTCAAAGTCCTATTCGAAACGAGCACAATTCCTTTAATTATTTTTTGCTACTGTCACATCGATAGCGGATATTTGGGGACAAAAACACGCCATTATTATTATTGAATGTCTTCCTTAAGTCGATAAGGAAGCTCTGACAAGTTGATAAAGAAACTTAGTTGATAAAACAGCATGTAAGCCGGAAGAATTTTAACAAGACTAACGGAAATCCGTGTTAGTTTTTAATTAATACCATAACAAAGTACGTATAATCTGCATTATTTGATCGTTTTATGGTTTTTAACAGTGAAAATTGGACTTTTAAAGTTTCGCAAATTGAAGGAGGTTAAGTAGCCTGACATCCAAAAAAAAACCCGAAAGTAAGTCGGTAAAGCATAACCCAAAAGCCTTTCTGTCACTTCACACTTCTATTTTCATGCTTATTAAACCCTTGGGAGCCACAACAGGTCACGTGTGAAAGCCTAAATTACGCATAATGAGAACTTGTTAGGGGTTACGACGTTTTCTAACTTTTGAAGACGTTTTAGGTTCGTTGTCTGTAGCCTCTTCAAATGCACGCTATAAACATCGCAGAATCACAATGATGTCTTGTAATGATTTTAAGTAGGCGGTATACTTTGTACTAGTTAAATTTAACGACGCCACTGTTGGTGGTTCAGTTCGTTTACGATTTGTCGGTATGTTGGGAGATAGAAAAACATAGGAGAATTAATAAAAAGGGCTGGAGTTTTGTTAGTTTTTTTAATAGGTTCATCACTCTGTCACTTAAATATTTTTGGTAGGTGTTAATACAGGCTTTTGCAGCCTTGGAACTTTCCAAAATAAAACCTATTTCGAGTCTTGATGTACGGACTTTTTGGATCTGACAGTTTTTCATGATGTAACCGTGTAAACGTTGTTTCCCGTGTGAATAGGGTTTTTTAATAGAGATTTCGGGTACTTTAAGTTTCAGTTATGAATCGTGGAAGACTATTTTACCAATCATCAGTAAAAAAATGCTGTCTAATGTGTGTCAACACTCATTGAATGAAATTAATAAAAACCAATTTCTATTTTTGATAGGTGTAATAATGACTTGCTCCTGTGTGAATTGGGCTTTTTAATAGAGATTTCAGGTACTTTAAATTTCAATTATGAATCGCGAAAGACTGTTTTACCAATGTAAAAAATCAGCTGTCTAATGTTAACACTCATTGAATGAAATTAATAAAAACCAATTTCTATTTTCAGTAGATGTAATACAGGTTTTCCCAGCCAAGGAACTTTCCAAAACAAAATCCGCTTAAAGCAATTTTTGAAAAATCAGCAGTTTTGCGGATATGTTTGGTCATGAAAATCTGATGTAAACTTCCTCAGTGAACTGAGCTTTTTTAATAGTGATTTCAGATGCTCTAAATTTCAATTATGAATCATAAAAGGCGATAAACTGTGGATTTAATTTTTTTTATGCAAAAGAAAATTCCTTCTCTAAGCCTCTAGCCACTTTGCCTAAAAATGGTCAAGGAAAAGTCAGAATTACACCTAAAAATAAATTTCAAAGACGATTAGAATTTAGAACCCCCTGCTCCTCGACCATTCTGATATACCTATATCGTGATAAAACCCTAATTTACCAATCGTAAACCAAACTAAAACAATACACAATCCAAATTAATACAAAGCACTTGATTTGAAATTAAATTTACAAACGTAGATGTTCCATTGTTTGTTGCAACAAAACAGTAGGCAGGTCGACGATTACGCAATAATACACGCAATGTTCCTAATCCCTACTGAATTTATTTCTGAGTAAATTATGATTGATTGAGAGAAGAGGCGTTTGTTGGAAACTTGTTGAATTTTGTTAACGAAATATACAAACTTTCCTTTGTTTATTAAGCACTCTGCCGCCATATTTCTTTTTCTTTCTGTTTCTCTTTTATTTCATTAACAAAAAAGTACTTTTGTTTTTCGGACGATTAAAGACAAACTTTGAAAACAGAAATGTATAGAATTAAATATTTAATTTTCACTTGAATAAATGCAGAAGCAACCATTTGGGTTAATGAAACTGTCGTAATTTAACTTCAAGAACGTTGACAGATGACGTCTAACCTAACCTAGGCTAAGTTAATCTAACCTAACTTATATTTTTCGTGCCACTCCGACGTAAAAAAAATGTTTTCAGATTTTAGAAAATATTGGATTATCAACAAATTTACTGACCTATAAAATGAAATCCTGAAAACCTAAATCAAATAAAATTCCAACCCAATCACGTTCCACAAGATGCGGCATAAATTTGCATAAAAATGCATTTCTTTTGTTTTATACGGCCGGTTAACCTTGCATTTCAATCCTGCTATGAATCAGAATTACTTAGTATTGACGTATCGTTGAAATATCTAAAATGAATCACAATGTAAAGTACATTCTTTTACAATAATTTTACTCGTTTAACCTATTGAAAATTTTAATTTCCGTTTTTGTTAAAAATTGTAACAGAATTTTTATACAAATTTTATGGGAAATTTCGATCCACTATCACTTGTTTTATCTTAAATGTGTACAGCACCATAAAAAAAATACGACCGGCATCGTCTTCAAACTTTTTACAGTTGCAATAAAACACTGTGGGTCCATTATTTTTTAAGTCTTTTGATACACAACTGCTCTTACAGCCTGTTTCGGGATGTTGCACATATTTTTTTTTATGATAGTTGTGTCATTTGTCTTATTTTTATATCCCCTTTTATTTTTGGCTTGTTGAATAATTTAAAGGGGAGGAATGAACTTCAGAAAATTGACGCTTATTTCACCATCGATATAATAGGAGAAGAGGGCTGAAAAATACCTTAAGTTTTCGAGCTCGATTTGATTTAAATTTTTTGGTTTCTGTTTTGGCAGAACATTCGGATTACACCCGTATGTGGAGTTTTTTTTTTGTATGTTAACCGAATTCCACAGCATTCTTCTTCGCCAAAAAAATACCCGATTTTTCAAACGGAATTTCTAACCACAATCTCCAGATAATAACCCAATTATAACCATCAAAAATATCAAGAACAAATTACCCAATAGCATGTTGGTAATTACATATTCAGTTTGTTCGCATGCAACACCGTATAACACTGATAAATGTTGATCGAGATGTGATCCATTATACGTAAAAGTGATAGTGTCATACAAAACGATGGCAAATACATAACATCTTGAGTAACAGATCGATATCCTAAATACCAGGTTCCGATGATAAATTATCGGTTGTTTTTTTTTACATTAGTAACCATCGAAGATACTGCTTTGGCCTTTTAATTTTGTTTCTCGTAAGAAATGGGGTCAAAAAGTGAGGTTAAGGAACTCATTACGTCATTAGATTCAAATTAGGTTAATATTTGACTTCTGAAATTACACTTCTCTCATCAATTTCCGATCAATTTTTACTATTTTTGGGCTTGTTTTCGTTGAAAAACAACCAACAATCAGTTTCAAATTTTTGGCAGTGTTTTGTTTAAGCTTGGAATCTTTTTTTTAGTTGTCATTTGTCGTCTATACATATTTTCAAAATTGATTTGTTTTGTGTTGAATTTTCACTTCTACAAATTTGGAAAAAGCATGAAAATAATCTACAAATTTTCCCAATTTCTTTCAGCTTAGTTCAAGGATCTATTAATCCAATATGAAGCGATCGCCGCACACAAAAAAAAGGTAAAGAATAAACAGAAAATTAACTTCTACTTTATTGAACAAACTTCGAACGAGTTTTTTTCAATTTAACTATGTTTTGTTTTGTTCGAAAGACTTAGGGAGGATTTCGATGTCTATGACCTTTTTATGAACCTTCTGAAATTTCAAATAAAAGATTCCACACCCTACGTTTTCTCTTCGCTTTAATTGAAATAATAGAGTGCGTGACTATATATTCATGGCGTTTCGCCATTTGTTTACATCAATTTAATTATTATTCACAGGAGGTATGCTTTGGCATTAAAAAAAAAACGACTTGACTTGGTTAATACCAGGCAAGAACAAAGAAACATCATCATTGTTGAAGCATCTTTAAAGTATTTGCCTAACCTAACAGTACAACTAGCTACAACAGAAACAAACGAAAACACAGTATTTAAACAAAAAGCAAGTTTGTTTGAACTAAAACAAATCATCATCGTGTAGAAAGAAAGGAATCACTTTTTTATCATAAATAAAAAACAAAAGGCTGGCGTTTAATGAAAAACAAAATCCCACTTAACATTTAGTGTTTCTCCCAAACTTTTCGCACCAATAAAAACGAATAAAACACTAAATTCTGGCATTTAGGACGAAGAATATGATCGTTTTCAATTCGAAATTTTCGTGTTTTTTGAGTTAAAAACGAGACGAGAGATAAAGCAAGGCGATTATGCGTATTTATGTAAATTTAGTAACCGAGAACCGGAGGGTTATGAAAGAAGAAGAGAACGAAGATGGAGAGGAAGACAGGGGAGTTGATAAAAAAAAGGGACGCTTCATGAAAATTAATTTCTGAAACAACGCATTAAAGGTTTTTGAAAGGATGGCTCTTCTCAAATTTAATTTATTTTTGTAATTGCGATCTTAAGAGGAACTAAAAATATCTTTTATAAGACCCAAATTTTAATTGCATGCAAATGATAAAAACGTATGGGTAAATTACTTCAGTTTCCAGGGCTAACTGGATTATAAATTTTAATTAAAAAATAACAGGGCCGTACTTTAGAAAATCTAGATTTCGATCGAAATTTAAGTGCCCTTTTAGTCTACGAATAAATTAGGATGTTCGTTCGAATTTCCATAGCTAGCTGGATTATTCGTTTAACTATTTTTTAAAGGAACGGGGCCGTATTACACCAAATCGGCGACTGTGATAATTTTTGTGACAGGGAAATTTGCTCTCCCAGTCTTCCAAGACCATCTCCTAAAAATACACATTCCCCCGGTCATCAAACGTATGTATTTAATCATTTTCGGCATAATTATTCCTTTCAATTTCCTAAAAATAACCCAGACGACTGAAACTATCGTCGAATAAACAATTATCGGTTTTAACTTCAAAGTCTATTTAGCTGTTGGGGGAAATTAACCAGTACGGCACTTCTTTCGAACCTGCGAAAATTTAAATAATTCAACAGCTTTTAGACTTCCCACTCAAATTTTAACAATTTTATTACCCTAAAGTCTTAATCTTAAATTTCCTTTGGCACTTGTTACATATATCAACGTCGGATATTCGATGCTTTGATCTAATAAAAAAAAATACAACAAAAAATTCTCGTAAGCGTATCAAATTACGTAAATGATAACTCCTTGAAACGAATGTTTTTCTGGGATTATATTTCTGTTATAAAACATCAGGTTTATGATGAAAGATGCCGGCCAATAAATACTGAACTGTTTGGTTTTGTTTTCTGCGACACTTCAATGGATCAGGGTGTGCAATTAGTTTCCTTATGTTTCTGACTTATTATTTTGATTATTAGTGATTTAGCTTAACTTTGCTTAATTTTACCTAGGACGAAGTTTGAACGCATGTCTTCCGACTGTGAGACAGAGCTCAGTCCCTTAAGTAACCCAAAAGAACTTGTTCCTTTTTTCATCATTCAAATATTAAACCAAAGAAACATTTAAAATTATCGCGAGTTACACGCAATTCTAAACCCTATGTCCTTTTAGTAATAAGGCAAAACATGAATCTGTAAGCTAGGAAAAGAACCATCTCTTTTTATCGTTGTAAACGTGCAACTATTAAAACAAGTCCAGGAAGACATTAAACTAGGAATAGGAGAACTTCAAATGAAAAGCAATCTTTGAACCGATGTTCTTTTGATTGCGAGACAGAGCTCATTCCCCTAGGCAACCCAAAAAATCTGGTCTCTTTTGATCTTTCAAATATTAAACCAAGCAATGGTTAAAAAGTTACACGCGATTCTAACCATTTTAGAATGGTATTTTCCTGGGAACAGGGGAGGCCAAGGGGGGGGGGCAAAGAGACTAAAAGACGTAAAGTTTTTTGCACCTGGGCCCCGTTATAGAGAAGGCCGGCTATGTTTGGGAATCCCCAGATTTTAGGGTCCTCTCAGTAATACGGTAAAACCGAGGGTAAAACACGAATCTGGTGAGGCTAACAGAACAACGGTCGCCTCTTTTAATCCTTCTAATAGTGCAATTAAGAGGTAAACGACGCAGAGGTGGCAGCACCATAATCAAAATCAATGCACGGCCGATAAGTTTGATCGTACAAACGAGTCCTTGCCGAGTTTCAGCTCAGTGTATTGTGAGGCTATTGTTTGGTCATGCGAAGTAGACGAACGCGAATTCATGAACGCAGGTTCGAATTGTTGGATCATCCGCCCTACTCAGCTGATTTAGCCCCGTCTGACTTAAATTTGTTTCCGAACCTCAATAGATGGCTCGAAGGACAACGATTTTCCGACACCAATGAAGTGGTTCACGCTGTGAACGCCTATTATGCAGTCCAGGAGAAATCATTTTATAAAAACGGTATAATGGCTTTGGAACATCTTTGGGCAAAATGTGCCCAGCTCAATGGATATTATGTTGAAAAATAAATACAAGTCAAATTAATTCTCAGTCCAGGAAGACATTAAACTAGGGACGAAGAAAATTCAAAGAAAGCTCGAGAAATCCTATATTTGTTATATAGGTATCTGCGAGGGTATCTGTTAAGCCACTAAAATTTCGTTTTCCTTTTTAATATCACAAACAAATTCACAAATGGCAGGAAATTTCAAATTTCAAGGAAAGTCCCGCTTACAAATATAAATTTTCCCACCGCAAAAATACAATCCAAAATTGTTGTTTTCAAAATTCCAATCATCCAAGCGAACGTTCCAAAAGCAATCAGAAATAATGCTTGCTTACGCAAAACGGGAGTTGAATGCCCAAATAATAAAACAATACGCTATCTAGGCGGATCCGGAACTAGAAACGTGTAAATGAACCGGGAGTAAGATTGTCAGTCAGTTCGTGGTTGTTATTGACATCCTGCCAAAGATTGACGAAATGACGCGACTCAATTTAGAGAGGCGTTAGGGACACAGTCAAATAGACCGAGCGTGACAGGTCGATGTGTAATGCGTAACTGAGCGAATCATCTTATTTCCTGATAATAACTCTCAAATGTATGGGTAAAAGGGAGAGAAATGGCTATGAAAAATGTTCAACAATTTCACACCGTTCTATTTAAAAAAGGCGTTTGAACTTCCACGTTATTTTTAAAAGCTTACACGAAGCATAAAAAGGGCAATTGAACAATTATCGTCTTAAATAGCGCCATTAAAAAGCGGTTGGTGGTATTTTGACGAGGTGTGAAATGTTACGCGAATCTGAAATGTCCAATTTTCTAACAAACTTTAGATAAGAACGTTCGCAGACCTTCATTTGAAAAGTGATCGGTTTTTATTGTATTTTGATTGATTTTCCAACAGTTAGCAGGGTCGGAGTCGCACCAGAATTAGTGTTCTCCGTATCTAGCCCCATACCACTCTAAAATCCTTTGGATTTTCAAGTTTCTAAATGTATAGGACTTTATTTTAATACAGTTAAGCCACAATTATTTTCCCCATTACTTCTGATGTTAAGCATTACTCTCCAGGTCCAGCATCTTACAGCTCTACAATCCCCCACCCTTTAATACTTCTTCAAAAAAATGTTGTTGTTATACTAAAACGATTGAGTTGAGTGTTGTGATTTTTCTGCCAAAGTTAAACGGGGTGTTCTTCAGGGTTTGAGTCGTACAAGGATGCATAATTACTCTCCGTATCTAGCTCCATGGCACTTTAAAATTGTCGGACTTTTCTGAATTTTCAAGTTTAAATGTTAAGCACTTTGTCTTAGCAGAACAGACCAAAAATCGAGTATTACTCCCAAATCTAGCATCTTATGTTCCACAACCCCCCCCTTTAAATATTTTATTAAGAAAACATTGTTGAATGGGCTGCAATTAAGTTTCAATAAAACGAATGACTAGAGAGTTGTGATTTTTCTTCCAATGTTAATGGTTGTTTTCTTGTGTTAAGTAATTATTTTCCTTGTGTGAAATAATTGTTTTCCTTGCGTTATAAAGTTGCTAACAAAGCAACAGATGTTGCCAAGATAATGAATTAATGGAAGCAGTAAATGACTAGGGATAAAATCGACAGATTAAACCTCCTATTTTAGCACTCTTAACGATAAACTGAAAACAAGAGCTTAGAACACCCATTTTGCTGCTCTTTTTTTTCGTAGAGTGCTTAATTCACCTTTGTTTTTCATTTTGAAAAATTCGTCCAGATGAGGTTATAACCAACTTAGCTATTTTTCAAAGTTTGAACAAAGTAGCCTGTGGATTTCATCTCTTTAAAAAATAACATAGAAAACTGCTTTTTAAGGAAGTAAAATTTAAACCGTTTTTTCCTAAACTGACTCATGTTTTGTGGCTTTTGTGCTTGACAGGCTCGGTATTAATCATTTATTTATCAAAATCCACCACATCAAAATGTGATAGTAATTCCGTGAGATAACAGTGAAGCCTGTATTTTACTTTTAATTGTTTACAAAACTCGAGTGTTTGCGTTTGTTTTTGTAAAAAAAAATCTAACATTTTAAATTGCGGAATTAATTTCATTTATTGAAAATCAAGGCCTACTAAGCCCTTTTTCTAAATTTTTATTTTTGAGCTTTAGTGCCTTATTTTTATTTATTTTTAGGTTTCGATTGGATGAAGTGCAAATTTATAAAATTTCTCAAATTCATTTGTTTATTCTATCTTAACAATTTTAAAAGTTTCTAAACCGAAATTTCAAAAATATGAATTGGCCTTGCTTGATAGTGAGATGTTTCCAGCTTTCAATTGTTTCTAGCTTGCAATTGTTTCTAGCAGGGGTTCCCCCAGCGGTCCTAGCACCCCAGGGTTTCTTTGTCATTTTAATCAGGTTTCCATTCGTCTTTACCTAAAATCGAGCAATTTTGCTCCAATTCGGAACCTAAAACGCAGCGTGTGAACCTAACAAAAGTAATCAACTTAAAAATTCCAATCTCAAGGAACCTTTCTACTAATGAAAGCCCTCGAGAAAAAAACGAAAGATGAATGAAACTGCTCATGTTTATCTAATTAATTAACGACTTGAGCACGCCATGGTGGTTTTACGACGGGATGTGTGAAGTACAACTACCCCTTTTTTATGACCATGCTTTTACACGAACAAAATAAATCTACTTGACTCATACGGGGCGAATGAATCACTTTTACCCTAAGGTTGTATGTAATCCGTAAAAAGCACCGCGAGTTGTGCGAATACTTCGTTAAGATGAATGAAAATTCTTACGTGTCCCCCTGTACAGACTTAGTTCGGCCGTAAAATCGATAAATCTTCTGAAACTTACTAGATAAAGTAAAATATCCGATTAATCCAGGATTTAAAAAACACACACCCACTCACTTGTAATCCTCACGCAATACTGAGTCAAGATGGCGTTGAAGTACCGGGAGAAATGGAAAGTGGGGTGTTGCTCACGTGACCAATCAACCATTAAGTTCACCAATCACAAAACAGTTGATGGATTTTTGCATATGGCGGGATTTTTAAATTAATGAATTTACGACGAACATTTTTGGTCAATTTTGTTGCGTGCTGTGTTTTATCAATAAATGACGTCACGTTTTTGGATTATTAAATAAAAACAGATCTCAAAGGTTGCAGAATTGACTTAATTATCGCACTGAAAAATAAAACACGTTTCTCTCACCTTGCCCTTGGATATTTTATACCCGAACTTGCGTCACAAGTTGGTAGTAATGAGACAGATTAACGCGACATTAACACCTTTGGTTTATAACGAATAATAAGAACAGAATGCATTCATTTGTTTATTTTAATACAAAAATTTAGTACTGCTCTCATATTCTTACACACTTCTTCTATGTCCGATTTAAATTAAATTTTCTTCCAGCTTACCATAATTCACCCTAAATATATATTTAGCGTTGAAAACCATTCTATACTGCATGAAATATTAACAAAAATCACAGTAAATATTTAAACACGCAAGTTATGGGTAGGTTTTAGTAGGCTATAGACATCTATCGATGTTTTGTTTAATGTTATACAGAAATCTTCCTTATCGGGTACAGAAATCTGTATTACCAACTTTGAATGTATATGTTGTTTGCGGGAAATTTAAATGTACAAGTTTTAAATTAGTATTATCCCTGATCACATGTTATGTGATCAGGGGTATTATCTGTTCACTGACATCGCGGACTATTTTTATGTTGGCATGCACTGAACAATTGGTATTATCCATTCAGTTAACTCCCGTGACGTTTACGCTGTCAAATGAAAATTTTGGAGTGTACTTTATGTACACAACCTATCAACTTTTTTAGTGAATGTACTTAACGTCAAACTGAAAGTAAGGTTATGATAAATCATTTGTCATTTTCGTAAAATTAAGTAGAACAAGGTAAAAATGGGTTTATTAATCTTTGATAATAAACTTCGTTGGTGCTTCTGTTCATCCATTTCTCTAAAGATTATGAATTATAAAACGTAACTTGAATAATAAATAATTTAAGTGTCAAAGTGAAAACAAAAAAACAAAAGCATTAAATTTAAATTTAAAGGTGCGCCAATCTCAAATCTAAAAATTTTTTATTGAGAAATACAGGAATTACATTTATCTTGTACACTGTAACTACAGTGGACGCCAGTAGATGGCGGTGTGTGTACAAACTACTTATATAAATATATGTATGAAACTACATGTCCGCAGAAGCACGCTACAGCAATAGTTAGTAATGTATGTTAATAGGTAATAAAGCCTTATAATTAATAACACTGAATAAAGTGTCTTCCTTAAAATGATCACGACCTCAACATTTTTAATAGCCTAATAGGGATTTTCATATTAACCAACACATGGTGACTTTTATGTCACGGGAGTTAAGTGAATGGATTATACCTACCTACTAACTGGTACAGAAAATTTGCTCTGTAATGTTGTTATTCTGGGTTACTAAATGAATGGAGGGACATTTATCAAAATTTGAAATTGCCATTGACATTTATAACAAAAAATTATAAAATTAAATTTTCTTGCATTGATGATCATGAATTTAACCGAAAAAGAGAAGAAGGCAATTTATCTTTGTTACGAAGAATTAAAAATTGCATACGGAACTACAGTTAAAAATTATGAATTAATTTATAAAGTGGCTCACATTTTTTCTGTAACTAATAGTCCAGTAAAAAAAGATATTTAGTTAGGAAAAAATCTTATCTGAGATTTTTCTTCGGGAATCGTTAGTGGGGATATTAGGGATGAAAAAATCAGAAAAATCAGTTCCAAGGGTATGGAGCAACCCCCCCAAAAAACCACCCCTTAGGTAAAAAGAACGGTTTTTCGCCTATAACTCGTTCGGTTTCAAAGATATTAAAAAAGTACCTCAGATAAAAAAAATAGTTTATACAATTTGCCACAAAAAGGGTCTCTTGCGATTTTTTCTCACATGCCATATTTTTTGAGATATTGAAAATTTAAAAAGCTTAAAATTTGCCAAATTTCCTTGGCGCGAAATTTCGCTTTTTCAAAAATTCTCGCTCGCCGTCTTACAAAAAAATTGAATTACTCAGGAACCATTAAACATAGAACCAAAAATCAAAATATGTTTTGAAGGGGAGACTCACTCGAACATGTTTTTGATATTTACATTGACTGAAAATAATTTCTACATTGATAACATAACAATACAGTATAATTTTTTGATGGTTTTTGCGATTTTGGCTAGTTGCTGTCCCAATGGCAGTAATTGATTTCAATATAAATTATAAATGGATTATCTTTTAGTTTAAGGGATCACTTCAAGTCTCCAAAAGAATAGAACAGTAAAATTTGCTTTTTGTAATTTTCCCAGCATTTTTAATTTGCAACATTTTGACCAATTTTTTATTATTTTATTAAAGCAAAGAAAATAAGTCGAAAATATTATGAATATATACAAAAAACAATTTCTTTGTATTCATATACACTACGACAATTATTCCCAGTCATTTATATGTCAATAAATTTCATCAAAAAAAAAAAACAAAAAAACTGCAGATGGGCCATTTTTTTCGATTTTTTTTTTAATTGTTGTAGTGTCCTCAGTTTATAAAATTTTTAAATCTACGCGGTCCAGAAATCAAGGCAAGTATATATAGAATACGATCATACTATTAAAAATTATATTATATGTATCTGGGTGGAGTTAAAAGCTATTGAAAGAGGACCGGTTTGATGACCGAAGTGACGCGCCGGTTATACAGGGTGTTTGGTTCACCGACGTATATTTGAAAGGAGGTGGTAGGTGAGTTGGTTTGGAACTTATTTAACCATATATATCATTTTACAAAGTGTCACGGTTTCTAAGATATAGCCAACTTAGCGATTTAACTTAATTAGACGATTTTTGCATGTAGAGTGTATGAAATGATTTTATTTGATAGAATAGATATCAAAGACTTGAAATAAAAGTTACAAGGAATTAAAAACTTACAATAGTGTCTAATTAAAATTTATAATAGCAAAAATCGTCTAATATAAATAAATCACTAAGTTGGCCATATCTTAGAAACCGTAACACTTTGTATAACGGTATTTTTGGTTAAATCAGTTCCAAACCGATTCACCTACCACCTCCTTTCGAATATACGTCGGTGAACCAAACACCCTGTATAGTATAATACACTGTACCGAGTCCCATTAATAAAAACGTATAACGTTGGTTAAAAATTCAGTTGTGAAGGAAGTTCTTCTGCTTTTTTATTATTATAACACGTGGTTATATATATACGTGTGTGTGTGTCATAATTATAATTTAATTATAGGTAATATTTATTATAATAATATAATATGACTTGTGTCTCAGTCTGTACATCGGTTTTTTCAATTTTACAAAAAGATGGTGCATTTTACAAAGAAATCTAATTAAGTAGAGCATATTTATAACTGTATTTAAGAGGAACATTTTGCACCTTAGATTGTTACATTATCTTAAAAACTCACCGAGTTATGATTTTTTTAAGAATTTTTTTTAAACTTTTTTCCCGTACTCGAGCGTAATTTAATCGGTTTTTTCAATTTTACAAAAAGATGTTGCATTTGAATATTCAATTTTTCTATTTTTTTGGTATATTTTAGAGGTAATAATGGCATCTGAAAAGGACGTGTGCTTTGTATGCAAGTGTGACCTTGTAGGTAACGGAGATACAGTCGAAGTAGAACGAGGTTTCAAAACTTTATTATGAAAATTTGGCCAACAGTATAAAAGGAACCGAGAGGATGGCAAGAGTCAATAAAAATCTCAGCGTGGACGTGCAATTCTCTTTGAACATGCATTCAACGATGTCATCGGAAAAACTGTTGTCCAATATACCTAATAAAAAGAGGTTCATTGCTTTGCTGACTCAAAAACTTTTGGAAGAAAATATCCATGTAGTTCAAGATTTGGATGACGCTGATGTTCTCATCGTACAGACTGCGATCAATGTTCAGGAAAAAGTACCAGTAATAGTATGTGAAGATATCGACGTGCTAGTTATATTGACTGCATTGGCTCCATCAGAAAGAGAAATTTTCCTCCTCAAAATGGGAAGAGACAAGATAGCACGAACAGTTTATTCCTCAAAAAGCTTGGATCATATGCCATTTTGTAAGAAGAATGTCTTGTTTCTACATGAATTATCTGGATGTGATACGACATCGTGTTTTTATTTGAAAGGAAAAAATTCAATATTTAGGTCATTTGAAAATGCAGGAACTGAAGTGAAAAATGCAGTAGAAGTATTCATACAGAAAGATCAATCAGCTATATCGATATTAGAAAATGGCGTTTCTTGTATTTTACAACATTGCTCAAGAGTATACCTCCAAGTTCAAAAATGGTTGTCGAATGATTTAATTCCTGAACAGTGGGGTTGGAAAAAAGATAATATTTTAACACCAATTATGATGACACGACCAGCAGCACCAGATGAAAATTTAAAAATGATTTTCTGTAACTGCAAAAAAGGATGCGGAAATGCTTGCTCTTGCAAAAAAGCTGGCTTATTTTGTAATGATGCTTGTGGATCTTGCAGAAGTAATTCATGTAATAATCAAATACCAGTTGAACCAGAAGAATCAGATTATGATGACATTATACATAACGAAGAAGAGAATGAAGTAGATTAATTTTGTAAAATTAGTATGTATATGTAAATAGTAATAATATGTTAATAATAATTGTAATGATAAGAAAGATTATAATAATAATACCATATTCGTAAATAGTAAAACATTATTTTTATTTCATTGATTACCTTCAATTCCTTCAAGAAAAATTCAATTGACGTTGGTATGATGCCTCAATCATGCAATCTCTGCAAAACCGATTATTTTAACCTTTTTAAATTTTCAATATCTCAAAAAATATGGCATGTGAGAAAAAATCGCAAGAGACCTTTTTTGTGGAAAATTGTATAAACTATTTTTTTTATCTGAGGTACTTTTTTAATATCTTTGAAACCGAACGAGTTATAGGCGAAAAACCGTTCTTTTTACCTAAGGGGTGGTTTTTTGGGGGGGTTGCTCCATACCCTTGGAACTGATTTTTCTGATTTTTTCATCCCTAATATCCCCACTAACGATTCCCGAAGAAAAATCTTAGATAAGATTTTTTCCTAACTTTTGACAAATTTTTTACTTTGCCGACTGGACTATAAGGTAAAAATTAAATTAGAATTTATAATACATAAGTACTCTTTAGGTGTCAGAATCAACTGCTTGGAAATATTCATGCCCAAAAGAAAATTTACATAATTTTGAAAAACAGATAGCAAAGTCAGCATTAATGACAGATCATTGGATTAATTACGAAATTACAAAAAGAATTGCAGAGTTAAATTATGAAAGAGGACGCACAACTTTATATAAAATTGTTAAAAGTTGGGCTACAAGTATAAGAAAATCGATAAAGGAAAGTACCTATTTGGTGGAATCAAAATTTTTATTAATTTCAAAATTAAGAGTTTTAAAGAAATATTTGGAATATGCCGAAGATAAACAAAAAGTAACTTTTATATATTTAGACGAAACCTGGATTTACCAGAATGGAAGTACAATTCGAACATGGGTAAATGAAGAATGAATGGATGTAGAGGCAAAAAGGTTCAAAAGTGAGGGAAAACGGTTCATAGTGCTTCAGGCAGGATGTTTGAATGGCTTCTTTTCTGGATGTGGGTAGTCTATTATTAGATTCCAAAATTGAACATGTGATTATCATAAAAACATGAATGCAGAACTTTTTCAAAAGTGGGTAGAGACCCAGTTCCCAGTTAATTCCTTCTGTAAATAACATAGATGGCAAGTGTGTTGTTATTATGGATAATGCACCATATCATTCTGTTCTGTTAGAAAAGAGACCTACTAGTAATTCCCGAAAGCAAGTTCTAATTGATTGGCTAAAAAACAACAAAATTTCTTTTAATGATAATCAACAAAAAAAGATCTTTGGAAATTACCTAGTAGAGGTGGGAATTTAAGATCCGATATCCAAGTAACCTTCGGATTCGGATCGGATCGGATATCGGTTTAGAGATCCGACAATGATCCGAGATACGAAACTTAACCGAGATTCGAAAATTATCTGAGATCCGGAAATGATCCGATATTCGACAAAGATTCGAAATCCGAAAATTATCCGAGGTCTGTTAATAATCCGAAATCCGAAAATTACCCGAGATCTGATACTTATCCGAGATTCGAAAATTATCCGAGACTCAAAAATTATTTGGTATTTTAAAACAATTAGGTATCGAAGGCTAGAGGTTTGACCTACATCCAGCAATGGTTTAAAATTGCTTTGTATTCCACAATATACCTAATACCTACACAGAATAAATTAATGCAGAAATTATGATAGAGATCGGATCGCATCGGGTCGGATCGGATCAGGTTGGATCAGGTCCGATCGCATCGGACGGATCGGGTCGGATCAGGTTGGATCGAATCGGCTCAGGTCGGATCGGATCGGATCATATCGGTTCGACAAATAAAAATTTAGGAATAACTTTCCATAAGTAAGTATTTACCTTCATTTAACGTAACTACGTTCATTACGAATAATACCATGAGATCGAAAAAAAAATGATTCTGAGCAAGCCTTGACTAGTACAACACGATTGGCTACACTGGTTCTAGAATGCCTATGAATTATAATGTGACAGTGACATTTCAAATGTAAGTCAGTTTTGCAATCTTGTTTCCAGAATTATTTAAGTTTATCGTTGTAATACTAGTGAAGGATCACATTTTGAACACCTTCTCTAACATGTACTCATCTTAGTTTTCAGTTTGTTCCCTAAATAAATACTGTTTTGTGTTTTACTTTATTTGACATTTATTAACCTCTAACCTACTGCCACATTTTGAAATCAGTCTTGCCAATCGTGTTGTACTAGTCAAGGCCTGCTCAGAATCATCTTTTTTTCGATCTCATGGTATTTAAGAACAATTCGATGTTATAATTTCAATGTCAAAGAAATGTCACGAGTGAATATCATAGGCGTCACATGTGTACGTATTTTATATAAATTAGCACTTTGCTAGTGCTGCCAATTCAATAACAAAAAAATGCATCAGATATTTCGATTTAGTGCTTTTCCTGGTAGTGAATAGATAATACATAAAAACCACTAAATATTTAATAATCTTCATCTAAACGTTTAAGTTTAAGGGCTTATGCGAGATAACATTACCTTTGAGAGATTATCTTTAAATGTCCTTTAGTTTATGGGGTTTATGGCTTTAATTTACACCTTATTCTCATTTGTTTATTTTAAAATACAGACAAAAAACTTCATCTTAATATTTGTCTTTATAAATTAACCTTTTAGTGCATTTTTGTCTGGTATTTTAGTATTTAAGTTTTAGGCAAGGCGCGCACTGGTAACTTTTTTTGAGCAACTGCTTAGTTGCCGAAATGCAACATTTATTGTTTTTAATGAAGAAACACGCACTAGTGACTTCTTAGTTGCGGCAACTAAAAAATTACGACGTGTTCTATTTTCAAGGAAACTAAACTGTTGCCCTGTATAATAAGTAGAACATACAGATTAAAACCTGTCTGCGCGCACTTAGTGATTATTTGAGCGATTGGCACAAACGAGTCAGATTTTCAGTATACGAAACTAAAATTTAGAACAATCAAAAGTCGATTAAAAATTGTATTTGTAAATGTCAGGCCAATCTCAATTTATTATTTTAACAAATACAAATCCGGCTTCTTAGAGAAATTTGCATTTTGTCGTATTAACTAAGCCGTACATTTACATGACCGACATTATTTATATTTTTCACGTGTTTTTAAAATTTTTGTAAAAAAACTCTACGATAACGGATAGGGAAAGGTTTTAGGAATGTTATAATACTTTAACCTTATTTTCATCTTTTGAAATAAATAAAAAATGGTTGCTCTAAATTGACCAAAACGACTACATTTTACTAGGGGTACAGTGGGCCCAAGGCACAAGAAGATACAGATACAGGTATCCAAACATTCTCACTACCCCAGCGTAAGTGCTACTTCTTACCTGTAGACTTGCATGAAACTAATTAGCATCTTTGAAGAACACAAATGCAGTGGCGTGTTTACCATGGAAGCTACGTAAACTAAATACCTACAGCGTATAATTAAATTAATATAGGTACCTTAAAAATATAATATTACATATTATCCTGTTGACCCGAATATGTATAATTATTTTCAATATTTTTCAGTACTGTTCGAAGCTGGAACCGTCGAACCTCATTTCAACTGTCCGCTGCCGAACGACGAAAAATACGACGTAACTCAAAACGGCTTTGTAAGCTACCGAATTATAGCTTACCACGCAGTATGGTGTTTTAATTCACTAAGATCGATACAAGCGCGTGACCATGAATATTATGTAGTAATAAAATAAATACTGTTTTACTGTGGAATTAGAAAGTATATGAACGTGAAATTAGTTACATATTAATACCTATATAAACAATACAAATATCGTATCAATGCAAAAAACTTTCGTTTTTACGCATAATTTCGTTTGAAAATCGAACTAAAAATAGTCTTGTGTAAGCTGTGAGCCCGGCAGATTACATTCACTATCCCCGCCACAAGTGCATCTACAGAACGTTCCTTTTCCGCGCTGAAACGAATCAAAAGTTTTGTTGTTAGGAATTCTACAGGACAAGAAAGACTTTCTGCTTTGGGATTAATATCAATTGAAAAGAAATTAGTGCAAGAATACTCTCGTGAAAAAAGTTTTTATGATGACGTCATAGATGAGTTTGCAAAAGAAAAATAGGTATGGCACCTCATTTTAAGTAAGGTAAGATTTTATTATGGTTTGTAAAAAAAATGTCTTTTTTGCATCAAAAAATTTTTGTCTGCGGCTTTATTTTACTCTTCAGCTTCCCCTTTTGTGAGGTTCTAGACACGCCACTGCACAAATGAATAAATAAAACTGCGTAGATTTGCTTAAAAGTCTTTTATTTAATACAGGAGTAAAGAATGCATTCATGATCAATACAATTCAAAATTTCTAAGGCACATTTTACTTAAATCTTGCAGTTCAATGTAATTTACCAAGTATTCATATTTCGTTATAAAATTATCAAATATTTCCCCTTAACAATGTACGCCTAAACGTTTTGAACAATAAAAAACTTAGGGTCTACAGTATGTAAATGTAGTTGCGAATTATTAACAAATTTAGGCAATTGTTTCAATCTAACGTGAAACATTCACTAAAACGCTTTTAGTGAACGAAGGTTTTTTCCTCCCTAGTTATTCCAATAATGGTATTTTTTTACACTATTAAAACAACAATTACGAACTGTTTACAGGTTTGACCGCCTAATCTACTAACAAACTTTAAATAAAACAAAGCCTACTTCTTACATTAACTTCTTCGAGTTAACTTTACAATGATCGAAATTAAGAAATTGACATACTGCGCAGTTCACAATAGTTTGGCATAAATTCTTTCATTTTATAATATATATTATTATTTATTAATAACGTAGAGTAAAGTCTACTAAACTACTCGAGTTGAGTATATGCATCTTTATCAACCAAAAGCGAGAACACAACACTTAAATAAAATAAAAAAAAAGCATGTACATTAATTAAAAAATAATAATAGAAACATAAATATTTAAATAAATTTTAACAACTTTACATAATATTCTTTAACAAAAAAACATAAAGAAGGTACTCACTTACTACGTTTAAATATTTTGCTTGATTTATGGAATGAACAAACATCGTTTATGATACACGGTACACACTTTTGAACATCGATATTATTATTATAAAAAGAGAACAAAAACGAAAGAGAATGTCTAAGATGTACTTACTAATGGAACAAGAAATAAAACCTGCGATATTGGTATTTTAGAAAAGAAACTAACAACTAAACTATCATAAATTGCCACATACATTGCAACAAGGCATGGTGCTTACTAAATTCTGTCGTTACTTAATGTGATTAAATAACATATTTACATAAATACATTACCATCTAAAATAAATCTTAGCTAGCGTACAGACTTAAAAATTATTACACTGAAGAATGCGACTGATTCACTTTGCAGGCAGACTGTGGTGATAACTGCAACGAAAAAACACGTTTAGGAATTTCGGCTATTCGAGCTCAAACAAAAGACTTACCCAGTCAGTACGAACCGGTGGTGCTTCATCATCCGAATGGTAACGCTTCTCAGGTTCCTCAGCTTGCGAAAATCTGTGAACAGTAGCGAGAGTACCATAGCCCCTATCACCTTTGTAGTAACTATCCCGTTCGTCCAGTTTTACATTGACATCATTCTCAGACACTCCGTTCACTCGATGCAGACTTAATACAGGCGATGGATTATCACAGCTGGTTTTTATATCGACATTACCTGAAGAATTAATGTAGATGCTCGTTGTGTAAATTGGCTTTTTCGGTTCTGACATGGTATGGCTGCTTGTTACACTTAAATGAGAGAGAGCCGGCGATATTTTATCGTTTGTCGTGTCCGTCGATTTATTCTCGTACGATTTTCGGTGGTTGTTACTTGTATGAAGAGCTGTTTGTGAACTACGTAAGGCGACAGATTCTTGGCTGTTTTTATAATTTTTCGCATTTACCTCTAACGTGTTGGTATTCTTTCGATCACCGGTGGTTTGATTATTACTCTCAGAGTTCTGCTTAGCATCCTCGTTGACGGTGTCAGCATTCGCGGCTTTGACAACGGCCTCTTGACTTTTTTCAGGGTTTTTGGTGCACTTTGGTGGAATATAACTGAACTTAGGCATTCGAGATACCCAATGATCGCCCATTGAACCTACCGAACTAGTACTGGCGGTACTGCTGGAATTGGAACTTGAGCTAACATAAACCCCCGTTCGTTTTTGGTAGAATAAAATGTAAGCGCTGCTATTTACAAGGACAGAGCTTATATCACTAGTTTCCTGGCTCAAATTAGTAACTTTGGTGTCATCATAAAGGTACCATTGATTATCGTACGGATTTCTACAAGCCGCCGTGTAATGCCCCGTTTCCAAATCAGTTCCGTGGTGATAGCAGACACCGTAGAGATCATAACTATTATCGGCTGTATTCGATTGTTTCCTCTGTCTTTTCCAAGGTGACCAACCCACACCGCCTAGGATCATAGGATTGTGGTTGTCCGGTAAATCAGAGTTCACCATGTTGGTATTTTTCTTGGTCGCCAAATGAGGAGACATATCAAAACCAAACACTGGAAAATCGACCATCGTTGTTAACTTAGTGCTGTGACGTCCTTTCAGTGTTTGTCTAAAAAAAAAAATGTAAGTTATGTGCAACTTAAATGCGTTCGATGATCACTTACTGCCTGAATCGTTTAAAATGGACCACCAAAATATCAGGTAAGGACCACACGTCCAATGTCTTAATAACTGGAAGATATTGTTGACATTGCGGACATCTCCATGCATCATCTAAGGTTAACGTTTCTGCTTTTGTATAGTGCCGCAAACATTCTTCTAAGGTTAGCGGTACACCACCTGTATTAAAAAAATATATATATTTAAAAATACTTAACGATACGCTTTGGAAGTGTGATTGAAACAAATATACTAAAAAAACGGTATATTTAGGACAAATAATTAGTTTTGAAAACTGTCAAGAAAAAAAAAATCAAAAGCAGAATAACCGTGGGCTGGAAAAAATTCTGATCAATAAGAAAAATATGGTCAAACTCAAACAACAATAAACAAAAAGAAAAAATCTTCTGTTCATGCATAAACCCAGTTTTATCAATCATGGGCAGCAACAAAAAAAGATTTCAACAAATTAGGGATTACACAAAATAACGTGATGAGACGTATTTTAAAAATTAGAATAAAAGATTGAGTAAGCATAGTAGAAAACTAAATATAAAAAGCATTACAGGGATTTGCAAAGAACAAAAATGGAAATGGGCTGGCCATTTAGCAAGGGGAGAAGTCAGGTGGTCCAAACGCATTACATTATGGAACCCAAACCTTTCAGGCAGAAAAAGAGGAAGATCGAGGCGAAGATGGTTAAACAAAATACGAGAAGAAGTTGGAGAAAATTGTATAAGAATTGCAAGAGATAGGGAACAATGGAAATACTTTGGGGAGGCCTTTGCCCACACGAGGGATGTATAGAATTACTGTTAATTATAGATTTGTAAAGGGAAATACTCAAGTTTAAATTTAAATTTATTTATTTATCTTTACACTTTTATCTTTACTATTTTTTTGTGTATAATACAACATTAATATAATTCTGGCTAATAATAATAATAATACTTAAGAAAACAATACACAGGGTGGTGCATTGCCTCACGCACCAGTGCACTTTGACGAAAATCACTGATACCATTAAATTTTTGAAACAGAGGGGTGGAGCTACAACAGTTTGAAATTATTTTCCAATACGAAAAATGTAACTTTTTGGCCTTGGTAAACAACTAACCATTATTCAACAAATTCAACAGGAAGGGAAATCACTTTTTAAAACGAACTCAACGAAAATAATAGTATTTTGTGTAACAAGTACGTGAAGAAGCTGACCTTTTTATACGAGTGTGCAGTTTGCGACACGAGCCGAAAGGTGAGTGTCACAAGCATACGAGTGTAAAAAAGGCTTCACGTATGTGTTGCACAATATACTATTATTTTCGTTGAGTTAGTTTTAAAAAGTGATTTCCTTGAAAAGAAGAGTTAATTAGTTTTTCGGATATATCTCCGTATCCGTGAGCCTTACAAAAATTTTGTGCAACACTTTTTTATAGAAAATCTCATTCTCTATAACTTTTATTAACAACTTTTTTACATTGCGTTAATAATAAAAAAGTTGTAAGCCCTTAATGTTTTGTCTTTTCCAGCTTATAACTTTTTTATTATTAATGCTATGTAAAAAATTTATTAATAATAGATAATACGATTCTCTACAAAAAAGCTTTGTACAAACTTTTTGTAAAGGCCCACATTCACGTTGAGATCTGTATCGATACCTGTATCAAGTATCAGTATCGCGATACAAATCTCAACGTGTATGTGACTGTCTCGGTATCGATGTATCAGTATCAGCTGGTATCGACGTTCTCTGTTTCTCGCTTTTTTGGTTGCATTCTGAAGAGATGTACCAGTTAGGTATTTAATTTGGTCTGTCCATCTTTTTGGAAATCTGCCGCGTGATCATGAACCCTCCATTCGTCCCTGTACCACTAATCTTTCTAGGTTATTGTCATCCCTACGTTCAATATGGCCGAAGAATCTTAACATTCGTTCATGAACAATTTGGGATATCCTTGTGAGTTCATTAATTTCTTGGATAACAGATGCGTTTGTTCGTCTGGCAGTCCATGGAATGCGGAGAATTCGTCTCCAGCACCAAAGTTCAAAAGAATCACTGCGCTTGAGGTCTAGTTCTTTCATGGCCCATGTTTCAGCAGAATATAGTAAAACTGGAAAGACTAAAGTTTTCATTCTCCATTTCTTTGTGTCCAGTGTTATGTCCCTGTCCTTCCAGATCTTCTGTAAATTTCGCATTGTACTTCTTGCCATCTCGCATCTTCTTCTGATTTCATGAGTGTTACCACCTTCATTGATATTAGAGACGGCGCAAGATAGATGAACTGACTTACCACCTTAAATGGACCTATTTGCTTGATGTTCGGCATCATACAGCGTATCATCCATTCGCAAATAGTTTTTGAAATCGTTTTAGTTCCTGAAGTAAATTTAAAACAGTATACTTGTTTTTCTCACGTAATCATTGCTTTGTCCTTATTCTTTTTCGGTGTCTTTTTTTCTTTAAAGATTCAACAATGCTACTTAAACGGCTACAAACACAGGTTCGAGAAGAAAATTTCAGTCTGGCGTTTTGAACTAAACTGATGTTTCATGATTCGGTCTCACTGTGTATGGTTGTACTGATACTTGATACAAATCTCAGATACATGTATCGATACAGATCTCAACGTGAATGGGGGCCTTAAGATTCACGACTACAGAGATATAGCCGAAAAACGAATTAACTAACACTTCTTTACAAGATGGCGGCCGAATGGAGAGGGTTACCACCCCGAAAACCCTGATTTTGATTCATCACTAACCCCTCTACACACCGATTAAAAAAAATCGCTGCCTACCCAAAATGCAAAGTCGGATTACCATTTGACTGGACTAATAAGGAATAAGTTGATCACAGTAAAAAAAAAGACAGGCCACCAGATCTACACATATACCGGTTTTTGCAAGACTTCAAATAATGAGAATTTGATCCTGCAACTGGCCATACAGCATAAACATGTTTGTTGTGAGATGGGCAAGTGTTCAAAACTTCAGTTCTACTAGGCGTTTTATTTCTATGCTCCATTTAAAACCGGATAAATAGTGAGACATGTTGTCGGTTATTTCAACAGCAACCAATCCCTGGATTCCACCGGTGCGAATGTGTTAACAATGCTCTTCTCCAAATTCAGGCTTAAGAGGTAGAGTAACAAGGTTCTAAACGTACACACACTACACATGGTGCAGTATGTAGGCATTAAAATGGCACATTAGCCATATAACTCACAGAGACAAGCCAGGTAGCGCATTCCACGCGTAAAAGCCACATATGCTAACGCACCAGCCTCGACACCGAAAGGTAAAAGAGGTTCCGAATACAGACAAACAGGCAAAACAAAGATTAAATATTCAGAAAAAAAACAAATTTACCTTGAAGAGCTTGCGCCTTCAATTGCTTAACACTCGAATGTTCCTCGACAAGATCTGTATCATCGGCGATGATCGCCGTTTTACTCTCAGGTGTCCATTCCAGTACCAGTTTAACATGAGGTGGTCCACCTTCTTCACTGCATAAAGCTAACGCCTGATCTATGGCCTCCATAAAGAGAGGATGTTCCAAATCGGGATCAAGATAACATGGAGGCTCATTATCGTTACAAGCCGGATCGGAGATACGAATTTTAAACACCTGCAACGATGTAATTTATATTTTGGTGTCGGTTCATAAATCTAACTGGTGCAAAATAACGCGTGGCTCGATTGCAAAGTACGAACGTTTTTAATCCTAGATTTCGTTATTATTCGGAAAACGCAACGCATACTCACTCCAGCGGGTTGCGAGGAAGTTAAAATATCATCATGTAATATTGGTGCCATTTCCTTTAGCATTAGTTTTTGAAGGTCTTCATAAGATGTCTCTCTAGATACTTGCATCGTGTACGGACTTCCTGCAATATAAACAACCGATATAATAAAACGACTTACTGCAAGCTTAAAATGTAGCAATCGTACAAACAAGCAAAGCATAAAAACAAAAGAAGGACAAACAAACGAACATACCAAACCGTATACAATTAGAATCCTTAACCGAAACATTAATCCAACAGAGCAGTACATAAGCACTTGTGGTGTCTTCTTCAACATCTTTAAGTTGGGCTACTTCGATACAATATATGGGGTCGATTTCTGTAATTACGCCTACACCCTGTGTATCTGTGAAAGTTCGGAGGAAGCCAGATTCGCTTATTTCAGTCAATAGCATATTCGCTCGGGCTATCGATGTGTCAGATTCTAGTGCTTCACGTAACTCCGAGACCGTCGCTCCTGATGGTAAATTTACTCCGATCCTTACTTGTCTCGGTTGCTGTGATGTGTACAACACCTGAAATTTCGATTACGTCAGGATTATTTTTGAAACGTTATAAGTACAAATTTAAACTTTGATATGGCTCGATTTGGAAATAGTATAAATAATGTTCAACTGGAATTTTCTGATTATTTCCGACATTGTGACTTTGCGAAATTTATATTTGCTAAGACTAAAAATAGACAATCGAATGTTTTTAAAGCAACGTTCATATGTTTATTGTATTGTATTGAAGTCGAAGCTTTAAAAAGCACACAAATTCAGTAAACCATCCACGTGTACTTGATAAAATTGAGTTTTAATCGGTTTGTTCTAAAACAATGCCGTTATCACTTAAACTATATAGAATAATCAGGTTACGATTGTTTTATTTTACCACCTACACTACGTTAATCACTTGTTAAACAAACTTTAAGCCACCGTAACCTTCGATGCAAGGACAGTTAATTAAATGGATTATTTCCTTATATTGAATCACTGCTTTACTTACGGTAACATAAATCGAATGTCGATGTATCTGTGGTAATTGAACGGAGATGCACTGAAAAGGGTCGAAGGTATTCGACTGGGTACAACATCGTGAGCAACTTAATGATGAGCGATATTGCGCTTGAAAAACAGCCTGTATAAATGAGTTGTTACAGCGAATGTGATTGGCCAACGTTTCCGCAGCTATCACTTCGTCTGGTCTTCCGGATGTCTGCAAAATAAAACCGTAGTATTAAAATAGTGAATTTAAAAATAACAAACTTACAAATTCTAGTTTTTATCCAATACGCATTCATTCAAGCCCGTTTTCTCAATGGGTGAGGTTATCACCGGTAAATTTACATAATTAAACAAGTAAATGGGCAAGGAAGTATGCTAAACAGTTTTTTAACGTATAACTGTACAGGTAATACTTTTTCATTGACGACTCGCATGGGATTCTTTTAAATTTGACTATATTATGAGTCGCACCTTGCACCTTTATTATTCGGACCTGTTAAGTACTCATACTTCAATGAAATTAAGTTAAATAGCCAACATTTGTAATAACAGTTATACAAACAGATTTAAAATTCTTTAATTAAGGCTGAGTTCATTTGTTCAAGTTCATTGCTACTTTGTTGTTTATGAAGAAATAGTAACACTGTTCTTGTTTTCACAGTGAAACGAAATGACCCAAGGAAACAAACCTGCACAAATAAAAAGGGGGGTTGCCTAACTAATAAGCTGGAAATTCTTGAAAATCCATTTTTTACAAGCCAAAAATTAAGTTACGCTTACGCATTATAATAAATAAAAATTGCCCAACACCAACAAAAAATCAGTGAAAGTTTTTAAATATTTCTACGCCATATATGTATATGATGAAATATGTTTGCGACTATCTTTCATTCGTTAATTGTTTTTGCTTTTTTTATTCCCATATGATATAATCAGTTAAAACCGAAATTTGATGAAAATTGAGCACCATATACAAGAAGTGAGAGTGTAATCAAACGTCCGTCGCTTGTTGAAAATCTGCAAGCTAAGAGTAAAAAGGTAGAGGTATCGGCACTTAATAGTTAATACCTTTCGGGGGAGCATGGCCGGCAACATAGAGGGTCGCTTTAATACCCGGTTCCGGTTGGTAAGCATCACGCGTAAGTTAAGAGTAGTCTTCATATATAATTTAGACAAACAACAAATATCGCAATGAGAAGAGACAAGTCACCGAGGCGAAAAGCACATGTGATAGTAACAAGCAGACGAGAATAAAATGAAAATTTTAAATAAAGGTAATAAAACTGTAGCATGGAAAGAGACTGTTATTCGACTGGCCAGAGAAAGCAGTGAGTACGCCGACATTTTTGGGAGAAGTAAGAAGATTACGAGAAGCCCAGACAGACATGCAGGAAGACCAACTTGAAATATTACAGAAATGATGTCAAGGAGCTAAAAATAAGCACAATGAATTTAAAGAAACGAAAATATAGAACTGAAGATGGAGATTAAACTGATTAAAGACAGATTAGATACATCAGAAGGAGAAACAAGGCGGAATTAATTTGGTAAAGCAAGGTCTGAAGATAGAATCGTGAAGGAAGCAATGAAAAGATTAATGGAAAATGAACTGGTAGTAAATTTGACAATAAGAATGAAAAAGAAAAAGTAATGAACAACAAGAGCAAATTGAAGAATAAAAAAGAAATTAAAAATATCAATGATGACATGACAAAGGATGAAAGGGAAATCCAAGTAATAATAAGGAAAAAGACACAGCAAGTTAAAAAGAAGGGAAACAAAATTAAAATAGATTTCCAAAAATTAATCGTATAGAATGAAAAATGGACATGGAATAAAGATAAAAAATTTGAAAAGCCCAAAAAGGAAGCAAAACACTAAAGGTAAAGGGACAGCGACGGCCCATCTGATGACGCAGGTTAAATATTTTTTTTTATTCATAATCCGAAATCATTTTAATTTTTTCATTTTCTTTAATTCAGTTGATATAGAAAATAATTCTAATTTAATTATGCCCGGCGCACAGTATATTGTACAGCAAGCCCCTGCAGGTTATGCCGATCCGCAATACATACTGCAGACCACAACCGTTCAACTGAAGCAGGTTCGCTTATACAGGAATACTGCGTCAATTTTCGTATGTTTGCATACGAGCCGTTGCCATGGCAACGGCAAGCTTGCAAATTAATTTGTACGGAGAAGTGAAACAGATTCAAGTCATTCAAGATCTGTCAGTCGCAACCTGCCTTTTGGTTTCGATGTTACATACAGTGGCCCCCATTCGTATTCGTACAGCGCTGCGCGTTTGGTTCATGCAAATTCAAATACATTCGTAGGTAAACGAAATTCGACAATTTTTTGTAACGCTAGCCTGACGCGCTATCACTGCGCCACCCTGACTACCAGAATTAAGTAATTGATTTGAAAAAGTAAATTATCTTGGTAATGACAGAAACAAAGAAAAAAGAGAAAACGGTTATTAATTTGTAGAGGAGTCAAAAAAGAGGAATTGGCGGCAGTAGGGGTAGGATGTTCGTTGCATAATGATGTAAAGAATTTAATGGACAAATGGGAAGCGATATAATTGAAATATAAAACGCATAAAAAGACAATAATAGCAGTATATGGACTATACGGAGGCGAAAGGGCGGAAAAGGGAAATATTTTGGGAAGAACCGCGGGAAGGACTAATCCTTACATTATAAATGGCAAAAGGAAAGGTTATCGGGAATTGCGGATAAGAAAACAACGGAAAAAAATTATCAGAATTTTGTCCCGGACACGACTTATTACTAACAACTAACAAATACTTTCTACCAGCACAAAAATATTTATAAGTACACAACGGAACAGCCGAGTAGAAAAAATAAGCTATAATTGATTATATCCTGTTTGAAAGAGAAAAACAATAAAATTGAAAAGGAAACGGAAGCTTTTAGGAGGAGCAAAAAGTACAGAAATCCCCACCAATTATAAGCAAGATCGAGGGAAAAAAGTTGAAGAGGAACCCATGGACATGGAAAAGTTAATAATGGGATTATCTGCCCAGACACAAGAAATAAAAATAGATACTAACAGCACACAGGCGGCCATAAGCAGCATAACTGAGCAAATGAAAAAATATGGAGAAGAAGTATGATACTTAAAAAGAAGAGTTACTAAGAAAAAGTGTAATAAGAAGCAGAAAGCACAGAATTACGCAAACAAATTAACTAAATGAAAAGAAAGTTAAAAAGCCAGAATTGGCAAGAAAAACAACATTATCAGGGGAATGGAATTCAATAAAGAAAACGTCAATCAAGAAGTTAAGGATTTCCTCCGGCAAAAAAATAATAATAATAGATGTAATAGTGGATATCGAAGAGGCATTTGAAGTGGGAAGAACGGAATATATCAATTAGAAGAAGAACAATACAGATTTAGAAATGAAAGATCATATACTGATACATTATTCATAATACAACAGATAAAAGGAAAAGTGATTGAATTTTAGAAGCCACCATATACATGCCTTGTAGTGATGTAAAATACTCGGGTATTTATAACTCAGGGTAAATACTATTTGCCCTAGGCCCGGGTATATAAATGGGTATTTACTAAATACCCATTTATAAATACCCTACCCGCTGGGTATTTACCCGGCCCACATCACTAATGCCTTGTAGACTTAAAAAAAGCTTTCGGCAGAATCCGAATATCAAACGTACCAAAAATAAGTAGAGCACCTAACCAAATTATTAAGCTAATACATAGTTAAAATAGATCTACAGAGGAACTGAGATGAAAGAATTAATGGGGAATTATCAGATCAAATCTCGACAGACTAAGGAGTCACACAAAGAGATTCCTTAAGTCCCACATTGTTTAACCTAATTATGGATGAAATAATCAAAGAAGTAAAAGGAATGAAAGGATATAGAATGGGCAGAAGTATGTTCAATATCACATGCTATGCAGATGACGCCATTCTGATAGCGGAAAACGAAGACGATTTACAGAGATTACTGTTTAAATTCAACAGAGCTTGCCTTAAATACAACATGCAAATAGCAGAAGTAGAAGGGAAAACCAAATGAATCACAATATCTTCCGAATCAGTAAGATGCAAACTAATGGTCAACGACGAGATAATTGAACAAGTAATGCCAGTAGGAACACGACTTACTACCAATGAAAGGGCCTATAGAAATAGAGCATCAATTATTGATCAAAACAAATAGAACTGCGGAATGTTTGAATAACCTCATTTGGAAAAACAAATACCTCACACAAGAAGCGAAAATTATATTAAGTTACACAACGAAAAGATATTATAAAAAACGAGGTACGATAGACTGCCCAACACCAGCATAAGAGAAACATGTAAGGTAACACACATAAATGAATGGATTATAGAAAGGACTATGGAACGAGTATACATCTAGAATGGAGGAAGTAAGGCTGGTTAAGAGGGCAAGGGACAACAAACCGAATACGAGAAGAGTATTAGGTCTTTCGAAGAAAAGATGTCGAGGTGGCATCTGAACAAAAACGTGGTTATATAGCAGAGCAAATATTCCTAAAATAAGTTAAAGAAGAAGAATTTTTATGGACGAAAATATAAGAGAAACCAAAAAGAGAACGAAACCAATGCACATAGGATACCAGAACTTAAAAACAGTAGGTAGATATCTCCGAATGAAGAAGCTCTTTGGCGCAGTTGTAAAAGTGCTGGTCTCCTAGCTAGTAGTCTTGGGTTCGAATTTCAGGCAGCGGTAAGGATTTTTATAAAGAATTTCCCACTGTTCGAGGTCGGTACTTGAGCGAGTGAAGCCATTTAATTGTCTGGTTATAATTGCAGATAGTAACAAGACCGAGAACAAGACACAAACACTATACACCTAACTAATATTCGTTCACAAACGCATTTCCCTAGCATAAAGGAGATAAATCAAAGTTCACGACACACCGAGGAAAAGGAAAAAACCGTTCGATTCTATTTCCATAGTGAACTTGATATCAGAGTGTTGATTGTTGAGATGTTCTAGAAAAGAACCAAGGTTATGCCTTCCATGAGGCCAGATAATGAAAGTCTCATCTACAGAACGGAACCAGAACTTAGGTTTTAATTCAAGGGAATCAAGGGATTTCAAGACTATTGCCTCAAAATATTCCATACAGATGTTCGCAACCACCGGACAAAGAGGAGAACCCATAGCAGCGTTTGCTTATAGATCGGGTTGTTAAAAAAAGAACTTGCAGGTTTGCCATCTTGAATTAGCAACTGTTCGATGATAGCTACTGAGTCGGGGATGAGGACCTACGCGAACAGACAGGTAACGTCAAAACTGACAAACAAGTGATTAGGGTCGATGGTGAGAATGTGAGAAACCCCTTAAAAAGCGGACGAAATGTGAGGTCTTTTTTTTAACAATGACACGGTCCCAACCCGGAAGATGTTCTTTTAAAGATAAGAAGGAAATAACGCAACAGATTAAAATGATGATGGTTATAGGCCAATCCTTACGTATGGGCGAGCGAATTAAAATACTTTAGACGAGCGTAAGAAGTAACGAGAAAAGAGAAGATTATGAGGAATGATCACATAAGAAAAGAATTGAAAATACAGTCCGTAGTAGATCTCATCGAAAAAGGAATGAATGATAAAATACCAGTAAAAGGACATGGGAAGCTAAAATACCAAAGGAAAAGAGACGACAGAAACCAACGCAGACATAGGCCAACAAAATAAGAAAAATAATAACAAAAAAAAAAGGAAAGACGTGGAAGGAAGCAAAGGAAATAGCTATGGACAGAAAGGACTGCAAAATATGTATGATATAATTAACATCTTTTTACTAATGATTATTTCACAACATCTCTTCAAACATCGAAAAGGAAAATCTGACAAAAGTAAAGGACTTGCGACACTAAACAAACCGCAGGATATAATTTGTAACAGACCGCTTTTAAATCTAACAGTTCATTAAAATTGCAGTATAAAAACACAAGATTATATCCTTTGAACATTTCAACCGTAAAATAAACATCTAGGCTATCGGTTTTTAATTGTCAACCTTCATTTAAGGCCAATCGACTGACGTTGAACTTAGGTAATTAAAAATTGAACCGCCAGTACATAAATAAAACTTAAAAAGTATGTGAAAGAACTAATAAGGTCAATTATTATTACCATTATAATCGTTTAGTGATGGCAGAAGGAACTGGTAACATCAAATAATAATAACGTTCCACCTACAAACAACAGTGAAAGTGGACCCATATAAAACTTAATACGTTAATTGAGTGCATCGTTTAAACTTTCTCAATGTCAATTTTTATATTCAAAAGTAGTTTAACAATGTTGCGTTCCATGATTAATTAAAATGTATTATTCTATGTAATACAAAGAAGAAAATGCACCCAATTAGTTTGTGTCGAGTAAATCCATTATCTAAATTGATGTCAGTAACAACAGGTATGTCTTTTTTTATATTCAGACATAACTTTTTCTAATCGACTCTCATCTTTTTTTTTTAGTAATGTTTAAGTAAGTGGTCGGAAAATAGCAATTAATTGAGTTACTTACAACTTTGTAACTAGCAAGTTTTTCTGTTTAAAAAAATTCCATTAGAAACAAAACAATTTTTGATAGGTTCTTGGAAAACAAAACTCTAAGAATTACTCATTTAAATAAACAAATTATGTATTTTCAATTTGAACGTGTGCATTAACCTTTGTCGAAATTGGTCATGGTCAACCTGTACAATGAAAGAGCAGGATTATTAGTTTTGATGATTTAAACTTCCTCATTTTTAACCTCAAAAGCATTAGTCAGCTTTTATAAGTATAATATATAAAAAAGTAGATGTTTAAAAATTGAAACCGAACTTAAGACTATAATAGAAGGAAACGCTACAGCTTGTCGATTTTTTAAATATGAAGGAAGTTATCGAGGTGATTTCAAAATTTGGCACAATATTAAAAACAGCAAATTACATAAAAGCCTGGACGACGAAAGCTATTTGATAGAAACGAATAAATTTGCTAAGTAAAACCAGAGGGTAGGATAGTAAAAAAAGAAGGAGAGAAAGGAAAGAACCGCAAAGACAAAAAGGAAGGAACAAACGAAAGAAGGAGATTGTAAAGATAGGAAAAAGAAGAATTAAAAGGAGAGGAAGACGTACAAAGAAAAAACGGGAAGGTAGATAGGAAAAAGGAGAAAATAACAGGAAAATAATAGGAAAAGGGAGAAAATAACAGGGAAAGAAGAAGAAACAGAGAGAAGTGAACGAAAAGGAGAGATGGGGAAGCAAAAGCGGTAGAAAAACGGAAGATAGAAGACCAGTCAATACAAAACGGGAAAAGAAAAATACGAAGTAAATAAATCGAAGAAGGATAGCAGTGAGAAGCGATGGAGAAAATAAAAGGAAGCAGCTGCAGGAGGAAAATAAATAAATAGGATGCGAACGAGGAAGCGAAAAGTAAGAAGAACGTACGATATGGAAAGAAAGAAATCAATCAAAACAGTAGAAAAGGAAGATCAAGAACTAGAACTTACTCCCCCAATAAAACAAACAATTCATTATCGAATTTCAGCAGTTCAATTTACATAGTATAACGTAGAAGCAGAAGACAGAAGAAGGAAGACTGAGGAGGTAAAAAGGTTGAGCAATAACGAGCAAGGAAAGAAAGAAAATAAAAAGGCCAGAGGAGGAAGTAATATGTAACAAAAGCAGGCAAAGGGAACAAGATAGCGAAAAAATAGAAGAAGTAAAAGGGAAAATAGAAACAAGGGAAGGAAAAGGCGAGACGAATAAATTCAGGGAAGAAAGAGGGGGAAAGAAAAATGAAAATAGGCGAGAAAATTAAGACGGAAATAAAAGGGAAGGATTTATGGAGAGTAAAGGAAAATTAGAAAATAAAAGAAAGCAGGAGGAAGATGGAACAAATTGGAAAAAAAGATCGAGGAAAAGGATGACAACGAAAGAAAAGGAGGAAGAAGAAAAACAAACGGAAAAAATAGTGAAGAAAAGATACTTACTATTCAATAACCAATTACAGTACTCCAATTTACAAAACTTAATAGGGAAGCGGCCGAAGATATAGGAACGAAGAAGAAAAACAAACAAAGGTAATAAAAAAGGCGAGGGGAAGTTAAAGGAAACAAAAGCAGACAGAAGTGACACGAAAACGAGTAGATCGAAGGAGAAAGAGGAGACAAGGAGGAAGAAAAAATAAGGTAGCCGAGATAAGCGGGAGGAAAATCAAAAAAATGGAAAAAAATGAATGAGAATAAGGATGTGAGAAGTAGGAGAGGTAACGGATGAGGATGAGGAGAAAGAAAGGGAGGAAGAGCGAAGAAAAACAAAACGAAAAAACGAACTTACTACCCAAATGAAACAATTGAATATCGAATTTTCAGTGCTCCAATTTACAAAACCTAATCGGGCAGACATATCGGCGTCGCCACAAATGATTTACTACCATTAAACTAATTTAAGAATCACTGAAGCATCTCATTAAACGAAATAATTCAATCAATTATCAATTAAATTAATCTAAATTCAAAACTTCAAAGCGATATTAATTAATTGAGCTTAACTTTACTGCCCTACTGCGTTTGTGTAAGTTTAGCATCGATGCTTGAAAGTCAAAGGAATGTCAAGAACGTGCGTGTGTCGGAAGAATAGATAAAACGTTCAACATCAGGAAGTGTAAACATTTATGCACGTCTGGTGCATTCTTTCTATTTAAAGAAATAAGAAAAATACAGTTCGAACTTTTCCATTTGGTTATGGAATAAATATTTGCGTTTTGCCAGATTAGTAGGCTGTATAAGTGTGCGCAACCGACTTGATTTGATTCTCAGTAATCGGAAGGATTGTTTTGTTTATCCTTACGATGACTGTCTTTCAGATTCAAGAATCACAATTTCTGACTCACAAATAAATGTTGGAGTTTCGATAAGAATTTCTGAAACAAAAATACTGACTGGTTTGGAAATTTGAGTCACAAAACAAACACTTGTTTTTATATAAAATTTTTTTTTAAAATTTTATTTAATCAAGATAGTTTTGTAAGTAAAAAAAATTCCAACATAGCCGAGGATTGAATGTGGGTCTTCACAATTGTGAATGTCCTACTGAGGGCCGTATTTTAAATTCAAAATATTCCATTCGGTTTGTAATTCTAGGAGGATCTCTTTTTATATTTTTTCTAACACTAATATCTTATACTGTTTGTATGGTGCATAAGAGCTCACTTGTTATGTTGCCTTTAAAATACGTTTTCTCTATAAAATACGTCGTCAATGACCAACGTATTTTATAGGCCTTTAAAATACGCTTTTCACTATAAAATACGTCGTTGCCTAGTAATCTTCGCATTTTGTGTATTGTGACGCGTCTCAAATAATAATTTATTAAAATTTCTAATAATATATTAGTGAAAGATATTAGTGTTAGAAAAAATCTTGAAGACAACTGGTGTTTTATAGTTTAAAAATCTCGGTCTATCAAACCCTCGGCTCACTTCGTTCGCTCGGATTTGAACTACGACCTTGATTTTTAAACCTTCTATAAAACACTTGTTGTCTTAATAGCTATAAAAAGGCCAGAATTTACTTTAAACACGTACACTTCCTGACATTTGAACATATGTCTCTTCAAATAGTTCAAATGCAAAACCAAAACCTTGCCCAACTATGGCATGGAATGTATTTTTTTGTCTTTTATTTTCAAACTTTATCAAAATAGTTTCCTACATAAAGGAAACTTACAGCAATTATCGTATCTATTAATGACCCCACACTTACAAAAAACACGCTTAATTACGTCATTAAGAATTTGTGGGGACCGATGTGGACCTATTGAACTCATAAAATTCCTTTAGACGCCGTCATTTTCAAGCATGTGAAGGAATTAACTAGTAATTACCTTGCTACATTATAACAGGCAGCTGTTAAATAAAACAATGCACGAGCAAACTCGAAAGTAACGCTAATTTCAAAATTTCACACGCAATTTCGTTCGTTCAGTTGACAAGCTCGACAAATGAAGCTAAATTTATCTCATTTGGCATGGTTTCCAAAAACAGATCGATAATTAGTTTATTGCAATCAAATTATAAGCTTCACGAAGGTCCACATTGCTCCGAAATTAGGCATTTCTGGGGTTCCCAGGAATCTCCGAATTTCAACGCCGCGCAAACGTTTATTTTGTTTTTTAATTGGGTGAATATTAAATATACAGGGTGTTCATTTTAAAAGTGAACGCCTACCAGCTTCTGAATAGGCAACACACATTGCATTCCAAAGATCACTTCTCTGTTTGATGAATTTCAAAAGTATTATGCAACACAGTAGCCTTTGAACTTTTTTAATAACATAATATAAAAGTCAAGTACAAATTAGATAATAATAAGAATCTTTAACAACATAACCGTAATCCAGTACTAAAGGAACTGTTCAAATTGTTGACCATTATTTTCAATACGTAATCTAAGTCTTCGTTCAAAATTACTTCTAACGGCAATTAACATCTGAGAAGTAATTGACCTACACGATTCAGTAATTCGCTTTGGATATCGTTGGTGGTACAATATCGCCGCAGCATCGTAATTCTTATGACATTCGCCTAAAAGAAGTAACATGTCTGTTCGTTCTGAATCGTTGAACATCTTGACGTTTTAGCGATTTGCGATTTTGACACCGACATAAAATAGATTTAAGACTATGTTGTTAACGTTTTTGAAATTTATTATACTACAGAGTTATCTCTGGAATGCAATGTGTGTTGCCTATTCAGAAGCTGGTAGGCGTTCACTTTTAAAATGAACACCCTGTATACATAAAAAACACGTTAGATAATAATATAATAAATGACAAGGGGAAAACCTGGGGCTACTTTTGGCAACATAGTGGGTACTGTGGGTAGGTGCTACCTTCACAATCGACAGGACATACGTATTATAACTACGACATTCAAACTGATTTTTGAGGTTTATTAATTGGCTAATTTACATAATAGTTCGTTAAAATTAAAATATAACAATTTACCAATAAGTACCCACAGACAAAGCAAAAACGAAAGTGAAACGTTCCTTAGATTTATATTTAAAGGAGAAAATGTGGAATTTGCATGCATTCGTTCGTGTTTGTTTATAACGTGTCGGAGTATGTAATAATGGTCAATGGAATAAAAAAATTCCGAATACACCTGTGTTTATTTGTTTAAAAATGCATGTGCTTGGTACAAATCTGTTCTGTACTGTTTACACTGCACACATAATTTAGTTAAAAGACACGTCATGCCATTGTACTTTGTGTTATGTTTACTTTTTTAGTCACCAACCATTGTATGACCCTGATAAAACTATGCATATTTTATCATAAAACGATTGATACGTGGATTTTAATTGTTATTATTAGATATTATTGTGAATTCAATTTTCTTCATTTTTTATTGCTGTTTTGTTTGCTAGGTAATATCCGAAGTTTTATTAGAAATACTAAAATAACTTTAATAATAAAAATATAAAACAAGAATTCACACAGTCTCGTCATACGAAACAAAACGAAAAACATTTTAAGACATCGAAGCAAAGGCCCCTTTCCATTGGCGAACGTACAACCAAAAGCCTTTTTTAATAAGGAAGTAATGTAGACGTGCTTAGAAACGCACAAAAGCAACGGGGTTTTTAAGAAGGCCTTTGTAAAAGAGCGAATAAATAAAAAGCACTGACGTCCAAAATTTGAGGTGAAAGGTACAGTGACGTACGAAATCTTTAAGTTACAAGAGAGGTTAAATTCCAACAGAAGTGACACGTAAAGAGACCTTTAACTTCATCTCGGTTTATCAGCATTTCTTCGTAAAAATAAATTAGCAAAACTTAATTTTTTTAACTAAAACACAAATATTTTAATGAAAACCGCTTTAGTAAGAATTAAAAAAAACAAAGCCATCACAATGTTCAAATATTCAAAATCCCAACAAAAATTGAAAAAACGACTTCAGCAGTTTTACATGAAAACTCGATTACAGAGCAATATCGGAGCCAAGTTTTAAGGTCGTATACTTGGCTCCGATTCCATGTAAGCTGCAGCATAAGACACAACGGCAATGTTTAAAAAATAAAAGAATGATAAAATGACCAACTCGTGCTGCAGACAGACACAAATGGCGAATGGCCAAAATCAATAGATGCAAAAGCAAACAACGACGTCACTACAAAATTTCCTTTTAAAAACAAAATAATTAAAATTTTTTGAAAAGTAGCAAATTAATAAATAAAAAGCAAACAAAAAACGGCGATCTGGTGATCAAGCAGGCTATAATTACGGTTCAACAAAAGGCTGAAGACCATACAAGGCGAAAAAATGCCCAAAACACAAACGAAAAACCCAGGAATGACAAATCGAACAGACAAAAACTAAAGTTTAAAAATCGCAAATGTTTATTAACCCACCAAAATGCATCGAAATTCTCAGACTTAGTAATGCAATATTGTGACATAATAACATGTGACAAGCATATCAAAGCAATTATTGTGTTCAGTCTTCCGTCCAGAATGTCGGGAATTTTAATCGGGCTATTTTATTTGTACAGCTAACCAAATTTTTCCTTTCATGACTCGACCGGAAACTACTTTAATTTTTTTTATTTTAAATACATTATTCAACCAACCTAACCTGGCATTTACGAAAAGAGTCGAAAAATCCCACCAAAAAAATTTGTTTTCTTTTTCAAATTTTGATTCAAAACTATTTGCATGGCCGTTTTTCGAATGACAAACATCATAAATTATTTTCAAAAAGGTAAAAATGTCGACGCTCGAATTAGAAAGTACCGAATTGTTCTCGTTATTAATAAACGCAAATGCTTAAAAATTTCAGCCCAGTTCTCAGGAAGACTGAATTAAATTCACACGTCCGAGTATGCCATGGAAAGTGAATTTTTACAAACATGTTAACATCTTAATTTTGGTTTATTCCAGTTTAACGAGTACAAGTCGTCCCAAAAATTTATCACCGTTGTTTAATGTTCTGATGGTTTACCAAAATTGAAATAAGTACCTATAAAAGAGCTTACTAGGATTATTAAAAAGAAGAACAGCAATTGACGCCGGTAAGCTTAATTTAAAAAAAAAATAGAAAAAAACAAAAGCAAATTTGGAAGTTTTTATACCTAATGGAAATTATTGCAGAGGCAAATTTCCTACGTTCCAATCGCTCTAAATCTTCGATCGTTTATATTTGATCTCAATAAATGTCATGCTCAGATTAACTTTAATTAAAGTTAACGAAACGTGAAATATCCAAGTAAGCAAAACGAACTTAAGACGTATTTATTGCAGGGGATCTTAGTAAGCAACGCAATGGACTCTGTTTTATGTTTAATAAAAGCGCAATTTCTACATGGTGTTTTAAGGCATGGATAATGTTTTAATGTGCATTCGACTGTAATATTCGAAACAAAAGAATATACATTCGCGAGCAATAAATGAAAATTGCAGAAAATTTTTCAAAAACCAGATTCAGAAGTCAAAAAATTGTATTCCACCCTTTAATACTGCTGTATTTTCTATGCTCAAGTGGCTTTATTAAAAGCAAAAGAGCAGATTTAGGTAACTATAATAACAAATGTAGTACCAGTTTATAAGAAGGTTAGGTAGACAGTATGGTTTTTGTGAAAACAGAAATACCGAAAACGCTCTCGTTTCTTTTTATTATTATGATAAAGTCTTAAGTAACCTCGACAATTAATTGAAATCTGTTGGTATCTTCTTTGATCTCAGTCGTGCTTTTGATACCATAAACCATAATTTATTACTGATGAAATTAGAAATATATGGAGTTCGCGGACCTTCTCTAATGTGTTTAAAATTGTATTTGGACTCAAGTCGTGAAACTGGGTAAAGACGGTTTCTGATTCGCATATTGTAAAAACTGGCGTACCTCAGGGTAGTATACTTGGCCCTATCATTTTCTTAATTTTCATCAACGATATAGTGAAGCATATGAATTATTTTACTACGTTATTCGCTGATGACACGTCCACTATTGTGAACAAACCAACTTTAAGTGTGCTCAGCAAAATGGCATCTTCATGCTTCTACTATAGTCTCTAAAATTTTAAATGAAGGGAAAACCGAGTTACTTTTTGACAATTCTAAAGATTCGAGTCAATATAGCTTACTAGTTAAAGGAAATGGTCACTCTGTATGTAGTTCAAACTAAGTATGTAAAATTCCTAAGACTCACTATCGACTTCAAATTATCCTGGGAAGTTCATAGGGCGTAGGGTGACTGTGCCTATGTTCGACTTTGTCCATTAGTCGTCCGCGACTATATAAACTTCGGAAGCAAATGTATTTTTAACAATATACCAGTAGTCGGCCATGTATTTCCCGCTATTTATAAGATTTTTGTTAACATAACCTCAAAGTACGGCGTACTAAATGTTAAACAAGTGAGCCTGTTTTGGAGTTTTGGCATTGCGAGGTATGTCGTTATTAGGTTATATCTCTATTCATATAAGAATTATACTGTCATTAATAGATTAATAAATATGTATTTATTTACATAAAAGAAGTACCTAGTAGATTTTTCTATTTAGTGGTGGTCGAGTTCGAGTACTGGCAAGACATAGTTGATAATAAACCAAAAGTCGGTCACGTGGCCGACCACCGGAATTTCGTAAAATTTCGCAATTTTCGGCATTATAAATACTTATTACATATAAGTAATAGTATATTATACACGACGCTATAACGAATGATATTATTACCGAGCATAATGTTTGCAACACGAGCGAACGAGCGAGCGAGTTTTGCAATTATCCGAGGTAATAGTAGCCATTATAGCGAGTCGTATAATATACTTTGTCCACGAACACAAATACGAAGAATTTTTAATTAAAATTTAAATAACAACGCAGCTAAAACCATGTGGTAGGACTATGTTAAACGAAGTGGTACGATTTAGGATTAGAAACATAACCTATTTCCTTCATTATACACTATAGACAATGATGTTACCATGACACCGTGAATAATGATTATTCACTGCTGGCAGTGTATAATACATGAATAATTGACAGATCTTTTAACAATCAGTAGAAGTGTAATAACAGAATAGTACCGGGTGATCAACGGAATTCATAATTAGAGGAGGCTGTGATTGGTGCTATTTTATGCTGTGTGGTTGGACACACTGAGAAATGAATAATAAATTGACAATTGTTATATTTGAGGTTATGCTCGTGCTTTGACGATCTTAGATGATATAGTAAACATTATTTTGCTGAAACGAAGCAATAAAATAAGTTTGAAGAAGAAACTTTCAGTGAGAAAAATTTTATGTTCAATATCTAACATTTTTAAAAATAAATGTCTCAATTCTGACACTTAAAATTTTTAATTTCAAGCTGCAAGCCTGTGTTGCCAACTTTATGGTAAATATCACAGCCTGCTCTAATTATAAATTCCGTTGATCACCCGGTACATAAGAAAATGGTTCTCAGAATTACAATTTTTTTTGACTGAAAACAACGCCAGTGATATCTTGGAAAACCCCTGCCGAATATTAAATGGTAATGAGACTTCCTTTTCAATGTGCCCGAAAACTGGTAAGAGTTTTGGCAACTAAGGGCTGGAAAAATCTTTCTACACATAAAAAAGGTAATGAAAAGGCAACAATAACACTATTTACTAGTATTTAATGCAAATGGAGAAACCGTGTATCCAATGGTGGTACTTCCCTATGTCCGACCACCAAAAAATGTAGTTGATAGTATACCCAGTGGATGGTATAAAATACGTTTATTAACTTTTTTTGCAAATACCTCAAACAGTATGAGATCTATCGCAAACATCATCATATACAAAATTAAAGTACATTTAATTTTGAATAAAAATTGACTTATTCATTTATTTGCTAAAGTCAATGGTTGCTGAGATATGGAAGGGGTAAAAGGTAAATTTCATTGTAAAAATTGCTCAAAACACCATGGAAATCGTAATCGTAATCCACAGGTGTTGTGGCCGATGAAAATGGTAATTGTGATGAGGCGTTTGAAATTGGTGCAGTAGCATTGAAGGAGATCGAGGGCAAGAAATTCAGTGACATTCATTTAAAGAGGAAGTCTCTAGCTATCGTTACAAGAGCAGTCACAATACGTAATGATACTGCTTGTGTGAACCCCAACCAGCCGGAAACTTTGGGACTTTTTACCACTTATTACGGGGAGGGTAATCAACAATTTGTGACAGGTTTCAACTTCTTTTTTTGTATGTTGAGCTTAATCCCTAACTTTGCTGTACTATTGTGGCCAATGGAATTACTAATTCAGACAATAAAGTCAAAACTTCGAAATAGATCTTCTATAGAAGTATACGAAGTTGTTGAAAACGGTATTTTAAGACCAATTGGCGATAGTACCAATATAGAAGCAGTTCAGAGTGCTGCGGAAGAAACTAACTATGGACCTATAATAAACGTAAATGACAAACGTATAATTTACGAGTATTTGCAGGACATACATGAACTTGAATGACAACACAATAAAAGCTTCAATTAGCCCAATTTTCAAAATAAAACAGATGAGCAGGGAATTATAACAGAAAGCAGCCATGAACATAAAAATAATGAAGAAATAAATAATAGCTCAACCAATTTAGATAAGCAAAAACTCAAAAATGTAGACGGAGATAAAGGCAGAGAACATAAAAAAACGAGGTACAAAGTGCATCACGAGAAACTAAAGCAGAACAAATCGTAGCTGCCCAAAGTACAATTAATGAAAATTATGCCAAAATTAATAACGAAAATAAGATAGAAAATATTATCATTTGTATTGGCAATCGCCTTTAAAAAACAACGAAAAAAGAAATATTACCGATATTAGACAACCTGCAGCTATCTCATCAGATTCCTTCAGAGAATTTTTAATGAACACACAGAACAAAAAAAGAAGAAGAAGAAGAAGAAGAAAACCAACAAAGAAAAGAAATGCGAGCTGCGAATTAAAAAAATTAAAAGCCGGAAACGGAGAGGAAACAATGTCCAAAAGAAAATAAAGTAGTGCTAATTGTGGTTCCGACTTGGATAGTGACGCAGAAGATGATAATTTAAAAAACATTGGCTATGATAAGTGCCCAAGATGGTACCATCTCAAATGTACGGCCACACCTATGTATATAGCAATATCTATGACAGATGTTTTTGCTTGCTTGCTTGTTATTGGCGAGAGATCTTTAGTTTACAAATTTACCTAGCCATGATTTCATTCTATCTTTGTTGTGCTACCCATACTGTTTATGTCTTCCTTGTTGCACTCATTAATTTTTGTATGTTTAGATTGGATTTCGGACAATCTGTATAAATAATTGGATGGCAGTAAAGGGAACAAAAACTAATTTTCTTGTACGGTTTGTAGACCACATATTGGCCGAACTTTTATATATTTAATTTTTTTACAAATACTCTGTTCTAAATTTGTGAGAAACAATGTTACCAATGGCTAGTGTAAAAAATAAAGTTTCTAGGTGGATTAGTAGACTATAGAACTATAGTTCGTCTCAACCTTAGAAACAAAAACAGTTGTCCATAGATAATTGAAGAAAAATAGTGTCGAAGTAAAATAATACATTTTTAGTTTTAATTAATACATAAATTTAAATAATGTTTTGAAAAGAGACTTATCAAAAAGTTCATATCCGAAGAAGATAATAGCTAATAGAGCGAAGTATAAGAAATAATGTTGACAATAAACCTTGTAATGGAAGAACGTATACGGTAATCCTTTCAAAAATTTTGGTAGATCACACTCAAAGTATGTTAGTTTCAATGCTTTTAAGTGTGTATTATCATTTTCCAACTGTTTTTACAACAAGTAATCCAAAACTTTTGCGTAAAGTGGCCGAGCACTGGAACATTTAACATATAAACGAAATTTGTAAAAAGCTTGCTTCTAAAAACTTTGCTTTACTTCAGTTACGAAATAGCGTTGGTGACTATGCATGTATTAATTCCATACTCTGTTATGGTTTGCTTTGTTGGGGAAATTGCTCAGACATTTATCGTATCTTTGTTGCGCAAAAGAAAATTATTAGGACAATGTTTCGTCTTCGCCCTAGTAGTTCCTGTGTTTATTATTTTAAACATCATGGTATTCTGACTGTTTATTCATTATTTATCTTAAACTCAGCATGTAATGTGTGAAAACATTTGAATCTAGTCACAACTTGTGGTCAAATTAACAATTACGTTACCCGGTCCGCAAATAAATTATATATTCCTGCTCATAGACTAACAAAAGTTGCAAAAGGCCCTATATGATTACTTCAACTAAAATTTACAATAAGTAGGAGTATATGGACCATACATTCCGGTTCGGGATAAGGGTCGTTTCTTTTCCTGAAGCTCTACTAATTCATTTATTGTGTGAATTACTCCACATATTCTTTCTTCCTTTTCCTTCGGTTACATGTATTGTTTAGCCTTATTTATGATCTTGTTCCATTTCTACCTATTTCGAATCGTTTCTCTCCAGTTGTTGATTCCCAATTTTTTGATATCATCATACCATTGATCTACCCATCGAATTTTTGGTCTTCCTCTCGGCCTCCCATCCATTGCTCTCCAGTCCGTTATCTTCTTTATTATTTCGACTGCTTCTCTTTTTGACGTGTCCCAAACCATTTTAATTTTTGTGCTATTCTGCCGCTGTTTCTCTTATCTCATGATTCATCAGTGATCTGGATTCCCCTTGTATTTTTTTGGCCCCAAAATTCTTCTTAATATTTTTCTTTTTAGTATTCTTAGCTTTTCTTGGTCTCTGACAAGCACATCGTTTCTGCAGCATATGTTATCGCAAGTCTTATTACTGATTTATATTTTTAAGTAATTTTTGATACTTCCAATATGCCCCGTTCCCCGTTCAGCACTTCTATTATTTTTGGCATTGACAATAACACCCAGATATTTGAAATAACCCACTTTCTTAAAACAATGGTTTCCTATTTTTATATCTTTTATGTTTGTTTTCTCTCTCCTTGTGCATATCATATATTCTGTTTTCTGTTCGTTTATCCTCAGACCTTTTTTGTTTGCCTCTCTTTCTAGTGTGGTTAGTATTTCTTCTAGTGTTTTCCTGTCTCCGGTTATTAGTGCGAGATCATCTGCATATGCTACGATTTGTATTGAACTTTGTGCTTTGCTTTTTTTTTATTCCTGTTGCTACCCCTTCTAGTGCAATGTTCAATAATGTTGTTGGCAAGGCATTCCCTTGTCTCACTCCTTTTTCTATGTCGATAGGCCTTGTTGTTCCTTCATGAGTTATGATTTTTGCTTGCAAGTTCTCCATGGTCATTTTTACCAATTTGATCAACTTTGTCGGTATTTCCATTATAGTACTTCTCTAATGACACTGTCAAATGCTTGTTGAAAGTAAATAAACACAAACAGTATATGTAGGTCTATATCATGTTCGTGGCATTTTAAAATCGTTTGTGTTAGGACAATCTTCTGCCATTAAAATTTCTGAATATCCAGAGCTTCAAACGATTTAAAGTAGAACTAAAGTCATTCTTAATCGATAAATGCTACTACAATTTAGCTAATTTTATAACGAAAGGTTTTGATTTATACCAGTATGTATCTACTAGTTATTGTTATAATCATATTTTACTATTTCCTGTGACAATTTCCAACATTTGTTAAGCAAATCTTAGTAAAAATAATTAAAATAAATAAATAAATTTACAAAAAAAATCATATAAAGAGATTCCGAAGTCAAAAAATTGTATGTCACCCCCTTTGGTACTCCAATATTTTTGTGTTCAGCTGACTTCATTAAAAACAAAAGAATACATTTAGGTAACAAGTTACTATCGTAAAGTATGAAAATTTTCCTTAATTGGATAAAAACCGCACGGAAATTCACGTTTCGCTGGAACGCTGGAACATTTGATGTTAATTACTTCTTAAACTAGCTTTTGAAAATTTCCTGCTTTCTCATTGTTTTTTTTTGTCACAAAAACAAACAAAAAACAGTACAATTTCATGCAACTGCATATAAAACATGGAACAATGAAGACATTTCATGCGATTTCCGGACAAAGCACGGAATCACAGTTGAAGTAATCAGATCACGATTTAAATATTCCATGTTAATGTCCAGGCAAGAAAATTTTTAATTCTGTTAATTTCCTTCTAGCCTAGAAACAAAATAAATTTCTACATCATCCGAACCCAATCAGCAAACGTAATCTCTTCAGAATCGATTTATTACGACTTAATACCAAAACCTAAGTAAATAAATAATAAAACAGTTGACAGTCGGAAGATTTTCCTTACTGATTAAACGTAGTAAGCAGAGCGCGAATTCCTAATCATAAAAACGTGAAATCGTATCTTACGAACGTTTCACCTTGAACTTCGAGAAAATAATCGAACAAACACAACACAAAAATTTTCCAAGTTCATTGTTTTAATAATCGGCCATAAATTTTGAGGCTAACTGTAAATTATAACAGAATTTTCCGGCGCAATGTGTTTTCCTCTTATTGTTTTTGTTTTCGAATCGATTGATCATCTTTTCCTGGGTGCGGTGGGCGCGGTTAATAAATGTAATTCTTTTTCGATGCTTTCGTGAAGAATTTTATAGAATGCGAACGGCGTACAGGGACGTATTTAAAACATTTAATTAGAACTAATGGAATATGCGAGGCTCAAACGAGGTCAACACTACTTTTATTTAATTTGATGACAAATCGAGCAGAGAATTTCTCCGTTGTTTGGTTAAATAATAAAAAAAAAATTAAAAATTGTAGAAACTCTGTTAAAAAATTTACTATTTACCCTACGTAAAAAACACGCACTCATTTCATGTGAGTAAACAAAATGAGCCTTAAAACGGCATTTACGTCAAGAGGGTTTTAAATTTTACAAAAGGCGAGCCATATTTAGAACAGTGCTTGCACAAAGCTTTAAAACATTGTTTTCTTAAAATAGAAGATCCTTATCCACATAATAAAATATTCCCTTTACGTCATAGAGGGCTTTCTACGGCTTTAATTAAAATTTTTCTATGCTTTAAAACCTTTTGTTTTCAACTGAAAACCAAGGAAAAGCAAAACAACGGGTATGGCCTACTGTTGGCCAATGCGAAGATGGAAATTTGAAGCAGGCGAAGCCCCATAAAAATATCAGAAGCCTTTTGAAGTAAATGGAAGATAAATAATAATCTAAGTCGGCGGTTATTAAGAAAAGTAAAAAAGAAAGGCTGGCTTTTGTAAACGAAAAGTCGCTCATATTTCAGTCCCTGGGGTTAGCTTTTGAATTAAGCTAAAAATAGAGTTTATTGAAGGAAACGGAACGTCCGCGTTTTCCATTTTCTTTAGAATATGTTTGTACATTGTGCAAATATCGAGGAAGTAGAAGCTTTTGCTTGATATTTTTTTTACAAAAGACAAAGTAGGCGAGGTTCACGGATTTATTTGAGGAGGGCAACTAAATAAAACCGATTAAATAAATTAGTAAAAAGTTCTGATCAATATAAATAAAAATCGATTTGTTCGAGGTTCTCTACGAACGTCCAGCTTTCAGAAAATATTGTGAAATGTGTTACATTTTTAAGTGCCGAAGACCTCAGAAAAATCCAAAATTTTTAAACTTTCACGAGCAACATTCAAACGTATTAATTAACTTTCTAACATTTGGCCAATACGGATTCCATCGACAATCTGTCACACAGCACTGAACACTTTTACCTTAAATCAGAGCCACCAAAAACTTAAAAATATTGGAACATTTCACTCACGTCTTCTTTTACTTATGTATAAATTGGCTTTAATTTAGAAACGTAATATTTAAAGACCTTAAAAACCTTACGCTTAAAGCAATAACTTTCCCCCTTTTAATTTTACAAGTAACGAATGGTAAAAACAAGCAAATTTTTGAAGGAATTTCTTAAAAACTACAAATTTAGAACGTTGAACATTTAAAATATCTCGATAATTACACGAGATAGAAAGCAAAAGCTTGCTCAACATCAAACGGACTGTAATTAAGAACACAGATGTTAATAACATGAATCACGCATGAAATATTCAGAACAAAATTTTACTATTCTGGTTTTTGCATACGGGTTTTTTGTCATCTTCTAAAGCTATAAATATTTCCAGAGGTTGTAATAACAGACGTTTTAAAATTAAAACCAGACAGTTCTAAATTTTTTAATGGGCATATTGTGTAATCTTTATTGTAATTACTTACATCATTACGGTTTTTTTTTAGATTGAAATGACGAAACATCTAAACTATTTTTAATTAATTAATAAAAATAACAAGTGAATCATCGAAGAATTTTGGAAATTCGAAAATGCTTCCGATTTTGTTATTTTTAATCATTACACAACGTTTAAAACACTTCAAACGATTATATAAACAATTGAATAAATAAATACATATACAAAAAAAGTCTAAAGAAACTTAAAACAGAAATTGTTGGAAATGTTTAAAGGTTAACGAAGGCCTAAAAGGTCCTTGGCAGGTATATTTTTAATCCGTGAAAGTTTAAATAAGTTAAAACTTTAAACATTTAAAGGGTAAGTATTTTTAAAAGTTCGAAAATCTGTTAAGTCTTCAAATTTTGTATGAAACAGAAAATGCGCAAGAAAGTCCTAAAAATCCAGAAAAGTTCTGGCTGGAAAAGCCTTCTGCGTATCATGAAATTCTTAAACGGATTTTTTTACAAAAGCGTCGATGTTTTCGACAAATGTTTTTAATGTTTATGTTTTCACGAAAGCCTGAACAGGTTGTGAAGTTTCTGACCCCTGAAAGTTTGAGTGCCAAAGAAAACAGTTTGCTTGATGAAAGTTTTCAGTAGTCTAAAAGGGTTTTGAAAAGATGGAAAACCTTTTGGAAAATTGCCGAAATGTTGTACCAAATTGAAAATCCAATAATGCACACGGAATTTGAAAAAATCCTCTACAAGTCCACGAGGACTCCAAATTCCTCGATTTAAAAAAAGAGATTTTCAAACTAGTTCGAACGATTTTTGTGATTCGAAACGCTCTTTATTAGAAGTATTATTATTTTTTTAATTTAAAACTTTTTCTAAATCTGGAATCCACGGCATTCAAAGGAAATTTAACAGCTATGATTTATATTTTGAAAATGTGCCTGAAAGAATATAAAAATTCTAAACAAACCCTCAAACGTTTTTGTAGTTTTCTAAAAGTCCATTAAACGAAGGAATAATTTTTTTTTAGATTTCTAGGACGTTTCATTTCGTGAATGCTAGGAAATTATGTAAAATGTGATTATTTTGAAAATATAAAACTCCAGAAAAATGAGAATTTGGTGGAAGAACAAGTTAAGCAGTTTTTTTATTTTAAAAGTCCAAAGAAACCACCAAAAACTTCAGAAGTTGTCTAAGTCCTGCAAGTTTTTTTAAAATTTCTCTCTAAAATTATAAACAAATCTCTCGGAAATCCATGGAATTGTAAGCAAAACCTGCGATTTTTTCTAAGAATAAAAAATAAAAAAAAAAACAGAAATTTGTGGAAAAGCAAGTGGAGGAGTTCTTTGACATTTTCAAAGATTGCTGAAGCTCACTGAAACTTCTAAATTCTAAAACCTCCAGAAAAATCTCTAAAAGTTCGTCGAATAAATTATATTTTTTTAAGATTTCTTTGACTCTTCCAAAATTGTAAAAAAGAGTAATTTAGAAACTTAAGAATGAAAATCACAGATTCTAAATAATTTCCTCGCATCCATGGATTTGCCAGACAATTTTATGTGAAATGAAATTTCAAAAAATATTCGATTTATTCATTCAGTGGACTTGGACAACTTCTGAAGCTTTTGAGTGTTTCCTTGGGCTTTTAATAATTCTTCAAAATTTTAAAGAACCTGTTCTTCCAGAAATTTCCGGTTTTGATTGACTTGCTTCAGAATTATATGATTTCCCCACTTGTTTACAATTTTAGAAAATGTTGAGAAACAAAAACGTTCATTGAGTGGACTTTTAGAAAAACTTCTGAAGTTTCTTTGGGCTTCCAATCATTCTTCAAATTTTTAAAAAACTTCATGTGTTCTTTCATAAATTTCTAATTTTTATTTTCAAAATATAAATCCCAAATTTTAAATAATTTCCTCGTGTTTTTCGGGTTTCTTTTATTTTTCTAAAATTTGTGGAATTGTAAGAATCTTATTACCAATATGTTTTTTACTTTTTTTTCTGAAAATATAAAATTCCATAATAATCAGAAATTTATGTAAAAGCAAAAGGGGAATTCTTTGACATTTTCAAGAATTACTGAACGCCCACTGAAACTTCCATGACCTTCAGAAAGTTTTCTAAAAGTTGAATTAATTATTTTTTAGATTTCTTTGACTTTTCTAAAATTGTAAAAAAGTGTCTAGGAAATCCTTGGAATTGTAAGGAAATTTAACATCTGCAATTTTATTTTTGAAAATATAAAACGCCAAAAATCATACATTTTTGAAAGAGCGAGTTTTTAAAAATTTAAAAAAATTCTTTAAAGCCCAAAGAAACCTCCAAAAGCTTCAGATTTCGCTTGCTTTACTAAAAATTGTAACAACTTAAAACATCTTTGGAAATATCTCAAATTACAAAAGTGGCCTTTTAAATTTGTTTGTTTTTAAAGGGCCATCAAAATCGTTCAAAATTTAAATACAAAATTTTGGAAGTCTTTAAATCTTTTTTAATCTCTGCAATTTTGTGGAAGTCTCAAGGAATTTTTTTGAATTCAAAATAATCTGTTGAAAATTTTTTGAAAGCCTTTTAAATTTACATATATACTTTTGAAAAGTCGGATAAGTCTAAGTTATAAATTTTGGAATGTTTTGGAAGTAAATCAAGCCTTGAGAAAAATATGAAGTCTAAAGCTAGGTTCAGAGGGGCCTGAAAGGCAACAAATTACATTAATAAATTCATAAATGTCTTTAGAGTGATTTCTGAGATTGTGTAACTCCAAAGAAGCCTTTTACTCCGAGTTTTCTGGCAACCAATTAAGTCCCCGCTGAAAGTTTGGACGGCTTTCACATTATTATTTTATTTTTTATAATATTATTATTTCAAACCATGAGAATCAAAAATGGCAATAAAATACCTACTAAAATAAGTCCAAGACGAAGTTTGATGTAAATCCACACAATTTCCAAAGTTAAAGTTCAAAACAGTAGAGAAATTTTAGAGGTTTGTGATGTTAGAAAATCCTTTTGGCAATTGATGATGCCTGTGAATCTTTGGTAATCAATAAGGCCCTCAAGAAAGTCCCTGAAATTTATTAATTTTATGCAAAATTATAATAAAGTCCAAAGAAGGACGTTTTCTTACAAGAAAATTCAAAAAGTCGGATATTCTGGAAGCGGTTAGTCTTCTGCAAGTTAAGTGGGGAGTTTAGGAAGTCTCCGAGCCCATGAATTTTGTAAACAATTTTCAAGACCCAAAAAGGCTGTAAAAGCTTCAAAGTCCAGGCAAGTTCCTTACATTTAAGAAAATTCAAGATTTATGAAGTGGCAAGTCCATTCTGTAAACCATTGATAATGACCAAAGAGGCAGTAACAGTCTCAAATTCTAGGCAAGTTCCTTAAATTTCTTGGACGTTTTCGTATAAGAAGTGGCAAGTCTCTGGAAGTTACGCGGATAATTTAGAAAGGCGTAAACAATTTTAAAAACCAAAAGAGCCAGTAAAATTCCAAATTTCAGGCAAGTTGATGATTTTTCAAGTACGAGTAGTAAGTCTTCTGGAAATTATGGGGAGTTTAGCAAGCCTTTGAAATCGATGCATTTTGTAAACAATTTTTAACGCCTAAAGTGGCAGTAAAAGTCCCAAAGTCCAGGTAAGTTCCTTAAATTTCTTCAATGTTTTCTTATACGAAAATTCAGGAAGTTAAGGATTTTTCAAGTGGTAAGTCTTTTAGAGGTTAGAGGGGGGGGGGAGTGTAGGAAGCTTTCGAGGCCCATGATTTTTTACGCAATTTTCAAAGCCCAAAGAGGTTGTAAAAGTCCCAAAGTCCCAGTTCTTTAAATTTCCTTAACATTTTTCTATGCAAAAAATTTAAGAAGTTGAGCATTTTTTAATTGGCAAGTCGTTTAGAAGGTTTAAAAATGAAGACCAGCAGGGAAGTTTAGGAAGCCCATGGATTTTGAATGGAATTTAGAAATCCAAAGACGTTTGTGAAAGTCCTAACTCCTGTGTATGAATCGTCATTTACCTACTAAATTTCTAAATAATTTAGATACAAATTTGTGTTAACAACAAATTGTTTACCAATATTAATTCAAAGTAAAATTAAACCTACGTTTATTTTAATCTACACTCAGGTGCACAAAAAACGGGTCATTTCTTTTTCTTTTAATTTTTATGTTGTTGTAGTACTTAGAATAAAACTTTTAGTATTTTACAATGAAAGAGACCATCAGGGTGAAGAAAAAAACAACATATGGTACTTATCAGTTTATTTAATGAACATTAATAAGGGAAAATGATAATGTACGTATACAATAAAGAAAATGCATTTCCGCAAAATAAACTTAACAGAGATTAAGAATGAAAATTTCATTTGAATAGATTTCAATACTTTGTATTGCCTCCTCTAGCCCTAACTATTGCCTGCATACGGCGGGCCATGCCACTACTAAGCTCACGAATATCATTTTGCGGAATATTCTGCCATTCTTCCTGAAGTGCCACACGAAGATGATATACTGTGGTTGCTGCAACTGCACGTCCTCTAACACGCCTGCCCAGCATATCCTAAACATGTTCTACAGGATTTCCATCTGGGGTACATGCTGGCCAGTTTGTTTTTCCTATTCCAACTTCATCCAAGTATTCAGTGACGCACCTTGCTGAATGCGCTCTCGCGTTATCCTGCATCAGAACAAAGTCATCGCCGATAATTGGAGCAAATGGAACTACGTAATTTGCCAAAACCTCCTCATTATACCGCTGTGCAGTCAGCGACCTGCCATCAATAACAATCAATTCGGTGCAGGCATCCATTGATATCCTGCCCACACCATCACTCAACCTCCACCATGGCTAACCCGGGGGTTAAACGTGCACTCCGCAAATCGTTCTCCCGTTCGTCTCCATACTCGTTCTCTTCCATCTGGTGAATGTAGGCAGAACCTAGACTCCTCAGTAAACAGTACAGTACTCCATTGTGCCAATGTCCAATTCTAATGTTCGCGAGCAAATTGAAGTCTGGCTACTCGGTGACGTGGGAGTAGTTTTGGTCCAGCTGCTGGTCTGTAAGTTTTAAGCCAACTTCTTGTAACCTTCGACGAACTATCCACACACTCGCAACTGTACCACGAACCTCACGGGGTTGGTTTTTTGTCTCCACTGAAATCAAATGACGATTCCGTAGAGTATTAAGGACGAGAAATCGGTCATCGTTAGCAGTCGTTTTTGGTTTCCTGCCAGATCCCGGCCTCCGCGTATTTCTGCCGGTCTCTCTAAACTGTTTAAGTACTCTTTGGATGGTAGAAAGACTGACATGAAGTAATCTGGCCACATACCGCTGGCTTCTTCCGTCTTCCATAAGAGCTACAGCTTTTGCACAATCTTCAGCACTTAGAACCATAATGAACACACCAATCTCTATTGGGAATATCAGTAAATCGAAAATAAACAAATGAAAGCAGTATGCACCTTGATGCTCTATGCATAATGTCGAATGGGCAATAGGTAGTGAAGAACTCGTATCTTTAAATTTCATTTTCGCTTATTAATGTTCATTAAATAAACTGATAAGTACCACATGTTGTTTTTTTCTACACCCTGGTGGTCTCTTTTATTGTAAAACACTAAAAGTTTTATTCTAAGTACTACAACAACATAAAAATTAAAAGAAAAAAAAATGACCCGTTTTTTTTGCACCTGAGTGTATAAAACACAGTTTCCATTACCTTCAATTTATGAATGGAAAATTTTACAACCAAACATTCGAATGACTAATAAAACCCCAAGGTCGACAAAATTAATAAATATTACTAAAATAAATTAGCCATTTTGTAGGAGTTAAAAAACCAACACCGGCATCCGCTTGTTAACCTTAACGTCATTTACAAAATTCGTTCTTATTATGATAATCCGTTAACGTTGAAAAAAATGTTAACGATTCAGATGACACGTTTAACTAAAATTAAAGCCACGTGAAGTTACGGAAAAGTAACGGTGGGAGCTGACCACGAACGTCGTTTCGTCAACGTTGTAAGTTAAATAAATGATCGGCTTCAACAATGAACCTTTTTAAACGTTTTTAAAGAGATGCCGGTTTCTTATTCATACGTGTTATTAGTCAGAACTCCGGCAAATAACGTCCTTGATGGTATCATGCGACCGCGAGCTCTAAATTATCTAGGTCGGAACGACGGCGGATGCGTAAGAATTAAGGTCGCAAGAATTAAATAACCCTCGCCGATTCAATTTTTGAAGTTCCCGCTAAATTTGCCCCCTTTTGTTTTTAAATGGACGTTGCGCCTACTTTATTAAAAAAATTAAATTCGTTGAAATGCCTTCGATTTTGCCAAGTTGGAGCCTGAGATTTAATGCAAGGACCTCCCCCAATTTTATGTTAACTGCAAGAAGTAATAAACAAACGAACAGCGACTTTGAATTGGCGCAAACAAACAATAATTAAGTACAAGGTTAAAATACCTTGCAGTGCACCGTCGTCATCATGCAATTAAAACTAGTTCAGTTACACTTTGCATTCTTCAAATTGTTCAAAATCTATTTAAGTTATTTAAGTACATATATTAAATTTCGTGACTTTTTTTGGATAAAATAGATAATTTAAAAATTATAATTATCCTATGAGATGCAAGTTAAAGCATTAATCCAGTTTGTTAAATTTACCCAATTTGTTTATTTAATGCACAAAACTGCACACAAATATATCAACTTGTTGATATACGTAAAGATGACGCACTAACTATCTTCGCTAAATTTAGACCAAGAACATTTCAATTTTTAATTGGTTCCTGGAATTTTATCAAATATTAAGTGGTCTGATAAAAATGCTTGAATTCTTTTCTTAATAAAAATCATAATTAAAACTGGCACAAACTCTGATCGTTTAATATAATTCAATAAATTACAGAACCTAAAATAATTCGTTCAACTTACTTCCAAATTTGGAAAAATAAATTTCAGAATAGTATATTAAAATACAAGTTGCAGAAGGCATGTATTCAAGCACGAATTTGAAATTCCGAACCGAGCCGCATAGCGGTGAGTTGAGGAACAAATGAGTGCTTGAAAGACCTTCTGCAACGAGTATTTTATACTATTTTTTCTATTTTGCCGCTTTATACCATTTTATAAATTAAAAAATAAAAATTTTAAATCTAGGGAATTTTGCGGTGGTTGGTGACGTTTATGTTGGCGTAATTTTAGGTTAGAAAATTTATTGCCGGACAAATCCAGATCCCAGTATGAAAAAGAATTTTTGACGTATGTCAGTTGACAGTTCAACGCTACCAACATCAATACAGTAAATTTTACTAGTATATTTTAGCACTCCAACGACTTATTTTAACACTCAAATGACGTCATTTGGGTGCTAGAATGGAGTTATTTTAGCACCCAAATAGAAAAACAATTCTTGGAAACCCAGCACGACTGACAATACACAAAAATATCGAGCCGAATACCAATTATATAAAAAAATACTCATCGAGGTACAAAACCATAATCATTTGCACTTCCCAAATTTGGAACTTCCTTTTTAGGAACTTGCCTGGACTTTAGGCCTTTTGCTGCTCCTTTGGGCTTTGAAAATTGTGTGCGAAATTCATGACTTCGAAGGCTTCCTAAACTCCCCCCTAGTTAAATCCGAAAGACTTGCCACTTTAATACACAGGAGTTAGGACTTTCACAAACGCATTTGGATTTCTAAATTCCAATCAAAATCAATTGGCTTTCCTAAACTTCCCTGCTGGTCTTCTTCACTTTTAAACCTTTTAAACGACTTACCAATTAAAAAATCCTCAACTTCTTGGATTTATTTTGTATGAAAATTTAAAGAACTGGCTTGGACTTTGGGACTTTTACAGCCTCTTTGGGCTTTGAAAATTGTATAAAAAAGCATGGACCTCGAAAGCTTCCTACACTGCCCCCATAACTTCTAAAAGACTTACCACTTTAAAAATTCTTAACCTCTTGAATTTTCCTCTAAGAAAATGTTTAAGAAATTTAAGGAAATTTCCTTAGACTTCTTTTATGTTTTATGAAACAAAATGTTATATAAAAAAGTATCAAGGAAACCTTTATGATTCCATCGATCAGCTATTCAGCTAATTTTCTTTGGGCTGCGACTTTTGCAACTTTTTTTGATTTCCACAGAATATCATAATCATAAAAACACACAGGAATAATCGACCTTCAAAGGAATTTGTAACACTACAAACTTTCAAAATTTTCTACTGTGTTGAGCTTCTTTTACTTTAGAAATTGTATGGATTTACATAAGGCTTCCTATAACTTCCTCGGCCTTTTTAGCCGTCCGCTGTCCTTTGTCAACATTGACGGTTAAAAAAAGTAAATAAATAAAACAACAATAACGTGAAGGCCATTCAAAAGGTTCATTAGGGAATTTAAAAATTCCCAAAAAACTCAAACTAAAATTTCTGTAGTTCCAAAGTTTCCATGGACTGAAGGACTTACACAACTTTAAAAAATCAGTCAAGACATTTTTGAATTTATTACCCTCTGAAACGTGCTTTAGACGTGAAAATTTCCTTAAGACTTCCATAATCTTATGTATTTAAACTTTTTAATAATATACAAATTTAATATTTTGAAATCTAATGCAAGCCACTTTGACCTAAATATTTCTGCGAATTTTAGATATTTTCAATGGTACCTATTACAATTTTTGTACAATCTTTCGGTTGCTAGACTTTTAGAAACCTTTGGAGTTTTTTTTTGGGCTTTCATAATCCCTTGGAACTCGCTCTTCCCAAAATGTATGATTTCTTTGGGTCTTTACAGCTTAAAAATAAAAGACACAGGTGTTAAATTTCCTTAGAAATTCATGGATTTCCAAGAAACTTGTTTACAGGTGTAGAAAAATATAAGAACTTTTAGTCAGTCAGACTTTCGAAGCTTTTGGAGGTTTCTTTGGGCTTCAAATAATTTTTTAAAATTTTAAAGAACTCAACTTGCGTTTTTCATAAATATCCAATTTTTATGGAATTTTTTATCATCACAAGTGTTAAAATGTCCTTACAATTTCATGGATTTGCATGAATTAAAAAAGGAACCTTCAGTCGACGGACGACTCCTCAACTTGCTCTTCCACAAATTTACAATTCTGTGGCTTGGTTCTAAAAGGGCCAATGTTATTTATATTTTCGAATTGCATTTGAAGTACATTTGTATGTGTAGAAAGGGCCAATGTCTTTCTGTAGTAACAAAAAAGTTACAGACCTACTTGGGGCCAATGTTAAAATCTAATGAAGATTAATTTTTTTAGATAAGACGTCCAATGTGGACATAGGTCTGAGTATATGTTTAATTATTAAATTCCCGAAAAGGCAAAAGTCGACATTGGCTCTTCTTATTTACCAGCCAACTAGATATAGACACAACATTGGCCCATTTAGCGGGTTTTTTTCGGTGCCTCTTTTAGACGTTTTACTATGAATGTAGTTGTTTTTTTAAATATTGTTAAACATGTTCTCTCGTGGTAAAAAGTTAATGAATTTGTATTTAGCTACAACAATAAATAATATTGATCAAGGTAAGTAGCAGAACTTATTATATAGATGAAAATTTAGAAAGAATTGAACTCTGTCAAAGCAGGTTTCTATTGGATCTGCAATAAAGATCGGAAAATAGTTGAAAAGAAGCGCAATTCAAACTCAAATATTTGTCCAAGTGATGCTAGAGAAAACATACAAATCTCTAATCACCTAAGGTAAAAGAAGAAGAAAGAGATATAATCAGACCCCACATTCAGATGTTCCTTCCTTTGAAAGTCATTATTTCAGAGAACAAACTACAAAAAAATACCTGTATCTTCCGATCTGTCGATAAGTAAAATTTATAACCTCTATTTTAAGTACTGCCAACAAAACAAAATAGTACCGAGAAATGAATCATCAGTGTACAGAAAAATGTTTGCAGAAGAATTTAACAAATCTTTCAAAAAACCGTACAATGATACGTGTGCTACATGCGATGGACATAATCTTCGTCGGAAGTCAATCAAAGACGCACACGAAAGAACCAGTATCGAAATGGAAAAGAATGAGCATATAATTTTAGCAGATTCCACATATAAAGAAAAAAAGAAAGATAAACTTGCATGCAAAACCTGCAAAAATGTTTATCCACGCTCTACTTATTCTATAAACGTAACTTAGGACTTTTAATCTTACGATCTTTGAAACACAGAAAAATTCAAACTCTGCCAAGTGCTATCTATGGAATGAGACAATAGCTCAACGAGGTGGGAAAGATATTGCATCATGTTTGTATACATAAAGATAAAGGTATCGACACTAACGTCCCGCGAGGGAGCATGGCCGGCAACATGGAGGTTAAGTCCCTTTCATATACGGTTGTCTCGCACGTTATGTGTACGGGGTGATGTGGTACGCACCACGACTTCGACAACCGCTACCTTCCCTACTCCACCACCAGACATACCATACTAATATTTCAGATCACACCAACCAAATTGTTATTAAAATAAAAACATTTAGTTTCGGTAAGTAATGCTACTTACAGTTATAGAAAGATTCAACAGAGAAGGAATTTTTCGTGCCAGGATGTGGCAGCAGAATTGATCCACGCAGCGATTAAGAAAACTAGGTCCGTTTAATACCAAGAAAATCACCTATTTGTGTTCATGAAAAGCGGTAAGAAGAATTCCTCATTTTAAAATCTGGAATGTTTCAACGCACAAAAATACTCTAGGTGGGCCAGTAGTCTGGTCCAAGATAAAGCTTATTCAACCTTCTAGTGAAAATCTTGGCCTGATAAAATACAAGGTTTCTTTCCATGAAGCGGAGCCTTATAAAATCTTAAATTTGTCAAGGGAAAGAACTAGATATTCAGGCATTAGGCCCTTAGGTATACCAGCAAATATGTTACCCTACATTGACGAAAACAGCCAACCATTATTTGCAGTTTCTCAATGCCATAACAGTATCACCAACAGCTACCGATACTATCCGTGGAAGTGAAGATGAGGATAAAGATCTTGATAAAGTTTAGTTTTCTCATACATATACACTGCCGACAAAAAGTCTGCGATCACCCAGCCTTTTTAGCATGAATCAAAATTTGGTGAATACAATTTATGTTTATTGTATAGGCTATAGGAGAAGCATATAGACTTTCTCAATTGTTGTAGTGTTAATTTTCACAAAATTTTGATTGGTGTATGTGTATTTAAGAAAACAGTTAATTTTCTGTAGTCCTTTTGAATTAACTACGACTGGAAAAGTTTTGATCATGTATCTTTGATAACTTCTCCCTAGTTTTCCCAACTATCTTGTGTCTTTAGAATTTGTTGACATTACCTATAAGCTTGACAGTTCCAGCAAGTAACCGAAATAATACTAGTTCATGCCATTTTTATTCTTTTTGCGGGCCTCGGGGATTTTGAACTGTAACCGATAGGTATTTGCGCAAAAGAAATTTTGTGTAGTGTGACAATGGTAAAACTTAAAAAAGGATCAAATTGCGAAGAAAGTTAAAGTTTCATATGGTGATGCTGTAGAACTCTTGAGCGAAAGAAAGATACAGGGGTTTGCTGTAGCAGAAAACGAAGCGAGAGGCCACGAACTACCACTATTCAGGAAGACATACATATATGTAGTAACAACAAGCAAGCAAAATAGGTTCCTTACAGCGTCTTCTGTTGCTGCAGAAATCAACGAAAATCACATAAATTAGACTGAATGCTGCAGGACTTAGAAATGAACCAAAAATGGCTTAAAGATTGGTCTATTGAACAATGAAAATTCGTCTTGTGGGCTGACAAATCTAAATTTGAGAAGCTGGGATCCAAACGCAGAGTATTCCTTCGAAGATCAACAAATGAAGCTTACAATCGTCAATGTGTTCTTCCTTGTAAAACATGGCATGGGGTTGCTTTGGAAGAGGTAAAGTTGGAGATTTAATAAAAATCGACGGAATACTGAACAAAGAACGATTTCATGGGATACTTCAAAATCATGCAATTCAATCTGGATTAAGAGTCATTGGGCGGGGATTTACATTCCAACAAGACAATGATCCAAAACATACTTCTCGATATTGTACAAATTATATTGAACGTAAACAAGCGGGTGTTTTGAAAATAATGACTTAGCTGTCTCGGGATAAGATTGACAGAATGCCAAGGAAATTTCCTGATCACTTATCACCAACAAAATAATATTTGGGATAGTATTCAAGCCTGTTCGAATCAAATACAACTGGAAACTCTTCAAAAACTTTGCAAAGATGTCCAGAATCTGCCAGGTCTCTATACAGGGTGTCAACGAAACCTGGGGCACCCCCATAAATTTTTTATTTTTTAAGATATCTAAATGAAATTTGGTATATGTAATATACTCTTTAAACGGCATTTGTTGACATAGGAAACAAGTTTCTGTCACTTCCGGTTTAGCCGGAATTGACATCAACTTTGTTATTTCAAATGGAACACCCTATATATTTATACATTTTTGGAATCTCCATTCAATTTTACGTATGTTAGTATCAAGTTCGATACATTTTGATGACAAAGTAATTTTTTGCAGAAGTTAATCTAGAGTGCCATGACTTACGCAAAATGAAAGTCAAGGTGCCCCAACACTCGAGACAAATTGTTTTAGAACTTTAACTATTTTAGTTGCTGTATTAGAATGGCCTAAAGTTGGCAAAAATGCTTTTTCGAGAATAACTCTATTTTTTCAAATGGCACTAGGGTGGGACACTAGGATATTAAAAAGGAGCGCTTTTCAAGGATTTTATTGATACCCATAACGCGGGATTAATATGAAAATTTAATTCGGAATAACACTCTCCGTTCAGAAAAACGTATTTTGGACATTTAAATCTAGATACTGGGTTTTAAAACAAGTGAAACAAATGAAATGCACAAAAAAAAGACAGACTTGCCACAGTTGAAGTGCTAAAATAATTTGTTTTGAGTGTCGTAGCACCCTGACTTCCATATTACGCAGGTTATGGCATCCTAGATTAATAAATAAACTCTTCTGCAAGTATTTACTTTGTCATCAAAATGTTTCAAACTTGATACTACCATACGTAAAATTAAATGGAGATTCCAAAAATGTATAAATATACGGGGTGTTCCATTTAAAATAACAAAGTTGATGTCAATTCCGGCGAAACCGGAAGTGACAGAAACTTGTTTCCTATGTCAACAAATACCATTTAAAGAGTATATTACATATGCCAAATTTTATTTAGATATCTTAAAGAATAAAAAAATTATGGGGGTGCCCCAGGTTTCGTTGACACCCGGTATAGCCAAAATTTCGTCATTTCGATGAAAAGTTAATTTATGTTGTTTATTGCTTTATGCTTTATGTTACTGTGTAAAATGTGAATATTTCAATAAATAACCCATCATTTAAATCCTTTAACGCAATTTATGTTAGCGATCTCAGACTTTTTGGCGGCAGTGTATGTACACATACCAACATTTATGTTTTGTACTATTTTTTCTGAAAATAAATATTGCCTTTTTTTTAATTTGTTGAAATAATACCAGTTTTAAGTTAGACCAAAGTCTTCTTTACCATGTTTTTTGTAGATCATAAAAGGGGCAGTCATATCTTTTTTTTGAAAAAAAATGTGTTTAGAAAATTCGAATGGATTCAAAAACTAAAAACAATGACTAACAATGCCATTTTACAAGAAAAAATAATTAAAAAAAGCATTTAAAGCAAAAACTTTAAAACTGATTTGCCGAAACTCGCCATTTTATGACTTTGGCCCTTTCAGAAGCAAGCCACAGAATTAAAACTTGCAAGAATTCTTTTATAAGTTTTGATACGTGATGAATCGTTTAATATGAAGGGTTTACCAATCAATTACAGAACCCAAAATAATTCGTCCAACTTACTTCCAACTTTCGAAAAATAAATTTCAGAAATTTTTGGAAACCCCCAGCACGACTCTGACAAAACACAAAAATACTGAGCCGAAAACCAATAATTACATATTTGCGCTTTCCAAATTTGGAAAAATATTCCAGAAATATGTATTTCTAAAAATTTTAGGAAGTCCCATTAAGTCTTTCAAGACCAAGTATGACTCCTACTAATCACAAAAATACTGAACAGTCCCAACAAGGCCGTTTAAAGGCCAAGCATGACTCTTACAAAACACAAAAACACCCAGCAGACTACCAATTACACAAAAAAATACTCATCGAAGTACAAAACCAAAAGAATTTCCACTTTTCGAATTTGGAAAGCTATTTCAGGAATATTTTCAACTCTCAGCAGGGGTAGAAACAAAAACCCGAAAAGTTCCCAACTGATATGTGTCCCCAACAGCCCTTATTTACCAAAAATCACCCCCCCCCCCCCCCCAGCTCGTACATTGTGCTTGTTTTTCTCATTTTTCTCTTTGGCCGTTGTTTAAACGGGAAATGTTTATAGAAACAAAAATATTCTTTATTTAATTTTACACAAAAAGTGCTATATTGATGTTTTGTCTAATGCCCATCTAATTCGCGAAAATAACGTTTAAAGTTAAGGGTAGTAATTAGCGCGCTGTTAGAAATCAATAAAATGAGGTTTTAAGTGCAGCGATTATACGTAGGTACTTTGCGTATTCTACACATTATAACATGCAGTGGTTAATAATATTCGGTTAATAGACAGATATAGTGCTTGTGTTGGACATTTAAAACAACTTTATAAAGAACTATCCCTTTAACTTTAAACGCAATTTGCCAGAGTTGGATGGAGATTAGCCAAAAGGACAATATAACCTTCTTTGTGTAGAATTTAATAATAAACATTTCATTTCCTATACATTTTGCGAATTGGAGCAACGGGTTACAAAAATATTTTAAAAAACTGTAACCTATACACGCTAGGGGTGAGTTTTCACGAAAAAGGGGGATGTTGCGGACACTCGTTGGGTGGGAACTTTTCGGGCTTTTGTTCCTACCCCTATTGGGAATATAACTACGTAAATATAAAAACTTTATAAATTATTTCTTCCAAAATGTACTATTTGCTTGTACTAGCAGTCCCAACAAGGCCTTTAAAGATCAAGCACGACTCTTAAAGACACAAAAATACTAATCATATAAAATTGGAATATCAGTGTGCATTCGTATTAAAACATTTATTAAAAGTTTTTGGAAAAAAACGGGCAACAATCACAATGATACTCTTTATTTAACATCTGTCGGCAAGTTAATAAATCAGTTTCATTACTAATCACTAATTTAATTCTCAAGCCGGTGGTTAAAAGGTCATCGCTATCAAACTCGCATAATCAATTTATTAAAATCCTAATTCTTCCACTGCTCGTCCGAAAACAACGCAACAGAACAATTTTCCTTATCCACATGCAATTCTAAACAATGTAATTTTATTAGATAATATCAATGTTGCAATTACAGGAATTTAAATTACATAACCACCCTGTTCCTACTAAGAAAGAGTCATTAACTACGATTTTACATCAGATTTTGCAATACAAACACCAAATTAATGTCCGAAAAACAGCACAAGGCCATCGATTATAGCTTTTTAATCTGTTTACAAAATATATTTAAATCTGGAGAAGATAAAAACAACATGAATTCACACAAAAAAGCGCATCACGGGTCAATTAATTATCAAACGGTTAGTTATTGTATCATTCTGAGGCAACTGGGCTGCAACCGAGATTAAGCGAATTAAATTAAATATGGAATTGGTTAGTTGTCGTTATGTGATCGACTAATCATTGAATATATAAATATATTTTGCCTTCTTCGAGCTTATTGTTAAAAACCAAAAAAATTGTAAAATTTCTGAAGTACATAACCTCAAATACCATACCAAACGACCATGGCCCACTGGAGGTTAAACAAAGATGTTAACAGGTTACAACTCAAGGAACAAATATTTGTTAATTTGCACAAAATCGATTACATTTGTTCAAATATTCGCTATGATTATTATTGTTGTAATAGAAAACACATGTTACGAGGGCTAAGAAAAATGATCAAGTTGATTCGTTTTAAATGGCTAAAGTTCGTATACAGTATACAGTTAATCAAATATATAGAGATAGCAAAGGATATTTAAATAACATCAATGATGTAAACACTAATATCACTTCAAATAGCTTATCTAATACGAATTGGAGTTTCGCAATTGAAATTTAAACTGGAACTCATTAAACTTATAACGAGCAACTAATAAAGTAAATTTTTAAAATTTCTAAATGTTTTTAGGTTCAGTAAGGTTTTGGGAACAATCAGAAAAACTGTCGAATCAAAAACACAAAGACTGAGTTTGAGGAAGAAAGTTTAAAATGTTTTTTGTTTCTATGATTTTATATAATTGGAAGGTGTACGCTTAACGATCTGCTTTAACTTAAAATTAGTCAAGATAATAGACTGAGTAAACATTTACACAACACAGCAAATCCCATTGCGATAATTTCATGTACTAATACAAATTATACTGAATATTCAAATACATATATTACAATTACATTCTAGATTCTCAAACTGTATCGGAAGATGTGGTTGAAATGCTCATTAATGATTTGATTTCCACACCCACACCGAATGCAATTTATCTTTTAATAATTTATTGCTGTTTATCTACAGTTCGATATCTAAAATGTAATCATATTAAAACTTTCTAATAGTATTAACATTGCCACATCCAATATCCACACATAAATATGTACATAAGAATGACTAACCTTAATTGACTTGTACTTCTTTTTGGAAGCAGTGTTCAAATCTTCGTGAACTTTATCCAAGAGCCACTGTAAAAATTCGAGAGCATCATGCTGTTGGGTTCCTTTATATTGGGATCCGTGTCTTTCGACGATCTGTTTAAAGTTTGTACTTAATTCGGGACAATATTGACATGCCCAAAGTGCCTTCAGTAACATCGCCAGCTGCTCCGTAACCTCTCCTTTGGTCCCATATTTTTTAGAGTTTAATTTGTTCCTTCTGGACAAGTCTATTTTATATTGGTCTAATACAAAATATTCAGCGAGAATGTCGGTGTGAGATATGCACTGTAAAACAGCGTTGATGAAGCAAGTGTTGCCATGATTTCGTAAGCCTGTAACCCCTGGTGTTTGATCGGGGGCCCAAGTCTGCAGATCTACCGGTGGCACGCGGCTATCGTTATTTGAAGTCATAACCGGCACGCCCCCGATGTGTTGAGCAATTTTGTTGATAATTTTCCTGAAAGAAGGCCTACGGAATACCTTTTTATTGTTACGCTCTGGTTCATTGTGGATGACATTTCTGTTTTCAGTCTCATTATTCGAATTATCCTTCGCTTTCACCTTACGTTTTGACATTCTGGCGGTGTTAAATGGGTTTCTGGGCAATGTAAACGTACGCTTTAATCTCGAAGGTTCGACAGATTGCACATTTGGTCGTTCCGAATTGACGGTCATCTCGTTTGAGCCCAACAGTTCGCCGTCCGAATTCGATTTCATCACTGTGGCTACATTACAATTAGACATAATCACATTACTAAACATATAATTGTTGAATATCACGGCTTAACAACACAAACACTCACGCACATCTAAACGTCAAACATCGGCCATTTGTTCTTAACGTTCACATCAGAACCACAACTGGGGATTTTATGGACTAATTCAGAAACAAGCGCCGGTAATGACATGAAGTGTGTCACTAAAACGCCATCTACTAGTTAATACCCGAACTTTTAACGTCAAATGGGTTGCCTATATATATTTAGTTATGAGTACAATTTATTATTATTAATTTATGGATTTAAATGAAAACAAGCTGAAGACAATAAGTAAAAGTTAAATTTATTTATCCATAAAGCCATTTAAAAAAAAAACTCTAATTTTATTATTTTGATTATTTTTTATTTATTAAGTGTGGGGTTTTAGTAGCGAGTTAAGCTACGCGCTGAAAATTGTGTAATTTTAAGAAGGACGGGTATGAATTAAAATTTTTAGACCTTTCCTTCATACGCTACAAGGCCAGAACGACCAATTTTAATATAGTAATTAAATTATGGCCTATCATGTAAAACTTACAAAAAGGGACTTGCACAAGAAATCCATCAAAAATGTATTGATTTTTGCATGTCGCGGGGGGGGGGGTTTCAATATTATCTTCCTATGCATGTATCGACCCTTTTGCAAATTTGTATAATTTTGGCGTAATCTTTATTTGACTTTAGAAAAAATTGCTTATAAATTTTTAAAAACTGATTAAAGATAGGCAACCCAACATTCACCGACTCTGTTCATCACTTTCAATGTTTGTAAGAGATTCAAACTCGGTATTTGCAAATACTTATACTGAATTTTGAAGTTTTGTTAGGTAGAGGCAGTACTCGAAGATCCAATACTTTCTTGGCTGTTTTTAAGTCAGGCAACCCAAAATACTTAAAAACGAAAAATATTTTAACTAAAACCCACCCTTTTATAGTTAGAGAAAACCTAAGCCATTGAATATCCAGCCCCCACCTCCGTTTCAGCCTCCTTCAAAGCCTTACAACGTTTTACGTCCTTTTAAAAGGTGTCTCTGCAGCAACACCAGTAGCTCCCTTAAGGTCGGTCAGCCGGGCGTATGCCCGGGGCTCGCATCGAGCTACATAAAGCTAAAGCTTACTTTCGAAATGAAGTACACCAAATTTCCAAACGTCTCACCGTTTGGACGTTTTTATAAACGGACAAACCGTGAGACATTTGTAACCGAATAATCCCGCGCCGCTGCCCGGACTACTAGTGGTGGGGCTAGTGCATCTAGCAACATTGCTTACATCGGCACGGCGTTCAACGACGGGGGCGCTTTATTCACCGCCAGGCGTCCGAGCACATTTTGTATAACACAATTTTCTAACTGTAACTGACAAATAAGCCCTTTATTTCATCTGCGTTCGTGTTATTTGAACATTTTCGCACATTGCACTTTTTTTGTTTATTGGGGGGCCTGCGGGCCCCACTCTATTTGTGCCCGGGGCCTCAAAATCCAAAGGGCGGCGCTGAGCAACACATCACAATCTTGTAACCCTTCGGATAATATCTTCCACAAATATTTGACTTTTTCCCATAATTGCGAAATTTGTTCCTTGGTAATCTGGTCTCGGTGTTTAGAAATATTTTAAAAATCATCCAATTTGAAACAATTGCAAAATATACTAATTGCACATATTTTTCTATTATTTTATGCTCTTTAAATTTATAGGAGGAATTGGGTAGCAGGTAAGGCTGTTTATGTGTTAGCAACGTTGGTCGTATCTTCATCATCCACTTCTGTTCGATCACCTACCACTGCAAACTGCAAGTACTCGCTGCTTTGCACCTACCAGAAATAATAAAACAACAAACAGTCCTCACACCGTAACGTAACTTTCTACAACACCGAATCTAAAAATAATCTTTTACATTAGATTTTAGAATGTATTTTATGTGGAATTGTGAGTTTTTATTTATGTAACTATTATAAATCTGGCATTTAATACTTTAATAATTATTAATATTAACTAATTAATGTCTTCATCGAAGGGTACAAATTCGCGCCAAGCGATCTTCGTTGCAACACCCCAGAAATATCGGTACTAAATCACTACCTTGGGAATTGCCGATGCTTTCCTGAGTATGAGCGTTGAATGAATAATATTCATTCAACGGTATGAGCCATCACTCTTGATGTTAAATGCATCCATCTTCATGTAACAACTCTGGTAAGAATGCATAATTACTGCATAAAAAGGGCAGTCCCTGGAAAAACGATGAGAAGGAATTTGCCATTTCAGTATACTATAAATCTTCTTCAGCTTACAGATTTTTGTGTAAACTGCATATTATTTTACCACCCATATCCGCAATTAAATCTCGGTTACGGCAATCTAAATTTGTTTCAGGCTTTTCTCCCTAGTTTTTCAATCGGTTAAAACTTAAAGGCAATACTATGTCAGAACAAGAAAAAATGTGTACTATTTGTTTGGATAAAGTAGCTTTAACGAAAAACGTTGAGTATTCTAAAGCTATGAATCTGATAGAAGGCTTCAACGGTCTGGTGCTTTAGGACAACAGCCTGTTTTCGCAAAGGCAGCCTTATTAGTGTTTATGGTGCGAGGTTTGTATTCAAGTTGGAAATTTCTTGTAGCATACTACATACCAAAAGAAAAGCGAAGCCGACCATTTTAATTGCCACAACAACATATTAAGTATTCTAACTTTAACCTAGTTTTTTATGCAACTAAAGTGCATTTTTGCCTACTAAGTGCAATATTAAATCATGAATTTACGTTATTTACTTCGTCGATAAAAGCCGCAATGAAGACTGTTCAAATTTCCGTTTTATTAGTTTTAGTAACGAGCACAACTACCTTGAATTTGAAAAATCACGGTATATGGGACAATTTTTACGCTTCCAGTATTGCAGTTTTTAGAAACCGCGCCTTTCTGGCATTACCGCGAAGCTCTTGTTTTAATAATTTAACAAATCCGACTTTGATTGAGGTTCATTGGAACGGAGATCATCAGAATTTTATAGCTGGTAGAAAGTTATTTTTTCCGAGCGAAAAATACCAAAACTGGGGAAAATGTGAACAACCCCAGAATGTAATATCCTTGGACGTGGAAATTAAAAAGGGGCGTTTGTGGGTTTTGGACAAAGGAAGCAAAACGTGCCCTCCTAAAATTGTTATTTATAATTTGTATTCGAACAGTGAAATACACACGTGCATCTTTGAGGAGTTGTTAGGGGAAGATTTAAGTTTCTTGGTGGTCGATTCTTTAGGGTTCTATGGTTCAGTGGCGTACGTTGGAAATAGTGCCGATAGTAAATTGGTTGTGTTTTCGTTCACTGAAAGGAGGTGGTGGACGGTCAAACTAAAAAGTGATGAAGCTGAACTGCAGGTTTTACCAGAACGATTGGCCCTTTCGCAGATTGAGCCCATTTTGTACTTGACTTCAGATAAGAGTACGGAATTGTTTAGTTTGAATCTGACGGATATAAGGAACTTGGACTTTGTTAAATCACAGAAGGTGAGGTGTTAAGGTTGTAGGGTAAGTTGATGGTTTTGAACAATAAAATTTGATTCACAGATAGTTCGAGAGCTTCAGGTGAAGTTCTTAGGAAACAAACTGGGCCCTTCTGGTGGAATTACCACCGATTTAGGAAACGGATTGGATTATTACCTTACAAGAGATTACGCCATACTTCGTTGGTTTACCAGGTATTTAAAATTTGTTTGTTTGGCCTAAGCAACAAACCCTTGGCTGATGATGGACAGCAGGCTAACTAATAAATGTATACTATAAATTTACATTTCAGTGAACCCCTGAAAGCCGAACACCACGCCCTTTTGGCACAATCCTACGAAATGTTGCCATACGTGTCCCATTTATTTAACGACCCACATAACAACGTTTGGGCCTTGGTTAATCCATTACGTCCCCGAGTATGTGATAATCCATCAAAAAGGAAGTTGCCGGTTTCACAGGAAGAAATACCAATCCTGCAATCTAGGATTGTTAAGCTGATAAAAGTGGTCAAAAAGAGGCGCGGAGGAAAGTTAGTGTTTGTTACCAAATCCAAATAAATATTTTGATTTTTAAGGGGATGTAGAGGGGAGGGATGTTTTCGTTTTTTCAAGTAAAGAAAGTATTAAAATTATAAGTAAACCTTTGATATTTTAATATCCCGAAGAATCTTTCATCTCCTTCCCTAAGCATATTTAAAATTAAACAAATATTCAATTAAATATCTTTATTTCGCATAATACCACAAATTGGCAATTCAGCTTAATTAAATAGAGATTTTTGGAAGTGTAAACATTAACAAGGTCCGTCCAAAAGGTTTAACTGTTGCACAGCACCACATCCAACAGTTTCTTGAATAAAATCAGGGAAATTACTTTGGAGTACTCTTAATCTTTGTCGTCGAACATCAGCAGCTACATGTGTGCCCAAAAAGCAAGAACCTGAGCTGTAAACTATCACGAAGTTTTCGGTGCTGAAGGGGGTGTTGGTGTCCCATCTGTAAATATTATTTTCACCTTCATATCTGAAGAAAATGGCCGATCCGAGATCTGTACCAAGGATTACAAGTTTCTTGGGTTTAACACCAAGATCGACTATTCTTCCTTGGGTCGATCCAGAACGAAGATAATCAGTTCGAATGGAGAATACCCGTTTGGAGCAAAGGTAAGTGAAGATTAGGTAGTTATTTCCGCAACCTTTACGCACGAGGGCGATGTAAAGGACGTCCCGACGATTGCAACCGGATGTTATTGCTTTTGGAAGGACAACACGGTAACCTCGGTTTGCAAGGACGTCGTATACCAAAATGGAACGCGTGGCGGCGTCGCTGATGTAAATGTACGGCCTTGATTGACTGGAATATTCACAGACGATGTACTGGAGCCTCGAAGCCTGGGAAACTAACCCTGACAGGTCGATCGTTTTCAGAAGTTTCCCAGTTTTTAAGGAAATGGCGAGCACTTTCGGTGGGCAATGCCGAATGGGCGTTTCCAAAGTGTTAACAACACCAATGTCCAAAATCCACAGGACGTCTTGGATATCCAAATAAATATCAACAACAGACTGTAAAGCTTTGCAATTCTTTTCTTCCTGGGTCACCCAGCATGGGAAGGCTTGCAAAACTGCATCAGATCCGGTTGCCCTAAGGGAAACCCTTGCTAAAGTTGCAGGAACACCTGATCTATAACGTGGCAAAGCAACGTAGGCGTAATCTCCATAAATCTGGAAACGGGTAGCGATGCAGTTTTTGCTGATGTAACGTCCTGAGGATCTGTATAGGGATTCGATCGAACTTGATAACCAACTGAAAGGTCCTCCGGTCCATTCAATGGGTTGTAGTAAATCTTTGTCACATACGGCTGTTATGCAAATTATGTTGATTGTTGCGAAGAGGAAGTATTTCAGTACCATTTTCGTTTTTTCCTGCGCAAATCAATTTTACACCGTTTAGACTATAAATTATTCAAGCCCTTTATTTAATAATATCTCCAAATAAAAACTTTTTAGAAATTATTTTACTTTTAGAATTCGTCCCTTTACGGAAATTACTTGTAATGTAGTTTAACAAATTATGAAAATTCTATATACAAGAAAACTATCACCTCCGCAGGTATTTGAAACAAAGCCCAGTGGTTCAAATCCTTGCGGAGATTATACATTTTTCTATGTATGGAATTTTTATAATTCGTTAAAACACACTAAAAGATTAAAGAGTCAAATGCAAGACTTAACAAATCTAATTAATTATATAAACTGAACAAACTAAAGCAACTTACCCTAAATCAATGATTAAAGTAAAGAGGAATACTGAATGCACCTAAGTTATTTTGTACTTATATACGATCTTCTGTTGTTTATTATTAGGTTGTTTTAATTATTTAACAATACAAGTTAGAAGTGGCTTATTAAGCGTTAATGAGATTTTTATAAACATTTTGTGCGATTCATGTTATGTTTATGCGAAGAACATGTAAAAATGCAGATGTGGTTTTAATTATAAATAAATATGCATATTGAAAGTGAGTCAAACGTTTCTGTAATTTAATTTATAAATATTTTGAAAGTCGTAATTTATCTAAACATTTCCAACTCTGAGCATTTTTGTAAGGAATTTATTACGTAAAAATTTTGTTGAATAAAGGAAAACAATTTGGTGGATACAGAAAAATACTTCCGAGCCCAAGTAATTTTCTAACGACTAAATTTAAAGAAATTGTTTCAAAAGCAACAAGTCTAAATTATTAAGAAAGCTTTAAGCTTCAACGTATGAAACACGTCGGGTTTTGTTTAGCTTGGACAAACAAACGCAGCAGAATTAATTTCAAGCATTTGCAACGCAGGAAATAATTTTAGAATTGCAAGTGTTAAAAACTTAATCTTCCTTTTAATTGAACTGCAATAAAATCCACATTTTCTGTTTATTCCATGAAACAAAACCTCTGCAATTTTATAATATTGAAGCTTTCAGCTTGGTAGCTTGGTTGTCATTCAGTAAATTTGAAGGTTTTCAACGAAATTTATTCGCCTACTAGAATTTTCAAACTTTAAGCTTCGGCATTGTTTTTTTTTTGTTGATCAGAAAGCCTACTACGATCTGCAGATTATTTGTTTATTTCCTGAAGTGGATTAATTAAGTTAAGCAAAATCGTGATGGCAGATCTTTGTTTCATTAACAGAAATGTTTACAAAACAACAACGAAAACACAAACGTCCTTTCTCAGGGCTATGTTCGACGCGGTTTTACACGTTTTATTTTGAATTATTTTAAATTAACACATATTTGAACATAAAACAATTGAATGATATAAAGGGTTCGAGGATTTTAAACGTCCACATTCACAGTTCTTAGGTTGCAAAGGTAAGGTTTAAGTTAATTACCACAATAAACTTAACAAACCATCGTTTCAGATTCAAAATGGGTTTCCTAACAATCGCATTGTTAAATGTAATCTTCGTAATAGTAGCACAAGCCGCATGTGACAGAAGTTTAATTCCAAGCCTGAGCTACAAACTAAGCGGTTCAAACTTAGCTTTTCCATGTGACAGCACCAGGAATATTTATCAATCAACAGGGCGTTACATCCAAAGGAACATAATACCTACAAGGATTCAGGTCTACAAGGATTCAGCAATCGTGGCTCTACCCAGGCTCAGGCCTGGCGTGCCATTCACCCTTGCCAGGTTTTCGTTAAAAGGAAAAGATGGCCGTCCTGCGCTTATTCCTTTCCCATGTTGGTCTATCCAGGAAGAAGGAAACTGCGATGCCTTACAATCGGTCGTCGATATCACTTTGGATCAAGCTGAGATTTTGTGGGCGCTCGATGTGGGTATTGTTAATACTTTGGAGCAACCTGTTAGGAGATGTTCTCCGAAGGTAGTTGGTATTGACGTAAAAACCGGTCAAGTGGTTAAAGTGATCGATTTATCGCCCTTCGTGGTGGCTAACAGTCGTCTTCAGTACATCGTGGCCGACTATGATAACGACGGTAATGCTTTTATCTACGTTAGTGACGCAGGTTCCGGTGCGATTATAGTTTACGACGTATTCGCTGATAAGGGTTACAGGGTCGTTTTGCCAAAAGTGATAGCGGTAGGATGCGAAGTCAGGGACGTACTTTACATAGCCCTAATTAGGAAACAATCAGGCAATCTGCTCTACTTCACTTATTTATCGTCACCGCGACTTTACTACATCAAAGTTTCGTATTTACAAAAGGGACAAGCGTCAGGAGCTGTTGTGGACGTCGGACCTAAACCTCCAGGCAGCGAAATCGTACTTTTGGGAACTGATAATGGAGCCGCTTTGTTCTTCAGGTATAAAGGAGAAAACGATATTTATATATGGAACACAAACTCGTGCTTTAAGCCCGATAATTTCGTACTTGTTGGAAAGGGTGGCGAATACACTTTGGCTACTGAGGTGGTTCCAGGATTCAAGAGGCTTATGTGGATCATCGAAAGTAATTTCCAGGACTACGTTGCGAATAAAGTTGGGTGTTTGGGGCCCTGCATTAGTGTACACCCTTTAGTAAAATACTCTGATTAAAATTATCTATCGCAAAGATCGAGTCCTGATGTTGATGTACTTAGCATGTTAATAAAGAAAAATAATTTATATTTTGTTTTATTTTAATTCGTTTCATATTTAATCGATACTTGCTTAAACATTCCTCGTAGTAGGAAGGGCTTTAATAAAAAAAATATTTAGAAATCCCCAAAATTGAAAAAGCAAAGGAAGAAATAATAAATTTAATAAGATTTTAGCAACTAAATCACAAAAATAAACGATTCTAGTTGGGAACACTAGCGGAAGTTAAAGTTAAATGAGAGTTTTCCGGATATGATTCATAAGCAAGAAATATCCACTTCGTTCACTTTCATATCGGGCTTTATAAGAAGTAGGAAACACGTCTTACGTAATATTTTCAACGATTACCTACAGAATAACCCGCTAAATCACCTGGTCTCAGGAGAAGAACCAGATTTTTAAGACAACAAAATGTCTTTGGTAAAATATTGTGATTAAAATTAATGTTATTGGTATATTAATAAACAAATAAATTACATTTTGTCTTATGTTAATTTATTTCATATCTTACCGTGGCGCTATAGTTCTATCTGGAGCTGGGCCTCCCTCATCGTTCGCCTTCATTCTTCTCTTCGCCTTGCTCTACCTTTGCAGTTTGGAACGTTGAGTATTTCTTGTGTATCTTCTTTCAAGTTATTCACCCATCTTTGTCTTGGCCATCCCCTTGTCTCTTTCCCTCGAATTGTCATTGATATTCATTCCTTGGTATCCTTGTAACCTCCATCATTTTTGTATGTCCGGACCACTTCAGTCTTAGCAATTTTACAAATTCTACTATATTTTTGTCTTTATATGGTTTTAAATATTTTTTATATATTGAAATAATAAATACAATGAGATCTTTGAAAGGGTTAAGGAATACGAATTAGATATCGCAGCTTTGAATGAAACAAAGAAGAAATGAAACGGCACCGAAACAAGAGGAGGCTTTATCTGCTGTTATACTGGAGTCAGCAGCGATAGAATGATAAAAGCTGGAGTGTCCATTGTTATAAATGTAAAGCTACAAACACAGATGAAACGCTGGGAAGCTTTCAATTGCAGACCGATCACAATTGATGTCAAAATACACCCACTGACGATGTAAATGATATTGAAAATTTTTCGACTCCACAAAATAAGGTAGGAAACAGCAAAGCAGTGCTTATATTGGGCGATTTAAACGATCGCATTGGTAGAAAAGAGAGGGGGACTGAAAACGACAATGCTCTTAGATTAATAGAAATACGTGAACAGTTTGATGTAAAAATTCTCAGAAGTCAATTATCATCGAACAAACCTCTTCATTACTTTTACTGATGTTAGAGTTTAAAGAGGAGCATGTGGATCTGGTTACTTCCTAGTTAAGGAAAAAGGGTTTATTAGTTATAGCACCCACAAAAAGAACAAAGACCAAAATGTAATTAAAGATGTTTATTCAGATTGTCCCAAGTATAATGTGTGTAATTGTGGGGCATTAAATAGTTCATACACTAAAAAGAATATGTAGGTATTTGAATTAATTAATTTTGTTTTTGGATTAATTTTTGTAATGTTGAAATTGGTGTGTGAATAAAATATAAAAATAAATATAAATATAATGTAGAAAGTCTGAAAGTTGAATACACCATATTCTTGTTTAAATTACGGCTTTCAGGAAAACTAAAACGAAAAACAACTGGGAAAGTCGAACAAACATATAATACCTATATCTAAAAAACTGTATTTATGAAGCAACCAGAGAGGCTCTTGGAGAAAAGATTAGAACGCAAGGAAGAAGTGAAGATCTTGACATAAGAACATTAGTGGACGAAAAGAAAAGGGTTTACCTTAATCCGCTGTCAGCTAACGATAGGGAGGCTAACTTAAACGGCCCACTAACGTACCAACTAGTTGTACAATTTTAGAAGTTGGTGCAATTATTGGTGCGTTAGTGCCACGATTGTGCTAGCAATTTCAAGTTGGAACGAAAGTTGGCAGGTTGGAGTGCACTGCACATCAATTTGAGATTGGTGCCAATTAGTTGCTGCGTGTGTGTGCAGGTTGCCCAACTCACAGTACGATTTCATTGTAAAAGAATTGCTCTTCGTAAAAAGACTGTGTTCTGGTTTGTTATATGAGGTGCAACAAGCTTCAGTAACTTTCGAAATGTCTTTTCATCCATGCGCAAAAAGTTTTTAAAGTCATTAGGCTCATTGTTCCGTAAATGGCTTAATAAATTCATATGCGTATATTGTTTTCGTTTTTTTTCTTTTTTGCGTCTCTCTGTAAAGCTTAGCACTGCACTGACCAATATTACAGACAGTTTTGTACTTTTTGAAATTTGCGACAACTTTACTTCTAGCGACATAGAAGTACTGAACGGAAAATAGTCCAGTCAAATGGTAATTTCACTTTGCATTTTGGGTAGGCAGCGATTTTTTTTTTATCGGTGTGTAGAGGGGTCAGTGGTGAGTTTAAGTCAGGGTGTTCGGGGTGGTAACCCCCTCCATTCGGCCGCCATCTTGAAAAGAAGGGCTAATTCGTTTTTTAGCTATATCTCTGTAGTCGTGCATCTTACAAAAAGTGTGTACCAAGCTTTTTTGTAGAGAATCGTATTATCTATTATCTATTATTAATAACTTTGTTACATAGCATTAATAATAAAAGAGTTATAAGCCGGAAAAGACAAAACATTAAGGGTTTACAACTTTTTTATTATTAATGCTACGTAAAAAAGGAGTAAAAGTCATAGAGAATGTAATTTTCTACAAAAAAGTTTTATACAAAATTTTGGTAAGACTAACGGATACAGAGATATAGCCGAGAAACTAATTAACCCTTCTTTTCAATATGACGACCAAATGGAGAGGGGGGTACCACCCCGCAAATCCTGATTAGACTTACCACTGACCCCCCTACACATCGTCAAAAAATCGCTGCCTACCCAAAATGCCAAGTTTGCCTTTTTATTTCGACCATTTGATTGGACTAGTCCAGTCAAATGGTAATTCAATTTGCATTTTGTGTTCAGCGATTTTCTTTTTACGATGTGTATGGGGGTCAGTGGTGAGTCTAAATCAGGATTTTCGGGGTGGTAACCCCCTCCATTCGGCCCCCATCCTGAAAAGAAAGGTTAATTAATTTTTCGGCTATAGCTCTGTAGCCGTGAATCTTGCAAAACGTTTGTTCAAGGCTTTTTTGTAGAGAATCGCATTATCTACATAATCTATAACTTTTATTAATTTAACCCCACCCCTCCATGCGGCCGCTATCTTGAAAAGAAGGGTTAATTAGCTTTTCGGCTATATCTCTGTAGTCGTGAGTCTTACAAAAAGTTTGTTTGAAGCTCTTTTGCAGAGAATCATATTCTATACAATTTCTATAAATAATTTTTTTACGTAGCATTAATAATAAAAAAGTTATAAGCCTTTAAGTTTCTGTCTTTTCCGGCTTATAACTTTTTTATAATTAATGCTATGTAAAAAAGTAATTAACAAAAATTGTACATAATACGATTCTCTGCAAAAAAGATTTGTACCAATTTTTTCTGAGATTCCCGACTACAGAGATATAGCTCAAAAACCAGTTAACTCTTCTTTTCAAGATGGCGGCCGGATGGAGGAGGTTACCACCCCGAAAACTCTAGTTTCGACTCACCACTGACCCCTCTACAAAACGATAAAATAAAATAGCTGCCTACCCAAAATGCAAAGTTTGCCTTTTTATTTCGACCATTTGACTGGACTAAAATAAATTGCATTCAAAATTGGGATGTTAGTGGATCAGTTGGTCAGTTGTCTAGAAAATTGTACCAACTTCAAGTTGTACAATTAGTTGGTACGTTAGTGGGCCGTTTTAATTTATAATAGGTATAAATATGAGATCAAGAAAGAAGTTTAGCAAACTAAAAAACAAAATTGGGAAACAAAATGAAATTATAGGAACTTCAAGGACAGTACAACCTTCGAAGATCTTAAAAACTCACAAGTGAGACAAAAATAAAGAGATCCTATAGGAATGGACCAATGGAGAAGGTCTCTTTTAGTGCCTCTTTTTTCCTCTTGATGGAGCCCCTTACGAAAGCGAGTAAAATGTTGAGTTTCTTTTTCTCAATAATGACACGGTCCCAATCCGGAAGACCTTTTTCTAACACTGACACTAACCGTGGAAGTCTTCGAATTCATCCCAAATACTTGAATTGTTGAACTACTTCGGATTTTTTATCTCCTGTCCTGAAGTTTTACCCAATCCTCCTTATTGGTTTTACTGCTAAAAGCTTTGTTTTTTTCCATTAATCTGTAGTCCTACCTGATGTGTTTGTGCTTCTTCTAATTTCCTGTATTTCTCTGGTTTCTCATTCTAATCTTGTTACCAAATTGAGGTCATCCACATCACCCGATTACTTGGTGAGATTTGCTAACGATTGTGCTGTCTGTATTGCTCGTTGTTTCCCTAATCACTTTTTTCAACACAGTATTATATTGAATAGGATTGGTGCTGGAACATCTCTTTATCTAACTTCTTTGGAGGCTGGAACTATCGAGGATAGTTCATTTCCTATCTTCACCCTAGCTTTAGATTTTTTCAGGGCCATCTTCACTAATTTAGTGGGGATGTCAAATTCTTCCATACTATTACGAAGTTTGGCAGAAAAATAATGAGATTGGCAACACTGAGCGCGAACCGAGAACGCTACTGCTTCCCCTTTAACACGGCAGTTAGAATAAACTCTGCCATAGGCTCAGTACAAATTTAAACTTGTTACAGCGCGATTGTTGACAGCGTCTGAAGGGAAGTTGTGTTTGTAATGTGCGTTACGAAAATGGGCCGGCAAAAGTTTGAGCAACGTTGGGCTATTACATTTTGCAAAGCTTGGCGAATCCGCTACTGTAATTTATGAAAAGTTACAAAGGGCTTATGGAGTACATTGCTTATCCAGGGTACAAGTAGTGTTCAGATGGCACAAGGTCTTTTTAGAGAGCCGAAAAGAAGTGGAAGACGAACTTCGTGTGGGAAGACCTTCAACTTCAAAAAAGGATGATAATGTGGAAAAAGTGAGGACTTTTGTGATGTCACACCGTCGATTATTATCGGAAAATCCTTGAAAAGCTCAGGGAGTGCACGCACTTGAATGCTGCACCACGATAACGCCCCATGTCACAGGGCAGTTTCCATCAACGAATTTTTGGCAGAAAAAAGGATTCCTGTGATTCCCCAGCCCCCCTATTCGCAAGATTTCAGTTCCTGTGTTCCCCTGGCTGAACAACCATTTAAAAGGTCGCCATTTTGGTACTTTGGATAATATCCAGAAGAGTGTAATCGATGAGCCGAAAGGCATTCCAGCAGAAACCTTCCAGGACTACTACAAACAATGAAGAAAAACGCCCCCATCGGTGTGCAGCTGCCCAAGGGAACTACTTTGAAGGGGATAACCTTGATTTGTAAAAAGAATAAAATTCATGGTTAAAAGAAAATCAGTCTCATTATTTTTCTGCCAAACGTCGCATATAGCCTCCTCTGGTCAATGCTATTGTAAGCTTCTCTCTATGGCAAGTTGGCACACTGGGATGTTATATTCCTCAGCCTTTTCAAGTTGACCTGTCTCTTCTAAACCCAGCCTGGCAATTCCTTCGATTATATCATTTCCACATGTTATTCTTCTTGTAATATGTTCGTGAATACCTTATAAGTAGCACAAAGCAGGAATATCCTTGCTAGAAATGTGTTTGTCCCCTTTCTTGTATATGGGACATAGTAATGCCGTGACCCACTCATCTAGCATTGTTTTATGCTTCCATATTAGTACCATCAACTCATATATCGCCTTCATTAGTGCGTCTTCACCATGTTTTATCAGTTCTATCGCCATCAATTCCTGGTGCTTTATCATTCTTCATCCTTTGTATGGCACCCGTTATTTCTTTTAGTCTAGGCTCCTTAATCTCCAGTTTTGCCTTCTGTCTGATAATATGTGATGTTTCTTCACTGTCTTCCGCTTTAGTCAGTAGTTGTGCAAAATGCTGCTTCCATTGTTCCATTACTTCTCGTTCTTCGGTTATGTAGTTTCTTTCCCCTTGCGTTTTTCCATATTAACGTTCTGGGTTGGAACTCTTGGTACTTCTGATAGTATTGTACATGCTATTTGTCTTTTTCATTTTTCGTGATTGTTCTATCCTTTCGATTTGTTTCTTTGGGAATTGAGTTTTCTTTTTCTAAGCACTTTCATGACGTCACTTCTTAGTCTTTGATATTCTCCTATCTTATTTCTTGTCGATCTCTGCAGTGATCTCTTCTTTGCTTCACTCCTTTTATTATTCATCCCACCGCCCTGATCTTGATTTGTTTTTACAGTAACCTATCTTCTCTTTGGAGGTGATATAGTTTTTATCAGTCTTCACTTATCTTCTACTGTTTCCACATTTAATATGCAATCCTGCCCTTGCCATCTTATTTCTCCTAGCTTGCTGGTATTGTGTCTTTCATTCTTTATTCTTTAGATTATGTATGCCATACTTCTTGCTCTTTTGTGTATGCATGGCTTTAGTTTCAGCTTTATCGACCTCACCCTTGAATATTACTCTGATCAGCATGTGGTTCGATTCACTTAGAAAATGGTCGGTTTGAATGATTGTCCATTAGTCCAGATAATTCCATGTTTCCTTGTGTATTGGTTTATACGAAAAGGTTGTGCTTTTTATAGTCATATCCCCTTTCCCGTTGTTATTGGATTCTTTATGTAAACTGTGTTGGACTGTGGTGGGTATGTGTTAACAGAACGTCTTCCGGGTTGAATTTATACCGGCTGTCTTTTTCTGTTTTTCTTCTTCCGCTTGCTAAAAGAGTTTCAGATGTGGCGTGGTGGACACGTCAAGGGCGGTTTTAGAACATATTTTTGGGGGGGGGGGGTACTAATTTTCATAACTGCCAAAATTCTTTATACACGAAAGATTACCTCAAAAATTACCTAAAATATTTTAAAATGACGGATGGTAGTTTTGACGATTGCTATTTTGTAGCACATGATGGATTCTCTATAAAACCGCCCTTGGGACACGTTGAGTTACCGTTCTCTGTTAGTGCTCCCCTTTTCCTCCAGAAGAAGCCCCTTAAAAAAGTAGGCGAAACGTTGAGTTCTTCTGTCTCAACAATGACACGGTTTCAACCCGGAAGACGTCCTTTTAACACTGACACTGAGCGTGGAAGTATTCGAATTCATTATGGTGGGTATGTCTACATTGTCTACCTCTTCCCTGACAACCTTGGAACTAAGATCTCCTCTAACTATTTCAATATCGTTGCTGGGTGTTTTATACAATTCTTTTTCTATGTGTATAAAGCCTAACGTTGTCTTCTTTTTCATCGGTTGGAGCATGTACCTATTGGAAACGTAGATTTTATGATAAAATTTCATTTTAACTTATATGTACGAAATTCTTTCATTGATTGATTTGAATTCCAGTATTTTGTTATTAATGCGTGGTTCGACAATGTCTGTTTTTCTTCACGCAATATTTCGTTATGGACTATCGGCATGAAAATTTTAATGCAATAAAATAACATCGAATAGAAAAAGCAAAGGAAGCAGGAAGAAGAAAGGAAATGCAATGATTTTAGAAGAAGATACTTTAAACTATCCATTTTAGTAATAAGAACTGCAAAAAGCAAGCGATTCTGGTCGGAAATAACAGCCAAAGCTGGTGTTAAATGAGTGTTTTTCGGATATGATTCATAAGTAAGAAATACTGCCAGCGATTATCTACAAAATACAGGGTGAACCTAAATTACGAATACAAGGAAAAGAACCCGTAAAAATGGAAAGAGAAGGAATATTAATGTGAATAAAAACAACGTTTATTGAACAATAATAAGCACAACAGAATATTATAATTTGAAAAAACAAAACAGAAAGTGAGAACTGTAAAAATGAAAATACTACGTTCAATTTAAGGACTTTTTCTAACACTAATATCTTATACTGTTTCTATGGTGCATAAGAGCTCACTTGTTATGTTTCCTTTAAAATACGCTTTCGCTATAAAATACGCCGTCAATGACAACGTATTTTATAGGCCTTTAAATACGTCGTTGCCTAGCAATCTTCGCATTTTGTGTATTATGACACGTCTCAAATAATAATTTATTAAAATTTCTAATAATACAGTGTGTCCCCGGATGGAGTTGACAATAGGTATGATGGACCAAAAATTTTCGAATTGGATTTTCATATTTTGGGATTAATCTCTGCTCGATCTGAAACTTATTTTTAGTTTATGTGTTACTAAGAAAAGTTGTTCGGAATGAAAAGTTATGGCGTTATGCAAATTTTCAGAACGATCGGCCTACTTTGATAAAATTCATTATTTGTCCATTTCGTTTCAGGTAAAGTACTGTTTCCGTTCACAGTACGCCAGTGTGTTACTAAGAAAAGTTGTTCAGAATGAAAAGTTATTAACTTTTAATGAAGAATGACTTTTCGTCGTAAAATTAATAATAAAGATTTTTCTCCTATTGTCAATTTCTATTATCAAAGTAGGCCGACCGATTTGAAAATTTGCATAACGCCATAACTTTTCATTCTGAACAACTTTTTTTAGTAACACATTGGCGTACTGTGAACGGAAACAGTACTTTACCTGAAACGAAATTGACAAATAATGAATTTTATCAAAGTAGGTCGATCGTTCTGAAAATCTGCATAACGCCATAACTTTTCATTCTGAACAACTTTTCTTAGTAACACATTGGCGTACTGTGAACGAAAAATGTACTTTACCTGAAACGAAAAGAGTTTTTGCTTAACTGTAAAGGCCTACTCGATTGAAAAAAGTGTATATTAGTGAAAGAAAATGTCTGATATTAGTGTTAGAAAAAATCTTGAAGATAACTTGTGTTTTATAGTTTAAAAATCTCGGTCTATCAAATCCTCGGCTCACTTCGTTCGCTCGGATTTGAACTACGACCTTGATTTTTAAACCTTCTATAAAACACTTGTTGTCTTAATAGCTATAAGGCTGATTTATAGTTCCATAAACATACAACACAACATAAACATATAAGTTAATATAACGTAGACTTTAAACTTGTCATTTCATAGATCCATAACCTGTCAAAGGTCATAACCAAGATGTCAGACGAAGAAATAGAAGCTGCTATAACAGCAGTAGTGTTGTATAGATATTAAATATAACAAGGAAAAAAGTTCATAAGCGAAAGAAAAGAGAATTTAAAATAAGATTTATAGAACAACAGGTTTTTATTTTTCCACTTTCATACATTTAAACAGAATTCCGCTTGCTTAATAATTAATCTGTATAATTTCATACGCTTATGTTAAAAATTAAAATTGAATCAATTTATAATATGTAAATGATTATGTATAACGGTTATGTTTATGGACCTATGAATTGTAATACTCCAGTACCTACTACATTTTAATTTGGTATGTTATGTTATATGGATGTGTTTATGGAACTATAAATCAGTCTTAACACTGCGAGATAGAGAGACAAATGATGACATAAGACAACGATGCGACATCACAGACGTTGTAAAATGGATGAAGCAGCGAAAAAAAGAAGCGGAATGAACACGTGGGCCGCATGGACTGAGATATACTCGCCAGCATCTGTAAAAATAGACGACCAACAGGGAAACGACCTCCAGGACGACCTCCTAAAAGATGGGCTGAAAGTTGGATATCTTCCTCCGTGGAATAACGAAGCAGAACAAACAGGAATTAATTCCTAGTCGATCGCAGAAGAAGAAGAAGAAATGTCCTCCATCAGCTTGGACACAGACACAGGAACGCATTGACAGTGCCACGCAGGAGGGCTGGGACAAGATCCTTCCAGGCTTTTTGAAGTGCTGTCTTCAGTGAGTCAATAGCTATGAGCAAAACTTGATTTTCAAATGAAATAATCTATGGAATTTAGATCGGGTGAATTGGGAGGCCATTCGTTGAATGAGATAAAGGAAGGAAAGTTCTGTTTGCACTATTCCTGGGATCAGATTCTTACAGGGTTTCTTCCCCCTAAGTTTCATCGCTTCCGCCAAAAAGTGAGCTTTTCCCAGCGTGTATGGCTTCAGTTTCAACTATTTATAAAATTCGTTGGATCGACGTGAGTTTGATGCCCACACTTCTCGGCATTGCTCGGACCGATTGCGCCGGATTTCTTCTGAAGCGTTCACGTACCTTCTTGATATGTAAAATGTTGTAGCAATGGAGCGAATGCTTCCCCTTCCAGATTGACCGGCGCTGCTTCGCAGCTCCTTGAACCTTAAAATTGTGGTATACACAAGGTTCCGAGGGACCTGTAGATTCTTTTAAATTTCACGTGTAGCTTGATAATAGAATCGCAATGAGGTGATGGCTTAATCATTCCGAAAAATAAATTAAATCGTATGGTATCGCAAGACAGTAACCCAAATAAACAAATGGAACACAAAAAACTGCAAAAACAAAATAGCAGCTTCAAAAAATTTACACAAGAACGCATTCACATGTTGTATTCGTAATTTTGGTTCACCCGGTAGCTCGTTAAATCACCTGGTGTCAGGAGGAAAACCAAAATAAACCACAAAATATCATGGAAAAGTTGGGTGTTTTGGACTCTACATCAGCGTTCATCCTTCGGTAAAATACTGTAATTAAAATTATTTGGATATAAGGAGCAGAAAATACGTTTAACGTATTACTGCCAGCGATTACCTATAGAATAGCCTGCTAAATCGCCTGGACTCAGAAGATTTAATATTTAAGTCAACATAATCATAAAAAACAGTTTTCAAAAATTTAAGAAGCTCAAAATTTATTAAAATAAACAAAATTATTGACAAAAGTGGTACCGAATTATTTAAATGCAGACTACTTTGTAATCGGGCGATAAAATACAACTCAAACAAATCAGGGTTCAACATTGAACAAGCTGACTTACGATTAATAAGCAACAACAAAAATTGATAATACTTTTTGCAGAATTATGATTACATTTTTTTGTGGGTCGGGTCATTACTGTTTGTTTAACAAAACTGGGATATCTTTGACACAAATTGATTTATCGTTAATATTTTGGTCTGTTGTTTGTTAAATTTCCTGCAAGAAATATCACAGCAATGTTTAAATGGATTTAAGACTTCTTCGGTTTGTTGCTGAGTGATTTCTGCCTGTTTAAAAATTATTGTTGATTATTATGAATTATTACTGTTAAAACTGACTTAAAGTGAATAAATTTAAGAAGTTACACTGTTGGAAAAATTTAAGCAAAAGGTAAGCCTTATTCATTTGTTTCGTCGGACTGTTTTAAGCATTTCTTCAATTAAAATTTCCTGCTCCGCACTTAGAATAGAAGGTTCTTCTCAAATGATTTAGTATTGCAATATACAGCTCATTTTGAAACTTGAAGTTTGAAATTTTGTAAATAGGCAATATTCAATGCAACCACAAGTGACTTCAGATTTTTAGACAAAACTATGTTTTAAAATTATAGTTGTATCATACCTGCACTGTGTGTTGCCTATTAAAAAATTTAAGGCAATGGAAACCCTGTAGATTAAGGCTTAAATCTGAAGTTACAGTTTAAGCTAGCTTAAGTTAAGTTTGTACCAAAGTATAGGAAATTTAATCAAAATATAAAAATTTCAGGCAGAAACAATGAAAGTCTACGTAATTCTCCTTCCCTTTTTATTAACAACTGCAACTCAAGAAACCAAAAATCCTTGCTCGCATTTCTGGACCGAAATCCGCTGTTCTAAAATACACAACTGGGACAAAATAGGCGAAAACGTTTACGAAATATTGGACACCGACATGCGCCACAGCATCGACACATTGATAATAACCTTCAGCGACATCGAAGAGTTAACCTTTGAAAATGTTAATGTATCCTTCAATTTTAAACAATTGAAAATCGAAAAGTGTAAAATAAATTATTTACCAAATGGGGCATTTTCAAAGCTGGAGAGTTTACAAGAGCTCGTTATGGAACACAACGAAATAAGCAAATCTGAAAATGGGACATTTTCCGATCTTAACAACCTTAAACAAATGATTTTGGAGTTTAACAATGTGGATTTTCTAGGAAGCGGCCAGTTGAGCCAAGTTAGTTCGTTAAAGGAGCTGATGTTAAGCAACTCCAAGCTGGAACAAATCAATGAAAATAGTTTGGATACGTTCGTGGAACTAACCGACCTTGATTTATCCAACGGACAAATCCAAACCCTGCCTGATGGTTTATTAAAAGAATTACACAAGCTCCACACTTTGAAATTAAACCACAATCAGATTCAAATCTTGCCGGAAGATCTATTCAACAGCCTCACCAATTTAACCTACCTGCATTTGGAAAACAATTTTCTGGAAAATTTACCCGCGGAAATATTCAAAAATTTGGCTTCTTTGGAATATTTGAACCTTCAAAATAACAAATTTAAGAAATTAGGCAAAAGTTACTTCGAAGGCTTGGAAATCGTAACAGCGTTGGATTTTTCCAACAATGAAATAGTGGAAGTACCAGGCGAAGCTTTCAATAACTTAAGCAACCTAAGAAACTTAAATTTGGGGTTTAACAAAATAAATGACGTAAAAACCGAAGCGTTTAAGGGGTTGAAAAATCTAAACAGTCTCGCCCTTGAGAATAACCAAATCAAAAGCTTGCCCATTGAAGCTTTCGGTGAAAACAGCCCGTTGGAATACCTTTTTTTGCAGAATAATATGATCCAGAATTTACTGGCGAAAAAGGGTCCAAAACTCAATCACTTACGAGCTTTGTACCTATTTGGTAACGGTATGAAAAACATTGAGCCTGGTTCTTTTTCTTTATTTCCCAATTTGACGCATATATCCCTCGAAGATAATAAGTTAACGGAGATAAACGTGGGGGTTTTTGAAAATTTAGCTGAACTTCAAAGTTTACATCTGAGGGACAACCAGATTTACCTCATTAAAACCAACAACTTTGGGCATTTGCCTTCTTTAACCCTTTTGTACCTGAGTGACAACAAAATTAAAATCTTGGAAAACAACGCGTTTTACGGACTCGAAAACATGAAACATTTGCATTTAGAAAGCAACCAAATCGAAAATATCCTCGAAGGTACTTTTGAAGGCCTAAATGGCTTGCTGTATATAAACCTTGAGCAAAATCCGCTACAAAATTTAAACCCAAACATTTTTAAGCCACTGGTGTCTTTGAGTCATCTAAAAATAGGGGCTACTTCTATCAACACCTTACATAATTCCAGCTTTGAGGGTTTGGCCGAATTGCGTACTTTAAACGTAACCAACAATAATATTTCAACAATTTCTTCGGATTCTTTTGAGGGACTTACAAAATTATCACGGTTGCTGCTTAACAATAACAAAATCGAATATATTTCAGCCCAAATTTTCAGGGGTGTGAAAAATTTAGTTGAATTAAACTTGGATGAAAATTTGATAAGCGAAATCGAACCTGATGCTTTTACGGCTTTAACCGAGCTTCAAGATCTTAGTCTGCGAGGTAATAAAATTCAAGCAATAAACGGGAGTATATTTAACGGCTTGTCTTCGTTAACGTACTTGTTTTTGGATAAAAACGAAATAGAAACCTTGGCCAACGAAAATTTTAAAAACTTCCCAAAACTTGCCTACCTAAGTTTGAACGGTAACAAAGTGAAAAATTTACAGGGCAACGTTTTCTCAGCTTTGGTTAATTTACACAATTTAGATTTGTCCTGCAATGAAATTCAGATAATTCCAAGCGCTTCATTTAAATTTTTGAATTTTTTATATTACGTTTCTTTAGCCGATAACCAGATTTCGGTAATCGAAGATGGCGCTTTCGAAAATCTTACCGCGCTAGGGTGGCTGGATTTGGAAAATAATAACTTGAGGAGTTTAGATAAAAATGCGTTCGTAGGGCTTGAGAATTTGTACACGTTAAACTTAGGTAATAATAGCATTGCTGAGTTGGAGGATGATTTTTTCGATGAGTTTCCTTCACTTACTAGGATCAAATTGGATGGAAATAAATTGGAAGAGGAGGTTTTGGAAGAAATTTACAAGAAGTTTGATCATTACCAAGAAAATTAAGGAGGACTATTAATATGAAGTGTTTAAGATAAATAAGTGAGAAGGAGGGGGGTTCAAACAATTGAAAAATTGAGTGTGTGACGTCAAAATAAAAACTGCAAAATTTTGGTCGATTTAGATTTAAGTTTATTATACTCTTATGTAAATTACTTAAGTATATGTAAATGCGAAAAAAATGCATGATAAATGAAAAAAATGTAATTTGTTCTTTTTGAGAAACACTTTTAATATATTTTTCAACAAAGGACATTGGTTCAAATCGTGGCAGAGGTGGAATTTTTCTAAATAAAGAATTTTCATATATAAATTAGTCTCCTTATTGTTTATTTTTCTCTAAGTCCCCTCCTTCTTGACTCTTCCATAGATCGCCGTAATATCTTCCTCTCAGTTTCAATAAGTCTGTCTGCCGTAATGTCTACGTTTCACTACCAAATACTATAGCTGCCTTAAAAATTATCTTATACACTTTTACTTTTGCTTTATACGAAATATGTTTTGTTGTTAACACATAATTGAAGGCACCTCCACTTTTTATACCACTAGTCAGTCTTTCTAATTAATTTGCCAATTCACCCATTTCTGTTGTTTCGGTTCCAAGATATGTCAGTGTTACCACTGGCTCTCATCTATACCACCCCTTACTATTAGCTGTATTCCTTTTTGCATGTTAGTTAATCCACTCACTGGGTATTTACTTTTATTTTCATTTATTACCAAACCATACATACCAAAAATGGTGCATTGGCTATACAGAGAGTGGTCAGACCAACTATTATGTACCTATGCTTCCTTGGTGTGGTGGCCCAAGGTTAAGCAAGAATCCACCAAACTAAGACTAAAAGTAAGATACAAAGGCTTGTCTGTCTTGGCATAACAGGGGCAATGAGAACAAAGCTCACTGCTGCTGTGGAGACTGTCCTAGACCTTCGTCATCTTTATATAGTAATATAGGGGGAGGCAAGATAGGGAATCCATATACAAAACTTACTGTACAACTTTCGCTTAGGTACAGAACACACAAGTACAGTTGGTAGCTTGAGCGTCCTCTACTTGAATTGAGGGTGGACTTCCAAAAACCTTGCAGATTCACTCTTCGAGGTGGTAATACAGGATTGTGACGAGTGGAAAGATCTCAAAGAGGATATTTCTCCTGGAAGTCTAATCTAGTACACGGGCGGTTATAAGACTGAGATTGGTGCAGGAGCAGGACTTTATGGCGAAAAACCAAAAGAGAGGCTTAGATTTTCATTGGGTAAACAATCCGTATTTCAAACGGAAATCGTAATCCTTGACTAGGACTTAGCGGACTAGAGAGTTGTTGATTAATTTTTACATATGAAATATTATCTTTGTACAGGAATCATTTTTATTGTAGGTATGGTCACTCACATCCCAGTAGTGTAGTGCTTCCCAAAGCTTACTTCGTGGAACAGAATCGTAGGCCTTTTCTAAGTGTATAAAGGTCATGTGAACCTTCTTAAAAATAAACAGATTCACCACACATGATCTACCATGTGTAAATCCATTTTGTTCTTCTCCTATTCTTCCTGCCATCTCATTCTTAAAATATTCACTTACAATACCACGAGTGATCAAAGAATTGTCGATTATTTTTTTGCTGTAACATCACGAATGTTTCTTGTGCTGGCATATGAATATCACGATATAAACGCAATATTACAGCAGGAGCAATCCAAAATATGGCCGGCTTGAATCCAACTAAGAACGTGAGTTGAGGTATAAACTTTATACAATGATGTTATCAAGAACTAGCGTTATTTATTTAATTCTGAATTTAAAAAATACACGAAATAAATAAGGAAATAACAAATATAATCAAGGCTTTATGCAATTATCAACATATCCGATTTTAACTGATTTATTAGGAATGCCTTTACATCTTTGTAAACAAGATTATTCCATTGTTTTTTATTAATTAATTAAGTAATTTATATTTATTGATGTAGGATTACGGATGCCAAGTATCTGAAATGATTTCAGCTGCACGTTTTCCGTACTCACTGAAACCTCAATCGCCTGCAGTTTTGAAAAATCTGCTTTTGTATTTGTATAAACTGTGATTTTTAAAATTTGCCTTTAAATTCGAAAATTCCCGTGAATTTTTGAAATCTCAGAAACTTCCCGAAACTTGCAAATTGCAAAAAGGCGTTCAAGAATTGTCGAAGCCTGAAAACCCCCAAAATGCCGCTCAAATTGTAAATCTTATCCCTTATGTTATAAGCTTTGGTTTTTATAAACTTTTCTTTAAATTTGAAAACCCTAATACAAGTTTGAAGTTTCAGTTGGAGGCGACAAAGACTCAGAAACTGATCAAATACCGTTGCAAGTTTTGGATTCCCTCAGTAGCTTTGAGTTTTTCGTTAAGTTTGAGTAATCTTTGAAATTTTCAACAACTTCCTAAAATCTGAAAGAATTTCTAAAACTCTGTCGTACTCTGTAAAAACAACAAAACTTTCAAACGCTGCTGTTATTTAAAAAAATGCCTAAACTTTCCAAATTTTCCCGTGAGCTAATTTTCTACATATAAAAAGAATTTCAGTAATTCTTTGGGAAAAACACTTTGGTTAGTTATATAATTTTCCAAGCAATCTGAAATGACGCCACACTTACGTTTTCTGAAACATTTCGATTTGTTTTAAATACAAGAAATAATGTTTATATTTATATGCAAGAAATAATTTAAAAAATCATTAGGCATTATTTGGAAAAACCAGATAAATTCCAAACAGCGAATTGGACATCAAAAGTTTGAGCAAGTTTAACGAATAAAAAAAAACTACGTCGTAAGTGCGTAAGTGGTAACCAAGTATTTATATATTCTCGAATAAGGTTACCAAGATAACCTGTTTGCAGCATGTTTTTATTAAAGAAATTCAGGAGTTCTAGCAATCAGTCGAAATCAGCTAATCATTGTTGTTTTTGCTGACTGTGGAAAGTTCGTTACGTAACGGGAATTCCAGGATTTGTGGTTTAGTTATATTCTTGCGGATAAGCTAATCCAAGCATTCCAAGTGAACGTTTGGTTTTGTGCTCGTCTTCGTTCAATACAAAGGATACTCAGAGCTCTGATTAACTAACACAGTAAGTTTTTCTTCTATTTGCATAATTGTTTGTTTATTTATTGGCCGAAATATAGGATTGGGAGTGCCAGATATCTCAATGAGCTTTAATCATTAATTAATATTTCAAAGGAAAAGAATGATTCGTTGATATTGGTAATATTAGGTTGTAACTCTTAGTTAACGTTAATTTATGTAATTCCAATTTTCTAATACAGTACAAGCTTAAGGTTACTGCTTGGGCTGCTTCAGCAAATTCCTGTAAACTTTTTATACAAAGTACAGAGTACAGGCTCAAAAATTAATTTGAAACAATTCTTGATGTCAAATTATATAAATAATTGTAATAGACTTTGTTCTACCGGGCCTATTCAGTGTTTAAAAGATTCTGATAATCGTACATTTAATTTAATTAGTTTTTACGTTTACCTTTTTGCACGGAAAATAAAACAAAAAACCTAAAAATAGCTCTCGTAAGTTAAATTTCTTTGAATTGCGGATAGAATGAGGATCTTAAGAAAAGAACGAAATATTTGATACGAAAATCAGTCTCAACGCATTGTCATAACAAAACATTCGAGCGTTTATGCAATACAAATACCTATCTTTTCTTTTCAACCATGCAAATTGACTGCTGTGTAGCCTGATTGAGACAATCAGCGGGGACAATTTAAAAATTCTAGAATGGGTCGGGCGCCCATACAATTTTGTTATCGATCCCTGCAAATTGGGTTGTGTGTAGAGCGATTGGGCCAATTTCACGTCAGTTTGTCCGTTGTCACGGTGCGTTAAACAGGTTTTTACTTCGAGTACGAGTGTTGTGTATAAAAGTGAATACAGAGGATGTTGACCCAAGAAAAAGAGGTTTGGATTCAAATTATCGACCTCTACAAAGATATGCCTTTTCTTTGGGACAAGAAAAATCCAAATTACTTAAATCGAGAGAAGAGACAACAGGGATTTGAAATCATTCTTGAAATATATAAACGTTTCGACAAAGAGGCTACTCTTGCTTTAATAAAAAAAAAAATTGAAAATATGAGAACAACTTTTAACAGAGAATTAAAGAGGGTACGTAGTACATGCATGTGAATCATTAGCGTATGATTCTAGGTTATTTTGATTGTAGGTAAAGGCTTCAATGGGAACTGGCCAAGGAACGAGTGCTGTCTACGTACCAGCCCTTTGGTACTTCGACTTATTTCAATTTTTAGCAGAAAACAGGCAACCCTGCCGTCGCGGCGTGGAAAATATGGATGGCGAAGATGAGGTAAGGGTCAAGTAGGTACATTTAATTTATTTTGAATTTATAACGTTCAGAAAGCCTACATTTTTGAGTTAGAGTGCGAATAAACTACAAAAGGGGTCTCTTTATTTCACAAATCATTTTGTTATTACAAGCTTTTATTTAATTTCAGCTGTGTAGTAGTGCATTTACGTCACAACTCTTAACATAGCTTCTTGAAACGGAACACTGCCTTGCCCATTAAAATAAGTAGTAAAAGTAATAACACGCCTAAGATTTGTTATTGTATTGTAAGGTAGTGGGTTAATTAATAAATAATATAAAGCATCGCCATAAGAAATGAATTAAATAAGTTGGCATTTAGGTGTGGTCTGATATAACAAAGTTTCGCAATCATTACAAAGTAAGGATCGTTAAATCTGTTTACTAACTAAAGATGCACTTGCATGGATATGAGTCATACGGAACAGCTGGTTGTATTGCACAATCATAACATTGTAATACAATGTTGTATTTGTTTATACTAAATTAACGTGGGTTGCATGTGGGAACATCATGACCTATATTCATACAATGTAAGAATGAATGGAATCCTTGTACTAACAGGCAGATGTTTAAAATGTAAGAGAGAAAGAACACATCTTGGGAGTATAAATATAGGAAACCTGCCATAAGGAATTCAGTCTCTTGATAGAGTCTCACATACGAGGTCTGATTAAGATCAAGACGAGAGACTTTAACAGAACCAACTCTGGTAGTAAACTAGGAGCTAAATTAAATATCGTTTAAAACATTGTTACCAAAATGTGTGCGCCTCTCAAGATGCTCACGTAAGATTAGTGTTTATTATTAAAGTGTAATGCTAGGGTTTTGTACGCTGTATGGAGTCGTTCGTCCAGTTATGTATTTGGATCATGTTTGTTGAACAGTTAAATTATGTTTGTATCAAAGTAATACCAATATATCTGATGTTAGTTAATCATGTACTTTAATATAACCTCTTGCAAAAGCCAAGTATAAACACTCGTAATGAAGTTGCTATAAGTCTCTACCATCATAATCAATAATGCAAAAAGCGCTTCGTTACAGTATGATCAACAGCCTTGCAGCAGTCGATGAGTAACTTGGGCATAACCATAAGACCTTGTAGGTAGGATTAACAAGTTATAATAAGAAAGTTACTCATCGACTGCTGCAAGGCTGTTTATCATACAATAACAAATCTTAGGCGTGTCATTACTTTTGCACGTGATAGTCCATAAATTCGTAATTTGCATTTACAACAGCAAATAGTTCACTGAAAAAATGTTTGTAGTTGTAATATGCTGAGCCGCTTCCGGATGGTTTCTGTATTGATACATGCTTTCTGTCCATTGCGCCGACAAAGTGACTTTTCTTCAAATTTCTTTGCTGTAACTCTCCATTTAGCTTCACTTGTTGGTACCTGCAATAAATATATATTTTTTACTTTTTTAGGAGAATGAATTACAGAGCGAGGGATCATGCATTGAAGAATCATTGCAACCACCCACCCCATCAGAGCCATCTATTCAGCAGCCGTCCACCCAACAGGTATTTACTCAACAATCTTCCACTTCGTACTCGTCCGCTCTACGCTCAGTCAAGGATCTAACGATGAGTACACCCACTGAAAGGCAGCGCAAAAGTATTTTAAAGAAACAAGAAGAAGTTCTTGAAAATGCCCAAAAATTAATGAGTGCTGAAGAGGATGAGTGGGAGATCATCGGTAAATCCATTGGAATTCAATTAAAAGATGTGCCTAATAAGAAGCAGCAAGTAATAGCTCAAAAACTTATTTCTGATACCATTTTCTATGCAAAACTGGGGAGATTGTGCGAGGAATCTTCTATTTCTTTAAACACCTCACTCAATTTTCGACAGGGTGATATTGGTCCGTCTAAATATACGCCATCCCCCCATTATATTCAATCTCTTCCGCCGTCCCACACATCATTCCCCCGATATCATATGCATTCTTCATCTGACTCCCAGTACTCCCAGTAGTATCACTTTCACGTCCAACACCATCGCAACCAAATATTCCCATACACACAGTCCTTCATTCCCCTTATACGTCAGATGACATAACCATTCACTCTACTCATGAAAATGATGGAAAATCAGTTTGGAATATGCCGAGCACTCCAGAACAAAGTGGTGATGTAATTCCGGATTTTGCAATGCGGCACAAAGAACATAGCTCTTAAGTTAAGTGATATAAAAATGAACAAGAAAAATGTGTTTTATTTACTTACCATTAAATATTTTTTTAAACTTTTGTAGATAGCCCAACATGTCTCTGGAATAATTTTTGATAAAAGCTGAGGGGACACAATCGCACTAAATTTTAAATCTTCATATAACTTCCTCCGGTTGTTAAATATCTTAATGTCACTACTAAGCGTTCTTCAGCACTCACACTATCCCTCATTAATGTGTTCTGTTTTTTTATAAGCGGTGTCACCATATTGAGCAGTTTTTTAAAGCAGTCGCCGTCCATTTTTAAAAAATTCCTGAAGTCATCCGCTTCTAATTCCCTCATCAAATATATGTAAGAAAACTCATTTCTTTCCCTTAACCATTTTTTGGCCAGTACCTTCTTTTTTCTTCAACTAGCACCATAGACACTACCAATGCAATGTCTAGTTTTTGTTTTTTCGATAAATATGGAGCCATATCATTTGCGAACACACACTCTCTTTCTCTATTAAGACACAGCAACTAATACTTGTGCTGATAGATTGTATCGTGTGGAGAGTCGTGCCAATTTACACAGCAGTCAATCTGCAGGGTCCCTGCAAATTGCTCCCTGCAGATTGGCTTTTACTTTCTACCCGGGTGGAAATGACAACTTGTTTGTTCAAAATATTAATTAATATTGTAAATGATTCATATTAATTTATATGTTTGGTTGAAAATAAAATAGTATACAAACCTTGGTTAATAGTTTCATTACTGTCTCGAGATATACTAAACCTCGACTGGCGTCTCGGTTAACTATAATTATCTCTCGACAGTAATGAACTACTTTCCACCTCGGTAATATACTATTGGATGATCATCTTAATAATCTTTGACAGCTCTTTGTGGTTTTAACACTTTTCATATGTAAAACTTGAAAAGAAGAGGAAATAGTAACGGAGACAGTAAGGCTCTTTATCTGTAGTAAATGTTTTTGCATTATCTTTGATAGGTTTTTGTTTTTTATAGTTCATGTAGTTTAGCAGTTTATTGTCCTAGGGTGGTAAGTGAATAGATGCTTAGGATTAGTTACAAATCAGGTGTATATGCAACAAAAATAAACAAATACATATTTTTATTTCGAAAATTATCCTTTTATATGTTGCTTAGGCAAAAATGGGAAAAATCAAGATCATACAAAATCCTAAAAACTAAAAATTACTAAAAACTCAATTTTTTTTAATTTATCAGGTATTTCAAAACCTTACAACCAGGAATGAATCTTTGTTCTCGGAAAAAGGCTTGCAAATTTGTACTGCATTTAAAAAAATATGTTTCTGTCGAAAACAGGGCTCGCGCCATTATTTTAAAACCGTAACTTTGAAACCCTTGTTTTCTCTCAAGACTTCGATATAAAAACCAATTAAAAATTAGTTGATTATATCTAATAATGAAACATCGGAACAGTTTCAAAGTTGTGTTAAATTGGCAAAACTTTTGCCACTCCTAACTGGGTAAACGATTTATTTTCAACATTTTTCTAACCTCTTACACGATGTATCCAAGTGACTTTATACTTATATCTTTTAAGAGGTAGCCAGGCATTACCAACGAACTGATTATTTTTTAATTATTCAAAATTAGTAGCCGATCGTTTTCAAAATATGTTCTATATCAAAATGGAACTAAAAAAAATATTACTAGTAAATGGTTGCACAATTGATAGGGTCCTAAGAGGTCGTTTAAATACCTTTTATCTATCGAACTGGTCATAAATAACTTAATATTAGTTATCAAGTTTACTTATTTATTATAAACATTTATTGGCATGAAATTTGAATTAAGAAAGTAATTTGATATTTATCTTATTCCACAGTAGGTACCTACGAAATGCTTTATTACGATTTTTGAGTAAAAATAGATCTAAATTTTTATTGTACAAATCTCGACTAAAAATGGCGAAAAGATTTCGATCATAATGTTAATCGGGGCCATCGTTATACTACGTAGTATACTGCAATGCAGTTAATGCAATAATTGTTCGTGGATTTTTCACGATGTTCTCTCGAATAATTCAATTTCAGTTTGTAAATCAAAAGAAAAGCGGCTTTGTTGTTTTCAATGAAACAGATCATGTTGAACCTTCAGGCTTTGCACAGAAAATTCCTAAAATTTAACGAACCCTTAAGAGCAAGCCATAAAAGCTTTTAAATTTCTCATAATTTTTTTTTATTTCATCAATTGGAAAATGTTTACGTTTCAGCCCGGAAAATCGCCCTGAGTTATTTTTATTTTAGAGTAGTCCGAAGACTTTACAGTTCGTGTTTTTTTTTTTAATTAGAAATACTGGCATGGATTTTTCGTTTTAACCTTTAAAGATCCCACCGAAAATTTAGAAAGTTTAGCCAATTCGTTAAAAGAAATTTACAGACGCTTTTTTAGTGTTTTACGTTTCATCCATCTAAAAATCTTGCCATTTAAACGAGTACTAAGGTAATCGATTGGAAATTTTTTATTTCAATATTTTAGTTTAATTTTCGGGAGTCAGCCGAAATGCGCTGAAACTATTCGAGTAAAATCTATCTTTTCTTGGTTTTATGTAAATGTATCTCAAAATCTCCTGAAAGGCTAAAACTATTTGTCAACAATGTGATTTATTTACCCACTTCTTTATTTATTTCTATATTTGTTTTAAAAGCTAAGGTTGAAGGGTTAATGTGAACATTTTTGCGGACTTTTAATTGTTCACATAATAATTATGTATATCATAGACGTTTGTATATTCTTAGAGTACAAAAATATTATTTCTTAATGTTTTACAATTTACAAAACCTTAAAATTAAAACAATATTCCTGTTAAAATATGTCCCAAATTTTAGTTTGAACGTCACGCCTGCAACTTTTGACATAATATAACACGTAAATATAATGTACTATATAAAAATTTTTAAAAAATTTGTTAATCTCATGTTTACAAGTAGGTAAAACCTAAGCTGGTTTAAGAAATTTCTTGGAAGGTCTTGGCATGTAGGTCTGCCTATTTTAATTCAACTTAGGCGCAACACAATTTTTGCTAGCATTAAGGCTAAATTCTGAGAGCAAATCTTGTAAGTCATAGTTTAAGCCAGCTTGACTTACTGTTCTACCTAAATCTGGCGAAACCTCTGGCTTAAAGATTTTTTAAAAATAAAATCCAAGTATTCTGGCATGTAACAATTTTTTTTAGAAATAAAAATATTAAGAACTAGAAAAACTGAAGCTGTAAGTTAACAAACAAACCCTTTAAAACCGCAGTTCATCAATTACAGACTAACTAAAGATATTAATATTTATTTTAGATGGGCACATTAACAGCATCCATTCTGGTCGCATGGGCTATAGTCGCAATAACACAAGCAACTCCTGTAATACCACCAACGTCAGCAACCTGCTTTGCAACATCAAGAGCAATATATGGTATGAACCGAAGAAGCACAAGTAACCCCCCGGAATTATGTTGTACCGGAGTAAGCACAACCTCAAATCTAAACCCAGAAATTTCGCAAGCTGTAGCTAAGGCGAATGTAAAACTCAGTGATCTTCACACGCTCATCATACATGTGAGCAACATTCAACATCTGCTTTTGAAAGACCTCACCCCATCTAAATATATTTCAAATTTAGATGTAACAAATTGTAAAATCCTCAGACTGACTTCCGAGACGTTTAAAGGGTTGCCGAATCTTGAAGAGCTGTTCTTCACTAAAAACAAGATAATAGATTGTGAAATTGAAAGTGGCGTATTCTTCGAGTTAACAAATTTGCACACGCTCGTCGTCAGTGAAAATAGAAATATTAGTAACTTCCAAGGGAACCTTATCGGGCCCAATAATATCCTGAAACATTTAGATTTAACCAAAAATAATTTGCAGAGTGTACACGAAAAGAACTTCGAAACGTTGGAGAAATTAACAAATTTGGATTTGTCCCAAAACCAAATCAAAGAACTCCCTGAGCACGTTTTTAAGAACTTACTCGACCTTGAAGTTTTGAAACTGGACGATAATAAAATTGCTGCTTTACCCAACGATTTGTTTAAAGGCTTAACAAATCTAAAATACGTGGACGTTGCAAACAATCGGTTAGAAAATCTCCAACCGGGAATATTCAGGAAGCTTACGAATCTCAGAAGAATTAACCTTAAAAACAATGCTTTGCAAAGGGTTGAAAGTTCGTACTTTACTGAAGTAAACAAACTAACCAATCTTATACTCGCCGGCAATAAAATAAGGAAAATCCCAACTCACCTCTTTGACAACTTAATTTTATTAGAGAAATTGGATTTATCAACGAATAAAATCAGGTGCATATATCCAGCAACGTTTAAGGAACTGAAATTCTTGAAGAACGTTAGCCTTTTCGATAATCAACTGAAAACAATACCGGTGGATGCGTTCGACGAAGAAAATAACTTAACTGAGCTTGCTTTGGGAAGTAACCAAATCAAAAACCCTTGCATAATAAACGACAAGAAATTTTCCAAATTAGAACACCTACATTTGTCTGATAACAACATAAACAACGTAGAAAACGCCTGCTTTTCTTCATTAACCAATCTTAAACATTTATGCCTTACACATAATAAAATCAGTAAATTAAACGAGAATTCATTTGAAGGCTTGTCAAATTTAGAAGAACTGTATTTAAAAGAAAACTGCATTGCTGGTTTGCACAAAAACGCGTTCGGCCCCTTAAAAAAATTGAGGAAGTTGGAGTTAAACGATAACAAAATCCCGATAATAAAAAGTAAAACATTCGAGCAACTGGAAGCTTTAAAAAATTTATATCTGGATAACAACGAAATCGTCGAATTAGAAGCCGATGCTTTCTATGGGCTCAAAGATCTCGACCTTTTAATTTTAAGTGAAAACAGAATAGAAAAAATATCACCGGACGCTTTTAATAGTCTCTCAAGAATTTCCACCCTAAAATTGTCTAAAAATAAAGTTACGGAAATCCATTCAGGAACATTTAAAGACACAGAACGCTTACTCCAACTCGATTTGGATAGTAATTGTATTACTAACTTAAAAGAGGGTAGCTTCCTAGGGCTCGAATACATGAAGATTATAAATCTAGCAAATAATCAAATATCCAAACTATCTCGATCCGATTTTACAGAGCTGACTAACGTAAGGTGGTTTAATATAACGGGCAACAAAATTAAAGCCCTTTCTGCAAATACCTTTAAAGATCTTACAATGGGCCAGTTATATTTGGGAAATAACGAAATATCCCAAATCGAACCCGATTCCTTTGAGGGTTTAAAAATAGATGGGATAGATTTAGACAACAACAAATTAAGTAACTTTGATAAGCATTCTTTCCGAGGCCTGAAAACACTTAAGTCTTTATCTTTGGGACATAACGGAATCGAAACGTTGAGCAGCGAACAATTCGAAGAGGTACCCTCGATTACTTCCCTTAATTTAGACGGAAATAAATTGAAAAATCTAAAGGACACCTTTACAAAAATTCCCAAACTCACAACGTTATTTTTATCAAACAATAAACTTCCTAGTCTTAACAAGGGAATGTTCGAATCTCTTTCGGCTCTTCGTACTTTGGAACTGAACAGTAACGAAATTGAGGTTATAGAACCGGGAACATTTGAGGGTGTTCCCAGAATTTTTCTGTTATATTTACGCAACAACAGAATAAAAAAGTTGGAAAAGGGCATGTTTTCCGGATTAAAAGATCTAGCTTTGCTGAATTTACAAAACAATTCGATATATTCTATCGAACCTAACGTCTTTGAAGACGTGGGCCATTTGCACGCTTTACATTTAGAAAATAACAATTTGGAAAATATAAACAAGGACATGTTCGCAAGCGCTCCTGATCTGACAAACTTATATTTAAACCACAACGAAATAGCAACAATCGACGCCAAAGCCTTCGAAAATCAAAATCAGGTTTATAATCTGAATTTAAGCTATAACAAGCTGGAACGTTTGGATAAAGACATGTTCGCTGGTCTTCAAGAATCTCTGACACTTGATTTGGAGAATAACAATATTGCCGAGATCGGGGACGTTTTTGGAGATGCGTCCCAATGGAGGGTGAATCTGAACGGAAATAAATTAGGAGCAGATGTTTTACGAAGACTTAATGAGAACTAACTTTGAAGAAATATAAGAAGGTTTTATTATGTAACTTGTAACTGACAAACTCAAAAATATGTATGTCGAGTTTTGATAATTGTTAAAAAATTGTACATTTCTCTTCTAATTAAATTACAATAAACTTGTAGAAATTTTTCTCTCAAGACTATGTCCTAAGTAAATGCTCGTGCGTGCGATGCGAGCATTGCGTTTAACGAATGTATCGCATCGCAAGCATTTGCGGCAAAAGCGGATCTGTCTAATTACCAGTGGCGGCTGGTGCTAAAGGGCACAAGGGCACGTGCCCTCCCTACACTCTAGACAAAGAAAGCTTTTTTTAATAACACTTCTCACTTCTTTTATATTTTTTAACACAACAATCTATTATTATACCTATAATATCAATATTGTAGTCCATTGCCGCGTTGCTGCCGAAACGAAGTTATCAAAACTTTCGTCCGGGGACTAGATAAAAATGATACATATTTGTGCAAGCGCAGTGGTAAATTTCAGCAAAATTTCGCCGCTGCTTGACCGGCGTAGAGGCGTGGTTAAGGGCACATTAAATCCCGACCGTAGGCACGTGACAAATTCAAGTTATTTAGTTCACAAGTGGAGTGCGTCTAAAGGTGAATTGTGTTAAGCGCGCATGTTCCGTTTAACTTGTTGTTTTTATTTTGATTTCGTGGTTTGTTCGTTGTTATCTACTGGTTGTTGTTGTTTACAGTGAAACTTGTTAAAAGGGAAACTCGTGGGACCAGAAAAATTTGTTCGTTTAAAGGTTTGTAATTTTTAGACACAATCAAACATTAGGTATTTGTATGCGTATTTTGACTTAATTTTATTATAAATTACTTACTTCAATTTTCAAAACTAATTTTTTAATTTTTGCAAACATGCATACATAATGTTTGGTTCAATTTAACGGGAACATTATTTTCATACATTTTTATGACTTCAATCTTTCTATTTAAACCTAAATTATTGTGTTTTACTGCTTTCATTCCCGACATATATGTTTTAAAACTGCTTATGTAGGACAAGTAGGAAATGTAATTATGGAAAAAATCCTTTCTGCTTCTGTATGTGAATGCGGAAGCAAAAAGCGATTAACCCACCTACGCTCTAAATATTCATAACAATCATAACTAGCTGAGAACTGAGAACGTACTTAATTATCAAAATATTAAAATTAGGTCATCGAAATATCAACCGTTGCATTGATTGAAAAAAGTATTGATCCCCGATTTCGACAATAAAGTTATTGATGTATTCAGGCAGTAAAAAGAACAGAAGGATGGACTTTCTATTTAAATAGGGAGCTACTTAAGTGTTTTTAGATAATGTTTCCAGCTCGGTTTTGATGTGCCCTCCCACTAAAAAAACTCACGAGCCGCCACTGCTAATTACAATACGACATATCACTGCGTTTTAAATAACATTTTATAGTAGTGAAAAGCGTTCCAACCTCAACAATGATTTCGAATTTAACACATTTATGTATACCTTTATACTAATGAAAAATAGTTTACCGAAACTGAAATTGTTAAAGAAATTTAAAAAACATAATCGGGAAAAGACTCGTATAATTTATAGAAACAGGTTGAATAATGTCGAATTTCATCACCTGCATTCCAGTTTTTATGCTTCGGAAATTAGCCCTTCCAGTGCTATGATAATCGGACGACAACTGCGATGAAAATAGTAAAAATCAAACCGTTTTAAACCTTCAAACCATCCGTTCCATGCGGAAACGTGACCTCGTGCTAAACAAGCTAAACGCTCGCATATCTGTATTCAATTTGGACATATTCATTTAGTATATGCAGTTTTATAAATGTCGGCCGCATTGCACCCACCGCATCGCAAAGACCACTTTCACCTAGGACATAGCGTAAAAGGTTCAAAGTTGTTTTCTTCTTCTTCTTTTTCTTTTATCCTCTTATACCTTTATAGTGTTGAGGGGACCGGACACACCGAGCCGCAGAGCGGCCACCCATCCAAGTTCTGACCAAGCAGGCCCTTGCTTAACTTTCTATATTTCAGTATTAGGTACGTGCACTCCCACTCTGCCGTGTAAGTTGTTTTAACAATTAGGAATTTTCATGATTTTTCAAAATTTTTATATATAAACAAGAAGGCATAAGATACTTATCCATTTAACTAATTAAAAAAAAAAAATAGAATGAAAATTGGAGCTAAAAAAATTATAAAAGTTCAAACTCCTCAAATTCCCGCTTGAACAGGCGCGCGTAAAGCCTCGTTTACACGATGATAGTTTTTTTATGATAGTACTATCATGAGAGTGATAGTGATAGTACTGTCATGTCAGTGTGATGTCTACACGGTATTGCGATTTTATTATAGCAGTGTTGATAGTCGTGGTAAAATGGCTGACAGGCAGTTACTAATTGCAGCACTAGCTACTGTTATTGGTGAAATGATTAAAATAAAAAGAAGAAATAGACGAAATGTGAAAAAAATTGTTTCTGATTTTCTGTAGAAGTTCTTTAGTTGTAGTAAGGCCTGACACTGGCAGCAGAACTTCCTCTGCATGGCCTCTCTTCACCCGATTTTTGAATTCCGCACATTTCTTTTTCCACAAACACGGAAATCTTTGGTATTCTTCCAAGAACCTTAAAACGTCAAACCGTTGCCCTATCGTTGTACCAACAGTTTTTTAGTATTCACGATGATAGTTACAGCGATAGTTACTAATGTTACTATTGCTGTCGCGAGAGTACTGTCAATGTACAAATGTACATATTACAATTTAGATACTCACTGATAGAATAAAAAGCACTGGTTATTAAAAATTTCTTTATACGGGCTTTAAAGGTACTAAGAGGCAGTTTTCTAGCGTGGGAAGGTAGCCGATTAAAAACAAAGGACCATAGTAATTCACGCTAAACGTACTACAATTAAGTCTAAGGTAATCAATCCTAATCTCGTTCGCACTTCTAGTAGGATAATCATATATCTGTGATTGTGGAATAACTATATAAGCTGATATTCTGCTTTACATAAATTAAACAATTATAAATATACAGGGTGTCCCGGGAGGAACTTACCAAACTTTGGGAATATGTTCCTGAGGTGCTGAGGTCATTTTAAGAAAAAAAAGTTATATCGACATAGGTCCGATTCTTAAAGGTTACCGAGATATTGCTAGTTATTGCTGAACAAAAACAGAAAACTTTCGATACTGTATACCTTGTTTCATACATCTGTAAGGAGTGGCCTTTGGAAACAATTGCTAAGTATTGTCAAGATTTGTTGTTGTCACCTTGGAAGTTGATTTAAACTTTGATTGTAATTATTTTAAACATGCCTTTAAAATTTACGTATGAAGAATACGCAGATATTCAATTTATTTATGGCTTCTGAAATGGTATGTGTACACTGTAGAGAAAAATCTAGCTAGATTTTACTTTCTCTAGCTAGTTGTGTGTGTCCATTGGAATAATTTTTACCTCTAGCTAGAGTACTGTAGAGCGGTTCTAGATTAAATCTAGCTATACGACTCTATTTGGTGTGTACATTATGAACATGTACCTAATCTGCTTATTTCAGTCCAGCTCAATTTGTGGTTATCTAATTACGTAATTACTAGTGGTGTCGCAGGAATGTTAGGTTTATTGAATTCAAAAAAAGTTGCAGTTGCTGCTATTATTTTGATCATAAACAAGAAAAAAGTAAACAGCGTAGAAATAAAAAGAAAAGAAGTGTGTGGATTAGAAATTGGATATTAAAGAGAGCGGATTTTTCATTAAATTATACTCCACACATAAACTGCAAAGAATCAAAGAACTCACACTGGCTTTTCCACACTCTTTCATCAGTTCCTTCGCTGGATTTCTTTTTTTTAATTTTTTTCAGATTGTACCATTTTCTTACAATTTCTAATTGAGAGGTTGCTAACGCATCAGCTATTTCTTTTATAGCTTTAGCCTTCTTGTCTCGGTCTCGATATTGTTTCAAAATACAGTGTCAAAGCTCAGGGGGCATTTCGATTACCCGTAATGTTTATCCTACTTAATAAGTTTTTTAGAAGTATCATTTGCTTATTTCGACGTAGAAGCTGTGGTGCCTACTATACTATAAATACCTACGTAGAGTAAACTAAATTAAATTAATTTTGTATTAAACTTCTTATTATTTCTTGTTTACTCTTTCTAGGATACTGTATGTTAATGTAATGTTATTCTTTTCAATGTTTGCTTGGTTGTTGCAAGCGATGTAGGTAACTTCTTTGGTTTAAATTATTGTAATTGTAACTGTGGCCTATTTATAGTTTGTACTGTTGGCCGCAGTATAAACCTTACTAAATAAATAAATAGATACACACAGAAGACTTCGAGCGACTGGATCGTTTGAAATAAAGTCAGAACGTGTGCCTGTTCGACGACTACAACACGCAAATGACATCGTTCAAACGATTCAACATTCAACACAGCCCTAGACTTAGCATTCGTAGGATTTCTACGCGTCTTAAGAGTTCCTCGATCAACGGCTTGGAGAACATTGCACAGTGACGGTTGGTATCCTTACCATTTGCAAAAAAATCAAAATCTTAAACCGAAGGATTACAACCAATGATTAAATTTTTGCCAATGGATTGCTACAAACCCTCAACTTCGCAGAACAATTTTATTTAGCGATGAGTCAACTTTTAATCGTGATGGAATTAATAATACAAGGAATAACCATTATGAGCTTTAAATAATTCCCATGCTATGGTTGAGAGTAATTTTCAACACAGGTTTTCTGTGAACGTGTGGTGTGGCATGATTGGAATATTGGAAATCAGCTTATTGGGCCACATGTTTTCAACGATCGTCTTACGGGGGATGTGTACCGTGATTTCCTAGAAAATCAACTACCAATTCTTACAGAAGATGTTCCTTTAGCAACCAGGGCAATGATATATCTACAACAAACCGTTGGATTGGGCGAGCAGGACCATACGCTTGGCCACAACGATCCCCCGACTTGACGCCATTGGATTAATATCTTTGGGGACACATGAAAGATATTGTTTATGCAGTAAAAGTCAGAAATCGTAATGAATTAATTCATAGAATTTTTAACGCTGCAGATGAAATTCGACTTAATCCTCGAATGCTGGAGGATGCAGCAAACTCCATCTCTACGCGTGCTTGGTTATGTATACAACTTGGCGGAGGTCATTTTGAACCACTATTGTAGACTATTTACTACTATTATTGTATGTTAAATCCCATTGTTTTTGAATAAAATCGTTATTTGTGTTTCTTATTGTTTTTCTCTTCAACAATCAATAACTCGGTAACGTTTAAGATTCGGACCTATGTTGATATAACTTTTTTTTCTTAAAATGACCCCATGAACATATTTCCAAAGTTTGGCATGTTCCTCTCGGGACACCCTGTATAAAGATGGAAACGCTAATAAATTAAGGTCTTTAAACCTGTTTCTAACATCCTGCGTATAACCAAAACCAGAGATTACACGTACTGCTCTTCGTTGTAATCGAAAACTACGCTTCGCATGTGAAGAATGCCCCCAACACAATACAGCATAATTATTTTTACCTATAAGCTACAAGATGTTTCAATTATAACTTGTAGTGTCATCGGCAAACAAACTTAAGCCAGTTCTAGGAATGCTGTTGCCTATATCATTTATGAACAAGAGAAAAAGTATCGGTCCCAGCACCGACCCCTGGGGTACGCCTCTAGAAATTGATTTAACATTAGATAGTTCACCATTAATCAAGGTGCACTGTTTTCTGTTACTAAGGTAAGATTTCATGAGGTCGGCACTGTTCCGATCAAAACCATAATGTACTAATTTGTTTATTAAAATTTCGTGTGACACAACCAAACGCCTTCTGCAAGTCGTAGAAGACTGTCCCGATAAATAGTCCGTCTTCGAAACCTTGAATTATTTTGTTAATTAAATAATTTATGGCTGTAGTTGTACACCTATCAGACCTAAAACCGAATTGGTAGCTACAAAACAGAGTGATTCCATATTCCATATAAGTTTTGTTGTGTGTAATGGTGGAATGTATTTAAATTTCATCGTTGAGAACCTAAATCTACGGAATGAGGTGAAAAACAATCATCTTTGTTTAGTAATATACGAGTATAAGCTGTTTCTAAAATTTTTGAGTTGTCTCATTAGATTTTATGCTTGTTATTCCAGGCATGTTCAGCAATTTTGGATTTTTCGATTTCGTAGTTTTTTCAGGCTTCAGCAAGTCTGCAATATCTTTTAAGATTTCAAAATTTCTTTCAAATTTAAAGGCGGATTTTAAAAATCAAAGCTTAGGAAAATACAATAATGTTCCAAAAGCCAACAGAATTTGGAATGAAGTTTCAGTAAGTCTGAAAAATGTTCAGCAGAAATCATTTGAGATGTTTGGCATGCGTAAGCTTTCATCAATAAATAAGTAAGTTAATTAATTAATTAATTACTAAACAAACAAGCGAATATCATTATTTACAGAAATGTAAAGGCATTCTTAATAAATCAATTAAGATTTGATATGTTTTATTAATTTAAAAAAATTGTATTCCAAACTATGTATGAAAAAATGCAAGAAATTTCAGATTTATAAATGCAAGTTTAGGCAAGCCCCTGAAGCGTAAGTTCAGTTTTCTTCAACAAATCAAGTAAATTTATAAACACAAATTTAAACTAGGAATAATGTAAGTTTTTAATTACAAAATATTAAATATAAAATATTCTTTAAAGCAGTAATTTTCAGACGTAATAAACTTTTGTAATTTCAGTAGTTTTAGTTTTAAAACTGTGCGATTTCCTGATTATCCAAGTTAAAGGTACGCCGTTAAAACTCGATATTTGTTACACAATAAATCCTAATCAATTTTAACACTTTTAACACACCTAGGCTTTAACGGCCACCTCGACACATAAAAAAGGAAGATAATTCCGTGAGCCATGTTTGTTTATCAACACACGCAGTCATTCTGATAACCAATGAAGGCTGCTTTTTATGTGTAGTTTATATCCGCACAAGGAAATCGAACAAATGGCAGCTATTTCAGTAGTGAAATATTTTTCAATCAATTAAGGTTTATAAAATATAAGAATACAAGTATTAAATCGAAGCAAATCACATCACAAAGTAGGCCGTGCAAGTAAAAAATTAAGACTTACAGAGTGCTCGATATTTTCTACTTTTCAGTAAATGAAAATCATATTAAAATCAGACATAAATTAAGTTTTTGGTAAATTTTCTTTATTATTATTTTTTGATGGCTTGTTGTTTCTTAAATCAAAGTTTTAGTACAGTCTATTTCGCCTAGAATTTGGGTTGTGACGTCAACACGCTGCTTATAAATTTACAATCCAACTATACTTCATCTCTTTCTAAACTAGGTTTTCATTAACTGCTGCGCACGAACGCGTGTCTACCCAGTGTCTACAGTTTTTGGGCGGGGCAAGTTGACGTCACAACCCAAATGCTAGATGAAAAATACTGTAACAGAAATTCATAACAAATTCTTTATAAAACGGGGGGGAAACATAAACACTTTTAAAAATTTAAAAACAGGTCAAAAACAAAAAAGCCTTAATAAGTAAATTTTTATTAATAAACATTAACAGTTGCTGGTTCTAATCCAGCTGAAGACACAGCTTTTTTATAGGAAAGCATTTCAAACGAAGGGAAATTAAATTCTTTCCCATCTTGTGTTATGTAAAGTCCTAAATTTTCATTGGTGCCTGTGCTGACCTTTCCTACTGTTGTTTCATTTCTAAAACGGATCCGACCAAAATACATTGTTTTTTCAGGATGACGTCCTCCTATTATCAAATGATGATTCGTCAAAAGGTGGATTTTGTCTTTAATTGTTGGAATCCAATAGAATCTTTCTGGATATTTTGTGCATAATATCTGAAAACATTAAAAAAAGAAATTATTTTAAGTTATGTGCCCTTTTTTATTATTAAACGTGACATCATATTTATATTATTACATCACAGTTAATTCCGAAAAAATTGTCGCCGAAAAGTTTTCAGAATTATATTTTTTTACTCAGACTGGAGGTCATTGCTAATCGTCATTAATCCAAGCAGAAGGAAAAACATCAAACAGGTATAAATAAGTAAATAAACAAAAACATAAACAGATATAAGAATATACACAAAACTAAAAATGTTTACGGATTAATCAACGAATGGGCGAATACATAAACAAAAATATTCTTCTTTTAAATGCCTGTTGGATTAAATGTCTGGTTTGCAACCAAGAGAATGTGGGTTTGAACCCTATTCATATAAATTCTGAAACCCAACGCGATTAAATACAAATTCTGCTCAGCAAGCAGGATTAAGCTAATGCACAAGGCCCCAAGGACCGTAATGATAACAAAACACCCCATAAAGCAAAACAGAAAAATTAACCTTAATAAATTCAGTTCCAGTCTGTTCAGCGCCATGAAATCCATAATAAGCCTTGTTATCATTCGGATAAATTTTAGCAGGTGATAATCTGCCTTCATGCAAGATTTGACCCATGTAAATTGGGTTACCATTGCAATCTATGCCCCCTGCTAAAGCATCTTTGGGTACCTCGCCTGTGAAATCTCTCCAGTAATAACCTGAAAAAAAACAAGCTGGAAAAATAGTTTACACCATGAAAGTTTTAAAATAGTTATTTCAAACTGTAGAAGGAAAGCAAAGGAATTTGTTATTTCATATAAAATTATTGTTATGGATATTTATTCAGGAAGGAGTAGAAAGTTTACTTGAAAAGCCTTTCCAAAATTGAAACTAAGGAAGCCCAAATTTTTGAAATCATAAACATTTTTCTAACCACGAATTTTAGAATAATCGCAAGGCTTCTTAAAAACAAATTTCCATAATTTAAAAAATATTTCATGAAGTCGGGGGCTTCACCAAAAGGATTGTTCAGAAAGGAATGGAAACCTTTAAACAATTTTTCCAAAACTACTCACAGCTCGCAGTTAAATTTTACAAACAGAAGGATGCATATTCGGACTAAATAAGGTTTGGACTGTTTGGAGGATTTCTTTTGATAATAAAAAGGTTCAATTAAATATTTAAAACAATTAAGGCAAAAGCACCAACAAAATCATGATAAAGGAATGTATGGGAGAATCCTGCAAATCTGAAATTTTAGATTAATTTCGCTTGTAAAAACTTTAATTAATTGAAATTCTTACCTTCTATATTGAGTTCATTAGCGAAACCACCCACAACAAAAACTGAAAAGCTTAAAACAGTCAACCTTAATTTTTCCATCGCTTCAAGTCAAGTTGCGTTTTAACCTCAAACTGTACTGAACAAATTCAATGAACTTCCAAGATTATATAGCAAACTACACGAGATAAGCAAAAATAAAAATCACCGAAGGATCTGTATACGAAAAAAATTCCAGACTTGTTTGACTGGATTATCGAAGATTATTCTGAGAACTGCGAAATTCCCACTGGATCGTAAAACTTATCTGAATGAGGGGATTTCGTTTTGTTTGATGTTAAAGCCAAAATTTGCTTTAAGTGCGTTTAAATTCCTAATATTAAGCAGCCTCATATTTTAAACTAAGAGTTTTCAGCAAGGGCAGAACTTGAACGTACGTCCTCTTGATTACGTTGTAGTTAGTGTCCGACCGAAGGTCAGTTTGTCAGCCGAAGCCGAAGCCGAAGCCGATGTTCGGCTATCGTCGTCACCTTCGGCCGAAGCCGATACCGAAGGTGCAACCAGAGAACCAGACTTAGAACCCTTTAAGGTGGCATTTGACAACGCGCGACCGAGACAAGCGGCGGAGACTCGCGACAGAGACAGGAGACGGAGACAAGTCGCTTTATGTTTGCTCGGCTCGGCTGGATGTAACCTTCGGCTTCGGCCAAACCTTCGGCCCTTTTTTCGCCGAAGCCGATTGTGCGGCCGAAGGTGGCCGAAGCCGAAGCTGAAGCTTCGGTCAGACATTAGTTGTAGTGTTCTGACCCTACTGTGCTACCAAGAGACTTGTAAGGCGTTTGTATTTTCTTTGTATTACTGAGGCCTCTTATCGGAGTGTTTTATCTGTTTTTTTTAAATTTGTTTACCCTTTAACAGCTGAAATAAACATTTACTTGAAAAAAAGCATGCACGACTCATAAGATAATTATTTTCTTAAACAGCGAGCTTCGTTGCCAGCTAAAAAATTCAGGATTAACAGGAAAAAACACGTTTTACAGGAAATAAGAATAAAAACTTAATTTAATACTCCTATTTATTAATTATCACATAAATACGCAATTAACAATTTTCAGTGTGTGAGCTATTATAAGCAAGTATTTCAAACGAATGGAAATTAAATTCGTCCCCATTTTGCGTAATAAACAGCCCCAAATTTCCTTTAGTTTTACTGGTGCTTATTCTTCCCACTGAGGTTTCAGTCCTGAAATGAACACGACCGAAATAGAACGTTTTTTCAGGGTGGACTCCACCTATTATCAAATGGTGGTTTGTTAAAAGGTGAATGTCATCCTTTTTGGTTGGAATCCAATAGAATTGTTCCGGACATTGGGCACATAATATCTGAAATAAAACCAAAGATTTTGACCAAGCGTTTTGAGGGGTTGCTTTGTTTTGTGTTTAGAAGGACGTATGTAGGTTCGAATACCAATTCTTAATGAATACTGAATCAATGAATATTTATTAGAAGCTTAAGTTAGGTTAGTAGTTGGTGGCCCAGCCTGCGTTGCAAGGTTATAACTAAGAAGACAAACGCGCAAACCCTGACGTCACCGAAGTTTTGATTTAAATCCAAAACTCGGCGACTTACATAACAGATTTTATTAAACTGAAGAAGAAGACAAAAACGAAGACTAAGAAGAATATGAAGATGAAAAAGAAGGAAAAAAAGTTCGGCTAGGTACGTTTGAAAACCCAAAAATTAAATCTAATCAAAGTTTATACCTTAACATTCTCAGTGCCAGATGTTTCTTTACCGGGGTTTATTCCACTGTAATATGCTTTACTATCATGCTGATAAATTTTAGCAGGTGTTATTTTACCATCATGGAAAATTTGCCCCATGTAAATGGGATCTCCGTTGTAATCTACTCCTCCTGGTAAACCATCCTTTGGTACTAGGCCTGCGTAATCTCGCCAGTAATAACCTGTAATTGTTTTAATATTTTATATTATTTATTAAAATTCCTTAATCTACAATTTTGTTATAATTAATTTGAACTGTTTTTTGTTGTCTATTTGATAAAAAGATTCGAAGTTTACCTTCAACTTTAAGAATTTTACCAACAACATCGTGAGATCCTCTAGCGTTTGTAAAAAATAAAATGAAAGTAATCACAGTTACATTAAAAATTGTATTCATTTTTTAAACACGAAGTTTAAACCTAGTAAATTTTACTAAAACTACGTTAGCATAACACTAACTCCTTATAAACAAATTGCTGGGTTATATACGAGTCATGATTGTCATGCAAAATCAACAAAGATAAGGATTACCAAAGATCCCCTTTACTACATAAAAAGAAACCCAGATCTGTTTGTTTTTGATTGTTTGCGTGATTTGTTTGCTCTAAGAATTAATTATTGCACTAAAAAAAAATCTGAATGGTGAGATAAGGGACTTTAAGAACAGACAAATATTTTCCAGAATTAGATAGCAATTTTTGATATTTTTTATGGAATATCAACTAAAACCTTCAATATATACTCAAATCTCGAATAATAAAAAATCTACATACCTTCAATGTTGATTTTATGACACAAAACGTTTACCAAAAACACAGCGTTGATAAGCACCAAAACGAAGGAAAATTTGAACATTTTGTGATGGTAATTATAAATTATTTTCGTTCTTTAAGACCAAGATTAAATTATAATTAAACGATACGAAGATCTAAAGCGTTCTAGCATTGAACCTTGAAGGAATTTTGTATTATATACCGACGATAAGAAAAACAAGACACATCAACGGAAATTCTTGAACATTTGGTACTAAAAAAAGTCCCAACAACTTGTCTGACTTCATTGCTAAAATAACTATCAAGTTTGCAGTACAAACAAACACCTCTGAATTAAATACGAAGAACTAAACAGCTGGGTTTATCTCGAAATGATGATTCGCTTGCTGGAATTTGAATTTTATGTTGTTATTCATTGAATTGATTAATTTGTTGAACTCAGGTTGAGGATATTTTCATGTTCATTATCACCACATAAAAAAATTAAAAGGAACTTTTTAATTCTACTAGCAATTTATGCTTTTTTTGTTAATTCTACAAACTTGACCTGGATCTTCCTATAATGTCCAATATAGGTAATCATTAAAAAATAATCCTTAATTTATGGAGATGTTTTAGAATTTTTAGGCGTAGGCTTAGTGAAACTGCAAATCCTTTCTTTTACTACAAATTGTAAGTTTAAGCTTAAGATCTTTTTTTTAAACAAAAGTAAACCTATTTTTTTTTCAAGAACGGCGCGGGGCGCCGGCAAGTAGACACGCGAATCGTATAACTAGCACACGGGAGCTGCCGTGGCAATAAGAAAGTAACAGTGATTGCAATTATAATAAGACTGGTGAATAAATATACTAAAAAGTGGGTTTCGTGTAAATTGTGTGTGTATAATCAAGGAAGGTGGAAACAAGAAGACAAAGGCAGGGTTCAAGCAGAGTAAAGCGAAGTAACATTGTAGAATTTAGTAATAAATAGGTTGTTTGGCCTAGCATAGACCGAATAATAACAATTGTCTCTCTTATTAATGTGAATGCAATAGGGTGGCAAGCAGCGTCACCAATTTTGCCCAACGGTCCGTTAGGGTAGATTTTCTGCAGACCGTTCCAGGAATCTGTGAAACCGAAGCCGTCCCTCCGGTTTAAAAGAATAACGGGACGGCAGCCCAAAGCTATAAATTATATCTGCAACGTAAACTATACTAGGAAGACAGACGGGAGTCATACGCAACGGAAGGGAACGCGAAATCAAGTGCCCCGCCCGCTACACAAGTAGAGAAAATAACAGATGATGGAAGCCGCACTTACAGTAATTACTGATCAATTAACAGAAGGTAGAAGAAACAAAGAAAAATTCAAGAAAGAAGCCTTGGACTTAAGAAGGAGAACCGCAAATATGTGAGGAAAAACCAAGAAGAAAGGCAACTGTAACTGAAAGAAAATATTAAACACTTAGCCCCCAAATACGATTATCTGGCTCACAGCTTCAGCCCGCCATGCAAACCGACGCCTATATAGAAGATTTTGAAACGGAAGGATTCTGGGGAGGAAAGCAGCACTGGAACAAGTAAGTTATAGAGCGATCGGGTATGCCACAACAAACCTGGGAAGAATCGGCAAGAAACAAAATTATAATACTGCATATATGGCTCAAAAGAAGAAGCAGACAACGAGGAAATAGAAGTAGAGGAAGAAGAGGTAAATATCGAAGAATAATGTAGAAGAACGGCGAAAGAACATATACCATAATAACAATGACAATAAAAAATAAGGAAACAAAGAATACGTATACTTGTGAAGTACAATTAAAAATAAAATTTTTAATAATAATAATAATAATAATAATAATAATGATTAGACTAAGCTAGCATAAAGTAGCATGTAGTAGGACAAGCATGTAGACCGAGGAAATTAGCGGTAATACCAGAAATAATGTTAGTATAAAACATGTTTGACCATCCGGTCATATATCCAACTCCCATTGAATATATGATCTACTAACTACCTTGCTCTGTAGAAGCGATATCTAGCGGCTGGCGTCACAGGTATGTTAACCTTATAAAGTTCTCTCAATCCCCACCTACCATAACAAATCCCTTCACACCTTATTGGCATGGGGTGGGCTTGGCGTAATCCAGGATTGATCCACGGGGATCTGCTCCATGCCAACTGATGATGATGAGAAGTAAACCGATTTTTTCAAGAAAAACGCATTCCCAAATCTATTTTAACCTCAAAAGCTTAAACTATTTTTTTTAATTACAGAGGAAGTAAATCGGCTTTAATAACACCAAAGCCTTCCTCAATTTTTTCTAAACCTTAACATTTCCCTAAAAACCATCTAAATCTTTAAAACTAGCAATAACAATGCAAGAAATGAATTACATGCACGATTTATTAATATGAAGTTTAAATAAACGACCTCGTTCAGACCGAATTTTTAGTCAACCTTTCATATTAAAATAATCAGACAGTAACAGATGCAAGTAGGCATTTTTTTGAAGGTCGCAAAGAACGCTTGATAAAGTTACACCATTAATACGATACGATTTAACAACTTTCCCTCTTGAAATCAAAACGCTTTTGTTACTTTAATACATATTTCAAGGCACACCCACTCGTGTAATTGCACTCACAACGTTTATTGTTGTGGGAATGAACTGAATACTGTTAATAAGCCAAGTAAATAACAAAACAATAGAAAAGGCCGTTCCTGTATTGTTTATGCTGATATTTATGTATAAATATTGGGAATTGTTGCTAAATTTAAATTGTAATTAAGTCATGAGTTTGCAGAAATATTACAAAAAAGGAAACTGCGGGGGATTTAACCTTGGCGAAATTAAACGGTTGCTTAATTTGGGCTTTTTTGCTTTGGTTAAAACGGATTAGTTTTTTTATAGTTTAAAATTTTGAACGCCTTTAAAAGCCCTGTTAGTTTTAAACATAAATAATAAAAATTATAATTAAATTACTACGGTTACAAAGAATGTTTATTCATTTTAACCGCAAGGGTAGATAAAGTATTACTTTATCTACCCTTGCGGCTAAAATGCTATTTGACGTTTTGATTTGAGTAGAACAAAGCACACTTTAACATTTGCTATAGAAAAAAATATTTAATTCAGCACCCCATGGTCAACTAAATGTCAGATGTTACGTGAACGAATTATAATTATATTAAAATCACAAATAATTAAATTCTTGATGCTTCTAATAAAGCGACGGTTGACTTTGAAATAAAAAAAAGGACTTTAATAATAATAATAATAACTAAGAATACAAAGGTTCAAATCCAGACTAAGAATAATGCAAAGATGAAAAAAGAAGAAAGAATAGATGGGGAAAAATCTTTCTTAAGGGCAAAAAATCCAGAATTTATGAAAATCCATTCGTGTTGAATTTAACCTAAATTGGACCGCGTTCGTTTGACAGTTTTTTGTGTAAATCAGGCTTATACCTTGTATTTAAGATTTTATTTGCAGGATCAAATTTTTGATAAATGTTATGTTAAGGTTCTACTTTTAATGTCATCATTTATAATAAAAAATCAGAGGCTCAAACATATTTAAAAGAGCAACTCATGGCTAATTAGGGGTGAAACATTACGCAAATGAATTATAAATTAAAAACCACAAATAACCGAATGTTTAAGCTTTTTAAAATAAAAAAAGGACTTTAATAATATTAATAATAATAACAATTAAGAAGGCAAAGGTTCAAACCCTGACTTCGCCAAATTTTTACTTAATTCCAAGGTTCACCGACATCAATAACAGATATCATTAAACTGAAGAAGAAGAAGAAGAAGAAGTCGAAAACAAAGACTAAGAAGAATACAAAGATGGAAAAAAGAAGAAAAATCCGAATTTTTTATAATCGATATGCCTTGTATTTAACCTAACTTTGACCATATTCGTTTGGAAGTTTTTCGGTGTAAATTGGGCTTAAGTTTTGGAAAAGGTTTTTTCATATTTACGATTTTATTTGCTGGACCAAATTCAATCTTTCATATGTTATATGGTAAGGGTTTACCTTTGACACCCTGTCACAATTTTCAATCAAAAACCAAGGACTCAAAAATATTTGAAGTGGCAACTTACGGCCAACTAAACGACAAACATTATGTGAATGAATTATAAATTTTTGATACATCAACCACTTTAAGGCGGAAAATGTAGTTTTAAATATTAGACATGTCTTTAACATTTTTGCAAGGAATTCTTGTTTGTTGTGAAAAATTTAAAAACCGTATATTGCAACATAAATCGTGGGTTGAAGAATGCAGTTTCACTGTTTCAGGCACTGAACTGAATAAGAACGAGTTTTATAAGAATGCAACTGGGCAGCAGCGTAGGAAATCTAATATTACAACTACATTTGTTTATAGAAAGCTGAAATTTTGCCAAATAAAAGATAACTTTCTGATTCATATCAGATTACCTGTTATAAATAAATATCAAATTTAATTTGTTATTGTTACTTTCCCAATTCCAGGAAAGATTTTACTCGGTTTCTTCCGGTTTCCTCTTTCTTCTAAAATATTTCATTTCAAATAGCTTCCTGAAAAGCCTTAAAATTTCCATTTTAAGCATTTTCCAGAACTGAAGTTCGAAACAGCTGAAAATTATTAATAAACGCTCCAGACGTTGTTTACACGCTTGTATCATTTAAAATGAACGAATAAAATTAATTAAACAACAGTAAACACATTAAACAATGCGAGGTAACTGTGTTACCGTGTTCTTTGTAATAATAATCCGCACTTCATATTCAAGGCGTGCCGAGAAACGTAACTGTTGATTATAAATAAAACGCAATGCAGACTGCAGTTTATGTATTAGTAATGCATTTTGTAACAAGTAAATAAAGAGAATTTATTGAATTGCTTTTATGAATTGTTTTACAGACTGGGTATAAAGGAAACATGAAAATGAAAATATTTTGAAATAAACTGAAAGCAGAAAAATCCCCATTTCTTTGGGTAGACAAAATAACCTGAAAAACACCTTGCTATTTTTTTTTTTCGAAAATTCGTCATCTCTTTCAATTTTGTTTCGAAAATTAATCGAAGTTTTACTTTCAAAAATTTATTTTTCGAAAATTCATCCAGCTTTTACTTTAAATTTTTTTTTTGAAAATTCTTGAGGTTTGTTACATTCGCAAATGTTTTATTCGAAAAGGAATCAAGTTTTTAGTGTTATTTTTTTTTTCAAAAAGTAATCAAAGTTTTTAGAGTTTCAAAAAATTGTTTTTTGAACATAAATCAAGTTTTTACTTAAAAAAAGGTTTCCAAAAATTAATCAGGTTTTTACTCCCAACAAATCTTTTTCGAATATTAATCGAGTTTTTACTTCCAACAATTTTTTTTCGAACATTGCTCAAGGTTTTACTTTGTGAAATTTTCCTAATGTTGAGCATGGTTTTATCAATTTTTTAAACCTTTTCTTGCTATTTAATACAATATCATAATTATAGACAAATATAAAACATAATTTTAGGATGTTGAGCTGGGCAAATATGATCTTCTCATCACCATGAAACACCTAAAACAATTAGTTATTAATTGCAAATAATTAAAGCTAACTCAGAGTAAACATTAAAAATTAACAAAAGGTAAACCTTTACTGAAAATATCCAACCTTTTTTTGAGCGCCTTCCAAATGCTTTTGTTAAAAACAAATATGAAGAAAATAATAACCCCATACGAAGCGTTAATAAAATCACCCAAATACCAAACAGCTGGAGGAACGCCACCAATTCGCCAGTTAATCGCCCATGATATTATTTCAAACGACCAATTCAAGCCCATTATTAGCAACAACTTTAAATAAACTCCAAAACTACAAAAATAGTGTTAATCTAATTAAAGAAAATGGAAAAATACACGAAAAGGGCACCTTTTTCTGTTGTTTTCATGGCAATGCCTTTTGTTCTCGTCCGTTCTAAGCACAGCCGTGTCTTGTTGAACCCTTTTGATTTTCCATGCAGTTATAACGAAAAGAATTACGTTAATTATTAAAAGGACAGCTATCGGTCCGTAAAAATATAATAAAGCCGGATAACCATCTGAAAAAGACAATAGTTTATTACATACAGAGGGTTGGTTGTATGTGCAAATAATTGACTGAAAATCCAGTATTCAGGGCTAAAATTACTTGCATTCAAATTTTGACTTCATTCTAATCTCCAAAGTTTACTTACAGGCCAAGGGGGTGTAAGTGCACCTTTTAAAAGCAGAGTGACTCCAACAATTTAAAATCACCGCAAAATTGATATTGCATTGTCTACTTTTAAACAAAACAAAATTTCATATGTTCAAAGCTTGAAAAAATTACCTCGTAACCAGCACTGTCCATCACCAATTCCAGGATAATACCAGCGCAACGAATGTCCTTTGGTGCCCAAGCAAAGAAGCAAAACAACAAGCAAAGCAGGCAATCCCCACGCATAACATCCGTAAACTGCGAAACGCTTACGTTGTTCTTCCTTTTTATTTTCAGAAAAGCCACGTGAACCACTGAAAATCACATTTTATTATGAATTTGTTACAAAATTTACTTGGTAAATTATTACCTAAATGTCCAGTAAATATCAATGGAGATGACGTTCATCCAAAAGAACGAAACCATAAAGAAGAAGAAGCAAAATGTTCCTGAAAACATTTTTAAAATAATTTTTTAGAGGTTAGGGAATTAAACAAATGTTATTCAAACTCACCCAAAGTTTTACAGGTGCAGTGTGCCAAAACATTCGGGTGTAATGAAATGATAACCAGCAACAAATACGCAAGAAAAAGAGCACTCACGTAGCACATTAAACACAAACCATATAAATTACGGTCAGGTAGTATGGCATGGACTAAGAATGTGATGAGCAAAAATGGCAGTGATATTATCATACCTAAAATTATTTATTGTTTAAAAAGGGTCTCTGAAAATTATTTTAATTATTATTAAAGTAAGGTTGAATCAGGTTGTTCTATAAACTTTTTTACTATTAACCTCTCAATTAAACTCAATTTAAAATACTTTGAAAAATTTGCTTAAAATTAGGATTTGGAATCTGTAAAAACGGAGCTGACTTAGTACTGAAAATTTCAAGGGAATTTTAAAAATAAACTCGGAAAAAACTAAATCTGAAACTATAAAGGCAAGCATTTTAAAATCTGCTAAATAAGCTTGCAACCTAAAGTTTTGTATTTCAGGTTTAAAAATCGAATTTCGCAATTTAAAACTGAAAGCTTGAAAGTTTGTCATGTGGTTTTGCAATTCCGTGTAATTTGGGAAGTTTTGAGTCATTTTAAATTTTTGGTAAATCCTTTAGTACGGCTCTGTCTTTTAATTCTGATCCCGTGTTAATTGTGTTATTCTTGCTACAGTTTAAATTCATGTTACGTCTATAGGGCATCCAAGGTTAAACCATATCAGCGCATTTTGCTTGAAGTTTTACGAAATCTTGAGGTCATTTTAGTATGTTTTGTCGTTGTGAAACATTTCCTTTGTTCAAAATTCCAAGGTGACCCAATTCACGGGTATTTCAACAAGGCATGATCTCATCTTGTTTCCGTTATTGCAACTCCTCGTGATACGGTGCGGGGAATCCCCTGTATGTCGGGCTACGTCAGCTGACTTGTTTCAGCTTCTTTTTGAGTCCCCTTCCGCTCTCCACTTCGTATCCAGCTTGGGTCCTTAAACCTCAGGGTGGATTGCAATTTACGACTTGGTCGGATTTACCAAAAGAGTGTCAGTAAAATTCCGGAAAGAGATAGTTTTGTGTGAGAAGTTTCAGTGATAGTTGTCGAAGTATCGTTCCAGATAATTTCCTCGTATGATGTATTATGAAAACCCATATCCTAAGGATTATTTTTCGTCATTTTGCACCCGTCTTGGAAGAAGGAACATCATAGCTCTTCCCAGTCACACGTCCGTCACGTTACTCCCTGACCAACATCTTGTCAGGTAAAAATCTATTCTCCTTTATGCGGCTTCTGCTTTTGCTGTTTGTGTTTCAACATCAGCTAAGATTTTATACGATTGCCGCTTGCCGACAGGCCTATTGTTCAGTGTTTTTAGAGTTTAATAAGTACCGCTTTTCCTTTTGCTTTTGCAATTTTGTGTTTAAATCAAGTAAAGTTCATTTGTGTTCATTTGTAGTTCAAGTATTAAGTCAAGTTTAGATATTATTTTGTACTGTGTTGCAGGTGTAAATTTTGACGGTGCTTATTGAATTGTTAATTTAAATTGTGTTGATCCTAACCTTTGTTTGGGATTGAGGGGCTAAGCTTGTGAATGTTTTGCAGTAAGTAACGTAAATATAGTGCCCTCAATTCTATCGTCTCGTAAAGTAAGAGTAATATTTATTATTTGTGTTAACGTAATATTGTTGATTGTCTTTTGTGTAATTTTCCTTGTATTCATTTTTGTGTCTTTTGATTCATTAAATATTTCATTGTCAATTTAGTTTAGTCTTGTTATTTGTGTTCAGTGCTCCCCGTTAATATTTTGCGTATTAATATTTTGTTAAAGATTTACGTATAAAGTGTTAGCCTGCCTACAAGTCTTAAGAGTTCTAACAAAGTAAGTATAGTCAGTTTAGCAAGGTAAGTCACATCTTGCAGCAGGGAGCAGTCTAAACCCCAATCCCTTCGAGCCTTCTGTGGTGGGTTTCCTTCTTTTAGACCTCAGGATGACATATCACAGTGGCGCCTAATTTCACTTCCATTATGACTACACCCTTAATTGAATATGAGTTTTACCGCTTCGAACCGCCCTTCTCCACTGTTTTCGCTAGCCGCGCGCTTAAAGGATTCTATCATCCCCTATTTAATGTCGAAGCGCCAGTTTGGCACGTGACAAGTTCAATGCAACTGTAAATCTGAAAGTGCCATTCTGAACTACAAAAAACTTTGAGTTTGCTAAGGAAAATGTCGCAGTTATTTCGAAATCTATTTTTCGGGCGTAAAACCTAATCGTAAAATTTCAGCTTTGTTTTTTGAAACTAACTGTAAAAATAGGAATGGCAAAATCATTGCCCTTAATGTAAGAATTTAAAACTTCAGAGTTCAAAGCTTCAGAAAATCAAGCATCAAGCATTCTGTATTTAAATGCATATATCTGCTTCTGAAAACAAATTAATTTTCAAATTAAAAGTTAAAATTAATTAAATTAAAAATAAAACAAGAATTTAGTTCCTAACTTGCTGGTTCTAAAGTAAAAACTGAAAACCTGAAAACTTTTTATTAAAAATTCCAAGTAGGATTCTGAAATTAAAGAAGAGATTTGAGACCTACCTCCGAAGTGTTTTATTAATTTGAATTTTCAGAATCAAAAAATCGATCTTATACGTTCAAATTTCGAAAATAGAATAAGAAATGCAGGTTTCTGATTTAAAACTCTTTAAAAGTAGGAATAGCACAATTCGAACTTTTACTATTAAAAAGTTTCGACTATAGGTTCCATATTTTTCGGAATTAACAATCAAATTTCCTAATTTCAGACGCAAAATTTTCTTTTCTGCGATTTTACATTTGATAGGAAGAAATATGGGTTAAAAGATAGGTTTGGGAGTTCTGAAAACTAGGTTGATTTCTGAATTTAGTACCGAAATTGTTCAGTTTCAGTTGTCAAAACTTCACTTTTGCGCCTTGTAATTTCAAAAATTCAGTCCCAAATTTCAAGTTTTTGATGTAAATTTCATGCCCTAAGGTTTAATTTTACAATCTGAAAACTAAAACTCTGAAAGTTTTTAGTTGTATTTTTTGTAAGTCTAAATTTGAAGATTATATTGGGATCTTGAAAGAGGGGATCAGAGAGTAATTTTCAAATTTCAAATTTCAAGTGTTCACCTCAACATATCAAAATTAAAATTAAAAATGACCATATTGTAATTTCTTCCGTAAAAACTTCAGCTTTTGGATTTAAGGCTCAAAAATCTAACTTTATAAGTTTTAAGACTGAAGGCTTAAAATATGTCAGTTTTTGACTTTGAGTCTGAAAATTGAATCCTGGATTTCAAGACCTGAATTTAAATTTCTGAAAATATGATTAGTTTGACAACAACGAATTACAAAGGGTCAGCCATTTTCCTTTGGATTTCGAAGTAACATCTGAAAATTTCGTTTTTTAGCTTAAAATTCCAAATATATAAAAGCAATGACAGTTTTTTTAATTTCAAGTTTTGAATTTGAAAAATACAATATCAAATTTCAAGTTTTTAGTTTAAAACATCAAACCTAAAACTAGAAATGGCAACATTTAAATTTGTTCAAGAAAAATTTAAAACTTCAGGTTTTCGATTTCAGGTTGAAACGTTTATTTTTTGGTTGTGTGCCTGAAAAGTAGAACTCTTAATTTAAATTTTGGATTTGAATCGCTGAAAATAAGATTAGAATTTGGAGTTAGGCGATGATGAATTACAAAATGGTTAATTCTTGTGTTTTGAATTTCAAAGTAAAATCTGAAAATTCAATTTTCTGGCTTAAAAAGGTAAATATACAACAGCAATAATAGATTTTTAATTCCAAAACTGGAAATTTTGAATTTCAGCCCCAAGAATCTAATTTTTTAGTATTTAAATTGAGAGGAGTCTCAAAGTTGTTAGTCTGCAGTTGCAAGTGTGCGAGTGGAAGTCCGAATTTGTTAAAAAAAGATTTCTTTTTGAGTTTGATAACGAAAGTTTAGAATTATAATTTAGCCAGAGGTCGAGTCCATGCTTTAGAATTTCGAAAATAAACTATGAAACTCAATTATCTGATACAAAACTCCCAACAGTAGAAATGTCAATACGTTTATTTCTGTTATTAAAATCTGAAAATTCTAAGTTCTGGATTCTGGATTTGTCATCACAATCGAACCTTAAAGCTGTTACTCTAAATTCAAAAGCAAAATTTTGAATTTAGGTTTAGGGATAGGACCTGTGAACATAAGATTAAAGGTTTGAATTTGGGGATGAAAATTTAGAATTTGAAATTGAAAGAATTCGCTTCTATGCTTTGTAGTTTCAAAAAAGCAGCTTTTTGATTTAAAGCATCTAACCTAAAACTAGAGTGGCAAAGTTTTAATTTCTTCAGTAAAATTTCGAAACTTCTGCTTCTGGATTTCAGGCGCAAATGACTAATTTGCTAGTCTGAAGTCTAAAAGCCTAAAAGTTGTTTAGTTGTATTTGTAGGTCTAAAAGTAAAACTGTGAGTTTAAAGTTTATATTGGGATCTTAAAAAATGAGGTCAGAATTCTGAATTAGACAAAACCGAAGAACTTTACGTTTTATAATTTGTAAAATATAGTCTGAATTTTCAGGTTTTTGGTTTAAAACATCTTCAATAAAAACTTGAAACTTCTGATTTTGAATTACAGGTTTTAAAATGCATTTTCTTACTTTGAGTGCCTGACAATTGTCTGAAAGTGGAATTCTGAATTCAAAGATCTGCATTTGACTGGAAATGTGGTTTAAATCTTAAGTTTAGCAATGATAAATTCTGAAAATTCGATATTTTGGTTTAAAATTCCAAATATGCAAAACCAATTATAGGTTTTTCATTTTGTTAGCTCCAGTTTTGAATTTCAGGTTCAAGAATCTAATTTCTTTGTCTGGTTCGATTGTAGAAAGTCTGCGAGTAGTATACTGAATATAAATACTGAATTTCGACTGTGGAAATAAGTCGGCTTTACGCTTTAGAATTTCGAAAATTCTGTAATATAAATCAGTTTAATGATAAAACTTTTACTTCTGCTATTAAAATGCGAAACTTTAAAGTTTTAGATTATAATTCAGATTAAAATCCAAATCGTTCTGATTTAAAGCTTAGAATTTGAACATTTGTAAATAAGTTTAGAAGTTCGACTTTGGCGATGAAAATTTGGAATTAAGTATTGAAAGAAATCAACTAACTCTATGCCTTTAGTTTCAAGAATCAAGTCTGAAACTGCAAATTTAAAAGCAATTAACACATTAGTTTCTTTGGAAAAAATTTGATATTTAATTTCCGGATTTCAGGCTCAAAAATCTAATTTTCGTAGTGTTAAGACCGTGGTTAAGACTGAAGGCGTGAAAATCGTTAATTTTTGATTTTGAGTCTGAAAGTGTAAATCTGAATTTAAACGTCTGAATTTGAATCTCTGAAAATGAGATTAGGATTGTGAGTTGGACGATGACGAATTACAAATGGATCAACTCTCTACTTTGAATTTCGAAGTAAAATCTGAAAATTCAATTGGCATAAAATTCCAAATATACTGACAGATTTTTAATTTTGAAACTCCTACTTTTGAACTTCCGACTCAAGAGTCTAAATGTTTAGTTTTAAAATTAAAAGTTCGTTGATCGATTGCAAATCTGCGAGAAGCTTCAATTCAATTTTCTGACTTAAATTTAAGTGTAAGAATGGCAAAAATCTGTTATTACAATTTGAAAGTTCTGAATTTTAGATGTTATTTCAGCTTCAAAATCTAAAAGTTGTGATTCTAACCCAAAAGTGAAATTTTGAGTTTAAGTTTAGGATTCAGACCGTTCAAGATACATGTTCAAAAATCAAAATTTATTAGTCTTAAAACTGAGGACCTGAAAATTATTAATTTTCAATTTTAAGTCTCAATTCTGAATTTAAGGTATTTTTAATTTTGAATCTGCATCTCTGAAAATAAAATTAGGACTTTGAATTTATGAATTACAAGGGTCGGCTTTGTACTTAATTTTTTTGGCTTAAAATTCCAATGATAGATTTTAAATATTGAAACAATGATTTGAATTTTAGACCCAAGAATCTAATTTTGTAGTACTGAAGTTGAGAATCTGAAAATTCTTCGACTGCAATTGCAAGTCTGAATTTGTTAAAAGATTTTTGTTTGATAACAAAACTTTGGAATTACGTAAAATTATGAAAAATTAATCATGAAACTCAACTTTCCGATACAAAACTGTTTAAAAGTGGGAATAACATTTCATTTCGGTTATTAAAATTTGAAACTTTTAAGTTCTGAATTTTAGATCATAATTTAGACTGAAAGTGGCGATGCTAAATTTAAAAATGACATTTGGAATTTAAGTTTACAATTTGGGCCTCTGAATAAGGTTATTATGTTTAAATTTGGGAATGAAAATTTCTAACTCTATACTCGAAAATTTCAACTTTATGATTTGCAGGTTTCAGGAATGCAATCTGAAATTGCAAATCCTAAAAGTAGTAATAGTAATATTTTTATTTCTTTAGTAAAAAGTTGAAACCTCTGTTTCTGGATTTCAGGTTTAAAAGATTCAGTTTGTAGTTTGAAGTCTAAAATCCTGAAAACTTTGTAGTTGTATTTGTAAGTCTAGATGTGAAGCTTGAAAGATGAGGTAAAAGTTTTAAATTTTGTATCGAAAATTTCAAAATTGGAAGTCAATGAAATTTGCGTTTTGGAATTTCAAAATTACAAACTGAAATTTTAAGGTTTTGGTTTAAAGTACCAAAGTTAAAACTATAAAAAACAGCATTTAAACTTCTTCAGTAAAAATTTCTGGTTTTGGATTTTAAGTTCAAAAATTTCATTTTCTTAGTTTTAAGATAGAACGCCTGAAAATGTTTATTTTTTGATTTTGAGTTTGAAAGTGGAATCCTGAATTTGAAAATGTGGATTTGAAGATTAGAATTTTGAGTTGAACGATAACGAATTACAAAAGAGCTGACTTTTGTGTTTGAATTTCGAAATCAAATCTGATTTTTTTTTGTTTTCGCTCAACTCCTCCTCGCAGCTACCTATCATCTTCTTCAACCGCCGAAACCGTACAGGGTGCGCCTTGACGTTTCAGGGCGTAAACAACATCCATGGCGGTGACGGTCTTCCACTTGACCTGCTCGGTGTAATGCCCGTACTTATAGTCGATAATTCGCTCGATCTCAGACTTGAGTATTGCTCAAAGTTGGTCACACCCTACCTGGAGACGTGCTTGAGGCGTACTTCGCCGTTTGACGTTTACGCATTCTCGGCTGAGCAGTTCTCAAGTATGAGTTTGAGTTTTGTCTATAAGTACGGGCATAAATAAGTGGGCGTCTCAGATCACGTTCTTGAGGAACACTTTCAGAACGCCACGGATCTCCTCGTAGATCAAACTGGAGATTCGTTTGACGCCGCCGCGGCGAGCGAGATGTCTGATTGCGGGCTTGGTGGTGCCCTGGATGTTGTCATGCAGAACCTTGCGATGACGTTTGGCGCCTCCTTTGCCGAGACATTTACCTCCCTTTTCGCGTTCGGCCATTTTTTAAAAAGAACATTTCAAGAGAACTCGACGACGAACGTGGACCCTCCTCGAATGCGAATGCATTTGAGTTAAATATTCTAAAGCAGTGAAAGGTTTTTAGTATTGAAATTTTAAATTTTAGGCACAAGCATCTAATTTTTAGTCTTAAAACTGAAAATCTGAAAGTTCTTCAAATATAGTTGCAAGTATGAGAGTGGAATTCTTTTGAGTTTAATAACGAAAGTCTGGAATTAACTATGTAATTCTATTATCTGACAATACTGTTCAAAAATAGGAATGGTAAAGCTTTTATTTCTGTTATTAAGATTTGAAATTTCTAAGTTATAGATTTTATATCTTAATTCAGACTGAAAACCTGAAAGTTGTGATTCTTCTGAATTAAAGTTTAGAATTAATACATTTGAAAACGAGGGCAAAAGTTTGAATTTGAGTTGAAAATTTCGAAGTTTAAAGATCAACTCCATGCCTTGCAAGTTTCAGGAATGTAGTCTGAAATTACAATTTTTTGGTTTACAACTCCAAACCAAAAAGTGGCAATTAACACATTAGTTTTTTCAGTAAAAATTTGAAGCTTCAGTTTTTTGGTGAAAAATTTAATTTTCTGGCCTTAAAACCGAAGGTTTGATAATTGTTTATTTTTTGTTTTGAGTCTCAAAAATATGTTCTTCTGAATTTCAACTGAGACGAGGCTAAAGAATGTACTAAAATTATTGATTTTTAATCATTAAAGCTTTTAACTTTAGGTGACGTGTAATATTGTGGAGATTTGAAGCTTTAATTTCCATGTTACAAGGAGCTTAGTCCGGCGAATATCTACGTTAGCTGTTGCAAATTTTTATCCCGAAATGTACAATAGAAACCCTGAAATTTCCATTCTGAGAACCATTAAGATTATATGAATGCATACCTACAGAGTTCAATTTTCGTGCAGTTTCCTGATTTTTATTAGAACGAATACAAACAAGAGCGGATTGTCCAAAATCTTGTAAATATTCAAGGCAATACTGATCAGGATTGTAATCAATGTCTACATCTTTCTCCAATAATCGTCCATCATTCTCAAGACGATAAACCTCAGCATCGTCTATAACAGGCTGAAAATCCTCCTCACATTCAACCATACCGGTTACAAATTGAAAATCAATAGCACTATTATTTACAAGCTGACTATTTTTATAAAGTGGTATTTTTAACCCTGCGGTATCATTGTACACGCAAGTTTTGTTAATTAAAACGTAATCCAATTTACAGCATTTCCTTACGCAAACAACACTCGTATTTTTCAGGTTACAACCGCACTCGTTAAACGAACTGTTATAAATATCCGACCTGACAGGGTACGAATTTGAGTCATTTTGTTTCGTCGGGGGGCAAAAACCGAAAGTCCCATTTAAATTTAGAAAAATTAAAAAGGAAAATATCGCAAGGGTGTTCATTGTAGTACTCGAGTAATTCTACAACTGGAATGTTTGACCTAACAACCTCAATTTTATAGGGGTTGTTTTAATCAATAAATAAAAAACCGTAGCGAGGGGTCGATTTTTAGACAGAAAAACAGGCGTATTTGCTCAGGGGATGCTAACATAATTAATTGTAAAAATATATTACCGAAAATTGAAAAGAATATTTGGATTCCTTTGAAAATTTGGCTTGTTTTTAATGTTTTAAAATCCTAATCTTCCACATTTTATTTTGAGTTCTTTTTAATAAGAAAAACGAATGAAAATACTAAGAATTTTAAAAATTACAATAACATCTTTTCCTAGTTAGTAAAGGTCCAAAACTAGGAAAAAAACAAATTCTGATCATAAACGATAAAAACAGTAATCATTGCAAATAACACGAAACTAGACAGCCTGTCGTCTAATAGGAAAAACAGACACGGAATTAAACATAATTAGTAAAATGCGATAAGCACGTTACCAACATACAATTTCATTTTTAAGATTAGTTATTTGCGAGTTCATGTAGATATCTCGGAAATTTCACGCTCTAATTGTTCTTATCTAATACTGTAGAACGCTTGTTATTGAAGTTATTTCATTGTTTAAATATAGTTTCGACATAACTGAACATTTACTAATTTGTAGCGGATGCTGAAGCGGCGGATTTAGATTTTGTATATTTAGATTAGCAGATAATTTAAACTTAGATGGTTTTAATGTTAATTAGTTGGATTTCTGGAGATTTCTGCAACGTTTGTTGCAAGGAAGGCAATTATTTATAGCTCGAAGATTTTCTTCTTGATATGTAACTAAGACAACATACGTAATTTTTTAGAAGTTTTAAATATAAGACGCTGAAGAAGAAGCACAGAAAAAAGACGAGGCACAAAAATAAGAAGTACAAAAAGAAGACGAAGTAAAAAAGAAGACAAACCATAAATAGAAGTAGCACAAAGAAAAGACGAAACACAAAAATAGGAAGCACAGAAAAAAGGCGAAGCACAAAAATAAGAAGTTCCAAAAAAAAAGCGAAGCAAAAAAAGAAGACAAAGCATTAAAAGAAGAAGCACAAAAAAAGACGAAGCACAAAAATAAGAAGCACAGATTTTCGAAAGAAAATTAACATATTACAAATTTAGTAAGTTAAGCTGCAATCTGCTGCGATCTCAAATAGGGGACAGTTCAGTTAACGGTATTTCGTCTGCTGAGGGAGTCATCCTCAACGGAGTACCCCAAGATTCCGTATTGGGGCCATGTTCAAAGTACGATGAAAATGTTTTAATAAATATCATGAATTTTTGAACTCTCAAAGCTTCATGAATGATTTACCGCAAATCGTCTCAGTTTAAATAATGAGAAAACTTCTCATATGATTTTACCCACCGTGCTGTAGAAGCTAAAAACTACATTGAACCAACTAAATTTTTGGACATCTATGTATCTGGATTCTGCTTTGCATAGGGAGCCACATGTTTAATACATATAGTTAAAACAATTATCAAAAAGTGTTTATCTTCTAAAAAATCGACGATACATATTTTCAATTGAAGTTATGATGATTGCATAATATCATGCTTCACACATGACTTATGCCATAATTTGTTGGGGTCATTCGTCCCATACCGGTAGAGCCTTTAGACTACAGCATAAGGTTATTCGTATATTATCCTGTAAAGGCTATAGGGATGATGTACGTGATGAATTAATTAATTTAAAAATATTAACTTTCCCTTGTCTGTATATAGGGTGTAACAAAAATGGTGGGCTGACAATACACAGGCGGCTTCTACGACTAAAAATAGGGAAAACAGTTTATAAAAACATATGTCCTACTGAGTTACAGTTACTTGAGGTTTTTCAGTTTTTTATCCAAACTTCTTGTAGTTCGTGGTTTGCCGAGATCTCGGACTACCGGTTTGAAAAATCCTTTTTCTCTTAATCTAATATGAAGCCTTTCGAATGTTTTCTCGTTTGGTAAGTGTCGGTTTGGGAAATGGTCTGCGTAAAGTCTTCTTGCTTCTGCGCTATTACAATTGTAGGACATATGTTTATATAAACTTTTTTCCTTATTTTTAGTCGTAGAAGCGCCGCTTGTGTATAGTCAGCCCACCATTTTTGTTACACCATGTATATTTCACAGTTTAATATATGTTAAAGAAAGGCAAACTCGATATCCATCACACACAGACGTTCATGATGCAACAATTTTTAATTAATTGTTCTTTCAATTAGTATTTATGGTTGGTAATTTGGAGTTTTGTTGGTTGTTTGTTTAACAGTTTAGGGCGAAAGCTTGAGAATGTTGTTCTTATATCCTAAATTTAGTTTTCCTTTTTTTTGACATTCGAACTGATCCTGATTTTTGCTTTGATATTTAACTGAAACAATTTAATCCAAGGTTGTATAAGTTATGGGAGAATATTTTCAAAAATTTGATACAAAAGGTGCTTTAGCAAAGTGATGCTTTGTTTTTTTGGTGGAGATGGAAACGAAAAAAAAGGAAAGAGGTTGTTGATTGGGGGGTTAAAAAGCCAACGGACGTAATTTTTCTTTTGCGGCTTCCTAAAAGTATTTTGGGGCAAGAAAGAAGAGAAATTGGTTTAAAGCTACACTTGGCTTAATTTGTTTTCCGCTAGTCGTTTTAGTTCGGTGTAATTTCTGCCCACGGCATCTTTAACTATCTGTTGTATGTAATCCATTCTGGGCCTCCCTCTCGCGGTTTTTCCTTCTATTCTTCCTTCTAGTAAAGTTTTTAATATTCCTTCATGTCTTAAGATGTGCCTGACTACTCTGTCTCGTCTTTTCGGTATTTGTATCAATAGGCTCCTTCTTTCGTTCGCCCTCCATAGCACTTCTTCATTTGTTATCACGTCCCTCCATATTACCTTTAGTAACCTTCAGTAACACCAAATTTCTAATGCTCCTAGCCTTTGCTTTTCCTTTTTCCCCACAGTCCACGTTTCACATCTATATAATGCTTTGATTCACACATATGTTTTTATTAGCTGGATCCTTCTTTCTGGTTTGATACTTTTGGATGTTAGCAGATGTTTCACTTTATTGTAGGCGTTTTTTGCTTGTAGTATTCTGCTATTTATATCTCGTTTACACTTTCCATCTGTTGTTACAATGCTCCTCAAATAACAGAATTCCCTTACTTCTACTATTCTCTCGTTTTCTATTCTTATTCCAGTCTGTCCATGCCCACGTTCCCCACATACTATTATCTTTGTCTTTGATTTATTTAATTTCATATTGTAGTCCTGCTTAAATATTCGTTGCATTTGGTTTAGGGCTTCTTCTAGTTCTCCCTCAGTTTCTGCTAGTATATCAATGTCATCTGTATAACGCAGCATCTTTACCCTTTCCCCTTGTACTATTACTCCCATGTCGATTCTTTCTTTTTAAACGTTTAATGTTTCCTCCATATACTATATATTGAAGAAAGGTGGTGATAATGCATAGCCTTGTCTCACTCGCTTCCTAATATTAGCTGTTGTCTGGCTTTGTTCACATTTGATATTGCTGTCTGGTGTTTGTACTGTTTGTAGAGATTGTATATTTATTCTTCTCTCTTTGTACTTTATTACAATATCCTTTAGTATCTGAAACATCTTGTGCCAGCCTACCTTGCCAAAAGCTTTTTGTAGATCTATAAAAGCTATATACGTTTGTTTGTCTTTCCTGATTGTTTTTTCCACATTTAGCCTCAGTGCTGATATGGCTTCTCTTGTTTCCGTCTTATTTCTGAATCCGAATTGGTCTGCTTTCATATTTTCCTCTATTTTTTGCTCAATTCTTGTATAAATAATGTTCGAAGCTTTTTCACAATTCTGCGCAATAATTTAATCAAAAGTATTTAAAATAGGGAAATTGAACTAACTTGCCATGGGAGTGTTGAAATTTATATAATTAAGTAGCCTTTCTTAACGTATATTTTAATTTCAGAAAGTTTTAAAAAAATTTAATTTTTTAAAACGAAATCAACATTTTTACAGTTTTACACAAACAAAGTTACCCAAAAATGCTCAAATGGAAAACAAAAACTAAACAACTAAATTCTGAAATTAAGTTTGCAATAAAATGAGTTCTTTTTAACGATAACTTCGTCCAATTTTTATTTACATACGAAAAACGTAAAATATGCAGTTTTTAAAACTAAAAATTTTTTAAACGAAAAATGTTAAAAATTCCAAGAAAAAATATTGTCTCGCAAAATCCTCGAAAGGCTCCTTTTTTGGTAATTAATTGAGCCTGTTTTAATTTAAAAGTTCAAGAGTTTTCATGCATCAAAGCAATTCAGAAATTATGGTATTTCAATTCTAAAAAACTAAAACAATTGAAAATCAAATTTACCTCAAGGAAAAAAGACAAAAATCAACAAAAATGTAAGAAACAGAAAAAAGAACAAACAATGTTTGCTGCAAGAAAGGCGATTATTTATGTTTTGAGGCTCTTCTTCTTCTTGACATGTAACGAAGACAAGATAAGAGTTTGAGAATCAATATTTTTCCTGTTTCTATCTCAATCTCTTCAGAATCCTTTGTTATTTTGATTATTTTGTGTTTCCTTTTCTCCATTTTATGTATTTTTCTAGAATCTTTAAACCCTTCTTTTACTACCTCAACCCTGTCTTCACCTCTGTTTCTTCCTTCATTTCTTGAGATGCACGAAGTTTTAATGTTTTCCTTCATCTTAAACTTTCTGCTTCATCTTGACCTTCTTTTTATAGGAAGTTTGCTTGTATTCTTCCTCCTTCCTGACTGACAAATTTTAAGAAACTTTAAAATTCGTATTCCTTTCATTTTTCTATGTTCTTCCTGTACTGTTTTAGTTTTTGTTTTGATGGATAAGTTGCCACAAGCTTAAAGGAGCTCCTTCTACTCCTCTTTAAAATCAACGTTTTGCTTCCTCTTTTATTAAATTTTTAAATAAGAATTTACGTACTTCTATTCTTCTACGAATTTCTGCTTCATATTTTGCTATTTTTTCGTCTTGATGTGTAAATTTCAATGAGCCTTGAGGCACTTCGTCTACATCCTCAGCATCAGCCCTTTACTTCTTATGTTCGATTTTGTTTCTAATAAATAAAGTGAGTTTCAGTTCCTTTTATTGTTACTTCTATATCACTTTCTTCAACTGAGTTTCGCTCTTAATGTGTTAATTTTAAAGATTTTCCCTTTTCAATAGTTTAGTTATCCTTGTCTTGTTTCTTCACTTCTGGCTGTTTCTTCCCTCATCCTCAATTTTCTGGTTCATGTTTGCCTTCTTTCTTCCTTTTATTCTCTATATGTGAAGTTTGTTTCTACTCTTCTCTGTTGCTAACTGATAAATTTTAAGAAACTTAAAAATTCGTATTCTTCTCATTTACTTTGTTCTTTTTTCTGTTTTATTTTTGTTTTAAATAGTTTGCTGAAGCTTGAAAGCACTCCTCCTAAGCTTCCTTCAAATCAGCTCTTTCTTTAACTTGTAAAGGAAGAAGTTATTTTATTCACCTACTTCTGTTCTTCTTTGAATTTCTGTTTCCTATTTTGATATATTTTCTTCTTGATGTATACACATTGACCAGTTTTGGGGCACTTCTTCAACTACACCTCCTTCATAAGTTTTTCGTTTCTTATTTTCGATTTCCTTTCTAATAAATATTAGGGTGGAAATGTTCTTTTTCGGATGATTTTATTCTTATTCTTCTCATTTTCTTTGGTCTTCTTTTTCTGCTTTAGTTTTATTTTAATAGATAAGTTTCAAAAAATTTTAAATTATTCCTCCCACTCCTCCTTCAAATCAGTTCGATGCTTCTTCTTTTTTTAACTTTTAAAGTAAAAAGTTTATTCACATACTTTGGGAATTTTATTTTGCTATTTTTTCTTCTTGATGTGTATATTTGACGAGCTTTAAGGCACTCTTTGTACTCATCTCTTGCTCCTTGGAATTCTTTTCAGCTGCTTTTATTCTTCTTTGTATTTTAGTTGCTTCAGCTAAAATTTATTCTCTATTAAAAGACTTTTACTCCTCTTGTCTTCTTCCTTCAAATTTTTCTGTCAACCCTTTGCTAGTTTTAAGGTTCCATCAACTTAGCTAGAAGGACACTTGTATCGAATGTCAAATTTGCACTTTTTCCTAACTTAACTTAATCTAGTCTAACCTAACTGATTGAAAATATATTGAAAAAAAGTTAATGGAAATCAAGGAACCCAATCTAACTTAACTGATTGGCGATTTATCAGATTGTGAAAACATATTAAAAAAAATTACTGTAAATCAAGGAACTGCTCGCGTTTTTTTCTAAATGTCAAATATTGTACCAATTACAAATCTTTCAATAAAAGCTTTCCTAAATGTCAGGCAACATAATTAAAATTAAAATATGCAAGTTTTTTCCTAAATATAAATCAAAATATCCAAATGGCCCGTGATCCACATCAACAAATCAATAAAAAAAGCGAAAACGTGCATTCAGGCTTAATCTCATTAATCTCAGATTTGGACTCGCGAAACGAAAACAAGTTTGAACTTTCATCAGAAATTCGTCCAACACAGATTACGCATAAAATGACATTTAAAAAAAATCCATTTTTATTATTATTTTTTCGCTGCCGGTTTTCATTAACACACATGTGTGAATTGCCAGTTGTTCTTACAAATCGAAAATTGCAACATTTATAACCCGAAGCTAATCACTTAATACGACTGTAACGACTTGACACACACCTTGTGATATCAAAAGCAAGGTCTGGTCGAAATGGTCTCTTTTTTGCGTTTATTTTTTGCTGTAATCAATCCGTCAAGGTGATTTTTTGAATGGTGAAATTGGACATGTAAACAAATAAAAAATAAAATATATAAGATAGCAAAAGAAAATTGCTTTGATATTATGGGTAGATCTTCTTTACTTTCACGCTTCTCTTCGGCATATTACAAGGACCCATAAAACTTAAAGCAGGTAAATAACAAGCAATTGGCTTACTAAAAATAGATGAAGAAGCACAAAAAAACAAGAAGAAGGCGAAGTGCAAAAGGAAAAAAGCCAAGAAGACAAACAAAGTGCGACAAGAAAAAGAAAAGACAAAGCACAAAAGAAAAACGGGGCACAAAGACGAAGAACGAGAAGACTAAGCAAAAAAAGAAAGCAAAGCATAAAAAGGAAACGAAGCAAAAAAGTAGAAGAATGCGAGTCACAAGAAAAAAAGAGGAGAATAGAAAAGGTCTCGGTCTTGGCTAGGACGACGGTTTAATAAATTGTTTAAACAAGTTCAACAGGATGGTTTATGTACTTACTTTCATTGAACTTGGTATTTAAACCATCATAAAATTGTTGTTTTACCAAACCCAACAAATTTTATGTACGGAAGCCAGCTGGCACCTGTTATCCCTGGGTGGTGTCAAATTCCTTTGAATGTTTTTTAATTCCCCAAAATGGGATTTTTCTATATTTTCTGTATAGCCATTCCTTTCTGACCTTCTTGTATTAATTTAATTTTTTCAATTATATTAACGTTTGGTTCGTCTGTGGCATTTAATTACCCCCCAAGAAGTTAAGCCAGTTTTAAATGTTATAAATTCCGAAAGAAAACTAGGTGAAAATAATTGCCATTATTATTAAAAATAGTAAGTCGCTGAAAGAAGTTTCCACTTCTCACATTGATACTAAAGGGATTATTACATAAGTCGTATTAAAACCTGATCTTCGATCAATGTTGTTAAAATACCACACTTTCACGCGAACAACGAATTCAACATGTAAACGCCTATTGTCAACTAATTATTTCGTATGATTCAGCATTAACCTCAGTATTGTTGATAAATAAGTGTTACGCTTAAGTATAACAGCTAAGGTTTGTTAGTACGAACAATACAAGTGAATATCACGATTTTATTGAGAAATTGAACTGCATGTTTACTCCATTAATTTACTGCACCAACATATGCTTCTTACAGAATTAAATAATAAAATAGCTAGGCATGCCTAGCAAACTATAATTTATGCCCAATAAATTAATTACATCGATGAAAAGGAAAAAAGTTACATAAAACAACAGGATGAGCTAAAAAAATGCAAGACTTCCCTATGTAAATTCTGTCATAACCGTACGTTATATAATTTTAATAACAAAATAATCAATTAAATTGAGTGAACCAATTAGACAAGTTGACATTTGAAATGTTTTGCGAAAACATTTCACACTTGCACCTACCTAAAACGATAAATATTTTAGACCTAATTGCAAAATATGTGCGTTGCTACAAATAAATAAGCTAAATATTTGCCATTAAATTAATTTAAAAATTATTTTAAGAGTTTTTTAACTTTCCTTGGTGTAAATATTAATTTATGTAAATACTTGTTTACATAATTAAATAAATAAATATTCATTTATATAAATAAAAATGACAGCAAAAATCGTGTAATCTTTTTCAGTTGTATAACAAAAAATTCGTACTGAAAAAACATTACGTAACTGAAAAAGGTTTGTGTGTAACGGTTCTGCTACACCTTAGATTAGAATAAAGAAAAGCATTAATTTCACCTTAAAAAACGCACGTTATATGACGTGTTACATTTATAAGAAGGTAAAATGCATTAAAAGGACAAGGACTGTAAACCAGGAAAAAAGTTCCATGTAGAAAGTATGCGATAAAAAGATTAATAAATGTAACTGGGCAAGTTTAACATTCTACACATCATTAAATAACGGATAACAAACTGGGAGCGCGATAATCAGTCACATAATACAAATTTTAAGACTGCTAGCTTAACATTTTAAGCGGTTTTTGATTTCAAGATTAAAAATCTGATTCAAAGAAATTGTAAGGAAATAACCTCTTTTTGTGGGTATTTCATTAATTATGTTTAAATTTTGAAAAATTATTGTTAGTTCAAACTGGTTTCCATTGCTGCAAAACTTAATTTTTTTTAAGCTTAAGCTTGTTATCAAAAAATTAAATAATCCCTGAAAACTCCTTGAAACGTTCTGAAATTTTCAAAACTCTTTTGGAAAAACGAACCCTGCTCAAACTTTTAACACACAAGAATAATTCTTTCACAACTCAAGTACATAAAAAACAAAAGATTAACAACCACATTCTCAAAATTGCAGTTTCCGTCACTTAGGAAAAAAGAAAATGACATTAATGGCACGAAGAAACTTCCGTACAAGTGCGTTTGTCACCTCAAACTTATAGTAGCAAAACAAGCATAATGCATTTGATAATGCATTTGACATATCAAATGCAACTTTTACTGACCTAAACTGATTAAATTGAATTTTATACGTTTCCTGACCTTTTATAAACAAAAAGTCGTGGAAACTAAAAGCTAGATAGCTGCAGTTAAAAGTGCATAACTAAAGCTGCTGCAAAAACGAGGCATTTATAGGTTATAAAAAAAAAATAATAAATAAATAAATAAATTGAATTTTCAAAATTCTTAAATATGCTTGGTGATTTTTACCTTGAATTTGTTGAATTTGAAATTTTTTAGGAGTATTAACCTTAATAAAAGTGATGCAATCTTTGTTTGTAACTGATAAGAGGGAAACTCGAAAAATTTTTCGTAAAAAGGTCAAGCTTTTTCACAATTAATTCTATGCAGAGAAATTTAGTCAAAAACACTTAAAATAGGAAAAACTTTATAAACCAAAAACAGGGACATTGTGACATTGAACTAACTTGCTTGGATGTTGCTGAGATTTCGAGTTCTGAAATTAAAGTTTCATTTTTTTAAAAGAGTTTGCAATAAAAGGGGGTATTTTTAAAAATAATTTGCTCCAATTTTTATTTACAAGCAAATTATGTATTAATTATTAATTAAAGCCTTTTTTAATTTAAAAATTAAGGGCTTTTCATGTACCACAAAAATTATGAGATTTAATTTCTGAAAAACTAAAACAACTGAAAATCAAAGTGATCTGAAGGAGAAAAACAAAATTCACTCAAAATTTAAGAAACAAAACAGAAAAAAGAACAAACAACATTTACTGTAAGGAAGACGATTATTTGTGTCCGAGGCTCTTCTTCTTCTTGATTGGTAGGTAACTAAAACGATGCTTTTTCTTGTTTTTATTTCCCTTTCGTCAAAATTCTTTGTTGTTCCGATCCTTTTCTGTTTCGTTTTCTTCATTTTATGTTATTTTTTAGAATCCCTAAACTCTTCTTTTCCTACCCCAACTCCGCCTTCGCCTTTATTTTTTCCCTTTTGTTTCTTGCTATGCATGAAGTTTAATTTTTTCTTCATCTTCAACCTTTTGCTTCTTTTTATGGAAATCTTGCTTCTAATATATCTGTTTGATTTTTCTGCCTTCTTCTTTTACTATTTTATTTTTTATTTTTATAGATAAAATTCCAGAAGCTTTAAATCATTCCTCCTACTCTTCCTTCTAAGCTCTTTGATTCTTCAGTTCTTCTAATTTTTATGTGTTCTTTTATTTTTTAGTTTAATAGATAAGTTTCCAAAACCTTTGAATCGCTCCTCCTTCTACTCTTCATTCAAATCACCTCTTCGCTTATTCTAACTATGCTTCCAATTTTTGTAAACTGTAAAGTAACAACCAACTTACTTTATTCACTTATTTTTATTCTTTCAGTGCTAATTTTTCTTCTTGTGTGCATTTCAATGAGCTTTTGAGGCACTCTCGCTTCATGCGGTTTCTTCAAAAGAGTGCATCGGAAAAAAGCAAACGATTATCATCACCTCAATTAAGGAAACTTAAAAGAACTTCTATGTAAATTCTGTTATTTACAAACAACTTTTTCTTTTGTGGCCTTCATCGGGTTTCTTCAAAATCCTTTGTTATTCTGATTCTCATTTGTTTACTTTTCTTCACATTGTATATTTTTATAGAAGTTTTAAACTCTTATTTTCCTAGCCCAACTATGTTTTTGTTTGTTATTTCTTGATATGTAAGAATTTTTCATGTTTTTCCTTCATTTTCAGATTTCTGCTTCATCTTCGCCCTTCTTTTTTATTCGGTACCTTTGTTTGCTACTACTCTTCTTCCTTAAAGGCCAGGGTGGTGCAGTGGTAAGGGCGTCAGGCTAGCGATGCGTTAGTCTACGGTTCTAATCTACCGATGAGTAGGATTTTCCTGCAGTATCGATTCCGTATCGAGTTCTGCTGACCATTCGTCGTTGGGCACCAAATTAACGACGCTCGCCTCCGAAAACAGGCCTAAGAGATAGAGTAACAAGGTCACACACATGCATCCACACACACAAAAAGCAGAAAGCTCAAGATAACTAAAGATACTAAAAGGGTACACTAGTGTAGCAAACTAATCGCTCATATTGTGGCGAAGTCAGGGGTTGGTTTATTGTTAGAAATTAATATAAATAAGTTACTTTAATAATTTAGGTAGAGTCTTTGACCAACGTCGTCACTTGAATATTGCTTGGCTTTTGACGAGAGGTTTTTATTCAAAGTCAAATTCAACTAACATAATGTATTTCATATCTGTGCTTTAGTTTTACAAGTCCCAATTCAAAGTAAAGTGATATACATTATTACAAGTTTTGATTCAAAGTGAACTGATATAAATTACTCTAAACACTTTGGATTAACGACCGATTTAACAGACAAGTCTTTTGATTTTTCTAAACATAATTGTGTTTACTAGCAAATTTATCAATAATCTTTTTGGTTGTTTCTAACTCACAGGTAATTATTTAATTTTTAAATTTTTTACTATTACAACTCCTTTTTAGTTTTTCACTTCTTGACTAATTTTTAATTATTGTTATAGTTTGATAAGGATCTAAAACCAAGATCGAAACGTCACGTTATGAATTAAACTTGTATTAAATTTTTTTGATTGTTTTAATTTGTCTGTTAAATCGGTCGTTAATCCAAAGTGTTTGATAGTTGCCAGACGTTAATTTTTCAATTTAAATTACTCTAAGTTCTGATTACATTTAAAAACGACTAAGTCCATAAAAAGAATTTAAATAATTCACACATTTTACAAGTCCTGAACTACAGTTTAAGTTAACATAAAACAATCTTACATGTATTTATTGGAACATGGTCTTGAAGGGTGTCAATTCTCTCGCACATACTGTTGCTTTGATGAATCAGACATAACCATGCCTCTAATGTATTTTCTTATGCGCGTGGGAAGTGCAGAATTACATAGAAGCACGTATGAGGTGTCGAGTTTCACAGTACATTGCACTTCCATATACATACATACATACATTCCAAAAGATGCAACCTCAACGGGGCGCGTGTGGCTTGCCAGTGAATGACCTGATGGAATGACGTCATATCAACCGCGCGTGCCTTCAGGTCTTATAGTTGTGGTATTCTTACATTCACCTTTGTTGCAATACGAACTTTGCTAATGAAACGTCTCTGGAGGCTCTATGCTCCGCTAGGAGCATAAAGGACATACATACTCTTTTTCACATACTCCTCTTCCTTCCTAATTGATAAATTTAAAAAAAACTTTTATTTTTTGTTTTAATAGATATAAGTTTCCAAAACTTTTAACTACACCTAGTCCTAGTCTTCCTTCAAAGCAGCTCTTCTTTGCTTTCTCTTTTTTTAACTTGTAAGAAGTCACTTTTTAATATACTTCTTTCTATACTTCTATCCTTCTAGGATCTGCTTTCATTTTGCTTTATTTTCTTCTTCGTGTGTAAACTTCACTTATTTTCGATCCTGTTTCTAATAAATAAGGTGGAAAATTTCTTTTTAAACTACTTTCGTTCTTCCTTCTATATTAGTTTTTCAACTACGTTTTGTTTTAAATGTGTTAATTTTGAAGATTCTCCCTTTTCAATCTATTAATTGCCTTTTTCGTGAAGATGAAAAAAATTAAAACTTCATGTGTATCAAGATACAAAAGAAAGATAACGAAGGTGAAGACGAGCTTGAGGTAGGAAAAAAAGAGTTTACTAATTCTAGAATTTTACAAGAAATGAAAAAATGAAAACAAAGAAGGTTCAGAATAACGAAGACTTTTGAAAAAAGGGAGATAAAAACAGAAAAAAAAATTGATTCCAAGCTCTTGTCTTAGTTACATATCAAAAAGAAGAAGAAGAAGAAGAAGAAGAAGAAGAAAAGCCTTCCTTGCATCAAACGTTGTTCGTTCTTTTTTCTGCTTTTTTTAAATTTTTATTGATTTTGGTCTTTTTCTGTTCTACTTTTTGAGTTGCTATTGTGGAATTTGTAGCTTGGTTCATGAAAATACTAGAAATTAATTTTGGTTTCTTCGAAAACTCCTGAATTTTTAAATAAAAGCAGGTTTTAATTAATAAACAAAAAAGGGGCCTTTCGAAGTTTCTGTAAATAAAATTACTTTTCTGTAACCTTTAAGGTTATTGCCGGAGTAGCCGAGCGGTTAAGGCATTCGACTAAAGCGCGGACGGTCTCAGGGTCGGTTAAACCCGAGTCGGATACTCGGCGGGTGGCCTACCCACCGACACACAGTAGTGAAGTAGGGAAGGTAGGTGGTTATCGAAGGCGTGGTGCTTATTGCACCATCCCGTACGTGTAAGCTTCCGAGACAACCGGGTGTGAAACTGACTTAGGAGGCCTTAACCCCCCATGTTGCCGCGGAGTGTAAGTGCCGTTACCTTTACCTACCTTTAAAGTTGTTCATTTTAAAAAATTTCAGTTTTAAAATTGATGTCTTAGGTTTTTTGTCTGTAAAAAAAATTAGAGCATTTTATCCTTAAAAACAACCCCTTTTATTGCGAACTCAATTTCCAAATTAATTAGATATTTAGTTGTTTAATCTTTGTTTTACATTTTGACTATTTCTGACTAAGTTTTTTTGTGTAGAACTGTAAAAACGTTTAATTTTTTTTAAATGAAACTTTCTTGAATTAAAACATACTTTAATTACTTTCTAATTTCAGAGCTCTAATTCGCAGTAATATTCTGTGTAGTCAATTTAATTTCCCGGTTATTAGTTTTTTCCCTATTTTAAATGTTTTTGAATAAATTCTTTTTTGTAGAATTGCAAAAAAAGCTTGAAGTTTTTTTTTAAGTTAAGTTTTCCGAGTCCCCTGCAATAAATCATCAATTTTAGGATTTCTATTTCTTTTCTTTTCTTTTCCTTTTACCCTCTTATACCTTTACAGTGTCGAGGGCAGTGGCGTAGCTAGCATGGGTGGCACTCGGTGCGGATATCGATGGTGTCACCCCATGAAAACGGTTAAAAATCAACATTAAGTTCAGAAGTTCAGAAGAAAACAACAACCCCCAAACAGGTGACATCCGGTGCGAGCCCCCCCCCCCCCTAGCTACGCCATTGGTCGAGGGGTCGAACACATCGAGCAGATATTTGCTTACCTTTATATATGCAGTACTACGTGCCCTACTGCCGGCCTTTTAGATTTTCAATATTAAAATTCGAAAATCTCAATAATATTTTGAGAACTTAGTTTCCCTTTTATGAGTTACAAACAAAAATTGCTTCATTTTTATGAAGATAAGCCCCTCTCCTAACACATTCAAGGTAAAAATCGCCAAGCAATGTTTTGGCATGTTACCAATTCAATTTAATTTCATTTTAGTGCATAAAAACTCAATTTTGCAGCAGCTTTAATTGAAATTATGCATCTTCAGCTGCAGCAACCTAGCTTTTAATTTCCACGAGCTTTTTTTTAGAAAAGGTGAAGAAACGTAAAAAAATTGTTCTTGTTTATACATTTTGAGACGTTTAATAGTTTTTCGTCTTGTCTCCTTCCTCTTGGTTCGTTTGGGTTTTTGAGCAACTTAAACCTAAAAGGCCATTCGTCAAAATAATTTTCATATTCTACAATTTACATATAAATTGAATTTCTTCGTCCTTTTCTTGGCAAGTAAATGTTAGAAAGCAACAAACTTTGTTGTCTCCTATTTTACTGTTTGAAAATTAAATTTCAATCAACTTAGCCAAAATTCTAGAAAGACATTTGTATTGAACGCCAAATTTATAGTTTTTCCGCAATCTAAACTAACCGAACCTTTTTGAAGAAAACTAACCCAATCTAACTTTATTCAAGAAACCTAACCTAACCTAATCGATCAACGATTTAACAGCCTGCTTCATTTAAAAATTCAGGAATTTCTAGTACACAGAAACAATTCAAAAAGTACAACATTTAAATAGGTAATGAAAAAACAGCTGAAAATCAAATTTAACTGAAGGGAGGATGACAAAAATCAATACAAATATTAAAAAATGAAAACTGGAACAAACAAAGGAGAACTGAAAAGATTTCATAAGTGCAATTGTTGAAAATCAAAATGACAAGAAAATATGCATCGGCTTCTTCCTGCATTACAAATGCAAATCACTGATGAAAGTGAATTGTCACGCTCTGAATATGAAGATATACGATCGCCTCATGTCGCAGGCCGTCCCAACTACTTAAAACACTTGGAACTTGTACGGAATTTAAGAATACAAATTTATAACATACGTTCAAAAATACACACCAGTTGGGAATTGGTAACAAAAACATTTGTTATTTGTTAAAAATTTGTTAAACGCTCATGGCAAAATTTATTATTATTATTATATATTATAAACTGAAAATACAAAGTTATTTTTTGTACTTTGTAAACGAATTTATTTTTATTTGAACGTACGATAGATACGACACATAAAACAAGTCTGGTTAACCTTTTTTTGTCATCAAGTCAACTGATACAAAAGTATAAAGTAAATTAGACGGTTATTTAATATACAAAGAATCAGATTTCTTAGTCTAAGGTGGTCAGTGACCCAGTTTTGGATTTTTCTTTGGTTTGTAGCTTTGTACGCCCACAGGGGGTGCCAAGGGGATTATTACTTTCTTGATCCCTTCAACCTTTCTGTTGTTTTTTTTTTTAAGAAAGCGAGGATCATTCTATTTATTACAAGATACAAAGACGAATTAGTAGTAATAACAAGGGTATTTTTAAAAAACTATTTCGTCACTATTTAAAAAAAATGCAAAGGGCGTCCTAGGTGTTTCGCTTTCATTAACAACAATTTATTATTAAATATTTTTTTATTGTTTTATTATTAAATAAAATTTTATAAAAATAAGTAGTTTTTAAAAAACGAAATAAAAGATAAGGTTTGTTAAAATTAAAGGAAACGCAAAGGATTTAATGGGTGTAAAACAGGTAATTAGTGTTACAAATCCGATTGTTGGTGATAAAATAAATTCAACCGTGAAAAAATGAGATGTGTGTGTAATCGACAAACCGTGTCGGAATTTGCACTTTTTTGGCAGTTAATTAAGAGGCGTTGAAGGATTTAATTGCTAGTTTTTATAATAATTTGGATCTTTTTCGGTTTTAAAAGGAAGGAGTGAATTTGATATTTAAAGTTTAGATTTCTATAAATTTTGAAATGATAGCGGTAACTTCTTTATGGATAATTAAATGCGTTAAAAATTAGATTAGATTCATTAAATCGTTAAACCAAAAAGAGTTCAAGACAGGAAAGCGGCTGGGTTAAGGATGTTAACCAGCGTTTTTGATTTCAACCAGATTTGCAATACTCAGTATAGGAACCTGATATCAGTTTTCAAATTTCAAATTCCTTTTCCAAACCTTGCATTTAATTACTTCGAAAATTATGTGTAGAATTTCACAAATTAAATCAACAAATTGTTTTAGAAAGCAGAAATTAAACGTAGTTCAAAATTCGGAAGTTACATAAATCTGGATTGCCCAATCCAGTGGGCAAACAATGTAAATAAATAATTACGAAATATTCACAAATAAACTCATCAAAATTAGCATATGTTGTTCGCGCATAATGTGATGAGAAAGTAAGTTAACTTTGACCCTCTGATGAGGTTTAGTAAGAGTGCATTGTACCGGAAAAACCGAACGATTATTATCATCACCTCAATTAAGGAAACTTAAAAAGTCTATGCAAATTAATCTATTTACAAACGATTTTTTCTTTTAATTTAAGAGTCAGTCTTGACTGACTCCCAAGTTAAAATGCACGTCTTGAACAGCCGATTTACAGTGCGAACTGCAATAAAACTGGTCCAGGATAAAATTATAAAAGATACTTTAAAAGGAAAACTGATCTCGTTACGACCGTCCACCTGTATCAATTACATATACAAGATTAATTTCGTGTCCGCTTTCGTTTTCATAAAAACAACTTTCAGTTTCGATCTTTGAACTTTACCGATTTTCAGGGAGAAAAACTTTCTACTGTTACGCTTTTATTAGTAGTGGAATTGACACAATTTTTTTATGGTGCTTTTCTATTGTTTAAACATATCTATACAGAGCTAACTAATTAATGGAGAAAACAATTTAATTTGGAACAAAATTTCGAAAATTTCCAACAATTTCTTATTGTTTCTTCTTCTTCTTCAAAATCCTTTTACCCTCTTAGGGCGTCGGATTCTTATTGTTTCAAATAATTAAATAAAAAATTAAAACATAAAATTTAGGTAAAGGACCTAAAAACCATTTAATTTGGAACACGAAATTTCGAAAATTTCCAAAATTTCCTTATCGTTTCAAGTAATAATTAAATGAAAGAAAATTAAAATGTAATCGTTTTATGTAATACTAAGTTGAATAATAATATAACGCTGACAAAGGGTATCCTTGTCTTAACCCTATCTTGACTTCAAAATCTTTGGTTTCATCTCTCCCCACTTTTACTCTGCTTCTGGTCCTTTCTTGTGGCGTTTTAGTCAGTCTGATTAATTACCTTTGTTGGTATACTAAACTCTTTCATGATGTTTATAAGACAGTCTCGTTTTATGTACTCGTAGGCTTTTTGAAAATCTAGGGAAAGTATTGTTGCTGGTATCTTATTATCTTCAATACAAGGGACTAATACTTTCATTATAAAAATTTGGTCTGTTTCTGCTCTGCATTTCCTAAAGCCGACTTGATATTCTTCTGGTTTTTCAATTATTGGTTCCAGTTATAGTTTTATTAATGTAGCTATGAACTTATACAGGGAATTTTTCTTTTTAGTATACATATCCCCTATGTATACTTTTATAATAAACGCAAATAGGCAACCCACTATACACTATAAACGTCACGTCACGTGGTGCGTAAAGGTTGTTTCATGTTTGTAAATAAAAAATAAATCAAAATTAGTGGAATATCAACATAATTTTAATTCAACGATTATTCTAAAACATAAAATATCAACAATACAAAACAGAAAGGAAAATAAAAACAGCAACAGTTAAAGACTAATTTTTTGACATTAACCTAATTTGATGATTTTTGCCACAGCATGCTAATTTTTTAACGTTTATAGTGTATAGTGGGTTGCCTATGTATACTAAAAAGAAAATTTCCCTGTATATGACGTCTAATAAAGATATTCCTCGGTAATCATTATTACAATTTGCTACGTCGGGCCATAACCCCCCCCCCCCCCCCCAAACCATCTTAAAAAATATAATTATATATTATTAAAAAATATCTTTATTTTTTTAAATTCTATAAAATGTTTCTTTCTTCTTCATTACAATAGGCATACAAAACAACTTTTTGTGCTGCCATCTACTATTTTTCATGGTCACTGCTTACATGACATTTGACAGTTTGGTACTTGACACTTAAGCCGTGTGTACCTAACCGTGACCTAACCTGCAAAAATATGAGGTTATCCCGTCACGTCATTCGGCTTTCAATAAACAATATTGCGTATGGTCTTCAGTGTTTGCCCTGTTTTATTGTTTTAAACATAATTTTTTTATAACTTTATATCAACTTATCAACATCAACATCCAACTCCATCGCCAACAACAGCAACGGAATGGTAAGTAGGTACCTACACATCACCGTACCTACTTACAGAATGTTGTTAGCTAGCTTTACTTTGTTTGGGCACTGGTTTTGCTTGCATTGTGCGTGAGGTTTTGTATTATTGGTGGTGGTTTTGTTATTTGTAGGAAAATCTAGAAAATCAAAATCGACCAAACAGCTCTAGGTACTCTAGTAGTTCCAATTCCACGGTTTATAAACATAAGCGTGGTACGAGAACAAGACATTTTCTTGCAAAAAAACCCAAAACCACAGCTACTGCAGCTACAGAAAATAACGAAACTGAAATTTTAGAGCCTAAGGCTGAGCTTGTTCCTGCAGTGGCAACGTCAGTTTTGTTACAAGTACCCGTACCATTTGAAACTGAAATTATGCCAAATGAAAATAAGAATAAACAGGATTCGCAGTTTTTTCCGACATTGGGCATTACGTAGGAAAATCCACAATAGACGATCTCACTAAAGCAAATCTTTTGGAACATCCTTGGACACCAGCAACCGACTACCAGTTTCCTTATTGCTTCGTAAACAAAAGAGGAAAGCAAACGAAAAAGTACGCCCAACGTTCTCACTTTCAAAAGTTGGCTAGTTTTGTCACACAAAGATCATGGCTTTACTGTAAGTTTTGTGTTCTTTTTGGTAAAACGAGTCAAAGAAACGGCCACTTATTAGGTCGATTACGATTAGTAACAACACCGTTGAAAGTATTTGATAATCTGCTTGGTAAAAAAGGGGCGCTTGGAACGCACGACAAAAACCAGTACCATAAGCGTGCTGTTGAACTAGGAAAGACCTTTCTGAAGACGTTTCATACACCTGCGTTAGAAGTTTCTAATCTTGTTTCCCAGCATCGTCAAGCCTTGATCGAAGAAAATTGCCAGCGTTTGCGACCGATAGTGAGCACTATCATTCATCATTCATTGTGTTCAGAGTAATAGGTATGCCGTGTTTGCTCTTGCCACGCTCTAGTGGGGCAAGAGCGCAGCGCCCATGGTACATCAAAATAAAAAAATTAAAAAAATCAAACTTGGGCCATTCTGTATATTAACACCTAATAATCTTACGAGATCTACCATGAACGCCGCCTACACACATTTACGTAGAAACGCGCTTTCTTTTCGGTTATTGACCGTGAAATGATGCACACATTATCACGATATACCTTGTAAAATTACACTAAATGAATTGTTTACAATGAATAATTCAATTTACCTAAAGCAAATCGTGTATTCTGCTCTAATAAAACGAAAGTCAAATAGTTTTGAGATTGTTTCACCAAGATTAGAAAAGCCGATTACAGTTCGATCATAGCCTACTCAAATCAATGTAAGACATTTTTGCGTAAGTTGTAGCCTAGTTTATTTTAGATCCTTTAATAATCTCAAGGCCAGATTCGGTGTATAAGAATGGATATTTAACGGAACTAATCAATAAAACGAAGCTTATTAGGTAATTAAAACGTCGGAAGTTCACGCGAATGAAATATTCGGCAACTTTCACCGAAAAACATTCCCGATTTCGCGTAGGTCACGTAACTACATTGGATGATCAGTCTAGACTGGTTTATTGTTTTTGTTTAAAATATGAAACTGCGTTTCTCTTTTCCTTTAAATCTTTTTGGTAAAAAATCCAAAAATTCTACCAGTTGTTTAAAAATCCCAATTATTGAACGAAACTAGAACATATTGAATAATTGATTGCCCAACGAAGTGTTCTTAATAGTGCAAAATAAATTTTCCAAAGTAAACTCTGACATTTTCATCGTTATCTAATCATAATGTGTTACAATTTAACCTACATAAAAGTGCGAATAATAAAGGGAAAATGGAAATCTGGCAGAACTACTTAGAAATTAAATGTCCTAAATGTCGACTGGTTTTTATAATCATTTTAAGGTTAAAGCTGATTGTTAAGAAATCATAAAAATATTCGTAAGTTTGAATTTCGGGCGACATACTTAAGAAGGTTAATAGTTTACCCAAATTAAACCCCATTTTTTTTCAAGTTTAGTTCTTAAATTAATTATTAAAAAAAATAATTATTAACTAGAATGCAGTTGTAAGTTTCTGTGTTCACTTTTAAGTGGTTTGCTCAAATATTAAAATTTATTTTGTAAAAATATTTAAAATTCTAATAACGCGCTTAGAAACCTCTGCTTTCGGTAAATAAATGCATGTCTGTTGAATAAGAAACTGAAACCTTTTCACTTCGTGATTTAAACAAACTTTTCACTCGTGGTTTAAATATAAATCAATTAGAACAACTTACAAACCTAATACCAAGTACAAAAAGAAACTAAAATTATGTGAAAGACTGTCTTCAGGACAACTAAAACCTTTCAAGATTCAGAATCGTACAATTCCCAACCAGAAAAACTCGTATTAAATGCATTTCACTTCTTTAAAAGTTCAAATAATTCCGAATATTTTCGTACCGATAGCGCGTATCACATTTCTGCAATCGTCGACCTAAAATCCTCAAAAATAAAGTTTCACATGTATTCGAACCAATAACATTAAAACCGAAATAAATATAGAAAAATGAGTCCAAACGCCCCGCAATTTGCTTACAAAGAAAACAGCACGTTTAACAAACACCATCATGGTGTAATTTCCTCAATATCAACGTTGACGATCATTCTTTGAAATCTGTTCCATCAGTGGAACGAACTCTTCATTCAATTATGTGCTACAAACGAAGTTCTCAGGTTATGTAAATGGCACGTTTTTTTTTATATAATTCGGTATGATTTTTATACGGTTATAAATTCTTACTATTTTAATTTCCTTGGATTAAGTGGATAAATTTACAGGAGGCACGGTTTTATTTTGGAGGTTAAAGCCTTGCAGATTGCGATGAGAAGGTTAGAGATATTCGTGTTTAATTAATTTTAATTAATTATTACATATGTTTGTAACTTGGATATGGAAATTGTTACGGAAAAATGCGTAATCTTATGTTTTTACAAAGAAATTTCTAGTTGAAATCGGCCTTCTCCTTAACAGAAAATCTAATCAATCAATGAACGAATTGATACAAAAAGATACATACATAAAAGAATATCAAAGAAAAGCAAATTAAATACAAATAATCTAATAAAATATCATAAAAAAAATCACAGTCAACTTAGTTCAAAGAAAACAATTTGTTCCTCGTCATTCATAGGTTAATCGGTCTCATTTGTTCCTTAAACAAAACCAATACTTAGACCTGTCAAAATAACCTAACCTCAAAGATTATATCAAACAGAGAAAGTAGAAAAAAATTATAAAACCTTTAACACCAATGCAATTTAACCTCAATTAACAAGTCAGGCTTACGCACTCTAATTACAAAATTACCACTTACATAAAACGTAAGCCTTTGAAATTTAGCCACAATATTAAAGTGAAGACCGGAAATTCCATGTTATGAAGTTTGTATTAATATACGGTCGTATTTTTTGGTATACGTACATGGACCCACTTTACACTATACAAGATGTGTGAAAGGCGAACATCTTACTTCCAACTATTATGTAACCGGTGATCATTGTACGAAATGAAAATGATTTTTTTATGATAATAACGCACTAAGATAGAAAGAAATGGCTATAAATTAACTGGAAGAGTAAAAGACTATCATTTCCTAAATTACGTGACGTCGATGCTTGTCGTTTTTTAAAGAGTTTTTAAGTTCTTGGTGACTTAACCTGTAATTGGTTTTACTTGAAAGTTTGCACTTAAAACACATAAATAGACAAATGAACTGAAGAATAAATAAACAAACAACAAACGCATAAATAAACAAACAAAACTAACAGAAATAAACAAGCAAAACCAACAAAATACACAAACTAACCAATAAGGGAACCCACGAACAATTAAACGAAACAACGTGAAAACAAAAATAGGTAAACGAACAAATAAACAAATTAATAAATAATAAACAAACAACTAAACGAAAGAACGAAGAACCAAATAAACAAATAATCGAAAGAACGAATAAACAAACAACTAAACGTAAAACGATTAAACAAACAAATAAAACCAACAAAAATAAACAAATGAACGAATGAATAAACAAACAAACCAAACCAACAAAATGAAACAAGCAAACGAACAAACCAATAAATAAACTAAGAAACGAAAAAAGAAATAAACAAAACCAATAAAAATAAACGAACAAAGCAACAAACAAATAAACGAAACAACGAAGAAAGAAGTAAACAAAACTAGCAAAAACGGTAAACGAACGAACGAACAAAGAAATAAAGAAACAGATATCTAAATGAAAAAAGAAAAATCAAACAAACAAAATCAACAAAAATAAACGATCGAACAAACAAATGAAAAATCGAAGAAATAGGCAACAATATCAACGAATAAAACACCAAATAATTAAACAAATTTACGAAAGGACGAAGAAACAAACAGACACAACCAACACAAATAAACATACAAACCAATAAAGAAATAAATGAAAGAACGAAGAAACAAACAAACAAACAAATTAAACCAACAAAATAAACGAATGAACCAACAAATAAACAAACAAACGAACAAACCCACAAACAAAGAAACAAACAAGTAAATGAACGAAAGAACAAAGAAAGAAATAAACAAAACTAACAGAAATAAACAAACAAACGAACAAACCCAAAAGCAAAGAAACAAATAAACAAAAGAACAAAGAAAGAAAGAAATAAACAAAACTAACAAAAATAAACGAATAAACAAAAAAATAAGCAAAAGGACGAAGAAACAAACAAACAAATAAAATCAACAGAAATAAACGCGATCAAACAAACAAACGAAAAATCGAAAAAACAAAAGAAATTAAACCAACAAAATAAACAAATGAACCAACAAATAAACACATAAATTTACGAAAGAACGAAAGACAAATAAACAAAACCAGTAAAAATAAACAAACAAACGAAAAACCCCAGAAGCAAAGAAACAAATAAACAAAGAAACAAAGAAACAAAGAAACAAAGAAACAAATAAACGAAAGAACAAAGAAAGAAATAACCAAAACTAACAAAAATAAACGAACTAACATAAAAATAAACAAAAGAACGAAGAAACAAATAAACAAACAAAATCAACAAAAATAAACGAACAAACAAACGAAGAATCGAAAAAACAAAGAAATTAAATCAACAAAATAAACGAATGAACCAACAAATAAACAAATAAGTTTACGAAAGAACGAAAGACAAACAAACAAAACCAGCAAAAATAAACAAACAAAGGAACACACCCACAAGCAAACAAGCAAAAGATAGAAGAAACAAACAAACAAATAAACGACAACAAAGAAAAATAAACAAATAAATAAAAGAAAGCACGTAGAAAGAAATAAATAAAACCAACAAAAATAGACAAACCAACAAAGCACAAATAAATAAACAAATAAATAAACAAAAATAAAAGCGATCGAACAAACAAACTAAGAATCGAAAGCACAGACAAATAAAACCAACAAAATGCACAAACGAACCACAGACAAACACACAAATAAACGAAAGAACGAAAAACAGGCAAACAAAAATAAATAAACAAACGTACGAACCAACAAGCAAACAAACAAATAAACAAAAGAACGAATAATCAAACAAACGAAACAAACAAAAATAAACGAAAGAACAAAGAAACAAACAAAGAAAAATAAACAAACCGACAAACGAACCAACAAACAAACAAAGAAATAATAAAACAAAAAATAGACAAACGAACGAATGAACGAACAACAAAGAAATAAGCAAATAGGAAAGAAAAGGTAAAAGGAAGAAAACCACCAACAAAAGTTAAAGAAACAATATTCCTGTGGGATACAAAACAAAGAAAAAATGCCAAAATTTCAATTTCCTAAAAATTCAAACACCAATTCAAAAATCATTAACCAGTTATCAATAAATTTTTTACAAACAACGCGAATTTTTGAAGCAGATTGGTTTCATATAAACAAATATAAATTTCACCTAATTATTATTGCAATATTTGTGTTTAATCATTGTTAAGAACCAAACAAATGAAAGTAATGTAATTTAAATAATCCTAGATTTTTCCATGTTTCGACGTTTCAAACCCGTCTTAAACTTAACGTGATCTGTTTTTTAATTAAATAATGGAGGTGCTCAATTGTTAACTTTCCATTCTGATCATGTCACAGTAACATTAACTTTGCTTTTTAAGGCAGTGTTTAGTTGTATTCTTGCATTTGACATCCGCCAGTCTTGACAAGAAGGCTTGCGTTGTGCACTTTTATAAACAATAAAATAAATCAACCTGTGCTAGCAATATTTCTTCATTCTTCTAATTTAGCTTAATGAAAACCTTAAAAGGTGGCTTTTATAGGGAAGTAAAAGGAATTAAAGTTTTAACCGAATATAAAGGAATGTTCAGAAAATTATATAAAAGTTTGAAAAATTACGCATGACAAACGTGTTAAATGCTTTCAGTCAGTTTCGAAGATTGTTGCTCCAACAATTAATAATTGCACTGGTGGATGAACTTAAATTAATTTATTAAAGTTTACTTATAATAAATAAACAGTTGAATTTAAATCGATGCCCGCTTAAATGCAACAAAGATTAACTTGGTTGAAAATTAATTAAACAGTCTTTGAACTTTGATGGCGCAAATTAGTCTGTCTTGGATTATTAAAACAAAAACCGTAGAAAACCCAAAATAAATATACAATAAATAAACAAATCCAATGCTATACTACAGCTTGTAATCTAACAATAAATATTTTTTGTAAAGCTGCACTCTTAACAAGATTTGTTTTAAAAATTACGAAAATTAACAATATAAATTATTTAGTGCAATAAGATTTACGTGACAGTCAGTACATGAGAGTTGCCTTCAAGCAAGTGAAATTGAAAACTGGATTTTTGATGCAGCTTGCGACTGGAAATGAAATGCAGGTTCACGTAATGAATGTAAAATTCCGTACATTTAAATAATGGATTTTTTTAATGGCAGTTCACAAGTACGCAAGTGAAAATGCACCATCATTCGTTCAGGTAATTACAAATATGCTTTTTTCCATATCAAAGGTTTTACACAATCTACCTCAAAATCGCTATTGTTTTAAGTGATCTGCAGTTTTTTAAATAAAAGAAGGTTAAATTGTTTCGTGTTATAATTTTAACGCACTTTTTTGGAAAATGGGCGGGGGGGGGAGAATGGGAAAAGGAAAAGGCGAAGAGAGAAAAACAATGGAATGATGAAGAAATGCAAAAACTGAATAAAGAAACTCCAAAACTTGATTGTTTTCGACATGTTCTCAAAAATATGCAAAGAAAGATTAGAACAAAGGATGACAAAACAAACAGATTGAGAGAATGGGAAAACCGTAAAAACAAGGAGCTGCAAGGAACAAAATAAAACTGAAACAGAAACGCCACGGCCTTAAAAAATCTAAAGAATAAACAAAAGCTTGAAAATATGTGAGAGAAAACTAAAGATCAGAACGAACGCAGGCAAAACAAACAGATTAAGAGGAAGAGAAGAACTGAGAGCACAAAGAAAGGCAAAGGAACAAAAGTGGACTGAACCAGAAGCACCAAAGCCTTAAAAAATTTAAAGGATAAAAAAAGTTATTATTCAACCTGTGCTTGAAAATATACGAAAAAACTAACAATCAAAACAAATGAAGGCAAAAGAAACAGATTGAGAGAAAGAGAAACACAGAAAGAACAAGCAAAGGCAAAGGAATAAAGTGGGGCTGAAACAGAAACACCAAAAGCTTAGAAAATTTAAAGAATAAACGAAATATATTTAATCCATGGAAGAAAAAACTAACGCCGAGGGAAGACAAAATGAAGAATGTGAAAAGGGTTATTGTTAGAAAGAAGAGGGAAAATAGGCACAAATAAACGGCAAAGCTGGGTGTCATAAATTAAATATAAAATTAAGCTACGCCAAAGAAAAGGCAGTTGAGAGATCTCAGAGTTAGCTGTTCATTTTAAGAACCAAACCGGCCAAACAGTTCATCCCAGACCTTTCATTAACTGATGAACTGTCAAGAAGAATAAGAAACCAGGAAGAACAAGAAGTACACAGGAAAATCGAAGAAAAATTTTGAAATAAAGCGAAAATAAAAAGTAGAAAAATAGCTTGAAAAAAGGAGAAGGAAGAAGAAGGAAGGCGAATAAACAAAGACAAAAGAAACATGGGCTGATAAAGCAAGATAAACAGAGTGCAAAGGAAAATCGAAAGAAAATGAAAAGAAAAGCAAAAGAATACCTTGGAAAAAAAGAAAAAAGATGAAGGTAGAAGAAAAAAGACGAATAAACAAAGACAAAAAAACTTGTGTTGATAAAGCATAGTAAATAAAAAATTAAAAAAATAAAAGGAATTGTCGAGATAAGCATAACAAAAACAAGAAATACAAATGAAAATGAAAAAGGCGAAGGAAAAAGAAGAAAGGCAAATAAACAAAAGCAAAAGAAACTGAAAATCGAGTAAGAAAATATAAAATAAATTAAAAGAAAATTTCGAAATAAGCATAACAAAAACAAAAAACGTGAAGGGCGATGGAAAATTAAGAAGTAAAACGAAAAGAAAAGCAGAATAGCTTGGAAAAGAGGAAATTTTTAAAAGGAAAATTTCCAAACAAATATTTAAAAAATTATAAACAAAGAAAACAGAAGGAAACCAAAAGAAACAAAGTACAAAAGGTTTCCCTTCCTAAGAAAGTCCTAAAAACTGGAATATTCAAAACCAACGATTATTTTATACAAAAAAAAAACACAGAAAGCTCAATGTTTGTTTTTTTAATTATTAAAATAAGTGCACAAGGCGTGACGAGCAAGTAAATGCATTAACATTTATAATTTAACAATAATACACGTGGGATAATTATGTAAAATGCGGATCCGTAATCAGAGATTGTTTTAACTTAAACCGCGCGCGCTAATTAATCTCTACGAGATTATGACATAATAATAGCACGAAATTATAGCAAAATTCAATTCCGCAATTAAATTACTAAACCTAACAGAAAATCCTTGAAGATTCTCAGGAAATCCTCTCAGAAGAGGGAATACTAGCTATATTTTAGCAAAAATCGTCTTTCTATAGGTAAAACGCAGAGGGCCTTGATATTTTAATTTTTTACATATAAAAGCACGTTTCATCTCCGAAGCACTCCACCCCGTCAAATAAATTATAAATTACAACAAATTCCGATTATGAAATCGCGTTTAACAAAAGAAAATGCGAGTCGTGCATTAAATGTAATAATAAAGTGAGTGGCATCTCGGACAGCCTAAAGGTGGCAGTGTTAAGGTCGTAGGTCTCCACCAGGACCTGGAGACACTTCAGGTGTGTCCGGGGGCTCCTACGAGGTCGTTCCGAAGGAGGGGCAAACAGGCGAAAGTGCCCCAGAATTATATCCATACCACTGACTTGATAACTCTTGCCCTGTATGTAAATTTGTGTGTAAAACCGAGTTTGCCAGTACGGATTCAACAGTTCGCTGTGCTTCATCAACTCTGAAATAAAGCGCCGGTTGGGCTTGATAACTCGCGAAGGGGTTAACTCGTGTTTTTTTTTAAGTGAAAGTGGTGTGCTTTGTTTGATTTTGTGCTGAGTTATCCTTAGAAGTGAGTATCATCGTTTAGCTTATTTTGCAAATTTGTAAAATTTTAAAATATTTTGTGAAAAAAAAATAGTTTTAAAAAATGAATGTAGAACATACAGGGTGCATTTTGAAAATATCCGTACATTAGATAAAATTTCTGAAGATTCAATTTATACTAAAATAATCAAACCATTGCCTACTTATGATCAGATAAAACCTGAGCGAATTATAACTAAAAAGTCTTATACTTAAATCCTTAAATTACTGCCATAAACGTTTAAATCAAATTTTTAAAAAGGATCGGGAGATTATTGGTCTTGAATTAGTATTTTTGGAAAAATAAATATGACTGCTAACTGTCTTTATAACCAATGATTCTAAAAGAAGTTAACTCATTTTGCAATTTGCAATTTGAAACAAAAATAAAAATCTTAAAGATGTTAAAAAAATAAATGTATATAAAGGATGATTATGAAAAACATTTTATAAAAATTTCCAAAGACGTTAAAGGATCAATTTACACAGTAAAACGATCAAACCAAGGTCTGCTCGAGGACAAATAAAACCTGAGCGAATTATAACTGAAAATTTTTACAAATCTTAAAATTACGGCCCTAAACGTTCAAATCAATTTTTTAAAAAGCGAAACGAGATTATTGGTCCTGAATTAGTATTTTTGATAAAAAAGATATTACTATCAACGGTCTCTATAACTAATGTTTCTATTTCCCAAAGGAAATTAACTTACTTTTCAAGTTTGCAATTTGAAGTATTTTGTGGAAAAAATGTAAACTAAAAAAAGTTGAATATTACAGGGTAAATTTTGAAAATATCCGTACAGTTTATAAAACTTTCTGAAGACTTTAGCAACTCAATTTACACAATAAAACGATGAAACCATGGTCTACTTGAGGACAGATAAAACTTGAGCGAATTATAAATGATAATTCCACTACTATATAAAAAACGACATTTAAAAACGTCAAAATCGCAGTTTGCTATCGATAAAATAGGAAGGAAGGCAAAATGCAAGTGGATAAATTGGATATTTTTTTATTTACCTTCTCCATGGTAACGCATTGTTTTCAATATTTTTGATATGTCAAATAATAGTTATTTATTATACATGCGGATTAAATTAATGTTTAATGAGCGGTACGTTTACACGCGCGAGCGGCGGTAGCCGCAAGCGCGTTAATACCGCGAGTTAATACATTAATTTAATCCGCAAGTGTAATACAACTGTTTATTCAATTTTGACATTTACTTGACATTTTTAAAGCGATTTGACATTTTTAAAGCGCTAGCGGAATAAAAATTTTAAATCGCTAGCGGAATAAAAATTTTAAACGATTGTTTATAAAACATCAACTTTTATGGGCAGGCCAGAAACAATTAAACGTCAGTTTATACGGCAAAATTGAATAAATAAATTTATTTTCAATTCTCAGTTTATTATTTGAAGAAGAAATGAATTCTCGATTTGGACGTATTTCTAAAGACAAAATATTAAGTGAAATAGAAAATACAGTTCCGACAAACACCAGGTAAAGCAAAAATTCTATTTGGAATCAATTTACAGATTTTTGTAAGGAACGAAATTTTAATTTAAATTCTGCACAACCGGTCGAAAACGTGGAATTTTTTTTATTGGATTGGGCTTTTAATAATATGAAAAAAAACGGAGAGGAATACAAAGAGTTAGTTACAAAATTTGGCGCCAAATTCAAATATAGTGATTTCAAATAATAATGGTTATGTCAATGTTTGTGATACGTTTATCGTTCCTTTTTATGTTTCAAATAATTACGAAGACTGATTTGCAGTGAAAAACGGCCAATTTAGTAATTTAATTTGTAAAATCGATTTATTTTCCAAAATAAATGTAAAATTAGAATATGATTATTAATAGTAATATTAAAAAATAATAATAATGATGTATGAAATGCGTAAAGTATAAATAAACACATAACAATAAATGTTCATTTGTATGATTTCCATGTGCTAAAAAAATAAAAATGTAAATTATTTGATTACAACAATGCAAATCCTTTCTCTTCTCCACACTGAATTCTTAAAAAACGAAGTATAACAAATAATGACGTTCAAATGCTATTTACTCGTGGAATTATCTTGACAAATACCACTCGATGTTTGATTTTTAGCACGGAATATTTTTTTATTTATAAATATTCACACTTGGTTTCTTGATGGCAATTTGTTTCAAAGATTTGTCCTGTCAAAATCACTCGAGCTTACGCTCTCGTGATTTTGCCGTACAAATCTTTTCAACAAATTGCCAAGCAACCAAGTGTTCATATAAATAAAAAAATATCCGGCCAAATCAAACCTCTAGTGGTATTACTATCGATAATTCTTGTAAACATTCAAACTTACTGCCCTAAACGTTTGACTACACTTTTTTAAAAAGCAAATCGATATAAATGCTCAATTAGTATTTTTGGCAAAATAAACATGACTCAACTCTGTCTTCCTAACCAATGCTTCTATATCCTAAAGGAAGTTTATTTACTTCGTAAATTTGTAATTTGAAACGTTTTGCTCGAAAAAATAAAACCCGAAAGAAAAATAAATGTTGAATATACAGGTTGAATTTTAAAAATATCGGTGCATTTTTATAAAAACTTACACAGTAAAACGATCAAACCTCTGCATACTAGAAACTGCACAAAACCTAAAAAATCTTGCAAATATTAAAATTACAATCCTAAACATTTGAATAAAATTTTTTAAAAAGGAAAACCAGAGCTTGTTGGCCCTGAACTAGTATTCTTAACAAAATAAACATGACTCAACTGTCTTCATAACCAATGCTTCTATATCCTAAAGGAAATTTACTTATTTTGTAAATTTGTAATTTGAAACATTTTTTGGGAAGAAATAAAAACCTTAAAAATGTTTAAAAAAATAAATGTTGAATATACAGGGTGAATTTTGAAAATATTTGTGCGTTTTATAAAAATTTCCGAAGCTCAATTTACACAGTAAAACGACTAAACCATGGCCTACTAGAGATTACACAAAACCTAAAAATTTTTACAAATATTAAAATTACTATTATAAACATTTGAATAACATTTTTTAAAATGCAAAACCATAGATTGTTTGTTGGTCCTGAATTAGTATTTCTTACAAAATAAACTCAACTGTCTTTATATTTTGTAAATTTCTAATTTCAAACACTTTGTAGGAAAAAAATAAAAACCTTAAAAATGTTAAAAGAGGAAATGTTGAATATACAGGGTGCATTTTATAAAAGTTTGCGAAGCTTAATTTACACAGTAAAACGACCAAGCCGCCCCTACAGAAAGTTCTTGTTTATACCTTGGTTGGAGGCTGGTGCGTTAATGTATGAGGCTCTACGAATAATATTACTGGAATAAAAAATTTTAAAAGGAAAATCATGGAAGACAAACCAGATTGTTGGTCCTGAATTAGTATATTTTTGACAAAATAAACATTACTGTCAACAACTGTCTCTCTAGCTAATGTTTCAATTTCCTAAAGGAAGTTACATGGAAGAGTAAAAATGTCCTGGAAATTGTGTAACTTGAAACCTGACAATTATTAACAGCCGTTAATTAACTTTTATACGAGTAATTACGGTTAATATCTAGAATGCAGTCACACTCATACGTAAAATATTTTCTATAATAAAGGTTACTTTTCTATTTCTGATCACGTGGAGCGAGCTCATGTAAAACTTTGTTATTATCCTGTAATTTTATCCTTTCATTTTTCAATAGAAATGTGCTAATAATATGGTTTCCAATGATTTATAATACGCAGGAGTAGTATTTTTAAAAAGGTCTAAATAAAAGAAAGAACAGGCAAAATAGCACGATTTAGCCTGAAAAGACCTTCTAAAAATTAGAAAAAAGTTTAGGTGTTGGGACTTTAAAAACCTTCAAATTCCTTCCGCGTAATGACTGATATTGTTTTGACAAATAATGATACATTTGTTTCACTACATTGTTACGTAATCACCTTGAATTTATCTTCTTTTTGCCAGTCCATGATATTTACATATATACACTTTCTGAACTTTATATTTCATAAGTTGTGTACGTTCACCTAAGATCGTATCAGCTGGAAGTTCAATAACGTGCCCAAATTTAGATTTATTAATTTTATGCCAAATTAATTAGATTGATTGCAAATTCTTGAACTTCCTCATAGCAGATACGAATTTCATTTAAAAACTTTAAATGGGGGGAAGTGTACAAATATTAGAAATTTCAGGCTTCGTTTCTAATCGAAACAGTTTTAGAAAGAGGAATTAACTTCGGCTGTTTTTAATTAAAATTTCTAAAGGTCTCATCGGCAACATCAAGGGTTAAGAACTCCTAAGTTGTTTTCAAACCCGTTTATTGGCACGCTAGGCGTACGCGATGATGTAGTTGTTGAAGGTGTGGAACCGCCTAGAATTTCGAAAAATCTCAGTAATAAAGAGACTAATTGAAATTGCCTTGCCTTAACCAAATGTTATTTTTATCTTTTCAAAACTTCGTTAAAAAAATCCACCTACTGAGATTATCTTTGTTAAGCAGAAGTTAAAGGCAAATTTTTTTCTAAACATTTTAAAAACGTCCAATTTTCTTAAGAAGTCGAAGCCGACCTTCACCACGTTTTGTGATACCTTTTCACGAAGTTAACAAACATAATTAATATTACATTCATCTAAAATTCGAATAGATTAATAACAAAGGATATTGCGAAACAACGACCTTACTCTTAAATTTGCTAAGCTTAAATACGAATTTAAATCTGCGAATCTGTGAGAATAAGCGTTGGAATTAAATTGATGATTAAACGGCATTCATTTTATTAATGTATGTATTGCAAAAATTAAATGCCATCCTCAAAGATGAATGAGCTAATTTGAGGTTTAGATTTACGAAATTACAATTAAAGTTGATATTTAAAGAAGAATCTTGGTCAAAAACGACGGGCATTAATATACATATTTAACTGAATCTGAAGGTTTTATTCGAATTAAATCACAATTTTATTATTAATATAATTTATTTTATTAAGACTTTTGACGATTTGCAAATAATAAAATGGTTAATCCTAGTTACAAGTTAAACTTCAGAATTTAAGGCTAAAAACGCTGTAAATATTAATCTACATATTTAGTAACAAAGCTTCGGGGTTTCAGAATTTTCTTCAAGTAAATAATTGAACTTTGTATTTAAAAAACTGAAATTTCCACGTTAACTGTGGATTGTAATCCTGAACTTCAAACTTTCAGAATGTAATTTCAGCCTTACGTATGTATTATCTGTAACCTCTTATACCTTTCGATGTCGAGGCTGGTTATAAGCTACTAAAATCATATTTTGCTATTTAATAAATAAAAATATATAAATTAAAGCTATAGAATCAAAATTCTGATGATTACAAATAAAATTCAGATATTGAACAGAAAACCCCGAAAAGTTTATTTTAAGTTTCAAAAGATCTAATTTTTCATTAACGTAATCAAACTCAAAATTTTAAATTTCAGGACTTCAAGAGCTAAACTGCAAATTTTGGTTTTGAAACTTTCAGAACGTGATTTCCGCCTTAAAAAGACTAAAATCGTATTTTCTTATTTAATAACTACAAATAATAAATCAAAGTTATAGAATCAAAATTTAAATTCTGATTATTACAAATCAAAATTAAAAGTATTATTATCGAAAACCCGAAGATAATAGAGATAATTTTGAGTAGGAAACTCGAAATATCGAGATCAAACTCGAAATTTATAAAATTTCAACCGTGAAATTCAGACTTTCAGCCTTGAAGGTACTAAAATTAAATTTAAATATAATTAAAATTTTAAGGTGTTTTAGAACCGAAAGAGTTATACATAGTGTAATGATATGAGATGCTTCCTCTTTGAAATTAATTGTAAATTAATTATTTTTGAAAAACTAGCACATTTCACACATTTTTCTCCGGTTAGCTCAGCCTGTATTTAAATTTACTAATTTAAAAGAACTCTTATCAAAAGGACGTTAAAGGGATCGATTTACCAACTTTTGACAATTTAATACACAAAATTATTATCTAACTAAACACTCTTTAAGAACCAAAATTTGTTTTTATAAATACCTTAAATCACTTTTAACCACCACACTAATAATCATGTAATCCTATTTTTAGCAATATCCCACGATAGCTGCAACACGTTCCGTTCCTGTCACTGTTATCTTAAAATTCCACCTTTTTACTCTCGTCCAATAAATAAACTTCCAACTCCAATCTAATTCCAAGACCAAAATATCCTATTTTGCAAGTTCAACCTCTTCCAATAAAATAGTTGTAACTAAGAACTGTATTTTTATTTTTATAAATATTTTCCATTTATTTTTAGTTTATAGGTATCATTAAACATTTTCTTTATAAACTTTGATAAAGGTTTTATTAAATCTATTTTGTTTATAATTCCTTTTTCAAAATTAGGATTTTTGAAAAAGAATCTTCTAATTTCAAAATTGTTTTATTTATTATCTTTCAATTTTTTTATTTTAACATGGTAATATTTCCCTGGGTATCTTAATTTTTTAAATATAACAAAACCTTTATCATTTACAACATTAAATTAACAATATTTACATAAATCTAATATTCTACAAAATTTAAAATTATTAACATTTATCTTAAAAAGTTTACATTATTTACATGTTATTAAAAATTAGACTTGTACAATTTTAAAGTATACATTTCAAAATCAAATTAATTAAAAAAAATATTTATTTATAAATTATCCGAAAGATATTATTTCAATAGTTATAATATTAAGTTTTGAACTCTTAATTGTAAAGTTTATGACTACGAAAATTCAAGTTTTTCATTAAAGCCATCGGACGCAAAGCTTTGAATTTTCAGCACTGTGAATTTCGTTCCTGAAATTCAAACTTTCAGATTGTAATTTCAGCCTTTGACAAAAATTGTTTTTCTTAAATATTGAAAGTATACAACTTGAGTTTCCAATCAAAAATTTATTTATAATTATTGTAATATAAATTGTACACTGAAAAACCCGAAGAAAAAAAATTTCAACATTGAAATATTAAGTTTGATTATCAAAATTTTAAAGTTTAAATGCTCAGTGTCTCATATTTTCCAATCAAATAACTAATTTAACTCAAAACTATTTATGGTCGGAAATAAGTAATGCAGAAATCGACTTAAAATCAGCAGATTTAAAGTTGATAAAACTTAAGATTTCACAGTTTGATATTCAAACTTTTTAAAGTTTAAAACGTCAGGATTTCAAATTTTTAATGAAATAAATAATTGACCCAAAACTTTCAGTGCCTACTTTAAAAAATGAACCGTAAATTTCATTCTTGAAATTCAAACTTTCACAATGATAAAAATTAAAAGCACGCAGCTTGAGTTTTACAATCGAGAGCTTAATACTGAAATAAACTTTTAGATTGTGAAACTGAAAAAAATGTAAATTTCAGAGTTGCAGTATTTAAATTGGTTTAAAGTTTGAAGATTCAGATTTTTATATTTTTCATTCATATAAGAAAGAAGAATTTCAGTACCTACTTAAGGAGCTGAAATTGTCACGTAGAACTTTGGATTTAATTCCTGAAATTCAAAGTTTCAGAATGTAATTTCAGCAGTGAAGGTACTAAAACTAAATTTTATTATGTATTTAAAATGCAAAAACTGTATGTAAATCAGAGTTGTACAATCTGTAATCACAATTTTAATTATAATTGTTAAAAATCAAAATTTCCTATTTTAAAATAGAAAAACCTGAAACTTTATATAGAAATTTGAGCTTCAAGCAATAACTTTGTAACTCCAATGGATCAAGTATCAAGTATTCCGTTCAAATAATTTATTCAACTCAAATTTTTAAAAACTGAACTGTAACTTTCAGTCCTGAGATTCAAACTTTCAGAATGTCATGTCAGTCGTGAATATATTAAAATTTTGTTATTTAAAAACTAAAGAATAACAGTTACAGTTTGTCTTACAATCAAAGTTTTAATTCTGATTATTAAAAATCAAAATTTCAGGTTTTAAAATTGAAAAACGTAACACTTTTACAGTTGCAATCTTGAAATGTTGATGTGTATGGCTTCAAGTTTTACATTCAAGTAATCGAAATCAAAACTTTGAATTTCAGTGCTTTAATAGTAATTTGTAATACAAGTGTTGAAAGCTTGCGTTTGCCACACGAATGTGAAGTTTGCAGCACGAACGATAGTGAGTGCTGCAGTCACATGAGAGTGGCAAATACAAGCTTTTAACACATGTATTACACACTATTTTTTCTACAACCACATTTCCATAGAAAAATTTAAATATTTCTGCAAAATCAAATCTGACATTCATCAAATGTCATTATGACATTTTGATTTCGGTGCGGCAAAATTATACTTTGCCGCACCGAAAATCATGCATGTGCGTGCGGAAAGTAAATTTTCCGCACGCTAATTTCACTTGTTCGGCAAACACTCATTTTCAATACTCGTATCTATGGAGACGAAGTCTGAAAATCCCACTTTCCATGGTGGTTGTAGAAAAAAGTCATTGCTGAACTTCGAACTTTCAGGATGTAATTTTAGCCTTTAAAGCACCAAGATTATTTACTCGACAACTAACAAGTGTTATAATTAAAACTTTAATTATAAGTAATTAAATAAAATCAGAATTGAAAAAGCTTAAGAGTTAGAATACTGAGTTTCTTGTGCTCGAAGCTTAGAGTTCGAACGTTTCATATTTTTCAGTCAAACAACTAATTGAACCCACAACTTTCTTAGAATTAGCAGAAGCAAAAAAACTAATATACCTATAAATTACAAGCAGCAAATATTTGGAAAAAAATTGGACATTTTAAAACCGAAAAAATTTAAGATTTCAGAGTTAAGCTTGGTGCTCGAAATGATTAAGTTCCAAGCTTGAGGATTGCAAATTTTTTAATAAAATAAATAATCGAATTTCAGACTTTAAGCTTGAAAACTTAAAAAGCTAAAATTGCCACGTAGAACTGTGGATTTAAATCCTGAAATCCAAAGTTTCAGATTGTACAATCAACATCTTTCTGATTGTTGCCAAAATTTCATATTATAAATCTGAACATTCCGAAAATTTTACAAGTTTTAAATTCAAAATCTACACCTTCAAAACGAATTTTTCATTCGACTAATCAAACTAAAAATTTGGAATTTCCCGAAATTAAAACTTTCAGAATATAATTCCAGCCTTCAAAGCACCTAAGTTAGTCTTTAGTTCTTTAAACAAAAAATACAGATTTGATTTTGCGAACGAGAGTTTAATTCTAAAACAAGAATTCAGATTGTAGTACCTCTACCTACCAGTTGTAATACTGAATTTGGTTTAAAGTTTCAAAGTTTCATATTTTTCGGTCAAATAAATAAATAATACATCATCTAAACATCATCTAAACAAAAATGTTAAGACTGATTATTACAAGTTTCAGATTTTAAAGCTGAAAATACCTAAGATTTCAGAGTTGGAGTATTAAGTTGGGCATTTGAAATTTTAAAGCTTCATGATTTTAAAAATTTAAGTAAATAAATAATCGAACTGAAAAATTCGGCAGCTAAAAAGTTGACATTGCCAGGTGGAACTGTGGATTTAAATCCTGAAATTCAAACTTTCAGCCTTGAAGGTACTAAAATTAAATTACTTCAAAAGTAAAAACATGCAAATTTCTGATTTTAAAACTAAAAAACTTGAAAATTTTGAAGTTTAAAACTCAAAATGTTAAAGTTGATAATCTTTATCATTCAAAATTTGAATTTCATCAAAAGTTTAATTATCGTAAATTAAAATCAGGCTGTAAAACAAAGAAAAATGATATTTCAGAGTTTGATGCTTGAAAATTTAAAATTTTAAAACTTCAATGTTTCATATTTTTCAGTCCAATAGATAATCGAGCTTAAAACATAGTTAGAATTGTTTGTGTTTCCGAGAAGAAATAAATAAATAATACATCGATTTATTTACATACATATTTATATGTATTTCGAGATTATTTTCCAAAAGTGAATGCTATACAACAAATTGTTTTACAAATATTTAGTTAAAAGCACTTTAATATTTAACATCGCCATCAAAGTAAGCCAAGAAATCACATCAACAACCCAGGAAATTAAAAATTCTTGACCCTGATACCATGATAAATTGCTTTTACTTTTCCTACGACATATTTGTAAAACTAAAAGTAGGAAAAACATAAAAGACCGAATAGTGTTCCTACTTACACTTTTGGATTTTGACCTTAAAAACAAAAAATTTAATTGATAGTTAAGTATTCAATTTGGAAAGGCTAAAGTCTCTAATTTTTATGAAATAAGTAAAAGTTGAGGTGAACTACACATGGAACGATATGAAACGTTCAAAAAGGAAGTTTGACATGCAGTTGTGTAATTTTATACACTTCGTAAACTGTGCAATACACGAGCCTTGTAATTATTTCTAAATGAAACAAGTGAAGTAGTTTTATAACAAATTAGGACGATGATTCATTTAATTGTAGTTTATAGCTATTCATATTTTTTAACTGTTGAGAACTCAACGAAGGGTGATTTCTTTTGTTTAACTTGGCAAAAGTTGAATTTGTTTAACAAAAACTCTATACAGAGTAAAAAAGAACCAAACATGTAAAAAACAAAAACGACATGTTTGTTATTCAAACAGGTAGGTCAAAGTTAATGAAAGTATTGCCACACGATTTTGACGTAACAACATTCTATTCTTTCTATTTATGAAACGGTAGTGTGATCTTTAACATTACGAATTATATACATTTTGATCAATTAACACACTTTCTACCAGAAACCCACGTGCTTATTTATAGTACCTACTAGTATTCCAACCAACGAGCCAACATTTATAAGAAAACATTAAGTTCAGCAAAACACTTCTGCGATACACGACTTAATGCTATATAAAAGATTAAATAATACGTTTTTCCCGTGTTATATAAGAACGCCTCGTAGAAGAAAGCTCCTCCAAAAGAGCTGCGAAGATTATTATTATTCTTAATACAGGCTAGTTTACGTGTTATGATTTATAATCCGTTACAGAGTTAATTATTTTTATGTCTGAATGTGAAGTAATGGAAAAGTTGCATAAATTACTGAGAAAAGTCGGGAAAATCATAAAAAATCTTACAATACGTGGGAAATTGTGCAATTTTTTGCTTGAATTCTACAATAACGAAGAAATGCAAAAGCTTTGAACAAACATAGTGTTAAATAAACAATTATTTCTATACCGTTTGCACCTAAATTTCATCAATCAAGCTTAACAAAAAATTAAACTGCCCTCAAAAATATATAGTTAAGGTTAAAAAGACACCAAAATATTATTGAAATCAAAGCCACTCAACATTTGGTTCTAAACCAAATTAATATATTAATAAACTTGATTTACAATCTAGCTCCGGTTTTCTAATTAAAAGTATTGAATGAATTTTTTAAAGTAAAACACTCAAATTTAGGTTCACAGTCTTAACTTCATTGTATTTTCTTATGACAAGGTTTTGGAAAATTTTAACTGAAATTTTTGTGAAGAAAACCAGAAACTAAGAAGGATTAATGCACTCATTTTTTAATATTAAGCTTAATCAGGTAAGTGCCTGGCTAGCTAGCCGGCTGACACGGGTTCGATTCCAGCGGTGGTCATAGTATTATGGAGCCGATTTGGGCTTAGGTTTAAGGTGTGTTGTGGAGCGTGATGCAAGTCCATCATCTCCACTGCACACCAGCAAGTGTGAACGAGCCTCGACACTGCATTAGGGTAGAGGAAATGGATTAAATAAGAAAGTTAAAAATTAAACCATTAAAGTAAATCAAATTAAATCCAAAATATTGTTAGAGAATCACAGCCACCACAGCAAAAAATTAAAAAAAAATAGAGTTCTGAATTAGTTTCACCCCAATAGCATTCTCAGAATATTAATATACTTTAGCAAGTCTTTGAGTTTAAAAACTACGAGTTTAAAGAATTACAAGGTTTAATTTTATATTCTAAGTTACTTCATTTTAGATAAAAGATTCTGAAAGTTCCCAACCATTTCGAATTTTTGGAAAAGGAGTATAAAATGTTAGATTAAATATAATATATTTTTTGATTTAATCACTTTTAAAAGAGCCTAAAAACTCCGAAAATTACATATCATTCATCTCAATTCTAAATTAAATTTTAATAAACCCAATTTTCTGAAAAAAAACTTTAAAATTTCAGTTACAGCTTGAAACTGGTGTGTCTTATAACTTATAACAAGTTTGTGCAAGGTTTTAACTGAAATTAGAAGCGTAAAATAATAATGATTGGTTCGCTGATATGAACTGAATATTAAAAAATAAATATATTTAGACCACTAAACTCGACCCAAAAGTATTGTTAAAATCAAAGTGACAACAGCAAACAAATTATAAATTAGAGCCCAATATTAATTCCAAAATATTAATAAACCTACAGTTTAAAAGCTAAAAAGGCTTAGAAGTTTCAATTTAATATTCTAAGTTAATTAATTTTAGAGTAAAGATCCTGAAAGTATACAAGTATTTCAACTGAAAATCTTGGGAAAACGAACATGTTAGGTTAGATACGGAACTGTAACTTTCAGATCTTGCGATTTATTCAACTACGAAAATTTCAGTTAATTCATCCTAATTCTGAAATAAATTTTAATATCCCATTTTTCTGAAAAAATAATGTAAAATGTTAAGCTACATTAAGGAATGTAATTTTTTGGATTTAATCAACGTTACATTTCAAAATTCAGTTTTGATTTCTCGCAATACTTATTTGATGACAATTTAAATAAATCCACTTACCAAACCAGATTCGACTTTCTAGTTAAAGTTTTTCATACATTTTCCAAAACAAAACTTTGATTTTAATGTACTTAATTTGTTTACCTTATAACAAATCTTTGGAAACTTTTAAATGAAAATTGTGTGAAGTAGAAAACAACTAAATAGCATGATTAATTTCCTTGTTTTTAAAAATTAATTGAAAAATCGAAAAACTAAATTTAGACTGTTAAATTCAATTAAAAAAATTGTTAAAATCAAAACCACCATTCTAAAAAATTTAAAAAAAATTTTCAGCAGAATATCATAGCCAAAATATTAATAAACCAAGTCTTTGAGGAAGCCCTTAAAAGACTTTAGATATTAAAAAAAAATTAAAGGTTTCAATGTGATTTTCATTTAATTATTTTTAAAGTAAAAATCCTGAAAATTCAGGGAATTTTAACTGAGAAGGTTTGAAAAACACAAATAAATAAAAATGACATAACTTCAAGATTTTAGGTTTTAAACAACTTAAAAAACCTTTATATTTTAATTAGCCTAATTTCCAAGCTCGTTCCGGCTTTGTGGTTGAAGTTTTGAACGAATTTTTTAAACCAAAACTTTTAAATTTGAGTTCACAGTCTAAAATTCACTCATTTATCCTATAACAAATTTTTTGGATAATTTTGACTGAAGTTTTTGTGGAGAGACGCATCAAATAAGATCAATTAGTTAAACTTAAGTTAAACTTAAGTAAACTTAAACAACTTAAAATTTTCAAGGATATCGACTGCAGATCGAACGAACATAAAACCTTAGATTAAATATAGGAGTGTAACTATAAGATTGTTGGATTTAATCGACTTGAAGAAAGCTTAAAAACTTTAGATTTACAAAATTTTATTAAACTCAACTCTCAGAAATTCCAGTTACAGGCTGAAATTGGTATGTCTTATAACAAGCTTTGGAAGATTTTAACTGAAATTAGAATGAAATAATACCGATTGATTCGCTAATTTTTCTAGTTATTAACTAAATATCTAAAAATAAATAAATTTAAACCACTAACTTCGATTCAAAAAAATTGTTAAAATCGAAGCCATCGCCAAAAGGTATAAAAATGAGAAAAGCTCAACTAACAGAGCTGCGAAGGTTATTATTATTGTTGTTACAAAGATTACTTTGATTCATAATTACTAGGTTCAGATTTGGCACGGTATTAATTATTTTGTACGTATAAACGTGAAGCAATTGGAAACTGAAAGGCAAAAGTTGGATAAATTAATGAGAAAAACCAGGAAAATTACAAAAATTCTTACGGCACGTGGGAAACTTTGTCATTTTTTGCTTGATTTCTACAAGAACTAAGAAAAGCGAACTTTAAACATACAGAGTTAAAAAACAATTATTTTTATAATAGTTTTTACTTCAATGTGCACTGACTGCAAAAAAACAGTTTGGAAGAAATATCACTAGGAGGCTTTGCGATAGTGTGCAACTGAGTTTAATTCATCAAGCCTAACAAAAATATATAGGGTTGCAAAATAAACACCAAAATTTTCCATGATTATATAAAAAAAGGTAAAATATTCTTAAAATACATAAAACCATGCCAAAAATGGGACAAGAATTACACAAAAAGGATTTCCTAGAAGAAATTAGGAGCTTTATATAAGTACATTAATTATGCATCGATCATCAACGTGAGAGTGTAAAATTCCAAATGAAATTTGCATAGAAAGCGACAATAAATCAGATGTGTTGCATCTAAGTAAAAGTGTGAACTTATGAAGATAGAAATTCAGGTTTTTACGACTTCAGATTTATTTAAACTGAATGGAATGGAAAAGAAAGGAAAAAAACGAAAACCAGTAACTTACTTAAATATTCGAGAACTTGAACTTGTTCACTTTTTTTCTACTGGAATGTTTTAATATTTAATTAGCAAAAAAGTAAGCGTTTTGGTTTAATAACCCACTTTTCTTTTTAATCTGGCGCGAATTAAATATTTTACTGCAGCATTTTCAAGGTCATTTAAAGTACTGTTAATAATTAAAAATTATGGAGCTCAATTTAATTAACAACAAATAACAAAAATATGTGGAAACCTTTTCAATGCACCACAAAATCGTGACCATTGTGGTTATAATCTTTACCAAAAATAAATTCGTGAGCGTTTAATTGTTAACAGCAAAAACAGAAGGAGTAAAGGTGCCACTTCCTTTTGCTCAAGGTTTCTTAACATTTTTTCACGCTCGTAAATCAAAATAAATTGACGAAACTAATTGGAACTGTAAACCCTCCAGGGTTGTGTATTTAAAGCATTAAACAAGTTCAAAATTACAGTGATTAACTGGAACAGTTTAAGGTAAAAGAGAGATGGAAGGAGAGAAAAATGCGTTTTCATTGTAAATCCAAACTTTAAAACGTTTTTTGATGAGTTCCAAGAAAGGGCTTTAAAGTGAAAGAAAAAGAAAATCAGCGTAGCTCAAACGATCTCAGGAGGTGCAACAAATTATTTAAAACGATTCCAACAAGCGTAATTGAAGTAAATTATTGAAGAATGCTAAATTTGATTATTACAAGTTTCAGATTTTACAGCTGAAAAAAACATGATTTCCAACTGAAATATTAAAAAGTATAAAACTTTCAGAATTTCAAATTTCTAAATAAATAATCAACTTAAAACTTTGAATTTCAGTACTTAAAACCCTGAAATTGCCAAGTAGAAAAGTGAATTTTAATCCTAAAATTCAATATTTCAGAAGGTACTAAAATTACATTTTGGTATTTTTTAGTCAAATAACCAATCGAATTCAAATCTGTTAGAACTATTTGTGGGCGATATTTGAGCAGAATTCATAAATTTATTTACAAACAGCTAATATTTCGAAATTATTTTCCAAAATGGATTTTGAAAATTGGCGTCCACGGCCAAATGGTTTTATGAATTTCTACAGCAAACTGCTTCACCAATAACTTAAAAACAGTTCAACATTTATCATTAGCAACAAATTAAACATTTAAAAGTTCAACACCACGGCGATTAATTGGTAGTCATTCTTTAAGGTAAAAGAGAGCCGGAAGGAAAGAAACAGGTGTTTTCATGGTAAATCTGGAAAATTAGCTAAGATTTCAAAAATTGAGGAGTTCCAGAAAAGGGCTTTAAACTTTTAGAAAATCAGGGGAATTTGAACAATCTGAAGTTGAAAGAAATCATTGAATTGTTGCCACAAATTATAAAAACCACAAAAACGAATATTAAGAAAAAGTCAAAGGCCTTGAATAAAGGAAGACTATGACAATAAGCGTATCGGCACGTGTTTCCGTGCATTTTCCACACCATGCCGGGGACTTGCATTCGTAAAAAACTCACCAAGACAACTTGTTACCAATACATTTCCTACAAAACATAAAACCATATACACGAAAAAAAACTTTCACGCATTTATTGCACAATTACGCGCAACTGTCCTTGTAAAAATCATAATAAAAATTTCACTCTTATAATATGTTACAAAAGAGCATTTCACCTTTTTTTGATGGTTGAAATGATCCTCGAATTGGGGTTTTTAAAGATTTTTCAATTGTAAGAATGCTTAACGGTTGTTAACCAAAGCATTGGGTTTACTAGAGCGGCAACCACAAAGCACATAAATATTTTATAAAATAAAAAAGTTAGTAATTGAGTTGTTACGATAAATATGTGTGGTTAAATTCAAGGTTTTGTTACAGTTTGTTACATTGTGACGCAACTGAAAATTCGAGTTTTTGTTTATGCAACTGCAAATTCGCGACAGATTTCCTTTCATTTATTTTACTATAAGTAGAACAAGTCTTTAAATGCCAGGATGGCACAGTGGTAGAGCGTCAAGCTCTAATCTCCCGATGGGTAGGATTTTCCTGCAATCTGGAGGTTGGTATCGAGTCGTCCTGGTGATCATTCATCGCTGGGCACCTAATTAACGTCGCTCTCCTCCAAATACAGGCCTAAGAGGTAGAGTAATAAGGGTAGAGTAACAAGGGCCTACATCCCTACATGTACACACACTTACACTATACACATAGTGCAGTATGTAGGTATTAAACAGGGCACCAGTCACGTAACCCGTAGTGTCGGGTCGGATTGTACATTGCACCCGTAAAGACCACATACGTTACACACCAGCCTCGACACCGTAAAGTAAAAGAGGTTGCAGATACATACACAGATAATAAGTCTTTTTGAAGAAAACGTAGTCACATCAGTAGGCCATTAAAAACATATAAACTAAAGAAATAGAAAACAAACAAAACTTAAAATGGAACAAATGAACGAGTAAAGAAAACTAAAACAAAAAACCTAAACGACTAAACAAACAAACAAACAAAACAAGGAAACAAAATAAAATCGGAAAGAGTCGAAGTTACAAACAAACGAACGAGGAACATTTTACCATTTAAATATTCCTCCGACAAATTATTACCTAACTTTCTCTATTTTTATTTCCAGACTCCGAAATTAGGAAATTAGAGATTCTTTTATTGGTTATTACTTATTACATAACCATTTTGTACATCTTCACTTCAGGCTTCTTCTTTTTAGTCTGTTTGACCTCATTACCGTTTCCGGTGTCGGGGTCACTTCAGACTTTTATTTTTAAAATAAAGTATATTAAAAAGCAAAGACATCCCTAAACAAAAGAAAAAACTTTGATATTGGTATGTTCAAGGTTCATTATTAATTACTTCCTCTACATGTACGTTTACAAGAAAAATAAGAACTAAAATTACTAATTGAATTTGACAAGTCAAGAAAAATACCTTCGAAATTTTTAGAAAAAAAAATCCAACGCGGTCTTTATAAAGTGCCACTCACATTTTAATATCAAATATCAACTTTTACCTAAGCTTACTAAGCGTAACATTATTTGCCTTGACAACGAAAAATAATTCCTTTATGTAATTATGCCACCTTGCACAAGACTTGGTTAATTAACATAAGAGTTGCACCGTAATGTTGTTCTTCCGTTCGAATTGTTATTCTTCTGTTGGATTTTTTAAAAGTCACACACACCGCAGGTTTTTGAATGACAAGCCTTAACTTTATCGGTTTCGGTATTGTGAGGCTGTGGAAATCGAAAGGATGTCCTTTGATTTTTTAAATAACAAAGCTTAATAAGCCGGCGGAATAAATTATTTAAAAAGTAGGCTGTGGTTCTCATGTTTGATCTTCATTTTTTTAAATTTTGAGATTTTGATTGTGTGGTTTCTCTTTGTCCTTGTATCTAATATTGCCCAAAATGTGAAGTTCTATGAAAGTTTGATGACTTTCTTTTATACTCCCTTGGAATGCCCTTTACCTTTACTGCAAATCCGTCAACTTTGCTTAGAGAAAGCAAAAATACAGACTTAAAAAGAGGAAAGACACAGACTATCCCAAATTTCCTTAAACGTTCCCAAGCTGTCTTAAAAACTGTATGGAAATGTGCCAAACTGACTTAGTTTCAGAATGTACAAGACTGTCTGAAACTGTTAGAAATAGTGCCCTTGAACTGTCCCATTAACGAAGAAAAATTGCTTAAGTCGTCAGTTCTTGGCTTAAATTAATTTAGATTTAGCCCTGACTGTTTCAGAAAAAAAATTTCAAGGCTCTTACCTATTTCGCAATTGTTACAAAAAAATTCAAAATGGCAGTTTTAAAAGGGTGTTTAATGGTTAAATTAAATTTGATAAACAAAATGTTTGATTGTGGGAAAGCCAGGGATTTTAACTTGAATTTTTCAATATAATAAATTTACTTAAAATAATGAGTGTCGAAGGAGTTTGAAGTTTTTGGAAAAAAGGCAATTTTTCCGAGAGTTCGGTACCAAAATATTAACTTAGTTTTTTGTGTAATTAAATTAAAACCAAATGCTTTTATGAAAATTTGTTTAAGTAATTCCATAAGAAACCAACTAAATCGAAAACCAAAGCCAATCCTGAAATTTTTGTATTTATAGATTAAAAACCTTTACAATTTCTGAAATTTTTTCAAAAAATAATATAACATGTTGGGCTGCATTAAGGACTGTAACCTCTAATTTTTGGATTTAGATTTGGACCTTGAAACAAATTGAAATCTCCAAAATACAGGTTTGATTTCTCGCAATATTCAATGAAAATTCACATAAATCCACTTACCAAGCCAGATTCGCCTATCGAATTAAAGTTTTTCATAAATTTTCCAAAATTTTTGAGTTAATTAATTGGTATGCCTTATAACAAATTTTTGGAAAATTTGGAATGAAAATTATGCAAAAAGAAGCATAAAACAAAAAAAATTAATAGGAAAATAGTTATAAAAGTAAATTTATACAGCTAAATTCAATCCAAAAAAATCAAAAGTGGTAGCTACAGCAAAAAAATAAAGAATTAGAGTTGTGAATTAATTTCGGCCGAATATTATTCTCAAAATAGACGAGCTCATTTTAGAATGAGAATCCCGAAAGTTTCCGAGAATTTTAACTGAAAAGTATCAAAAAACGAACATAGCATTGTGATTGTAAGATATGTGGTTCTAAACAACTTTTAAGAAACTTAAAAACCCAAAAATTTTAATCCTCCCAATACCGAAACATATTAGCCTAAGTTACGAGCTAGATTGTTTTAAATAAAAGTCTCAAATATGTGTTCCCAGTCTCAACTTAATTGATTTGCCTTACGACAGGTTTTTGGAAAATTTTGGTTGAAGTTTTTGTGGGAAAAAACAATAAAATGACCTTTGATTTGATCCAAAACATTGTTAGGATCAAAGCCACCACAACAAAGAGTTTAAAAATTAGAGTTATAAATTACTTTCAGTCGATTATTCTTTTTAAATATTAATAAACCTTGGTGTCTTTGAGTTTAAACCTACGAATAAAAAAAAAGAGGAAGGAGCATAACCCCAACAGTATGCTATTTAAATGGTGTATCAATATGGTGGACTTTAGAATGTCATTGGCTGCGAACACTAAATACGTCAACTGTCAAAGACAAAAACGTAAACAAACAGTTGGTCTACCAATAAAAATTCGTGCCGGTTGGTGTTTCAATATGGTGTGTGTGACGTATTTCCATTGCACTTGTAGTTATGCACCATAATACCTTAGTCTCCTTCCTTTTTCTTTTGATTCGTAGGTTTAAACTGTAAAAAGAATTTCGAGTTTCAATTTGACGTTCTAATTAATTAATTTTAGATTCAAAACCCTGAAAATTACCGAGGGTTTTGACTGAAATTTTTCGAAAAGCAAACGTAAAATTTGGAATAAAACATGGAACTGTAACTTCACGCTTTATGGATGTAATCTACTTATTAGAAAAAAGCTTAAAAACAACCCAAAAACATTAACTTTTAATCACCAAAAATGTGTGAAAGCAAACTCTGAAAGCAAACTCTGAAACTTTAGTTACAGGCTGAAATTAGTTTGTCTTATAACTAGTTTTTGGAAGATTTTAAACTGAAATTTTTGAAATTCTTCTTCTTATTATTCTGCTAACAGCTAGGGCTAACCCTATTTGCTTTGCCTTCGGCTTTTGCTCTATTCTGCGGATGAAGACTGAAGAGGACCAGCTCTATGTCCATCTATTGGGTGGTCGTCCAGGTAAACGTTTCCCTTTCGGTTGCTCCTTTTTGCAAATATATGCCAATCTCTCTTCTTTCATCCTGTCTAATCTCTTCTTTCATCCTGTCTATATGGCTGTTCCATGCTTGTCTTCTTCGTTTGCCCTTCTTATACTCCATCTGGACCTGGAGATTTACGAAGTTTTAGCTTACTGTTGCTAACGTTATATTAACTGGGTTGTTATTATTCCACTCTTGATTTACGTCTTCTGCGTTATCTTCTTTTCTTTCGTAGAGTTGGTTAAAGTATTTGAACCATTCTTCCTTGTCAATGTTTTGTAGTTGTATATATTCACACACTTCTTTCTTCTGGTTTCGTAACATCTTCCATATCCTTCTTTGGGTTCCATTCATTTTAGTATATTTCTCCCAACTTCTTATTCTTTTGTATTTCGTGTACTCTTCTGGTGTAGGATTTCTTTTGTAAACTAAAAAAGCGGTTTCTTTCTTTTGTCAAATCTTGTACTCCATCGTCAAACCAAGGGGTCTTGGAGTATTTTGTCCCACTGCTTCTTCTGACGATTTTAGCATGCACCTTTTAAGTTTATCCCATATACCTATCTCACGCTGAACGGTTTTGTTCATTGTCTAGGTTTTTAAGTTTTAGTGCTAATCTAGATTGCAAGACAGCTGTCTTGTGGAGGGGTCCGTCAATTTCTCAGTACACAGTTTTTCAGTGGTCATTATTTTCTTACTTTTCAGGGAAATTTTCAGATTTAGCTTGCAGAGAACAAGCTTATGAGTGGATCCAATGTCAGCAGATGAGGGTGTTCGCACATCTAGAATTTGTTTTGAGTGTATAGTTTTGTTACTTATTGCGAAACCAATCATTGACGTTTGTCCTCTGGTGTTAGACCATGTAATCTTTTGTTGCACTGCATACTGCATGCTCATAGAAAGTATTGTTAATGCTTAGCTCATTCATATAGTCTTCTCCGCTTGCATTCAGCGTGTCTTCATTGAATTTTTGTTCAATTCCAGCAAGAGCTATATTTTCTATACACGCATTCCAGTCACCCATGAGTATAATTTTTTCGTTTGTGGGAATGCTAATATTGAGTAAATTTTGAAGGTCAATTCTGATTTTGATTTATTTATGTCTGGTGCATATATGGATATTTCATTTATTTTGGTATCATCCAGAGTTAGATTTATTATTATTTTATTTTATTTTTAAAATTAGAAGCATAAAATAATAACGATTAATTCCCTAATTTGGTAATTATTAAATGAATATTAAAAAATAAATTAATTTAGACCATTAAATTCGATCCAATTATAATCAAAACCACCACAGCAAAAAATAAAAAATTCAGAATTTTGAATTAATTTCAGCCGAATATCAGTCCCAAAATATTAATAAACCTTGGTAACTTTTTGAGTTTAAAATCTGATGTTCTAAGTTTTTTAGTCTAAAAATCCTAAAAATTTCCGAATATTTTCACTGAATTTTTTTAAAAACGAGCATCAAATGTTAAGTTAGATACAGAACTACATCTTCAATATTTAATGAACTTGAAAAAAGCTTAAATTAAAATCTCCGAAATTTACATTTTATTCCTCCAAATTCTGATGAATTCAATTTTAATGATGTTCTAAAGGAAAACTTTGAAATTTTAATCCACAGCTTGAAACTGGTTTGTCTTAACATAACAAGTATATTGAATTTTCTAATTATTAACTGAAAAATACACAAAAATTTTAGACCATTAAATTCTATCCAAAACAGGATATTAGGATCACTGTAAAAAAAATAAATATGTATTAGAATTCTGAATTTTCAGCCGAATATCATTCCCAAACCCTTGACAAGCCTTTGAGCTTAAAAACTAAAAGGACTTAAAGGTTTCCATTTGATGTTATAAGTTAATTAATTTTACATTAATAACCCTGAAATTTCCCCAAGATTCTGACTGAAATTTTCTAAAAAGGGAAATAAAAAGATGAATTAAATATAGGACTGTAACGAAAAACCCAACTTTAAGATTTTTGGATTTAATCGACTTGAAAAAACCTTAAAAACTCCGAAACTTAGATTTGATTCCTCTCAATTTTCAATTAAATTTTAATAAATAAGGAAAATTACAGCTACAGCCTGAAATAGTTTGTCTTATAAGGAGTTTTTGGGAAATTTTAACTGAAATTTTTGAAATTAGAAGCATAAAATAATAACGATTGATTCGCTAACTTGCTAATTATCAACTGAATATTAAAAAATAAATAAATCAAGACCATTCCAACTCAAAAAGTTGTTAAAAAGCCACCACAGTAAAAAAATCTGAGTTAATTTCAGCCTTATATAATTCAAAAAATATTAATAAACCTTGGCACGTCTGTGAGTGTAAAAACTAAAAAGCATTAAAAGTTTCAATATGATGATCTAAGACAATTAATTTTAGTTTTAAAACCTTGAAAGTTTCCGAGGTTTGACTGAAAATGTTTGAGGAAACAGAAAATTAGAAGTTGCAATTCAAGAAACAAACGTCAATTTAATTACTGATTGCGTATTGCAACGTTTCTAATTTCCAATAAGTGCGATTCTAAGCCATTAAATTAATTAGAAACCATTAAAAATAAATATCACTCAACCACTTAAGCATCAAGGAAAAAATATCGTAAATCGATCCATATTAGTTGTGTAATCTCGTTTTTCTTACGTTATAATTTCCAATGCAAATTTCTCAAAACCTTCTAATCATTGGCTGTTACGGTAGGTGTGTCAGTTGATACCTCCGAATTTAAAATACGCAAAACAATACCAAATTATTTGCACGGTTTGCATTGTAAAAACCCTCAAATATCGTGGGCGTAATTATTTTTACTTTTTCCTAGGACAATCGTTTATTGAAAAGGCCAACAAACGCCCCAGCCTGAGGCTTTTGCGATATTAATTATCGAACTTTTTCTTTTCAATGACATGTCAGAAAATAAATCCGGCTTTTTTCTAACGTAAAGTAACTGCAAAAACATAAATTTATTAAGCAAATTAAGTAAAAGTAAAACATGTGGGCATGTTTGGATGTTCCAATAAATCAAATTAAAACTAGGTTAGCTAAAATTTCCACACACGCAATGAGCAGCGTATGAATATTCAACTGGCTTAAAAAGGAAAATTACGGTAAATTCGTAGGTTATAAATGTCATTATCGGATTTTGGGGTGAAACCTGGAAAAATTTTGAAATTTCTTTTGAAATTCAAAGTCAATAATGAAGTAATAGTGACGTAGTTGGAATAATTAATACATTTAGTGCGCGTTCGTGTGAAGTTTCTGTTAATTTAATAAATCTTATGTAATAATTGCGAGCCAATTTCATAACTTGTAGTATGTAAGGTTTTAAACTGGCTATGTGTAACCTCGCATGTACTTTAATGTGTAAATGTTAGCAAGTCCGAATTATTTATCTGTTTACTTTTTAAAAAGTATGATTTCAAAGCGAGAAGAAAAGGAACGAAAAAATTCTTGGAATTGCATGATGTTTTGAAATAATTATTTAAAAGGTATTTGAAAGAATTTTTAAGTTTTTCGAAAAATAACAATTTTCCTCAAAATTGAATACCAAAATAAGTTGTTGAAAATTCCAAATCAGCCGCCCAAAATTGACATTTCAAACCTGTACATTTTGGATTTTGGGAAACCAATATTAGTCTTATTTTTCTTTGAAGTAAATGTATGATGAAGAAGTTTGGTTGAAGTTCCACACTTTCCCGAGCAAAATAAAATACGGAAATGCTTTGAACAACACTTTCTATTCATAAAATATAACGAAAACTCTGAGCACTCAAAATTATTTTAGATTATTTTCTGAATCAAACAAAACCCTAATCGTTTTTTAATAATAATGTTCTGACAGTTGAATTTCAAAATGTCATAAAAAAGATTAAATTAAACCTGGAAACCAGAAGCTTTGATTTTAGGAAGCCGAAAAGTTTTTTAAATAAAATTACTTAAAGAAAATGAACATCGAAGAAGTTTTAGGAAAATAACAAATTCTCTGCCAGTTTAATCCCAAAATATGTTGTAATTGTTATTAAATAATCCAAATTAGCAGTCTAGCAAGGGCATTCAACCGTTTTTAACCAAAAAAATTAGAATATTATTGAGTTTGGGAAAGCCAAGAATTTTGATTTTGTTTTTACTTAAAGTAAACTCACTTTCAGAAAATTGATGACAAAGAAGTTTCCACACCTTTATGGATAATTAAATTATGACAAATAAAATGCAGTAATTTAATCCTCCCACCTTTTGCTTTTTTAGTAGTAATTTTTCTAAGAACTAAATCCCAAAATATTTCATTAATTGTTATTAAAGATTCCAAATAAATATTCAAAATAGGACATTCAAAGATTAATTTAAACCTAAAAAAATAATTTTAGAGTTTTTACATTTTTGTGTGCAAATAAGAAAAATAAATTCCAAACTGGAGGTTTAAAAGGGCCGTTCAAACATTAAATTAGATCTGATAAACTAAATTTCTTTATTTCAAAAGGCGAGGAATTTTAACTTTAATTTTGTTAAACTAAATCTACTTGAAGAGTTACAGAAAAATATCAGTTTTACTTAAAGTAAGTTTACTTTCAGAAAACAAATGACGGAGTTTCAATACTTTTATAAGGAAATATGAAACACAAAGTGTAGAAATTATAAGGTTAACTTCGAAATTTTATTTGCAAAATGTAGCCAAAATCTCGAAAAACTTCAAATTAAGCTCAAGGTATTTCCACCAAAGCTGAATTACGCGAAATATTTCGTAATTGTTGTTAAAAATATCCAATTTGGCAGTCTAAAAAGGACATTCCAAGATTAATTTAAAACTAAAACATTAAGTAGTGCCACACTTTTATGCGCAAATATGAAAAATTAATTGCAGAAATTAAGTCCGAAAAACACAAAATTAATGATATTAATTTGTGATACAATCAAAGTCCTAATTGTATTTCCATATTGTTTTAGAAAAAATGGCAACTGCATGCCAAAATATTTCAAAATAGTAAATAAAAATTCCGAACTAGCACTTTAAAAATTCAATTAAACCTAGTAAACTAAATTTTTGATTTTGGGAAAGAGAGACGCTTTATTTTAGCTGTAAATCTACATAAAACAAATTAACTACTTTTACTTTAAGAAAATAAACGTTGAAGAACTACAGAAGAACATCTATTTTTCTGACAATTCAATACCCAAATATTTCGCAATTGTTGTTAACAATGCCAAATTAGCATTCAAAAAACGACAAGCGGGCATTTATTTAAGCCCAAAAAATGTAATTTTCGAGTTTGAGGCAGCCAAACATTTTCAGAAAATGAACGATGAAGAAGTTTCTACGCTTTTATGGGCTAATATAACACATAAAATGCGTAAAATCTAAAGCCCAGCTTAATGTTTTTATTTATAAAATATAAAGAAAATCCTGAAAATTCAAAATTCATTTTAGATTAATTTTTAAAACAAAGTCCTAATTCTTTTCTCAAAAACTAGCAATTTTTTCTATATTCTGTATTCCAAAATATTTCCTATTTATTATTAAAACTTCCAAATTAGAAGTCTAAAAATGGTATTCAAAGATTAATTTAAACCTGAAAAATTACATTTTCGAGTTTGTGAAAACAAAGAATTTTACGTTCCGGAAATGAGAAACATAAATTGCAGAAATTCTGTGTAATTTTATTTTATTTTATAAACCTCGAATAAATCAAAATTGATCTTAAGTTAATTTATAAAACAAACAAAATCCTAGTATTTCCATCATTTCTTGCAAAATAGCAATTTGGGAAAACCAAGAATTTTAGTTTGGTCTTTACTTAAAATGAACTTACTTTCAGAAAATGACTGACGAAGAATTTTTCACACTTTTATGAACAAATCTGAAACATAAATTAAAGAAACAATTCCAGAGTAACCTTTTATTCCTAAAATATAACCAAAAACCCCCTAAAAGCCCAAAATTAATTTTAGGTTTGTTTTTGAAACAGAAAAAAACATTTTTCTTTTTGTTTAAAAAAAAAAAATTTCAGATGGTCGAATTTCAAAATATTTCGTAATCGTTATCAAAACTTTCAAACTAGCAGGCTACAAACGACATTCGAAGCACAATTAAAAACCAGAAAAAATAGATTTTTGAGTTTGGAAAAGCTAGCAATTTTAATTTCGTCTTTACTTAAAGTAAACTTACTTTCAGAAAATGAATGAAGAGAAAATATGAAACATAAATTACAGAAATTTCAAGGCGAGCTTCGCCTTTTTCTTCGTAAAGTATAACCAAAATCCTAAAAAACTCAAAAATTAATTTTAGATTAATTTCTGAAACAAACAAAGTCGTAATATTTTCATCCTTTCTTGTGAAACATAGCATTTTTTCTGAAAGTTGAATCTGAAGATATTTCGTAGTTGTTGTTAGAAAATCTAAATTAGCAGCCAAAAACTAACATTCAGAGATTAATTTATGCTTGAAAAAAAAAACTAAATATTCGAAATTGGGAAGCCAAAAATGTTAATTTCATTTTTACTTAAAATTAACTTTGAGAAAATGAATTCCGAAAAAAATTTCACCCTTTTATGAGGAAATATAGGAAATATGTAAACTGCAGAAATTCTAAAGTTATATCTTATCTCAGGTTTTTTGTTCGTAAAATGCAACAACAACCCTAAAAAACTCAAAATGTATTTTAGATTAATTTCTGAAGCAAACAAGGTCGTAATGTTTCCATTATTTTTCGAAAAATAGTAATTTTTGTGGCAGTTCAATCCCAAAATATTTCATAGTTGTTACTAAAAATGCCAAACTAGTTCGAAGATTAAATTAAACCCGGTAAACTAAATTTTTGATTTTAGAAGAACGTGGTATTTTAATTATGAATAAAATAAATTCATTTAAAGAAAATGAACCTTGAAGAATACAGAAAAATATCAATTTTTCTGACAGGTGAAATCCAAAATATTTCATAATTATTGTTAAAAATTCCAAATTAGCATTCAAAGATTAATTTAAACCTAAAACCAATTCGTTGAATTTGGCAAAGTCAAGAATTTAGTTTTATTTTTACATAAAGTAAACTTTTAGGAAATGAATGAGGAAGACGTTTAAACACTTTTAATCAAATGCAGAAAAATTCACAATTAATCTTGAGTTAATTCCTAACACAAATAATGTTTTAATACTTGCATCTATTCAGCTGAACAGCTGAATCCCAGAACATTTCGCGATTGTCGTTAAAAAATCCAAGTTACTAATCAAAGAAAGGGCATTCAAAGATTAATTTAAACCTGGCAAATAAAACTTGTAATAATGAAAAACCGAGGAATTTAAATTTAATTCCATATAAAGTAAATGTACTCAAACAAAACAAACGAACTATAGAAAAATGTCAATTTTTGTGGCAGTTCAATGGCAAAATAAGTTTTTGTTAAAAACTCCAAATTAGCAGTCAAAAACCTTTAGAGATTATTTTGAACCTAAACAATTAAATTGGTTTTCAATTTTGGGGAGCCGAGAAATTTTGACCTTATTTTCATTACAAGTAAACTTAATTAAAGAAAATAAATAAATGATGAAGCTTGAAAACCTCAAATTTAATTTCTGAAGCAAATGAACGAAACCTTCATATCACTAATTATTTCTTTTTCCGAATAATAACAATTTTTCTGACAGTTGAGTCCCAAAATACGAGTAGTACATTCATAAATTGTTAGGATTTTAAAAATGCCAAACTAACAGTTTAAGAAGAACATTCAAAAATTAAAACTTAGGAATTTTCACATTATTTTTTTACTTGTAAGAAGCAAGTTTAAAAGTTATAAAAACCAAGAATAAATTTTCACATCAAAACCATTTTCATGAATAATCTTTAAGCAAATCCTGAAAATTTTAAAATACTTTCTGAAACCTCTTTTCTGTGCGAAAAATAAAAACATGGAAAAAATATTAAAGCTACAAACATTTTTCAAAGCAAATCCTGTAAATTTGATTTAAGCTAAAGAAGGGATCATTCTTAACTGAAATAAATGTAGTAATTTTGGTGATTTTCTGTATAGCCAAATACAGAAAATGTACTTGTTTATTTAGGGTTGGCCTTTCCCGTCTCCTAATAAATTTAACTTTCAGGTAGTTATCGTGGTAACAATAGTATTAGCAAAGGCTATTAAGGGAAATACCTGGTAATTAAAGTTACCTGGACATAAAAAGACCAGCCCTATACGCACGAGTACTAAACTTGCGAATAATACAGAAAGTAAAAATTGCAGCAAGAAGGTCGAAAGTTGACTGATTATCAATAAACTATCGTACAAGCAAACTTCTACAAACCCATAATTGTTAAGCAAAATAGATAGTCTTAACAACCATCAAAAGCGAAGAATCTTCCCTGGTTTGCTGTTCTTGAGGAGAAAGTAAAAACTGGTGAAAAATCATTAACATATATTAATTTAATAAATTAACAGTCGCGTTCTTAATTTCCCAAACTGTGCCAAGGATCACATTTTAAGCCAAAATAACTAAATAACTGTATTGTATAATCAGCTAAAGCCGACATATGATGTTCGAAACTGTTTTCTAAAACATAAACAAATTTGGATTTAATAAAAAAAAGAGACAGCAAAGTTTCCCCAAGCTTGTTACAGAGCAGAAATTCAATTTTACCCAGTTTAGATAAAATCAAGAACATAAATATAAATTACAACACATAATAATAACTATTATTAACCGTGGTCGAAACAACCACTTTACTAGCTCAATGCGAAGTGATTATTCATTAATAGGTAACAAATTATACGGAGGCAAAACCTTCTAAGTATTTACTATAATTTAAGTCTGGAGTCTCATTAATTACTACCTAATTTATATGTAGGTATTTTTCAGGTCGAACATATTCCAAAGCTACGGAATAATTTAATCCGTCACCTTTGGTATGTTTTCCTATTTTATACTTTTATAGGTTTACGCCCAACCAACGGCCTTGCTCGTACTTTCAATGCGTGTGTCTCACATGGGACCTATTCGGGATAATTATTTTTATTACTTCTGTGTATAAAAATAATTCACATTGTGCAAGTGCAGCTTGTAATTTATTTGTCGTTTATATCATGGAACTTTCATGTATTATTTAATGTTAAACTAATTGTAACGGTTTAAAAGCAACTCAAGACATGTAATTCATCAGGAATGAAATGAGGTCGTTAAGTAAATAAATAAATAGGTTATTAAATAAATAAAAATTTAAATGAGAAAAAGCACGTTGCATGCGTGTTTATTGTGTTCTAATACGGGGGGGGTGGGCATGCTTTACTAGATTGTACTAAAGTGTCTTTGTTCGTTTCGTGGTTCGACGAATAACACTTTCGTTTTATTCAACAAGGACATAGATAATTATCGACAACAATCTTAATATCTAAATATGATATAACTTATGGAAATTGCACTTATAAGTTATAAGACGTGAATGAGGCTTAGTTCAAGCAGCACTATAAATCTTTTTTATTAGGTATCATAAGGAAATCTATCTTCATAAATAATATTAGGAAATAAAACTGCAGATTTATTAATAAATCATTCATTATGTTCTAGAATTATTTAACCTTATTTTTGAAAAATGTTTATCTTCAAAATAACTTTAATGTTACAAAACTTTACAGAAAGGAAATATGAGATTATTCGGCGTTATTATCATCTAAAAATGGGTTTGTTAAAGAAGAATACGTCAGTATAATAACCTTAATTATTTGCAATTATTGCTTGTGCATTTGCAACAAATGTCAAAAATATTAGAAGATTAAAAAATGACACACATTACAAGTTAATTACAAATTCTTTGGTAGTTCGTGCTAATAAAAGTTATTGCAAAATGTACATTAAAGTTTGTAGAAGTAGAAATGTCATTCCAAAAAAACCAAAAAATTGGAATAACTGTAATTTACTTTTACTCTCCAAAGTTACTTTTACAAATAGTTGTCTTTAATTTCGGTTAAGTTATTTATGGTCAGGAATTTGTTGTGAGTATTAAACAACCGTCATTAACACCTTTTTAATTGTTTTAGTAAATAAATAAATATTCCTGTTTAAAACAAATACAAATAATTAAAATAAATCAAATCCAGATTATTTAGTGATTGAAGATCTCAAAATGAAAAGTGGATAAAAACCAAAAACCTAGTTTCCGATTTAACCACTGGTCATTCTGGTTTGTTACTTGTGTTCAACGTTGGTTAAAACAAAACACACTCTGTTAGTCAGTAACTAGCAGCATTGTATTTAGAAGGCAGTAACATAAGCGGATTTGTTCACCTTTCATATTAAACGCTGCAGCTCTGTTAGGAGAGTCGAAAGAAAAGTGGTCAAAACCAAAAATGGTTTCTACCACTTTTACTCTCATGCCTTCAATTGCTGCTAAAAATTCAAAATTATCAGCCAAAAATGGAAATTCTAAAGTTAATTTAATCAAAAAAATTAATTTTCAAGATTGGGAAAGCCAAGAATTTTTATTTTGTTTTTCTTAAAGTAAAATTATTTTCAGAAAATGGATGAGGAAACAGTTTCCACACTTTTGTGAGGAAATATGAAACATAAATTGCAGAAATTCTAAGGTTAGCTCAGTAATTTTATTCGCAAAATGTAACCAAAACTTAAAAAACTCAAAATTAATCACAGGTTATTTCCAACAAAAAAATGGCATTTTGTTCTGAACACTGAATCACGAAATATTTCGTAATTGTTAAAAAAAAATCCAATTTGACAGTTTATAAAGGACATTCCAAGATTAATTTTAACCTAAAACAATACATTTTCGAGTTTGGGGAAGCCAACAAACAAAAAATACTAAAAATAATACCAGAAGGAATTAACAACAATTAAATATACGAATAACAAACATCAACCGAACAATGCAATATAAATAAGTAATGATTTAAAAGATAGTAGAAAAGAAAAAGTCGAAGTCGAAAAATATTTGGAAAAAAAATTCCGAATATTTTTGATCAAAAAAGGAGTAGAAATATTAATTGTCTTCCATTTGAAAATACTAAAAATAACAGAAATATTAAAATGTCTTAAATACACAAATAACAAACATTAAACAAAAATGCTTATCTTCAGTTCTTGCTCTCGTCTCGTTATTACCATGATCTCTGTTTTCTGTACGTTGATTTTCAATCCATACTCGTCGAATAGTGCTTTCCATGTGTTTATAGCTTCCTGTAACTCTTCTCCACTATTTGCCACTAACATCAGGTCATCAGAATAATTATAGAAACTAGAACTATCATTGGCTTCAGTTGCCTGGTCCCCATTCTAAATCCTCCTTAATGTATGTTTTACTTTCCTTGAGATTCCGTCCATTACTTTTATAAACAGAGGTGAACTCAACATTCCTCCTTGTCTTACTCCTTTTAGCGTAATAAATTCCCCCACAATTCAAAACTCCGTCCTTACTGTATTTATTGTTTTGCTGTATAGTATATTATGCGGGAAATGTTACTACATTATTTTTGTTTAAAGAAAAGTGCTGCTCAAAACCATAGTTTGTTGGTAAAAGCTTATGGTGAACAGCTCTGTCGGAAACCACTTGCAGAGATTAGTTTAGGCGAGTCAAAGGTAATGTTTTGATGTGGAAGACAAAGAACGTCCAGGTCAATCGAACACGTTTGAAAATTTTGGAGGCATTATTGGACAAGGATGTAAGGCAAACATTGGGAGAAATGTCAGAAGGATTAAATGTTGATCGTTCGACTGTTGGAAAACGATTCAAAAGTAGGGAATTGGGTCCCACATGAATTAAAGGAAAGATACATTGCGAAGCGATTAACGATATGTGAATTTCTGCTTCAAAGACAAAGAAAAAAGTCTTTTCTGCATCAAATTGTTACTGGAGATGCAAAGTGGATTCACTATGATAATCCTAAATAACCAAAAGCATGGGTGAATCCAGGTCAAGCAGGTCCATCAAGGCCCAAACGGAATGTTCATGGCTCAAAGGTCATGCTGTATACCTGGTGGGACCAGAAAGGCGTGCGTTACCGAGCACAACTGATTCAATTGAGCCGAGTATTGAAGGACAAACGATCAGAATATGTCGAAAGGCATGACAAGATCATTTACTTACCAGCATGAGGCATGACAACGCAAGGCCTCATATTGCAAGACTAGTCAAAGATACTTTAGACGGTTAGAAGCATTTGGCTATAATGTGCTACGCCACCCGCCGTATTCAGCAGACCTGGCTCCATCAGATTTCCATTTATTTCGGCCGATGCAGTCAGCTCTTCTTCCTGGGTAGCGGTTTAGTTCTTCTGCCGACATTAAAAATTGGGTTGATGCATGAATCGCTGCAAAAGAACTGGAAATTTTCTACCGCGGAATCCATCTCTTGCCTGAGCAATGGGACAAGGTTATAAGTGCCCAAGGAGCATACTTTGAATGATATATTTAATTATTATGTTACATAGTTACCGACTAAATTTAAACATTTCTTTCAAACAAAAAACAGCAAGTTTTAATTCCCATATCTCAATATATAAACAATAAAAAATTAAAGGAAACTGTTTTTTACTTGCAACTACTAAAAATAATAACAAAAAAATTAAAAACAGTTAAATACATGAATAACAAACAATAACCGAACATATTAACAATAAATAAGCAACAAGTCGAAAGGAAAAAGTCAAAATTTTAACGCCCGCAATTCAGGCAAACTGTACACGTATGGAAAATTTGTCCAAAATTATTATTTAAAAAAATTAGAACTAAAACATTAAATTAAATCGTTTTCTATTTGAAAATACTAAAAGTAATAACAGAAAAATTAAAAAACTAAAAGTAGTAACAGAAAAATTAAAAAACAGTTAATTACGTGAGTAACAAACAATAACTAAAAATATTACAATAAATAATGATTTGAAAGTACGTCGAAAGGAAAAGGTCGAGGTTTTCACGCCTGTAATGTAAACTGGGCACCAATGCAATGGAATATTTTTCGAATACATACTTTGTTTATAAAAATTCAACGAAATAGTTTTCTACTTGAAAATACTAAAAGTAATAACAGAAAAAATTAAAAACAGTTAATTACTTGAGTAACAAACAATAACCAGAAATATTACAATAAATAATGATTCGAAAGATAATCAAAAGGAAAAAGGCTAACTGTCTGTAATTTAGGCAAGCCGTACTACGCCAGTGCAATGGAAAAATTTCCTAATATTTTTGTTCGAAAAAATAATGAGTAAAACGAATGACATTTGTTTAATTAAAATTCACCTCGTATTATGCTAAATTAAAAATTATAATTAATTTTGTCCCGGAGGAGTACTTAAAATTCCTAAAAAGAATTCGTAACTTAATTTGTTAATGTAAAATTTAAGAATTTAAAAAACAAAGAATTTATTATTATTTGCTAAAAATTAATTAATTTACGAATTGTTTTCTTAATTTTTTGAAAAGATTTGATTGTTGCAATTAGCTGAATTCTGAATTCTTAAAATTTCAATTTTGTATTTTAACTTAATTTTTTTTAGAAATGCGTTATGCGTTTGTTAATTTTTAGAAAAATATTCGCTTTGTATAGTGGAAAATTTTGCTAACTTACAAACTGGAAGCTTATAATGCTCTTCCTGAGCACATACGAATCTCTGAGAATCTGTAAAGTTTCAAAAAATTACTGAAATCATTTCTAATAAATAAAGCTTTCTAGAATACGTGATACTCTGTGTATGTAATGGTTGCATGCTATGTATGTTGTATTGTCTATTTATACATATGTTTTATTTATAAATATTGTATATATTATATTTATATTGTAATAATTATGACACTGCCTTTGCCGTAAAGGATTCATGGCAATAACAGATAAATAAATAAATAAAAATAAAAAGCTGAAACAGCCAATAAAATATTCTCCCCCTGAAACTCCGAATTTTCCATATAAAAAAGTTTCACCCAAAAACCTTAATTTTTCGACCTAAAAACTCCGAGTTTTTTTATCCAAAAAGATTTTAATTTTCTACCTGAAATTTTTGATTTTCCGAATAAAAAACCTGGATTATTCTGCTGAAACCCTAGATAAGCCTTTATTTCAGCAAGATCTATATTACATACTTAGTTTTAACACCACAGTTTTAGATGTCAACAAACCGCAGTAAATGCAATTGTTTTCTCCCTGAAAATAATAAAAGCAACAACAGAAAAAAATAAAAACTGCTAAATACACGAATAAGAAACAATGACCGAAAATGTAAACAATAAATAAGCAAATATTCGGAAATAAGTCGAAAAGGAAAAGTCGAAGTTTTAACACCTGTAATTTAGACAAATTCTACACAAAAGCAATGAAAATTTTTTGTTTGAAAAAGTAAGGACTAAAAAATTATTGGAATTTGTTCCTACTTGAACTTGGCGTATCTCAAGAGTCAACCTTAGGCTCTTTGATTTATATCTTGTTTACTAATGATCTAGAATACCATTTGAATATTGAATGTGTTGTTACATACATATATGCAGACGACACATGTCACGTGCCAAACGCACACTACGACATTGAATTGGGGATGTCAAATCCGGAATGCACTCGGCTAGACTGCAGTGAAGATGGGTGGTTCGTTTCGCTAAAAATAGTACTTAAAACACTTATGAACCCTTCAAGGGGGATGGTCGTAAACGGTAGATAGATGGTCGTAAACGGTAGATAGGGCGCCACCATGACTAAAATCACCCAAAGATCTAAAGGAAGGAAACCCATCATGGAAGGTTTCCAAGGGCTCTGATAAAAGGGGGTTGTCGATATAGCTGCATCCTGTGCAAGATGTGACTTACCTTGCTTGACTGAAATTACTCTACTTCAAAACTCTAAACCTTGTAGGCAGGCTAACCCTTCATGCACGTAAATCTTAAATAAAACATTGAACACAAAATATTCTGAAATAAACGGGCTGAACACAAATGACAACAACAGACTGAATTGACAATGAAATGTTTAATGAGCAGGGTTGCCAATTCTATTTCATCGCAGTCGCTAACCGGCTTCGTAAAAGCATGTAAAAGTCGCTAAATTGACACTCAAAGTACCTAACTTTTTTTAATTAGTGCTAGTTTAAATAAAAGCATAAACCAGTGCAGGAAATTGGTAGCCATAATAAACAAACAATGAATGGCTTGCTTATATTTGCAGTATTCAAGGCTAGTACGTCATTTTTGGAGTATCATATTTCAGATTACACTTTTAACTCTTCTATTATGCCGACTGACTGCTGATACAATAAACATACATTTTACGTATCGGCTGGGCGCTTTAAGAAAACAACTGCAATAACAGGCATTTCTAAGGACTGTAATCAAATACCTACCTATTTAAAATAACGAACTCAATTTTGCTTTAAGTTTCGGGCGCTTAAGATTACATAAAATCGGAATTATCGAAATGGGACAGGCCAAAAAACCCAAAAATGTAGTTAGTTTTTACAAGAAGTAGGTAAAATAGTCGCTAAATCCTAAAAATTAATTTATGTCGCCAGACGTAGTTCCTAATCCCCTAGATTTAACGACTTTTCCCCCAAATTGGCAACCCTGGGCAGAGGGGAGTGGAACGCTCAATTGGCACAGCCCGCGTCTAGGGGAATTCCCGGAGACGTATCTGGACCTGCTGCATTTCATGGAATACGATGAGATCAGCGTCGCCAACACACGCGTAACATTTAGGTCACCTTAAAATTTGAACAAAGAAAATATTTCACAACGATGCAATTTCGAATGTGACTTTGAAAACTTCTGAGAATTATAATGAAGAACGTGCCAAAATAAGTTAACCTTAATTGTCCTTCAGACATAATGAAATCAACTGTAGCAAATATGAAATAATCGATACGAAATTTAAATTAAGGAACAGGACCGTACTAAAAAAAAATCTTAATAATTTAAAAGGACTGAAAAATTGCAAAATAACACGGGATTGTAAAATCACGTGACACACATCATTGGCAGTGTCAGCTGATACTGTGGATGAACTGCTGCTTAGCTGACAGTATTGTTCATAGATTTAAAAACTGGTATTACAGCAACAACTGCAGTGTAAATTTTCAAAAAACTTCATGTGTGTATTTCAATACCAGAAAACCACTTCATGGATTGTAATTTAAATGTGGTGATATCACTCTTACTCCAAGTAAAAGCTGCTTGTTTTTGGGAATTATGGTTGATGAGCATCTTGACTGGTGCACTCCACGTAAATATGATCTGTTGCAGATTAAATAAAGCGTATTTTGCTATACGAAATATAAAATCTTGTATTTCCCAAAGGGATCTGGTGGATGTGCATTATGCCTTGGCGCAATCAGTGCTTATGTACAACACTATGATTTGGGGTAGATCCTGTGAGGCTAAACGAATTTTTGTTTTGCAAAAGCGAATAGATATACCAGGTGATTCACCTAAGACGCGCCCCTTAAAAGCTTCAAATGCAACCCACTATACGAAGATTAACATAGATCAAGGTTATTTATGAAATTGTAAGTTGGGTTGCCTATTCCAGTTGTTAAGGGGTGCGTCTTACGTTAATCACCCGGTATAATACATTACCGGAGCATATTATACAGATTCATGGAGGTAAATTTAAGATCCATCTGAAACAATATTCGAACGAAAATTGTTATTACACTTTAAATGAATATCTGCAGTGACTTTAATTTTATGGATATTATATTTGCTATGTATTATTTTCTATTGTGTTATTATCATATATTATGTACTTTTGTTTGGTATCGTCTTATTAAATCTTATCTTACTAAAAATAATAACATAAAACGTTAAAAGCAATTAAATACACCAATAATAAACATTAACAGAATATATTACAATAAAACAATGATTGCAAAGATGATCGAAAGGAAAAAGTCAAGATTATACCAATCCAATAGAAAATTTTCCAAATATTTTTGTTTAAAATATAAAGAGCAAAAAAGAATTAAACGAAATCATCTTCACCTTGAAAATACTAAAAATAGTAACAAAAAAATTTAAAACAATTAAACGCGCGAATAACAAACAATAATCAAAAATATTGAAATAACTAACAATGATACGAAAGCAAGTGAAAAGAAAAAAGTCGACATTTTAATGCCTGTAATTTAGGCAAACTGTGCGCCAATGCAATTGATATTTTTGTTAAATGTTTTTGTTTGAAAACTTAGGAGTAAGAAACTTAACTAAAATTGTTAATAAGCAACAATAGTTAAACAAAGATTCGAAGCAAGTCGGAAGGAAAAATTCCAGGTTTTAACGCCTGTAATTCAGGCAAACTGTGAACCAATCTAATAAAAAATGTTCCAATTATTTCTGTTTAAACAAATAAGAAGTAAAAAAAGGGGAAATAGATTTTAAAATGTTAAAAATAATAACAGAAAAAAAAATTAAAAATGGTTATTTGCACGAATAACAAAACATTTAACTGATAATGTTAGAATCTTACAATAAGCAAGGATTCCAAAATACCTAAAAAGGGTAAAGTCGAAATTCTAACACCTGCAATATAGGCAAACCGTACAGCAATGCAATGGAAATATTTTCAAATCTTATTATTTAAAAAAATAAGGAGTAAGATATAAAAATTAAACGAAATTGTTTTCCCTTAAAAATAGTAACACTAATAACAGAAAATAAACAGTTAATTACACGAATAACAAACATTAACCAAAAATATTGCAACAATTAAACAATGATTTGAAAGACAGTTGAAAGGAAAAAGTCGATGTTGTAACGCCTTAAATATAGGCAAACCGTATATCGTATATAAGGTTGCCTATGTGGTCCAAGTTTCTTCAAAGATTTTAGACTTTTTTAATGCATTCAAAAACGTAACAAGAGTGCAACCAAGATTTTTGAATTTTATAGCTTTTCCAAAAAAAGTGTTTGTTCTTAGATGTTAAAGTAACCACCACGTGCACGTAGAGGATTAAGAATTTAATTTTAGGGTGGCTTAAAAATCCCCAAAACTATAAAAAATTACCGATTTTGTAATTTTAGTGGTACTTTTTTGTGGATTTTAGGGTTTCATTAGGTGGAATTCCAGTTTAGTTTAATGAATTTTATGAGCGTGGCATTAATTATTACGTGTTTTGTTACTGCTTGTTTTAGAAATGCTAAATATCGAAAATGTCCCTTGTTCAGCAAAATATTACGTACTCATTCTTGGGAGTTCAAAATATATGCTTATTACTCTTGATATGAATATTGTTTTTGTTAGTTCACCATATTTTATACCTATTTAATTAATTTTTGTTCGTTTGTTTTATCAAATATTTACTTAAAAAAGTAAAATTTTCTTTGATATTTTTAAAAATAAATCAATTAATCGTAAGATTTTTTTACAGAATTCAAGAATGAAATTTCCAATCTTCGTGGTATTAGCGTGCATTTCGGGGGCGTTTGCTACAAATATCGAAGTAATAGCACAGTGGAATCTTTTAGATTTTAATTTTCCATTCGCAGATTATGGATTTATTTCCAATTTCAAGTAAGTAACCCTTTATTTAATTTAGTTTAATTTCGTCTCACTAAAGTTTGAGGAACTAATTCCACAGTCACAAAATAAATTTTAAATCACAGCCAAATTTTCGAAATTAGACTCTGGAGTCCAAGAACTTAATTCTGAAACAAAACATAAAGAATTTAACGACCCAGAAAAATTCCGAAAATTGACCTAATCTTTATGATAAAATATAATTTTCAGGCCTGAAAGGACGGTTCTCACAGGCTTGGAAATATCAAACGATAGGATATTTCTAGGAATGCCTAGAATTTACGCAGGAGTACCTGCCACCCTGGCGTATTTTCCAAGGAATATACCGCCTGGTTCTAGTCCTTTATTACAGCCATATCCTGACTGGTCCTTCCACGATGCTGGGAGAGGAATAAATAACAGTTGTGGTGGACTTACGTCCGTCTACAGGATGAAGATTGATTCTTGCAACAGGTTGTGGGTTAGTTCAATTTTCTTTCTTATTTATAATTAATTTCTTTAAAATTTAATCATCACAAAAAAGAAATTTTGAACTTCCTGTTTCTAGTAAAAGGGATTTTTAAGGATATAAAATGATTTGCAAGTCAATTTTCCTTTTCTTATTTAAATTTCTTTTCAGTTTGTTGTTATAACTTTATCATGTTGGAATATTTAACGCTTATTATCTCATGTTATATTTGTAATTTTAAATTTAGTTTTCATCATTCAACACTTATCTATTGTTTGTAATTCTCGCACTTGGGAACTTTCTGTTCAGTTTATTATTTACTTTAAAACTATTTCTAGAAGTAATATATTTGTCTTGATAACTTGTTAAAGTCCACGGTATAACACGTTCTTATCAATAAGAAAAACGTATATAAACTCAAGTGAGAGAACATCCAAATTCATTCTATATCATTCATTCTATATCATTCATTCTATATCATTCATTCTATATCATTCATTCTATATCATTCATTCTAGATCATTCTAAATTGTTCATTCTAAGTCGGTCATTCTAAATACAAAGTCTTCAAAAATTGTAAAAATAGTAAATCATTAAAGTTAAATTAAAAGGTAAACGAGTTTTCTTACAAGAACCAATTGTTCTACATAACAAGTACTAAATTAATTGGTGTCAGAAGTGCAGATTTTCTACGACGGAAGAAGTTTTCAATCAACAAGGAAAACCAACTCTTCTCACGTCAAACCAACCTATACACATGCCTGCCATTTGGATTTTGCTGTTGTGAGTATACTGCTTGTTAATTTTTATCGCTTGCTATTTATCCTAACTTTAATCACCTATTCCTTTTCCAAATTTCTTATTAATAAAATGCCGGAAGATGATGCAAATTCTCAATCTTCTGGAAGAAGTAACGTTACTGATGATGATTCTAAAAACCTTTTACCTGTCCTAACTATGACAGAATTATTCAAATTTATCCCGTCCTTTGATGGCAACAGGGATGAATTGTCTTCTTTCATTTCAAAAGTGGGCTCTGCATTTTCAATTTCTGCTCCTAATCAACGTGAAATTCTTTTAAAATATGTCCTAAATCAAATTACTGGCAAGGCTGGTTCTCTAACCACTAATCGTAAATATTCAAATTGGAGAGATCTGCGTGATTTCCTTTCGTTGCACTATCAAGATAAAAAACATCGTGCACAGCTGCTTTGTGAACTTACAAATCTTCAACAAAAATCAAATGAAACGATTTCCTCATTTATACAAAGAACTGAAACCCTATTAAAACGGGTTACAGCTTCAATCTCCCAAGACTCTCCACCAGAATTATTAGAAGGTCAGTTACACCTAATGAATGAAATTGCGATTTCCCGTTTTGTACATTTCACTCAACAAAAAATTTCCGATCGTCTTCGTGGTGCTAAAATTTCCACATTAAACGAAGCTCTGACTTTAGCTCTTTCCGAAGAAACATCTTTATGAATCAATCTAATCCCAATCCTTCTAATTCTAAGCCTAAATTTTCAGAAAAACGGTTTTGCTCGTTTTGTAAAACCAATACCCATAATACTGAGAAGTGCTATTTTAAAAAACCATCCTCTGCAAAAGTTTTACAAGTAACAAATGGTGAATCAAGAGACCTCAACTCTCACAATAGAAATTCTAACATCATTTGCGCTTATTGTAAATTCAAAGGTCATCATATAAATGACTGCAGAAAACGAAAATTCAATAATGCACAAAAACTAAATAATGTACCGAATTCCAAAACTAGTAATTTAAACCACCAGGATTCTCCAGCCCAAGTCAGTACTGGGGAAGTAGATCTGGCTTAAATTACTTAAATGTAAATTTGATTTACTTATCAAACACATCCTCTTTAACTAAACTATCAGTTAGTTTAGGTTGTTCAGATAAATTTAATAGACATTCTAGATTTACATTTTTAATCGACACAGGCGCATCAGTTTCATTATTAAAACTATCTCGACTCAATTCTTTAACAAATATTAACTACAATGACCAAATCCAACTACGTGGTATTTCCCAAACTCTTTTAACAGCAATTGGTTCTGTAACCTTACCTTTACAAATTCATCAACATTCTATTCCTACTAAATTTTATCTTGTCAATGATTTAATTAATATTCCTTTTGATGGCTTGTTAGGAAATGACTTTTTATTACAAAATAATTGTACAATTTTTAATATGCAGTATTTAAAGTTACACAACGTAACTGTTTCCTTAAATTCTAATTCTTGTACCTCTACTGCTTCTTATAAAGTTCCGGCTCGTTCCGAAACAGCCGTGCCTTTTCACGTTTCAAATCCTGAAATTCAAGAAGGTTTATTACCTCAGGTGAACTCGATCCCAGGGGTATATCTTTCTAATGCAATAGTTAAAGTCTTACCAAATCGTACGTGTATCGCTACTTTAGCTAACACAACAGACCGACACTATACTTATACAATAACTTCTGTGAAATTAATTCCCTTTGATTATAATCAAGCACAGATCTTTACTTCTACTGTATGTGCTGATTCTAAATCTTCGTTGACTAATTCTACTACTAATTCTATTTCACAGCGAATATCTTTATTAAATAAGAACCTTCGTATAAATCATTTAAATTCAGAAGAAAAGGCATCGCTTTTAAAAACCTGTCATAATTTTCATGACATTTTTCATTTGCCTGGAGATATCTTATCTCATACGAATGCAATTACACACAAAATTAGTACCTTCTTCTGCTGCCTCACTTTTTGAATGCGAACGAATTTCTGAATCTTATTTGTTGACTTTTCATAAAAATAATTTTTTTTGACAAAGTCACTTATCAAGATCTTTTTCAATGTCTTTATACTATTGGCATTTATTGCAAACAAAATAAAATTCAAAATATTGACATTTTACATCCTTTAGATGATTTTAATTTAATCAAAACGCCGTATTTGCTAGATCTTTTACGATTTCTTTTACCAAATTCTACTCAGGTTGCTATATACTTAAATAAAATAAAAGATGTAGCTCCCGAACAAATTCCCGAAATTCTTAAAGCTAATCATGATTCACCTTTAGCTGGACATCCAGGATTTCAACGTACCTACTCTAGGATCAAATCAAAATATCATTGGCCAAATATGTACACCGATATACGAAATTATGTTTCAAAATGTGAATCCTGTCAAAAATCCAAAATCGATCGCAAACCTACTAAATTACCCCTTAGTATTACTACGACAAGTGAAAAACCTTTTGAACGAATCTCTTTAGATGTTGTAGGTCCCCTTCCCACTACAGAAGATGGATACAAATATATTCTCACTATGCAAGACGACTTAACAAAATTCTTGTACGCCGTCCCCTTATCTAGGCATACAGCAGAAACTGTAGCCGTCGAATTTGTTAAATTTATTAGTTTGTATGGAACACCTTCTTCTATATTAACAGATCAAGGTTCCGAATTTATGTCTCAGCTTTTTACTAAATTAAATAAACTATTTAAAATCGATAAAAAACATACTTCTGCCTATCATCCACAAACTAATGGCTCCTTAGAACGTGCGCATGCTGTTATTAAAGAATATTTAAGGCATTACGTACAGTCTGATCAAACTTTATGGGATCAATATCTTCCCACTGCAGTCTTAGCTTATAATTCAAATATACATTCTTCCACCTTGTATGCTCCTTATGAACTTCTATTTGGTCATAAAATTACTATGCCTCATGAATTAACTATTGGTCGTCACATCGATCATACCTATGACACATATTTAGATAATCTTAAACTTCATCTTCAAAATTCTCATCGTATAGCTAAAGAACGATTACTACAAAGTAAACAAAAATCTAAAGAATATTATGATACCAAAATTAATGTTCCATGTTTCTTGCCAGGTGATTTAGTTCTTCTTGGAAACGAAAATCATAAACTAAACGAAAATAAGAAACTACAACCTGCTTATCAAGGGCCATATGAAATTGAATCTGTAAATAAAACCAACGCAGTATTAAAAATAGGAACTAAAACAATACAAGTTCATATCAACCGTCTTAAATCTTTTACAGAGTAAATAGTATCTTATTCGCCAAACAAAATATTTTATCCCCCATTATTTTAGATCCTAAATCATTTATTCGCGAACTAACAAAAGTTACCACTTATTTGCCTCCCCATCGCAAATTTCCTGTCACTTTATCTTCTCGCTATGCTCACATTTTATTAGACATTTCAACCGTTGATGTTCTCTATTCTGAACCTAATTTGATATTTATTGTTCATATTCCATTAATTGATTCTTTTCTTTATAACTTTTATGCCATATATCCTTTGCCTATCCAAAATCCTCAAAATCCTCACGAACACCAACTTATTGAACCAACCAACAACTTCATACTTATAACACGCGATAGGCAGCGATATCTATTAATGAGCACTGATTCACACTGCAAAACAGTCTCTTCATTACACTACATATGCTACACTCAAGATCTACAGACCAAAACTACAGGCGACACTTGCGAAGTGGACTTGTTTCGTCACACTTTAACAAGAATACCATCCAACTGCAAAAAGATATCCTTATTAGGACCGATATTTTTGTGGAATTATCTGCAGCCAAATAAATGGATCATAACAACTACTTCAGAAGTTCACATGGACATTACCTGCAAGGATATTACCAGAACAGAAAAAATACCAACCACCTTTTTATTGCAAATGGAATCTTCATGCTATGCATATATTGGAGCATTATTTCTACACAGCGAATCATCTTTTAAATCGAATGCTACTGTCCATATACCTGAGACTCCAATCTTTACCAGCTGTTGTGAAGAGGAAATTGAAGGAACTATTCCTGTCCTTAATTTTCAACATCTAGAAACTGTTCCAGTACACATTAGCGACATTCGAAGAACTCAGCAACAGTTACAAGACGTATCAGAAGAATTAACTGTGCTACGTCTAAAAGCACATATTACCAAACATCTACCCTGGTATTCGTTTCTATCAGTCATTATACTACTGTTACTATCTTTTTGCATGTGTCAATTTTGTTGCAAATGTAATCCTTTGTCTTTCTGTTACAAACGTTTCGTTAATTCCAAACATGGCCGCCTTCTACCTTTTATCAGAAACCGCAACAGGACGAGCTCCTAATGACAGCAAATCTACTTCTCGTTCAACGCAATCTACCGAAGAAATACCTATGGAAGTTCGTCGATCATCGAGACTGCAAAACAAAAACCAAGCTTCTAAAGGCACACAATCTTGGCCAGAAGATTAAGATCCTCAAACAATAAAATTGGTTGAGTCTCCCTTAACCGGGAGGTGTTATAACTTTATCATGTTGGAATATTTAACGCTTATTATCTCATGTTATATTTGTAATTTTAAATTTAGTTTTCATCATTCAACACTTATCTATTGTTTGTAATTCTCGCACTTGGGAACTTTCTGTTCAGTTTATTATTTACTTTAAAACTATTTCTAGAAGTAATATATTTGTCTTGATAACTTGTTAAAGTCCACGGTATAACACGTTCTTATCAATAAGAAAAACGTATATAAACTCAAGTGAGAGAACATCCAAATTCATTCTATATCATTCATTCTATATCATTCATTCTATATCATTCATTCTATATCATTCATTCTATATCATTCATTCTAGATCATTCTAAATTGTTCATTCTAAGTCGGTCATTCTAAATACAAAGTCTTCAAAAATTGTAAAAATAGTAAATCATTAAAGTTAAATTAAAAGGTAAACGAGTTTTCTTACAAGAACCAATTGTTCTACATAACATTGTGCTTTTTTAAGTTTACTCCTTGCAAAAACTAATTTCAGAACTTTCTAAGCATAAAAATAATTTGCAAAGAACGTTTCCTTTTTTTATTTAAATTTTTTAAAGCTTATTTTTCAAAATTTAATCCTAGCAAAAGAGATTTTCAGAATTCTTTAAGGATAAAAATTATTTGTAAACCAAATTTCCTTTTATTATCTAAGTTTATTTTTAATTTAATTTTTTAATCCAGTTCTCGCAAAAAATAATTTCAGTACTTTTTAAAGATAAAAATGATTTACAAAAAACGTTTTTCTTTATTTCCATTTTTTAAAGTTTAATTTTCAAAATTTAATCCCAACAAAAGATATTTTCAGAATTTTTTTAGGATAAAAATGATTTGCAAAAAAACAAATTTTATTGTCTAAATTTATTTTTAGTGTTTTTTTTTTAATTTAATCCTTGCAAAAGTAATTTCAGAACTTTCCAAGGTTAAAAATTATTTGCAAAGAACTTTTCTTGATTTGATTTTTTTTAAATTTAATCGTAGTAAAAGGGGGTCAGCACTCTCTAAAAGTCAAAAAATTAAATATCATCGATAATAAACCTAAATTTTCTTTTCTAGGCTTTAGATTCAGGAATAATGACATCCTTAGAAGATTTCCAAAGGATATGTCCACCAAAAATCGTAATATTCGACTTAAACACAGATCGTGTAGTAAGGACGATAATATTCCCAAGACAAGTTCTTCGGCCTAATTCTCTCCTCACTAACCTGGTTATCGATGAAAGCGTTCAAGGAACCTGTGATTCAGCATTTGTGTACATAACTGATACCACCGCACCTGGTATGAATTTAAAATTTACAAATACTGCGGTTTACGTATGTACTGGATAAACCGTGCCCTCAAATTTTGTGTTTTTTTCATTGAAAGTAATCCATTAACCCTGATTTCGTTTGTTTTCAATCTGTAAGAGGTGGGTTGTTTTACTTTTTACTTATCGTTTTGTTAAGTTCTAAAAGGGGTCAGTTGAGTCAAGCAGTTCGTCAAACATTAAGAAAACCGCAAGGTATCTTTGAAGAAAACCAAAATTAACAGTTTGATGACCTATTTAAGTAGACTAATATTGTTTCTTAAGACAAAGGTTTGAACTGCAAGAAAAACAATAAGTATTAGGAAATAATTCGAATTTTCAGGATTGGTGGTGTACGATTCTTTAAACGACAGAGCCTGGAGAGTCATGCATCCTTCGATGTTCCCCGATCCTGACTTTTCCGACTCGACAGTCGCTGGAGAAACCTTTACCCTCATGGATGGAGTCGTAGGTTTAACGCATTCCCCAAATTTGGGTATTTTATATTTCCAACCATTAGCCACGAATAGGTGAGTTCAAGGAGATAAAAAGTCAAAAAATCAATAAACCAACAATTTTTTTCCATCTTCAGGATATTCAGCGTACCTACAGCTGCTTTAAGAAAAGGACCTCCAGCAGAACTGGAAACCCTTCCGGTATCATTAGTTGGAACAAAATCATCTCAAGGAATGACACTTGCAGTGAATCGTAGGGATGAAACGCTGTACTTTAGCCCTTTGACTGAAACGTCTGTGGCTAGTTGGAACCCCCTTAATAATGACCAGAGGTAATGCGATTATTGGTTTTCTTTTCTAATTATACGAAAACCAATCTGACTAATTTATTATTAGTTAATAAATAAATAAATAAGAAAACAAACAATCAAGCTTTTGGGCATCAGTTGGAATTTAATTTTAAATAGTTTACCTTTTATTGGGGCTGTTAAATGTTCAAGGACGAAACTGAATTTCAAATGATTCAACAATTCCATAACTTATCTTATCAGCAAGTAAATAATGACATGTTTCTGCTCATGCATAAAACGTTTACTACGAATTTACGGAGGTTACAAGGTTTTTCCAAATCAAAAAGCGTACAACATAATCAGTTAAATACATGAATGAATGTCTAAACCTGGAAATTATCCGACATACAGAAGGTCACTGAATTATTATGCATTATTTTTGAAATGAGTATTATTTTCCGTTTAGTTTTTTTGACTTTGAATGTCAGTCAAGCTATCAAACATTATAATTTTGCAGAAATCTGTTTATTTTCTGTTTATTTACAACTTATTCTTAATTTGAGACAGAGAATGTGTTGAAACAAAGCAAAAATCTAAGCAATCCAGGCAGTAAATTCTTTTTCGTTAGTTTATTTATTATTCTAGTAAATTCTTCTTAAATAAATTGATCCTTAAAACATTCGCTGAATAATTATTTTTGATGATGTAAAACCTCACCTTGCTGAATTCAGTACGAATAAAAAAAATTAAAACTAATAAAAAATGCGATGGCCGAGAATCGAACTCGGATCAACTGCTTGGAAGGCAACTATGCTGACCATTACACCACCATCGCACCTTGATAATAATTTTAAACAAATACGGGCACTCAGGTGATTTGAAAGTTAAAGGTACGATTTAAGCATTTCAACTTCGTTTGCAGCAGCTGCAATTTTGAAGTTAATTTTACAGATTTTCAAGAACTCCACTTAGTATTGCATTTATTGAATTATTTGGGGAACTCAAAATTATTTAACAAATTATTATTATTAATTATTTGACTTACAAGAACTTCGTTTTCATTCTATTATAGACTGATTTTAATATTATTATTATTATTAATAATTATTAGGATTTAACAAAAAATTCTGCTTTTTCAGACTGATATGTTACGATCCCGAAAGGCTTCAATTTTTGGCCGATATGCGATGGTGTGATAGAGATGGAAGTATCTGGACGATCTCAACAAGGTTTCAGAAATTCTTCAGGCGAACGGTCAACCCAAATGAAACGAATCTGAGAGTTCTTCGTATTTTCCCCAATGCCAATGCCAATGCCAATTCCAATTCCATAAATAATATTAATAATAACAATATTTACTACTAAAACCGAATTTATTTATTTTGAACCGATGACATTATAACATTTAGTGAAATTTGAAAATACTGAGAATTGCCAAAAAAATTTTCAAAAAATTGCTGTTAGTTTACTTAACGTTTTAAGTAGGTACTGAAAATTTATTTAAAAAAAGTGTTACTAAAATTGACCCCCCTGTTAAAATGTTTGTTTTTAAAATTAAGGTTTAGTGTTTGAATTTATTTATTCCAACCACTGGTATTATAAAATTTTGAAAATACTGAAAGAATTGCGAAAATCATTTTTAAAATATTGCTGTTGGTTTACTTAACGCATTTAAGCACCGAAAAGTTAATTTTAAAAAAATGTGACACTAAGACGGGGGAGTTAGTTAGTTAGTTAAGGTTTTATTGTAAAACTAAAATTGTTTGAATTTATTTATTCGAACAGATGTATTATAAAATTTACAAATTTTGAAAATACCGAAAGAATCGCTAAAAAGATTTTGGAACAAAATTCAATTGGTTTATTTTACGAGTAACATGTAAAGCACTAAAATATTATTAAAAACAAAATATGGCTCTAAAATGGGGGGTTTAAAATGACGCATAACTAATTCGTGTTTTTTTGTAAGTTAAGGTTTTAATGTAAAATGAGAGTTATTTTCATAGTGTTCATAACTGTAAAGAATTTATTTATTTTAATACTGAAAGAATGTTACGTATCCTATTAAAATGTAAAAAAGATTTATTAATGTTAGTCGTATTTTAAGGCGCTACAAAAGAAAATGTATATATTTTGTATATTATAAAAGCACAAATAAAAACTCTAAAAAAATATATATTAGTGTTTTAGTCATTCATTTACTGAATATATCATTCAATAATTCACTTGTTTTGTGATGTTTTCATTCATTCAGTTGTTCCTACATTCATTCATTCGCAGTTCAATTGTCACCACTTTACACGGCCTTCTAACTCCTCGCAAGATTCAATTTTCCAATTTCTATAGTTTATAAAATTTCGAAATAATCAAAACATTTCGTTATAATTCTAATTCTAAAGTGTAGAAATTTCTTGGTAAAAAATTGAATAATAACACGTGGTATTCGCTATCGAAAAATTCAAAAAACATGCGATGGCCGGGAATCGAACCCGGATCAACTGCTTGGAAGGCAACTATGCTGACCATTACACCACCATCGCACTTCGAAGACTGCTTCCAAAGCAAGGAGCATCAGTTTATCAAGGTCATGATGATCATCTGTAAATTCGCGAATGTTTGCCTGCTTTTTTAACTCCCAACATGACATACTTTAAATTCATGAAAACCGTGGTTTTCATACGAATTTAATTACGCTATTTGTTACGACTGATGCCCTGCGGCGTTTTTTAACAATTTTACGAGGGAGAGTCAGTAATTAGGTAACAAAAGGCTATTAAAAAAATACGTAGCTGAAATTAAGTTTTCTTTTTCCATAAAGTCTCCACCAACATTAATACATTTATCTGATTTATCCCATCGCTTTATAAATGCCCCAATACCTGCTGCATGAAAGTCTTTGGACTGGTCTCAGCCACATGCGCACCTCACGTTCAACATCGTTTGCCGCCAAGATCCCTTTTTAGTGGACCAAACAGATGATAGTCGCTTGGGGCTGGGTCGGACTGTAAGGCGGATGTTCAAGAAGTTGTCACCCTAATTCGTCAATTCTCTCCTGGGTTAATCGGCCCGAATGAGACCTGGCATTATCGTGATGCATGATAAGCAAAAATTTTAATTTAGGCCCTTTTTCATGAATTAAAAATTAAAATGTAAATAATAACACTTTTTCAATTCCATATTGCATAAAAAATAACGGATGTTCAAAAACCACCACGTTTGGAGTTGGTTATGGCTTTCAAAATCAAGTATGTCTTTACTTATTGGCTTATTACTTACACATGAACAAAAAAACAGCAAAGTAAATTGAAGTTATAAACTAAAAGCTGTATTTACATTTTACACATAAAATTCAATTCTTTATAGGTAAAAGATGATTAAAATGCCTACCACCGGATTCAATACATTTTAAAACTCTATTCCTGACACCATTCACTGCATTTTCTAAAAACGGAGGCATATTATTTATTTCTACCACTCTCAGGAAACCTTGCTATACATCTGTTTAAAGTTTCTACAAACTGTTGACGCACAAAACCATCAGTTGGGTACTCATTACGGAATTCTTCTATGCAATTTTCTACTGAATAAGTCCAAACTCCGTCAACTTTTGTTGCGTTGCGAAAGTAACTTTCTATTATGAAAATTTTTTGTTCAAAAGAAAAAACCATATTGTAATGTGGACTGGCCAAGCAGAAAGCAACAGATTTACACCTAAAAGGAATCATTTTGGTAATGAATTTTTAGTAAATAAAATAATTACTTACAAAGAAGAAAGAACGAAGTATAACCTTAAATCGTCAAATAAAGTAATCGAAGGTAAGCTGGTCGTGTGGCTAGCGAACCGACAAACAGTTACTGACGTTCAACCGAATCAGCGCCAACTCCAAACGTGGGAGTTTTTGAATACCTACAGTATGATTGAGCATTCACGTTCTCATCTCTATTCTGGAAATGAGGTAGGAGCACTCCTTGAGAATCCCAGAACACTGTAAGCATAATCTTACCAGCTGAGGGCACAACCAGGGGCGAATGGGACGACTGGGAACACAGGCAATTTTCTGAAAGGCCGGTGCTGTTTGGGACCGAATAATTAAATAGCAATATCTTTTCAATTTACGAATTTTTAAAAAACTACTTATGTGTACTTGCACCTAAAAACATAAATCAGTGACATAATAAACACCCTGATATAATTCTTTATGTGCTTCTCACTATTCTAGCTTTTTCAATCTCTTTCTTCTTGTGCTTTTATTTTGGTCTCATTATTCTTGGTTATTCTTTCTCTTGTAAGTATTACAATTTACTAATGTTGCCCCAGCTTTCTTTTGGTCTTCATTTCATTCTAATTCTTGTCTCCCATATTCTTTTTACTATTTTTACGTTTTACGTTGTTCTTCCGCTGTAATGGATGGTATGAATGGAAACAATTTATAGTTCTCACATTATGTATTCAATTCAACCTTGGCATTCCTTTAATATTTTTTAGGTATTTCATTTCTAATGCATGCACTTTATTTGTGTCCAGGTCCTATATGTTAAAATTGCGGCAGTTCTTTTTTTAAATAAAATTGGCGCAATTCTAGCAAGTTTCATTTTACAAAAAATGTTTTTACAGTTCTGCACAAAAAAGTTACTCAGAAATGCTCAAAATAAGAAACAAAGATTAAACAACTAAGTATCTAATTAATTTGGAAATTGAGTTCGCAATAAAAGGGGTTGTTTTTAAGGATAAAATGCTCTAAATTTTATTTACAGACAAAAAACCGAAGACGTCAATTTTAAAAACTGAAGAAAATGAAAGGCTTTAAAGGTAGGTAAAGGTAAAATCACTTACACTCCGCGGCAACATGGAGGGTTAAGGCCTCCTAAGTCGCTTTCATACCCGCTTTTGTCTCGCATGCTTACTCGTACGGGGTGATGTGACAAGCACCACTCCCTCGACAATCACCTCCCTTCTCTACTTCACTGCTCTGTGGTGATGGGTAGGCCACCTGCCGAGTATCTAACTCGGGTTTGATTTTGACCCCGAGACCGTCCGCACCATAGTCGAATGCCTTAACCAATCGGCATCTCCGGCGATAACCTTAAAGGTTACAGAAAAATATTTTTATCTGCAGAAACCTCAAAAGCCTATTTCGTTTATCATTAAAACTTGTTTTGATATAGAAATTCAGGAGTTTTCGAAGAAACCAAAATTAATTTCTTACCTTTGTGTAACCACATCAGTTCTTTCTTTTTGTTTCGTGATACACATGAAGTTTTAATTTTTTTCTTCATCTTCAAGAAAAAAAACAAGACAAGGATAACTAATGGATTGAAAAGGGGAAATCTTCAACATTAACATATTAGAAACAAAAATGAGAAGCAAATAAATGATATAGGGGAGGGGGGCTAGTAGCAGAAGAAGTTTCTCAACGCTCATTGTAATTTACACATCAAGAAGAAAACATAGCAAAATGAAAGCAGAAATTCCCAGGACAGATGTATAGTACCTATATTAAAAAGTGACTTTTTACAGGTTAAAAAATGAGAAAGTAAAGAATTGATTTGAAGGAAGAGTAGAAGGAGTAGTCTAAAAGTTTTGGAAAATTACCTATTAAAACAGAAAATAAAACCGAAAAAGAAGGACAACGAGTATGAGAATACGAACAAAGGTGAAGACCATGTTGAGTTAGGAAAATAAAAGTTTAAAGCTTTTAGAAAAATATACAAAATGAAGAAAAGTAAACAAAAGAGAATCTTGAAGGAAGAGCAGGAGGAATAAAATAAAATAGTAAAGGAAGAACGCAGAAAAATCAGAAAGATAAGAATTTTAAAGTTTCTTAATTTATCAGTCAGCAAGGAGGAAGATTAAACGCAAGCTTTCCATAAAAAGAAGAGATAGATGAAGCATATAGTTGAAGACGAAGAAAAAAATTAAAACTTCGTGCATATCAAGACACAAAAGGGAAAAACAAAGGTGAAGACGGGGTTGAGGTAGGAAAAGAAGAGTTTAAAGATTCTAGAAAATTACATAAAATGAAGATAACGAACTAGAAAAGGATCAGAACAACAACCGATTTTGACGAAAGAGAGATCAAAACAAGAGAAAGCATTCATCAAGAAGAAGAAGAAGAAGAAGAAGAAGAAGAAGGAAAGCCTCATAAATAATTGCATTCCTTTCAGCACGCGTGGTTTGTTCTTTTTCTGTATTTTTTTAATTTTGATCGATTTTTTTCCTACAATTCAATTTGATTTTCAGTTGTTTTAGTTTTTCAGCATCTTGTAATGCTTTAATATTTTTTATTTTTAATTGAAAACCAGATCTTGCCTTCCATCATTTTTTATTATTACTCTCGGTATTTAAATTCATAACTTGTTTGATTTGTTTTCCCTCTAATTATTTGAATATCCAATTTCTCTTGTTCTTATTCACTTTCGTCTTTTTGATATTAATCTTGTACTTCCTCAAAGTCTCATTCCACACATTTTTGGTTTCAACCATAATCAACACTTCATCAGCAAAAACTGCCTCTTGATTGTAACAACTTGAAATAAATTTCTTTACTTTTAATTTGTACGGTTTCATTATGTCATTCATATATAAAACGAACACCATCAAGCTCATTACTCCTTCATGTATCAGTCCTCCTTTGGTTTTTAATCTTCTTGCTTCCATGTTTTACGTTACTACATAATTAGTATTATCTTTGTACTTATAAGCTTCTTGCCGCCTTAATAAATATGTTATCTACGGCTCTTTCGTTTCAAATTTTCCAGATTTGTTTCCTTCTTATTCGATCAAAGACCTTTTCCAAGTCTACAAATGTGAAGGATGCTTTTGGTTTGCTCGCTCGTCCTTTTTTTATGATTCTTAAACCACCCTGTAATTCTTTCAGTGGTTGCTGTATTGTTGTTTGTAATCTACCTTATTGTAATGTTTTTACGACGTTATTTAAAATAAACTCGGTTCGTGGTGTAAATTAATTTATTAAACAAACTTAAAGTACGAAATAATTATAAAGAACAACAATTAAACACTAACGAAAAACTAAACGGAACACTAATATTAAAACCGAACACTAAAGTAATTTATTTGTAACAGTTATTTATTTAACTATTTATTTATACGTATTAGCCGCGCTTATCAGTTCAAGACTGAAATCTCGTAAGCGAGCGCGCCTTTAATATAGGCAGGCTTTCATTCTCGTACGTCCCACAGTGCTGTAGAATGATTTCCTTCCAGAACAGGTGACACACGAGCGTGAAGTGATTCACCCAACACCTGACACCTGCCGCTCGTTACACTATTTGCTAGCCCCTTTTCGTATATTGTTACTAGTACGCTCAACAATGTGATTCCTATATTCTTGTGGATTGGGACTATTACTTCTACATGTCAGTCCTTTGGTGTTCTTCCATTTGTTAGTTGTTAGTTCCTTTTCCTGCGTTTCCATATTTTTAAGCATTTTGGATGTTATTTTATGACCTGGTGTTTTACCATTTTTTAATTTGTCAATTGTCACTTCTATTTCTTCCATTGTTAGTGTATGGCCCTAATCCTCGTTTTCTATAATTGAATGTATGACTTCGTGCTCTTTTACTGCAGCATCTTTTTGAGTTACAATAGCTTGACAATAAAATATTATTCCTGTAAAATATATGGGCATTACTAAAAAGTATTTTCATCTGTGTCCAGGTGCAAATCTCGATCTTTATTTAGGTATTGAAAAAACTGTAACAGTACGGGCAAAATTCAAGCCGTTCAGTAAATCAGTTCAAAGTTGTACTTATTAATAATTCGTTACCAATAATCAAACTGCAGACCTGAATGACACTGAACTTAACTACTAAATATGTTTTTTCAGAATCATCCGAAAGCCCCTCGGAAAGCCCCAAAAACACTACTAAAAGTGAAACAACGTTAAAACTCGAAATGGAACTAATTCAGGTTGCAAAAATATGCAAGTGGTGGACAGATTTATAAATACGTAATAATGTATTATTGTTTTGTTAAACGTTTGTGTTAATTTTTAAATCGAAATAAAATACTATATAAGCTCTTAATACTATTCTACATTATTATGATACAAGGCCGATGGCTCCCGGGCTGGTTTAGAGTGCTCCATCCGCCCCTGGGCACAACCTTGAATTCCTTTGATTCGGGTTGGTAGTGATGCACGTATGATTCATCACCAGTAACTCTCCTTCATCGGCGGTGGCCATTTTAACTGTTACTTGAATATCATCAAGCTGGATTGTGCTGCCACCTAATGATATATTTGAAAATGGCTCACTGCTATTTTCAGATATCCCACATCAGTTTGTAACCTCATTACTGACTTTCCCTCGTATATAAAATTGAACTAGCCGAATTTCCATGGAAATCCTGGACTCCCACACAGAACCTAATATAAATATTTGAATTTTAAATAGGAATTGTTTAATTAATAATATCACCGGATGTAAAATTATTGCGTATATTTTATGTTGAACAGTTATTGATTTTTGGTGCATCCGGTTCACCTAGTCTTGTTTATAATTAGAAATGGTCTCAATTAATTTAATAACAAGATGCTCTTCTTGCAATTTAATGCGACGTCTGCATTTTGAAATTTTTAAATTCGGCAAAGCAAACATTCTTTTTTAATTTTATGGGCCCTTTTCTTTGGGTTAATAACAAACTTTAAAATTTGGGGAATTCGTTGCATAATAACAAAAATTTGGAATGAGTGGTAGAACTATGAATTTAAATACGCTGGTAATGCAAATAAAGGCGATTTAATTCCAAGAATCAAAAATAACAGTGAAAATCGAACAAAAATCAAACATCTATGCCACCATGCGCATTAGATCAAAATGCAAAAGTTTAAATAGCGGAAGTGCATTCATTAACGTTTAGTTTGAACCAACCCCTCTGATAAGACTGTCAACAGATGTGTTACTTTGATTTCAAAAATGTTTGAAAACATTTGCTTTGTTTCTGCAAGTTAGTGTAATATAATTTAATTAAAACTAAATTCAAATTTTCGCAAAATTGTGGAATCGGGAAAGCACTTTTATAGCAGGTGAGATATTAACTTAACAATATTAAAAGCAACTGAAACTTAAAAGTGCGTAGCTGATCTTACAATAATGTTGGGCCTGCCCGGGGAAGAACCGAAGCACGGTCGGTTTAATGGGTCGCCTGTAAAGGTAGGAAGATTTACTTTTTTGTGAATATTCATAGGTCATTTAAAAAGTATTGATTTAAAAGTGTCAACAAATTTGTTTATTTGTATTTTGTCAATTTTTTGGCAAAATTATTTAAATGTTTTTGGCAGGGGTTGGCAAAATGTGAATAAATAAAGCGACCCAAGTATTTTAATTAGGATATCAACAAAAGTATAAGGAAGCAAATTTTTGCCCGATTTGGAACCATGGTTTCAAGTATTAGCATGTGAAAAGTACCATGGTAAAACTTGGAACCGTTATTTCAGTTTGGGTAAACTACGTAACAACTGCTTAAAAACCGACGTCATCAACTTTCAACTTTAAATTAAAAAAAAAACAGCTCAACTTCGATGCAATTTATTGGCATTCTGATTTCAAGATCCAATTGCGTTTTGTAATACTAGTTTGAAGTTTCTGCAAAGAATGCATAAAAGGTGGGCGTATTCAACGTAAAAGTGGAAGAAGCAGTCAAGGAATATAAGGCAAGTAAGCTTCTAGCAACGTTGTTATGAAAGCTATCGTCATAAATAAATAGCAAATAACCAAAGTTGACCAAAGAACATCGTTTTTCAATTACTATTGAGTTATTCGCCGAATGAATTTTATTTTTGATTGATTGTGAACGAAGCTGTTTGTGCAACCTAATCTAAACTTATTAAGAAAATTTCTTTCTCCAAAATTTCTTATTATAAACAGAAAATCAACTTCAAAATTTGGTAAATAATACAACAAACGTTTCGCTATAAAGTAGGATTTATCAACTAACTTACGTGTTAATCTCGAAATTTAGAAAACAACGGTAATTCGACTTCGGTTACAAATGCAAAATTAGTGTGATGCGACGCGACTTGGAGCTAAAAATACTCACGCACAAATTAAGTTACTTTCAGTTTGAAATGAACAGCGAAATCAAATAAATAAAAGTTCATTTTCAATCGTTCTGCTTTGGAGCTTTCCTAAAGTGAATTTAACAACGAGGATGAATCAAACATGTAAAAAAGATCAGAACTGAGAAAACGAAGCAAAGCCAACTTTACAAATTGACAAATTACGTTGCTCTTTATGGTCCAGCTCCGTAGATTAAGTTCACAAAAAAATCTATGGAACTGGGACCACAAGGAACAATGCGATTTTGCAACTTTTGATGAAGGATTCAAGACTGGAAGAGGATAATAAGATAATAACTGTTTGTTGGGGATACCTTTGAAGTTTGACCGAAACGTGAAAAATATTTTTTGAATGCAATAGAAAAGAAACTGAGTTGAAAAATAATTTACGAGAAAGGAATCGACAAATGCAGAAAGCAAAAAATACAAAAGAGAGGAAAAAAGAAAGAGGGAAAGAAGGAAGGACGAACCAAAGAGGTAAAGAAGAAAGGGGACAAGCAAGAAAGAGAGGAATAAATGAATAAATGAAAAAACGAGAGAAGAAAAAGAAAAATACAGCAACAAGGCAGAAAACGCGGCCAAAAACACAAAAATATAAATTAAAAAAAACTGATAATCAGTCGAATAAAGAAGTACCTTATATTGAAGTTTTTTCTACTAAATGCCAAAGCCAATGAATGTAATCCCTCAAAATACAAAAAAACGCCTGTTGCATTTAGCTTTGTACAAGCCCACTACAATCCATTATCAGTATTACCAAGCTGCGCCGTTAATAGAATAATTTCCTTAAAATCTGCTTACATTTCCTATCCATTTATGAACAAAATTTATTAAACGAACCCTTTGATGTTTATGTTCATTCATTCATTTGAGATGACGCTTTGATGTAAAATAACCTAATTTATTATATGTGAACGTTTTGAAAAATATCACATATGAAATATATCCCAACAAAAAGGCCAATAAAACGCCTCAAACAAAACCTAATAATACTGAGTGCTCTTTGGTTTCACTATAAAAACGAATTTTAATTACGGGTATTTTTAAATAATCTTCCAAAGCGTTTATTTCCATTTGATATTTTTCGAACTGGTTAGCAAGCTTTTATCTATCACGAAGAATAAATAAAGCGTGGGTGTCGGCTTATTTTATTTAGTTATAGATTTTCCCTGCTTGCGCGACATGAATCTTTTTTGTACGTTCGCTTACAATAGGAATTTATGCTAATTAGTGCTTCTGGCACAATCGTGAAGTTTGCTGGTGTTAATTAAATTTTTTACTTTTAAAGTATTTGTTAATTATTCTTGTTTAGCATTCGAATTAAATTTATAACTAATTTGTATAATTCAGTATGTTAGACTTGTTGCGAATAAAATGTGTATGAAAAAAGAATTCAAAGCTCGGTTTAGAGAGTGTTTCTAAAACCTTCATCTCATAATTGTGCATATGAAGCTTTAGGAACCTCACTACATTGGGTTTTTAACAGCCGACGGTGATTGTGGTGTTGCAGGCTTTGCCATTTTTAATAGCTACGTCCACGGAGTGCCTCGTTGACGCCTTATTTATTCTAAACTGGCAACCCACACTACTTCCAACGAATTTGCTTATGGAATGTGATGCGTGTTGCCTGATCAGAATAAATACCAAGCTAAAGGAACTTTGAACTTCATTGAATTTGAACATTGGTAGCAAAATCTGCAAAAAATGTGGAACAATTAACTCAAACAAAGCACAAAATAAGAAGTTAAAAGAAACTTAAAATATTCTCCTAAATTACAAAAAAAAAAAAAAAACTCCAAGAAAACGACTGGCAACTCGGCATCAAACTGTATTTTCATGGTGGAACTGTATCAACTAAACATAAGAACTCATCTACGAAAGACGTGGTTGCTTTAGGTTTTAAAAAAATGCTATTGCAATCGTGTGTTTCAAAGGTCATTCTTAATATTCTCCAGTTGTTCAAGAAGGGTTTGAAAGGTAAATGGCAGAAGAAAACTGGACACCAAAAGCAATAACAAATGCTAGAAGGAAAAGGAGTAAAGGTTGATGCAAGAGATAATGTCTGTTTTGTTAAAGCAAGCAAAGCTGGCATTACCCTTTTATCACTTTTACGGAAGCGATGGAAAGAATATTCGTGACTGAGTCGGATCAACATTGGCATTTTTAAACAGGAAATTTTGTACAATTTGCGAAGGATTTTTATTAACTGTGTATATGTGAATCAAAATGTTTTCTGATGATTGAAGTAAAAATATTTGCAAGTAAAGTAATTTATTTATTCAAGGGGCACTTTTGGCAACCCATCAGGAAAGTTATTAATCGAACCTGATAACAACCAAGTCATATTTCGAAATGATTTTGGAAGTAGGGGCTATTTTTTAATTAACAAAAAATCATCTCAAAAATATCTAAAAGATCTTCAGCAATTCCAAGAATTATTCTTCTTGATATCAGCGTCTCCTTCGGAGGTTGCTGATCAATATGGCGATTTTTATTTTTAAACAGGCTGTGCGGAATAATTGTACAGATAAAAGTCCGAACCAATCACGTAAATGCTTCTTCGTCCAATTATTTTCCCCTGCATGATAAGCTTTAGAATTCCGTATTTAACATTGTGTGAGATGTATCCGAGGAACTCTAACTTTCTCTTCTTGGCGATGAATAGGTTCTCCAATTCTTTGTTAATTCTATCTAAGACATCTTGGTTTGTAACGTGATCCGTCCAGGAAAGTTTTAGCATGCGTCTATATACCCAGAATTCTTTGTGGTTTCTTTGTTCAAAGTCCATCCTTACGGTAAACACATAGCATCGGATCATTCTCTCCCTCAAAGCCAGTGAAAGATTCTGAGCTGTTAGTAGTTTTCTCAATTTAATGAATGATTGTCTGGCTTGTTCAATTATTGACAATATTTCGCCCTTGTGTGTGATATTCTGATTAATCATAGTGCCAAGGTACTTGAAATGATAAACATTTTCCCCCGCACATTGCTATTTCTTTTGTAAATCACCATCATTTCTGTTTTATTAATATCGATAGGTAGGTAGTCCATATTCTTCGCTAACTGCTGTGACTTCATTTACTAGTCTCTGCAGATCTTCTAGACTACTCGCAGTCAGGACAGTCTCATCAGCGTACCTGATGTTGTTAATTGGTCTACCATTGATGACCATACCCGAATTCCGAATAGATGTTGAACAGAATTGGAGAAAGAACGCAACCCTGTCTAACTCCTTTCTGGATACTGATTTCATCTGTCAGGTTATTATCATATTTTACTTTGGCAATTCTTGTCCCCAGTAAAGATTGGCCATTATCTGTATGTCGTAATGGTCAATGCAGTCTTTGGAGTATATTCAAAAGTTCTTCATGCTTCACATTGTAGTCAATAAACAGATGTATAAATCTTGGCATCTTTGTGACAGGATATTCAAAGCGACAATGGCCTCTCTGGTACCCAACCCGTTACGAAACTGTGTGTCTGATGTATCTGCTTCACATTTACTGTGGATTCTATTATGTATGATAGTCAAGAAAACTTTAAAAACATGACTCATTAGGCTTATAAATCTGTGTTCATCACACTTAGTTGTTCTAGGCTTTTTAGGTACAGGAACAAATGTGGAGAGAATAAGCCATTCCTGAGGAATGTGTCCTGTTCTATAAATGTTATTGAACAATTCTACTATAACAGTCGACTGAATGTTCATCCAACAGTGTCTCTCGTCTGGTCCCATTCCCTTACAGGATTTTGCGATCTTTATGGTGTGTGATTTCCGGTGCGTCATTTTGTCATTAAAAAAACAAATAAAGATTCTTATTATTTAGATATCTAAAGATAAAGTCTTAATCCAAGCCTGTTCCTTGAAAATTCCACAGCCTACTTCGATAATTCTAATTCCTTTGTATTTAATTTTTATGGAAATTCCAGCACAATTTCATGAACCCTATTATTAAATCACAATGCAAAACATCAAATTATCAAATTCCAACAATAAAAATGCCAAATTTCGAAAGAACTTGAGCTGAGCAACTAAAATTAATCTCCTGGTACATAAATTTACATCACTGAAAAAACATCTTGGATGTGGGGAAACTACTTTTTATGAAGATTTTTCGTTTAAAAAAATTTAAAACATCTTCAGCAATTTCGGAAACAACTAAACCACCTTTTACAGAAATGTACATCACTGAAAACGTCTTCGAAGTGGGTAAACTAACAATTTTATTATGAACATAAAATAAAGATTCGTTTAAAAAAAAATTAAAACAGCTTTAAGAATTTTAGAAATGCCAAATTTTAAAATACATAGGTAACTAAAACTAGTCACTTTTTACACAAATTTACATTATTGAAAACGCCTTGGAGGTGGGGAAATTAACTATTTCTCAATGAACATTATTAGGTAATTGATTATTCTTGTATGTCCTAACCAGTTGAGTCTGTTTTTCTCCATACCTCATTTTCTTTTAATCTTTCTGCTAAATAATTCACGTAGAATATTCCTTTCCTAGATTTCTAATTTATTTTCATTTTCTTTGATGAGCACCTACGTTTCACATACGAAAGTCACTACTGTTTTATATAGAAATCTCACTTCCCTGCTTCCCATTACTTGTCATCTCTACCCCTAGATACACTACATTGTTCGCTATATTAAACACATACTTTTCTATTTGTATTTATTACTTTAAAGGTTAGACTGTTTCTTCTTGTTTTCTGCTTTCTAAGACCAAAAGCAATACATCTATTAAGACAATATGTGCAAATAGGAATAAAACAAGGAACACTTAATTTAATAGAAGAGAGAAGACATCCAGACAGAGAAACAGAAAAGTTCCAAGAGATCAACAAGTGGAAGTAAATAGAGGACAATAGAAATATGAAGTTCCTAAGATCTAAATTATCACAGAGTAAACAAAGAATAGAAAATATACAATACAATTACTACAATTAGTAAAAAACTTTTACACGAAACTATACCCATCTAACTCACCGAAATCTAACTGAGTTAATAGAACTATTGTAAACGTTGGTTCTGAAGAAATTCCTGAGTATACCAGATATGAGGTTAAACAAGCCCTCAAATAATTGAAAAATAAAAAACTTCAGGAGAAGGCCGCATAACCGAAGAAAAGGGCATCCGGCACAGTTTACTCTCATGTAAAATTACCACTAAGCGTCTAACTCAAAAACTAGAGTTTCGCCAGCCAGTAGAGTAGGAGGGTTTTAAGAAAGGCTTGAGTACTACGGATCACATCTAAAGAATCAGAACACTAATTGAAAATACCGCTGCATAGAAGAAAAACATCTATGAAGGAGCTACACTACATGTAAAGGTAGGTGAAGACCTACAAACAAACAAACTAAAGGTTAAACATTAACTTCGCTAGGGAGACATAGTGTCTCCAAAATTCACGCTGGCACTGGAAGTTATTTTCAAGATATTGAATTGGGAAAATAAAATTACAAATACAGACGAATATTTATTATTTGCGGACGATATACGATATGTGCTGAAGAACTTGCATCAATGCTTATACATAAATGTACAACTAACTAGAGATAAATATAAATAAAATACAAATAATGCAAACAGAAGACGAATATACTAGGAGCGTTCAAATAAGAGTGAGAATGAGTTTAGAACATCTTTAGTATCAATGGAACAAAAACATTGTATATACTATTTTTCAACGGAGTCCCCCTCGACTGCAGTACACTTGCGTCAACGTTCTGGAAGCTTACGTATACCATTTTTGAAGAAGCGGTTTTTTGCGTGCGTATCCAGTTTTGCACAGTTGTAATGAGTTCATCGTTATCCCTAAATTTATGGCCACTTAAAAACTCTTTCAATGGTGCAAACAAATGAAAATCTGATGAAGACAAATCGGGGCTGTATGCAGGATGAGGCAGAACTCCCCACTTCAATTTTCTCAGTGCTTCCATCGTTAATGCCGGTGTATGCGGGCGTGCGTTGTCCTGAGGAACCTTGCACTAACTTATTTGTACTTAAGCTCGTTGGGAACAATTGCCTCAACACTACCCATACTTATTTGAACTTATTCTGACAATTTTCTCACAGTTATCCGACGATCAGCCCGAATAAGCTGATCACTCAACCCAACATTATCGGGAGTCACGGATGTTTTCGGTCGTCTCAGATGGGGTATGTTTCCTACGCGATATCGACCTCCTCGAAACTTTTTCGCCCAACCAAACACCCTTGCGTTGGACATGCATTTATCCTCAAACTGCGCTTGAGGTATTGTAAAAATTTCAGACCGGCAAAAGATTTTCTTTCGCCAGAAATTTAACAATTATGCGTTGTGCAACAAAACACGGTACTTCTTTCTCTGACATGCTAATTATTGTTGGCAGGTGTAACGGAGAAGAATTTCATTGTTACTAATCGCAAGTCGGAACATATCAGAACGGGACACAGAGTGCTTGTTTCCATCCATTCCTTTCTATACTCAAGGCAACTAGATTCTCGCTCATATTTGAACGCTCCTCGTATTTATTTAAAAATTAACAATTTTTTATGAAGATAAAATAAAGACATTTTTGTTATAAGAAATTGTAAAACGATTTCAGTAATTTCAGGAATACCAAATAAAATTCCAAATGTTAAAAAGGCGTTGAACTTTTTAAATGTTTAATTACTAAAATTGTCCACGTTTTAAACACATTTACATTACAGAAAACGTCAGTTTAATATTTAATTAAAATGATAACAAGATTATAACTACTATTTTTGTGTGTTGAGTTTGTTTTAAGTTAAGCAAAAGGAATTATTTAAACAATCTTGTAGGAACTTAAAACAAACGCTATCTCTAATAGTTTTTTTCCACTGATAATGCTATTTATTAATTTACAATTATAACCTAATTCCAAATCAGATAAAGGGATCCTTGAATTAAAGGGGAACACACGATATTTTTTATTTATCTTTTTTATCTATTTATTACTGAAAATCTTTTAATTGTGTTTTCTTTAGAAATTATGGGTTCTTATTTTGTTTATTTGATTATCCGCAAGCAAGAATTCCCTTTTGAAAAACAAAAGTAGGCAGTAATCAAACCAAAGGCTACTGATATTAATATTTTACTTTAAAAAAATTAATACTTGTAATATAAAAAATACAATAAGCAATAACTGCAATAAATAATTTGATGATTAAGATTTATATAAACTATTTTTCTTCAAAAAAAAAAACACTTCAAACTGTTTTGTACTTAGATAAGATTTAAGTTTAGAGTACCCAACTAATTAATTAGAGTAACTTCATTGAACCAAACGACAAAAATTAAAATTCAAAGTAAAATGCCACTGTAAAGTGTTTATAATAATACATAACTTGCAAATAAAATGCAGAAAATCAATAAATATTAATAAGAAACAAAATTTTCCCCAAAATTAATTCTTGGACATACAAAAAGTACAAAGAAATTGCAAACCTAACCTTTAAACACAATAAAACAAAAGCAACTATCTTTCTGACGAGTATTTGTCAACAGCTTAAGATAATTCCATTCCACATGAATCAGGCTAACTGTGTTTTAACAAATGAAAACCATTTGAAGCTTACTATAAATAAACTAATAGCTTATCATGGGTCTATGAACTGAAAAGTTTCAATATCCCAGACGTCCAGCAAACAATGTAAAATACCTTCGATAACAAAGAAAACTTTTAGGTCACCGTTATTTTTTAGCCCTTATATAAGTCGATAATCAAGCAAGACTTGTGATTTGTATTTAAAACGCGTTCGAGTTAGAGCAAATAAACTGTTTTTTGTTTAATCAAAAATGGGTAAGTCCTTTTTTTCTGTCATTAAAAACAAATTTTCACTACAACAATTTTTCTCATAACGAATTTTCCCAACTCAAAACTAAAAAAAAAAAATGAAATATTGAACACAATTTTGAACTTTCAGGAAGCAAATGGGTGTACCTCTTCCTGGTTATGGGCTTCGTTTGGTACCATAAAGCATCAGCCCACAAATCACCCTTTACAATACTTCACGAATGGTCCCAATTAGAATTTGATTATCCTTCAGAAGAAGCAAGGCAAGATGCTATTGATTCGGGAGAATTTAACGCAGGCTACATACCACCCATCGATGTTGACGTATACCATAAAGGTACTAAAATCTCCTGAAAATTTTGACCTCAAGTGTTATTAAAAGTGATTCAATTTAGCCAGAAAAGTATTCGTTACAATCCCACGTTTCGGAAGTGGACGACCAGCTTCATTAGGGGTCGTAACTAATCGAGAATTCAATGGTAATCCCATAATCGCTCCGTACCCATCATGGGAATGGCATCAGAATTTGGATTTGTGCGCACAAAATCGCATCGTTTCCGTGGTTCGAATTAAGGTGCGCAAAAACGTAAAAAAATTGATGAATTTTTCAGAAATTAAAAATTCGCATTTCAGATTGACGAATGTGATCGTTTATGGGTGTTTGATACTGGGCGTTTTGGTGGTAAACGCATATGCCCTGCGCAGATTTTAGCTTTTGATTTGGAGACTGTAAGTTTTTGTTTCTGAAGTTAACTCTGAAGCAAATTAATGTAGGGAATTGTAGGACGAAGTGATTCACCGATACGAAATCCCAGAAAGTCATTTACAATCAAATTCACTACCATTAACCACGGTGGTTGATGTTAGGGATCCTCCACCTTTAGGAAAATGCGAGGACACTTTTATTTACGCGGGTGATTGCGTAACAATGTCCATTATTGTACACGACGTACAAAGAAATACTTCGTGGTACGTTATTGACAAGACCATGTATCCGTTCCCCACTTTTGGAACCTACAACATCGCAGGTAACTTTATCATAATCTTTTTCTTTGTGAGAAATCTAGGCTTGATGTATGTCCAAAAAGAACCCATTACCTCCAGAAATGAATGAAATGAACCAACGAATGAAAGCCTAGCAATTGAAGAAAATAAACAGTTTATTATCCTACAGGTGAACACTTCGACGTCATGGATGGCATACTTGGAATGGCCCTATCACCCTACAGACCAGGAGAAGATCGCATCCTTTTCTACCATGCCCTTTCAAGCGGTACAGAAAATTGGATCCACACTTCACATCTACGCAATCAAAACCTGTTCGCTAATAGTGCAAAGCCTGCCCCTGAACTGTTTCACGTAAATTTATTGACTTAGACCATATCAAAACAGACAACCCCATCAACCTTACCTTTTTATTAATTTAAAATATTTTGAAAACATTTTTCCAATTTTCCAATAAACTAAAGAAAACAGAAAATCGCAAAAAATGCAAAAACAAACAAATAAAGAAAAATGTTTCAGACTTATTCTGGGCACCGCCACACCCAAGCTGCAGCGCAAGCAATAGACAGAAAAGGTATATCTTATTTTGGACTCGCATCCGACATTTCCATTAATTGTTGGAATACAGCAATGACCTACGGGGATCGTAACATAGGCGTACTAGACCAAAATTATACAACCCTTCAATTTGCAAGCGGTTTAAAGGTAGGCAAAATCAATAATAACCAACAAAATTGTAACAAATCAACGTTTCCATTTAAAATAGTAAATTACAAAGGAAATATTTAAATACCAAGCTCAAAACCGTTCTGGTTTTTCAGGTAATCGATGACGAAAAGGGCACGCAAGAATTATGGTTCATAACAATTCGTTTCCAAAAGATTGCCACGGGTACCTTGGATCCTGCTGAAATTAATTTCAGAATTCATTATGGACAATTGGAGAATATAATTGGGTCTTCCAATTGTCTGCGAGGACATCATGGTGTTTTCTTCCCCGACGATTAACTTGCGATTCATCTTCGACGCTTATTTATTGTAAATCTTTAAATACGAATTATAGAACTTATTGTAGGTTTTAGTGGTATCACGAAATTTTATAGTGTGGTCATTAAAAATTCTGGACCAAATCCTAAGAATAAAATTTATTTTAAAACCCCTAACTTCGCCTTCAACACCTGAGAATGTCTCAGAATTTGGATTTTTTTAAAATAAACTTATGCTTTGACAGAGGATTTTTCAGTGGTTTCTGCAGACTTCATCAAAGTGTGGTAACTAAACATCATAAATTTGAAATTTCATGAACCAAAACTCAATAATTAAATTTGTTTTGGAAACGCTAACTTCGTTTTTAACAACTAAGAATGCGTAACAATTTGGGTTTTTTGTTAAATAACTTTATACTTCGATAGAGGATCTTTCAGTAGTTTCAGGAGACTTCAAAGTATGGTAATTCAAAATTGGACTGAAAATTTAAAACTTGCTGAACCAACACCAAAGAATTAAACATTAGAAACTCTATTTTCACTTTTAACACCCAAAGAATGTCTAACAATTTGGGTTTTCTGAAAATAAATTTATGCTTCCCCAGAGGATTGTTCAGTGGTTTCAGGAGACCTCAAGGTTTTCTTAAATAAAAAATTAAGCTTTAGATTTTGAAGTTTGCTAACCTAACACTGAAAAATCAAACCTATTTGAAATCCTAACTTTATTTTATACACTCAATATTAATCTATAAAGGACGGATATTTTTATTCTATTTTTCAGTCATTGCAGAAGAAGTCTTCAAGGTTTGCTATTAAAAAATATAGCTCCGAATGTTTGATGTTCTTGATTAAAATTAAGGAATGATTTTTGGAAATTCTAACATTACTTTTAGCACTCAAAATGAGTATCTAACAATCGGAATCTTTAAAAGGTAATTTTGTGGCATTTCACTTGACTTCAATGTTTGCTAATAAAAGAGTTCATTTCACCTTTAACACCTAAAATAAATATCTAGTTTGGATCGTTGGAAAACACTTCTGCGACACTTTATTTTTTTCAGTCGCTTCGGAAAAGTTCAATGTCTGCTAACAAAAAAGCATGCGTCAATCTTTGGGATTTTTTACGCTGAAATAGAAATCAAAATTTTTGAAAACCCCAATTTAAATGAATATTTAATTTAACAGTTTGGATTGTTTAAAAATAAGTTTATACCATTTTATTCGCTAACAAAGAATTATGTCTGTCGTTTCAGAAGATTGTAAGGTTTGCTAACAAAAAATCAGGCTTTAAATTTTAGAATTTTCTAAGCTAAATCTCCGTGGAAATCTCAACTTCATTTTCAAAATAAAAGATGTTTAAAGTTTTAACTCCTTTTTGTTTTATTTTAAAAATTAATATTTAAAGTCTTCAAAATTTTAATTTGGAATTTTAATTCAAAATGCACAATTCGAAGTAAATTTGGGTTTCGAAATTCAATTCTGATAAACAAATTTTGAAAATTTAGTTCATAAATACAAATTAGTAAGGCCGACAATTTTAATAATAGTTATTTATTATACAAGACGATAAAATTGTATTTTATTTTCGATGTATCGTCGTGAATAATACAAAATTTTATTCTATCCTCACCATTACTTACATATACTTACTAAATTAGTTAATTATTTTGATTGATAATTATAAACGTCAAAGTCAAACGTCAAATTGTTTGTAGCTTTGATTTATAAAGAAAAAAGTGAATATGTAATTGTTTCCTTCTAGACGATAAAATTTCATTTTAACGTGAAGTAAAGAATAGATAAAATACAATTTTAACAGTGAGGGTAGATTAAAAAAAATTGTATTTTATCTTCGAGAGCGTTTTTACGCTAATTACGCTCGAGAAGATAATTAAATTTTATCGTCGTGTATAATATTCTATTTTTTTCTATAGCATTGACGTTTAAAATTATTACTAATCGAGTCACGTTTTAAAATTTCATTAGTATATGGGCGTTGCTAGGGTTACAAACAATGTTTATTCATTTTAACCGCAAGGATTGATAAAGTATTATTTTATCTACCTTTGCGGTTAAAATGCTATTTGACCTTTTGATTTGAGTAGAACAAAGCACACCTTAACATTTGCTATAGAAAAAATAAAATTTAAGGACTTTCGTAAATTTTCTAAAGGTTTGTTGTGGTGGGTTTAACATTTTATACTTTTTTTTATTTCATCTCCTTTTAAAAAAGCAAGGAGAAGCACAGAACATTAAAAAATGTCTTTCAAAGGCGGCTTAGCATATCGTAAATTAATAATATTATTCTGTTTCAAAACTATTAACTTTTTTTAAATTGGTAGGTAATTAAATAACTGCAAGTTCTCAACTCGAAATCTGAAATATTAAAAGTATTAAAATTTGGAAAAGTCTAGAATGTTTCGACATTTGAAATCCTTGAAAGGACATGATAAAAATCCTAAAATTCTGAAAATTCTTACGCTTGTCTTTCGGTTTTGGGTCGTTCTCGTAAATTATAAAAGGTAATCTAAAGCTGTAAACCTTAAATAATAATAATAATCAGAAAATTTACTTATTAAAGGCGCCCTTGCATCCGGCAAACAAATACCAAGAAAATTCTTGTTGTTTTATATTTTTATATACCAAGCAAAGTAATCCTTTAATAAAGATAAAAAACAAACGTAAAAAGATTTTGTACATAAACACGCGCACAACTCTTAAATAGATTATCTACTCCGAATCACTTCAAAACTGGAGTTTTATATTGTCTTAAGTATTTATTTGTACTGATATTACGACGACAATAAGGTTTTTCTAAACAATCGTGTTAAATTTGTCAAAATATTATTAGGAGCATGTGAAATGTAATACTTTTCTGTGTCAGACAACCAAACAGAATGTTAATATCAGAGTCAATATCGTCAGGTGAAATTTCAACGTCACGTTTGTATTTTGAACCATGTATATAAAACATCGTCAAATTTTTATTTTATCAGAGTTATCGAAGATTCGTGACAGTGAATTCGATAAATCTAGAGTAAAGTGTGTGTATTAAAATTACTTATTAGTCGAAATACTTTTTTTAAATTTAAAAGGAAATATGGATGGAGGTATGTTAATTATTTATGTTGTGATTTTCATAAAATTTTCCAAAACAATTTTGAAATGTGTTTCTTGGCAAATTTTAGCAAAATTCCGTGATGGTTTTCGGGGTTTTTTATTGCTCGGTATCTGGAAAAAAATCGCCTCTTGTTGATGAACTTTCCAATTCTTGGTGATTAAAATAATTTGAGTATACCCCAATTAAACTTTATAAGCCCCACTAGGCATGAGCATGAAAGGTTCACAGTGAAAATTTGTTTTGTAAAATTTCAGAACTTGAGAGTACGTAAGCTGACTACTTTTATATATTTTAGTATTCATTTTCCATTTTCCAATTTTCAAAATTTTGTACCATTCATAAAATTTGTATTTGTATAACTTCCAATATTTTTTTACTTTTGGCCCTTTGGCAACCCTTTGGTTTATCCCGGTTAACTATAGAATGTCACTAAATTATTTACTTAAACTAAAAAAAGCCCAACAACCATGATGAAGCAGAGATCAAAACCCCAATGATTAAATAGTCTATGGACAGCAGGTGCTGTGAAAATTTTTGATCATACTATAATATTTGTAACTTAAGAAAAATAATGGCCAACTAAAACCAATATAATTCAAATGGGTTATACACGATTTGTAATAAAAAATATTTAATTTTAGCAACGAAATCGTTCTGTTTGTACTTAAGCATCTGTGCTTTAATGTGCTGCCATAGTGTTTTGAGCTACAACCCTTTCATAACCCAAATGACCGAGTGGACTCAATTGGAATTTGATTACGCATCAGAGCAGGCCCGACAAAATGCCATTAATTCAGGCGAATTTAACGTTGGATACTTGCCACCCATTGATATCGACATTTACTACAACGATGGTAAGTTATCAGTTATCACAATTAATTTCATGCAAATTTCGAATTGTTTTGAATCAACAAAGCCCCCCCCCCCACTTTTTAAAAGTAGTGCAACTAACAAAATACCTATACCAAAACAAGAAACGTAATGAACTCGGTATTTTTCAGCAAACGTAAGGACCAAAGCATTTGTAACAGTTCCACGCTTTCAAAATGGTGTACCAGCAACATTAGGGACGATTACTGACAGAAGTTACTACGGAAACCCAATAATAGCCCCGTACCCATCATGGGCATGGCACAAAAATTTAAATGCGTGTGCCCAGAATCGCATAGTTTCAGTTTTTCGTGTCAAAGTGAGTTAATTTACGATTTATTTGCACCTAATGGGTTTACTTAAACGAACTGGGTTTCAGATTGATGAATGTGGACGGTTATGGGTTTTGGATACCGGTCGTATTGTCGACACCCAGATATGCCCCGCGCAGATTTTAGCCTTCGATTTAAAAACGGTAGGTAATTCCGAATTTTAAAGCATCATCTGCTTTGATCATACAATCATTACTTTTAATGTTGATTTAATAAAAAAATTGTTTTGGTCTCTAGAAAATGAAAGGGTCCTTTTAAAATCATGAGATCGGAAGCATCAATAAAAATTTGTTAACAATTTTTTATGAAAATTAAAGTTGAAATTTAGAATTTCAAATAATTCCAGGACACGTTGATCCACCGTTACGAAATCCCAGCAAACCAAATACAATCAAATTCAATCCTCGTTACACCCATCGTCGATGTTCGGGACCCTCCACCATATGGGAAATGTCAGGACACCTTCGTTTATGCAGCTGATTGCCAGGCCATGGCTTTGATCGTGCATAACGTTAAGAAAAATAACTCGTGGCGTGTCATTGACAAAACTATGTACCCATACCCATCTTATGGGACTTACTATATCGCAGGTAAGTTTCTTTCGGAAAATCAGTGTTTAAAGAACCAAAATAGGAAAATTTTTGATTAAAAAAATGCCTGTTAACATAATTAAAGGTCAACAATTCGATCTAATGGATGGCATCTTAAGCATGGACTTATCACCCTATAAACCAGGAGTGAGTAAAGATCGCACCCTTTTCTTCCATGCCCTAGCCAGCGGTACAGAAAATTGGGTCTACACGTCGTATTTAAGAAATCAAACCTTATTCGAAAATAACCCATCACCTGCCCCTCAAATATTCCATGTAAGTTCATCCAGGTAATTAATAATTCGAAAATAAAACTATTTTTTTAGACATATCAAGGAACACGTCACACACAAGCTGCAGCACAAGCAATAGACAGAGATGGTATATCGTATTTCGGACTCGCTTCTGATATTTCTATTAATTGTTGGAATACTGCCCTTCCTTATGGGGATAATTATATTCGCGTGCTTGACCAGGACAATAAAGCTTTACAGTTTGCTAGTGGAATGAAGGTAAGAATAATAAAATAATCTTACTAAGTTTTCGTAATTCGCCCAAAGGGGCGAATCCTTACTAATTTAAGTTCAAAAAGAAATCTAATATTTATTTATGATTTTTTTTAATTTCCTAAACTTGCCTACGGTTAAACGAAAAAAAAGAATAAAAACCGATAGATACCCAATATTCAAGTCATAAATTTTAGGTGATAACGAACAAACTTGGAGTACAAGAATTATGGTTCCTAACAATGCGTTTCCAAAAGGTTGCAACGGGTACCTTGAATCCACGTGAGGTTAACTTTAGGGTTTTCGCTGCAAGAATAACAGATTTAACCGGATACGATAAATGTAGGGTTGTATAACAAAATTAGCGTGTAACCAAACCCGAAATTTCGGTTACATAGGAACCAATAAAATTTGGGTCGATCTAGTCGTAAATATACTTTCTGTTCGGTATTAATCGAAGATTGTTTTCATTTTGCTGTACGAGTACATATCTGTATATGTATACCTATTATAGAAATAAATATTTAAAAATTGTGCTTTTAATTTTAAGCTTAAGATACAGAATTTACACTTTAGGAAGCAAAGTTAGTAAGCAGCAATAATTAAGGCGGCTCTGTTTCCATATAAGAAGTGTTGCTTCTATGTAAGTAATAGCGAGGGGTATAATTAAACGAAGGAAAAAAATTTGGTTGTCGAAAAAAATAAAACTTGCTAAAAAATATTTGACACCGCAAAAATTTCAAAAAATTCAACATATGGGAAACAAAATTCAATCTAAAACTGTTTTTCTAAACTTTAAACAAATCTTTAAAAATATTTAAAAATACTTGATATTGTATAAATTTCTAAACATCTAGAAATATGTATATGTATAATCGATCCTTATTAAACCCTTAGATGTAAGATATGTAGTCTTCATTTACTGCTCATCATAAACAAACTTCATCCAGTTCTTTTTGTCTCTTCTTCTTGCCCTTTGTTGCGTTACGCCACGTTCCTCCAATATCTTCTCTACGCTTTTGTTCTATGTGTTGCAACGGCGCGCATGTTATAGTCATTTTAAAATGAGGACTTATTGGTTTTTCTTTTATTTTAAGCAAACATGTAAAGGATTGTAAGTAATATTAAGGCCGATTCTGTAAACAGTTTTAATATGCTAGATTTAAATGTGTTAAAACGAAATGTTTCGTTTGTATTGTAATTTATGTTTCCTTTTCAGCTAAAACAATTATTTTGTTAGCCAGTTCTTTGAAGGGACGGTGTCCGAAAAGAGTCTTTCTTTGTCTAAGCTAAGATGGGTGCTTAACCAGATTCGCTCAAACAAGCTAGCGTAGCAAATTACCAATTGTTAAGGAGATGTGGTTACGTTGCGATACTGTAACGGAACTATAAATCTCCGCAGAAATATAAAAGCATTTCTAGGAAAATTAGTTTCTTATGAAGTGTTTGGTATCAAAACCGGTCGGCCAATCACGGCTAAATTTAAACCTGAAGTTTGATTTGATTTGCTGAAAGAAACCCCTTCTAGTTTGGGGTTGTTCAAAATAATGGTATAAATACAATTGATCAGTAGATCAGAGGGACCATTTTTCCTTACAAACCTTATACAAGCTACTCTGTGACCTCACTAATCATACTAGGCTCCTACATTCCTATACCCTCTGTTTATTTTTCAGGAATACAAACGTAAATACTATAAAACAAAACCCTTCTGGTGGTACCCTTCTATCAGCGCCCACGACATTCGCACCAATCAGTCCGTGGGATTGAGGCTACGCCGTCCGTGCCGACATCCAGCCTTGAGGGATCACATTGGACCTGGCATAACTAATTCAATTGAATAAATATAGAAATATATTTGATATCTGCGTTTCTTTGACTTTTCTTTCCCACCCTTTATAAAAGGCTGGGTTACAAATACGCAACTAAAACAAACGAGGGTCCAAAGCTTCGGGGTTGTTCACCAGTTACAGAAAATTGGGAATTTACAACACCCGCACCTTTACAGTGTTAACTGGCCTTCCTCTCCTTCTCTTCTCTGGCATCCTTGCCTCATTTGTACTAGATGAATATACCATCTCAACTGGCTCGTTTTGATATTCTTAACAACTGCTTCTATTTCTAACTGATCTCTTATTACTGTACTTCTTATCCTGTCTCTCTTTGTTATTTCTAGAACTCCTCTTAATTATTTTATTTCCATACTCTGTATTCTGGCGTTCATTCTTTCTCTGAGCACCCAACTTTCAGTATACACTCATTTGTCTGGTGACTTAATTTTCTACCATTTATGTTTATGCCTACGTTTTCCCATGGTAGACTTTTAAAAACATCTTCCAGTGTCAGAGTAAACAGTTTTGGCGAGATAACGTCTCCCTATCTAACACCTCTTTTGATCTTTATTGCTATCGTATTTTCTTCGAACTGTACTGTACTGTCATGGTTGCGTTTTTATATGTGTTGTGTATCAAGTCTCAAAAACCAGAATCTATTCTACAGTTATTTAGGGCCTGTTCGACTGCCCATAGTTCGACAGTCTCGAAGAATTTTTCATAGTCTACAAATCTGAGATAGATAGACGGGCATGTTGTATTCGCAGGATTTTTCAATAAGGATTCTACAAGTTAATAGATGGTCACTCGTGCTAAAGCCTTTACGAAAGCCTGTCTGTTCCACTGGTTGATAGGCATCAAATTTATTCGTTAGGCGGTTGGTTATTATTCTAATAAACAATTTATATATCTGGGACAATAGCGAGATGGGACAATAATTTTTTAAATGTTGTTTATCGCCCTTTTTGTACAATAAAATTGTAAGGGCCACCAATATACTGAAAACGTGTTGCAAATGGCAGAACTAACCATTTTTTATGAACATAAAATAAAGACCTTTTCCTTTAAAAAAATTGTAAAGCAGCTTCCGCAATTTCAGAAATGACATGCAAAAAATGCCAAATTTTAGAAAATTTTTGAACTTACTAAATGTTTAATTAGTAAAATTGGCTATTTTTTATACAAATTTACGTTACTGAAAACGCCTTGAAGGTGAGAAAAATTAACAATTTTTTTTATGAACTTGAAATCTCTTCTTCTTTGTAAGTTATTTATTGAATTTTTACAATCTACTCATGCTGAGTATTTAGCAAAAGTAAATATTGGCAGCTATATAACATTGAAGGAGCATTCCTCCAGCGAGGAATCAGATATCTCCTAAATAAACTACCTATACAAGTTTGTTACAAGTCACAAATCATTAGTCCATACTCTTTTTAGTCTTCTTGGTGTTATGTCTCCTGTGAGCTGATCAACAAGTTGGTTAGTGTTCGGTTAGTTTTTCACAGTATTTTGCAGCAAGCCTCTGTGCTTCTTTATGAATGGCACGTAGCTTTAAGAACATATGCACAAACAACTCAACCAATACCCGACTTCAACATTAACAACGAACCACAGACGAACTCAAATCTTCAATTAACTGCTTTTCTGACGGAATTCAAGGCAATGTTCACTCAGCTGATAAATCAAAACCAGATGATTCTAAACTTAGGTACTATCAACTGTCGGAAACAAAAACCACCCATAATGGCTAAGATACTACGCATTGCAACTTGGAACGCTAACGGATTACTCAACCACAAAAATGAACTAATAGCCTTCTTAAAAGTTAATAAAGTCAATATTATGTTAGAAAACTTACTCTACCGACAAGAGTATGATCCGTATACCAAATTTTTCCGTGTACAATACAACCCATGACGCAGCGCACTACTGATGTGCTGTAACTATTCGTAGTAATACCTCTTATTACGAACTACCCAAATTTCGCACAGCATAATTATATAAGAGCTTTAAAAAACATTCAACTAAATGCACTTCCATGGTCCTTCACAGTATCAGCCATTTACTGCCGCCTCGGCACAAAATCTCAACGGACCAGCATAAAGCGTTCTTCCATACATTGGGATCTAATTTTTCGTAGGAGGGGACTTGAATGCAAAGCATGCCCATTGAGGCTTCAATTTGGTCACAACAAAAGGTGGAAACCTACCGAAAGCTATGACAGATGATAACTATGAGCATCAGTCTACCGGGGAACCCACGTTCTGGCCAACGGACCCATATAAAATTCCAGATCTCCTTGACTTCTTCGTAATTAAAAACATACATAGCTTCAAATTATACAGCAATTGAATCAAATCTAGATTTATCATCACACCACCACACTCCTGCAAAAAAATACAAATTGGAAACATTTCCAAAAGTACATTGACGAAAGCATAAATCTTTAGTTACGTATCAAATAACCCGAAGATCTCGACTTTACGGTGCATCATTTAACTACTGTCGTTCAAGAAGCTGCGTGGATTTCTATACCCAACCAAGTTAATGAAGAATATACGCCACTGTATATACGTAAACTCGTGGCTGAAAAAAGAAGAGCTAGGGTAAGATGGCAAAGATCAGGAAACACAGAAGATAAACAAACTTACAACAGATAAGTCCGAAAAGTCCATCTAACCCTTCAAGAATTTAGATACTCAACTTTTCAAGAATATCTCTCAAACCTAAACAAAGACGACCACTCCAGCTGTAGGGCAGCCAAAAAGTTTATAATAATAATATTTACTTCTTTCGATTTCTTAGGAAGTATAAGAATTGTCACTATACAAAAAATATATAGGTACAAGTATACGATTTAAAGAGTATACTTTTTTGTATAAAAAAGATGAGGCAATCGATTTTTTCAATTAGATCTGCCCTAACTTTAGTACAAAAAAATTTAAGAATTTTTAAGTTATTAGGTGTAGCAAAAATAACGTTATTTTAAGAGTTGCATTAAAATTGAAAACGGATTATTATTTCCCGTCCTAAAAAAGGTAGTTTCTACAATTTTCATATCAATATCCCGAAAACTTCTGAAATTACAGAAGAAAATTAAAATTACAATTTCGACTTTGACACCCTGTATATCCCTAAATATTAACTTTTGGACTAAGGTAATTTTAGGTAAATCGTAATATTTTGGCCTCAGGAATCTACTGTTGGTCTGTGGCCCATTACTTATGGACCACTCTGTATAAATCATTGCCCACCCTTATAGCACAACAATTAATTTCATTGCATTTCTGAAAGCTAAGTATTTATATTTTTTTAATGGATACATTCTAATATAGAAATGCAATAATAAAGGGGTAAGATACCGCAGGAGGTATTACATGATAAGTTTAACATGGTCCTCAGTATACGTTTTTGACATCTAAAAATGTTATCAAAAAATGTAGAGTGGCCCCAACATACAATTCCATAAGTCAATAAAGGATATATGCAACAGTAATAGAAAGCTTTTAACGTTGAAGAACTTACCGAATTTTTTAATTGACTGATGCAATAGTTTTTACAAGCACATTTACTGGATAAATAGTGAATATGTTCATTCCAAGATAGATTCTGATCAAGCTTGATCCCTAGAAATTTTAGACTTTTGTTCTGAGTTACTGATTTATTATTAAGTTTAATTAATAAAGTATGGTCGTATAGGTGATTCCAGATGGAGCAAACATGTCATGTCTGTTTTTTGCTGATTTAAAATTAGCCGGTTATTTTTACACCAAGATGTCGTATTAATACTATGCTGTGCCATTTTACTACGAAAATCAAAATTATTCTCCGAAACACCATTAGTGATGTTATCGGCATACAAAGGTAAAAAGTATTCTCCAAGTAAGATGGCATATCAATAATAAATATGACGAACAGAAACGGTCCAAGTATGCTAGCTTAAGGTACCCCACAAACATTATTTGTAACATCGAAATAAAAGTTATTGCTGTTATCCGATATTTTAACACGCTGAGCTCTATCCGTCAGGTAGGACTTTACCCAGTTCAACGCAGGACCACGAATGCCATACCGAAATAATTTTTGAAGAAGCATGATTAATAAGATCGAATGTTTTAGTAAGATCGTAAAATATCCCAATACTATTTAATTTGCCGTTGAGATTAGTTAAAATGTGATTGCAATATGAGAAAATCGCGTCTTCAGTACTCCATCCTTTACAGAAACCGAATTGATGGAGAGTTATTAGACTCTGTTTTTTACAAAAGTCATTAAGTCTTACCAAAAATGATACTTAAAAATTTTTTGAAAAGATCGATAACAATGCAACAGGCCTATAATTTTTTACGTTGCTAGGGTCGTCTTTTTCAAATGCAGGTGTTATAACGGCATGCTTTATTGAACTAGGAAAAGTCCACACTGAAATGATACATTAATTAGACATGTCAGGGGTTCTGACAATAGTTCAGCAAAATCGTAAAGTAAGTTGTAATTAATTTTTCTCCTCAGTAACTGCGCGCAAATACATTGAGTGAGTATTACTAAACATTAATGTTCGGTTCGCCTTATTGTTTTCATTAACAACATAACACGATTTTCGATTGTGTCCTCGATTTTTGGCCGACGATACGCTCTAATCGACCAATCAAAACCCTTAACACTTTCAAAAAATAAACGAAACGAACTTTCTAACAAAATCCCTTTCTTGTTTCTGGCCATAAATTCTGCCTTCATCTGATGATCAGAAGACATGTGTCAACTCTTCAATACTCGCTCGAGAATTTTTAAATTTTAAGTTGCTCCACTTCTATTAATCCCATAAAAAGGGGTTCCAGAATTCGGCCTGCGCCAGAAACTGCCAGCCGAGACCTCCCGCTTAGGCCTACCCACTAGTGATGGGTAAGTCGTTCAATTTTAATGTGCGCGCACATATCGTTCAGCACACTTTGGTGAGTCGTTCAGAGCGAACCGTTCAATTGAACTAGATAGTCATATTGTGCTTAGAGGGAATATAATATACGACACTGTGCGTTACACACGGGAAACAAACAGTTCAAGAGTCATGATGTCATACGAAAACAATTAATATCTAACAATTTATGATATCATTAAAAAATATTTACAATCTACGGCTGTGTACGAAATATATCCCATCCAAAACTCAGTTTATGACGGATCAATCATTATAATTGACATTTAGTATACAGGGTTACTGGTAATTCGATACATTCCTTTGGAGATGTGATGGGGCAGGAGCTAAGAAACAAATTTAACCCTAATATACATTATGCAAAACTCAATAGTTTTTGAGATATTTCAATTTTTGTGTTTTTCTCAAAAAAGTAGATCTTAATGCCTTTAAAGTTAATTTTAAAAAAATCTGCTTGACATTTTTTGAATTTTTTTACTGAATTACTTGTCCCACTCTATGGTCATCCGTTTGGAATGGAAAATATCCGGAAACATTTCGATCATGTGAAAATTTTAAATAAAAACTTATAAAAAATAATTTTTAAAAATCAGCTACGAAAATTACCAATTCGTTTTTCTCAAGAATTATCAACATATCATGCGTACAAATTATTTTAAAAACTTCCTTATTTCAACAGCTATCCATCAAGGTACAAATGTTCAACGTGCCCTTGCCAGTTCTAATAAAGAAATAGTAAAAGTGATGCAAGTAGTACGGTTATTATTTTTGGATAAACAGTAAAAAGTAAAAGTGTGCGTAGAAAAGTGTTTTAAGTGCCATGCTCACCTACACCAATGCAGAATACGCTGACATCTTGTTTGTCTACGGATATTGTGACGGCAAAGCTGCCGAAGCTCGCCGAGAATATGAACGTCGCTTCCCTTACTGTCGTATACCAAATGTTCGTGTATTCGGTACGGCATATGGAAATGTCGCTGAAATTGGCTCTGTGAAACGTAGACAAGGTAACGCCGGTGCTCCTCGTGTCCATCAACCAGATGATGAGGAAGAAATATTGCGACATTCTGATGAAGACCCAAGAACTTCAACTAATAAAGCCGCAAGACTAACCGGAACGTCACAATGGAAAGTTCGGTCTACGATATGCAGTATTCGATGCCATCCTTACCACTATACTCCTGTCCAAGGCTTTCATGGAAGTGATCCTGGAAGGAGAGTGGAATTCTGCCGCTTTATGTTAAATTCAGATGCAGACAATGCAAATTTCTTACTGAACATTTTATGGACGGATGAAGATGTTCCTCTCACCGTGAGACAGCGAATAATATTTCAGCACGACAGCACGACGGTTGTCCAGCTCATTATCGGCTGACAGTACGACACTTACTCGGTCAACGTTTTTCTAACCGTTGGATTGGAAGGGCAGGCCTTGCCCAGCGCGAAGTTCAGATTTAACACCTCTAGATTTCTACGTGTGGAGCCATATGAAAGAGATGGTCTATGAAACACCAATCGATACGGAGAATACCTTAGACAAAGGATAGTCGATGTTGCCCAACACATACGGCATATCCTCACAACCAGAGTAACAAAGACGGAAATAAGAAGACGCTGCCGTGCTTGTATACGGAGTAGGGGCTCCCATTTTGGGCAAGAAATGTAGTACAAATTTGAAATTAAGAATTAAACGATTACCTTTACAATGCGGATTTTACTGTTTATCCAAAAATTAGAACAATACTACTTGCATCACTTTTACTATTTTTTTTATTAGAACTATCAAGGGCAAGTTGAACATTTGTACCTTGGTAGATAGCTGTTGAAATAAAGAAGCTTTTAAAATAATTTGTACGCATATTATGTTGATAATTTTTGAGAAAAACGAATTGGTAATTTTCATAGCTGATTTTTAAAAATAATTTTTATAAGTTTTTATTTAAAATTTTCACATGATCGAAATGATTCCGGATATTTTCCATTCCAAAGGGATGACCATAGAGTGGGACAAGTAATCCAGTAAAAAAGTTCAAAAAATGTCAAGTAGATTTTTTTTAAATTAACTGTAAAGACATTAAGATCTACTTTTTTGAGAAAAACACAAAAATTGAAATATCTCAAAAACTATTGAGTTTTGTATAATGTATGTTAGGGCTAAATTTGTTTCTTAGCTCCTGCCCCATCACATCTCCAAAGGAATGTATCGAATTACCAGTAACCCTGTATATTTTCCTTTGATTTTTAAAATACGCCGTAAAACACATAATTTAATTATTTAAATTTAGTTGGATACTTTGTTATTTTTATATTTTAGATGATAATATTTTAGTTATGTTTAACCATTTTCAATAGTTCTTTGTATGTTTTGCTTGTCACTTAAAACGTATAATTTAGAGTGCATTCTTTGTGTCATATTTGAGTAAGGGTTTAAACTACATTTTCACACCAAATATAATCCAGATGGTTTAACCCAGTTAAACAATGATCTCTTGTTGTACGTGCCTGCTGTCAGGTTTTTGTCTAAAAAAGGGATTTATAAAGCAGACACATTTTTGTTTTACAGCAGAACATTTGCACTTTGCACACTTTCTAATAAACGGTTTACAATTAAATTGCATTTATTCCTCAGCGTGGAATACAACAGCTGTAATATTTTAAATACTATGATTTCTTTTTATTGACACTTGACACTCTTGACAGGGAACTTGTTTATGATCCAAGGGGTATAAACAACATGTATTTTGTCAATTATGCGTGAAAACCCATATAGCCTAATATTTCTAGTAATAAATAACCACCGCACCGCCACTTGTGTCTTAATTTACACTGGCTTTATTTTTAATTACGGAGGTGGATCTTTTTGCTTAAAAAGCAAATGCCATTGAAGGACATTAATTTCGTTAGGTCATAGTTTACTATTTGCATATTTTCTTATTAAACCTACGAGCACAAATAATAAACTCTTGTTTATTTTTATTAGTACCCCGAATTAATAAAGATCAAATTATGTACGCAACACGTACGAAAACAATTCGGTCATTCGCTGTGCCGTAGCACAGTACAGTCAGTATCCCTGTTTTACACATATAGAAAGAGCTAACCAATTTACTCGGCAACGAAGTGTGTATTGAGCTGAAATGAACGATGAACGTATCGTTCTGTAGAAAAGAGTTATATTCGCACCGCACACTACGGTGAGTCGTTCAATTTGAACGACTCGCTCATGAGCGACCCATCACTACTACCCACCCCTAGTCCCTTGTTTCAGCTTAATTGCTGGTAAAGACTTTTTAATTGCAATAAGTAATTTAAATAAGTTATTTAAATCTAGCTAAAAAGCTTTATAAAGATGTATTTGCTATCACACACCACCGCGAAGCATCTCGCGTAGAATCTGGGTGTTTTTATTCATGATAGTCATCAAACCGTGACACTTTCTCGCTCGACAGATTGTGTGGGGTATCAAACGATGCTTCCTGACGCTACCAGAACGATGATAACTACTAGACAATTCAGTAATTAGATTTGGCACAGATATTTCCGAAAAATAAAAACACAGGGGTTTTGTCCCATTTTGCCAGTTCCACCACCACTCGCCAGCCAATGGGAGAGCAGTATGGGATTTTCGGGCTATAAATACGCTCGAAAAATCCAATCTCTGCATGTTTGATCAGGATCGGCATCCTTGCACGTTTGATTGGCATCACCGCCTCCACACTTTGCCGAAACCGCCAGCTGCCGCCTAAGCCACCAAACGCTTACGTTCCCAGCCACCTCAACGCTGGAACCCCTCGTCTCCGCCTACGCCGCCAGACGCTGCCCCTTCCCGGCCACCTCAACGCCGGAACCGCTCGCCGCCTCGTACGCCGCCAGACGCTGCCCGTTCCTAAAGCTAAATGCTGCCTTACGAAGATAGCAACACCTCCTTCACGACCTTCTTCCCTACTGTAGTTACTAGCTATCGTATAATTTTCAATTTTAATATGTTGAACTTCGTTTTCGTTTAACCAGGTTTATATAAAACACAGTATTTCCGGAAAGTCCAATGAATTTAATAATACATAACATGGTAAAAATCCTAAAATTCTGAAAATTCATACGCTTATTTTTCGACCTCGGGTCATTCGCGTAAATTATGGAAGATAATCTAAAGCTGCAAACATTAAACAATAATAACAAGCAAAAGCAAATTTACTTATTAAGAGCACACTTGCATTGGCAAACAAATACCAAGAAAATTCTCATTGTTTTATATTTTTATATACCAAGCAAAGTAATCCTTTAATAAAGATAAAAAACAAACGTAAAAATATTTTGTACATGAAGAAGCGCACAACTTTTAAATAGATTATCTACTCCGAACGACTTCAAAACAGGAGTTTTATATTGTCTTAAGCATTTATTTGTACTGATATTATGACGAGAATTCGGTTTTTCTAAACAATCGTGTTAAATCTGTCAAAATGTTTTTAGGGGTCTGTGAACTGTAATACTTTTCTGTGTCAGACAACTAAACAGAATGTTAATATCAGAGTCAATATTGTCAGGTGAAATTTCAACGTCACGTTTGCATTTTGAACCATGTATATAAAACATCGTCCAATTGTTATTTTATCACAGTTATCGAAGATTCGCGACAGTGAATTCGATAAATCTAGAGTAAAGTGTGTGTACTAAAATTATTTAATAGTCAAAATACTTTTTTAAAATATAAAAGCAAATATGGATGGAGGTAAGTATGCTAATTATTTATGTTGTGATTTTCATGAAATTTTCCATTTCCGTTTTGAAATGTGTTCCTTGGCAAATTTTATCAAAATTTCGTGATGGTTTTCGGGGTTTTTTATTGCTCGGTATCTGGAAAAAAATCGCCTCTTGTTGTTGAACTTTCCAATTCTTGCTGATTAAAATAATTAGCGTATAACCCAATCAAACTTTATTTAAGCCCCAGTACGCATGAAAGATTCACAGGGTAAATTTGCTTTGTAAAATTTCAGAACTTGAGATTACGTAAGCTGACTATTTTTAAATATTTTAGTATTTATTATCCATTTTCCAATTTTCAAAATTTTGTACCATTTATAAAATTTAAACATTTGTATAATATTTTTTTACTTTTGGCCCTTTGGCAACCCTCTGGTTGATCCCGGTTAACTATAGAATGTCACTAAATTATTTACTTAAACTAAAAAAGCCTAACAACCATGATGAAGCAGAGATCAAAACCCCAATATATCGTATGCTTAAATAGTCTATGGATAGCAGGTGCTGTAAAAATGTTTGATCATACTATTTGTTACTTAAGAAAAATAATGGAAAACTAAAACCAATATAATTTAAATGAGTTATACATGAAGGCAACGGGAAACCACTGCAGAGAACATATTTCCCTAGTACAAGGTGTCTCTCAAATGCGTGGACATGGCTTAACCATAGATTCCTGGGCGCAAAATGAGATGATTTAACCCAACTTACTTATATCCAAATTCGTTTCGTTAAGCCAGTATTCTGCTTCAAAGTTCTTTGAAAAAAAATTAAATTTTCTTATAACAACAATTACCAATCTAAGTACGATCAAGTTTTATAAAATCTTTACCTAACACCCAGAAAATTAATTAGTTGTAATTAGTAAAACAATAAGTTACTAACACCTTTTCTAAATTTTCTGGAGTGAAATCTCTACGTTTTTCGGAAACAATTGGTGTATATGCTGAAAATGACCTTTCAACGTTAGAGCATATTTAAAAATTTCAATGTACTCCATGGAAATATTTTCTGGCAACTCCACCCCTTCCCCTGTTAAAATTTTGTCTAGGGTAACTAATAATGCGTAGGTAACCAGGATTATTTGCAAGAACAGAAATTAATTTATTTTTTATTTTTTCTGCTGTTTTTCCTTCGGCCATTTCATTTTTTTTTTATCAAAACACTTAACGATTTGGCTTTTCCCATATTTAATTAACTGAATTAACACAAACCGCAACACAGCGTTTCAAAATAGAAGAGCACAAGCCACAACTGCTGTTTAATAAATGCAAGTTTTGTACATACTATACAATTGCAAAGAATGCCATGTTAAAAATATTACTTATTTAAAAATTTAATCCTCTACATTCCAGAGTATAACTTCAGGGGGCTGAGTAATTCCAGAGTTATTCAGTAAACAATCTTCTTAACAAGAATCCATTCAGGATTTAAGGTACATAACTACTTTTGTTAATCTTCTTACAGGAACAAGACAATTAAATTTTCTAGGAAAAAATTTCTAGCTTCACAAGAAAATTAAACTTTCTCTTTCTAGATTTTGTTTGCTTAAAAATAAACCCAAAAAGTTTCAGAAATAATCATTAAAAAGGCAAAATAAGCAACAATAACCAGATAAAAAAAATAAGCATAAAAACTTTAAAATAAGCACAATAAGTATGTATAATTGTGGCTCAGTCGCTTTAAAATTGCCCGAAATATGTGTCTTTCAATTATCATTAAGGAATATCAATCACAGGCAAATAAGCATTTGCTTACAAATCCGCAGTCTAGACTTATTATCAATGGACCACTAGTATATGAAACATGGGTGTCACACCCCATATCAGACAGTAACTCTTTAATGGCAAGACTGATAATTAAAATAATATTTTTTTCAGAAAGAAGCATTCAATAGTAAACTTTTTGTCTCTTTCTAATTTGTGATATCTATTACGGTTTAATCACAAAAATTTAAAATCTGAGTGACTGCGCATTCGGCGTAAGTGTAAGTTACAGCCAATATTATGTAAAAAAAAATAAAAAGATGAACTGTTAAAAATCACAAGGTAGCACCTACAGCTAGTTGAAATGTTTGACAAGCGATAAACAATTGCTACTGAAGATAGCAATTAGTTGTTTGTCATTTGTTTCTTAGAATACCTAGTTTGTTTTAAGAAATGTTCAGCGCAGTCACTTAGATTTTAAATTTTTGTGATTAAACGGTAACAGATATCACAAATTAGAAAGAGACAAAAAGTTTACTATTGAATGCTTCTTTCCGAAAAAAATATTATTTTAATTATGGGTCTTGCGATGAAAGAGTTACTGTCTGATATGGGGTGTGACACCCGTGTTTCATATACTAGTGGTCCATTGATAATAACCATTATCATCTCAAAAGATGTCTCAAGTCAATATGGAGTGGCATCCAAATCGATCCAAGCGTCTGGTTGTTATAAGAAAATTTAATTGTTTTTAAAAGAACTTTGAAGCAGAATACTGGCTTAACGAAACGAATTTGGATATAGGTATTATAGGTAAGTTGGGTTAAATCATGTTATTTTGCGCCCAGGAATCTGTGGTTAAGCCATGTCCACGCATTTTAGAGACACCCTACCCTGTGTAAAGGGAGATATAACAAAGTTCACGACGCCAAGTCGTTTAAAAATGTGGCTTTGATCCCCTCGCCAACGTCCTAAAAACGGATATGACATGAAGAAGAATACACGATTTGTAATAACAAATATTTAATTTTAGCAACGAAATCGTTCTGTTTGTACTTAAGCATCTGTGCTTTAATGTGCTGCCATAGTGTTTTGAGCTACAACCCTTTCATAACCAAAATGACCGAGTGGACTCAATTGGAATTTGATTACGCGTCAGAGCAGGCCCGACAAAATGCCATTAATTCAGGCGAATTTAACGTTGGACACTTGCTACCCATTGATATCGACATTTACTACAACGATGGTAAGTTATCAGTTATCACAATTAATTTCATGCAAATTTCGAATTGTTTTGAATCAACAAAGCCCCTTCCCACTATTTAAAAGTGGTGCAACTAACAAAATACCTATACCAAAACAAGAAACGTAATGAACTCGGTATTTTCCAGCAAACGTAAGGACCAAAGCATTTGTAACAGTTCCACGCTTTCAAAATGGTATACCAGCAACATTAGGGACGATTACTGACCGAAGTTACGACGGAAACCCAATAATAGCCCCGTACCCATCATGGCCATGGCACAACAATTTAACTGCGTGCGCCCAGAATCGCATAGTTTCAGTTTTTCGTGTCAAAGTGAGTTAATTTACGATTTATTTGCACCCAATTGGCTTAAATAAACGAAATGGGTTTTAGATTGATGAATGTGGACGGTTATGGGTTTTGGATACCGGTCGTATTGTCGACACCCTGATATGCCCCCCGCAGATTTTAGCCTTCGATTTAAAAACGGTAGGTAATTCCGCTTTAAAATTTTAAAGCATCATCTGCTTTGATCATACAATCATTACTTTTAATGTTGATTTAATAAAAAAATTGTTTGGTCTCTAGAAAAAGAAAGGGTCCTTTTAAAATCATGAGCTTGGAAGCATCAATAAAAATTTGTTAAGAATTTTTTATGAAAATTGAAGTTGAAATTTAGAATTTCAAATAATTCCAGGACACGTTGATCCACCGCTACGAAATCCCAGCAAGCCAAATACAATCAAATTCAATCCTCGTTACACCCACCGTCGATGTTCGGGACCCTCCACCATATGGTCAATGCCAGGACACCTTCATTTATGCAGCTGATTGCCAAGCCATGGCTTTGATCGTACATAACGTTAAGAAAAACAACTCGTGGCGTGTCATTGACAAAACTATGTACCCATACCCATCTTATGGCACTTACTATATCGCAGGTAAGTGTCTTTCGGAACTTTAGCTATTTGTATAGCGGCTCTAAGTAGTTACATACCAAAAATTATCAGTGTTTAAAGAAGCAAAATAGGAAACTTTTTGATTAAAAAAAATGGCTGTTAACATAATTAAAGGTCAACAATTCGATCTAATGGATGGCATCTTAAGCATGGACTTATCACCCTATAAACCAGGAGTTAGTAAAGATCGCACCCTTTTCTTCCATGCCCTATCCAGCGGTACAGAAAATTGGGTCTACACGTCGTATTTAAGAAATCAAACCTTGTTCGAAAATAACCCATCACCTGCCCCTCAAATATTCCATGTAAGTTCACCCAGGTAATAAATAATTTGAAAATAAAACTAATTTTTTTAGACGTATCAAGGAACACGTCACACACAAGCTGTAGCACAAGCAATAGACAGAGATGGTATATCGTATTTTGGACTCGCTTCTGATATTTCTATTAATTGTTGGAACACTGCCCTTCCTTATGGGGATTTTTATATTCGCGTGCTTGACCAGGACAATAAAGCTTTACAGTTTGCTAGTGGAATGAAGGTAAGAATAATAAAAGAAATCTTACTAAGTTTTCGTAATTCGCCCAAAGGGGTGAATCCTTACTAATTTAAGTTCAAAAAGAAATCTAATATTTATTTATAATTTTTTTTAATTTCCTAAACTTGTCTACGGTTAAACGAAAAAAAAAAGAATAAAAACCGACAGATTTCCAATATTCAAGTCATAAATTTTAGGTGATAACGAACAAACTTGGAGTACAAGAATTATGGTTCCAAACAGTGCGTTTCCAAAAGTTTGCAACGGATACCTTGAATCCACGTGAGGTTAACTTTAGGGTTTTCGCTGCAAGACTAACAGATTTAACCGGATACAATAAATGTAGGCTTATATAACAAAACTAACGTGTAACCAAACCTGAAATTTGTTAAAATGTAATGTCAAAATCAAAATACCCGCCTAGTCAAGCGTAGAGATCCTGTATAATATAAAGATAAGAGTTGGGAAAATGCCGTGATACAGTTTCATTGGTTTGGATCAATTTTTGCATGGACTGCTTAATTAAAATGCATTTATTTGAAATCTGTTAAAATTGACACTTTTGATGTTTATTAATAAAGGGTCAAATACGACAAAATGACTGGCTGCAGCGCAAGAAATTGTAATAATAGAGCTGAAATAAAGGAAAATAATGTTAATCTGTTCAAATAAATCTTTTGTTAAAATATTTGCGGTTTTTATATTTGACTGGTTAAGTGACACTGTGATGACAATCAAAATGACGTTTTTGTTGATCACGTGTTTGGATCAAAAATTGCTGTCAAAATAGTCTCATTTTCCCAACTCTTATCCTAATATATACAGGGTCTCTAGTCAAGCGTTGCTCGTAACGCCATCTACTTACCTTATAAAATACAGTTTGTACTTTTGTATCCGGTGTAGAAAACAATAAATGAGTCAGTCCTGAATACTCAATTTACGTGGTTCTTAATTTTCTAACAGGTTATGTGTCCAGACACGTGTTTTTAAGTAAAATTGAAAATTATTTAATACTGAGTGCACAAGAATGGCTAGTAATTTTATCTCCAGTGTTCCAAAGTTGTTGGGCAGAGAAAACTACGATGATTGGGTATTTGCGGTTGAAAATTACCTTGTACTAGAAGGGTTAGAAACATGCAACACCGATGCTGAAACAGACGCTACAAAATTGCCAAAGCAAAAGCAAGATTTGTTCTTACAATTGACTCTTCATTGTATATCCACATAAAGGAAACGAAAAGTGCCAAGGAATTATGGGATAAGTTAAAAACACTGTTTGCTGATTATGGGTTCACAAGAAAAATAGCGCTGCTGCGTACCCTAATATCAATTAGACTGGAAAATAGTGAATCAATGGCTGTCTATGTGAACCAGATAGTTGAAACCTCGCAGAAATTAAGAAGATCGGGGTTCAGTATTGATGATGAATGAGTTGGGTCGTTATTATTGGCAGGTTTGACTGAAAACTTTTCACCCATGATAATGGCAGTTGAACATTCTGGCATGAAAATTAGTGTGAACGCCATTAAAACAAAATTAATGTATATTCGGAAGTGAGATTACGGCGCATATTCCCAAAACAAGGAGATTAAAATGGGAAAAGAAAGCAAAACGAATGGTCCTCGTTGGTTCCGCCGACCATACAAAAGGTTATAGATTATATAATCCTAGAAATAACTCCGTTATCACCAGTAGAGATATGATAATAATGAAAGGAAAAAGAAAATCGCAGGTTCTAATTAATACTGGAACAAATACAGAAGTTACTGTCGAAGGAATAGATTCAGTGGGGGCAAATATGGAAACTGAGAGAAACGAAGATATTTCAGAAACCACTGAAGAAGTTGACAGTTACAGCACAAATGACAGCGACTATATGTATGAAGATGAAAATGTGATTCCAGAAAACGTAAGACATTCAACAAGAGAATCGTCGAAACCAAAAAGGCTTGATGATGATCTGACGTACATGTGTACAACTGACGCAATTGACATGGGAGAAGATCCTCATACAGTGTCGGAAGCTTTGTCGAGGCCAGACAAACAAAATTGGAGACGAGCGATGACAGACGAAATATCTTCTTTCGAAGAAAACCAAGCATGGGAGCTAACAGATCCACCAGAAAAGGGTTGTGTAGTGGAATGTAAGTGGGTGTTCAAAAGAAAATTAGGAAGTGAATGTGATGTGCGATATCCAGCTCGATTAGTTGCGAAAGGATTCGCACAGCGGCATGGTATAGACTATCACGAAACCTTCTCACCTGTTGTGAGATACTCAACAATGAGGTTGTTAATAGCTCTATCAATGCAATTAGATCTTGATATCAATCACCTAGATGTAACTACTGCTTTCCTGAACGAAACCCTGGAAGAAACAGTTTTTTTGAAGCAACCGGAAGGTTTTGTTATGCCCGGTAATGAAAATAAGGTATGTAAATTAAAAAGGGCCATTTACGGTCTGAAACATTCCTCCAAGGCTTGGAACAGGAAAGTAGATGAGGTGCTGATCTGCCTCTTGATAAAAGAGTTTCGCCTCTGGCGTGGTTGACACGTTGAGTTACCGTGCTCTTTTAGTGCTCCCTTTCCTCCTGAAAAAGCCCCTTATAAAAGTGGGCGAAACGTTGAGTCTTTTGTCTCAAAATGGCACGGTCCCAATCCGGAAGACGTTTTGTTAATAGTTCATCTATTGTTTATGATTTCTGTCAACTGTCAACTCGTTTGATGTCATTGTGACTTAATACGCTTTAAAACGTTTTTTAAGAATCCTAGCAGTAAATCTGATTTATTAATGTGATATAAGTCCATTTTCAAGTCTGATCTGTAATAATTTGTTGAAATAACCTGCAAAAAATTACGGATTTTCAGCATCTATTTGAACAAACTCTAACTAGTAACAGTTTTACTATAGTGGAACTTATTCTGCATGCACCGTAAGTAGTAATTGTTTGTAATAAAATACGTAAAATTTAATACAGCATACGAAATGAAAACAATGTTTAATTAGCATATTTTAGATTATGGGTTTTACAGATCATCAAAAACCGTGCATACTAGAGATTTATTTTGGAAATGGCCAAAAACTTAATGGCGTTTGGATTTACTCCACTCGAGATGTATTTGCTGAATTTCGTGAAGAATTTCCAAATGTGGCGGTTCACGCATTCCATGAAATTATCCCAAATGATATTCCCCAGCGGCAGATATTTTGTGAATGGTTTCTTAATAATCTTGATAACCATGATGAGGCGTTTGAAAATTATTTTTTACTGATGAATGTTGGTTCCACCTCTCTGGGTACACTAATTCACAGAATATGCGGATGTGAAGTTCAAATAATCCACATTATTTTATTGAGGCACCTCTACATCCACAGAAACTTGGAGTTTGGGTAGCTATCAGTAGAAGACGCATAATAGGACCTATATTTTTTAAGGGGTACTGAAATCTGAACGATACCGCCTACAAATTTTAATTCCTTTTATAAATCAGTTATTGGATGATGAACTAGCAGAAGGATATTTTCAATAAGATGGGGCTCGAATACATACCACAAGAGAAAATCTTAATTTTCTTATGGAGTATTTTGAAAATCGTATCATCAGTTTAAACACGCCAATTATATGGCCTCCAAGATCATGCGACTTGACTCCATGTGATTTCTTTTTATGGCCATGTCTGAAAAATTCCATTTTTAATACTCCTGTTGGCGATATCAATGGCCTTCGACAGAAAATAATAAACAAAATCGACGAAATTAATGATAATCCTGAGTTATTAAATAATGTTATGTGCAGCTTTAAACGAAGAGTTTTAGACTGTGTCGAGACATTGGAGGTGGCCACATAGCACATCTTTTTTAACTAAAAATTGAAGCTTTTCCATTTGAATTTATTACAAAAGTTAAATTTTTCAATTAATTTTGTTTCAAGCAGCTTTAGCATATGCATAACTAGCAAACTTAAAACGTGTTCAAATGTTTGCTATTGTTATTCCATTGCGTACAATAAAATTTAAGATGCATGAAATTGGCCCTAAATAATTAGTTTACTTTGCTGTGTATTCAGATTTATAAAATTAGTTTCAATGGCATGTAAGTAGTTCACATGTGTCAATTTAAGTAAAGACATACTTAACTTTTATCATGGCACGCTTTGATGAATCTACTTTTGAATCACTCTTTATATTGAATGAATGTGTTCACATTTTTGCTGTTTATAACATATCAGTGCGTAATAGTTTTTAATGCGTTTCAGTTTTGGAACTAAGTAAATCTAGTCTTTTAAGAACATAATACGTAAACGTTTTTATTCAAGACCTAATTTTTCTAATATATACAATAAGGATTTTCTAAACAATCGTGTTAAATCTGTCAAAACGTTATTAGGAGCATGTGAAATGTAATACTTTTCTGTGTCAGATAACCAAACAGAATGTTAATATCAGAGTCAATATTGTCAGGTGAAATTTCAACGTCACGTTTGCATTTTGAACCATGTATATAAAAACATCGTCCAATTTTTATTTTATCACAGTTATCGATTCGATTCGTGACGGTGAATTTGATAAATCTAGAGTAAAGTGTGTGTATTAAAATCGTTTAATAGTCGAAACACTTTTTAAAATTTAAAAGGAAATATGGACAGAGGTATGTTAATTTATATTGTGATCTGCATGAAATTTTCAAAAAAAAAAAGTGAAATACATATGTATCTTGGCAAATTTGGTTAAAATTTCGTGATGGTTTTCGGGGTTTTTTATTGCTCGGTATCTGGATTAAAATAATTTAAGCATAACCCAATTAAACCTTATTTAAAACCCAATAGGCCATGAAAGTTTCACAGTGTAAATTTGCTTTGGAAAATTTCAAAACTTGAGATTATGTAAGCTGACTATTTTCATATATTTTGGTTTTTATTTACCATTTTGCATTTCTTAAAATTTGGTAGCATTTGTAAAATTTAAAAATTTGTATAACTTCCAATCAGGCCCGGCAACTTTTGATTTTTGCGTGTGGTGCTCAAAAAAAAACAACATACTTAATATATTTATGTATATTTAAATGCAACGCTTAATTACAAATATACGTAAATATACATAGTACATACGTACTTAACATATTATGTATGATGTATGTATTGTCTGTAACCTCTTGTACCTTTCGGTGTCGAGGCTGGTGCGTTAATGTATGAGGTTCTACGGGTGCAGTGCACAATCCGCCCCGACTCTGCAAGTTGCGTGATTGGTGCGCCGTTTAATACCTACATACTGCACCATGTGTAAAGTGCAAGTGTGTGTAGTGTAGGACCTTGTTACTCTACCTCTTCTCTTAGGCCTGTATTCTGAGGAGAGTGTCGTTAATTAGGTGCCCAACGACGAATTGTCACCAGGACTCGATACTGACCTCCAAACTGCAAGAAAATCCTGCCCATCCGGAGATTCGAACCAGGGACTGGCGCAACGCTAGCCTGACGCGCTACCACTGCGCTGCCATGTCACTTACTTAACATATTATACATAATATAAATAACTTTACATGGACATGGAAAAAAGTGGAGACACGAACTGAAGCCCCGGAAATCCACTCATTTATGAGTGGTTTTAAATCAAGTGCTTCTGTGTAGTCTTGATGCACATGAAGAATCGCAATGTGATTCAACCGTTCTTGACTGAGACAGGAACGTAAATAATGTCTATGGATAAGCAGGTGCTGTGAAAATTACATGTCATCTCTGAAATTATTTACTTCTATCATTTTTACGTTATCGGCAATTTCCTAAAATTCGAATAAAAGTAAATTTTCAGGAAAAAAAACCAACATTCTTATAACTTATAACGAAACAAAGTTTAGTTGAGATGTATAACAAAAATAGTATATTGTGTAACAAGTACTGAAGCTGACCTTTTTATACGAGTGTGCAGTTTGCGACACAAGCCGAAAGGCGAGTGTCACAAGCACACGAGTGTAAAAAAGGCTTCACGTATGTGTTGCACACTATACTTTTTCTACGACCTCAACTCAAACTTAAAAAATGAGTTAAATTAGCAAACGTTTACTTCACTTGACAGTTCTCACAAATTCGTCGTTCAAACAAAAAACAAGCACAGCTATCTATTCAAGTGTTTACCCGTGCCGAAAAGTGTATAGGCTCTTATGGCAGAAATGCGTAAAATAAACTCCATTAGAAATGCATTGCACTTCACGCATCGATGTAAAAAATACGATTTCATGTACTGCGATCAGTTTGTGAAACTACTACTTTATACATGGTAGTAGAAAAAATATCTTTTGAACATTTTTAGTTACAATCTACAATCTGTTCACTTTTGAAAGATATGAAGTAAATGTTAATGAGGTAAAAATAATAAAAGTAACCAAATTCAGTGAGGACTTTTAATTGTACAGCAACCGCGATCCAAAGACTTTTTGATCATACTATATTTGTCACGTAAGAAAAATGATCGCCAACTAAGACTAATATAATGCAAATGGGTTATACACGACTTGTAATAAAAAATATTTAATTTTAGCAACGAAATCGTTCTGTTTGTGCTTAAGCATCTGTGCTTTAATGTGCTGCCATAGTGTTTTGAGCTACAACCCTTTCATAACCCAAATGACCGAGTGGACTCAATTGGAATTTGATTACCCATCAGAGCAGGCCCGACAAAATGCCATTAATTCAGGCGAATTTAACGTTGGATACTTGCCACCCATTGATATCGACATTTACTACAACAATAGTAAGTTATCAGTTATCACAATTAATGTCACGCAAATTCCGAATTGTTTTGAATCACCGCCCCCCCCCCCCCCCTTGAAACGTGGTGCAACTAACAGAATACCTATACCAAAACAAGAAACGCAATAAACTCGGTAATTTCCAGCAAACGTAACGACCAAAGCATTTGTAACAGTTCCACGCTTTCAAAATGGTGTACCAGCAACATTAGGGACGATTACTACCAGAACTATCTTCAGAAACCGAATAATAGCTCCGTACCCATCATGGGCATGGCACCAAAATTTAAGTACGTGCCCCCAGAATCGCATAGTTTCAGTTTTTCGTATCAAAGTGAGTTAATTTCTGATTTATTTGCACCCAATGGGCTTAATTAAACGAAATGGGTTTCAGATTGATGAATGTGACCGGTTATGGGTCTTGGATACCGGTCGAATTGTGGACACCCAGATATGTCCTGCGCAAATTTTAGCCTTCGATTTAAAAACGGTAGGTAATTTTAAAGCACAAGCTGCTTCGATCATATGATTATTACTGTTGATTTAATAAAAAATTATTTTGGTCTCTAGAAAAAGAAAGCGTCCTTTTAAAACCATGAGATCAGAAGCATCAGTAAAAATTGTTTAAAATACTTTTTATGGAAATTAATGTTTAAATTTAGAATTTAAAATAATTCCAGGATACGTTGATCCACCGTTACGAAATCCCAGCAAGCCAAATACAATCAAATTCAATCCTCGTCACACCCGTCGTCGATGTTCGGGATCCTCCACCATATGGGCAATGCCAGGACACCTTCGTTTATGCAGCTGATTGCCGGGCCATGGCTTTGATCGTGCATAACGTTAAGAAAAACAACTCGTGGCGTGTCATTGACAAAACGATGTACCCGTACCCATCGCATGGGACTTACTATATCGCTGGTAAGTTTCTTTCGAAAGCTTAGCTATTATATAGCCGTTCTAAATAGTTACATATAAAAAATTATCAGCGTTTAAAGAACAAAAATAGGAAAATTTTTGATTAAAAAAATGCCTGTTAACATAATTAAAGGTCAACAATTCGATCTAATGGATGGCATCTTAAGCATGGACTTATCACCCTATAAACCAGGAGTGAGTAAAGATCGCACCCTTTTCTTCCATGCCCTAGCCAGCGGTACAGAAAATTGGGTCTACACGTCGTATTTAAGAAATCAAACCTTGTTCGAAAATAACCCATCACCCGCCCCTCAAATATTCCACGTAAGTTCACCCAGGTGCAGATAATTCGAAAATAAAACTGTTTTTTTAGACGTATCAAGAAACACGTCACACACAAGCTGTAGCACAAGCAATAGACAGAGATGGTATATCGTATTTCGGACTCGCTTCTGATATTTCTATTAATTGTTGGAACACTGCCCTTCCTTTTGGGGATTATTATATTCGCGTGCTTAACCAGGACAAGAAAGCTTTACAGTTTGCTAGTGGAATGAAGGTAGGAATAATAAAAGAAATCTTACTAAGTTTTCGTAATTCGCCCAAAGGGGCGAATCCTTACTAATTTAATTTCAAAAGAAATCTAATATGTATTTATTTATAATTTTTTTAATTGCCTACGGTTAAACGAAAAAAAAAAGAATAAAAACCGACAGATTTCCAATATTCAAGTCAGAAATTTTAGGTGATAACGAACAAACTTGGAGTACAAGAATTATGGTTCCTAACAATGCGTTTACAAAAGGTTGCCACGGGTACCTTGAATTCACGTGAGGTTAACTTTAGGGTTTTCGCTGCAAGAGTAACAGATTTAACTGGATACGATAAATGTAGGATTGTATAACAAAACTAGCGTGTAACCGAACTTGAAATTTCGGTTACATACGTACGAACCAATAAGATTTGGGTCGATCTAACGTAAATACACTTTTTGTTCGGTACTAATCGAACATTCTTATCATTTTGTTGTACATATCTGTATATATTATAGAAATAAATATTTAAAAATTATGATTTTGATTTTGAGCTTAAGATACTGAATTTACACTTTATGAAGCCAGGTCAGTAAGCAGCAATCAAGGCGGCTCTGTTTCCATATAAGGATGGTTGCTTCTAAGTAATAGCAAGGGATATAATTAAATGAAGGAAAAGAATTTGGTTGTCGAAAAGATAAAACTTGCTAAAAAATACTTGACATTAGAAAAGCTCAGTGAAAGTCAGTCCCAAAAAAATAAAACCCTTTTGTCTAAAGCGTAAAGAAAGGTTTAAAAATTGTTTAAAATATCTAACAGGCAAAAAATTCCAAAAATCTACAATTTTAGGAAACAAAATTCAATCTAAAGGTCAATAACAACTTCCTTGAATTCGAAGATTTGCACGATCTGTGTCAATATTAAAGAACGTCTTCCGGTTTGGGATTTGGGACCGTGTCATTGTTGAGACAGAAGAACTCAACGTGTCGTCCACTTTTTTAACGGGGTTTCCTTGGGAGGAAAACGGGACACTAAAAGAGCACGGTAACTCAACGTGTCAATCACGCCAGAGGCAAAACTCTTTTAGCAAGTGGAAGAAGGGAACAGTAACTCAACTTGTAAACCAAGCCAGAGGCGAAACCCTTCTGATCAGGAAAGTTTGCGACTTTATACTGGATATAACCGGTCAAGCGTATCGGACGAAGACGACGATTGTGATAGAAGTGGAGCGGAGACAGTAATTATGGCAGACTTCCATATATCTGATAGGTAATAACCAGCGTCACGATTCAGGTTATTGGGGGTCTTGATGATTTCAAGCCTCACGGATTTTCCTGTTGAAAAAATAAGGGGCATTGGCATCAAACAATATCTTTTGGCCAGTGTCGTGATGATATGTTCAGCAACAGCTGAGTGTGAGAAAAGGCCCGATTTCAAGCAACGTTTGTGTTCACAGATACATATGTGTACTGAGCGACCAGTTTCTCCTATGTACACTAAACCACAAGAACAAGGGATGCTACAGACATAGACGCCTCTTAATGAAAGTGGTCGAGGCTTATCTTTTAGTCTGGTAGTTATAAGTTAAGTTACCGCTCTTCTTCCTCTTGCTAAAAGAGTTTCGCCTCTGGCGTGGTTCACACATTGAGTTACCATGCTCTTTTAGTGCCCTTTTCCCCCTGATAAAACCCCTTAAAAAGCGGGCGAAACGTTGAATTCTTCTGTCTCAACAATGACATGGTCCCAACCCAGAAGACATTCTGTTAAAATAAAAATTCCATATTACAAAAATTTCTACAAAATCGTTGGGAAATGAAATTCAATCTAAGGTTGAGGAAAAACCACTCCCAAAAAAATCAAGCTTTTTATCTAAAGTGTAAACAAATCTTGTTGGAAATACTTGACATTGCAACAATTTCCAAGAAAATCTAGAAAAATTGAAAACAAAATTCAATCTAAAGCTCAACAAAAACCACTTCCAAAAAAAACCTTTTTGCCTAAGTACAAACAAATTTTGAAAAATATTGTTTCAAAAATCCAATAATAAAAAATAAACCTAAAAAAATCAATAACAAAATTCAATCCAATTTTAGACATATCTTAGCAATTAGCGAAAAATTATTTAAAAATTATAAAAGTATCCCCTCTCAGGTGCAAACACATTTCCAGCTATTTATTAAAACATTCTACAAGCAGTAATTTGAAACAAAAAGAAAAAGTTACATAGGTTGTAGGATTTGATTACTCAATTAAACCACAAGTTAACATAACAATTTATTTAAGTGACAAACACATATGAAACACGTCTGTCGTCATTTTAACATTTGAAAAGTGTACTTTCCTGTGGTTTTTTGGAAAGTTTTAATTAATCTTTGTTTTTAATTGTTCAAAAATAACTTTCATACGTGAGTTGATTTACTGATGTAATCCGTCAATTGATTGGAGTGTAACTTAAAAAAAAACTGTTGAATAAGTTACAGCTGCTTCCAAAAATAAATAAATTGTTGATAATGTTAAAAACCTAGTGTGAAAGAATAGAAAAATGTTTTAGGTAGAAATTTTAGTTAGCTTTTAAAACGGGATCTTTTTTTATTCTGGGACAACTGGACAACAGGATAAGTAAGAAAAAGGACAATCGCCCCAGTTAATCGCATTTTACGACAGGTAGGGGATTCCCTGGGCCTATTCTACAACCGGAACCCAGACGGTACTATAAAAAATTTCTATTGTAAATGTTTTATATTTCTTAGTTGGGTTTTTCTTCACCAACTAAGAATTAGGAAATGTCAAACTCGCGACAACAAAGCTTTAAAAAAAACTTTCAGATATTTTTACAGAATATTCAAACTTAATAAAAATTCATTGACAGATTTCTGCCCTCCACTTATTGACTTTTTGTTTATCTTTAAATCGACTCAGTTTTAAGATTATTATTTTAGCTATTTTTCAATAACAAAATTAATAATAATAATAATAATAATAATAAATTTATTTCCCAAAAGAACAAGCATATACATGTGTACATCAGGTACAAATACAAATAAACCAACATAAATATGGACATCATGTGCATGCCTGAGCCCGATTTCGGGCGTATGGGAAACGCATTCGCTTTCTTAGTCAATACATGTTAATTTATATTGCTGACGACTGTAAGGAATTCTTGCAAATTATAACAAGGCATAGTAAGTAACATTTTTTTGAGTTTTGAGGTGAAGTTGTTTAGCGTTGGAGCTTCTGTAATGGGAGATGGAAGTTTTTGAAATAATTTTATGCCACTGTATAGAGGACCATTTTGGCTATGTGTGTATTTAAATTTTGGCAGAACGATGTTTGTTTTATTCCGTGTGTTATAGTGATGTAAATCTTGATGTTTATTTAAGGAGTGCAAGTTCCTGTAAATGTGTTGCGTGACTTTCAAAATGTATAAGTTAGTCATTGTTAAAATCTTGGCCTCAATGAATTTTTGTTTACAAGAGTCACGTTTATTCATATTATACATTATTCTTATGGCCCGCTTTTGAGTTTTAAAGATTATATCAGATTCCGCAGAGTTTCCCCACAATTCAATTCCGTATGACATTTGGCTCTCAAAGTACGCGTGATAGACCACTTTGCAAATGTGCTTATCTACTTGATTTTTGATCTGACTTAATGCATACACAGCTGTGCAGAGTGATTTATTCAAATTGCTAATGTGTGACTTCCAAGATAGCTTATCATCAACATATATTCCCAGGAACTTTGTTACGTTAACATATTTTAATTGTCCCATATCGGTCGCTATATCTAATTCATTAACCGCCGCACCTCTTGGAGTACGAAAAGCAATGCAACATGACTTATCACAATTGAATTTTAGTTTATTACTACAAAACCAATCATATACCTTATTTAAAGTGATTATAGCTTTATTTTTGAGCTCCGAAGGATTGTTAGCTTTGATTATGAGATTGGTATCATCCGCGAACAAAGTGCAGTCACAATTGTCCAAGCTCAAAGGCAGGTCATTTATGTACAGCAAAAACAGGATGGGACCCAGTATACTGCCTTGAGGTACTCCACAGGTAATTTGTTTAGCGTCAGAGGTGTAGCTATTACTTTGACACCGTATTAATACTTTCTGGTACCGGTTTCTTAAATATGATCGAAACCAATCTGCAGCCAATCCACGGACACCGTAAAAGTACAATTTATCGATTAGTATTTGATGGTCTACACAATCAAAAGCCTTTGAGAGATCACAAAAAATACCTAGGGTATGGTAATTATTCTCAAGAGAGGTTACTACGTTATTTATGAAATTTAATGTTGCCATATGAGTGCTTTTATTTTGAGAAAAACCAAATTGAGAGTTATTTAAAATTTTGTTTTTTAATATAAATTTATTTAATCTATTTTTCATAAGTTTTTCTAATATTTTTGAAAGTGTAGAGAGTAAGGAAATTGGTCTGAAGTTTTCGGTTAGCGTTTCAGCACCTTTTTTATATATTGGTATCACAAGAGCAGTTTTTAATTTGTCTGGAAATGTACCAGTTATGAATGACGTGTTGAATATGTCCATGAGAACAAATTTTAAATTTTCAATATTTTGTTTTATTATTTTAATCGGGATTTCGTCCAAACCAGTGGAGCTTTTGTCGGCAAAAGAATTAACTACTTGTTTTATTTCAATTTCTGTGCAAGGTTCCATGAAAAATGAGGAGTTATAGTTAAGTTTAACGTTATTTAGATAATTTATCGGAAAACTTTTTGCTTTGATATTATGTTGCAATTTTTGCGCCACATCTACATAATAGTCATTAAAAGTATTTGCTATTAAATAGGGATCGCTTATTTCTTTAGCGTCGCTGTCTATTAATTTAATTTTGTTTGTTGTTTTAGAATAATTTTTGCCGCATTCGCGTTTTATTATGTTCCAAGTTTCCTTCATAATATTTTTAGAATTTATAATTTTGTTATTCAAATACGTACGTTTAGACAGCGTAATTGTTTTCTGCAATATTTTAATATATTTATTTACATAGTTAATGAAGTTATTGTCGGTGCTAAATTTTTTTAACGTAATTAATTCTCTCTTTCTTTTACATGATATTCGGATGCCTTTTGTGATCCAACTTTCCCTAACCCGGTTATCACACAGTTTAACGGTAACTCGTGGAAAGGCAGCGTTAAAATGTTTATTGAATTCGTTATAAAAGGCATCGAGTTTTTTGTCAACATCATTTTCAGCCAGTACTGGGTGCCATGCAGCCTTTGCTAAAAGGTTGTATAATTTCCGGCAATTTTTTTTGTAAAAAGCCTACGAATTTCTGTTGGACTTTCATTTACGTTCTCCTTACGTGCATCATTAAAAATCAAAAATTGACAATTGTGATCTGATAACCCAAGTTGCAAACTGCCTGTCGAGTAGCGATTTTGATCTATATTTGTAAAAAAATTATCGATTAAAGTTTGGCTAGTGTTTGTTATTCTCGTGGGGCTCTTTATTGTAGGAAACAAACCAAAAATTGACATAATTGATAATAATTCCATTTTTTGTTTGGAGTCTGTTGAGATATCTATATTGAAATCCCCACATATTACAAGCGTCTTTGTGAGCCTAGAAACAAGAGTTAATAGATCAAACAGATTTGAGAAAAACACTTCAAAATTTAGATTTGGGGACCTGTAAAGGTTAACAATGAGCATTTGATTATTTTTTATTGCAACGTATTCAAAATTTTGTTCCGAGATAGGTATGCTAAATTTAATATTTTTAAAAGATAAACCGTTGCGAACGAGAATAAGAACGCCTCCACCTCTCATATTGACTCTGGTATAACAGGTAGCCAGATAAAAACCATTTACTGTGAAAAGATTTGACTCACCCGGCCTCAACCAGTGCTCAGATATACACATGATATCCACATCCAAGTTATCATTAAATTTTAAGTCCTCAAGAGCTGCTTCAAGAAATAAAACCTTATTGCGTATGGATTGAATATTGTATTGCAAGATAGTGAGTTTCTTTTTGATTCCCCTATCCTATGCTTTTGTAGATTTAGGTCCTAGACGCGATCTGAGATTTCTGTCGTATCCTTCTTGGTTTCCTTGAGTGACAAAGACGCCTGCGGGTTCTTGATTTTTTGCAGAGCTGTCTGTTTCTTGCTCAGATGTGTGGCTAAATAAATTCACCGCATCTTCGTAGGACACCTTTCTTCCTTCAATTACTAATTTGTTAAACGATAAATATGCCCTTTTTCCGTTGTTTTTAGCCATTTCCAGGTACGGTTTTAGCTTACTGCGTTGTAGTTTAATCTTATGCGAAAAATCTTCAGATATTGCGATGTTGCTGCCTTTTAACCGTTTCGCGTTTTTCACTAACATATCTTTTGTCTTAAAGTTAGAAAATTTTACAATAATAGGCCTTTTAGCACTCTTGGCATTTCCCAGTCTATGAGCTCTCTCGATGTCATTCTCCTGGATTTGAAATTCGAAATGTTCTTCAACGAATTTTTTAACCAGTTCTTCTGTTTTTACCCAGTTCTCGTTCACTACTTCGTCTATTCCATATATCACCAGATTATTCCGCCGCGACTGATTATCTAGCTGATCTAGCTTTTCTTCGAGTACTGCTACAGATTTAGTTAGTTCTTCATTTTTAATTTCTATTTGATTAACTTTCACACACATATGTTTTAAATCTTGAGTACAGTTATCGATTTTATCTTCAAGCCGAGCAACACTGGCTATTAACTGATCAAGTTTTTGATCCATACTAATAGGTTGAAATTTATATACAATTTACTTTTCCAAATGCAGGTAACAAATTTTATCACCGCGTAGCTAAACACGTCCGCTCTCTTTAACGTACGAAGCGATGCTTAAATGCGATTAATAAATATTATTGTTAGTATTCTGTTTACCTTTAAATCTTGATCTTAATTGAAGCTACATTTAACTTTGTGCCTGAAAAAGAAATGAATGAATCACAATATAGGCTTTCTTTTTCAAAAAAAAAATATTTAAATTTGCAAAATATTGTCAGTCATTGTTTTAAATCTGCAATGCGTGCAGTAGAAAATGCTTTTGTATAGTTACAGTGAAAATTCTAAGTCGTAGAATCCATGACGTCGGCCATTTTATTATCAAAATTAACTCACGATTAAAAATTAGTCACGAGTTATTCAACGATACGTCTAAAACAATAATTACACCATAAATTTTTATTTGAATTTGTATTCTGCTAATAAACAATTCTAAGCCTTCAAAAAAATTAACTCAGAGCTGGATTAAGGTCGACTTTATCATTAAAGGTTTCACTGGGAATTCTTACAAAAAAAATGAGCTAATTACACATACCAAAAAAGTAGTTCAAACAAAAACAGAAGCAATTAAGGCGTAAGTGCCACCAGGGCCAGATTAGCAATAATTAAAGGATTAAATAGCAAAAACCTTAAGTACAAACCTGTTCCAAAGGTAAATAAACAACTCAATCTTCGTAATGTACTGTCAATAATCTTTGGTTTTTTGTTAATTTAATTAAAAGTGGAAAATCCAGTATGATAGAAATGTGTGAAAATTGTGGTTTTGAGTATGCTTAAGAGCTTTAAATCATAAATATTCTAGTGAGAATGCTTTAACTATCATTAATTAATTTTTGAAAACTTCTAAATCAGACGACTATTTCGACTTTTTAAATTCGAGTAATTCTTTTGTAATTTTTTTAAATTTCTATTGAACTAAAGGCAAAGTTCCCACAAAAGTATAAACTACGAACAGCCTGAGGAAACTTATCTTGTGCAGTAATTGTAAAACCCAACGTTCAAACAAGATTAAAAAACTAAAATGTTCTAAGAAAACAACACAAATTCGTACGTTTCTGAAAATCGTGATAATCAAGATTTGTCCCTAAACAAACAACAAACGGTGGTATCAATACACAAATTGGTTAAATTGCTTTATTACTGTAGCAAAATGGGGAAACTATGACCACTAATGAAACGCACTGACGGCAATGAAGCCCGGTGTAACGTACTAATAAGGACAAATAATAGTAAAACTGTTATTAAACAACGAAATTGTTATGACAATGACTTGTAAAACCCCAATTTTTGAACGAGCACGATAATTACTAAATAAAAAATAAAAACATATCAATCAAATATAATCAAACATAAAAGGGTATTTTTATACCGGTTTATTTTTTATTTATATTCGCCGGATATTTTGATTAAAAGTTAATGCAAACGACCTTATATATCCGGGTTAAAATTTTGTGTGTTTAGTTGAATGGATGTAAAAACCATACAAGCATAAAAATTAACAAAAGTAAAGTTTAACTTTTTTCTATTTTTATATTAATTGGGGTTTTCGCCGCCAGTTGCTAAAATAAATTAATAAACTATTTGCATTTTCAAATTCAAACAGAAATGTCAGTTTTGGAAGCTAAATTATGAGCGCAAAACTGTTAATAAAAATAACAATTATGCCATTAAAAGGGCATAATTTCCAAAGAAAATTCAAGGAATTAAAATATCAATAAAGGAATAACTTTAAGGCCAGTACAAGAACTGGAAATGAAGTTATAGTTTTTAAATAACAGAATGACTAAGTAAAAATTGAATCAATAGACTTTATAAATAAAATCCTGGGAATAAACAATGAGGTTCTTCAGAAAGGTAGCTCGATATTACTGCAAGGTTTTCCCAAAATCGTGAAAGTTTATATGCTAATTTATGGATCGATCACAAAAAATCAGACGATTAGTAATGGAAAATGTTTTAAAGAGTACTTTTTCATTCATAAGTTAATCTCTGACGCATTCAAAGGGTTTTTTGATTTTTTCTTTTAAAAAAATATGTTAAACAGTTTGTGTTTGAGTTTTATTTTCTGAAAGTTTGTTGTGACGTTTCCTGAAATTTTAATTTAATTTAATTTAATGATAACAAGATACAAACGGTTATTTACCACTTAGGTACATGAATCTGTTGATACATAAACTTAAAAATTATATAATAACCTAACTTAATGATTATTTTCTACAAATTTCCTTCGAATATTTTTCAGAGATGTAGAAAATATATCAATCTCACAAAGGTTTAGAATGCTACTTGTAATGTTCTACATTCTATCGACAATTGTATGTATCAGTTCTCTTGCGGAGCTTGATATAAGATACCTTAAAACGAATTAAGTATAGCAAATTGCCATCATTAATATTAGACATTACAATATCGTATATAAAACTCAAACAACCAATTTTCTTTTAGAGCTTAACATTATTTTATTTAAACATTTTTCAATGCCTAATTCTAACAACTGATTTAAATATGACATTTTAATAGGATATGCTGGGTATATTCCAAATGCCTTCAAATATAAGAAACGAACGAATCTCATTTGTACTTTTTCAATTTCATTAATTAATGAATAGCTGTCAGGCAACCATATAATAAAAGCATACTCTAATAGAGACCTTACCAAGGAATAATACAAAATTAATAGTACATTAAGGTTTGTAAAATTAGTAGAGTTTCTCAACATAAATGAAAGGTATTAGTGAGATTTGATAATTATAGAATTGATGTGATTCTTAAAACACAAATCCGAATTAAATAAAACACCAAGGTCTTTAATCTGGGATGCTTTAGAAATACTGGAACTGCAAATTTAATAATCCCACTCTATTTTATTTTTAGTTCTGTAAAATCTTATAACCTTACATTTACACAAATTGAGTTTTAAGCGATTATCAGCCACTTAACAACATTATCGATATCATTTTGTAGTTGACATTCATTTACTGTTGTGATTCTTCGATATATTTTAAAATCGTCGGCATAAAGTAATCCATAAGAACTTGATAAAACTACACACTTACAAAAGAATTAAAAATATACCAAAGTATTAGGATTTTAACTCAACTATGAAATTTATTAGTTTTGGGGCAAGTGTCACTCATGGGAACGTTTTGGTACCAACCCGCTTAGGAATACACCCGTGAGAACGTGTAATCTTCGCCCCGTTGTATGCAGATTTCTCAATATAAATACGAGATCAAATTTCACCAATGGATCCAGTCTTGATTATTCAGTCTATCTGTATAGCCGTCTGGAATCTCGACTAGTACGCTAATTAGTGTATCTAATTACTGTAAAGTATACAGTTAGTTGTGTTGCACTTTGTTTCTTTGTATTAACTGATAGAAATTCTTCATATTATGTACACGGCGGTAAAGCATTGCTTTCCGGTTGCGTATTGAGTGATTAAAAGGGTTACAATACCGTAAATCTAGTTGAGGAGCCTCACAGCGTGATCCAAATTTAACACACATCGAAAAAGTTGGCAATTTTAATATACTTGACATATTCAAGATTAGACCTTATCAAAATTACATTAGGGTTGCCCTGTTGTGGGTGATGGACACAATTAATTACAACTAAACGACAATTCTGACTACTGAGTACTGAGATATGTCTTGGGCATATTCTCAATCAACGATAGGGATAAACATCCCGTATAATTGCGAGGTACCTCGCACTCATACATTCTGAGTTGTAGGTACATAACATACACTCTCATACATGAAGAGCAACGCTTACTCATGTACTTAAGAGTCGTGCATAAAATACGTACTCAGTTGGAGGGAAACTGCACCCTCGTCACACTTTAAAGGTTGGTTGTAATACCACCTTTGGCTCCGGCCGTTTAAAATTGATTTTAATATCAATCCCTCAATAGATCGATCTTGTATCGCATATCTGACTGACGCACTGACTTCCAGCATAATTTCTTGTGATCGAAGCATGCACACAGGCAACCCTGATTACATCAAAATCATAAAACAAAAGGATAGTAATAATTCAAGCCACTACCCATAATTTAACTTACCTAGTTTGATGTCCATGCACTATGCTTAATTATAGGTATACTGTATTTGTAAATATCTGTACATAAATATGACTTTATAATATATGTATTAAACTGGATGGAGTATTTATTTCTTGTTTAAAAGGCAAGTTACTCTAGATTAACGAATCGCAACAACATTAAGGATCCTCTGACTAAATAGTCAGTTATCTAAGTAAAGGGGAAGATTTTCACTTAACCAATAAGGGTTGAAGGTAAAGAAAATCTTAGTGAAAAACTAGACGATCACAGCGAAAAACTGTAAAGGGTAACACACTTGGGGTTCGTACAGTTACAGTACGATTAAAAACTCAGCAGAGCCTTTAATAAAATATGCTGGAACTTCATCAAAGCCTGGTGTTGATCGTGGTTTCAGAAAGCTTATGGAGTTAGTAATTTCGATATCACTAATGTTTGTTAAGTTGAGAATGTCTGAGCCGTAATCATAGTTTAAATTATTTTTGGTTGCAGTTATTTTAGCATTATCTTTAATATAAACCGAATGGAAATAGTGTGCAAAACCATCAGCTATTTGATTCTCTCCAGTAAACGTTGTTTTATTATACTGCATATTATATAATTTTGTTTAAAACGGAACTAAAGTATAAAATTCCCCACTGAAGACAATCAAAGATGAATCAGGACAAATACTAAACAGGGATGAGGAGATAATAGATCGATTCAGAAGGTATTTTCAAAAAGTACTAGAATCGGAAAAAGACGACACAAATGACCAATCAGGAATACAAGAACAAAAAGAACAGAAAGAAAGTGCAAAAAGGAAGAAAGAAACGAAAGTAACAAGAGAAGAACTGGACAAAGCAATTCAAAAGCTGAAAGTAGGCAAAGCCGCAGGGCATGATGGTATTACTATGGAAATAACCAAATGCGCAGGAGAAACGGCAAAGAAACACTACTAGAAGTTATCAACAGCATAATTAAAGAAGGTACGATACCCAACGACTGGCGAATAGGCATAATCAGAGAATGCGGAAACTACAGAGAAATAACTTTGCTAAGTATACCGAGTAAAGTTTACGCAAGGATACTAGAACATAGAATCCGAACAAAAATAGAAATGCTTTTAGAAGATTCACAATGTGGCTTTCGCGATAACAGAAGTTTGCAAGACCGAATCTTTACCCTAAGGCGACAAACAAGCAAGCACATGTATGCTTCGTTGATCTTCAAAAAGCTTTAGACAGAGGACGAAGAGGGGATGTATGAGGTTGTCTAAAGAAAAGAGGAATAGAAGACAATTTAGTTGAAATGACCAGGACCCTGTATAAAAGATGCTTCAACTACGTGAGAACAAGAAATGAAACATCGGAAATGTTTGAAACAAAAGTAGGAGTCAGACAAGGCTGTGTACTAAGCCCGCAGTAAAACTGGATAATGTAGTAAAGGAAGCAAATAAAAGAAATACAACCCTATACAATTGGAAATTAGAAAATGAGAAAAAATACAAGTTACAGAACTTATATTTGCAGATGACATGGTTATACTAGGCGAAACAGAACAGGACCTACAACACAATATGCAAATATATGACAAAGAACTGAAAAAGAGAATTATGCTAATAAATGGAGAAAAGACGAAAACAATGATCATAAGCCCACAGCCAGTAAGACATAATATAGAAGAGGGGGGAAAGAGCTTAGAACAAGTGAAGGATTTCAAATACTTAAGGGTGCTAATCAACGAGTGCGGAAGATATGAGGAAGAAATAGGACAAAGAATTGGTGCGGCGGGCAGACTTTTTATTGCTATCAAAAAGCACTTGCTAGGAAAAAAAGGAAATCCCAAAAGAACAAAAGTAGAAATCTACAAAAAAGTGGCGGTACCGATCCTGATATATGGGAGTGAGTCTTGAGCAACAACAGAACGACAAAAAAGCAGAATAGGCAGCATGGAAATGCGGTTCCTGAGAAGAGTCGATGGAAAGACAAAGTTAGATAGAATAAGAAACGACACATACAGGGAAACACTGAAAATACAACCGATAAGGCACAAAATACAATAAGGACAACTAAGGAGGTTAGGACATGTGACCAAGATGGGAGAAGACAGAATACTCAAAAGAACTTATAAAGCAAGAGAGATACGGAAAAGAATAAGAGGAAGACCGAGAAACACCTGGCAGGAGGAAGTGAGAAAAGCGACAGAAGAAAGAGGTGCAATCTGGAGAAATATCAGGCAGTTAACGGAGGACAGAGTGAAATGGAGAGAAGTATGGAAAAGGATACCAAGCACGAACTAAGCCCACTACGCCTTACACCGAAAGGTAGATAGACATCAGGATTAAGTAAGTAAGTAAAATTCCCCAAAAGAGTGAATCCTTAAAAAACTTAAGTTCGAAAATATAAATATTTAAAGAATTAATCTATAAAATAATCAGTCAAAAATAAAAATGCTTAAACACATTTATAAAGTGATAACGCGTTTGATTAAAAAATCAAAATCATTCATAAATGAATCTAGAAAATAAAAAATACTAGTCCTTAAAAATTAACCCAAAAAAGCATAAATTTTTGATTCAAAAATTCAAAAATAAAATCCGTTAAAAATTAATTTATCAAATAAGAAATTTCGGTACCAAATATTCAGAAACTTTTATTTGTTCTTTATTTATTTATTTATTTAGTGTGTACAGGCAACAGTAAACTAATATAATCCCGAATCAGTGTATATGTTATGGACCAAGTGATTAATTGGTCATTATTCATAATGACTGGTCAATGTGATAAATCCGGTCAGTATTAATAATGACCGGTCAATATGCATAATGCCCGGTCATTATGAATAATGACCGGTCATTATTAATACTGACCGGATTTATCACATTGACCGGTCATTATTAATAATGACCGGTCAATGTGATTAATATACTTTTATTTAAAAAAAAACTGTTCTTTCTCTACCTCTAACCTCCAATAAATGCCTCTGCCAAAACAGTAGAGGTGTTTATTGGAGGTTAGAGGTAGAGGAAGAACAGTTTTTTTTTTAAATAAAAGTACATTATTCACATTGACCGGTCATTATTAATACTGACCAGATTGATCACATTGACCAGTCATTATAAATAATGACTATTAATCACTTGGTCCGGATTTATCACATTGACCAGTCATTATGAATAATGCCCTATTAATCACTTTGTCCATAACATATACAACTGTTTCGCATAGTATTATCACGATTAAATATAACAATCAGTAAGTATTTGATAAGCAATGATAATAAGCAATAACAATATGATATTTCACATGTATCGCAATGTTGGTGAACATTATAAACTTTGTCGGTCAAACAATCGATTGAGTATGTTTTTGAAGTAAGGGAGGGAGTAAGCCGATACTGCGTCTTACGAAAGAGAGTTCCAAAGATCAACAGTCCTGTTGAGGAGAAGCTTTTTACTTTGTAAAATTTTGAATTTGGCTTTCTTCAGTTTCATCGTATGACCTCTGAGATGTTGATTATTCGCGCATGTAAAGAAATTTGGGAGCTTATCGTTGTCATATAGTCATATGTCTAAGACTTGGCAAGTTGAGGACACTCAATCTCTCTTCATATGTCAAGTGTCGCAAGGGTGGTAAAATTCTCGTTGTTCTGCATTGGACATTTTCTAATAAGTTTATATCCTTGGACAGCTAGGGATGCCAAATGGTTGAACCAAATTCCAAAATAGGTAGAACGTAGGACTTGTACAGCGAGACAAACGAATGATTGCCAAGAGATTTGAAAGCCTTACGTAAGAGGCTTTGTTCGCCCTTCGGACGGTGTAGTTAATATGGGATTCCCATTTCAAGTCGCTGGTCATCAGTATACCTAGATCTTTGATATTAGAGGTGGTAGGAACATCACGGTCATTAATGAAGTATCGGAATTGAGGGTTATTCTTCCCGATGTGTAAAACTATGCATTTGGATTCATTTAACGGGATCAACAATTTGTTTGACCATAAAATGATGTCCTCCAGGTCTCTCTGAAGATTGTTGTAGTCTACAAGTGGGTTGCCGAAGATTTTGGTGTCATCGGCGTACAAGGAAAAGGTTGTCCGTGATCCACTGGTGATATCACATGTATACAGAATGAATAGAATTGGGCCAAGCACCGAACCCTGAGGTACACCACTGATGACACTTCTGGGAGAGGAGAGGATGTCTCCTATCTTGACTTCAAATTTCCTGTCCGATAGCAAAGCTTTCAGCCAGTTCAGCAGTTTACCTCTCACCTAAATCACATCGGTGGGTATTTTCTGGTCCAAGTTTTTTATCCATTTTTGGATAGATGTAAGGAAGTTGGATGTTATAGATCTTCTAGGAACAAACCCGTGCTGTTCAGGTGGGATGATGTGGATTCTCACCGTGAACTGAAGCAGTACCTTGGCTACAGTTTGTTCCATGACCTTGCAGATTATGGATGTTAAGCTTATTGATTTCCTACATTCAGCTTGTCTCCCTTCTTGAAGATAGGGGTGATTGTTGCAATTTTTCAATCTTCAAAATAAATAGTAAAGTAGTGGCAGCTTATGTGCCCAGTTCTTCAACAATATTGATACCATCAGGTCCTGGTACTAAGTCGTGGTCAGGCGAGTGAAGGATATCAGCAATTTCTGATTCTCGAAGTCGAGGCCTCGGTAGTTACCGTTGGTAATGAACCGTCTGATTCAACTGAATTGAAACTCTGGAACTCAGATGCAAAAGTCTCAGCGATTAGAAGAGGATCTGTAGTTATTGTGTGTTCGTTCCTGCTTGTGGATTCTCGACGCTGGAGGAAATTTGATGTCTTATGTAAGCGTGGAGTTGTTTCCCTTTGGCTAATGCAATGTTACGTTCGTATTTCTTTCTGTTCTTCTGGATGTCGTTATTTATTTCGATAATTAAATCTACGTCGGTGACATGCGAGTTTTATTCTGGTATAAGCTCTCCATATTTTGCGTTTTCTCTTGATTATTTGTATGATTGCTCTTGTGATCCAGGGTTTTTGTTTATTTCTTGGTTTCCTTTAATTGGATGAGTACAGTTGAAGTAAATCATGAACTGCATTGCTGAATAATTGCCAGGCATCTTCCAGAGTTTGTACAGTGGGGTTAAATTCAATAAAAAATCTTTTCTAATTAATCTATAAAGTTATAAAATTTCCGATTTAAAAATTTAAAAAAACCCTAAGACAGAGAGGTGATTGATATATTTATCTATTCTATTTACAAGTTAAGTTTTGATAAATTTTTCATTATTATCTTCTTGCAAGCTAAAAGTTAAAAAGGTTTAAGTTACAGTCAAAACTCCGAAAGTAATTCTTAGAGTAAAGTTACTAAATAAAATTAAAATACTTAATAACCTTGATTGGTTAATTTGGAATTTCTAAATTCTAGGACTTTCTTAATTCTTCTTCCTCAAAAAAATCCGCATTTGTTTAGAAAACTACTAACAACAAAATAATTACTTAACAGTAAAGTATCGATAATGCAGTTGCAAACCTGCATAAAACAAGAATTTCGCAATTCCAGTCAGTTCCGATTATACTCCTAGCTTTTGCATTAACAATAAAAATAATTACAGCATTCGTAAGTAATGATACTAAGTATAATTCGATAATACATTACATATTGTCACGATATTGGGTTCGGATTTTCCTCTCGACATTACCAAGAAAAACGAATTATTTTAACAATTCAGCTGCATTTGTTAAATTTACATATTTAATTCCTCAATGACATAAGATTTAATTAAAAATCTTTCACTTTTATAGATGTAAAACAAACGACGTAGCGATCTTAATCTTTAATTAATAATAATTGCTATTATTTGCACGCAAATGTTTAAATAATTAATTACGCATCAACAAGGTAAAAACAAATCATTACAACTTTATTGCCGCAAAGTGAGATTTCTGCAATTAAAGGAATCATAAATACATAAAAATATTTATTATTTCGCTGTTTACGCCGAATTTACGCCTACTAAGATTTTTAGTAGCGTGCCGCAGAAATAAACCGATTAAAGTTATAAATGCGGGGAATTTTGCCAGTTAATAAAATTATTTAATAGCATACGCATGCATATTGAAGCTATGTAATTAATTACGTAGATATTTGTTATTAATGACGACTATGATAAGAGTTATCAGAGTTTTCGAAATCAATGGCACATAATGTCCCGGTTAAAGGTTCGAAAAATCTATAGTTTTCGGAAATAAACTTGGATTATTCCCCTAGTTTTATGTTTATTCTACGAAGAAATTTGTTTTTATTTTTTGCAAAGAAAAGAGGACAGAATGTAAATAATATTGTGATAATTGTTTACCAATCATTCTGATTGCATACAAAATCTGTTTTAAACATAGAACAATTGCAAATTGAGGACCATTAATGGCTGTAAATGAAGTATTTTACGCTCAGCGCAGTTACTTGAAATATTTTTAAAGCTTACCTTACACACGAGATTCTTGGCAACCGTAGCCCAGTAAATAAACAAATAAATAAATTACTTACAATTCAGGAAGGGCTCAGAAATATATGTATATGGTGACTTGGTGGGTTGAACATCCACCTGGAAACATAAAAAACAGCGGTTCTAACCGCTGTTAAAATTAATATAAATTCCACTTAAATTTGGACAACGAAAACAATTAGAAAACCCAAACTAAGTCTCATAAAGTAAAAGAAAACCAATTCAAATCTTTATTGGCCCTATTTTTAATTTTAACATAACTTCTATGTTTTAAACATATAAGTGTTATTAAATCATTTTAATAAAGCTCAGCCCTTTTTAGTCGCATCTGATTTGAGCGGGCATTTTTCTTTGGAAAGTTTCAATAGTTCTGCAGTAGCTTTGTCGACCTCTGGATTAGGAAGTGCTTGATCTTCCTCAGAATCTGAGTCCTCACTGGCGTGAACTAAAACTGGAGACAGATTAATCGTTTTTTTATTTCTAATTCAATAAATAAAATTAAGTTACTGTAAATTCTTACCAAACATTAAAGCAACAAACATGAAAAGAAACCACACTCGAGCCATCGTTTTACAAGAACTGCTCTTGGAAAAATAGCAGAAAAAACGTAATCTTTGCTTTTTTATGACATGTTACCGGATTATGGTCGATTGTTCTAATTATTGCAGTTTTAGAAAATTAATAAGCATGGTTAACGCGTTTTAGAAATTGGTTTTAAGGTGTAATATTAAAAATGTGTATTTCATCATTGCCGGAAATTTTTTACAGTTTTTCTAACGTTTCCAAAAATTTGTAATTTTGGGCATTTTTTTTATTTAAATTTAAACCACTTGTCAGGAGTTTTTGCATAATCCATTCGTGTATATTTTGACCAACAGTCGGCCACTATAATTTTCCTTCAAATTACATTACTGTTCTTGTCACCAGAAGTTTTGCGAATCTTATGTTTTATTGTTTAAACGGGTTAGGAATTGTTTGAGGATCTAAAGCAATAGTTTTCAAAACAATAATACGAAAAATTTCCAGAATAACTACAGTAGACACGCGATAATGTGAACAAAATAAAACAAGGCGTGTTCACGTTTGCGATTTGTTCATGTTATCGAATAGTAATGATTTTCTACTAGAAACTGATAAAAAAAGATCAAAAATAAAGTAAAAATTGTTTATTAACGTTTTACACTAAAATACAAGCTACTGTTGCAGAAAAAAATCAGAAATTTTGAATTGAAACGTTTACTGCTAAACTAAACACTCTGAACACAAGCAACAATTACGTTTTTAATGCATCAGCTTTAAAAGAGATTTGGCGCAACGGAAAACGGTTGTATTTATTTAACTGTCTACTAAATAGAAACGCTTATCAGTAGACAACTAAAATTAACCAAAATCCATATATGCAGTCACATTTCTGCACCGTCAACGTTGTTATGTCTGCAAATACATTTAATGCTGCATAGACATGCAAACAAGTTACAGGAAACGCCAGAAATTCAATATGTTTTCATACAGCATAAACAATGTTCACGTTAGTGAGAGTTAGTGTGTTCACGTTATACGGTGGTCAATATAATAAAAATGTTGTTCATGTTAGCCGGATGTTCACGTTACCCGATGTTCACGTTAGCGCGTGTCTACTGTAATTAAATGAAAACTTCAAGAGCCCATCCCAAATCAAATCAAAAATGTTCAATGACCTGGGGCAACACTGGCCGCCAAGTCTCAATGACAAATCACGTAATCTCAATTTGCGAAGTATTAAAAGCCTTAGTTTACACAGTAAAAACTACCAAACGGTGGTGGTCCATCAAGGGGGTTAAGCAAAATACGAATAAAATTATTTTATTTTATTTGTGAATAGTTAATACCGTCGCTCAAACAATTCCTTGCCAAATAGATTTTAGGGTCTGTTTAACTACAACTCTCTGATTATTTTAATATTCAAGATTTTTTCAGGTCGAGTTTTTGTATAATCCATTGGTTTATTTTTGGACCTATAGTCGGCCACAATTATTCTTCTTTAAGTTGGATTACTACTTTTTGTTACAAGAGTTTTGATCTGTGCTAAGATAGACTTATTGAATGTTTTGCTTTATTGTTCGAAATACTTATTTATACATTTTTTTTAGAATCTAAAGCAACGGCTTTAAAAAAATAACCCCGATTTACGAAGCAACAAAAGCCATACGCAGAACAAACTGTAATGGCCTATCAGGACTTAAACAAAATACGATCGAATAGCACTAAATTAATTTTATTTGTGCAGATCTAATATCTTCGTTCAAACAATTTCTTGTCAAGTTAACTTTAACTTCTGTTTAGCTACAATTCTTTAGTTATTTTAACGATTCAGATCGAGGTTTTGTATAATCCATTCGTATATTTTTGGACCTACAGCCAGCCACAATCATTTTTCTTTAAGCTACATTGCTGCTGCTTGTTTTTGAGGTTTTGAACTACACTAAATCATTTGTTTCATTGTTCAAAATATTTAGAATTTTTTTCAATGTCCAAAGTAATGGTTTCTAGAAAAATAATACGGAAAATTTCCACAATAAATAATGAAACGGTGAAAACTACTGCTGATTATTACAACAGTTTTTGAGGCTTTGATCTGTACTAAGACATTATTCTCAAATCTTATTGTTCAAATTTCTAGAAATTTTTTGAGTACTCGAAACAATAATTTACAAAAAAAAATAATAAGGAAAATTTTCAGAATAAAGAATTAAAATGGTAAAAACCTACTACAAATCAAGTCAAATGACCTGGCAACAATGGCTGCCAAAAATCCAAATGAACGATTATATATATCCAACCTTAATTTACAAAGCATTAATTATTATTAATGTATACAGTGAAAACTACCAAACAGTGATGGTCTTTCTGGAGTTAAAAGAATACAAACAAAATATACTAAATTAATTTTGTTTGTGCATATTTAATATCTTCGCTCAAACAATTCCTTGCCAAATTAATTTTTTAAATCCTGTTTAACTACAATTATCTGCCTATTTTAAGGTTTCAACGTTTCATGTCGAGTTTTTGTATAATCTATTCGTATATTTTTGGTCCTACAGTCGGCCACAATTAATTTTCTTTAAGCTGCATTGCTGGTGCTTGTTACAAAAGTTCTTGAAGTTTTGTTTTGTGCTAAAACAGAGTTACTGAATCTTTTATTTTATTGTTCAAAATATGTATTTAGAAAATTTTTTAAATGTCCAAGCAATGGTTTTCGAAAAAATAATAAAAAAGTTTTCCAGAATAAAAAATTAAAAAGTGAAAACTTCAAGAAGTTATCACAAATCAAACCAAGATACAATGACCTGGCAACAGTGGCTATCAAATCTGAATGAGAAATTACATAATCTCAATTTACGAAGCATTTGAAGTCCAATTCACGCAGTGAAAACTATCGAATAGTGATCAGGGGTTAAAAGAATACCAAGGAAGTGCACTAAACTAATTAGATTTGTGCTCAAACAATTCCACGTCAAATTAATTTTAAGCCATGTTTAACTTCAATTCTTTGATTAGTTTAATATTTCAACGTTTCAGGTCTAGTTTTTGTACAATCCATTCGTATATTTTTGGACCTACAGTTGGCCGTAATTATTCTTCTTTAAGTTGCATTACTGCTTCTTGTTACAAGAGTTTTGATCTGTGCTAAAATAGAATTATTGAATTTTAGCTTTATTGTTCAAAATGTTTAGATGTTTTTTTAGAATCCAAAGCAATGATTGTCAAAAAAATAATACGGAAAATCTCTATAATAAAAAATCAAAAACCAAAAAACCTCAAAAATCTAAGATTTTCAATAACCTGGCAACAATGGCTGCCAAAAATCCGAATGGCAGATTACATAACCCCAATTTAGAAAGCATTAAAAGTCCCATTTACACAGTAAAAACAACCAAACAGTAAATGCCTTTCAGGAATTAAAAAATAGGAAGTGCATTAAATATTAAATTAATTTTATTTGTACATATTCAAACAAGTTAAATTTAGGCCCTTTTTAACCACAATTTTAATATTTTAACATTTTAGTTATAGTTATAGCACAATAAATTAAATAATTTTGTTAAACTTTTTAAATAAAATATTCCTAAAGACTGTAAAAACTGGCCCTTAATAAGGCTTTATAAAGAAATCGTCAAATCTAAAATCACGACAAATCGGAAATGCCAACTGACTAAGGACTAACCGTCGCGTAAGATTACTACCGGAAATTTGACGCAAGTAATTCCCGATAAAATCCAGAGAGTAGGTAAACGGAACAAGCACTCCCTCAAAATTTAAAAAACCTGAACCAACTAACCAATAACAAGTACCTACCGTATCGAATAGGACGTCTACCGCGTATCATCTTTAGTATATAAACGTACATCACATAAACTTGCACATCGCAGTTGACCAACGACTCGTTCCGGCGTGTTTAGGGGGAACATACAAGTGACAAGTGATATTAATAAGTTAATTTTTGAAATTAACTTTAGCAGTTTTTGAGAAGCTCGAATTAAACCTGCAGCGTACAACATGACATTAGGTAAGCTTCTTTTTACTGACATAAATTTATTAAGCAATTGAATTCTAGCAAGTGTTATTTATTCTTTGTCCTTTAAGAAAAATCCTCTGGTTTTATTTTTTTCTAATAAGCTATAATCAAGTTAATTCCACCATGATTCCAATACGAAAATTTTCCAAACGAAAATGCTTTGGTAAATAATAACAATAAACGGAAGTAACTTTCCTTAAATTTTACAACAATTGAACCTAAAAGGAATTCCAAGCCACCTTTCGAAATTAATTAAATATTAATGCGCATTTTATTCAAGAGGTTGAAATCAGGTCTAACATCGGAAGAATCCAAACAAACTGACCCATATTTCTTCCAACGAAATACGTATTTAATTCCAAAGTACGTCTAACCGTTTTTCTTTCCCGAAACAGCTAATTAACGTATTCTTATTTACCATCTAATTGCTTTATGCTTAAGTCCAAGTTAAATTCAATTTGGAGGCTATTTGAAATATTTAAGAGGAATTAGGAATTTACAGAAATTAGAAATTTCCAAGTTATTTTGCGAACTTTGGTTATAAATAAATTGTGTATACGAAAATAATAACACTGATAATGCATATTTGATTTGTGATAAACTTTTCGTAACAATTACCAGTAATACATTTAAATTTAGTACTTTAGTAGAATAGTTTGGTTTTTACCGAGGTTTTTACTAAGGAAATATTGATACAATTTTTGATAATTTTCAACTTGAATTAGGAGTTTTTGTAAGACAAAAAATGAAAGTGGATTGTTTGATCTTATTCTGCAAGTTTATTTCGTCGGAATTGCTGTCAAATTGAGGTTTTTGGTAGAGCTTGGCATGATTGTTAAACAACGAAATCATCCATTAATCAATCAGCTGTCGATTCATTAATCACAATACTTGTCAAACCAAATTAGTAAATTGTGTTCGTTAAATTAACAAAACTGACATAAACTTTGCATTTGGCTGCTCCTGCACTTAAATAGAAAACTTGTTTATTTTGATATTGCATTTAAGATCCAGAAATAGTGTTTTTCTTTGACCAAAAGTTTATATAACAAATTAAATTGCTATCGCAAGTTAAATGCTCTACTCAAAAAGGATTTTCATTAAAAATAATAAACGAAAAATTAAACAGAGATTATGTAATAATCTAAACTATTTAAAAATCAAAACAATAAAAAGCAAGCAGCTTAACAAACATGAAAAAAATTAATGATGAAACCAAGACCTGCTTAAAACTTAAAACATCACACATCTTCTGATAAAAATTCACATATGACGTAATCACCCGTAATTAACCAAAAACAATGCGAATTTTATCCCGTGGCCAACTCAAAACTAACGAACTTTAACCTTTCTAATTTTGCGTTTGTTATATTTTGAGATTAAATAACCCAAAGTTTAGAAAACCTGAACAATATTTTAAGTTACGTATGTTAATCATAGCAACGACAGAATTTACCTGGAAGCCACAAACAAATTAGAGAAACACACGTAATATTCAGAAATCGTTCGACATTTCCAAAAAGTCGTATTTGACTTGGAACATCATTGTTATTTTCCAAGGACGGTTAGTTTGATAAAACTTAAAACTTAGAACAGGGATTTTTACGATTTACGACGTTATCCTCATTAATAAATAAATATTAACTATAATTAGCTAATAACTGGATATTAAAAACGTAAAACGTACAAGTGACATTTGTAACAGTTGACAGTAAGTTTTTGGTGTGGAGGAGGCTGTCTGCGAGTTGTTTTAAAGCCTGTTTTAATTATTCAAAGCTGACTTTTGTAGATATTTTCTTTGAAGAAAATCGAAAGTAGCTAAATTAAATTTTGGCACTGGATAACACCAAAACTCTAATGAAATTATGGCTAAAAATAGGGCAACATTTAAAAGGCCAAACTAATAACTAGAAATACAACATTAGAAATGAAAGATAAAACTGGAAAAATTCAAATGATCAATAAACCACAAAAATACATAACAAAAACAAATTCGAAACTTATCAACAATTAATGAGGAGTAAAAGAATGACCCATCGGCTAAAAACCATTAATAAATCGTCAACATTAAAAGAAAAATGACAATGCAAATTGTAGTCAAGAATCAAATTGAAAAACTGACCACGAACTATCGAATGTGATTCATACAATTGTTGGTTTTTCGGGACAAATTTGAATTTTCCCATTCATGCTTGCAGTGCATTTCCATTCGATAAAATTGCTATAATTTTTGGTAGGTAATTTAAATTAAGTGATTAAGTAATTCGAAAACGCTTAAAAATTCATTAATGCAGAAGCCGTAAAGTTAGCGTCATCGAAACTTAATTCACAATATTATTAATCAAATTTTGTTAGTGGTTGGAAATTGAATTAATTGTTTGTAACACAAGGTTGAGCTGTTTTGCGTGTTTTAATTATATGACACCTTGTGCGTATTTTCTAATACTATCGTAAAATTTTTCAATTTTGTTAACTCGTTAACTGTAACAAATAACTAATGGTTAACTACAGTTGCACACTTAGTAACATTATCATAAATTTGCATCCTTGCGCTAAAATGCACCTGACTAGATAAATTTCTATACAACAAAGTTCCACAGCGATAATCGTTCAAATTCCTAGGTTTTGTTTTTATCAGCGTACGAAAAGCGGATAAATATTATCGTAAGTTTGAAATAATAAACTATAATTAATCGTTAGAAGGAATGTTTATTACGTTAACCACAAATCTGAGTCTTATATCATCGTTTTAATTCGAGAAAATTATCTGAAACATTAGAAGAAATCATTAAAGAAAATCCCTGGTGCATACTTTTTTAATTGCACGTGGCTGAATTTTATTATTTTTTTATAGGCTGAAGATATTGGCTATTGGCTAACAAAGCATTATTTGCAGTTCAGGTACTTACTCAAAGTTGGCCATGAAAACGAATTTTCACGCCAACTGTGTACTTTGACGAGTAAGTACGTGCAGGATTTGTTGACAAATTTCGAATGGTATTCAATTACGGCCCGTGGTATTTCCACCTACGTTAACGTAATTTACTCGTATTATTAAATCTGGGCACACGTCTCATTATTCTGTCTTGTCACAAAAACCTTTCCTGGGCAAGTAAATTCAAAATAACGGGCTGAATTAATTTCTGCAGTTTCATCGTTCATTCAAACCCCCTTGGGGAAGCCCTTGCGGTTTACTCATTAATAATAGTTGATTGATAATCGACGAAATTGACTTTTTTTTGAACACACATGGCCTGCATAGGATCCTTAGAATTGGTTTGTTTGTGTACAAAAGTTTGTTTATATTTAATCCGTGACGTAACTTGGTTTGTTTATTCGTGCATTTATATATTTTTCTATGCTTTCATTTACTTGTAATTAACTAATATAATAATTGATTATACGTTTATTTCTATGCCTTCTTCGGCTGCATCAAATAAACGAAGGAATTCTTAATCTTCTTAATTTTAAATTAACCAAATCTGCGTCAGATTTTACAACAAGCTAGATTCGATTTGTTTTAACCTTTTACTCAAGTGCCTTTTTATCTACAAATCAAAGAATTTATAAGAAAATTTGAATTTTGAAATCTTAGAACATTCCAAAATTACGCACTCTAAACGCGTTTCTAACGTTAAGCAATAAAAAAACAGATAGCCTTAATTAATCAGCATTTTTTAATCGAGCAAAACGCAAAACTATTTCCGCTGTCTCCGTTCCCCCATTTTACCTAATCGCGACCTTTTGACTTATTTATCGGATCCTATCCATCGGTATCATTAAATAAAAACCGCAAATAATCGCTATCTGAATATTCTGAATGTCAACAACAGGAATTTAAAAGTGGTCATCGTGTTATATAATTGGAAAAAAAGAACAAAAAGGTAGGCGTCGTAAACAATTACGTTTAATAAAATCTGTACAAATTCAGCAAAATTACTTGGAAGTCAATAGCACCACGGAGGATGAGCAGAACTCGGAAAATCCAGAATGTTAAGGTCGGAAGTTCATAATAATGTTTAGGTCACGGTCTAGTACAAACATATAATAAACTATTGTTTTTCATTTTTCCCCTCGAAAGGGAATTTTTCTTTATGGAATTTTTTTTTCTACGTAGGTACTTGATTGATTTATTTCTTAGAGCTTTATTTTTATAACAAATGTAATTTAAAATTTCCACAGTGAACTGAAGATTTGTTAATAAAATAAATGAACAGGAAATTTTGCATGAAAAGCCAATAAAATTCAAGAATGTGAACTAAACCGGTTCAAGGAAGTTCAAAAGCTGGAAAATTAATCTGCCGAATTTAATCCCCAAAATAAAGACCGGTGAACTTAATCCTAACCAGTTTTATCCGGATGTGGCTCGCTTGTTTTTCTTCTTGAATTTTCAACCAATTGATGTTATAACAGCAAATTTAATAGTATGCAGAAAACCATTAAAAATTCTTAGAAAAAGGACAAAAAACCAAAAAGGGAAAACAGAATTAAAAAGCAAAAGGAAAAGAAAACAAAGAACAAAAAAAAGGAAAGAGCCTGGGGTCACCCGGAACTGAAGATTGATTTTCACAAAGTTCAAGATTTCTAAAACGTCAATTGTTTGTTAATTAGGTTTAAAGGGTACCCGTTACGCAATTTTATCATGTAAAGTTGACAAAACTGGCCTTATTTGCTTGTACAGGAACATCTCTGTAGGTCAAGGTCTTTAAATTAACTAAAACAACAACTGATAATACCGTGATCCTAACTTCAAAACCGGAAAAGGTCAAGAATGTGCTACATTTTAAGGACAAGAGACCACTCGTGCGCTCTTAAATGAAACGAGAGCAAAATATGTTTGTTCTAATCTTTATAAAACAATCAGAAGTCTTAAATCTTGACTTTCGGATTTTTAAAGATCCTATAGAATATCTTTTCGATAATCTTTTGATAATTTTCAGATAATCAGGTTGGGAATTTGCAGTTTTCAGCTCATCAGTTTTGAGTTTGATGTATAAATTTTGATTTTACCTGAAAATTTTGAAATTTTAGAACTATCTATGGGTAATTTTGCTCTGTCGAACTCAAACACGTAAAAAAAGAAAAACTAATTTTCAACCTTCAAGCTAGAGATTTGCAATTTTCAGCGCATAAATTTTGCGTTTGATGTGTACATTTCTATTTTTTTTTCTTTACAAATATAAAAGGGAATTTTGAAAATTATTAATGAAATCTCAGGACTTTGAGGCAATTTTATTCTGTTGAACTCAAACACGAAAGAAAAGCTGATTTTCAGACCTTTAGGTTAGGAAGCTGCAATCTTCAGCTCATAATTCTGAGTTTGATGCGCGAATTTTGATTTTTATTTCTTTACAGTTACAGAAGAAAATTGTGAAAGTTATTTATGAAATTTTCGAACTTTGGGGCAATTTTATTCTGTTGGACTCAAACACGAAAGAAAACCTGATTTTTATTAGACCTTCAGGTTAGGAAGCTGCAATTTTCAGCTTGTAAGTTTGGAGTTTGATGTGTAAATTTGCATTTTTAGCTCCTTACAATTGGAAAAGAAGGCACTACTAGTTTGGCACTGAAGGTAGATTACTACAATCGTTGCTGTTGTGATTAAACTAGACGTTGCTAGATGTCGATACCTTTCTAGCTGGCAGGCAGTTTCTGGAATTGCATGTTATTTGACGTGTAATTAACAAACAACTGTAAATTACATCAGAAAGCATCCACGAATTATATTTAATACAAAACCTTGGGTGTTTTAGAACAGAAAACGAAAAACCTTGAACTTAACCCCAAGTAGTATAATTAATTACCTTAAATAATTACATAAACACAGCCTGAAATAATACTAAAAAAAGGCACAAGCCTTTTATGTGCTTAAAACAAATCCGATTGCTTGTCATGACAGAGCAAAGTTAAAAAGAGCCGACCACCCAAATTTCATCCACCAAAATTTGTTCCAAATACCGTAAATGGTTAACCGCTAATTTAAATTAACTTTTACTTATCACCTCATGTAATTTGCTTGTCACTTTGAATATTTAAACCAGGTGAGGTATTTCGTCATGGTGGATTTTTCCGAGTTAACGTTGTCCACATTTCGAGAACTTAATTACCTTTGGCATTGGCATTGATAGGCTTGTTACGTCGGTCTGTCTGTTCGTATTCTTGTTACATCATTTTAGTTGAATTCAAGTTCATTTTCAGGTTTTTTGAATTAACTGAAAACCCTCTTGAATATTATATAAAAATCCAAGTTTTGGTTATACCTACAATTTTATGATTACTTTTGAGAAAACCCAAATATCAGATTGAATTCGAAAATTACAAGTTTTGATAATATTCCAATATTTCTAATTTCTAAATTCACATCTTAACACCTCTAAATCTAGCAGTCTGAAAATTCTGAAATTTTTGGAAAGTCCAAATTCGAAACCCATGATTATTATTTTTTAAGTCTCCACAAGCACATTCGAATATTAGCTTGAATTTGAAATTATTCGAATTCGAATTAATTAAAAGTTTATACTTTTACTAAATTCGTATCTTAACATCTGCAAACCAAGCAATTCAAAAACTTCTGAATTTTGAACTGAAAACCTCCAATACGAAGAAAAGTCCAAGTTTGAACCTCACGTATTATTTTTAAGAAATCCAAAAAAACAGACTCGAAAACCAGACTAAATTCGAAATTTGAGGTTTGAACTCAAAAGTTTCAAACTTTTCAATAAATCCTGAATTCATGTTCTAACATCTTCAAGGCTATAATTCTTTTCGTGTTTGAGTTTAATAGGATAAAATTACCCAAAGTCCTAAAATTTAATAAATAGTTTTCAGAATTTTCTTCTTAATTGTAAAAAGACAAAAATCAAAATTTACACATCAAACTCAGAATTTAAGAAGTGTAAATTGGAAATTGCTACCCTACAGGTCTGAAAACTAGTTTTTCTTTTGTGTTTGAGTTCAACAGATCAAAAATTGCCTAAAGTCCTGAAATTTCATAAATACTTTTCAAAGTTTTCCTTTATATTTGAAAAGTCATCAAAATTAAAATTTTCACATCAAACTTAGAACTTATGAGCTCAAAAATTAGAAATTCCTAACCTGAAGCTGTGAAAATTAGTTTCTCGTTCGTCAGAACAAGATCGCCCGAAGTCCTGAAATTTAACACACAATTTTCAACATTTTCTTTTATAATTGTGAAGAAATAAAAATCAAAACATATCAAACTAAACATTTATGAGCTAGAAAGTGTAAATTCCTAACCTGATGGTCTGAAAATAAGTTTTCCATTCCTGTTTAACAGAATAAATTTCGATAATAATTTTAAAGTTTTCTTTTATAATTGTGAAGAGATAAAATCAAAATTCATATATCAAACTAAAAATTTATGAGCTGAAAATTGTAAATTCCTAACCTTTGAAAATTGATGACGAACAGAACAACATTGTCTAAATTCTTGAAATTTCATAAATAATTTTCATAATTTTCTTTTATAGTTGTAAAGAAAGAAAAATCAAGATTCACGCATCAAACTCAAAATTTATGCGCTGAAAACTGGAAAATCCTAACTTGAAAGTCTGAAAATTTGTTTTTCTGTAGTGTTTGAGTTCAACAGAATAAAATTCCCCAAACTTCTGAAATTCCAGAAATACCTTTCAGATTTTTCTTTTATAATTGTAAAAATAAAAAATCACAATTTACTGAACTGAAAATTATAAATACCTAGCCTGAAGGTCTGAGCATTTGCTTTTCTTTGGTGTTTGGGTTCAGCAGAATTGAACCAAACTGCCCAAAGTCCTGAAATTTTCAAAATGTGAGAATATACAATTTAAAAATTAGGAGAAATACTTTTGGGATAAAAAATTTAAATATGTTTCCAGGTTTTTGGAGTTTTACTGATATATTAATTAGGAATGTGTCTTGATTTTAAAAATTTTGAAGTTACAAAAGGCGTTGTTAAGATTTTCTAACAACTTTTTAAAAGTATCAGCTATCATCTTAAAAATTCTTCGATAATTGTTCGTTGTTTTATTGCCATTTCTCGCATCCCATTTTCCATTTTTGTCATTCCAGTCTTCTTCTTCTAGGTTTCTCGTTTCCATCGCTATTTCTATATTCGGTTTCCATTCTGTCCTACGTCTGTCTCTTTGCCTTCTTTGTACCGGTATCCATTCAAAGATTTTCCTGGGTATTCTGTGTCTTTCCATCCGTCTCATATGACCGTACCATGTAAGTTGTCTCTGTTGTACTTTGTCTATGATGTTATTCTTAACGTTAATTCTTCTTCTTACTTCTTCATTTGTAATATGTTGTATACTTAATGTTTGCGCCGCGGATAGTTTATCTTTCAAGTTTGTATTGAGTACCCATACTTCGGCACCGTATGTGATGCAACTTTCGAAGATTCTCGAGTAAATTTGTTTCTTTGTTTTTTCTCTTATATTATTGTTCCACAGATATGGATGTAGTTGTCTTACTATTGCTTTTCCTTTCCCAACTTTTGCTCTTACATCTGTTTCATCCCTTCCGTCCTGTGTTATTGTTACTCCGAGATGTTTATACTCTGTTGCGCGTTTGATTGTGTTTTCTCCCACATCCAAGTCTCTACCAGATCCTCCGATGACCATGTACTGCGTTTTGTTCATATTTATCTCCAAACCCCATAGATTCGTCATCATATAACTGGCGTCGTCTTCATCTTCTGCTAGTATCGGTTGATCATTGGCGAATATGAGGGTACTTCCATAGGTCTACATTTCTTCTTCCAATTTTTCAGAGATTGGTTTAGAAATATTTTAAACAGTGTGGGCGAAATGGGGCATCCTTGGTTTGGTCCTTCATCAGTTTTAAACGGGCGAGACAATCTGTTTCACTGTATAGTCTCTGTATAGATTCCATAACTTCACTGCTTATGTTCGCTTTCCTTAACGCTTCCCATAATTTTATGTGGGGTACCGAATCATATGCATTTTTAACATCTATAAAAACTATATGTAACTCTTTCACTCTCGTCCAACATTTTTCTGCTAACTGTTTCAAACTGAAAATATTATCGATACAGGACCCTCCTGCTCTAAAGCCACTCTGCTCTTCGGCTTCTTCATTTTCCTCTTCCACTCTTTTCCTTAGAATTCGTCCATACAGTCTCCCTATTGACGAGGTCTCTGCTGTTTCTTTTCTTGTATATCGAGGTTATATAGGATTTGTTCCATTCTTCTGGGATATTATCACCATTCAGCACTTTGTTAAATATTTCTTGAAGTATTTCAATTGCTTGACTTAGAGCTTGTTTAACCAGCTCAATAGGGACCCCTCCAGGACCTGGGGATTTATTATTTTTCATAAGTCTCAGAGTTTGTTTGATTTCCTCAGGTGCAATGCTCTTTTGCCTATTGCCTTCTCCTGTAACATTTTCTTCTATTATTTGCTGTTTGTAAGTTTGCCTGTTCTCAGTCAGTAGTTCCTTGTAATATTGCACCCATCTTTCCATTCCTATTATTTCAATTTTTAGTTGTTCCTTGCAGTTTTCCTTAAGCTATTTATACACTTCCAAGCTTCTCGAGATCTTGAACTTCCTAGAAGAGAGTCAATCTGAGTACACTTTCGTTCCCAAGCAGTGTTTTTAGCTTTGTTCGTTTCTTTTTTGTTAAGTATCTGTATCTGGTATATTGTTTTCTATCATTTGGATCTTTTGTGGTGAGCCATTTTTCTTCTGTTTTACCAATTCTTCCAGCTCATTATTTCACCAAAGATTATTTTTATCATTTTTAACCTTGTTTTTTGTTAGTAGCGCTTCTTCAGCTGCTTCTTTTATTTTCGTTTTTAGGTGTTCATGCATGTCGTTCGCGCTACTTTCTTTGACATTCTGTAACTTTTGTGCTAATCTCCATTTATACCTATACTTGCGTCATTTCTACTCCTTCTTCGATTGTATTATCTCCGTTACCTTTGTGATATGTGAAACTCATCCTCCCTTTCACTAGGCAGTGGTGGTATTAGCATTCGGTTCCTCTGTATACCGGAACATCCAAAGTATTTATGGTAGAATCTTGCTTTTGGATAATATAATCTATTACTGACTTTTGTTTTACGCTTGGTCTCGTCCATGTAAGTATAACTTTTTATGTATATTTTGTGCTGAAAGTGTCCATTCTGTATAGTGTATGGTCAATGAAAACTAAACTGTTGGCACAGATCTATTAATCTTTGTCCGTTGTCGTTTTCCACATCCTCTCCGTATCGTCCAACTACAATGTTATTTGTTTTTTCCCCACTCGACCATTAAAATCTCCCATGAGTATTATTTCGTTATGTTTTTTTACCTTTTCTATTTGTGTCGAGAGTTCGCCAAAGAAATTATTTTTCACTTCTACGTCTGCGTCTTCGCTTGGTGCATATACTCCAATAACAGTTAACGGTGGGTTTTTTAACATCAATTCCAACGTGATTACTCTTTCGCTAACTGGGTTCCAATCTTTGAGAGTTCCTCTGTATTTTTTATGTAACATTATACCGACCCAAGCTTTCGCTCTTTTTTCTTTTGCCACCATGCTGTAGAGAAGCATATAATTTCTTTATTGTTTCGGATAGTACCGCTATATGCATTGAGATTCTTCTGTCACTTGATGTTCTTTCTTACTGCAACCCTGAATATTCCAACAACCAAAATTTATCATCTCTTTCCTTTGCCAGGTTCGTTTTCCGTTTGAGACAATTAAATTTCGAGGCCGTTTAATAGGATTTTTAGCCTTTTTCCTTGGAAAAGTTTTCCGGAGAATGGGTTGCTGGTCCATTGCCCCAACCTCCAACCTGGAGGATCAGGGACTGTGATTTTAGGGTGTCCTTCCCCTAGATAGATTGTCTTCTTCATCCATTTCCACTGTCATTGGAGTTCCGTATTTGCTTCTCTTCCGCCACTGCCACCAGTTTTCATCCGTACCCTGGACAGGGACCCTTACGGGATGCTATCAGACGAGCCACCTAAACCCCAGTTTTTTAACGAGGTGTTACTCCTCGATCCTTCCTCCTTCGTTACTTCTAGTAGTAAGGCCCTAAGCTTGATACTGGCTTGGCGGACTTTCTATCTATGTATTGTTATTTTTGTATGGCTTAATTTTTTGAATTATTTGTTTTGCTACATGTAGGCTCACTCTCGTTGTGCCAGGAATCTTTAAAAACCTTCTACAATTCTGCAATAGTAGATTCACAGATTCACTGAATGTAAACTGAACACCCCTTCGAAACAGAAGAAAAATTTCAGATCGCTACTTTTATAGAATAATTTTCAGGGTCAAATAATACCACCTTATTGTTCTTGCTCACTTTTAATATCAAATTAATATTTATTTATTCATTTATTTCCAACTAAAACTATTTGGATTTCCATAAAATCAACTCTGAGTGAGTACGTGACTGATTGTCGAACGTGCAGTGATGCACGAAATCAGGTATCTTCTATGGTTTATTAGTTACATTACATCGTTTTTACTTTTTTTGTCCGTATAAAAATGGGCTAATATTTACACTACGTCAAAACTTGCGTTTTTCATAACCTTGAAAGAAAATCCCTTTAATTTATTAAAACTTATTTTTGTAACAATTTCAATTTCGGCTGACTTCATCGCATCATTATTTGCCATAAAACGTGAGTAAAAATTAATTAGGTACGTAGGTGTTAACTTAAGAATAACAAAAAACAACACGTGTTTTATGTTATGGGAATGAGTAAGAGTAAATAAACATAGTAATCTCACGATAATAGCTTTCAACTAATTTATTTATGATAATCGCAGTGGAGATGCAATGCCAAGGTTATGCGAGTGTGAATGTTACAACTGCCTTTCTGTGAACGGTTGTCGTATTTCAATGGTACAATTTAATTTAATTGTTGTATGACTTGCGTTTTTCCTTATTTATACACGTCCAGATCGAACAGTCACTTTTTACAAAGAGTTGCCTCACATTTGCTATAGTTTGGGCATGTTTTATTAAACTAAAGCTTAAGTCTAATCGATTTTTCGCCTCAATTATTTCCATATAAAAAGCACAACAAAACTGTATTAACTTCTTAAAATTGAATTTTGAATGGGTGAAATTCGAAAAGCAGATGGATTCTTAATTTTGTCCCAATGAAGGGTTGGATTTGATTAGAAAAACAATCATTTAGCAATCCGTAAAATGTAGAAATGTGACTTCTTGCAGTGTTTCGCAAATAAATCTTGCCAAACGTTTATAAACCAAAACCTTGATATCGGTACGCGCATTTTCACCTTTCGATAACGAAATTCTTGCATATTTAATAGGAAAAAATTATGGCAGGGAATTCGCCATTTTAAATTTGTATTTTTTTTCGATTTCTCAAAAATAATCGTAAAATTGTGGATCTAAACTAATTTTTAAACCTTGTAACTATACGTACCCCAGGTGTGTTACCCTTTACAGGTTTTCACTGTGATCGTCTAATTTTCACTAAAATTTTCCTTACCCTCGACTCTTATTGGTTAAATGAAAATCTTACCCTTTACATATTTAGATAACTGACTATTTAGTAAGCGGATTCTTAATGTTCGTTGATCTAGAGTAGCTCAACTTATAAAACAAGAAATAAATAATCCATCAAGTTCAATACATATTGTATATCATAAAGTCATATTATATTTACAAATTCAGTAAATGATCATTGATTATGCATAGTGAATGAACATCAAACTAGGCAAGTTAAATATGGGCAGTGGCTTGAATAATTATTATCCTTTTGTTTTATGATTTTGATGTAATCAGGGTGGCCTGAGTGCTGTGGTTCGATCACAAGAATTATACTGTAAGTCAGTGGGTCAGTCAGATAAGCGATACAAGATCGATCTTTTGTGGGATTGTTATTAAAATCAATCGTAAGCGACCGGAGCCAAAGATGGTATTACAACCAACCTTTTAAGTTTGACGAGGGTGCAATTTCCCTTAAATTGAGTACGTGCGCTATGCGCGACTCTTAAATTAACGAGTATATGCGCTATGCACAACTTTAAAATAGCGAGTGAGCGTTACGCTCCTCATGTAACGAGTTTATATGTATAACTCAAAATGTACGAAAACACTGAGTACCTCGTATTTGTAAAGGATGTTTATCCCTACCGTTGATTGAGAATATGCTCAAGACATATCTCAGTAGTCAGAATTGCCGTATTGTTGTAATTAATTGTGATCAGCACCTACAACAGGGCAACCTTAACGTTATTTTGATAAAGTCTAATTTTGAATATGATAAGTATACTAAAATTGCTAACTTTTACGTTGTGCGTTAAATTTGGATTTCGCTGGGAGACTCCTCAACTGGAATTACTTTATTGTAACCCTTTGACCAATACACGCAATCAGAAAAGCAATGCTTTACTGCTGTGTACGTATGATGATTAATTCCTATAAGTTAGTGCAGAGCAACAAAGTGGAATACAACTGTATTCCACTGCATATTTTACACGGATCAGCGTACTAATCGAAATTCCAGACCGCTATACAGATAGACTGAATAGTGAAGACTGGATCCCGTGGTATGATTAGATCCCGTATTTATACTCAAACTATGCGTGCAGTGGTGTGGTAACTAAATGATCTCACGGTGCGGTGCATCTGGAACTTTTCAAAAAACTAATAAATTTCAAAATTTTTAATGGTCTATTTTCAAATCCCAATTTTGTAGTCTGTGTTGAATTCCTTTGCAAAATGATACCTTACTATTAGAAAGCGTGTGTGGTCTTTCGTCTCCACATAGAGCGGCGTAACTAATTTAGAAAATGGTTTCAGTGCTTAAGTCCGAGGATTTATGATATTGCTGTTATTACTTTACAAAAATTAAATCAATACTTTCTTGCCACATAATTGCTCAAAAATACCCCTAACGTTAAGCTTTGAATAAAAGGAAATACATTAAAATATAATCCCTGAAAAATAAAAAAAAATAAAATTATAAACGCGCAGGTGGCCATCACAACCTTCAGCCATTAATTTGAAAAATTATGCCATACTAAAGTAATAACTCGGAATACCGTCATCTGTTTATAATAAACAGCAAAAAGGAGACAATTCGAAAATACAACAAACTGAAAACCAACAAGGAAATTTGCTTGAAAAATTTAGAAGTTGCAAGCTGATACTTTCAAAAAGTTGTTTGAATCACGAAAAGCTTAGATAAAGCCTTTTGAAAAATTGAAAATTTGTAAAGTACAGCTCCAATTAATTATGTAAATTTCGTAAATTAATTTTTTTATTCCAAAAATATTTCTCATAATTTTAAAAGCTCAGGGCTTTGAGCAATTTTATTCTGTTGCACTCAAAATGAAAGAAAAATTAATTTTCAGACGTCCAGGTTAAGAATTTGCAATTTCCAACTCAGAAATTTTGAGTATGATGTGTGAATTTTGATTTTTATTTCTTTGCAATTATAAAAGAAAATTTTGAAAGTTATCTGTGAATTTCATGATTTTAGATAGTTTCGTTTTGTTGCGTTCAAATACTAAAGAACTAATTTTCAAATCTTCAGGTTACGAATTTGTAATTGTCAGTTCCAGGGGCGGATGGGACGGCTGGGAAGACGGAAAATTTCCCAAACGGCCGGTCTTGTTTGGGGCCGAATAATTAAATTGCAAGATCTTCATTGACGCGCACTGTACACCTATTCTTAAAACATAATCATTGATATTCAAAGTCACCCGATGAGATTTGTTCTGTGTTAAAATAGCAAAAGCTAAACATCATTAATAGGTATAATTAATTTTACTATTTCGACTGAACTCACATTATATGGTTAGAACCAAAGGGTTAAGTATGTATTTATTAATAGACATTTTTACATTAGTTGTAGTATTATTACTTTTGGGACAAAATTATGGCAAAAGAGGGTGGTGACTTTGTAAAAGAAAGTAGCTCAGTAAACAACCTGAAAGCTGTATTACTAACCCTGTTGCAAGTAGCAAGAGCAAAGAAACACGTGAAGTAAATTTGAATATTTCAAATGCTCAGAAAAGGAACAAGTAAATATATTTTTTCAATATCATCCCCAAAGCTTCAAAGCGCTACTAAGTTTAAAAGTGAAAGCGCTCTAAAGATTGAAAATGCAACCTAGAGGGCAGAGGCAGTGATTACTATACAATTTCAAACAATGAACTTTACTATTCGGTTTGTTCAACATTTTCTCCAACCTCTACCAACAGATTGAAGAACATGAAAAGTCAGAATCTGTTTTCAAGCACACTTAATACAAAGCCTAACAAGTATCGCACCTTCAGGTCAATACAATGATGGCGACGTTTAATAGAGATAATAATGCACGATTGCTTACCATGCACAGCAAGTAGGACTGCATTAAAGTTTATTATTAACTAAGCTCATCTGAAAAAACAATTCAAGTAATCCCGATTCATTTATTTTCTAAATATTGACACTAAATAAAAAGTAAAATATCTGTTGCTTCGAGCAGTGTATTATATTAGCTATGCTTGGGCCATATGGTATTAATATACGCGTTTAAGTAATGTGCTTTTAAAAACCAGTACGTTTGATAAAAAGAAAAACAAGAGATATGGATCTTAAACATAACATTTAACTTCAGTGTTTCTGTATTGTATCACATTTCTTCTGTTTTATCCAAACGTTGCAAGAGAAACTCTATTTCTCTTTGATACATATTTATACAAAAAGGGAAGGAGACTCAACATATACGCACTTTGATTCTCTTACATTAATATTAAAACCAAATACCAAAAACCTAAATGAAAAGTGAAGGAGAAGTGCCTCTGCAGTTAACTATCTTACATAATGAATTTCAGTAGCGACCAATGGGAGTCTACATATACCTTAGGTATGCAGTTTGGCTTGCATAGGTCAGTATTTAAGATAAAAAAGTTTGCCCTTATTGAAGAATGCAAAAAGAAAAGTATCTTTAACGCCATCCTTTTCTAATGGTATTTAATAGCAACTTTATTATTTGGTTACAGAACGTAAATCTAGAATTTCATTGGCTGAGTTTCATTCAGTTCGATTCATTTACCACTTTTGGTAATTTTTTCGAATGTTTTAAACGGACAAGACGATATGATACGTTATACTACGCACCCTTAATGTTTAAGATTATAAGTAGTTAATATTATTGTGATACAAGGCCGATGATTCTTTGTAACTACCGGGCTGATTTACAGCAGCCCATCCGCCCTTGGTCAGCTCATAAATTAAAACAATTATGCCATACAAAAGTAGCAACTCAAAATACCATCATTTGTTTGTAATAAATAGAAAAAAAGGCAAACATTTCGCAAAAAACAAACTGATTATCAACAATTAATATTTATTAGAAATGTAGAAATTGCAAATTTTTTGCAGATTTTCAAAAATTGTTAGAATTACATTATTCACAATAAGTCTTAATAAAGCTTTTTGTAAGGCTTAAAATGTCAAAATTTTTAATATTAAAAAACATTACTAATTAACAGATCAGTCAAACTCCAGAAACCAGCAAACGCAATTAACTTAAAATTTACAAAGCACCGAACCAATTGATTATGCAAATTACGCAAACTAATTTTTTATTCTAAAAGTGTTTCTCACAGTTTTTTAAATTTATATTCTCACACTTGCGTGCACTTGATTTATGGCTATTTTCAATTTACGGTGTGGAAATTTGGATTTCTTTATGTATGATCTCAGTCAACTAATCACCATAAAATTCCACACAAAGTCAAAAATAATCTCTTTAGCAAGGCATCAAACCCATTATTGTGCGTAGATATACTACGCATAATTAAAGCCAGATTTTTTGATAAATTAACCCGTCTATCACACAACGTAAGTTACAAGTAAACAACAATTTTTTTTAGTAATTCTACTTTTTTTAATAATTAAAAGAACATCTGTAACCGCAAATAACACAAGCTTCAAAACCAGTTCTTTAATTTAACCACACACTAAATTACTTAAATCTGTAAACTTTGTCAAGGCGACAATATTTAAATAAAGATACCATTTTTATTTGATGAAAAGGTGAAGTTTCAGCGAATTTTAGATAATTTATCAAACGAATTCTGATAATTTATCAAAAGCATTTAATTAATCCAGCGAAAAAATCCTGATTTATGAATAATTAGATAAAACGGCAACACAAATATTTAAATAAATTCTTATTAAGTTTCATAAGTGTCGCCTAACAGGTTTAATTAGCCGAATTATACATTCAAATTATTTCAATCTGGTTTTCTGCAGACAAATTTTTATAAGTCTGGGTTATTAATCTCGAAAAATGAGCCTTAAAAGTAAAAAAAAAAAGTAAAATAGGATGGAGTTAAGCATTAATCAAATATTAACAAAAGTTTACAGAGGTTAAAGAAGGCCTTGAGATTTCTTACTACAAAAATATGACCTTAACCGAAGTGTCGTCTAAAATTTCCAAGTTCTTTTGGTTTTATTCCAGAAATGACATCGTTCTGAAACATAAATAAAAATAGACAGGGACTTTCTATCAAACAGTGATATAAAAAGTCATAAAGAAATAAATATTTAAAAGTCAATATTTAAGGGCATATAGGGCTTTGAAAGCCGTGAATTTTATTTTCAGCAGCCAGTATGTGTTGGTAAAAAATTCAAAATTTAAAAACTGAAATTTAGAGGAGACGAAAAAACAACCAAAATAGAAGCAACTAAAATGAAAAGTTAGATAATTTCCTGCATTCGTGTCTGATTTCCTTCGATATTTAGATCAATAATAACTAATTAATCACATTTATTAACAGGAATTTGCAAAATTATGAAATACAACTCACGCAAATCACCTTCACTTGGTCGATCTCTAATACTTTTAATTCCTAATTACAGAAAAAATTAATGATTATTGAATTTGCGTGTCTTTAGATTTAAAATGCGTCGGCGAACGTTAGGTTTGATTGAATGAGAGCTCGCTATTTTAACGGAAATCACGTAAGATTTATGTGGAATTTTTTTAAAATTTATACTTTCCCTGCTGGATTACTTCTTAATGTAAATTAAGTCTGAAGCTTCCTGAAAAAGGTCACGAGTTCCAGTTTTAATTAGCGTTAAGGTAGAATCTAGTATGGATTTGTTTCATTTTTAACAATTTGTTATTTAAAAAGCTTTGTTTTAAAGGAACAGGGTCGGATTTACTTGTTTTTTAATTTCCCCTTTATGGGGCATAGCTAATTTTAGCTCAAGCATTTTCAAAATTATGTATTTTTTATGGGAAAATTAGACGAAAGAAAAGGCGTCCCTCTTAAAACCTAAAAATTAGAGCACCGCAAATTTAAGAAAAAACAATCGCCTACTTACTGAAGTGAAAGACTTGCAAAAATATTGTGGAATTTTATCTCAGTGTTACAAAATTCGCCATTAATAATATGAGAACTTAAACTGCAAGCTAATTATTGGTCAATAATCGAACACCGATTGGAACTTATAGGTTGTAAACAGGGTCAAATTTTTCTTTTTAATTAACAATGTTATTAACATGAATATAGTCTGAATTGAAGTATTCAAAATTACACAGTTGCTTTACGTCCAATGAAGAAATTTTCTTTAACAAGGAATTTACTTGTTATTTAAGGGCACCTCTACACCGTAAGGTAGAAGAGGACCGATTATGTATAATGTATTAAGGGCAAATACTTTTTATAAAAACAATTGGTTGACTTATTTATTTAAGGGCTCTCTTAAAAAAATGTTTTTTATCAAAATTTTTAGAAGATAAATGTGCGAAGGGATAAAAAGCACAAACATTCTGTTTTGATTAATCATAGGCCATAATTTTTAATAATCTATCAACACAGTAAATTTACAACCGCCCATTAATTTTTCATAATAAATCACCTAAACACAACCATTTTAGTTAGCCCAAGCATGTATTACGCAGATTTTGACACAAGTATGTGGGCCACACTTAAAAAATTCGCAATAAGGCTAATTATCTTTAGCTATTAAGATAATCTGACGCCTTTAGGTGACTAATTTTGTTTTAAAATAATCGTACCATTATAACATAGAATTATTTAAGAATGTCGCCTTGTTTAACCATTTATTAACACCATTTTCATGAATTGAAATTTATGAAACACATAGAAAAAATTTCAAACTGCAGGGCTTTTAAGTTGAAGAAATTTTAATTATGGGTTTGTTTAGAATAAATTTGAAAAAATGCAGATTTAAATGGCCTTTTCAGCAAGCTTTCAAGCTTAGAGAGACGTCAAGCCTCTTCCACAGCAGAAAATAAAACAAAGGGGCTTTTTGGACTTTGCTTACGCTCAAAAACCTTTGAAATCTTATAGAACAAATTCAAGAAACGTTGGGTTCCAGATGATTAATTATGCACCAATGGATAAAATCATCACAAAAGCAAGCAGTAAAAGAACAGGTTTGACAGTTTTATCGGTTGATCTTAACATTAACGCCTGAACTTACAATAAACCAACAGCTTCTGGTATTTTGCTTCTTGATATTAATTATAACATGGGGCGGTTGTAATTATTAAGAATTTTATATGATTTATAAATTGCATTGACATTTGTTTGACTCACGTGCATCAACGTGATCGCTTTTACTTTTTAAGATCGTTAATTGTTTTTCTTTGGATTTATTGTTCAGACCTTTACAGAAGTTAGAAGCATTGTTATTTTATACTTATACACCTTGTAGGAAATTACTTTCTAACTCAGTTGAAACACCCCAAGACGATTGATTATAGTTTAAAACCTAATGAAAATGCTAACAAAATTCGAGATTTTATCTAGGATGTATTATTTCTATGGTAATCTGCAGTTAAGCATAGATTAAAATTCAGTTAGAGGTGGCACAAACAAGCCTAATTAAGAAACATATTATCATAAACTAATATTTTTAGTTTATGATATTACTTAATCTAATCTGTCCTAAAGCAACCAAGTACCCAATCAAAATTTCTAATTTTCTGATAAACAGATCCTGAGATTCTTGGAAACCCCAAGCTTAGATCTTAAACAAACTTTCAGATTTTTAAAAATAGAAGGTGGCATTAAGATTATTAAAAAAATAATAACCATTTTCCATGTGTTTTTTTTTCGTCAATTAGGTTTTTGAGTTCGTCACTAATTGGAATATTATCTTTTGTTGTTTTTTTATCTTTACCTCTCGGTAATTCATTTCCCACTATATGGATTGCGTTTACCATATGTTCATACAGTTCTGTTCTTTCGATATCCATGTATATCCAACTTTTCAGCTAGTGTTCGTTGATATGTGTTTTTTACTTTTTCTTGTTGTAGCTAGTCTATATTATAATCATATCATCTGACTTCTTGTAAATCGTCCTTGGTAATCTCAGTGGTTCTTTTTTATATCCGTCGTATCTAAACTTCCAATTCAACAAATAGTGATCTGAAACCACATTCCGGTTTGCTGTATACTTCTCTGATTAGCTGATTACCATTTTGCATTGCTGTTTCGCTAGTATTAGGTCAATTTATTACTGATCTTAATGACTTTGTTGGGTGTTCCCAATGGTTTTCTAACAAAAGACAGGAAACAAAAGAACAATATAAAAAAATTAAACAAGCAGTAAAGAAGAAATGTAAGGAAGAATCCAACGAATTCTGGAACAACAGTTGTGGATACATAGACAAAAATTTGGGTTACAGTAAATCAAAAGAGGCTTGGAAAGTGATAAAAAAAGTGCCGAACTAACACTAGACAAACAACTTATATATCGATGATAACGTCAACTCAGTGGACAAAACACTAAACAATTATTACAGGAAACGAGAAACGAATATATACAAGAAATCTTTGTTTTTACTATCGACGCGCAGAGAGAAATTTATCTGAAAGATGTATAGGAAGCAATACGACAAACTAATAAGAACAACAGAGCTGTAGGGCCCGAAGGAATTTAATCTGAATTACCAAAATACGGAGGAAAGAAATTATACCAAATCATTTATTGCAGTGGGAGAGAAAGTGCCTTTGGCATGGAATAGTTCAATAATTTCGTCAATTTATAAAAAGGGGAATAAAAAAGAACCGAATTATAGAGGGATTAGCGTCATCCCTCCTACTACGAGAGTGTTGGGAAGAGTCATAAAAAACGAGATACAGGCACAAATGAGGGAATTAAACGAAGCTCAAAGCGGATTTAGAACTGAACATATTTTGTGTGAGACAAGTAATGGAAAAACGAAAAGAAAAGAATTTAGAAACTCATATAATTTTCATAGACTTCGAAAAGACATATGATAACGTCTCAAGAAGCAAAATATGGCAGACAATGAGACAATTATACGTTGAGGAAAAATAGGCCGAGGTAGTAAAACAGATCTATTCAAATACCACAGGAAAAGTAAAAATAGGAAGGTTACTGACACAAAAGATAGATATAACAAAATGACTAAAACAAGTGTGCACTCTCTCACCGCTCCTATTCAATATATACATACTTTTAGATAATATTCTAGAAAGATGGGCACAAAGAAACACACATCGAGGGATCCCAATATTAGACGATATGTTGAACTACCTGATTTTTGCGGACGACATGATAATCTTTGCTGAAAATAAAAAAGACTCCAGCCAAGAATGGGATATGTGGGGATTCAGAATTAACTTTAATAAAACAGAGTATATGTGCAGAGGAGAAAACACAGGCATTAACGTGGATAACATCGAAATTCAACATGCAAATAAATTTAAATACCTAGGGACAATAATATCACAAGAAGGAACAATAACTGAAGATGTTGAAAATAGAATAGAAGCAGGAAAAGCGGCAACGAGGGCCCGACATAGTACAATTTGGAACAAAAATTTAAGAAAGGATACTAAAAAAAATATTTTTACAGGTATAATCGAAAGTACAACGCGATACTTGGCCCATAACTGAAAGTATAAGGACTAAAATCAGAACGGTAGAACTCGACTTCATGAGAAGAAGTCTACAAGTTACAAGAATGGATAGATGGACAACAGATAGAATATGGAGAGAGATGAACATTAAATCGTCGATAACCAGAAATTTAGAAAACCGTACACTATGGACACTATGGACTACGGACACGTAGAGCGAATGGCAGAAGACCGATGGCCAAAGAAGATATTAAAATGGTCACTTAAGAGGGAAGAGAGAAAGAGGAAGACCTAGTAAGAAATGGGAAACACATGTACAAAAGATTATGAAAGACAGAGAATTAAAACAAGGTGGAATGATCGCAAATTGTGGAAGCTAAAAACGACAAACCTATAGCGGGAAAACGTCGAATAAATTTTTAAAATTTTATAATAATAATAATAATACAAAAAGCAGCCATGAAAATTTTATTTGATTTGAAATAAACTAAAAATTTTTCAAGGTTAATTTGGACTTTTTGAAAACGTTCTCGGCGTTAAGAACAGGATTTTTACATTTGAAGGGAGTTGTAACAAATTCTCATGCGAAAGCTTATTAATAAATAAAGATTGTAAAAGAAAATATGGCCAACTCATGTCCAAAAGTCAAGAAGACAATTTGTTGATGCCAACTGGAATTTTTCAATGTCATTTCACCCGCTTAGGAAATGTTACGGCGTAAAAAACAGGATTTGTACATTTTGAGGAAATTGTAACAAATTCACAGGCTAAAGCTTATTAACAAATAACAATTGTAAAAGAAAACATAGCCAGCTCATGTCCAAAAGCCAAGCAGACAATTTGTTGATGTCAACTGGAATTTTTCAAAATGATTTCGCCCGTTTAGAAAATGTTTAGAAGCTCGTTGGCGCAGTGGTAAGGAGTCTTGGGTTCGAATCTCACGCAGCGGTAAGGATTTTTACAAAGAATTCCTCATTGTTCGAGGTCGGTACTTGAGCGAGTAAAACCATTCAGTCGTTTGCTTACAATTATCGATTCTGTCTGTGAAGTGGTCGCCTTCAGATAGTAACAAAGACACACATACTATACAGTTAATACACATATACAGACAATGGGGAAACCACTGCAGAGAACACATTTCCCTAGTATAAGGGGAATATAATAAAATTTACGACGCCAAGTCGTTTAAAAATGTGGCTTTAACCCCTCGTCAACATCCTTATTAAACAGGATATGACACAAGAAGAAGAAGAAAATGTTATAGGCGTAAAGAACAGGATTTGTACATTTTGAGGAAATTGTAACTAATTCACAGGCTAAAGTTTATTAATAAATGACAATTGTAAAAGAAAATACGTCCAACTGCTACCCAAAAAGCCAAGAAGAGGATGTGTTGATGCAAACTTGAATTTTTCAATGCGAAATTGTCCTTTTTGAAAATGTTATGAAAACAAGATTTCTACATTTTGAGAGAATTGTAACAAATTCACAGGCAAAAGCTTATTAATAAATAAAACAATTGTAAAAGAAAACGCGGCCAACTTCTGCCCTAAGAGCCGAGAAGACGATTTGTCGATGTAAACTGGAATTTTTCAATAGCCCTTGGAGAAATGTTATCTCATCTTTACATTTTGGGAGAATTGTAACCATTCACAAGAAAAAACTTGTTAATCAATTGCGATTGTAAAAGAAAACCTGGCCAACTCCTGTCCTAAAGTCTGAGAAGACGATTTATTGATGAAAACTGGAGTTTTTTCTAAGTAAATTTGCCTTTCCAGAGATTGTAGAAATCAAATAAATAGTAATATTTTTTTTGCTTTAGCAGAACTTGCTCAACAAACTAAATCTCCAACATCAGAAAAACATTTAAGGCCCACTTCTATCAAAAAATATACAAACAGCCAGTGGCGGCTGGTATATAAGGGCTGCCGGGCTGCAGCTCTGACCTAAATTTTACAAAAGTTATTAGAAGTTTCTGGATTCTGAATTTTGGGTAGAGGGTGACTCGTGTCACGTGTGCCTTTGAATGAACCTGAGGATACTAGCCAGGGGGATACTGCTACTACTAGCCATACTAGGTCAGAAGTCCCCGAGCATGGATCCTCTAACTGGAGCAAGTGCAGGGCATCAGAAAAATATTTCTAGGCCTACTTCTATCCAAAAAAATACAAACAGCCAGTGGCGGCTGGTATATAAGGGCTGTCGGGAAATTTTAGAAACGTTATTAGCAGTAATCAAACATAAAAAGTAATTTCCGAAATTACTTTTTATTTACATAAACGAAATTTAATTAAAACAGAGCATTACATTGTATTTTCAACTTATACATTAATTAAATTCTTCCGAAAAAACCGCGCACATCATAATACACTAATTCAAAGCTTCCGAGCGGAATACACCGAACAACGTGCAGAAATCGGGTAGATTGTAGTTTAACGCATTCAGAATATTCAGATTTAATTTTGCACCGGAACGGCCCCAACTGACGCTCAATTAGTCATGTCCTGCTGGTTAGAGAGAACGGTTTGTGTGTTACGCATTCTGTGTTTACGTAGTGGTGATAATAATAATATAAACGTTTATTTAGCAAACAAGTTGCTATACAATTACATAATTATGTACATATACTTTCCTTAATACACGTCAGCTGTCTGCTGTCTGCTTTTTAAGGCGGAGCGGAGGTTTGAAGAAAAACTTGAAATTAAATCATCGAGACGGCCTACGCCTAAATTAACTTTAATCAAAGTGGACAAAGCAACGCTATTTTTCTACGTTAAAAAGAATAAAAACATTCTTAAGAAACACTATCTCGCAAGAACGGTTAAATGCTTTAGCTATGTTATTAATAGAAAAGGATTTGGTTCAAAATATTAAAAACTTTAATTCTAAAGTTATAGACAAGTTTGTGAGTTACACAAACTTACGTATAAAAAAACGATAAGGTAAAATTTTCTCATTAATTTAGAGTTATTTTTCTGCAGCCCTTATTACCCCTAAAAACTCGCGAACCGCCACTACAAATAGCTATATTTTAATTTTGAAGCATTATAAAAAGGGTTCAATTTTTTTACATTAACTCAATAAAAAACCTTCAATAAAGTATTTCTAAAATTTATGAATCAAAGCCAAACAAAAATCCTGCTAATCCCTTTAAACCCGTAACAAAATCAAGGTTAACCGTCCTTCCAGCGCCCATCAATTATAAATCAATTACAATCAGTTCTATTAAAATGGGTTCGGGCTCATGAATTTTAATTTTTATATAGATACGAACGTATATATATAAACCGCGATCGCTCATTAGAAACAGTGCACAGCATGTAATACATACAAACACGCGGTTAATAATTACATTATATAAGAAACGAAAGTATCAAAGAAACTGTCTGAATTTGATCAAACGGTAGTGCGGGTCGCTAACGATTCAGTAGTGAACCACTTATTCGATAAAACACTTCGGTTTATTTTCTACTTATGCTCATTGTTGTGTATAACGCAAAACACAATGGAGCCAATGATTTATCGACAGAAAGTTTGCTAAGTTTACGTACTAAATTCTTCGAAAATTGAACTGAGTATGGATCGCGTAAGTTTCCGAAACGTAGGCGTAGGTAGTTCGTTCAAAGGGCATTGCTACGATTTAATTCGTTTGTTAGTTTATTAAAAATGCCAAATTTAAACTTAAATATACGTGTGTTCTTGTGCGTGTGGATACTTTTGTGTTTGATAAATGTAAACGGACGAAGGTATGACAGGAAAAAGTCGTATTCTTACCAATTCGTCCACAGGCATTATAATTTAGCTGATCCGGATGATTTCTTCGAAGAAGACGAAGACGATGAAGGTTCGATTTTCACTTTATTACTTAATTAATTAATAAAAAACACATTGAATTGCTAATTAGGAATGATACTTGCATAAGATCGCATACCCAAAAAATGCACAAATTAATGAATTATGAAATTCAATAAGAGGAAAATTAAAGCACAAACCGAAGAACTTATGTTGTAAGTATGCAACTGTGCCAGTTCTAATTATTTTGTTATTTACAACTAGATAAATAATTAGCTGTGTAATGACTGCAAAATAATATCGATTGAGTGAGAGTGACATGATTTCTAAACACTCTTTTGTATTGGAAATGTTATGATTAAAAAAAACACTGGAGCAATTCGTGCAAATTTGTATTCGTTTGTAGGTATTGTTTGGTTGGGTGAAGGTTTGAGTTTAGTATGCATAAGGTTCGAATTGATGAAAGTTTTTTATGCATATTCAATACATTTTTTATATATTCGCCTTTCTTTTCTATTTAAGTAATCCAGTCTTGAAACAATGAACAAACAAAAAGAAAACCAAGGAAATTAACTTCAAATCTTGAAACTTCTTATTTTAATAAATTAAAGGACGTTTGAATGGCCTTCCATGCCCTTAAATTCAAAATTTCTACTCAATTTTCATAATATAAAGTCATAAATAAAGCATATTTGCAAAATAAGGGATGTTAGGATTACTGTTTTTGGGAGCTTTACTAAAAAATTTCATTCTAATTTTCAATATTTTATAATAAATTATTTTCTAAAAATTCCCAAAAACAAACTGGAATATCAGATTGAATTCGAAAATTTCAGATTTTGATTCAAAATTTGTATCTTTCAATTCATAAATTCATAACTTAACATCATCTTCAAAACAAACAATTCAAAACTAAATTTAACTGAAAACCTCAAATTTGTCCTAAGAATACAAGTTCATAAGGTTGAAAAGTTTCAACTATTTTTTTTTAAATTCCTAAAACAGACTTGAATATTACACCGAATTAGAAAATTTTGGATTTAATCTCAAAGTTTATATCTTTCAGTTCGTAAATTCGGGTCTTAATATCTTCAAAACTTTTCACTGAAACCCTGGAATCTGATCGGAAAACCCCAGTTCAAGGCTTCAAAATTTCGATTAATTTTTTTAAAGCAGACTGGAAGATTACACTCAATTCGAAAACTTCACATTTTAACTCAACGTTTATAATAATAAAAATTTTCGAATTTTCAACTGAAAACCTCGAATATGATTTGACCCCCCTATTTTCTGATTATTTATTTTTTAAAAGTCTCCCAAAACAGCCTGGAATACCAGATTGAATTCAAAAATTCGGTCAGGTTATAATCTGAAATTCGTCCATCTGTGTAAAAACACGTGCGAATTTATATTCTGCAGTTGGCTGAAGGTTTGGGTTTAGTATGCCAAAGGTTCAAATTGATGAAAGTGTTTTTATACATATTCAATACAGTTTTCAAATGTTCGCCTTTCTTTTCTGTATAAAAAATCCAGTCAAACTAAGATGCTTTCAACGACATGGCCGAATTTCTACTCCATTTTCGTGATACAAACACATAATTATTTTAAACCTAAACAAATACACTTTTATGTAACGTTTGGCAGGTTTGCTGAAATCTTAAAATTTTAATTACAATCTTCATGAGTAATATTTATGAAATGCCTCTGAATTAAAACTTTTGCAACGAACCCCAAATTAATTCCATTTAGAAGATAACCATCTCTTCCCTTCGACTTCAAAGGCTTAATTTTGGAAAACAAAAGACTGTTAAAGATAGAAATACTACAAGTGATGAAAAATCATTAAAGATAAAAGGAAGCAACAATAATGAAGCTAAGAAACAAAAATGAACACAGGATGCTACTAAAATATTTAAATTTTGCAATTTTAATGCAAATTTGCACAAAATTAATTTTATTAAGAACCTCGCATATTGCCAAAGTCTTCGAACTTTCAGTTCCGTTACAGTTAACACAAATATCATATCAGCAAGACATAATTTTATAAATTAAGAGTTAGGAGGTGCAGGAAGCAAGAAAGTAAAAACTAACCACGTATTTTTTACCTAAATTACATACACTGAACTGCTGTCATGTTAATGTTGCCTGCACATTTATTACGTTATTGACTGAAATTTCCTATGCTTGACGGTAATCGAAATTGTTTACAACTTTGACAAGATTAATTTATAAGCCGAACATTCTAGCATGCGAAATTGTTAATATTACTGCTGAATTTTGAAGCATTTAGAAACAAAATTGCATTAAAACGCCTTTTTATTTATTTATTTAATATGTTTGAAGTAGAGATTCCTATACATTTTTTAAACAATGTTAAATGACATTAAAGTTATTAAATCTTAATGGAAACGTAATAATTTGTTATTGTTGGTTTGTTCAAAGATTATTGATAAAATAAAAACGCGGAAACTTAACATTTTGCAAATCGTATTCTTCCTTGAGTGACGTACTTGCAATTATTTATGCAAGTAATTTATTTAATAATGTTTATAGGCTTTCTGTGACTTTCTGTAAGCCTTAGAGAAAGTTCCTGTATCGTAAGATTGGGAAAATGGACAAATTTTTAAATTGTGAAGCTCTCACCGTTAAGCTTATTAGGCTTTATTAAACCCAAGAATTAATTAAACTATTGAAACAAAATAATTTTAAATTGTTTCTTAAGTATTTGCCTGTCAATAATAAAAGAAAATAGTAAAAATCAAGGTCTTTCTAAAAATCTAGAAAGAATTGGGTTAAAAAATTGAAACACAAAATACAGAAGATTAGAAAAATGGTCAAATTGTGAAATTCTCATTGTTAAGCTGATTAGGCTATAAATTAAATTCTTTTTTCTTTCTTTTCCTGTTACACTCTTATACTTTTACAGTGTCGAGGGGGCCGGGCACGCCGAAAATAAAACCTCAAATTTTAAACATGTAAAGCAAAGGCCTACCAATAATGAAAAAATAGTACAAATCAACGTCTATCAACGCCTCTGAAAGTTATAGTCCGTCCGCAAACGATGCGAAGGTGTAAATCAAAATTAAAAGAAACAGTAATGTTAAGTTTTCATAGAAACGGCTCTTTAATTTTGCGTCTGCTTATAATAACGGCAGAATTTACGGTTTTAAGTAGCAAATGACAATAGAAAACCCTTGTAGTAATCCGCTTGCCTTCCGCTACGTGGCTTGCCATAGTAGTCCCATAACATAAAAGTATTTAATATTTTATGTTACTTATACAAAAAATTAACACCGACGCCTATGAGTTCCCGCTGTCAGTTTAATTTATTACTTCACATCGTTTGCGGACGGACTATAGGTTAAAAACTGAAGACCAAAATTGATATAGAAAATACAGAAGACTGAAACAGTAATCCAATTTTTAAAATATGAAACTCACATTGTTAAGCTGATCAGACTTTAAATTAACCCAAAAATAAATTAAATTATGCAAAACAATTAATTTGAAAGTTATTTTTTGAGAAAGAAGAGCCTCAAATGTTCAGAAATTTAAAGAAAAGGTCTACCAAATATTAAAAAAATGTAAAATTCAAGGTTTTTCTGAAAATCTATAAACGAGTTGGGCTAAGAAAGTGAAGACCACAATGTGAAAAACAAAATACAGAAAATTAAGAAAATGGCCAAATTTATAAATTGTGAAACTCTCACTATTAAGCTGATCGGGTTTTAAATTAAACCCAAGAATTGATTAAACTATGCAAAAGAAGATTAATTCCAAAATTGTTTTTTGAAAAGCCTCAGATGTTCACAAATTTATAGCGGAGCTGTGAAATTCTCACTATTAAGCTGATGAGGCTATTAAATTAAATTCATGAATTAATTATTAATAATTTTAAATTGTTTCTTGGGAAAATAAAACCTCAAATTTTAGACATGTACAGCAAAGACCTGCCAATAATGAACAAATAGTAAGAATCAATGTTTTTCTAAAAGCCTGTAAGAATTAGGTTAAAAAATGAAGACCAAAAATTGAAATACAAAATATAGAACTGAAAGACTGAAAAAATAATCCAATTTTCGAAATATGAAAATCGCATTGTTAAGCTGATCAGACTTTAAATTAAATTATGCAAAAAATAACTTAAAAATTGTTTTTTTGGGAAAGAAAGGCCTCAAATGTTCAAGAATTTGAAGAAAAGGCCTGCCATCAATCAAGGTTTTTCTGAAAATTGGTAAAAAGAGTTGGACTAAGAAAGTGAAGACCAAAATGTGAAAAACAGAATACAGAAAATTCTGTTAAGCTGATCAGGCTTTAAATTAAGCCCAAGAATTAATTAAACTACCGAAACTAAGTAACTTTAAATTGCTTCTTAAGAAAGTAAAAACTTAAAAGTTCAGAAAAGCAAAGCAAAGGTCTGTCAATAATAAACAAAAATAGAAATCAAGGTTTTTCAAAAATCTATAAAAGAGTAGAATTAAAAAATATGTAGACAAAAATTGAAACAAAAAATACAGAAATAAGTACAATTGCAACTAATAAAAAGGGCCAAACATTTAATTTTTAAGAAGGTTTTTATTTAATAATTGGGAAAATAAATAAACTTTGATACACAAAAGCCCAAAATGTTATCAATTAATCTGAAATTCAGACTGACAAACCTTCAAAATTTAAACATTTAAACTGTAAGCATTCGAAATTAAAACAAAAATAACCTGAAAAAGAAACATGAAAGCTCCCTCCATCAGTTTAATCCAAATTCAAAGCCTAAACACTAAAAGTGTTATTGCTTTATTATAACAAATCAATTAGATAAATAACAGTCGACGAACCTAGCAATTAACGCGAAAAGGTTAATAAGCGCTCAATTCACGTGTTTTCCCACAAGAAAAATTATAACCTTCAGGTTAAAGGGACGCACCCTACATCAAAGAAACCTTTAAAGACTTCAACGTGATTGTAAGGTAAGCCCACTAACAACATTAATACACGTGCAAAAACAACAATAATTCCCGATTCGACACGCACGTTTTTAACGCTCTTACTTTTTCATATAAAGAATTAACAAAGTTGCTTTTCACTTATGACAAATTCGATTTGTGCACACTAAATTATTTGAAATAAAACTTTACATAACTCGTTTTTATTATAAAAGTCGTATCCGCGCTACAAAATTCAAGACACGGACGTGGAAAATTTATGCTTAGATATTTTTATAATTCACAAACTACGATGTGTAAAGCGAACTTATTATTAGATTATTACATAGTAAATAAATTAATTATAACACACAAATGAACGATTAACAATTCAAATATCACTTCGTTTAAATGGAATGCCGGAAGTGAGAATAAATCCAAATATTCGTTCGATTACTGCAACCTAATTAATTTATTTAGTTATGGATTACATAATTAAACTTAAAATTAAGTCTGAAAGATAATTTCCAAATTCGTCTAATTTTTTTAATTAATGTTAAATTGCATCATGAGATCGAACGTTTTCAAAAATACAAGCTAAGTGCTTTTTACTTAAAGTTAAACCAAATCCAAGGTGATTCTTTATTTTTATTTATTGATTAAATCTGTTTAATTATATGTTGTTTGTTGTAGATAAACTGATTTGCAATAAAACAAAGCTTTCTGTTTTCCCAAAGCAAAATTAGTTATCGAATCATAGCGTCCTTGAATATCATTAAACACAGGTATTATTGATAATATATCCGTTACACTTTAATGTGAGCCTTAATGTAATTAACTAGATCGCCGAAAGTGGTGTGCTTTAGAAATTTAAATCGTTAATTAGCTAGTATAACATATGAGTTTGTAAATCTAGATAAACGAAAACGGTCAGTCAATCTGCTGATTATGTGTTTATGTTTGCACCTTTCATTTTAAGGCCGACGGATGTGAACCTAAGCGGATTTTTTACGAATACAGAGTCGCAAGATTTTTAATTAGTATTGTTGTTTTAATATTAATAATTGAAAATTTGACATTTTTTAGAAGAAACTTACGTTTAACTCTGGCAGTGGAAATTTGAGGAATATAGCAAAACACGACCTGTCCTGCGCCTGTCATATTTCAGAAATTTAAAAAGCCTGTTTTACAAGGGCGAAAACCATCAAATAATCATAGCTTGGTGAAGCACAAAGGATTTTGCCAAACTTCAAAAAGTTACAGCCAGAGAACGAAACATCTTACAATTTAAAATCTTGTATTATTTTTTCTTAATTTGTTGCAATGCCAAGATTCTTCTGAATTTTTTGTGTAATTTGTTTGTTTATATAAGGATAAAGAAATCACCAAAAACTTACAAAAAGCCTAAAATGTTTGAACTATGATGTCCGAATGTGGACGAAGTTAATTGTTAGTAGAAACTGTGTTATATTCTAAATTAATTTGAATTAATTTTGAAAATTATAACAAAATACGATCTGCGCCTGTCATATTTTAGTGGTTTAAAGAGCCTGATTTACAAGGGCGAAAACCATCAAATAATCATAGCTTGGTGAAGCACAAAGGATTTTGCAAAACTTCAAAAAGTTATTGCCAGAGAACGAAACATCTTATTTAAAATCTTGTATTATCTTTTGTTAATTTGTTGCAATGCCAAGATTCTTCTGAATTTTGTGTATAATTTGTTTATTTATATAAGGACAAAGAAATCACCAAAAACTTACAAAAAGCCTAAAATGTTTGGAGTATGATGTCCGAATGTGGACGAAGCTAACAGAAACTGTGTTATATTCTAAATTAATTTGAATTAATTTTGAAAATTATAACAAAATACGACCTGCGCCTGTCATACTTCAGTGGTTTGAAAAGCCTGATTTACAAGGGCGAAAACCATTAAATAATCAAAGCTTGCTGAAGCCAAGAGGATTTTGCCAAACAGCCAAACTTCAAAAACTTATTGCCAAAGAACGAAACATCTTATTTAAAATCTTGTATTATTTTTCTTTAATTTGTTGCAATGCCAAGATTCTTCTGAATTTTTTATATAATTTGTTTATTTATAATATATAAGGAAAAACAAATCACCAAAATCTTACAAAAAGCTTAAGATGTTTGGAGTATGATGTCCGAATATGGATGAAGCTAACAGAAACGGTGTTATACTTTAAATTAATTTGAATTTTGAAATATAGAAAAATACCACCTCAGCCTGTCAGATTACAAAACCGTTTTAAAAGCCTAATTTACAAAGGCGAAAACCGTCAAACTTTATAATAATATTTGGCCAAACTTCAAAAAAGTACTTCCAGGAAATGTAATTTAAATTCCAAAATAAAACGAAAAATAAATTCTGAAGACACCCAACTGAAGCTACAAAAATATTTTTATTTGTTATTGTTTTAGGAACAAGATGGATGTGTCTTTACTTAGGCATCTGTGCCTCAACCTGGTACCAAGGGGCTTCTGCTCAAAACTCTGCCATATCAACAGTTTACCAATGGTCCCAGTTAGAATTTGATTACCCAACGGAAGCATCCAGACAAGCTGCAATTGATTCGGGAGAATTTAGCGCTGGACGTCCCGCACCCATCGATACTGATGTTTACTATGGTATGAATTGTTCTTTCGTATCCAAATTAAAATTAAGCAAAAAAACCATTACAAATTTCACAACATTCATAAATTATCAACAAAAATTTTTGAAAGTAAAACAGCTGGAGACAACCCATTACACGAAATTAATTAATCAAAATATTTGACTAAACCCATTAATTCACGCACAGGTAATACCAAGAACAAAGTATTCGTAACCATCCCACGCTTTCAAAACGGAGTGCCAGCTACTTTAGGAACAATCACCGAACGTGTTTACAACGGAAACCCAATTATTGCCCCATATCCATCATGGAGATGGCATCAAAATCCAAAAGCATGCGCTACGGATCGTATTGTCTCAGTTTACAGGATAAAAGTAAGCTAAGATTAAACCTATATGAGAATGGTTAAGAAATTAAGGTACATTTTTGTTTCAGATCGATGAATGTGGTCGCTTATGGGTTTTAGATAATGGTCGCCTTGTAGACGAACGTATATGCCCTGCGCAAATTTTAGCCTTTGATTTGGAAACAGTAAGTTTTTGTTTTGTTTATTTCCTCTTGCAAATTAGGTTATTAAAATCTCAGAGAAAGGTTCATTCAATTAAAATAATTTAAAAATCGCAAACCACGAATTTTCTTCTTCGTTCCATGAAATCTCTAGTGTTTTCCAAGTATATTAAGTTTAATGTATTTTAGAACGAGTTACTCCATCGCTATGCAATCCCAGACAGTCTATTACAATCAACATCGATCCTTGTTACCCCAATAGTCGACGTAAGAGACCCACCACCTCAAGGCAAATGCAAAGACACCTTCGTTTACGCAGCTGATTGCCAAGCAATGTCCCTTATTGTGCACGACGTACGAAGACAAACCTCATGGCACATAATTGACAAAACCATGTACCCATTCCCCACATTTGGAACTTTCCATATCGTAGGTAAGTAATTAACCTTAGCAATTTGTTTATTCCTTAGTTATAACGGTTACATAACCAAAACTGAATAATTTAGTAAAGCCTTTTTAAATATTTGTTTTCAATAAAACATTTTAGTTTAAAACAGGGAAAACCCGGCAATAAATAATAAATTTCAAAAAGAAAAACTGGTTAATTAAAATGCAAATCTGGTGGTTTTATGAAAATTGAAGACAGAAACATGAGAATATAATTAGGTGTTAATAATTTATTCCAGTTAGGAAAGTTAATCGTATTGAAAACAAACAAAAAACTTTAGAAAAAAAACCAAAGAAGTATGTTATTTAGCTTAAACAAAAACATAAGTGAAACCATTAAAAACATTGATTCAAAAACGCAATAACACTAATAACTTAACAAATATGTATGGATTACCACAAGGAATATTGCATTAAAAAAAAAAAATGTTAAACTTTCAACTACAAAATTTCAAGTTCTCAATTTTAAGTTTACAAACTATTTGAGAAACAATGAAAGATAATTTGAATTTACTTTTTTAAGGCCAACAATTCGAACTTATGGATGGCATCCTTGGAATGGATTTATCTCCCTACAAACCAGGAGAGGACCGTGTTTTGTTCTTCCATGCCATGTCTAGTCCTACAGAAAATTGGGTTTACACGTCAGATATCAGAAATGAAACGATGTACCTTGACGATCCTACGCCTGCTCCTGAGATATTCCATGTAAGTTTTGTAAAAATTTAATGAAATGGCAAAAGGCCAAAGCATCTTAATAACTAACAAAGTTTTTCCATAATTTTGGGTCTTTTTTAAATGCAGAAATTATAAAAAAAATAAAAGGAAACAGAAGTATTAATGAAAAATAGTCGAAAATCTAACTAAATTCAAGACTTTAAAAAACCCATAGAAATATCAAACCAATTTTGAAATTCTCAGATTTTTAATTTAGAGCAAATAAAATATTTTCTAGTAATAACTTTAAAAGGTTCAAATAATTTTTCAAAATAACTAAATTTTGATTTTTTTTTTTAATAAATTTCGACCAAGTAAAATATTTATATCTGTATCCCAAAAATTCCTTTATTTTGTGACTTTCTTGAACACGGCAATAGGTATAAAAAATATATAGAAAGAATCCAAAGTATTAATAATAAAAAAATAGTTGAAGAACTAAATTTAGAATAAATAAAATATTTTTTGGGAACTCCCCACAAATTTCGGAAAACTAATAAAAAAATATTGGATCTTTAAACTAGAAGTTAATTTTAGTAATGCAAAATTTCAGACTTATCCTGGACAACGTCGCACTCAATGTCCAGCCCAAGCAATAGATAAGAATGGAATATCATATTTTGGTCTCGCTTCTGACACTTCTATAAATTGTTGGAACACTGCAACCGACTATGGAGAAAATACCATCGGTGTTCTCGCACAGAACAGAAAAACTATGCAGTTTCCAAGTGGAGTAAAAGTAAGTATTACTTACGTTGTGGAATTTTACAAATATAGGAAAGGTCGCCCTCGCCATTGCATTTCCTGTTTAGAACCAAAATTAGTCAACCGATTCCTTTTGTTACATGATTCAAGCATTTTTTTAAAGATTTTCAACTGCTAAATTTCTGAAAATTTACAGTAAAAAAAGCAGTTATTTAATTTCAGGCAATCCAATTTAGTAAGAATTAGGTTCACTCAACGTAAAGGTTTCAACAGTGCAAGACAGGAATAACGAATCCCATTCATTTCAAATTAAATTATTTAATAAGCGAGTAATAAACAGCGTTTCAATTTAACATTCAAAGATGCAAATTAATTCAATCTCTTTAACTGTAACACTAGATCGACCTATAAATTAATACAGTTCAAATCGATTCATATCATATGTATATTAAAATTTATAAGAGCAGTTCCATTATTGCATTAACTGATTACTTTTTTATGGGTGCGCTTTTTATGGAACCGTAAAACCAGCCGAAAGTTGCAGTAATTTAAATAAATATCTAATTTTTGTTGTTGTTGTTTTTTAGGTGATAACCAATAAACGTGGCTCTCAAGAATTGTGGTTTATCACGATGCGTTTCCAAAGAATTGCAACGGACACATTGGACACAACAGAAACTAACTTTAGAATTCACGCTGGCAAAATAGAAGACATAACAAGGGGTTCAAAATGTTTAAATAAGCCACCTCATCGTAAGCACAACCAACAACAACAACAACAACAACAACAAGTTGGAAGTACCGGTGGAATTAATGCACACAGGCCCAGTTATGGAGGAAGTTATGGTTATACCAAGAGTAATAATAAAAGAGACGTCGATCACGTTTATTTCCCCGAGGATTAATTAGGCATTTAATTATTTGCAGTATTTTTTATAGTTACGTGTATAAGAACTTTTTTTGTATGTTCGTAATTTTAAGGACTTTAAGTTATTTTTGTTTTGTGTATTGCATGAATAAGGCGCCCAAAGTTTTTTTGTAATTTTTTATATATGAACAGTTACATGCAATAAAAGAAATATTTGTTAAATTGTGCTTTATTATTTTGGGTATCTTCCCAAGAAAATAATCTACAAATAATTCTTGCAGATTTGATTTAAAAAATAAACTTTTGTTGGGTCCTGATGGTGTCCCTAGCTCGTTTTTAAAGCAAATACCGGCGGATATTATTGAACAATTAACGTATCTAATAAACGTATCATTTGAAACAGGAAATTTCCTGTCTGCTTAAACTGGGAAACGCTTTCAATTCAGATAACTATAATCTATAATAGACCAGTAACACTTTGTAATGTCTTTTCTAAAATATGTGAATACTGTTATCTGAGTCGTCTACTACAATTTCTAATATTTTAAATGAGAACCAGCATGGCTTTTCTACGGGTAAATTCTTCTACTGCTATGGTGGATCTATACTCCAAGCTGGTTAATAAACTTGAGTGCTGTGAATGTCCGGTGGTCGAAGGCTTTCGACAGTGTTAACAATCCTTTGTTACTGCAGGTGCTTTATAATTATGGTATTGCAGGAATACCTTTTGATTGGCTTGAGGCATTTTTGAAAAATCGACAACGCGTCTCCCTACGATATTTTAGCAACGGTGTTATCATTACGGTTGACTCAAATTCTTTGAATATTGATATGGGTGTCCCGCATGGCTCCATTTTGGGACCCATTCTATTTATTATGTTTATTAACAATACAGAACTGGATGCATCTTTAATTCTTTATCCCGGTATGCGTATCGGATAAAGACTACGAAAGCCTCTCTTTGAAATGTAACAGACCAGCACAGGGGCGGCTCAAGATAAAAATCTCACCCGGGCAAGAGGGCATTTTGGCGCCGCCCCCCCGTATTAACTATATCTAACAACTATGGTGGATCATTAATAAGAAACAAATTAACACTGCATTCCAAAATTTTATTAGTGTACATTATAAGCAATAAACAACAATTACTGCTAAATTATTACAAATAACATCTGCGAGCTTTTTTATTATATTTATATCTGCAAAATCTTTAATAAATGAGTCAATATCTATTTCTTGTAGTAATTCATGTTCTATTGATATCATGGCTAATCCGACTAGTCGTTCTTGAGAAATCGACGAGTCTATTTAGTTTTGGGGAACTAAGCAGGGGAGTAAGCTCGCTTGGTGGAAACAATGTATACGGTGTACGGTACTTAATATTTTTTGACGTTTCTGGACGTATCTAAACGTTTCAGTTTTCTATCTAACGTTTCGTAAATCGCTGAAGCCATTTCAGTACCGGTAGCAGCTGGTAGATCCAGAACACCTAGTAATTGTTCCATATTGGTTCCAGTAGCAATTATAGCCAATCTTTCCGCTGGCTTACCACTTATGTCGTGTCCCAGTGGACTGTTATAACTTCCGTATTAATAGTAGTTTACATTTATGAGGTTCTTGTGTAGGAATTCTTGCTTTCTTCCAATAAATTATACATTCCTCGACGACAAGAGTTGCACTTTCATTAAACCCAAGTTTGTCAGTACGCATGTTATAAAATAAAACTCGTAAGCAATCGCCTTGCGATGGTAACTTACCACCTGTTATTTGATGTTTTAAATGCCCAAGAAGAAATACTTCTTTGCGCAACAACGACGCCATTTTATAATTAATTTTAAAAATTAAAAATCTATTTACAACCGAAATAATGTCTTATAACGAATAATACAACACACTAAGAGCTGAACAACTGGTCTACAATAGTCGTATCGCGACTTTACGCAACTGTTGTAAAAGATAAAAATACTAAATACCCCGTCTATTAGTGGTCTTGACCTTGACGCTAGTGCGCCTGCGCATGGACATGCACATTAGCTTATACCATATTAAAACATAAAACAGCAATTTTATGAAGCGTAATGTGTATATTAAATATTAACTTGTAATAGCAAGACCGGCGATTTAAAATCAAGAAAATTGGCGTTTTATATTTTGTCAAAACTTTAGGCCCTAAGCGCGACGAGTTAATAACATTCGATTGAGCTAAAATTTGGTAGGGATTATTTTTAGGTCCATTGGAACAAAATTCCGCCCGGCACTCCCCAAAATGTGAGATTTATTTTTTCTTTATTTAAATAAGTGGCACCCTAGCGGTATACCCATTCCCTCGCAATTCCGCTTCCAGTTTCGAAGTGCAGTTTCAACGTAAATATTGAAAAGCAAAGGCGATAAAGAGCATCCTTGTCTCAATCCTTTTGTGGTCCGGATCACCTGTGATAGCTGATTTCCTTGTTTAACATAACAATGTTGTTCTCGTATAATTCCATAATAATTCTTAATAAATGTTGATTTGTTTCTATAATTTGTAAGGCTTTCCATAACTTATTTCTTGGCACGTTATCGTATGCCTTCTGAAAGTCAATAAAAGACATGTGTACTTCGTTCCCTTTTGCTCGAACATTTCTACGGCCACAAATAATTACAAAAAAAAAATTCTAAAAAATTACCGCAACGAAGCATAATTATTACAATAAAAATCATAACAGTTCATATAAAATATTTATTTATAAAGCTGTAATATTTTAAATATTTATTAAAATTGCTATCTACGTATAACCCTGTTATTACTAAATTCTTCTTACATAACAAACCTATGATTTTCCAAATTATATCTTTTTCTCTATGTTAGCAATTTCACATCTATCTCCATAAACCACAAGATTTAGAAGTTGCATTAATACTTCTGACAGATTGATTTTAGTACGACTGGCATAACAATTATTATTTTAATGCTACCACTACATTTTATGTTCGTTTGGTATTTGAGCAATGACCAGTTGCTCTTTTTTGATATGTTTCAACACTGTTGTATTTTTGTCTTGCCACACACTTGACAATTGGGTGTATGCATACATTTAATTTTTACACGTAATACAATATAAACGATGTAATTGTACATTTACAATTGACGTCCGAAGGAATGCCTACAAAATTACTAAATTATTTAACTTCTAAGTTGGATTATTGCGAAACGCGGAACGGTACTGGATGACGTCAACTGTTTGGTGCTCTGTGGATCAGCCCACTGTCATTAGGCGAACCGGCGTAATTCAGCTGTCGACGGCACTGGACAGCAGTAACCAATAAACAGATGACGTCAGCGCTCCGCCGGACGTTTCGGCGCGTAAATTGAAACTGAAAACTTCAAGTGCATATTTCATATCTAAAACGTAATCAAACTGAAAAAAAATCTAGGGGGTATATTATGCAAGGTAAATGTGTGTTTAAGCAATAAACTGGAAAATAGGCATACACCTAATTGCAAACATTATTTGCTGGTAATCTGAAATATTGTAAAATATTTTACTAGCATTTGCTTACCTTTTCTTTACGTGTATTATTATAATAATAAGACTAATTCAGTTTAAAACATGCAGAATGGAGAAACAATGACATAAAAACTACTGCTTTTACATATTTTTATTGCACATAAAAGTTTTAAATGAGAAGTATAAATATAAACTTGCATATCACTGCGCGAAAATGGAACACCCGGTAGAAAAACTTATACTGCAGATATGTGGGCATTTTAATGTGAAATAAACTTTGTTTGAAAAAAATTTCGGTAATACCTATTTAAAATAATCGAGTAAAAAAAATACAGACCGATGGACCTCCCGGTATATGAAGATCATATAGAGGCTATAAAAGCCTGTTAAGGGTTTAAATATAAAATAATTACCTATCATAATAAAAAAATTAAGTGATTAAAATATTTGGATAGTGTATAAAGGAAGATTAGAAGAATTTGGAGTGTGACGCATATTTCATTGAACTGGAAGAAGTCTGAAAGTTTATTCTGGGGTAGAAAGTGGGAACATTAAATAAGAAGTCAACAAACGTGAGCGAATTTATTAGTAATCATTAAGTTAGATTCTATATTTAGCTAGGGCATAGTAGGGAATTTATGTGTGTTTAATTCATAAATAACAATTTGTTAATAAATCTGTATAACACTTTTTGACTTGACATTATTGATACAAAATAACTGAATGAATTAAGAACTTAAATAAATCTCAAATTAAGAACCTCATCAACGCCTAAGAGATATTGAGTTAGCCGGAGCTTAAATAAAATTAAAAGTAATAAATATTCTGTCAGGGTAAGTAAATTTTAAAATTGATATTAACTTATAAAGCTAAAAGCATTTATTGGCGCCACAACTTGGAACGTCATAGCAATATATATGTATATGTTTCGACTCCATTAGGTAATTATTAATTATGTTGAGTCATTGTCAGATGTTAAACATGTACATGTTTAAGCAGGAACATGAAAAACAAAAATTATAATGTTTAATCTAAAACAATGTGTTTTTAATAAACTTTAATAAATCGGACAACCCCCCGAACAATTTTTCTGGCTACGTGCCTGAACCCCCAACAATGTAGATTGTACACATTCCAAAGGCACCTCGGATCTTTACTAAAAAAATACATTAATGTTTCCATATATTGCGTCTAACCGTGGATACCCGGTAGATAGACAAGGGAAAGCTAATATTTTTAAATTAATAAAATCATCACTTCCAAAGCAACGCCAAAAGAGGATTAAAACATATGAAGAATTTATTTAAATTTAAATTTTTGAGTTGCAAACATTCAAAGAACAGTCACTCTCTAAAATTCTAGAATTTAAATAAAAGAACAAAATCGTCCAAGGAATAATTTTCAAATTTTTATGCAAAAACCAAAATTTTAATTAGGATATTACAACAGAAATAAAATTTCTTTGTAGCTGCGGAATAAAAACCTTCAGCCTAAAATATAGAAATCGGAGATTTTCATAATTAAAATAATTTTATCTAGAAACCGAATGATACGTTCTGAAAACAATGAAAATTTAGGAAATGTTCAATAAGTCTAAAAATTTCAGTTTCGAAATGCAAGAATTTAGATAAAAAAAAACAAAACTCTAAACTTCTCAAAATTACAATTACTGTATTCTCAAACCGAACGCTACGTTTTGTAAACAAAAATTAAAAAGTAAAAATTCAAAAAGGGCTTCATTAATTCTGAAAACGTCAGCTTTGAATTGAAAGCCCTCAAACTGAAAAATAAAAATCAAAATTTTCAGAATTAAAATAATTTAAATCTGAAACTGCTACGTTTTGGAAACGAAAATTAAAAAGTGAAAACTCAGAAAGTGTTTTATTAATCTGAAATTTTTAGCTTGAAAATGAAGGTCTTAAACTAAAAATCAAAATTCTCATATAATTTCATTCTGAAACTGAATGCCTAGTTTTGCAAACCAAAAATTAAGCAGTGAAAACTCATAGTGCTCTATTCGTAATGAAAGTCTTTAAACTCACGAATAAAAGTCAACGTTTCTGTAAATTGAAACATTTTTATTCTGAAACCTTGAAACTTTTTGGGTACATAAATTAAAAACTGGAAACTCAGAAACTGCTTAATTCAACAAAATCAACATTCTTGCTGGATATAAAAAAAATTAATATTCAAAAAGTGCTTTATTAATTCCGAAAGTTTTAGTTTCGATATGAAAGTCTTTAAACTCAAGAATAACAGTCAAAATTTCTCCAAATTGAAATAATTTTATTCTGAAACCTAAAGTTAACGTTTTGAAAACAAAATTTAAAAAGTGAAATCTCACATTTTAACATTCTCAGCATTGAAATGTAAGCCTTCAAAATTAAAAATAAAAATCAAAACTTCCCAGAATTAAAATAATTTATTCTGAAACAAAATGCTACATTTTGGAAATGAAAAATGATAACCGAAAGCTCAAAAAGTGTTTCATAAATTCTGAAATTTTCAGCTTGGAAGTCGAAGCTTTTAAACTGAAGAATAAAAATCATAATTTCTCCAAATTAAAATAATTCATTCTGAAACCAAATGCTACATTTTGAAAACAAAAATTTAAAAATGACAACTTAGAAAGTGCTTCATTTTCTGAAATTTTCACCTTCAAAAGTAAGTGAAAAAACTAAAAATCAAAATTTCACTAAATTAAAAGAATTTTATTTTAAAACGGAATGCTACAACAACAACAATTAAAAAGTAAAAACTGCTTAATTCATTTTGAAATTTTGGACTTGGAAATTAGAGCCCTCAAACTTGAAGATAAAATCCAAAATTTTTCAAAATTTAATAAGTTTACTCTGAAATTTTACTGTTACATTTTGTAACAAAAAAATTAAAAACTGGAAATTCAAAACGCGTTTTATTAATTTTGAAAATTTTAGCTTCGAAATGAAGCCTTCAAACTTAAAATAAAAATTGAAGATTCTCAGAATTAAAATATGTAATTTAATTCTAGAACCGGATGCTACGTTTTGGAAAGAAGAATAAAAAGTAAAAACTCAGAAAGTGCTTTATTACTTCTGAAAATTTCAGCTGCGAAATAAAAGTCTTCAAAATGACGATTGAAACATCGAAATTTCTCAAAATTAAAATAATTCCCTTCTGAGGCCGAATGCCGCGTTTTAGAAACAAAAATTAAAAAGTGAAAACTCGGAAGCTGCTTCGCAAATTCTGAAATTTTCAGCATCAAAATGAAAACCTTCAACCTAAAGAATAAAAATCAAAATCTGTCAAAATTAAAATAATTTCATTCTGAAACCGAATGCTACGGTTTGGAAATAAAAAGTAAAATTTGAACACAAAGAAAGTACTTCATTAATTCTGAAAATTTCAGCTTCGAAATGAAAGCCTTCAAAACTAACAAATAACAATCCAAATTTCTCGAAATTAAAATAATCGTATTCTGAAACCCTGAAACCGCATGCTGCTTTTTCGAAACAAAAATTAAAAACTGTAAACTCAAAACGTGGTTCATACATTCTGATATTTTCAGCTTCCAAATGAAGGCCTTCAAACTTAATAATAAAGATCAAAAATTTCCAGAATTAAAATAACATAACCTGAAATCGAATGCTACATTTTGGAAGCAAACATTTAAAAACAAAAACGCAAAAACTACTTTCCTGATTCTGAAGTTTTTAAACTGAAGAATAAAAATTTCTCTAAATTGAAATAATTTTATTCTGAAACCCTGAAACCGACGGCTGATTTTTTTAAACAAAAATTAAAAACTAAAACTCGGAAAATGTTAAATATATTAATTCTGAAAATTTCAGCTTCGAAATGAAAGCCTTCAAACTAACAAATAATCAAAATTTCTCGAAATTGAAATGTTATTCTGAAACCCTGAAACCGAATGCTGCGTTTTCGAAAACTGAAAACTAAGAAAATGTTTGATTAATTCCGAAAATTTCAGTTTCAAAATGACAATCTTTAAAATCACTAATAAAAATTTTCTAAATTCAAATAATTTTATTCTGAAACTCTGAAACCGAATTCTATTTTTTCGAAACAAAACTTAAAAACTGAAAACTCAGAAAATGCTTTATTAATTCTAAACTTTTCAGTTTCGAAATGACAGCCTTTAAAAACAAAAACAAAAATTAGAAACAGAAAATTTAGAATGTACTTTATTAATTCTAAAAATTTCAGTTTCGAAGAGAAAGGTCTACAAAACAAAATCAAAATTCTTCAAAATTAGAATTTTTCTCCTGAAAACTAAGGAATTGCTAAATCAAGTCAAAAATTTGCAGTTTCGAAATGAATATTCCCAGAATTAAAATAAGTTTATCCTGAAACCAAATGTTCTGACAACAAAAAAAAAATTAAGTTCCCAAAAAAATTTAGAAAACCCAAGATTTGCATATTTCAAGGGACGGAAAACCTTTGAAATTAAGTAGAGCAGTTTTATCAAATGTAAATTTGACTAGAAATCTATGCCTTTGGTATTTTTAAATTTCTAAAATTGTTTAGTTGCATGGTACTTCAGCAGAAAGCACACCATTTATTTCAGTTATCTATTGCACCAGTACTTAATATTAAAACAATATTAATTAAATGGAAAACAATTCGATTCCATTTTGCACGAAATGCATTTCAAACCTAACAATTGCTTGATATTACACAATTTTTAAATATTAATGTTACACTCGTGATATTTCTTCAAGGTTCGATAAATATAAAAAATAATTTATATCGATATTCAAACGTATTAACCTATTTCAATTTCCTAATTCCCCTTTCTAATTGAAACGCGGATGCAGTTTCAACTTTTCTAAAAATATTTTTTTCCAAATCGTTTAACACGCAACGGAATTAAGGCACTGGCAGTTATTTATCAAACCGTATCATACATTACCAGTGATATCACCGACACATTAATGCCTTTCATATTTCATTAAATTTTCACATACACATAATTTAAAAATGTGTCAAATGAGTTTAATGTTTCTGCTTTCGAAATTCCAAATCGGATCCTAGGTGGATTTGACAGTTTTTTTAAGCAAAATCTTGGTTATAAATTAATCGCGCGGCTGGGAAACGTAATATTTTTTGTTTCTATTACGCAACGGTTTTATAAACGTACAAGTAATTTATGACTAAATTTCGGTTAATTTTTAAAATGGGCATTGTTTTTGCACGAATTTATTAAAACTGTTTTAATTTGATTTATGGTGATCAAAATCACAGCTCGGTAAAAAGAACTTAGCCGCTTGTTTATTATCAGAGTACCTTATTATTAACTTGGCTATTATGAAATTTACTTTTATAAAAACTAACGATTACGATTTAATTGCTGGACATAAAGAGATAGCAAGCAAATGTTCAATCAGATCTGTAACATACAATCAGGTGTTAATCTTAATGATGGCAATTTCTTCGAGTTTTTTTTACTAACATCAGGTATGTAGGTGATTTCTTTAAACTACTTGCATAATGAGTTTTTTGTACCAAACTAATTTGGTATGTGTAAGGTATTCATTATATTTTACATAATTTTCTAAACGCGAATTTCTAAACCAGCTGCTATATGACTTAAAGTGATAAAAGTTTTACTTTTATTTTATTTGAACCGAATTTAAATTTATAGATTACACTTTTACCCAGAACTGGACGATTTTAGATTTATTTCCTAATATTTTTGATGGGTTTTCGTTGTTTGTGAGCAAATCATGAATCGGAAAGTAAATGGATAAATTTATTACTATGACATTAATAATAACTTGGACCAGTTTCCTCTTCAGCAAATACATAATGTTGTATGTAATCGTCTTAGTTGTGGTTTAATTTTTCGAATAATTTCATATTTGAGGATAACCACCGTAAATCAACTTCCTCGACGGCTTTTTGTATGTAATGGAATTCTGATGAATTTGTTTCTTCTTCCAAATGATTTCCTCATTGTTCAATCGAGATAATATTGCGAATTGTTATTAGGTACGTTCGCAGACGGAAAATTTTTTTGCAGCAC